>CM076997.1:77217153-78467153 GCA_039090855.1 Macrothele yani | reverse complement strand
TTACATTGCCAGCACACAAAAACATGAAAAGACAAAAAAAAATTTATAAATGATGCACAAATTACATTGTAATCAGTGTTTATAACAAACGTTACAAATTTTCAAAGGACATAGTTGGAGAATGGATGTACAATGCTTACCAGTAACCAGGCAGAAAGACATTTCAGTATGGAATATGTTCACCCCGAACTGTGATGTAGCTCTCACAATGTCATAGCATGCTAAGCACCAAGTGATCCAGGAGTTCCTGAGGCAAATTGGCTGACTCCTCCCTCAGAGCATGGATGAAGCCCTGCTTGTTTTCTGAAGGATGTTTCGAGCACCAGTGCATCTCCCCATTGTGTCCCAGACGTGTTTGATGGGGTTGAAGCCTAGGGAGCATGCTGGTCAGTCAATGAGATTAATATTCTGGGAGTTGAAAGTCTTTTGGCTCTGTTGTTAGTCAGCCACTGAAGTTTGTTCTGCTTGAAACCTCTTTGTCCATCTTCTGACATTGCTGATGTGCACTGTCTTTTTCCATAAACTTTTTTTCACCACATATGAATCTCTATCACCTTGCAACCTCCCATTTAAGAAACTTTCTTAATAACAGCTCTTTGTTTTAAATGAATGTCCATCCTTTGTGTTGAACATTAAACACAAAAAGGTGTACATTTACTCTGACTGTCAATTTATTTATACAAACTTTCATGTAAAAATTTACAAAATTGCAGGAGGTATTAACAAAAAGGCTTACTTTCCGGACAACCCTCATACATTCTCTTTATCCAAACTACCGAATGAAGTCTTGGATACAGCATGAACCAAACATTGAAAAAAAGACTTTTCAACAAGATTAAATTTTAAACAGCATGTTCCGCTTGGTTTTAATGTATACCTCAGAAGAATAAATCAGGAAGCAAATTCGAAGAAATCAAAGGGCACAACAGAAAAAGTCCAATTTTAAAATGGTACTTCTGCAAATACTCTCATAAATGGAGAAAATACATTTTGTTAATTCTGTCTGATAATTTTAACAGAAATAGATAGATTAAGCATCCTTTTTTTATCAGAATTTGCAATCACTAAGATGCCTGAAAACTTCTTATCAGCTATTTCATTACACAATAAGCTTTTATTTTCATCATTTGCTTTTTATTGCTTTCAAGAATAGTCTATTCACATTCACTTATAATTTTTATTGTTTTGCATAATTTTCCTTTGTTTGAAGATGAAGTTTGTTCATGTCAATAACTCCAGCAAAATTTGAAATGTTCATGCATAAATATAGTGAATGATATTTTGATTTTTAAGTAAAAAAAGCACCTGAGAACTTGAGAAGCTAATAAATATTGATTCACATTACCTTAAATTTCAGCCCTCTGGATGGTTTCATATTTATAACTGCTCCATTTTCAATACAGTTGCTTCCACTGGACACAGAAAGCATTAACTGCTGCTCAATACCAGCAATAAGATCACCTAAAATTTTAATTTCATATGAAAAAAAGAAGTAACACCAAATACACTTTGCATGAAAGATATTAAACCATGGTTTCTGAAAATCTCATTTAATAAATAAAGAAAATAGATTATGGATTCATTAACTTAACCAGCAAACAGCTTAATGTTCAAGCACAAAATAAAGATTGCAAATTATGTGCATTTGACTAACCTGGCTCAGTTTTATCAATGAAGCAATTAAAGTAAGTATACACAAAAGCATTTAGTTTTCAAAGAAACTTGACTATCCTCAAAAATAAATAAATAAATAAATAAAACAAGATAAACAGCTGTAGTACATAATAAACATAGGCTTAACAGATAGACACTGAAGTAGCAAATTATTAGAAACACACAATAGCAATCAGACACCAGACATACTTACTTAGGCATGCAACAATGGCATTGAGAACACTTTAAAAACAGCTTCTTTTTTCATTACAATTTAATAAAACATTACCAGTAATTTGACACTTCTTAACATTTGTTTTTTAATATCAAAGAAAGACAAAGTACACGTGGTTTACATCGTGAAATGGCAAAAAAACAAAATGTGCTATAAAATAGTGTAATGGTAATATTTTATTAAATTGTATTGAAAAATAATAGTTGGTTTTAGGAAAAATTATGTTTTTCCTAAAACCAACTATTATTTTTCATTACAATTTAATAAAATATTACCAGTAATTTGACCCTTCTAAACATTTATTTTTGAATATCAAACAAGACAAAGTGCATGTGGTTCACATCACAAAACAGCAAACAAAGAAAATGTGCTATAAAAATAGTGTTAGTACTACAATATTAGTAGTATAAGTATATATGTTTCACATATTAATTTACCAGCAAATGTTAATTTTCCTTTCAGCACATTATAATTGCCTAAACAACTGTTTTTAGGTGTCTTTGACTAAGTATCAATGAGTCAAAGACAACAGTAACAAATTTTATTGACATGTTTTCCAGTGATTTCATCTACAGATTCTTAAGAAAGAAAACCTGTGGTAGTTTTTTGACCTTTTATCACACTGTTTACATACAATCAGAAATGTCACTAGTTCTTTTAAAATTGGAAACAGATATTCTAGATTCCATGGTTGCTTCTGATCATGTATGTTTCCTTAGTTCTTTGGGCTATACCTTTTGGAAAGTTTTAATGTATCCAAAGTGCTCTACCTTTTGTATGATTTGTAATTATGTTTTAGTGTTGTTTTGGATACCATTAATCTGCTCATCTTGAGATGCATTTTTAAATGGTTAACAGTGCTGTTTAGACCCTTAACATGTGGTAGACTGTTGAATCTTCTCTAAAATCCTTTGTTTTTCTGTGATAAAGTGTTGCAGAATCAATATAAATTACTTATACAGTAAAACCTCCTTAATGGACACTCCCGAATAGCAGATGCCTCTATTGAGCGGACAGTTTTGTGATTCCCAGTCTTGAAGTACATACGGTTCTGTGTATTTTCCTCCAAATAGCGGACCTTCCGAATTATGTACAGTTATAAGACAGTTAAAAGACAGTTAAAAATATTATATAAAATTATCATGGCAGAGTGAACAATGCCATATCTATTTTTTACATGTAATTTCACTTAAAGCATGTTTTCTCAATTTGTAGTAACATTTTGTTGTATTAAGAGCACAGCAAAAATGTTTTAGTTTTTTAAAACAAAATTAAAGTTCCAAAGACACTACTGCGTGCTCAAAAGACAGTTAAAAACAGGATATAACACAGTTAAAAACATTCAAGGAAATGAAATTGGCAAATCTTTGCAGCAAAAATTTTGCTTAGCTTCTTTGAATGGATGTAGGGTGCTTTTTGTGCACCAGATCCCCATTACAAATCTACTGGTCTGTGGTTTCAGTATGGTTAATCTCTTCTTAGAAGTGAGCAAAACAGCTTCTTCAAACAAACTGAGGTATTCATTGATAACGAGGAACAGCAGTTTCTGTTTATAATGAGAAACCGCAGTTTCTTTCTAACTTCCTTGAAAAAAACATCTGGTTGATGTGCGAAAGCTTGAAAACTCTAATGTGTCTACTTCATACGCCAAAAAATCGGATCACTAGTACAGTGTTACTAATTGAGGTATTCATTGTTAATTAATGAGAAGAGGATTTAGATGCCAATTCTGAACTAATCATGTGTCTAGAGAGTGAAGGGAATGCAAAAAATTCATTATAATCAGTGAAAATCTGCATGTGAGTGAGCTGATTGCTTTGAAAACATTGGAAGAAAATTATTTGTTTGAGGAAGCATTTATTGCAGTTGTATATAAGGTGTGTGCAGGTGGTCGTAGTGAGCGATGGGTTTGTCTCCTCGGGGCACTCCATGGTAACAATGGCACACACAACAGCAACTAGGGCCACTGTGAACCTTGGAGAGGTGCCAGCTAGTTCTGTGTGACATTGGTGAAAAGACCCTAACTCAATGGGTTTTGTTCCAGAATCCTTAGGCTGAATGACCAACTGGAACCGTCAGCTGTGGGCTAATCCCCCACACTGATGTACTTACCTGATTCAAAAGACAAAAAGAAATCAATACCTGGACTCAAGTGTGGGATATGGTGGACCTACCACACTTGAGAAGGATGGTCCACCATGAAATCGATAAATGGCAATGTGACTGACCAGGTGAGTGAGTTTGTGTATTTAGGAAACATGTTTGACAGAGAGAACAAATTGGATGGTGAAATTAGTAGACGAGTTAATTCTTCATTGAAAGTCATAGCTGCTCTGGGAGGTTTTCACAGGAATGATGGGTTCTCTAGAGAGCCCCGCATGGCTGTGTATGAAAGTGTAATTGTTCCTACTCTGATGTATGGTAGTGAAACCTGGGTACTACAGAAGAAACATAGAAGTCGTTTGTGTGCTGGAGAAATGTGTTACTTACGGTGGGTTTGTGGCAAGACACGATCTGATTGTGTGAGGAATGAAGATGTGTTGCAGTTGTGTGATGTGAAGCAAAATGTTGTTAGCAAGGTGGAGACTAATATGCTTCGGTGGTTTGGCCATGTTGAAAGAATGAGTGATGAGCTTACTAAGAAAATCTTTTTAGACCAAGTGGCAAGAAGGAAAGGCAGAGGAAGGCCAAGGAAGACATGGGTGGATTAGATTCAGGAGTGTCTGCATGAGAAAAAGATTATGAGTATGAAGTATAAAAGATCTTGTGTATGGCATGTAATGGATATCAGTAAAGCCCGAGTTGTATGTCAAGATCGCTGTAAATGGAGAAGTTTTACACGACAACAGTAAGTAAAAATATCTGGTAGTTTGTATTTATTTTTGGAGCTAACCTCTGAATCTCAGAGAACAGCTTAGTGATATGTATGTATATATAGAAGGTGTATGCTTTTATATTAACATGGTGCCAAGTGTAGTGAAGTGGTACAAAAGTTTTTTTGTAAATAAAGAGGATACTCGAAGGATTAGCACTCCGTTGAAAAATTTAAAAACCTATATAAGAATATTGCTTATGTACGTCGTGCAAAACAAGAGGCCTAATTTATCATTTGCCGAATGGCAACGGATAGGGCGTAAACAAACATGGCTGCCTCAATTATCACCTGTTAGGGGTCATTGCATTTCCACATTCTTAAATTTATAATCGCCAAAAGGCTTAATTGTGTTTCCACATTGCCAAATTTTGATCGAGACTTCATTATCATATCGCCGTTCATAATTTATTAGCAACAGACATATGGAAAACATTCACGATTGCTGCCCGGTTTAGATCGTGACATCAGAAGTAAGTATCGCAGTGACGCCAGCCTGCAGATAAATACATTTAACGTTTCTTCATAATTTTTAGTTATTTGTAAATCGTAAATTTTATGATTTCACAAATGTGTAGCAGAATGGCAACACACAGAGCGTTAACAAACAAGGCTGCCTCCGGATACATTACCGAGAAATCATTTAGAGAATTTCAGTTAGTTTTTAGTTATTCTTCAAATTTCTCAAGTTTATTTGAGAGAGAAACCATTTAGAGAATCTTAGATTTAGATAGCTTTTGATTATTCTTCTAATTTATCCGAAATGTCTGTAAACCATTTAGAGAATCTTAGATTTAGATCGTTTGTCGTTATTCTTCTAATCTATATAAGAATTTTGTTTATTTAAAATGTCTGTATGACATAAGTTAGCATTATTTCTTATAATGCAAGGAGAACAACACAGTTTGCCAATGAAACACCAAAAGAGACTAATGAAAGAAGATTATTAAGAAATGAAGCAGATAGACTTCGTCCAGCCATGGCAAATTCTGAAAATCGCAGAAATCAATTAAGCCACAGAAATGCAAAGCATTTCCGGACATGTGACTGGACATGTGAATGGACAAGTGATTCGCAAATTAAAGTCGTCGTCGAAGAGCCTAATTGTGGAAACATGATAGAGGTGTGTATTTTTTGTAATGCACTTTATTGGAAAAGTGAACTCAATTCCAGTAAAAAATATACAAAATGCTGTCATGCTGGTAAAGTTTTGTTACAGAACTTGACTGAAACTTCTGATCTGTTGAAAGAACTGTTAAGTGATAATTCTGATGAAGCAAAAAACTATCATCAGCATATCCGTGAATGCAATGCAGCTTTAGCTTTGATGGGTGCTGAAATAAAGACACCGCCTGGGATTGGACCATACTGCTTCCGTATACATGGACAAATGTATCACAAGATTTCTGCCCTATATATCAGTGGGCAAAACAAACCTGGCTATGGACAATTATACAGGATGTCCGAGAATTATTGGACACATTACAAAATTATATAGAACAAAACATTAAACAGATAGAAAGAAACTGACTGTACTAACTTACAATGTAACTCCACAAGTTAATAAATTTCGATGTGAGATCCCTTGGTTGCTCGTAGTGCGTCCAACCGATACTCGATTTCATGCCATGTACTGGCAAGCATCTGAGGAGTTATGGAATTAATAGCAGCTGTGATATGCTGCTTCAGTTACTGCAAATCAGTACAAGGCATCTGATAGACACGATCCTTCACATAAACTCACATGAAATAATCCAATGGAGTTAGATCTGGAGAAGCGAGGAGGCCACGGAATGGGACCACCACGCCCAATCTATCTGTTGGGGAAATGCTCATTTAGGCACTTATGTACACACGTTGACCAATGCAGAGGTATGCCGTCTTGTTGAAAAATGACATTGTCATATCTTTTGATCTGGGGTATAGTGAAATTTTCTAGCATATCCAAGTAAATGTCACCATTTATGGTTTTTTCACAGAACAACAAAAAGCCAACACTTCTTTTTTTGATAGGGCGCACCACACATTAACTTTTGGAGAATCACGTTCCAGTTCAATCGCAGCATGAGGCGGTTCACTGCCCAATATCCTACAGTTGTGACGATTCACAATACCTGATACATGAAATGTGGATTCATCACTAAAAATTACAGTATGGAGAAAGTTTTCGTCATTTTCCACTCGATTCAGCATATCCACAATGAAATCGTATCGCAGAATGTGATCATTTACATGCATCTTTTGCATTATTTGAATTTTATAAGAATGAAACTTTAATTTCTTGTGCAAGATTTCATGAACTGTCGATTTCGGAATGCACAGTTCTCTGCTTGCTTTACGAACGGATTGCCTGGGGCTTCGTCGGAAAGTTTCATTAACTTGGTCAACTGTCTCACCGCTGACGCTAGGCTTACCGGCTCCTCCACGATGTTCCACATTGTCAGTTTCTTTAAACTGTTTCATCCACTGCTTAATTGAATTTGTTAACGGATGATTACAACCATACTCTACACGGTACCGTCTTTTAACTTTAATAACAGACTTTAATTCCACAAGCCATAAAACACACACATCGCCTTTTGCTGTATGGATGACATGATTACTGATTGCTCATTCCTCATACATTCCTCATCAGGCCACACCTAGCGCTCCATCTATCGGATTCTGGGAATAACAATTCTGCAAAACAAAAATATAGAAATCGTGTTAGTAATATGTGACATAGAAAAACAGACAATGCTCATAGTTATTTTTGTACATAATTTTGTAATGTGTCCAATAATTCTCGGACACCCTGTATATCTTTGATTCTGGTGAAGCAAGCAACATACGCATGAAGAAAAACCAAGGCTGTTTATGGACTGTGATGGAGAAATTGGATTTGTTAATGAGAAATTATAAATCCTTTTGCCGATTCATATCTAAAGATGCATCAATTAATACGATCCAATCCTGCAATGGACGTAAAAATTATATTTATGGAGCAGCCTAACTTAGGTTTGTGAAGGTACAATGCACCTACTTCAAAGACAGAAGTTGCAGCAATATTTGTCCGGGATGATGGAGAACCATCCTGCAAATCGAGATATTTGCATCTATCCAATTGGTGATAGTTGCAAAACTATATCACCATTAAATCAATGCAGTGACCCAATGGTTTATCCTCTGCTTTTTCCTATAGGGGAATATGGTTGGTTCAATGGCATGGATCACGTTGAAAAATGCCGATCAGCCAAGTGAGTGCGGGTAACCCAGCTGCAGTATTATGCATACCGTCTTTCAGTGCGCAAAGGTTTTAGCCTTTTGCACAGCAGCAGAAAATTGTTTCAACAATATATTGTTGATGAGTACGTTAAAACAGATGGATCCCGGCTGAACTACATACGGATGAATCAGAAAGACTTAAAAATTGAGCTGTACGAAGGACTTTTAGATGCAATAGAGTCCCATATACAAAATGAAAATTTACGAGCAGGCAAGCTAATAATATTGCCCTCTACTTTTCAAGGAAACCCAAGATACATGTAGCAAAATGATCAGGATGCAATGGCTATTGTCAGGAAATTTGGACTACCAGATCTGTTTATTACATTTACTTGCAATCCTGCATGGCCTAAAATTTTGAATGCAATGCAACGCCCTCAAAGACCTGAAAATAGACCAGAAATTATTGTCCGATAGTAACTGAAACAATCATTTGATGTTTCTGAATATTTCTGTTTCGCACGTTATGTCCTGTGAAAGTTCGACCAGCTGATACATAATGTCCGGCGGTTAAAATAATTTTTGTGTCAATTGACCATTATAGTTAAAAAAAAAAACATATTACGCGTATTAATGCTTACCACTTGAGAACTATCCCGTTTTCCTTCGTTGTCAGTAGAAACCACGGTTCTTTGGATGGATTGATGTTTTTCGTGCAAATGGGCATTAATGAAATGGAATGACTTGAACACAAAGGATAGCAAATGGGCTTCGAATTTAACATTAAAAGAACGCTTACAGAAGTTAAAAACCTGTATTGAAAGATGATGAAATAAAATAGATGATGAAATAAATAGGACGACGACGGTGTGATGCCAATCTTTTATTCTTTCGCATGAATTTTTACTGTGACGACTTCATTCTATTTTATTTCATCATCTTTCAATACAGGTTTTTAACTTCTGTAAGCGTTCTTTTAATGTTAAATTCGAAGCCCATTTGCTATCCTTTGTATTCAAGTTATTCCATTTTGTTAACGCTCATTCAACAGTGTACAAATTCCATATATCTTTCACCACCTTCAAATATCTATCACCCTAATGTTCATCCCAATGATTTTACGAATGATGACGGAACTAAGCATGCACCGGTATTCTTGTGCAACATAAGCCTAACCTTGTTTTGATAAGGACGAAGAACCGGAAGAACCGTGGTTTCTACTGACAATGAAGGAAAACAGGGTAGCTTTTTCATACACTTAACATGATTTTTGTTTGTTTGTTTTTTTAAACTATAATGGTTAATTGACACAAAAATAATTTTCAACGTCGGACGTTACATATCAGCCAGTCGAACTTTCACAGAACATAACGTGTGAAACAGAAATATTCAGAAACATTAAATGACTGTTTCAGGTACTATATATATTCCACAAATAATGGCACGATTTTGTTAATACTATAATGTGCAACTAGAATTATTGTCCGAATATTTAAAATGAAATTATCAGAGTTATTAGATGACATTTTAAAGCGCAATATATTTGGAGTTGTCATTGCATATATTAATGTAATTAAATTTCAAAAGCAAGGTTTACCTCATGCTCACATTTTACTAACATTAGATTCAAGTACAAATATACATATGAAAGATGATATTAACAAATATGTAAGTGCAGAATTACCAAGTATTGATGTCAATCCAAGGCTATTTGAAATTGTCACAAAATGCATGATCCATGGCCCCTGTGGTGCTTTAAATCAAAATTCACCGTGCATGAAAGATGGAATATGTTGCAAACAATTTCCAAAGGAGTTCAGAGAAGCAACAGAAGAAAATGTTAATGGATACCTTATCTATAGAAGACGATCCATGGATCTTGTGAAAGTAGGTTGGCATAACATTGATAATCGATGGGTTGTGCCATATAATCCTTGGCTATTAAAGGAATTCAATGCTTATGTCAATGTTGAAGTTTGTGCATCTGTAAAGAGTGTTAAATACCTATATAAATATGTATAAGGACATGATGCTGCATCTGTTAGACTTCAAAAGGGAAATAGTGCTGTAGATCATGATAAGATATTAACTTTCCTTGATGGCAGATATGTTAGTGCTCCTGAAGCAATGTGGTGAATGAATCAGTTCAGCATGTCTGAAAAATCTCACTTTATACTAAGATTAGCAGTTCATTTGCCAGAACAACAGCAAATTGTTTAATCAAGATGGTCAAGAAGATCAAGCTATTGCACGGGCTTCTACAAAATATACAACATTGATGTCATGGTTCGAACTCAATAAAATTGATGAACAAGCCCATATTTACAATTACATCGATATCCCACAGTACTATGTTTTTGATAAGTGTAGAACAACATGGAAAAGACGACAATGGGGAGGAGAGCGAGTGATTGGGAGAATGCCAGTGATTAGTATCCAGGACAGTGAAAGATACTACCTGCAAATGTTCTTGGTACGAAAATCGGATGCACTCACCTTCGATGATCTAAAGACTGTTAATGGGATAGTATGTAGGACTTTCCAACAAGCATGCAGAGAGCTTGGACTTCTTGAAGGAGATCAACACTGACATGATACACTACGCGAAGCAGCCCAGATACGAATGAAAAGCTATCTACGAATACTATTTGCGATAATTTGTGGATTCTGAGAAGTAGGAAACATTCCTGAACATTGGGCTCAGCATAAAGATGCTGTTTGTGAGGACTTGGTACACAGATATTCCAAAGAGACAGGACCACAGTATGCACTTGCAGAAATTAATGACCTACTCAAACCTTATGGTTTGAACCTGAAAAAACTCAAACTGCCAGTTTTAGATTTACCAACAGATCATATCTATATGTCTTCCTTTGATGTTTTAGAAGAGCAAACCAAAGTCTGCATAAACACTGAAAAGCTTAATACTGAACAGCGATTAGTTGTTGAAACAATACTAGATGCAATATATGGAAATAAAAAAGAGACACAGAAACGTATTTTCTTAGATGGTCCCACAGGAACAGGGAAAACTTTTGTGTGCTCAACCTTATTGCATACAATCAGAGGAAGAGGTGATCAAGCTACTCCTGTAGCCTCAACTGGAATAGCAGCTACTTTGTTAAGAGGAGGAAGGACTGCTCACTCAGCTTTCAAAATACCTCTCATTTTGAATGCAACTTTAACCTGTAATTTAAAACCAAATACACCAGAAACAAAATTTTTGTTGGATACAAAACTTATTCTTTGGGATGAGGTGCCAATGATGCATATGCATGCGTTTTTAGCTGTCGATCAACTTCTCAAAGATGTTACAAAATGTTCTGAACCATTTGGTGGTAAAATAATCTTACTTGGTGAAGATTTCCGTCAAGTATTGCCTGTAATCTTGAGAGGTTCACGATCACTGACAGTTGCCAGCTGTTTAAAAAAACACCGTCTTTGGTCTGAATTTCACATTATGAGCCTTACAGAAAATATGCGTGCTCTTGATACCGAGAGAGAGTTTGCAAATTGGCTTTTAGATGTTGGTGATTGCAAGAGTGGTGAAACAGTTAAGTTACCTCCAATATGCTATCCACAAATACAAGATCCAGTTCAACAACTATACAGTGACATAGATTTTACCATAGTCACACCTCAACAACTTAAAGGACGAGCCATTCTCACTGTGACGAATGATTTGTCCATTGAACTCAATAACCGTGTCTTGGAGTGTATGCCAGGAAAGGCGGTAATTTATGAAAGCGTAGATAGTATCGTAAGTGAAGATCCTCAAGATCAACTTGCATACACTGAGGAATTTTTAATCACTTTGACACCAACTGGACTGCCACCTCACAAACTGAAACTGAAACCAGGTGCTGTTACCATGTTGCTTAAAAATTTAGTACCGCCTAAAGGTCTGTGCAATGTTACAAGGCTTATAGTAACCAATTTGCAGCATAATTTACTGAATCAAGGCAGATTGATTCCAATACTACTGAAACTATTATCATACCTCGAATACCACTCATTCCTTCTGACACAAATATGCCTTTCAAATTTAAACGTAAACAGTTCCCCATTCGCTTGGCTTTTTCAATGACTATAAACAAATCACAGGGCCAAATTTTTAAAAAAATCTGTCTAGCTTTATCAAAAACAGTTTTTAGCCATGGACAATTGTATGTAGGTCTATCTAGAGTAAGATTATTTGATTCTGTCACTGTTGTGTCCCCAAATTCAGAAATTTTCAATTGTGTGTATACAGAAGTTTTTGATTAATAATAATAATCAAAATAAAGTGTTCTGAATAAACACACAAACAGTGGTTGATGAATGTTATATTTCGTAAAAACATCTTGCTAATTTCTAAAATATAAATCTTTGAACTTCATTTTGTGAAATTTATTCTTGCATCTCTAAACAAGAAGAGTGGAGTTCTTAGGAAGACTCCACAGAAACACACCAAATTGGCAATTTTCAAAATGGGGCCAAGTGGTGGGTTAAATCACATTTTCACCAATTTTATGATTTGTTTAACCAATTATATTTGATTCACAAATGTGAACATAACGACATTTCTGATATGTTCTTAAGACATATTTCGGAATAAAGACACTGGAGTGCAGATGCTCTGCGAGGGAACAGCTAGTTCATTTTGAAAAACACACAAATAGCCAAAGAAAAAAACAAACGCTTTTATCACATTTTTGGTAGCCAAAAATTGCTAACAGATTTAATTAAATAATGAGCAGTAAGTGCTACATTTTCAAATACATGGTGTAACATATACTGTAGTATTTTTATGTAGCGACTGCTTATAGCCCATCGAGTTGCTCAGATGGTCATTAAACCCCCAAATAATATTAATAAAAATAATATTGTTACATACATATGTTTCAACATGCACTGAAATATGTATATTGTAGACTAATAATGTGTTGGGCCACCTGTAGTCTTCAAAACAAGTTCAACTCAATGTTGCATGGTAAATAGGTATGTTCAGCCAAGAAAAATGTGGTGGCAAAATATACCCGTTTCTCCTCTACTGAATGTTCAGTAGAGGAGGATCTCTGTTACAAATAGTGTTCTCAATCTCATAACACAGGTATTCAATTGAATTAAGATTAAGATACAAACATGTCATTTAGGAAAAGCTGGAATGGATTACAGTATATTTCTAGCAACATCATAGAAGGTTCAGAAGTTCACAAGTAATGTTTCCAGAAAGGTTTGGTATTACCGCTTGAGTGGTAGCACCTACTCTCTCCAGTCAGTCCCAAAGACGGGTTGGGGTGCAACCCGAAAATTTAATAACAAAGTAAATTAAAGTCATTCAAGTAATCCCTGTATTACTAAAATTTATTTTCAAGATATCATGCTTAAATTAATAATGATTCAGAAAGCAAAACTCACCTGACACTGGCTTTAAAGATACTGCAGGTAGTTCCTCAACCACAGTAAATGACAAAGGCGTCGCAAGATGCAGCAAGATGAACTGCAAATTTCCCCATTCCATCCACATACGATTGAAACTGTACAAACCTGGTTCCGTTATCTGAAAGATAACACAGAATCTGCACATACATACAGGGCTATTATGATACATTATGCAATCTAAGCAAATGCTTAGGGTGCTAGAACCCACCTAAAAATATTTCATATAAAAATAAATTAACCACAAGACTAAGTAAAATTAAGAAACTGCAATTGTACAGCCATACATAATTACACACCTGCATATGGTATATTGATTAAACTTCCTTTGTACTCAGATACATGTTGATCTGGTCACAATTTTTAGCAATGCAGCTCTGATAAGTTTCTTTTTAAATGACTCCCATCAGTTTTAACAGTTGGCAAACATCTCTTCAAAGTGCAATGTATGTGGGAGATGATTCCATTAAATGACAAAAATCTGATTATTTTTACACAGATGGTTCATATTAAATGAGGCATATGTCCAAAAATGGAATGAACCAAGTGACAAACACATGTCTAATACATAGGATGTCCAGAAAGTATCTTTACACTTCCTAATATCAATACTTACATTAGGAAAAGCAGTAGCAGGTAGTCTTTCTGTTTGCCATATTCAGCAGTGGAGGATAAGTTTTTCTTTATAGAACCATTTCTATCACTGCATGTCTGTTGCAGTGCCATTTATGTAAATTTATCTTTCAGGCTATGTAAGTGACGCCCAAAATAAAGTCACTGCAGGTGACAGTCTAGTGCCGTGGTTCTCAACCTTTTATGCTTCATGTACCCCTTGTACAAACAGATAAAACTATTATGTTATAACAATGGGAATAAAATAAAACACACACATATATATATATATACACAAAACTCGAAATATAAAATATACGATACAAGCAAAATGAAAATGAGTGAATGAAAAATTACTGAATGAAAAATTGAAATAAGATATTATACCTGGTAGGGCAAAGCAGCTGGCCAGTCATATCCACATATTAAGACTTCAAAATAATCAACAGTAACCTGAACTCAAGCTGGCTTGGAGAGCATATAAGGTGTGCTGCAGACATTCTGAAAACATATCACTCATTGCTGTCATGGATAAAAAGAGTGATTTATCAGATTTGCAAACAAGGGATGATTATTAGATTTCGGGCAAAGGGTGGCAGTATTTCTGAAACAGTGCAGTTTGAGAACTGTTTGCGTATTGCAGTGGTTAAAATGTATCGTGGTTGGAGAAATGGCACCATTGCAAATAAGTGATGTGGAAACTGCGAAACACCATGTGCCACTGATGTGAGAAGTGAACGTCAGCTTCGAAGGTACATGACGGCCGATCAACATGTTACAGTGGAGAAACTCACTGGCTGAATGAACCAAGGGGCTACCGGAAGTGTGTCCAAAATGACAATTCAGCGAACCCTGCTGCGTATGGGGCTCTGATGTAGATAGATGGTCACTGCACCTATGCTAATGAGGGTGCATCGGCATAAAGGGCTTACATTGCACGGCAGTATTGGAATTGGACCTCCGCTGATTGGAAAAGGATTGCCTTCTCCGATGAGTCATGTTTTCTGCTTCACTGAACGGATCGACATTGGCGTATAGGGCGAGAAACATTGGAGAGCGAACACTCTTCAACCATTGCTGGAAAAACACAAGCTGGTGAGGGCAGCGTTATAGTGTGGGGAATGTTTTTGTCGCATTCCCTGGGTCCACTCATACCTGTGGAAGGCACTATGGACCAAATTCGTTATGAATCCATCCTTGCAGACCACGTATGCCTATACATGCTGATTGTCTTCTCTGGGGCAGATGGGATCTTCCAGAATGACAATGCGACATGTCACACAGCTAGAAATGTCCGAGAGTTGTTGGAAGAGCACGATGAAGGCTTCAAAAGTATTTCCTCGGCCCCCTTATTCCTCAGACTTAAACCCAATTGAGCATCTGTAGGACCACCTCGATCGTGTGTTGTTAAGCTCTATGGATCCTCCACCATGCACCTGCCAGCACCTGTCAGATGCACTGCAGTCAGATTGGCTCCACACACTTGCGAACATCTTTCAGCATCTTACTGAGTCACTCCCAGCCCGTCTAACAGCTGTCCACACTGCACACGGCGATTACTCTGGATATTAGTAGGTAGTCACAATAATGTGGCTTGACCGTGTATATACACACACACATTAAATTTTGTATTCATAAATTACATATATCAATAAACACAAAGAGTGATATAAACTATTTAACAAATTTCATAAAATTACAAACATTTTACTGGGTAATCAGTGAGATGGTTGCGTTTGTTTATGCTTACACAGTTCATTCAAGTGGAACTACAAAAAGAATTCATGCTGCAGCTCTCACGGCGTACCCCCAAAAGTTATACTGCATACCCCACATTGAGAACCTCTAGTCTACTGTATTGCATAACTCACTGAAACAAAATCTGGCATGTAGGTCCAGCATATTTTTTGGAAAGTGTATGAACACAGACTATTATCACAACCTGCAATTTATACTTGGCATAATACATTTATAGAGACTGAAACTGCTCTACGCCAGGAATTTTAAGGTCAAATTCGAGAAATGCTTCAGCATAGCACTTGAAAATCTGTTTGAACAGCTGCATGGGAGTTGGTCATCTCATGTTCAACTCTATGTAGTATTGCATAAAAGCTTGCACCTGCATGCATACAAGCTGCAATTGTTGGATGAGTGTAACAAAACAGTAAATTGAACAGCTAACATCTGAAGAGCAGATCCTGAATGATTTATAGATGATGATGAAATGATTTTACAACACTAATGCTATCCGACGAATCAATATTTCATGTTTGTTGGAAAGACTGTGAGCAGGTGTAACGCAGAAAAATCTTCATGCCATATACACTGGCGGAAAGTGAAAAAAGAACACCAAGAAGGAATTGGCGGACGATCATGAAATTTACATATGTTAATGGGGTCGAGTTGACGTAGGTGTGATGTTAATTTTGGGACCAACCGGTGAGCACTTACGCCACAGCACGGCATAATATGCAAATTATCGTCAGTGGTATTTAAGGAGTACGGCAAAGTGAATGTAATCAGTCGTCAGCGTACGGACACCTGCGAAGACCCTGAAGTAGCTGCAATGCCTGGACATGGAAGACGTGTACGATTTCAGCAGTTATCGGACTTTGAGCGAGGTCGTCTAGTCGGAATCCGTGAGGCCGGGTGGTCGTATCGTCGTATTGTGGAGCGAATTGAACAGGAAGTATCGGTGGTGGAACGATGGTGACATAGATAGTCCAAGGAACATTCCCACACAAGAAGACGTGGAACTGGGAGTCACAGACGGACTGATGAGCGGATCGATCGACGCATAAGAAGAGCGGCGTTGTCAAGCAGAACATCCACTGTGACGCGAATTCGAGCTGCCGTTGCACCTGAGGTGACTGTGTGAACAATCTGCAACTGTCTACTGGATGCAGGACTACATGCACGTGTGCCTCTGGCATGTGTACCTCAGACTCCAGCCCACCATCAGGAACGGCTGCAGTGGTGTCGCCAACGTCTGCACTGGAGAACGCAATGGCGATCTGTCATGTTCAGCGATGAAAGCAGATTCTGCTTGGGAGCCTCCGATGGCCATATCCGTGTTTGCAGACGCACAGGGGAGCGTCTCCACCCTTCTTGCATCCGCCAGCAACACACAGGGCCTAGACCTGGTCTCCTGGTGTGGGGAGCGATCAGCATATCACTTCCGTACACAACTAGTGTTTGTACCGGGTACGTTAAACAGCACCTCCTACATCAACAGCATCATTCAGCCCGTTGTTGTGCCATTTGTAAGGTCGGTCCATCGTGGTGTTTTCCAGCAAGATAACGCATGCCCACACATGGCACGTGCAATGCAACATGCACTTCAGGGTGTGAGACAACTTCCATGGCTTGCACGTACACCGGATTTGTCCCCCATTGAGCACGTGTGGGATTTTATGGGACGACGACTTATCCGGTCTCGACGGCTAGCCACGACCATCCCCGATTTACGCGTCCAGGTTGAGGATGCTTGAAACTCAATACCCCGAACTTACATCCAACATCTGTACGACAGACTCCATGCCGCAATTGCACAGTGTGATGCAGTTCATGGCGGTTCAACCTCATACTAACCATGTTACATGGAAATGTTATTTTTCAGTTTACCAGCAAATACAGCTGTATTTTGCCATAAAGTTTTGATCACGTTATCCTCTGTATTCCGTTATTATGCTGTATAAATTTTGTTGGTATCAGACGTCTCCTTTTTGGTGTTCTTTTTTCACTTTCCGCCAGTGTATAATGTTCAATAGTCCATTCCCAAAGTCAACATTTGGTCTACTTAGATGCATAATCATATAATTGGACCTTGTTTTCTTTTCTGAAGCAAATGTCAAATTTGATAATTATCTGAACATGCTGCAACACTTTGCATTTCCTCAAATAGCAAATCTACAACCTAATAACATTATCTTTCGACAAGATGTAGTATCTCTGCACTGGAGTTTGGAAGTTCTTGCATTCCCACAGTTCTTGAAGAATTCCCCAGACATTGGATTGACAGGGACATCCCAGTACCATGGCTACCATGAATGCTCAACATAACCTGGCTATTTTTTTCTTATGGACAAAGTGATTGAATGGTCTGGACCAGGGCTCTTAAACCTTTTCTGAATCATGGCCCATATGGCAAAACAAAATGAGGCCGTGGGCCACATGACAAAATTGAATGCAACTGGTAGTCACATGATAAAGTGGAACAGGACTGGTGGGCCACATGAAAAAGAAAACCAAAAATGTCTGTCAAAGGATTACGAATATTGGTTATATTTCAGAGAGGTTTTGAATCAAGAAATAATTTAGTTAACATGATACTGATGTTACAAAGAAGTCTTAAAGTAGTTTCTTGATATGTCTACATTTTTAGATTTTTAGCACTCTTTAAGAATTTAAAATACATAATTTATCCCAACATACATCATTGCAGACTTGAAAATTTATAATCCATGGACCCTAAGTACCTACTGAAATAACAGTCTTTAAAAGTTGAGCAGGTATATAAAATAAATACTCTTAAATCTGAAGTATACAGGTGAAATAATATAGAAATATATGATCTATTAATCATGCTTAGTCAAAATTAATGTAAAAAAAAATACTAGGAAATGAAATGAATGAAAATAATAATTATTTTATTAATTTTAGTTTATACTTTTTTGCATTTTAGAATTTCATATGATCAGGGCATGCAACAGTCCAATGAGAAATTTTAAGTAGGAATTTTAGGATTTTTTCCCTAAATTTTAGGACAACAGTATCCCCCCCTCCCCCCTCAAAAAAAAACAAGAACATTAAAATGAGTATGAAACACTTAGAAAAAAAAAAAAACTTTCTGCCTACTTTTCTTTCTTATAGTAATTTTTATTTTAAACTTAGGTTTAAAATCAGGAATTTCCCCAGTGTCTTGACAAATTGGAAAGTCCTGAAAGATGGAATCTGTTGAAATTTCTACGGTGGCGTCCCGGTGAAGCAGTGGTCTAAGCGATGGCCTCTGATCATTCGTCTGAAAGAGGTCTGGGTTCGAATCTTGGTGAGGCATGGAAGTTGTGTTTGTCTTACAGCACTGGCTCTCTCCCTTCCCTGGAGCCAGTAACCCTAAATTAGGGACACGCGACTGCTTATAGCCTATTGAGTTGCTCACAGTGGTCGTTAAACCTCCAATGAAAAAAAAAATCTACTGAATTACAGCAATTTTTTTCCCCAGAAAATTTGGATTGTCACTTCATTTTCAGTGCAAATACGAACTTAACAAAAACCCAGATCGATATGGAAACTAAAATGTTAACTGAAACAGATGTTACTGGCAAACCACTGCCAAATTAATCATGCTAGTAGTACACATGCCTCAGAAAACTTGAAAATTCCATCATCCTGGAATGGAATCAAATCTGCATTTCCCGATTTATGTTCAAGTATGTTACAGTTACATCACCCAGAACAAGGAACCTCCAAACAACCACATCTCCTGATTTATGTTCGAGCATGTTACCTTTACACCACACAGAACAAGGAACTTAAAATGTTAATTTTCCTGCACAATTCACCCAATGACAATATTAGAATGAAACTTTGCATCTTAATTGCTGGAGCACTTCCTTGTTTTTTACTTACTTCTCATTTGCAGGTGAACAAAGCTACTATTAACTAGAATCACCTTAGAATTTGTTGTTGCATGAGGAAAAACTTCTATGCCAAAATTTTTTCCTGGAATTTAGCTTGATGCTTTTTACCACAGTGGTAAGATTTTACTTGAGCAAAACCCCTTTTTGAAGTTTCAAATGTCTTCCCACATAATAGACAACTAGCACAAAAAATTGTTTCCCCTTTTCTACACCATTCCTTAACTCCAATACCATCTAATTCCTTCAACAACCATGAGTTTTGTTTTATTTCCCTGGCATATTTAAAATTCACCTTCAAGCACATGGATGCGTTCTCACTTCTGGCTTGGCAGGATGTCATATCATCCTAGGCTCAGTCGATGATATCCTGGTAGTAGTGCTGTGACAGCCACTTTATGGGTCAGCCAAAATGAAAATCACAGCAGATTTTTTTTTTTTTTTTTTTTGCTTTTGTAATCTACTTATAAACTGACTTTTAACGCCCTTTCTAGAGAAAATAACAATAAATTTAGAACTCTTTTTCCAAAGCAAAGGAGACTATTGCAAGATGAAAAAGTTTGCTGTCTCGTACTTTCTCACTGATAAAATGACGCCACAGTGAAATGATTGGATGATGTCACGGCAGTACTAGGAGGGAAGCCTCACATTAGGGGCAGCACAAGTAAGCGAATGGACTTCACATAGGGAGCAAACGGCGGTGAGGTAATGTAGTTACCAGTCTCGGCGGCAAGGCAGCGGAAGTGCCACCTATCGGCACTTTCTCTGTTGCAGCAGACGATGCAGGCCAGATACGGAAGTATAGCCGAGCACCTGTCGTCACCTGCAACAGAATTCTGACTCAACTTATTGGGGAGAAAGCGGTAACTTCATATAGAGGGGGGGGGGGATGCAAACACTGCTTCCTTATGTAAAGACACATAACAGGGGTGATTTATTTACTTTCCATGCTGAATTCAAAAAAAAAAAAAAATTAGGATTTGCTACTCTTTTCTACAAAATTTTTTGGAATTTCATGACATTAGCAAAATTTTAGGAATTTTATGACGACTGCGAGCCCTGTATGATGAAAAGGTCTTGTGAGCCACTAATGGCTTGTGGGGCAAGGTGGTTTGAAGACCTCTGGTATAGATACTAGGGTGTAGGTTTCTGTCACCATGAAGTGTTTAGTTTAAGTTAGAATAGCAGAAACATGAATATTGTACTTATGAAACTAATTCATTCTTTTCAAGATGAATTGATCGATCAATGGATCACTATCTGTGTCCATATCCCCCCCCCCACACACAGGGGTTGGACAAAACAATGTGAACACCATAATTGTAGGGGTTAATGTTATTCATATAGCCTACACTGAAAGCCTGTTTAGCAGGCGCACCTGTAAATCATACAGGTAAATTGTTTGAGTTGTTAGGTGTTTCAAGAGCAAGTCTCCACTGTTATGACTGCATACACAAAGCATGGCAAGACTTCATGGATGAAGAATAGTGGGCAAAAACTGAGACTGAATGAGAGAGACCATCAAACACTAACATGGATCATGTTCAAACAACACAGAATTACTGCAACAAACGTGACAGCCAAATTCCATGTACACCTGGAAGACCTTGTTTCCACAAAAAAAGTCCACAGATAACTTCACAAAGCTAACTGTTTTGTTTGTTTTTCCACCAATCAATCAATCAAAGACTTGTAAACAAATATTAATCATAAATTTTCTGGGCACAGAGGCTCTACATCATTTGTAGGTGTTTTTCTAACACTATAAATTGTGAAAATAACAGGTGTTAATCAATTGTGGGATAATTTCAAATTTGGGAGATGAGTAGATGAAATTGGTAACACAATAAGAATAGTATATGGTTAGACACAAAAAGAAAAAAAGGAAATTTCTTTAACAAAGTTTATTTATTGTGTGTGTTGTTTGTGATTGTAGAATTTACAACCTGAAAGTGTTAAAAGGTGTTATTGTCACATGTGTAAGAAATATGTATCACCAAAAATTAAAGTGGCCTTGTACTCGTTCTGGCAGTGATTGAAGGACACAGCAATTATGCCACAACAAGAACCTAGTTCGTTTCCACCCTCAGACTAGGCTGAGGTGGATACAAGTTCTGAAGAAACTGTTTAGAAATAACCCTTTTTTACTCAACAAATTTACTGCCACTCAAATTTTTCATTTTTGAAGAACCCCATTGGGTTCACCTTTATTTACAAATGGAAATAGAAAAATATCAGCCCTACTGGTAAATCACATAAGGTTTTATATTTTTAGACTGCCTTGAATACGACTTATTGCACCAATTATGTACAACATATATTTTGTTTCAAACATTAATATTTTTGTTTTTTCTCAAAAGCACTATGACTACCAGTGGGTGGTATGTAAACATCACACAAATGCACAAGCTGCCAAAATCATATCAACAAAATTTCTTAGGCATCACGGAAATCACAATCTAGCAGAACAATTTGTTTTCTACACTAGCAAAAAAATATCAGGATATCAAGACCACTTATTTCGCTACCTCAACATCTTTGGCAAAATTAGGATATAAGGCCAAGCCAGTAAAAAAAATTTGTCTAGGTACCAATTCGGCTGAACTAACCATTTCAAAAGGTACTGGGATTTAAAGCACTTAACTATTCACCATATCATGAACAAAACACTATTTACAGGTATACTATGAACTAGCCAGACTAAATGTGCAAAAACCGACATGAACTAAGCATTGATTTTTATCGTTCTAGACCATTTAGGTAAATTAAAACAAAAACAGAATGCAAATAGTAAAAACAGGAACATCTCTTTCAAACCAGTCCTTCCTCCTTAAAATTTACAAGTTACTTTAGCGACAACTGCGAATACCCAAAAATTATATCAAAACTGCGGCACAACTTTATACTGTCAAATGTTACTGCAAATTACTTAGGCATTAAACATTACGACTCACTTAAGTAAAAATAACAACTGCTAAGGACTCAAAGAAAAAATTTCTCGCTTCAAATACAACTAGTTACCTTAAAATTACTTCAATTTGAAAACACTGTCACCACTCTACTTAAGAACACTTACTAAACAACTCAAGTAATTAATTATCCCTATTAAATTCATATCACAATACTCTAAGAACAGTACACTTGCAATAAATTAAACTTCATGAAACCTTATATTGACATTACTAAATAGAAATATTCAAAAGCATTTCCCAAACCACTACTTGAAGCTAAAACAGTTCCCACTAGCAATTACTATAATTATCGCTCAATCACTTAGGCTTACAAACATCATTTAAGTACTTCTTAAAATGCAAAATAACTCAGACAGCTCATCTCATATAATCAGACCATGACACATAAGAATGCAATTTCACTACAAAAAAAACTAGCGGCTCCTAAGAGAAAGGCTAAAGGAATCAGGAAAATAAAACCTATCGCAGGCTTTTCTTGCCTATGCATGACTGGGTGTATTTGTTTTCTTGTTTGACATATCGCCATGTACATTCATTATTCCCAGAAATCCTACCACTACACGAAGAAACACTTATTTCCAGAAATCCTATTACTACATGAAGAATCACTTATTTCCAGAAATACTACTACTACACGAAGAATCACTTATTTTCAGAAATCCTACTACTACACGAAGAATCACTTATTTCCAGAAATCTCACTCACTTATAATAACTCAGTACACATACAGGTCAATATTTATTAGCTGGGTCTAAGAACAAGTTGCATGTAAATAAATTATCAGGAAAAACGAAAATGTTGATGCAAAAAAGAAGAGAGATGAGGACAACTAAAGAAGATGTGACTTCCAAAGTGGAATATATAGAGCTATGCAAGACAGTACGAAAAAGTATCACTGAAGACGTAAGAAAATTCAACTGTGAACTAGTGAGGAAAGCAATTGAAAACAACCAAAGCCTAAAGATAGCAAAGGGACATCTCAGTAAGGGAAGAAAACAGATTATGGCACTGAGAAAAGAAGATGGTTCTGTAACAAGAAATAGAGGCGAAATTTTGACAAGAGTGAAAGATTTCTACTCCAAATTATATGAAAGGGATGATACATGCACTCCAGACATCATGAAAGATACCAGTACCAGAGTTCCTCAGTCCTTCCAGCAGAAGTTGCACATGCAATCAAGAACATGAAGCGGGGAAAAGCTCCAGGAGAAGATGGAATTACTGTAGACATCATACAAGAAGCAAGTGGAGAAATCGAAACAGTACTCGCCCAAATTTTCACTCGATGCCTTAATGAAGGAAAGATTCCTGAGGATTGGAACACCGCTACAATGATCCTGCTTCATAAGAAAGGTGACATTGAGGATCTCGGAAACTACAGACCTATCAGCCTCCTATCAGTAGTTTATAAAATCTTCACTAAAGTTCTTTCACACCGCTTGAAGATAACACTGGACATGGCTCAACCGAGAGAACAAGCTGGATTCAGGAGTGGCTACAGCACAATAGATCATATCCATGTGCTGAGAGAACTAATTGAAAGAGCGAGGGAATATGAACTTCCATTGTGCATGGCTTTTATCGATTATGAAAAAGCCTTTGATTCGGTGAAGCCATCAGCAGTTACAATGGCTCTGAAAACCTGCGGTATTGAAGATGCATACATTAATATTATTAATAACATCTATGAAAATGCAAGTGCAAAGATTAGGCTGTTTGAAAATACAACACACATAAAAATTGGAAAGGGAGTGAGACAAGGTGACACCATATCTCCGAAGCTCTTTAATGCCACATTGGAGGGTGTTTTTCAGTCACTGAGCTGGGAAAACAAGGGGATAAAGATTAATGGAGATTATCTAACCCACCTTCGTTTTGCTGATGACGTAGTCATTTTTGCAACTAGCCCATCAGAGCTGCAGAGTATGATCCAGGAACTTGCTGACAAGAGTAAAGAAGTGGGATTAAAAATGAACTTTCAGAAGACAAAAGTGATGTACAATGCTTTTACAAGAAATGAAGATTTATCGATTGATGGAGAAAAGCTGGAGATAACAGACACGTACGTTTATCTTGGACAGCAGATATCAAGTGAGGGTCACATTGATGAAGAAATTAATCGGCGTACAAAACTTGCCTGGAGAGCTTTTGGAAGAAACAGCATAATTTTCAAGAGCAATATGCCATTATGTCTTAAAAGAAAAGTGTTTGATCAATGCATCCTTCCAGTGCTTACGTATGGTGCAGAGACGTGGACCTTAACTAAAAGAGACATACAAAGGCTGCAGACAACTCAAAGAAGCATGGAGAGGTGCATACTTGGTGTAACCAGGAGAGATAAGAAGAGGAACTCGTGGATCCAAAAAATGACAAGAGTGGAAGACATCATGATCAGAGTCAAATCCCTGAAATGGCAATGGGCTGGACATACTGCCAGAAGGACAGATCATCGATGGACAGCCGAAATTTTAGATTGGATTCCAAGGGACAGGAAAAGACCCAGAAGAAGACCACATGGGAGATGGGTGGATGAAATTCGAAAGTATGCAGGGGTGACATGGAGGAGACTGGCACAAGACAGACCGTTGTGGAGGAAACTTGGGGAGACCTTCGTCCAGCAGTGGATTGATAATGGTTGACAATGATGATGATGATTTATGCCAACAATCAAATTCCTCAGATCTGATGCATGCCTACTCACTAACCCATTTAATTTTGAGTAAATTAACATTCCCGCATGATTGACGTTGGACTTTAGCCTACTGAGAGAAACTCCTGCATAGCTTATGAAGTACACCTATAATGTATATCATCATCATCATTGTCAACCATTATCAATCCACTGCTGGACGAAGGTCTCCCCAAGTTTCCTCCACAACGGTCTGTCTTGTGCCAGTCTCCTCCATGTCACCCCTGCATACTTTCGAATTTCATCCACCCATCTCCTATGTGGTCTTCTTCTGGGTCTTTTCCTGTCCCTTGGAATCCAATCTAAAATTTCGGCTGTCCATCGATGATCTGTCCTTCTGGCAGTATGTCCAGCCCATTGCCATTTCAGGGATTTAACTCTGATCATGATGTCTTCCACTCTTGTCATTTTTCGGATCCACGAGTTCCTCTTTTTATCTCTCCTGGTTACACCAAGCATGCACCTCTCCATGCTTCTTTGAGTTGTCTGCAGCCTTTGTATGTCTCTTTTAGTTAAGGTCCACGTCTCTGCACCATACGTAAGCACTGGAAGGATGCATTGATCAAACACTTTTCTTTTAAGACATAATGGCATATTGCTCTTGAAAATTATGCTGTTTCTTCCAAAAGCTCTCCAGGCAAGTTTTGTACGCCGATTAATTTCTTCATCAATGTGACCCTCACTTGATATCTGCTGTCCAAGATAAACGTACGTGTCTGTTATCTCCAGCTTTTCTCCATCAATCGATAAATCTTCATTTCTTGTAAAAGCATTGAACATCACTTTTGTCTTCTGAAAGTTCATTTTTAATCCCACTTCTTTACTCTTGTCAGCAAGTTCCTGGATCATACTCTGCAGCTCTGATGGGGTAGTTGCAAAAATGACTACGTCATCAGCAAAACGAAGATGGGTTAGATAATCTCCATTAATCTTTATCCCCTTGTTTTCCCAGCTCAGTGACTGAAAAACACCCTCCAATGTGGCATTAAAGAGCTTCGGAGATATGGTGTCACCTTGTCTCACTCCCTTTCCAATTTTTACGTGTGTTGTATTTTCAAACAGCCTAATCTTTGCACTTGCATTTTCATAGATGTTATTAATAATATTAATGTATGCATCTTCAATACCGCAGGTTTTCAGAGCCATTGTAACTGCTGATGGTTTCACCGAATCAAAGGCTTTTTCATAATCGATAAAAGCCATGCACAATGGAAGTTCATATTCCCTCGCTCTTTCAATTAGTTCTCTCAGCACGTGGATACGATCTATTGTGCTGTAGCCACTCCTGAATCCAGCTTGTTCTCTCGGTTGAGCCATGTCTAGTGCTACCTTCAAGCGGTGTGAAAGAACTTTAGTGAAGATTTTATAAACTACTGATAGGAGGCTGATAGGTCTGTAGTTTCCGAGATCCTCAATGTCACCTTTCTTATGTAGCAGGATCATTGTAGCGGTGTTCCAATCCTCAGGAATCTTTCCTTCATTAAGGCATCGAGTGAAAATTTGGGCGAGTACTGTTTCGATTTCTCCACTTGCTTCTTTTATGATGTCTACAGTAATTCCATCTTCTCCTGGAGCTTTTCCTCGCTTCATGTTCTTGATTGCATGTGCAACTTCTGCTGGAAGGACTGGAGGAACTCTGGTACTGGTATCTTTCATGATGTCTGGAGTGCATATATCATCCCTTTCATATAATTTGGAGTAGAAATCTTTCACTCTTGTCAAAATTTCGCCTCTATTTCTTGTTACAGAACCATCTTCTTTTCTCAGTGCCATTATCTGTTTTCTTCCCTTACTGAGATGTCCCTTTGCTATCTTTAGACTTTGGTTGTTTTCAATTGCTTTCCTCACTAGTTCACAGTTGAATTTCCTTACGTCTTCAGTGATACTTTTTCTTACTGTCTTGCATAGCTCTATATATTCCACTTTGGAAGTCACATCTTCTTTAGTTGTCCTCATCTCTCTTCTTTTTTGCATCAACATTTTGGTTTTTCCTGATAATTTGTTCACATGCAACTTGTTCTTAGACCCAGCTAATTTTGTTGCTGTTTCCATAAGAGCTTTGGTTACTTTTCTGTTAACTTCAGAGATGTCCACTTCTTCCGATGTTAGGCCTTTTAAAGCAGAGAACCTGTTCTTCAGTTCTAACTTGAAGGTATTATGGTGTTTTTTAAGGTTGGTTATGTCAATAGATTTTGTTTGTCTTATGAGCTTGCCACGTTCAAGTTTAGTGTTGAGGTGCATCTTACATCTCACCAATCTATGGTCACTACCTGTGTTGAACTTGTTTAGCACACTGCAGTCTTCTATGACGAATTTTTGTTACACATAATAAAATCAATTTCACTTGTCGTCCCATTTGGATGTCTCCATGTCCATTTCCTGTGTGGCTTTTTCTTGAAGAAGGAGTTCAAGATGAAAAACCCTTCTGCCTCTGCAAACTCAACGAGAGTATTTCCACGCTGGTTTCTGTTGCCATGACCGAATTTACCTACTGAAGTTTCATTCTGTTGCCGTTGCCCTATTTTTGCATTGAAATCTCCCATAATTATTTTCAAGTGCTGCTTACCTTTATTATTTAGATGACAAATTTCCTCATAAAATTCTTCAATTTCTTCTTCAGGATGACTTGTGGTGGGTGCATAAGTTTGAATAATCTGAGCCTGGTATCTTTTCGAGAGTTGGATAACAAGTCGTGCAGCTCTGTCAGAGGAACTTTCAACTTCTACAACTTTATCCTTCAGTTTCTTGTTTATTATAAATCCAACACCACTAGTTCTGCCAGTATCTGTCCCACGATAGTAGAAGAGATGTCCACTTTTCAGTTCGATGAGATCTTCTCCTTTTCTCCTTACCTCACTTAGCCCCACGATGTCCCACTTGATCCTTTGTAGTTCCTCTTCCAATTCAAGAAGCCTTGAATCAGAAGATAGGGAGCGTCCATTGTAAGTAGCCAAGGTCAGCATCAGATGGCAGCCTAGTCCGGTCCTCCGGGGATTCTTAGCACCCTCTGCCTTCATGTCGCACTGGCCGCTGCCTTGGCCAGGTACATTCCAGCTGCCGGAGACTGAGGGCCAAGATTTAAGTTGTGGAATCATTTTGGAGGGGTTTGGCCATAACTCACCACGCTGGCCAAGCGGGTTGGTGAGTGTGGGATAGAATTTCCTCTGATCCCGATGGTATAGTTATACCGCTATGGGCGGTCGTCAGAGCCCCTTTAGTGGGAACAGGATATACGCCTAAGAATACTACCTCAAAGAAAAATTGCAATGCATTATTATTTAGTTACTAGCCGATCATAAAGTACAAAAAAAAAATACACAAATTAAAGCACTGTATTAACTTACTAATTCATTTAGAACTTGAGGAAGAAAAAAACATAGTTTGAAAGAGTGTTCAGCCCAATAAACTCTCGTCTAGAATCACCCTGTCGCCAATTCGTTTATTACTCCATTCATCAGCATTTAAAACCTTCACGAAATTGGTTTACCAAAAGTTAGACATCATTTTTCATTCAAAATCAAGTATTTAAGAAGATTAATAATTTTCAACTCAATTTTAGATCACTAGTTTCTTTTCCACCACTTTGCACAGATAACAGATTATTTTTTTTTGAAGAGCATTATTAATTAAAAGAAAAACACAGACTTTTCCAGTTCAAGAATTATTTTTCTTGTAGGCGACCCATTTGGCGGAAGAAAATTTCAAGATGGCTTACCTCGACATCACGACGAGAAACAGCTCAGCATAAAAAAAAAATTAAGTTTATTCTTTTGGTGTTAATGCATGACAGTCTGTTTCTAGCAGTCCCTCAATGTCTCTAATGGTCACATGGAAAGTTCCAAAATTTCCTGGCTCCTGAAGTGGAACACGTCATCTTGGTGGCTAAGAAAGGAATTTTCTTCGCTATGTATCTGGACAGCGGCAACCCCTGGTCCTCAGCTTGGGAAGTCTTGGCTTTCCGGAAACAAAATGTCACTTTGTCATCGGCCAGGAATTTTACAGATAGAGAACAAGACGTGCTTTTCTCAGTCATGTCTACTCAGATGGTGGAACTAATTCAGTTCATTTGGCTTCCGGACAACAGAGATTTTGGTAATGTGGCCATCTTTGTCACCTTGCAAAACATCTGTAGGCTCACAGAGGGGATCAGCAGGCCCATTTTTCTTTACTTAGCTACATTTCTTTTTTTTTTTTTCAAAGGGGGTTTTGGTTTTGGCCAACCTAGTTGACGGGGACACCTAGGCACCCCTCGCCAATGAGGCCAGCCTCTCTTCGTGCAATAATGCTGAGTTATCGGTACAAAGTAGAGCGAAAAAAAATTATGCCTGAATAGCAACAAGTTTCACGAGAGAGTGTCTGACTGACCTAGTGACCCGACTTCAACGCTGCACGGGGGTCACATGCTCAATTCCTGACCTGCAGGCTCTAAGGCTTGTGATTGGATGAAGAGTAACAGGGGATCATGCAACTTGCACGTGACCCCCCACTCCAACCAAAATTTCTCGGAATCTACAAGGGTTAGCAAAATACGTTCGAGTGACCTTTCTTCTCAAAAAGGAACATCCGCTGGTTGATTTCCTCTAAATTTAGAATTCTTTGAACCAGAGCTTTCCCAACGGAAACATTTTCCCCAGTGAAGGAAGTAAAAAAAATAAAATGGCGTGTTACTTAACAAAGAACCCTCAGCCTGGCTTGTCTTATAAACTTTACAGATTCTTGAATATATATATACAGGAAGATAGATGAAAATATCATCTTACAAAAACAGCATTTCAAGTAGAAATGGATCGGAACAGAGACAAAAAAAAAAAAATAAAAATTATAAAATCATTTGCCCTTTTTTTTTTTTTTTTTTTGAAGTTGCTTTACTCCTGAAAAAGTTTATTGCACGATTAACACTTTTAGCTTTAATTTTTGCACTCTCATATTTACAACTGAAAATCTCCTATCCTTATCTCATATGCTGAGCTCACTTTGCGTGGTGTACAGAAAGGAAAAAGAAAAATATACAAAGATATGCATAAAACACTACCACGAAACAAGATTGATAACAAATGCGAAGACAAAAAATGATTTTTTTTTTCCCTATCAGAACCGCAACCTTTATCGGAGCAATTCTTCCCCGAATGAAACAAATGAACAAACATTACTCCTCACTAGGATTGACAACATTTAAAACAATCACCTCTAAAGCTTTAATCTCAGCACATCCAAAATAACGTACGATCCCAGAACAATAAACCAAAGAGCATACACGTACATGTCATTCCCACACTTCACTCAACATACACACACATGGCAGAAATATTCTAGCACTCAAAGAGGAAGTAAGGAAAGAATAGGGGAAAAAAAAAAAAGATTTGAAGATTGAATGGAAATTAAAGAATTTCATAACTTTTTTCTTGACTTTCCAGGTAAAATGAACTGAAAACTTCAGAAGATATAGAAAATTGGTTCAAGTTCCATCATAAATTTTCAGGGGGTCAATGGTAAAAAAACCCAAAAGAACTGCGCATCATTCTTTTTTTTTTTTTCATCTTCTTCTGAAAATGAGATGGCCAGTCTCCTTTTCCAGAAGTTGGAAAATGGCGACACATCATAACATCCATGCAAGAGCTGAAATTGCTCAACCTTTAATCACAGAAACCAACACTTCAATGTGAAAAAGACGGTGTCATGAACATAAAACCTGGACAGCTAATGACTGAAAACGTGACGTGTGATATGATCTGATGGGTCCTCATTCACATTATTCCTAATAATAGGCCGAGTTTATGTATGGAGAACCCCCAAGAAAGTGTACAATTCCATAATGTCTGGTCCCAACTGTAGAACATGGGTGTGGATCTGTGATAATTTGAGTGGCCATATCTTCATATTCGACTGGCCCCATCATTACTCTACATAGTCGAATTACTGTCAGTGAGTACTTCAACATTCTAGGTAATCAGGTAAATCCGATGGTCTAAATATTGTTTCCAAACAATGATACAATTTTGAAGGTGATAGTGTGCCTATACAGACAGTCAAAATAGTTCAGTCTTCATTTGAGGAGCACCAATATGAACTTCAACATCTGCCTTGACTAGCTTAATCATGTAACTTGAATATCATTGAACAACTGTGGGCAGTTTTGGAGTGTAGAGCGAATAGCAGATTCCCTCCCCCAACATCTCTGAAGCAAATGGCTGATGCTGAATGAGATCTTTGAAGCAATGGCTGATGTTCTGATCGATGAATGGTACAGTATTCCACTGGAGACTATTCAAAAGCTGTATGAATCTTTTCCAAGAAGGCAAATGGTGGTCCAACACCTCATTAATAAAGATTAAAGGCAAATGGTGGTCCAACACCTCATTAATAAAGACATATCACATATTTTCCAGGTGTTCATATTGTTTTATTGTTGGGCTACTCATGTAACTTGTTTTACAGAGTTGTGTGGTTTTGTAGCAGTGATTGCAAGTGCCTATTTGCCTTTTAAATGTGTATAATGAGTTCTTCGGTTAGTCTTGATATTTGTGGAAGCAGCAAAATTACTGAAAGATGTACAGATTATGAGAATACCATGATATATAAAGGATACTAACATATATACAGTAAACCCTCCAAATAATGGTAATTGCTGGGATCACAAAAAAAAAATGACTGCTATTGTTTAGATATTAGCCCTAAGTTGATATTGCTTCTCAGTCTCATTTATGTAACAGCAAAACAGGTATATGAAATTTATGCTCATAGAAAACTGTTGCAAAAACTTCTCAAAATAATGAATGAAACTCAGTTGAAATAAACATATTCTATTACAAATTACTGTTATGTGTACAAATTGTGTTGTAGATAGTTAATTTATGCAACATAAAACACAAGTATTATTTCTTTATAAATTTGGTGAATGAATCTTGCATGCCCACTTTTGAGGAATACTTTCGAAGCACACATTCAAACACTTGCAGTGTTTCCTCCATTTCACAAGGATTTGAAAAATGTTAATATTTCTAGATGTGTGAGTTTTCATGCTCAGATTTTGCAGAATACTTACACTCTCTATTCAAGGATATTAATGGAAAACACACAAATGTTTACCAGACGAGGACATGCTGAAAATAAGATCGATATATATATATCTTCTTTGGATGAAATTACCTCTTTTACTGACATCAGAGTTGGCAGACAATGTTTTGTCCCTCACAGTGTAAAAAAACAAAAACAAAACAAAAAAAGCATACCAGTTTCATCATCAATAAATTATCCCTTATTTTTGTACAAGAACAACATTTCTCTCAGTGTTTTTGAATAATTTAAAAAAAATGCAAAGCTGTCACAAATTTAAACTGCAGAAGTGTGCTTTCTGCGATTGTTAAAAGGTACACGGGGGATAGTAACAGATTTTTCAGTTATGTGGATGTGCATCAAGCTTGTGGCAAAATGGAAAAAAAGGACAGCCCAAAGGGGAAACAGAGATTTCTACCGTACAAAAAACAATTCACCTGGCAGAAAGTAGCAAAGTTAAGGAAAGCCAGCTCAAAGAAGAATCAAAGACAGATCTGGTCTGTGCCCACTAGTGGGATGGCAACCACATTGAAGACTGCATAATGTTAACTTACTGAAAACGGAACTTACTTTAAGATCAAAAATTTCAAGATTTACTAAAGTAAATAAGTAGGACTTAAAGTTTTTGCTGCTGAATTTTGAGGCAGTAAAATCAATAACAAGCATGATTTAACAATTTAAATGCACCACTCTTACTCATTATTGTACTCGAAATAGCTCACTAGAGCTGGGTGACCGCCAGCTAAAATCAAACAACTTTCTTTTCACTTAAGTGTGCAACTGTATTCTGTTCATATTGCAGCCCAAATTGCAAGAGGTGATACTTCTTTAGCAAATTTATCCCTAACTTTCCCCTCATCATATACAAATAGGCAGTTTCATAAAACATTATCCTCAAATAATCATCAACATCAAGCAGTGGCTCAAATGGCAAAGAAATAAAGCAATATTTTTTCAAAGAAGCTAATTATTATTATTATATTGTGTATACAAATCCTGGAAGAAAAGGATGGGTAAAATAATACTGAAAGAAATCTCAGTTGTATATACAGAACAAAGGACATTTTCATTAACAAATAAGGAAGTCTTAATTAAGGGAATAAGCAAACATCCTAAAAATTAGATATGTTACCACTAAAGTGCAGAAATCAGTTATTCTACAGATTATCTAGGTAATGTGCAGATTCTTAAAGTGCCGAAAATTGTTTCATTTCTCAAATTACCTAGGTAATCTGCAAATTACCTAGATAATCTGCACATTACCTACTAGGCACTCATTAAAGTGAAAATAAGATCTTTGCTGGAACAACAGCAACGTTTCTGTACGCTTAAATTAACATAATGTTATTTATTTATTTTTCGATATATAAAGAATCAAGTTAATACAATCAAACAATCAACAAATAAGTTGAGAGAATCAATCATCAATCAATTAAAAAACTATAATAGAAAGAATCAAACGGTTTAAAATATTATTATAATTAAGGAAATGAATTTGCAAAACATATGATAAAATTATGCTTACTTTATTAGTGCAATCTAAAGATTGGTGACACTTTGAATTACATAGCAATTGGTTTTTGTGACAAGCACACCTATTTGTGGTACATTTAGATTTGCAGTCACATTTTCTGAAACCCTGCCCAGTACCAAGGGATTGTTTTATTGCTGTTTGACGTAAAGATATTTCTACAGCAGGGACATCTTCTTTCGTAAAAAATCTCTCTTTGCAAACACTGAATTCAGATTTTGCACACAATTGTTTTAAAATACCCATTTTAGTACCAAGTTTATAAAATCCATCCTCTGTTTTACTAAGAACCACAGCTAAAATCGAGCGGGCATCAGTTTTTGCTCTGTCTACTTCGGGTACTTTATTTCTCACAGTGACACCTTCATCGACATTTGGGTGCTTTGCATTAGAAACTGCTAACATTTTCTTTGCTTGCTTTTCTGAACCTTTCTTGGCTTCATCAGGCTGTATTTTCTGATCCATATTCTTTTTACAGATTTTGCACAATACATTCTTACCATACCCTTTCTCTTTGGGATCTATTTCACCACAAATTACGTGAACAAACATATCACACGATTTACACTTGTGAGCACCTGATGTTGCTTTTGAGCAAACAATACAGACTATGTCTTGTATAGTCCTCTTTACAGGCTCTGTACGAAACTGTGATGGCGATTCTGCTGAAGTTGAGGGTAACTCAGTGATGACTTCTTCAACATGCAGAGGTGATTCCTTGGAGGTGCAGGGTAACTGAATATTCTTCATAACTGTATCCTCAATCAACGGTGTAGAAGGCAGTTTAAGATTACTATCGATAAATTCTTGTATTTCTATAGGTGATTCTGTAGAAGCAGGGGATAACGGAATGTCCTCTTGAGTAAGATTTGACTGTGATCCCATAATCACAGTCTCTTGTGAATCTTCTAATTTTTCAAGGTCTTCTTCAGTATTTATCGAATGTAATACACTTTGTGGTATAATAGAAGAAGATAATCCCACTTTTGCAGGAAATGCGATGAAATAATCGGCTTTACAACAATCCCTTTTTTGGCACTTTTTGTTTTTGTTGACAAGGATCGAATAAATCCAAAAACATTTTTATTTGGGCTTGGGTTATGTTTTTATAAAGTGTATTTAATTGCTTGATCATTCTGTCTCTTCCAATTGACAAATGAGTAGAATACAATATGTCAAACAATTCTTCGGCATGGACAAACTTTTTCACGCTTTCTCACGCATATGACAATGGCTCAATGAGTTTTTCACAGCCTTGTACAGTCAACACATCATACCTTTGAATTATTCGATAATCTCGAGATTATTCTTTCTTCTTGGAAACTTTTATTCCTTTTACATCTTCAATTATGCAATCATACTTTCGTTTTGTCATTAAAACACTATTATATTTTGAATCTTCGCTAAAGAGGTTTTCGAAGAATCTTTTCTTCATTTTACTCACCAATTTGGTGCCGTCTTGCATACTAGGAGTTAAATTTATCTGCTTTAAAAAAAATCACGACACAAATTCATGCGCTAACAGGCAGAAACGAATTTGAAAACAGAATTAGCTATGCTACGCACTGGCAGCCGACGCCAATTATGAGAAATAAAAACAACTGGCGACGGCTAGACACTGGTGAAACGAAACTAAAAGTGGAGGCAGAGGGGGAAGGTGTAGAGAAAGGAAATTAGAGAAACAAACTTTTGAACTTTAACGATACGGAAGCCGTTAATGTGCACATTACCTAAGTAAAATGCGGAAAACTCTTGATTCCGCACGTTAACGGAGCAAATCAGTTAATCTGCAGATTAGCTAGGTAATGTGCACATTAACGGATTTCGAGCTTTAGCGGTAACAGATACAAAAATTGCAACAGTAGCTAATAACAAACTTTCAGATATTACAAAAAAAAAAAAAAAAAAAATTTAACTTCACTTCCTGACTAGAAAACTAGAAAAAAAAATATGTCTTTTTTTTTTTAATCAAATTCCAGTAATAATTACTCCATAGGACAAATAGCATTCAAAGAAGTTAATTGTTATTATTATTATTATTTTCTTTATTCGAAATATACGAATCACAGCCTCTGACAAACAAAATAAACAGCAAATTATCATTGACTGGTATTGTTGAACTGATACGAGTTTCCACCGGAGACCTAGGTATCAGTCAAGAATCGGCATAAAATATATGATGTCCCAAGTAAAGCTGTCTTCTGCAGTTTTGTAGGTGGCATATCAGAAAGCTGCAATTTTTCAAAATGATTCATAAAATTTGTTGACATTGTTCCACGTGCCCCGATGACAATGGGGACTACCGTTGTGTGTTTAGTCCATAACCGAGTAACTTCTATGGCAAGGTCTCTATATTTAGTCATTTTTTCCAATTCTTTTTCATTGACTCTGGCATCTCCAGGGATCGCTATATCAATTAGCCAGACTTTCCGATTTTCTATGACTGTTATATCTGGTGTATTATGTTCTATGTGTCGATCGGTTTGAATTCTGAAATCCCACAAGATCTTGACTCCATTATTTTCTATGACTTTCTCAGCCTTGTGTTCTCATGAGTTTTTCGATGCTGGCAGATTGTGCTTTCTGCATAATGACCAATGAATCAATTGTGCAACCCTGTCATGTCTAACTTCGTAATCTGTCTGTGCAATTTTGCTACATTCACATATTAGATGAGACACAGTTTCATCTTTTTCTTGACAAAGTCGACACTTTGGATTATCACTGACTTTCTGGATTTTAGCCTTCATAACATTTGTTTGCAATGCCTGTTCTTGTGCAGCAAAAATCAGACTTTCTGTTTCTTTCTTGATGGAACCTGATTTCAGCCATGCCCAAGTCAAGTTGTTGTCACTTTTCCCATCAATATTCTTTAGAAATTGCCCATGCAGTGGCTTGTTCTTCCAGCCGTCTAATCTGCTTTCATACTGTTTCCTCTTGTATTCAGCCATGTTTTCTGTTGTTTTAAAGATATTTTCATTATTCACTGCCTGAAGTAGCTTTTCTCTGCTTCTGTTGATGTAATCATTCAGGCTTCTTTTTTCTTCCTCTACTACTTGTTGTACTTGTAGTAGCCCTCTGCCTCCAATCTTCCAAGGTAAATACAATCTGTCAACATCACTTTTTGGATGGAGTGCATGATGCATGTTCAATAACTTTCGAGTCTTCCGATCCAGTATTTCTAATTCACTTTGGGTCCAATCAATTATTCCAGCTGGGTATCTAATTACTGGAATGGCCTATGTATTTATAGCTTTGATTGTATTTCCACCATTTAGTTTTGATTTCAATATTTTTCTTACTCTCTTGATATACTCACTCTAAGTCAGACCTTTGACTTTTGTATGTAAGATGTTATTTGATTCAAGAATTCCAAGGTATTTATAATTTTCATTATCTGACAATGATTTCATTATATTACCATTTTCTAGTTCTATTCCATCTATATTCTGGACTTTTCCCTGGCGCATGGATAGTACAGCACATTTTTCCAGTCCAAATTCCATCTGTATATCATCACTAAATATTTGCACTGTATGCAGCAATGTTTCAAGTTCGGCGGAACTTTTTTCATACAATTTAAGGTCATTCATGTACAGCAGATGGTTTATTTTTCCATGTTGGTCCGAAATGTGGTAGCCCATTTTTGTTTTGTTCAAAATCATCGACAATGGAATTAAAGAGATATTAAACAATAAAGGCGACAAAGAATCCCCTTGAAATATGCCTCTCTCGATATTAACTTCTCCGAGTTCTACACCATATGCATGTAACACTGTTTTCCAGTTTTTCATATTTTCTTTGAGGAATCGGCAGATGTTTTTGCTAACTCCAAATAGTTCCAAACAAGTGTTAATCCAGCTGTGGGGCAATGAGTCAAAGTCCTTTTTATAATCTATCCATGCCATATTCAAATTCGTTTTTCTTCTTTTGGAGTTTTTTAGTACCATTTTGTCAATTAGCAGCTGGTCTTTTGTGCCTCTTGACCTTTTGAAATTCCCCTTCTGTTCTATGGGATACAAATTGTTTCCCCATAAGTAGTCATATATTGATCTTGCTAGTACTCTTGTGAAAAGTTTGAATGTTGTTGGGAGGCATGTGATTGGACGATAGTTAGTAGGTTCATTGCCTTTTTCTTGATCTTTCATTATAAGGAATGTGCGACCTGTTGTCATGCAATTTTCTGTGGCAGAATTCTGTAGCATTATATTGAACTGCATAGCTATTCGCTGATGAAGACTTGTAAGATACTTCAACCAAAATCCATGCAATTCATCTGGTCCAGGAGCGCTCCAGGCTTTCACATTCTTTACTTGCTGTGTAATCATATCAGTTGTTATCATCAGATTATCCATGTGTATTCCTTTCAAATCTTTATGAACATCGTTGATCCACAAGGCATTTTTATTATGTTCAACTGGGCTTTCCCAAATTCCTTTCCAAAATGTCAAGGCATCTTTCTTTGCAATGTGCTGATGTTTGTTTGGATTGCCTTTTGTCTCAATGATTTATAAAATACTTGTTGTGGATTCCGAAATTGCGCATTTTCTTTGAACTGTTTTATACGTCCGTCATATCTTTCAATTTTCTTTGCAGTAGCCCCCGCACGGGGATAACTGGTTTTCCAGTTATTTGGGGAGCGGCGCCCCACGGCCCGAGCTGACCTTGTGACTGGTCAACATCTGATGTCATGCCACCGCTTGATTTTTATTTTGTCTGGCGCTCTTTGGCCAAACCTGGCCCTTGCGCCACTAAAATCAATTAACTAACTAACTAACTAACTTTGCAGTAGCTGTTACTCGTTGTTTTAATACTTCCGTAATTCCAACAATTCGTTTTCTTTCCAGGTCGTATTTTTTGCAGATGCCATTTTTTATTTTTCTACTTTTAAGCTTCCCATCTTTCAGGCATTTTAAGTTAGTAATGTCAACTTCTTCCTCTGGTCCCTCAGTGCATATTGGAAGCACATACCGAAGCATCAATACAAGACTTGGTGAACACAAAAAAGATGTTTCCAATGGTCTTTTAAAGACAGCTTTATCTGCACTAACCCTTGAAGACACCTCTGCAGTTCCCATTTGTAAAAAAACTAAAAAAGTTGTCCCATTCATCAACAAAGCATCTCTGCATTTCCAAGAAAGCATTGAAATTTTGTTCACCAAAAATTGCAATTCAGAGACCCTTCACCAAATCTCATTTATTTGGATCTCTCTTCTAAAATCTGGCAACATTTCCAACACCCCAACTTCAAATTGTAGTTCTGGCAACTAGCCCATCCAGTCGATCGTGGGTGATCAAAGTCATAGGACAATGAAAAGCTACCACTAAATGAACCTTTTACCATATGTGACTCTGTGTGTTTTCCCTTGTTTTCTATGTTTAAGATATAGCTATTTGGAACTTTGAGAATAGGCCTTGATTAAGAACTAAAAGCCAGAAACATCAGAATCAATATAAAAATTACTCAGTTTCTGCTGGACAAATGGGGTTGTGTTTTGTGTTCTCCGATATAAATATGACTTTGTACACTTCTGATGGCTTATTGTTAATATAATGTGCTTAACAGAAATGCTATGTAAATATCACACCTTCATTTAGAAAATACTCTTTTTTTTGTTTTCAGTAATGAAATGGGCACTATTGCAGACATTAATCCAAATGAATAAAAAGAACATTAAAAATAAAAACACATATGCTATGCTAAAAATAACATGTCATTAAAAGCCAATAACACAAGGCCTTAATATAATTACAGAACAGTAGATCAATGCAAAAGTACATATATTCTGTAATATGTAAATTAGACTGTAAATCACATTAAGTTTCAAATTACCTTGACAGTAACAGAAATTACATTCTTCCCTGGGACCAGTTTCACATTATTTGCTTTAAAATGGAGACCACATTCTTCTTCAGCTATTTCCCGCTCCTTCTGAAAGCCCTGGCTATCTCTTCGTTTTAATACCTGATGCTGATTTTTACATACAACACCATAAGTCACGGTGCCATCTTGTTGACTGTAACAATGGGTGACCAGTTGTGGCTGAACCATTACCCGAGGAGGCATGTCTTCATGAGATGGAATGCCCATAACACCAGACTGCATTGGTGAGAGTGGGCTAAGAGCAGGAATACTACCATTCCTTTTGGGAGACAGATGGGCTTGTGTAGTAACTGAATGTTTGCTTTTATCAGATGACTGAGAAGTCTCATGTTTGAGCGTGATTTTAATGTAGCGACAAATAATTTCTGATGGAAAGTTGCTCTCTACATTGAAATTTATTTTAATGTCAGAACGACTGATTATTGGTTGTTCTGAAGATTCAACAGATGCGTGACTGACAATGAAAGTCTTCTCTGTTCTCAGCAGCAAAAAATCTAAAAATATTTCCAACAAAAACTTTAGTTGCTACATTAGAATATATGAAAGCCACTCTTAGTTACTGCATTAAAATATGATGATTCATACATTAAATATATCAATTCATATAATAGAATCAAAATAACAGGTATAACATATGATGTAAAGAAAAGGTGAGTATGGCAAATCATACTGTCCTTGTTAAATAAAGAAATATCAAATAAGGTTTGAATGGCATGACAATTTCATTTTTCAAATATGAAATACAAAATGATATGTTTAAAAAAAATTATCCCCAGTAACCTGAGCAATAACAGGCTTCTAAGCCCATTCCCTCCATTTCCAGCCCAGTTTCAACCAAACAGTTGGAAATGGAGGGAAGGTAAAAGAAATTAAAAAAAATGTATAAACAGCAAACAATTTTAGCATTCGTTAAATAAAAAATCTTAACTTTATAAAAACAAAAAAATAGAAACAATCTGGATCAAATCATAAGCTCAGTGGCATAAGTTAGAGACAGAGAAGGATGAAGGATGTGAGCAATACACCCGATACATACAATTTTACTGTAAGTATATCTGTGTGTGAACATACCTTCTTTACATGTGTCAGCATGATACTAAATAATGCTAAAATCACTATGTATACAGCATATTTTCATTTCAACACTGAGTCCTGCTATACTTCAGTTACTCTGTACCAAACTTTTATACATGTGGCTTATCACAGTTCACATAAACTATTTTAGGTATTCTTTAGGTATGGATGACCAGTGCCTTGTGTAACATTTTTTAAAAACTCACTGCCCTTTGTTTCAGTTAGGTGAAAGTAGTGTAATGTGAATTGGTATGTTGTTTAAAGAACCATCTTCATCTCAGCAAGGGCATCACACATCAAATTCCACTACAATCCTTTTATAAGTACATAATTTAGTAGTGCCAATTACAGTGAATTTTTTTAATAATAGTATTTCAAAAATGTATTAAACAATTTTCCCCTAAAACAAGAAAATAGTGGGAATTCCTGCAAATGAAGGAAGCAAAGAGCACTACTTTTATGCATATTTTTTTTATTATTTCAAGTCACGCTTGTTTGAAAAGGTTCAAATGTTTAATAGAACTTCCTAGAGCAAAATTATGGGACACAAATTACTTATGGCTGAATATGTTGTAAGCATGCAAACAGCGCAGACAACTTTTACTGAGTTTGTGAGGATGACTTATTATCACACAAGTCTTCTGTAACCCCAAGCAGCAGGAATATCTATAGTTTTTACTTAGATTGTAAGCTTGGGAACCAGGTCAAATTTCACAAATATATGCTGCAATCCATGTGCAACAGAATTTCACAGCTGTTTGAATTGCAATGTGCATCAATGTCTTTTCCTATGTCCATGGGGTTGAAGAAACTAACAAATTATGTCAGTGACTGTTACTTTGACATGGTGCTTCCAGTCTGGTAAGGAATTTTCAAGATGGAAAAGTAGACTTTAGACAGGGGTTGATCCAGGTTTTTAAAGATAATACTCATTTCTGTGAATTTTGCTTATTTTTGAGTATAGAGAATTTTCAGTCCTCTATAATCATTATTCTGATAGTAATTATTATTTTATATTATGTCTTCAGTTATTTTTTTATTATTATTATTGCTAATCATGGTTCATGCTTTCCCAGTTTGCAACAAGTTTTCTGTTCTGATGACTGCTTATGCATATTTTTTTTTTAAATACAACTCTGTCTGATTATTACTCCAGCTGAGATCTTGGGGGGGGGGGGAGGATAATAACACTTCATGTTGTATTAAACCAGAAAAAAATTCAAAGGTCAAGATTCTTAAGTGCTGGAGGAAAAGAAATAACTCACTGAAAATATATACAGTACATAAAAACAAAATTATATGTCACAATGCAATCCCCCATAAAGTGTATGGTCAGCACCTTGCCATCATACTCCTCTCCTCATAATTGTAATTCCAAGAATTCCAGCCAGTACTACAAAGATTAATCTGAACAGGGATGGGCAAAAAAAGAAGAAATATGGTTGTTTTTGAGCATCGTTGTTTTGCAAGTGATAATGATTATTTGAAACTTCAAAAGAATATTTTCTATGCGAAATAAATGATTTTTTTTTCAGTTTCATCCTTTTGAAGAAGGCAATATAATATTCCTATGTCCTGATTTAGTGATTTTTTTGCTGTTTTGTTCGACGTTTCATTGCCCCAAATCGAGTTCTTATCTTCGATGTTACAGGAGCCCATATATCAAGATTTACACCGATACATCAAGCGTTTTAACAAATATTGCTTACTTGATGTTGAATGCTGAATTGGTGAGTAAGCACCGATATATTGAACTGCGATTTTACTCATTAATGTGCCCATTACTGCTGCAAATGGAAAAGATGTGAATTCTTCAGCTTTTTAGTGAAATATCGAGGTTTTCACTGATACATCGAAAATTTCTAGTGATACCACCAATGGATGGATGTTTCAAAAATGAGTATTCACCGATGTCCATCCTTATTTCTGAGTTAGCCCTGGATAATGCATGTGAAGTGAGGCTACCAGAGGGGGACAAAATGATCCCATAATGCTCTGGGGTTCCTTTCAGCAAGCATTGCCTTAGCTGCTGGTAACATAGCCACTGTGGGTAGTGATCAGGCAGTGATTGATAGGCATCTATCAGAAACCGTTTTACTGAACATTGTTTGCAACAATGAAAAAAAAAGTGCAGCAGTTAAACAGAACAAGATGCCTCTAATACGAAATTATTTTTAAGATAAATTTTTACTGAAAGTGACGATACTGTTTGAGCAAAAAATATTTTTGTGAAGATAACACCCAATGGCATCAAATGTGGCCTGGATTGACCCCTGCTTTAAGCCATTTAAATACACCATCTGCCATGTACCTGGCACCCATGGTACCCTACCAGATTAGGAGGTGGTACCTTTGCCAGAAGGTGTTTCCATTCTGGAACCCCACAGGAATTGCAGAATGAACAGGAAAATAAAATCTATTAAACACCTAAGTCATGAAGTGATCTTAATACCTTGTTTAACATACCATCTGCTAAACCACACTAAATCATAAAGAATTAATTATCTCATCTGCAACTCTTCAACGTTCAGGGCTTGAAAAATACCATGCCTGAGATATGCCCGGGGCATGTAAATTATTGGCCTGGGCACGTAAAAATGAAATCTAGTTGCCCGGTCGGGCAACTAGGTTTAAAGAGAAAAAAAGTTCGGAATGGAGAACTTTCTACTCTAGAAAAAAAAAAAAAAAAAAGGCTGTTGTTGCATGTTTTTCATTTTACTGCAAATCACCAGAAGTTGTATTATTATTACAGAATGAATGCCAAGGCCAGGAGGATAGCACTTCTTCAATTACATTATGCTCTACATCCAGAAATTGAGGCCATATGTAGTTTTGTTCCAGATGTCGCTTTAAGTTAACGACAGGATGCTTGCCTCGGATGAAACTAGCCTCCGGTCTTTAGTGACAGAATTCGTAAACTGCCATGAAACAGGACACAGACTGATGGGCAAAAAAGCAGTGCTCTATGAGGAGGGGAGTGACAACAGAACATTTATTGCACAGCCCTGGGTGGGGTCTCTGATACAACTTGCACGAGAGAGGGAGGGGAAATGGAAGCTTCTGCATGCGTGCAACTCCCACCCACCCACCCACCCCACACACAAGAACAACAGCGGTACTACTGAAACAAAGCCGAAGTTTTGTTTAAGGTTTAAGAATGAGCCTGTACACTTAGACAAAGCTTAAGTTTTGTTCAAAATTTAAGAACGGGCCTGCACACTTAGCCAGGAGAAGAGCGAAAATTACCAACACCAATAACACACCAAGTTTGTTTGAGAGAACAGTAGTTTGTGTTAGCTGCGGATATAAGTTGTATTTAGTAATGGATATGATTTTTTAGGGGGAAAATCCAGCAATGAGAGTATATCTCATATGACGATTATGGGCAAAACACGTAACAATATTAACAAAGAAAGGTGACTTGATCACGCTAGTTACGTTAACTAAAACTTTTACAAAAAGTTCGTAAGTTGGAAGCTTTCGACCTTATCTTAGGTCTTCATCACGCCAATGGAGGACTAAGATTGTTGCCAGATTCTACATTTGAATTTTCCTATTTTTGTTGCCAAAACTTAGAATTGATCTCCAGATCAACGGAATGTAGAGAGGAGATTCGGAGTTGCACTATATCTAAGGAAGTAAATCACAAAATTGATTTCCTGGATGTATCTATCTGCAGAAACGCTGATCTCTCCATTACTCGTTCCGTCTATCGAAAACCTTCTGCAGCCACTAACATCATTCCCTACAAATCTTGCACCCTGCATCTCTACAAGCTTGCAGCATTGAAGTCCTACATCCACAGGGCTCATATCATTTGCAACAGCCAACTCTCTCTTCAAGAAGAACTCTCCAAAATTTCTACAATAGCCCTCTCTCATGGTTTCCCTGCTGTTACAGTCAACTCCCTCATAAAGAAATATGAAAACCATTCGAAAATCGAATGCCTCCTTCCTCACAAGAAAGAAGACCTGAAATTCTGTGGTTCTGTTCCTTACCATCCTTCCTATGCTTATAAGTTACAGATTCTTTTTAGAAGTTTTGGTTACCATCTTGCCATTAAATCTACCCCAAACATCTTGAAACTTCTACAAAGGGATAGGGACAAAGTTGAAAGCCTGAACCTCCCAGGAGTTTACTGCATTCCTATCTCTTCTTCTACTGGGGATAACTTATACATTGGAAGCACATACAGGAGCATTAGCCATAGAATTTTAGAACATAGAAAAGATGTTTCGAAAGGCAATCCCAACACTGCCTTGTCTATTTTGACAATGGAAGACACATCTGCAGTTCCCCACTGGAACGAAGCAAAACGAATTGCTTCGTTTGACAATCGTTTTGCCCTCCGTTACCGTGAAAGCATAGAATTTATTTTCAACTCAATGACTTGCAACTCCGAATCTCCTCTCTACATTCCGTTGATCTGGAGATCAATTCTAAGTTTTGGCAACAAAAATAGGAAAAATTCAAATGTAGAATCTGGCAACAATCTTAGTCCTCCATTGGCGTGATGAAGACCTAAGATAAGGTCGAAAGCTTCCAACTTACGAACTTTTTGTAAAAGTTTTAGTTAACGTAACTAGCGTGATCAAGTCACCTTTCTTTGTATATCTCATAGTAAGCAATTATGTGCAAGACTATTATGTGGTGCACTGCTTGCCAAAACCATCCTAAAATTGCTGATACCACCAGCAATTTTTTCAAGGAATCTGTGTATGTATGTGTGTGTAGTGGGGGTTCCAGGTGATAATATAGTTTACACAACAGTAGTCGAAAACGTAAGGATTGCCTTTGTTTCTAAACAATTCTTGGGATATTTTATGATGCAAAATCACTTCTGTTTGCACAAGAGAAAAAGGTAAATAATTTTTACATTCAAAATCGTTGAAAACTACTTAAACTAATGTACAGTTAACTATGGCTATTTTTTTTGCAAAACACATGACGTATATTAAAAATTCTTGAACATGGCATAATCACTAAATTTCTCAAATGCCATCAATTACCTTTCTTAAAACTAAAGATATGTGCTTTTGTTCACTTTGAACACAGACACTACAAAATGGCGATGCAAAAGATGAATAAAAAGTTTAGCATGATTCTTAACTTTAAAAAAATGAGGCTTCTGTTTTGTTATCTTAAAAGATAAATTTTTCTGGGCTTCTAGATTTTACTTCTGGGCAAGTAAATATTTTCTGCACTTGCCAAGCTGGGCATGTAACTTTTCAGATATTTTTCAAGCCCTGAACATTGGCAGTTCTGCGAAGGTTAAAATAACTGAAACCCTGATCTTCATGAAAATGTAATGGCATCTGTGTTTGGTACCCATCAAGAAAGTTTTGGCCTCATTCTTTAAGAAAGAATGCGTTACAATGGAATGGTTCTGCACTGGTGTAAATAGTCTGAGCACAGCCATGACATTTACCACAATACAGAGGTGTAAAGACTATATTGTCGAGTTCTAATTGCTATATTAGCTATTGAACAAGAATTTATATGGTACGTTAATTATTGCAAATACTACATGCAATGTGTACCAATTATTACTGTTACTCACGTTTTATTATAAACGTAGTGGTTGTTGGACAAGGATGCATTTAGGGCTATATTATTGTTGTAGTTGATAAAAAGGTTCTGACTTACCCATTTGAACCTGGGAGCTCTGCATTCTATGGCTGGATTATATATAGCGTTCGGTTCTTTGTTCTAACTTCCCTATTAAAATCTTCTGTTGAAATATCCTGTAGTTAACGAATTATGTATGATGAAAGCAATTTTGAACAATGAATTGAACACCGGGAATGAAAATACCAAGTTAACAACAATACTAAAATTTGTCTAAAGGAAATTTCTAAGAATGATATATAAAACCAAGTAAAAACCCGAATTCTAAAAGACAGAACATGAAATCCTCATCCAACTCCACCACCACAATCCAAACAAGTTTTGACATTAGGCCATGTCATCTTCAATGGAATATTTGGCATTCGAACTACAAGATTTATTGTAAATAAAAACACTTCCCTGTACAAAAATTATAGAATTATTGTAAGAAATACAAGAATTATTGTAAATAAAAACAGTTCCCCTACCATCAATTTGCAAAGAGCTATGTATCAATATCTAAAACCATACTTTAATAATCACATAGCATCTATAACTCCATGGAAGTCATTGAAGAAATAAAAAAGTTAAATAACTTAACCTTCACCATGTACAGTATGGATATCATAGTTTTATATCCAAACACACTTACGGATGATGCGATTAAACTGATTAATAATAGACTGCGGATAGAGAAAATGGATGGATCAAGAATGATCCAGTATCATATCTACATTGGAATTCATTACTAACAACAACTATTTCACATTCAATAAAAACATATATAAGCAAACTTTTGGAGCGCCAATGGGTTCACCTCTCTCAGGTCTAATGGCTGAAGTTATCCTGAAAAATATCAAAAAGCAAATATAAAAAATATCGAAAAGCAAATAAATTAACCTTCACCATGTACAGTACAGATATCATAGTTTTATATCCAAACACACCTACAGATGATCCGATTAAACTGATTAATAATAGACTGCGGATAGAGAAGATGGATGATCAAGAACGATCCAGTATCATATCTACATTGGAATTCATTACTAACAACAACTATTTCACATTCAATAAAAACATATATAAGCAAACTAAAACATATATAAGCAAACTTTTGGAGCGCCAATTGGTTCGCCTCTCTCAGGTCTAATGGCTGAAGTTATCCTGCAAAATATCAAAAAGCAAATATTTTTATAACCAAACCTTGCATTACCCATCCTTTATAAACGATATGTCAAAAATATTTTGATTTTCTAGATGCATTCAGCTGCGGATTTTGATAAATTCGTGAAGACATTCAATGATTACTATCCAACAATCAAGACCACAATTGATAAAGAAAAGAATAATGAACTGCACTTTCTATACATCAAAATACATAGAAATGAACATGACATAGATTATGATGTATATTGAAAGCCCACATACATTCCTGCGCTAATCTTCCGATTCAGTACATCCATGGAAGTACAAAAGAGCTGCATTCCTTTACTACATAAAACATGCAACAACACATACATCATCTACAGAATTAGAACTCAAAGAAATAGATTGGGTAAAGAAAACAGCAGTACAATTTGGTTATGAAATGAAATTGGTGGATTCCATCAATGACAATATAAATAACAGGCAACAAAATACTAGTAGAAATAAAGAAATAAAAGCATACAAATCATTTCCTTACTTACTACCATTAAGTTATCTACTGAAAAAGAAATGTAAAGAAAATAATATACATCTGGCTGAGACTCGTAGATAATGGCAAACTACTGACTTACAACAACAAAACATCTTTATTAGACAAATCAGGTGTATATATGATACCGACGATTACAGCCAATAACAATCCCGATCGTATATATATCAGTAGTACCAAAAGACAATTTTGTACAAGATTACAGGAGCACATGCATAACTGGAAAATGAAAGACAGCAAAACATCCCTGAAACAATATTGTGTAGATAATGATGTTACAACCTAATTGGGAAAATGCAAAGATTATTACATCACACAAAACTCATAAGCAGATTTTAAATGCAGAAGCATTGGCTACAGAAAAATTTAAAACAAAAAGTTGTAACACTAATACACCGATAGAAATACCATATGCATGGAAACATCTGCTCGAAAATGAAAAAACAAAGGCGTTGAAAAGTAAAAAGAGAAAGACGAAAGAAAAAGAATAATAGATATGAACTGTAGGAGATAAAAACTGCAATAGATGGTGTTACTGGTTGATGCAGAAGTGGCGGAATGAATCGATACTGCGACTATGACATATTTTAACGCATGGCATGGCTGACGGTGAATCAGCACGGATTCGTTGAGCTGAAAAGATCTTGTAGTTTGAACGCCAAATATTCCATTGAAGATGACATGGCCTAATGTTGAAACTTGTTTGGATTGTGGTGGTGGAGTTGGATGAGGATTTCATGTTCTGTCTTTTAGAATTCAGGTTTTACTTGGTTTTATATATCCTTCTTAGAAATTTCCTTTAGATAAATTTTTGCATTGTTGTTAACTTGGTATTCTCATTCCCGGTGCTCAATTCATTGTTGTTCAAAATTGCTTTTATCGTACCTAATTCGTTAACTACAGGATATTTTAACAGAAGATTTTAATAGGGAAGTTAGAACAAAGAACCAAACGCTATATATAATCTAGCCATAGAATACAGAGCTCCCAAGCTGAATGGGTAAGTCAGAACCTTTTTATCAACTACAACAATAATATAGCCCTAAATGCATTCTTGTCCAACAACCACTACATTTATAATAAAACGTGAGTAACAGTGATAATTGGTACACAGTGTATGTAGTATTTGCAATAAATTGTAAAGACTATGTGGACTGCGTAACTGTTCACAGACTCATGAAAGTTAAGTCTGAGAGACACACTGCTCCATAATGCCAATATATTGCCATCAATTCCAGCTGGTTATGCAGTCCACATGAAGGAATCAAATCACAACATGAAGCACCTTTTGAACTAAACTGCAAGAAATTCAAATGCCAGCTCTATGGCAACTTAAAGATTTGTTATTTCACTCAGATAGCAGTAAGCCCATATGATGTTCCACTATATGCTGTGTGAAAGGAACAGTTGAACAATGGTTTCCCATGACACTCACAGGTATAGACCTTTCAGAGCATCACTGGAACTAGAAACAAAGAACATACAGTCCCAACCACTGATAGCATCCACTAAGATTTTACCTTCTTGCCACCCTAACTTTACAGACTCCAACCCACGTTGTAAATTTTCAGTAGTAAACACTACAAAAATCCACAGGGGGGGGGGTGCATTTTTCAACAGTAAATACTACAAAAGTCCATAGTTTTTGAACAGTTCAAAAATGTCTTCAATGGTCATGAGAAGACAATGTGGAATGAACATCTGTAGTTAGCAGCAAACCACACTCCTATGATATAGCAGGACAGACAACTACCTGGAGACTGTGCTAAACCTGTTTGTACCTTATCAAATATTAGGATTCAATATGTCTCTAAAGCTACATTTCATCTATTATCACCTGAGGTTTTTCTGAACAACTATAAACCAGTCAGTAATAAGCATGTAAATGTTTCCCATGAGACTTCCTGGCAAAACGGAAACACTAAAAGGGCAATGCAATTCAATGCATCAACAAACTATTGCTAGATGGCAACAAGACATAACCCAGGACTGTTTTCGCAGTGATTTTTACATTTGACACAGAAAAATCTACAAAGGAAAACACATTTCATCTTTAAATCATACACACAATTCCATATTTGTGGTCACACTGTATACTCAAAGCATGTCTTATTATTATTATTATTCACATCTTCATTGTCCATTGCATTGAATTGCTGGTATATTTGTGTAGTGATTTCCTGTTACTTCGAAAACACACATTGCCATATTTTCAGATAATTATTGGATGCAAATTCTGTGTTCAATCTGCACTTATGTGGAGTGAAATTGTGAGTCTTTAATGATCAACATTATGTCCAGCATTAAAATGCAATCAAGATCTATCTCAATAGTATCAAATACACCTTTTGCTTTGTATGATAGTTTCTTACATTTCAATTAATTTTGGTAGTTATATTTCATTGCATTTATCACCTATAACCTCACCAGCCAAGTTTGCCTCAAGATATATATTTTTTTTTTTTATACAGTGGATTCAGCTAAACATTTGATACAAAAAAGCCTTCCATTTTCTGTAATGAAATGATTACAAATTCTACTTACAGACAGATTCACAGTTCAAACACTAGTAAACAGAAACTGCAATGCTTTTCTGACTTCCATAAAAATCAAAATTTAGCACTTTCATTTGTATGTTCTTTTAATAATTTTGATGACTTTCCTTTTTAATTAAATGGCCTTTAATTCTGGAAGTATCACAAATAGCTTGGATATTTTAAAATTTATGTAAATCTTGTGAATATTCTTTTTTGTTTTCCTCAAAGATTTTAAGTTATTCTATAGAAACCATGATGAACTATGAAACATATGCTTTCTTTTAAAGTACAAACCCCTATCTGGTTTTGCAAAAAGATATAAAAACAAAACAGTATTTTTCAATCATTAACATATCAGACAGCTATTTATTTTTAAAAGGCTGAAAGTGGAGATGCATATCACTGGAATACTAAATTATACTCCTGAATGTATAACATTATGCAGCAGCTTAAATCAGGGATGAGGCTTAATATTAATATTGATTTTTTTTTCTCACGTAGAAATTACACCTCAAAGGTGGTAGGCATAACATTTCAAAAGAAAATCAACAAAAATCAGAGCTACAGTAATTCTTGAAGTAGCTGTTTCCAAATTGGTGGAAAGAACATTGAATTGTGACGATCATATGTAGGGAAATTTGTGTATATCAGTTCCATGCGTCAAGAAGAAATCAGAAAATATGAAGAATAATGGAAAGCTCTTCAAGTTAAAATAGAATTTAAGTATTTTAATCTGAGAAAAGCCCTTGTGAGTAAGTGTTTTTAATTCCTGTTATTTAAGATTGTGCAGCATCATACATAACTGTGATATTAGTATGTTCCCCTGCAGAATCTCCTCAATATTCAGAAACCTAAAATTTAGTTTACCCAGTCTCGAGTTTATCCACCTTTGCCACCAAGAAAAGACAAAAAATACACTGCCGGACAATTGCTAAGGACGGATGACAATAGCAACGATAGCACCCATAAAATGGAAGGCAGGAAAATGTGGAAATTAGCATAAGTGCGGGATACAGTATCACGTGTTGTGCGTATGCAAATTTTGGATTGCCAAACTTGTTCGTGACGTCATAGCGCTGTAAGAGATATAAAGGATTTGACGCGTATTGACCGTTGTTGTTCAAACGCAAAGTTGAAAGGGAAAGAATCAATTGACAAACTTGCAATTTTCAGTATGTTTTCCCGACATCACCTAGATGATTTTACGCGTGGCCGTATTATTGGCAAGATTGAAGAAGGGCGAAAAATAACAGAGGTTGCCAGGGAGTTCGACGTCAGCCACAGTGTTGTTTCAAGGCTTTGGAAATAATTTCAAACAAATGGAGAGTGTAGCAAACGTCACGGGGGAGGTCGTGTTCGCAGTACGACACCTGCAGAAGATCGGTACATAGTGCTATCAACAAAAAGACACCGGCGCAGCACAGCTAGTGAGGTAGCAAATCAGTTTATGGCTGCTACTGGCAAGCGGATCTCCCGAAAAACTGTCACCAGACGTTTGCATGAAGGAGGACTATACTCCCGCCGTTCTGTTGTGTGCATCCCATTGTCCAGACGTCACCGTACCGCCCATTTGCAATGGTGCCATCAACATCGCAATTGGACTGATAACGACTGGTCTGCTGTCCTCTTCACAGATGAGAGTAGATACAGTCTATCGTCTGATTGTCGACGACAACTGATCTGGCGTGATGGCGGTACTGCATATTGTCCAGCAAACATACAGGAAAGGGACCGATATCCGACATGTAGTGTCATGATATGGGCTGGCATCATGATCAATGGCCGTACGTCCCTCTATGTGCTTCCATCTGGGACTATGACTGGCCAACGATACATTAATGATGTTCTGCTACCTCATGTTCGCATGTTCCGTGGTGCTGTCGGTGATAGATTCATTTTCATGGACGAAAACGCAACATGTCATCAAACAGTCGCTGTCCAGGAGTGTCTTGAGAGTGAGGATATTCAACGCCTCGTATGGCCAGCACGTTCTCCAGATCTGAATCCCATTGAAAATGTGTGGGATGCTTTGGGGAGGAGTCTTGCTGGTCGCCAATGCCCTCCAATAAACAAGGACACCCTCATCCGTGCACTGACAGAGGAATGGGATAAATTACCCCAACAGCTGCTTGATAATGTTGTGCAAAGCATGACACGATGTGTGGAATCTTGCATCGCCCTCGATGGTGGCCATATTCCATATTGACATCTTACGCCGGAACGCCTACGGACGGTAATTGCATTTTTTTCACGTTTACGTATTCTGCACAAAATGGCCTGTTTATCCCTTGAACACGTTCCAAAGCCTTCTGGATTTCAGAGCACAATAAATTGTCTTTCTTGTAATGTCCTGGCATTCTGACATTATTTTATTTCACTTGACATCCAACCACACTTGCTTTTTTATGCGCTATATAGCCGTTTATGATCCGTCCTTAGCAATTGTCCAGCAGTGTACTACATGCTCTGCAGCAAGACTACAAGAGAAAAGACATAGACTTTAAGCAAACTGCACAGTAATCCAAAAACATGATACAACATACAAAAAAGTAATAAATGTTTATTTCTTATACATTATAATTTTTTAATATTTTATAACAAAATAATTTTAACATTTATTTTTGCAGTAAATACACAATTTCAAAATAAAAACTTAGATGCTTTAGCCAAGGTATAGAAAAGAAATAAATCCATGCCTAGTATGAATTGTTCAAAATTCCATTTTTACAAATTTACGTTCAACAAATGTTTCTCATCAAATCATTAAAATTTATCTACATCTTCTTGAAGTACACAGACAGCACAGTAAAAGCTCATTTTGTACACCATGACCAAAATCAGTCTAACAGGTTTTAAAAGCATCTTTTAAACTTGCATTCATGAAAGCATGTTTTATTTTATTTTCGTTAGAATCTCTACTTATACTTCATTGATTTCTTTTTGAGTACAGCATTAGACTATAAAATACCACATCATTAATACCAGGTTGTTTGGAAAATAATGGTCAATTTGGAGGGTAAAAATGAAAGAGACATACTTCATAGTGCGCATAACCTTGTTTTATTTGAAATAGACACCTTCAGCAGCTACACATCTCTGCCAGCAAGTGACAAGTGCTTCAACGCCAGTCCGGAAGAAATCTGGCTCCCTGGAAGCAAGAAAGTCCTGGAATGCAATTTCGGCCTCCTCTCGGTTTCTGAAGGTCCTGTTCTTGAGGTAATTGCTAAAATGCACGAATGAGTGGAAATTGGTAAGTGTCGAGTCAGGAGACTAGGCTGGATGTGGAGGGTTTCAAACCTCTGTTCGAGTAGTTTCTGTTTCATAATTTGTGGCACCTGTGGTCTCATGTTATTATGGAGGAGAACAAGACCCTTCCTGTTCACCAAAGATGGTTGTTTTGAACACAACTTCTGGTGCATTCGGTCATTCTTTACAGTATGTGACTGAGGAAATGCTTTCACCAGCATTCAATAACCTGTAGTGTATGACACCATGAACAGTCCACCGCACTGTCAACAAAACCTTTTTTGGCGTCATCCTTAGTTTAGGATGTTGTTTTGATGGTTCACATGGTTCAGCCACTGTCGATATCACTTATGGTTGTCATATAGCACCTAGGTTTCATCACAAGTTACAAAGTGATGAAAGTGATCCTTTTCGCTCTGAAGCAGGTTACTGCACCTCTCAAACAATTGTTGTTTCTGATGCTCTGTCAGTTTGTGTGAGACCCATGTATTGAGCTTCTTGACCTTACCAATTTGATGGAGATGTTTGGAAATGGTTGATACCGACACAGCGTACTGATTGGCGAGTTCTCTGACTGTGACGTAAGGACTTGCCTCCACATTTGTCTTCAGAGCACCATTATCAATGACCAAATGTCATCCTCTTCAGCCCTCATCTTGTAGGCTCATGTCACTTTTCAAACCACCAACAAACAGCACATTCAAGTGTTGCCTCTTCACCCCATGCCTCAACCACATTATGGTAGGTTTGTGCAGTATTACAACCAATTTGAACTCATGAAGCAGAATCACCCACAATTCACTCCTTCCTAACATATTGTACAGACCACTCCACACATGTAGCAATGACTACAGCTCAACCAGCATTGTGGGAGAGTTGAATGTGGCACCTCAGAAAATTGGCCATTATTTTCCAAATGACCCAATACATGTAAGTATGGTTTGACACTGCTCAAAGGAGCATTTCAATTTGCAACTGCTAGGGTTTTTCAAATTTAATTTCAATCAAAATTTGTTTGTATGTAAAATGTAATTAAAATTTATTGAATTGAAAATACTTTGATGTTAAGGGGCACGAGTTTTCAATCACCCAGTATTTTCAATTCAATCACTTTCAATCACATACATATATTTCCAATTCAATCATGCATCTGTTTTAAAAGTACAACAGTAGGGGAAGGGGAATAACATTGATACCAAGTTATGAACAAACAGGATCTACATATAAGGCATTTACTTATTTTTATTAAAAAAATAGATGTATATTATAAAAAGAAAAATTTAAGAAATTACCATTTCCAAGTTTCTCACTCCACTTTAGAATTTCCTGAAAGTAATTCTCTCTTTGTTCTAAATCTAAAAGTGGATTAGCTGATAATCGAATGCACGTTTTAATGTATTTTGGAGTATCATTCATAGCTTGGTAGCACTCAAACATATCCTGCTGAGTAACTACAGCTAACTGCTCCCAATTTTCTTCTTTATATGTTTTGAACAAATCAGAAAGGAATGAGGCTGCTTTTTGGGGCTGCTTGAGTTTCCTTAAAAACAAAGTAACAAAAAATGTGATTAGAAATTATGCTTAAAACTGTAACATATAACAAGAGTTTTCATGTAAAAAACACTTTAAATTTTATGCTATATACATGTATGTACATATTACTAAAAATTAGTTCTGAATAGCAAATGCAGATCATAACAATCTTTAAACTTTTAGTTTTTGTGTTACAAAACTAAATACATTTCTTTTCTTCTGTATCACACATTCTCTTTTACTTGCAATGCTATATGAGATAATAAAGTTTAATATGATTTCCACACATCATACATGCCAATAATAAATAACCTAAAATATCTATCACATTTTTCTACCCAAATGTATAATTCTCTCACATATAGTATTAATGTATCTGGAGGTGAAAAGCATATTAAACATGCACACAAGTCATTATCAGTACAAACAAAATCAGATTTAAAATAATTGGTATTCAAACTAGGACCTTTACAATCACTCAGAGTATTCTTAGATACCTTATTCCACACATTTACCCCAGCTTTCAGAGCACCAATTGAAGTCACTTCTTTTCCACATTCAAACTCATTCAAAACAATTTTCTGCTCATCCTCAAACTCATTTTTCATCTTACACGGTTCAGATCCACAGATGACACATGCTACCAAATGGCTGCTCATTACAGAAAATTACAGAACTGTATGCAGACCTACCAACTTCCAAGAAGTGAAATCCATAAAAAATTTCCATGAACATCTAATCGATATGTTCAAGTGACTGATATACCAAATGTATTGATTAAATATATTGAACATATAGATAATAAAAGCTGATTTATTATGCAAATAATTTGTTAATTTTAATGGATTCCATATGTCATAATTAAGATATTTGGCATTATTTAATGCTTACAGCAATTAAAATGCGATCGATACATAATTATCTCATCGGTACGTTATCATTAGGCTACATACACAGATAAAAATTTCATTAGTAACTGCGAAATTACTGCAATACTGCAGTAACTTTTTTACTTTAAGTGAGGTCTCGACCTTAAAATGTTGTGACATGTTAGAATACCTTTAAAAACACAATTTTAAGTTTTATATATGAGACTGATATTTTTCATTACTCTCTCTCTCTCTCTCTCTCTCTCTCTCTCTCTCTCTCTCTCTCTCTCTCTCTCTCTCTCTCTCTCTCTCTCTCTTGCTCGCTTTCTTTTTTTCAGAAGTTATTGCCAATCTTAATCCTACAGTGTTTTTATCAAGTCTTTCCATATAGGTTAGGAGCAGAGAGGGTTGGGTACACAGAAGTGGAAGAGACTAAATGTGATCAGGTAAATCAGCATATACAAGTGCTATGGTCTTCTCAGATTTCATTCTCCTCTCGAAATTGGATTAACCAGAGAGCGGGGAGGGCTGGAGATCTATAAAAAAGAAAAATGTTGTTCATAAAATAACCACCAAACAAGTACTATTTCAGTAAATTGTATGAGTAAACCATGAAACTGGAAGGTATGTGTATGTTTTAAATGTACATCTAACAAATTTTTTCATAATGTGGACACCATTGATCACAGGTACTGTTAGCCAGTGTTAAAATAACTTTTTTCAGTACAATAATAGAAGCTCAGATGCCATCAAACAAACAAATTCTAAATTTATACTATCATGAAAATTTTGTGTCAAATGTGTTAAGAAATGAAATGAAATTGTTGGTATTGTTACAAGAATTGGATTTGCAAAGGATTTTTCACATTCTAATTTTGAAAGCTCCCTTAAGTGCCAGAGGCAAACATATTATTACTCCACCTAGCATGAAATTGCACATCTGTAAAATAAAAAACAACTCCACAATTTTGGTTGTGGTTGAAGCTTGTGATGATAAAGTAATTTTTTAATCCAAACTGAAACTGTGAAAGCTGACGAAGCATCAAACCAAAAGTGTACATTCAAACCACCTCATAGGAAACTTGTATGTGAGAAAATATTTAGAAATGAATGATTAAATTTAGTCATAATGGATGCAAAAAGAAGCTTTCAAATGAGACTTTTAGAAGTTGAAATATTTAGACTACAAACCCACATTTACACTGTTGTAGAGAAGCACATATTTACAACACCTAGCAGGAATAGATACTTCATGTATATCTTCCGTATAAGGAAGTCAGGAAAACTGCACACCTTGGAAAATACATGCAATATTTTGTTCATAGTTCCAGCTGTCTAGTTCACAAAGAATTTTCTCAGTCCAAGTTTTACAAGTGCAGGTTTTTTGGAAGTGCAGAAATATGTTATCACCTAGCTCAAAAATTGCTCCAAAAAAGGCAAAGGTTGAAATAAGATTTAAAAAAATTGTTGTTACTTTCATTGTCCCAGTATTGAATGTGAAAAGAATTTTCTAAATATGACCCACAGATGTAAGGATGTATCCTACAGACAGACAAACAGTTCAAGTTCTGCTCAAGCATGAGATTCTCTGAAACATACAACACAGATCACATACAGTGAACTGCTTAATGTTATGAGCTTCTTCATTTACTTTGAACCTGCGATAAAAAAAGCCTTGCTATATTGGTCAGATAATGTGAACTATAAATATGAACTCTTCTCATGATATTCTAATACAATGCCACTTTCAAAATATCTTCAAACATTGGTTTATGATTTGTTTTAAACATAGATAATGGTAAGACAGTCTGCTACTTAGATGCTATTTCATGTAATTTTGAAGACTAAAACCCTTGAACAAAGCTTAGTAAGATGAATAGAAACTTAATGAAAAACTTCATGAAAGGGCATTGCAATTCTAACTACCACATCCAATAAAAAAAAATCTAGAAGAAATAATCTGGACAAAATTCAAAGTATGAGTCCATAATTCATGTAATAAAAGAATACAAAACAGAAATCCACAATTGCATTTATGTTATGAATACCTGGATTGTCATTTTTACACAGAGCAACAAAATATTTTAAAATGAGAGATGGCATGTCTTAATCCTAGAAATTTCAATGATGTTCCTGATTTGCCACCAAAAATTTCTAAAAAACTGAGCAACTACATTTATGGTTCATACATCGATGGGCAAAAATTCAAGTTCTTTTCAAAGTCCAACAAACTTTTTTCAAGGGCTTCATGAAATTCAAGTTAAATTCACATGTATGTAGTCTTAGCATGTATACACATACACTATATTGATAAAAGTCACCGGACACCTAGAAGAGAAACACATATCATTTATTGGCATACATTAGTATGGTGTCAGTCCACCTTTGGCCTTAATGCATGCACTGACCCTTCGAGACATGATTTCGACAAGGTTTTGGAACACAGCAATAGGTATACGCTTAGATTCAGTACATAATGCTGCCGCTAACTGTTCCTTAGTAGTAGGCCTTGGTTCCAAACTTCTTATGCGACACTCTAATTCATCCCATAGGGGGTCTATGGGATTAAGATCAGGGCTCTGTGCTGGCCAATCCACAAAAGATACGGAATTATCATTAAACCACGCAGTAACAGTCCTTGCTTTATGTCTCGGTGCATCATCCTGCTGGTACCAGCAAGGCTCGGTTCCATAGTATTGCAACAGAGTTGGTAGGGCATAATTGTGCAGAATATCGAGGTACACGTGCTGGTTAACAGGTGTGTCAACAATAACCAATGGGCCGGGACCATACCATGAAAAACACCCCCACACGAGTACACTGCCAGCTCCAAACTCGACCATAGGAACAGTACACTGTGGTAAATAGCGTTCCCCTGGCTGCCGCCATACCCACACTGACACATAGCCATCAGACTGACGGATCGTGTGTTTGAATTCATCAGTTCATAGGACTCATTTCCATTGATCTACGGTCCACGATAAATGTTCTTTACACCATGTTAAATGACGAGTAGCATTCCGAGTGGAGATGAAAGGCTTATGAGCAGCCGCACGACCATGGTAACCCATGGAATGAAGTTCACTGTGAATGGTATGTGTGCATACAGAGGTTCCAGCATTTTTACTCACCTGTACACTGAGGTTTTGTGCAGAGTACTCTGTTGATTAGCTGTAACGACTCTCCTGAGGCTTCGACGTCCTCCATCACTGATTTTCTTAGGCCTCTGCTGGTATGTTTTGATGTTTTGCTGCTTTAGGCACGCCATGTGTCTTCCACTTATTCAGTACATCCAAAACAGTTGACTTGGGTATGCTTAAATGCCTCTCAGTTTCTCTTATGGACAACCCACTAAAGTAACACCCAACAATCTTTCCTTTCTCAGAGTCAGTTCTCTCCTGCCACAACATTTTCACTCAACCACACAGTTCAATATGCTCGTGGTCAGCTGTAGGGTTGTTTTTATATCGTTTGCAGCTGTACCGCACATCTTAACAATGCAGTGGATCCGTTCATTTGCTTTTGACGGGGTGTCCGGTGACTTTTGTCAATACAGTGTATGTTCATACATTTGTGTACAAACAAGTTACCTTAAAAAATCTAAAAATCTCTGAAATTAAAAAACAAAATTAGAAATCTTAAGAAACAACTGCTCAGTGTGACAAAGTGCTAGAGCAGTGCATACCACACATCATAAATTAATTTTTGTTATCTATTGTAATAATTTACTTTTAACAGTTATTCAGCATAACAAAAATACAAAAGGGAAAATTTATTTTACAGTGGAATATAACAAATTTGTAGGGCGGCCATGATTTCAATTCATTATTCTAGGAATTTCAATAGAAAATCCAATTGGCAGCCTACCCGAACTTAAATCATTTGAAATAATGCAGCTACTTCTGCTGGATAGATAAATTGATCAGATATAAAAATGTGTACAACTTGATAAACTGAATAAAAGTATTGTAACACACGCATTACATAACATTTTTTACAATGCAACTGAAAACTGAAATATTTCTGTAAGAAATGGAAATAATTTTTGCCAGTTTTTAAAAATTGCAAATGTTCTATCCCAATTAATGGAGCAAGTATTTTTGCTTTTACTTTAAAGCAAAAATAAATTTCAAAATCAGTACTTAACTTAACTGTGACTGAATTAGCACCTTTACCAGGTCAAGTAAAATTGTTTTTATATAAGACAGAGTCAGCAACAAAAGTACAGATTTTTTGAATTTGATTTCCCTTAAATTGCACGATTTTCATTCCTCAGTCATTTTTTTCTATATCACAAAAAAGCAAATATTTTTCCTTTTGTTTAAAAAGAATTTTTTAATTATAATGAAGTCATTATTATTAGAAATTTTAAGTTAAAAATCAGTAACTCTCTGTCACAGCTATTGTTATCCGTAAAGTCATTTTCTCCACAAATTCGGCAAACAGTACCATTTTTAATTTTGCTTTAAACAGAAAAATGTTTGCTTTGCTCCTTGATACAGCAAAGTAACAAGGAACTAGAAAGCAAGCATATTAAGCAACATTAAATGTGAAAAGTCAGTATTGTTGTTACTCATCCTGCTGTGAAAAAATTATCCACAGGTCATAAAAATAGCTCACATTCCATCACAGAAAGATTAACAGTTGATCTTATAATTTCATTTTGCTTTCAAAGAGAAGGGGCAGTAAAAACACTTGCTCTGTTGATTGATTTTGAAGAGACTGTTATGAACAAGAAAAATTTCATTAGGAAAGTTCTTAAAATATATGAAGCCACACTTTTGCACCATTACTGGAAAAATAAATATTGAAGAACATAATCTGAAAAATATTTAAAATGAAAAATATAATCAAGACATGAAATAAAAAAAGAGCTTGTCAGAAAATTTCAAAATTATTAAAATTACAGAACATTTTTATCCCCATTAAACCTGTGATTTACAGCTTTCATTTTACTTTTGTGACTTTTTTCACATTTTGTGACTTTTTCATGACACAATAGACATACTGTGTTATCATTGTAGGGATTATTCTGAAATTTCAATGTCAAAATTCCATGGATGGGAGAGATTTAGTGTTTTCAGAATTTGCCAGTTTTGAGAATAAAACTTGAGAAAGTGCATAATTGGTCCAATGTAAATTTGAAAATATTTATAACACACCAAAGTGACCATACAAAATATAAGCACACATTCCAAATCCACAAAATTTAAGAACTTAGGACTTTTTTCAAGGTGACATGTTTTTTAATACAAGTACTTATCAAGGATTTCAGGCCCTTGTTCATCTTTTTTCTTTTCCTTTTTTAAGATTTTCAAGGATTTTAAAGCCCCATATCAGCCATGACAGTTTGCAGTTTAATTCTAATACAACACCAAGCCATACAAAGTGTTCGTGAAATTTCAATGTCAAAATTCCATGGATGGGAGAGATTTAGTGTTTTTCAGAATTTGCCAGTTTTGAGAATAAAACTTGAGAAAGTGCATAATTGGTCCAATGTAAATTTGAAAATATTTATAACACACCAAAGTGACCATACAAAATATAAGCACACATTCCAAATCCACAAAATTCAAGAACTTAGGACTTTTTTCAAGGTGACATGTTTTTTAATACAAGTACTTATCAAGGATTTCAGGCCCTTGTTCATCTTTCTTTCTTTTCCTTTTTTAAGATTTTCAAGGATTTTAAAGCCCCATATCAGCCATGACAGTTTGCAGTTTAATTCTAATACAACACCAAGCCATACAAAGTGTTCGTAGATCTTGCAAAGAAGTTTATTATACTCAAGAAGAGAATTACAGAAAGCTATCAGATTTTCATAATGAATTATTTTAATTATTTTCAGTCCATGACATGGTAACAAGTATGACAACTACAGCTGGCAACGATTTCTTTATTATACAGGGACATGCAGCACATCAAGACATGTAATCAGTGCCTACCTTGCTGCCAAATAGCTTTTCAAAAATGCTATTTATTTTCTGAAGTTACACAGTACTACATTTAAACCTTGCTACAAATACCTACGACATTATGAATTAAGCAATGATTTTGTGAAAATTGAAATTTATCAAAACCAGAATCAAAAGTTCAACATTCACATATCCAGGTGCATTCATGTGAGTATATACATATCATTAAGTTGTTCTCTGAGATTCAGAGGTTAGCTCTTCAAAAAAAAAAAATCCATCTGCCAGATTAACATTTAACTGATGGAACTAGATTTTACTTACTGTTGATGTGTCAAACGTCTCTATCCACACCAGTCTCAGCACACAGCTCGAGCTTTAGTGACATTTAGCACTCATCTCACACAAGAGCTTTGGTACTTCATACTCATAATCTTTTTCGCATGCAGACATTCCTCAATCTGCTCCTCCCCTGATTTCCTTGGCCTTCCTCTACCTTCCTTTCCTGCTACTTGGGCTGAAAAAATTCTCTTAGTAAGCGTCTTTCAGCATGGCCAAATTACAGAAGAATATTTGTCTCTACCATATTAACAACATTTTGCCTCACATTACACATCTGCAATCCACCTTCATTCCTCACATGTTCAGGGCATGTCTTGTCACAAATCTCCCATAAGTAATACATCTCTCCAGCACACAACTGATTCTCACATCTCTTCTGCAGTATCCTGGTTTCACTGCGCTACATCAGAGTAGGAACAATTACACTTTCATGTACAGCCATCCTGGACTTTCAAATCATCCTAAAGCAGCTATGACTTTCAGAAAAAAATTGATTTGCCTACTAATTTCCCCATCTAATTTGTTCTCTCTGTCGAACATGGTTCCTGAATATACAAACTAATTTACCTGGTCAATCTCTGTGCTATTTAGACTTTCAAAATATTTCAAAAGATATTCACATGCTGACAAACAAAAATACATATGAAAACACTTGAAGTATATACAATTAATTTGGAATTCACATTTCCGAAATTATTCAGAAGCACTAATTTGCTTGACTGAAAAATTTAGTTTGGATTTTATCCATTTGAAAATAACAATAATATTTATTCTATAAACAAGTGCAATATTTGCTGCATGGTGATAAATAGCAGATGTCTGAACTCTATGTTAAGAACGAATGTACTCAAACCAAGAGCTCCTCACATCTGCAAAGCAGAAAATTTTCATGTTATCCAAATATGGATGAAGTTACAATCATATCTAAAATGCATCTAATGCATCAAGGATTTCTACTAAATTACAATGTTTTTAAACATTCCTTTTTACAAAAATAAAATTATTTCTAACTGTTTGGAGAAACTACACAAACCAAATTAAGCCATAAAATGACCAGGAGGGATATCAGCAACAAAGTGCAAGAATGAAAAATAAACAGACTGGCAGTACCAGTGAATTCATTTAATTTTGAATACAGGTTTTTTGCATTTCAAGATTTTTGAGAACATCTTCATTGGTAATTTAAACTACATCAATTACAACTGTCAAACCAACAACAAAAAATAATAAAACAGGAATATGCCAAAGCATCGGAAAATCAAAATGCTGATAAGTATTTGTTCTGGAAATTGGTTCAACGACTAGAAAGAAATTTCAATTTCAATGCAGTTTACATTAAATTTATCTACCACAAATTATTTATGTTGGTACAAAAAATAGCCATCAGTATTTTGTGCAATAAGAAAAAAACATTTAATAAATATTTGACTTTATACAATGCAAAACTAACATATGAGTAATACACGCTATATTGACAAAAGTCACTGGACACCCTTTCAAAAGCAAATGAACAGATCTGCTGCATTGTTAAGATGCATGGTACAGCTGCAAACGGTACAAAAACTAGCCTGCAGCTGACCGCGATCATATCGCACTGTGAGGTTGAGTGAAAAATGTCGCGGCGGGAGAGAACTGACTTTGAGAAAGGAAAGATGGTTGGGTGTTATACACTGAGTGGCCACTTTATTATGACCACGTGACAGTTTTAAGCAAATGAGCTATGGATGCATGCTGTTGTTGCCAGAGGGCAAGGCTAGTATAAAAAGGAAAACTTAGTGCTTGCAACAGTAGTAGAAGTGATTTTTGGGTGACGAGATGGGTAAAAAATTCGATTTGACAGACTTTCAACGTGAATGATTGTAGGAGCTCGGAACCATGGAGCGAGTATTACCGAAACCACTGCATTCATGAAATGTTCCAGAGCAGCTGTTGTTGAAGTGTTTAAAGACTGGACTGTCAGCCAAAAAACTGGGTCTCTACGTGCAACGTGTGGTTGTCATTGACTAGTGACTGCTCGGGCGGAATGGAGAGTGTCCAGACTGGTAACAGACAACAGAAGGGCAACAGTGCAGCAAATTACAGACCATCTTAATCAAGGATCCCCTCAAATGATCTCTCATGCACTGTTCGCCGTACACTGCATCGGATGGGATATGGCAGCTGAAGACCTGTTCGAACACCTTTGCTATCTGCAGTTAACAAGAGAAAACGTTTCCAATTTGTTCAGGAGCACAAGGATTGGACAGTCAATAATTGGAAACAAATTATGTGGTCCGATGAATCACGTTTTCAGTTGCACCATGCTGATGGCAGAGTGAGAATTTGGTGGAAACAGCACGAAAGCATGGACCCTAAATGCATTGCAACAACCCTTCAAGCTGGTGGAGGCAACGTTATGGTTTGGGGAATGTTTTCCTGACATGCTTTGGGCCCTTTAATTCATGTTGATCAACGTCAGACTGGCACATCATATCTAAACATCATTGCGAACCAAGTGCATCCTGTCATGTGGATGGTTTATCCCAATGGCGATGGCTACTTTCAACAAGATAATGCGTCCTGCCATAGTGCTCGTATTGTAGAGGATTGGTTTCAGGAACATGCCAGTGAGTTTACTTTGCTTAGGAGGCTCCCACAATCTCCAGATCTCAACCCCATTGAGAATTTGTGGGATGAAGTTGAACGAGCCATCAGACAGCTGAATCCACAACCCTGCAATCTCACACTCCTGGAAAGTGCTATTCATCCCACAAACCACCTATCAACATGTGGGATCTGAGACACATAAAAAATGTGGGATCTGAGACACCTGGAAAGTGTCTCAGATCCCACAAACCACCTATCAACATCTTGTGGAGTCCATACCACGAAGAATCGACGCAGTATTAAAGGCAAAAGGTGGCCCAACGAAGTACTGAGGGAATGGTCATAATAAAGTGGCCACTCAGTGTATAAGTGGGTTGTCCATAAGATAAACCAAGAAGCATTTAAACATACCCAAGTCAACTGTTTTGGATGTATTGAATAAGTGGAAGACACATGGCGAGCCTGAAGCAGCAAAACATACCGGCAGACCACAGAAAATCAGTAATAGAAGACATCAAAGCCTCAGGAGAGTCATTACAGGTAATCAATGAAGAACTGCACAAGACCTCAGTGTGCAGGTGAGCAAAAATGCTGGAACTTCGGTATGTACATATACCATTCACAGAGAACTTCATTTCATGGGTTACTGTGGTCATAAGGCTGCTCATAAACCTTTCATCTCCACTCGGAATGCTACTCGTCGTTTAACATGGGGTAAAGAACATTTATCGTGGACTGTAGATCAATGGAAATTAGTCCTATGGACTGATGAATTCAGACACACGATCCATCAGTCTAATGGCTATGTGTCAGTGTGGGTATGGCGGGAGTCATGGGGAACGCTATTTACCACAGTGTACTGTTTCTACGGTCAAGTTTGGAGCTGACAGTGTACTCGTGTGGGGGTGTTTCTCATATCATGGTCCCGGCCCGTTGGTTATCGTAGACAAACCTGCTAACCAGCACGTCTACCTCGATATTCTGGAGAATTATGCCCTACCAACTTTGTGGCAATACTATGGAACCGAGCCTTGTTGGTACGAGCAGGATAATGCACCGAGCCATAAAGCAAGGACTATTATGGCATGGTTTGATGCTAATTCCATATCTTGTGTGGTTTCGCCAGCACAAAGCCCTGATCTTAATCCCATAGAGCCACTATGGGATGAATTAGAGTGCAGCATTATAAGTTTTGAACCAAGGCTTACTATTAAGCAACAGTTAGTGGCAGCATTATGTACTGAATGGAAGCGCATACGTATATCGCTGTGTTTCAAAACCTTGTTGAAAACATGTCTCAAAGGGTCAGTGCATGCGTTAAGGCCAAAAGTGGATCGACACCGTACTAATGTATGTCAATAAATACTATGTTGTGTTTCTCTTCTAGGTGTCTGGTGATTTTTGCCAATATAGTGTATATAAACAAATCCACTTGGTTAGGTTAGTATTTGCTCACATAAACCACAACATGTATAGCATTGTTACTTATACAGTGCTGTAGTGAACTATTTGCCATATATATGCATAAACACATTGAAACAGAAAAAACAAACATTTAAAACATACATGTAGAACTGAGCTAGATCTCTTCCAATATAGCGTGCTGTTCTAATTCTTCTGTTATGTTTAAAAGTCCCCATAGTTAATTCTGATAATTCCTGAGGAAGAAACAAAATGGCAGAAAAAAAGTCAGAGCAGTGATACATTAGCATTTCCTGTACACATGCAATTTTATTATTGCAGAAGGAAAGAATGAATGAAATTTTTGTGAACATTAAAGCTGATTGATTATACAAGCCTCAAGCATATTGAAAAAAATCCATTCTTCAGAATTTCATAATTACTGACTAAATTATGTTCACTCATGTAGCTCACCAGCTAAATTCAACTGCTAAAATTAGTGCAACAGACATTTTCATTGGAAGTTCTGCTACTACGTGAATTGTACCAGGTCTAAACATGTCTCAATTTTCAGATGCAGTCTTTATATTTTAATTTTAACTCAATGATATGAAGTTTATAAAATAATACCCCCCAACAGCTAAGCACAAATAAACATTCATATATATGTGTACACTGAAGAACAATTGAATTAGAGACAGCTGGCATTATGCAAATGTGGCGTAGTGGGCGGCCCTGTAAACGGAAACAACATGACGTATGCAGCGATCCTACAATATAAGGAGTGATGCAATGGGAATCAATAAGGGTCAGATGCAGTATGGGTAAGACTAAGGATCTAAGCGCATTTGATCGTGAGCAAACTGTCGGGGCCCGACCAATGGGTCACTCCATCTCAGAAGTCGTGTAGGCACTGGGATTTTCACGAGCCACTGTGTCACGGGTACACTGTGAGTACATCGAATCCGGTAAAACCATCACGGCAAGAGCCAACTATCGTGGACAACAGCATATGGACGAGCGGGGTCATCGTCAGCTAGCTCACATTGTAACAGCGGATAGACGGGCCACAGTGCAAGAAATCACTTGGCAATTTAACCCTGGTGCACAAAAATGTCTAAGCAGCCACACCATCCAGAACCATCTATTCACTATGGGGTACAGAAGCCATCGTCCCACGAGGATACTGCTGCTGACCGCACATCACAGGGGGCAAAGATTAGCATGAGAGCAGGAACATCGCCACTGGATCCTAGACATGTGGAAAAATGTTGCCTGGACTCTAATATAAGGAGTGATGCAATGGGAATCAATAAGGGTCAGATGCAGTATGGGTAAGACTAAGGATCTAAGCGCATTTGATCGTGAGCAAACTGTCGGGGCCCGACCAATGGGTCACTCCATCTCAGAAGTCGTGTAGGCACTGGGATTTTCACGAGCCACTGTGTCACGGGTACACTGTGAGTACAGCGAATCCGGTAAAACCATCACGGCAAGAGCCAACTACCGTGGACAACAGCATATGGACGAGCGGGGTCATCGTCAGCTAGCTCACATTGTAACAGCGGATAGACGGGCCACAGTGCAAGAAATCACTTGGCAATTTAACGCTGGTGCACAAAAATGTGTAAGCAGCCACACCATCCAGAACCATCTATTCACTATGGGGTACAGAAGCCATCGTCCCACGAGGATACTGCTGCTGACCGCACATCACAGGGGGCAAAGATTAGCATGAGAGCAGGAACATCGCCACTGGATCCTAGACATGTGGAAAAATGTTGCCTGGACTGATGAGTCGAGATTCACGTTGGTACATGTGGATGGCAGGATACGAGTACAGCGCAAACCAAATGAAGTGATGGATCCTTCTTGCCAGCAGGGTACTCTCCAAGCCAGTGGGAGTAGCATTCTCATCTGGGGATTGTTTACGGTGGACTGAAATGGGACCCCTGGTACATGTGATATCGTCTCTCACAGGTCAACGTTACCGGGATATCCTGGACGACCATTTGCTCCCGTTTGTGTGTCTTCAACATCCCACTGGGGACCTCATCCTACAACAAGACAATGCACCATGCCATCGCTCCCAAATTGTATCCGAATGGTTGGATTAACACTCCACCAACGTGACCTCGCTTCCTTGGCCAGCTAGGTCACCTGACCTCAATCCCATCGAGCACATCTGGGATGCCATCGAGAGAGATGTTCAAGGCTCTGACCCCCTCGATCAAATCTTCGTGAACTGTGGGAGCTTGTTCAGGGGTGGTGGATCCGTATGGCTTCCCAACGCTTCTGGCGTCTTGTCGAGTCTATGCCAAGACGAATCGCCGCCGTCATCAGGGCAAAAGGTGGTGCTACACGTTACTAGACAGGTATCTCTATTTCAATTGCTCTTCAGTGTATATATAGTGAATAAGCTTCTTTTGCCATAAATATTTTATCTAAAGTGGTGATCAATAAAGATTTTTTTTTATCTAAATAATGCTCCATAACTTTTTTATATAAGCTTCTCACACAGACAGTCCCATTTCAAAAACTTAACAGTATTTTACTGCTATAATTTTCCATATGCAAGAGGGAAATTATGGCAAAGTCAGTAAATATTTGAAGTGTGTAAAATTCATGTGGTCTACTTTCTCCATTTTGAGTTGTTTAAGGCTTTGTGTTTGCATCTATGTAGTTGCGCAACTTTGTACTGCAATCTCATAACAAAAACCAAAATACAAACATAGACCAGTGTAAAACTAATAAACTGCATGGAAACATGGTTCCCACACCCAATAACAAAAATATGATGGAAGTTGAACCATGTGAATTCTAACCACCTCATTTATGGTAGAAGGTAAAACACGAATGTAGACATTTCACACAGAATGCTGCACATTCAACTGTAATATACTTATTGTGTTCTCCTTGGAATCTGTAATATAAATATATAAAATTGAATGTTTGTTTGTATGTCTGCTATAGAAATCTACAGTTTTCAATTTAGAACCACTAAATTTGGTATACTGTCTCATGATACTCTAAGTGAGACCGTAGATGGTTTTTGGAAGGAGTCGGAGCCTAGGGTCAAGGGGGCCCCACATAAAATTTTCATTGTGGAATTAACTTTTTTACGGGTCTTTTAGAGGTTATTATTCAAAAAAGTTGGTGGTCAAATTTTTGCACTAAAGCCTAGTTCGTCATCAGGACTACGTCACTGGAGTAGTTGCTGCCACTCAGTTGGAAGAGTCCAACCGCAATTATCGTTAATTGTGGTACTTCTTCTTCTTGCTATTTCGATCCCTTCTTCTAGTTTCTTCCTTACTAAGTTTGACTGGTGAGCGATTATTTTTACTGAGTCCCAATTAATGGAGTATCCACTTGCTTGTATATGTCCGTCTAGCCCTGTTTTGTTATTAATGTTCCTAATAGCTGCTTGGTGTTCTTTCATTCGGACTTTAATACTTCTCCCTGTTTCTCCTATATAGCTGAGTCCGCAGTTACAGTCGATGCAATATATTACTCCTTCTTGCAATTGGATGTCCACTTCTTTCTGCTTTAAAGCTGGCAGGAATATCTTTAATTTGTTATTTAGATCTGGAGCAAGCCTGATATTATATTTTGCTCCGATCCTCTTCAGTTTTTCGAAAAGTCCCTTGTGGTACGTAATTTTGCTGGTGAATTTGAAGTTGTTTATTTCCTGCTTCGTTTTTGGCACTTGTCTGAATAATTTCTCAACATAAGGGGAGGGGTAATTTTTTTTTCTGCCAATATTTCTTTTAATTCTTCTCTGTGAAGATCTTTTTGAGCATCTGAAGAGACCAGGACTTCATTTTTTTCCAAAAATTGTCTCGCCGTATTCGATTTAATATAATCAGGGTGGAATGAGTAGAAGTCTAACATCTTCCCTGTGTTAGTGGGTTTTTTAAAAAGCTGAGTGAATATTCTCCCCTCTCTTGAGGCCAAGTTTAAATCAAGGAAATTGATGCTATGGTCTTTTTCCAGTTCCAGGGTGTACTGCAAGGTATTTTCTAGCGAGTTAAATTCTGCTAGAATTTGAGAGGGTAGAGGTCCTCAGTATCCACTATAAATAGGACGTCATCCATGTATCTTACATAGAGAGCAAATATTGAAGGTTGTACAAGGATTTTTGCCTCTAGTTTATTTACATAATAATTTGCAAGCAGAGGTGCTAGTGGAGAACCCATTGCAATTCCTGAAGTTTGCCTGTAATATTTCTTTCCAAACTGGAAGAAATTATTCTTGAAAGAAAACAGGAGCAGTTCATATATGCCAAGTAGTATTTCTCTATTGTGATTATGGAAGACTATTTTCAGGTCATCCATAATGAATTCCACCAGGAGGTCCAGGTTAATGTTGGTATACATCGATACTATATCCAGGCTTGCCATTACTGGATGAATTAATTCTGGCAAGTTGTCTACTTTTTCTTTCAGCTGTATGGAATTTTTTAGAAGGTAGGGAGGAGAAGGGAAAATATCTCTGAGGTGAGTAAGCAAATAATAATTAATGTTGGAGAGTGGTGAATTTCTAGTGTCTATTATAGGTCTTATTGGATGGCCTTCTTTGTGAATTTTTATTTTACCATAGATCTGTGGACTCTTGATTGGATTTTGGAGAAGCTTTTGAAGAGCTCATTTAGCTGATTTTTACTTTTTAAAGAGCTGATTAATTTTGTAAGATTTTTGACAGTTTGATCAATAGGGTTAGCAGTGAGTTCTTCATAATAAGGCTTGCTCAATTCAGCTTCCATTTTATGTAATACTTATTTTTTTCCAACAATATCAATCTTTTGCTTCTATCTGCTTTCAGTGCTACTACTTTATCATTGGTTTCAAATTTTTTAAGGTCAGTAATGGCTTTTCTATTAAAATTGTAAGCAATTTTTACTGGCTTTTTTACAAATTTTGAGACACAGTCTAAGAATTCTTTCCTTAAAGTGGCTGCTGTATTTTCATCTTCTCTTTCTACCTTACTACAGATGCTTTCTAAATCAATAAGCATTCGTTTTTTATCAAGTGTTGCGGAAGAAAGGTTGTAATTATATCCCTTATTGAGGAGATTGATCAAGTTTCCATCTACTTATTTACTGAGTGTGCCAGGGAAAGTGTTTGGTAAGGTTGTTATTGAAAAAGTACGGGGTCTTACATCATTAAAAGTGTGGGATGTTCAGAGTGGTTTTTATGCCTGGTAAAGGCTGCACTAACCAGATTTTTGCATTATGCCCGATGATTGAAAAGTATCTGGCTGTTGGGAAGAAAGTTTTTACTGCCTTCATAGATTAAGGGAAAGCTTACGACCGAGTGAATAGGACACTTTTGTGGAAGATATTGAATGAATATGGTGTTACTGGGAATCTACTTAATAGTGTCAAAGCCATGTATGCTGGTAGTAGAGCTTGTGTATGGGTGAATGGTGTTTTATCAAAATGGTTTTCCATTGGTGCAGGAGTTAGACAAGGTTGTGTAATGTCACCATGGTTGTTTAATATATTTATGGATGCATGTATGCGTGATGCCAAAATAGATAATAGTGGTTTATGTCTTGGTGATATCCGTGTGTGCAGATTGCTGTATGCTGATGACACTGTCCTGTTGGTAGAGAGCAAAAGTGAGTTGCAGAGTATGTTGATTCGGATGCATGAAGTTTGCATGAAATTCGTGCAAACTTCGTGCATCCGAGTCAACATACGAGTATAAATAAGGGAAAAACCAAAGTTATGGTGTTTGAGAGAGGAACTGGTAGCACTGAATGTAATGTAAGTATAAATGGCACTGTGATTGACCAGGTGAGTGAGTTTGTGTATTTAGGAAGCATATTTGACAGAGAGAACAAGTTGGATGGTAAAATCAGTAGGAGAGTGAATTCTTCTTTGAAAGTCATAGCTGCTCTGGGAGGTTTTCACAGGAATGATGGGTTCTCTAGAGAGTCCCGCATGGCTGTGTATGAAACTGTAATTGTTCCTACTCTAATGTATGGCAATGAAATTTGAAAGCATGCTGGAAACATAGAGGAGACTGGATCAAGGCAGACTGTTATGGAATAAACTTGGAGAGTCCATCCAGCAGTGGATTGAATTGTTGACAATGATGATATAATACAGTAGTGATGCCACTTGTGAAAGGAATTGGAACCAAAAATTGGTTTACAAATTGAAAAGTTCGTAAATTCAAACTCAATAATTTCCTACCTCACCATATACGTGCAAAATCATCAGTCAATGTATGTGAACAAGTAGAAAGTGTATGCAAAACATTAATACAAGCAAAAATTTCCTCAAAAGGCATTGTAAAAAGCTTCTTCATCTCTTCAAACATATTTTCTTCATTTCTTGCTGATAAATGTTGATTTCACTGCACATATCCTTTAATTCATTCTATTGTAAGTGTTTATCTTTCACGTCAGTCATTGAATTTTTCAGGCAGTATGCATGTGCCAAGGTAATTAACCCTCTAGCTCCAACTTTTAATGACCTTCATTTTTGGTTCCATGGTGATGCTTCACCCGTTCTTGCTGGTATTCCCATCTCTACCAATGCTACTGCAATTCTCAAACACGATTTTGGAGTGATACAGTCCCAAAACAAATGAAATCCCCATGTCTCTAAATCAGCAGCAGAAATAATTATTGGATAGATCATACACATTGTAGCTGTTCATGAGAACAAATCATACCATCTGTTAGGCTCATCAATGAAGCTTTGCAGTGCTGTTCGCAAAAAAAAAAAAAAAAAAAAAGTTTGTTTCTGTGAAAGCATGTAGATGCATTCAAAATGAATCAATGAAAAAGTAAATACGTCAAATTATCAAAATTGCGACAAAATTAAAAAAAAATGAACACAGTGTAATAAAACACATATATATACAAACAAGATTTTTACACTTACTAAATAATGTTTTAAAAATGATTCCTTAGATGAAAGTGCTTCCCTGAGTCTTGAGTGTGGACTTAACTGTCCTGTCACTAGAAAACACAGATGACTAATTTTACAAATGGAAGCTAACTTCAATACAGAGTAATTATCATATTTTTCTGGAACATAAAATGCACTTTTTAAAAAAAAGCTGGGTGTCAAAATCCTTTTGCATCTTATACACTGAAGGTCATTGTCATCACCATCGAACCAGCCTATTGAACAGAACAAAAAATATGCATGCATGCATACATACATACATTTTTTTTTTTTTTGATTGGAGATTTAACGACCACTGTGAGCAACTCAATGGGCTATAAGCAGTCGCCCATCCCTAATTTAGGGTCACTGGTTCCAGGGAAGGGAGAGAGCTAGTGCCGTAAGACAAACACAACATCCATGCCTGACTGGGATTCGAACCCGGACCCCTTACGGACGAATGATCAGAGGCCAGCGCCTTAGACCACTGCGCCACCGGGGCGGCACGCACGCACGCACGCACATACATACATACATACATACATACATACATACGTACGTACATACATAATCATTAAGCTGTTCTCTGAGATTCAGAGGTTAGCTCCTCAAAGAAAGACTGTCTCCCAAAGAAACGTTTAACTCATGGAACTAGATTTTACTTACTGTTGGTGTATCAAACATCACCATTTACAACAATCTCAGCATCTATAATATTACATACATGAGACCGGCCGATGACAAAAAAAAGCTGAACTTTTTAACTGGGTGGAAAATTGGGACACGCGAACGCGCAGTGTGAGCAAATTCAAATACAGCATATACAATATTTAAGATTGCACAAGCCATATGGAATTATTTTCTGTAAATTATGTACCATATATACTCGCATATAAGTCGAGAAATTTGGGACAAAATGAGAGCTTCAAAGTAATGGGGTCGACTTATATGCGGGGTCTAAAAATATCGTAAGTCCAAAAGTTCTTCCCGTGAGGCAAAAGGCAATCCATCCCAAAAGAAATAAAAATGCCGATGCGGTATTAATTACGAAATTGCAACCCTCCGAAAGAAAAAAAAAAAGAAAGAAAGAAAGAAAGAAAAAACACTGATGTGGTAGAATTACGAAATCGCGACCCTCCCGAATTTTTCTGCGCTTTGAAAAGTCTCCTCTCTCCTGGCTTTGGGTATCCACAGCGCAGTCACAGCTGTGCATAGAAAGCTCCGCCCTTCCGACTACCAGTTGATTGCGCTGACCTTCGACGTAACGGAGCCATGCGACAGCCAGTGTTAGGTGTTGCTTGTTCTTAATCGCACGTGTTTTTCTTGTTCTTAATTGCACGTGTTTTTCTTGTTCTTCATCGCACGTGTCTCGCTTCTCCTATTATGGGTGACACGGATTGTGTAAAGAAACGGATGTCCTATAACGCAGGATTCAAGTTGAAAGTGGTTTCTTTTGCAGAAAATACTAACAACTGTGCTGCTTCACTTCAATTTGGCATTAACGAAAAACTGATTTGAGATTGGCGTAAAAAAAAAACGGACTTGGTGAAAATCCCAAAATCATGAAAGGCGCTGCGCCGTGGAACGACATCTTTCCCAGAGCTAGAAAGTGTCTTGAATGATTGGATTGTGGGCTGCAGACAAAATGGTTACATTGTAACGCGAACTGGTATACATTTGCGAGCAATGAAGCTTGCAAAAGATGAAAAGTTTGCAGCCGCAAATAACACTTTCCGTGCCTCACCAGGTTGGTGCACAAGGTTCATGAACCGCTATGGGTTGTGTCTACGCCAGCGCACCAAAATTGCACAAAAGTTACCTCGTGACCTCGAAGCAAAGATAATGGAATTTCAAAAGTATGTAATTCAAAAGAGAAAAGAGACTGCTTTTGAACTTTCCCAAATAGGGAACATGGATGAAACCGCCATGTGTTTCGACCTTCCTGGAAATAAGACAGTGAACCAAAAGGGCGAAAAAAATATCTTGATCAAAACGACAGGCCACGAAAAATCCAGTTTCACGGTTGTTCTTTCCTGTTTGGCGGATGGCAGTAAGCTACTTCCGGTAATTATTTTCAAACGCAAAACTCTGCCGAAAAGCGTTGTCTTTCCATCTGGTGTGCTCGTTCGTGCCCATGAAAAAGGATGGATGAACGAATCCGGAACAATTGACTGGTTAAAGAATGTGTGGAACAAAAGGTCAGGTGCACTTTTGAGGAAACCTTCTCTTTTGGTGTGGGATATGTTTGTTGCACACCGTTGTGCAGAAGTGAAAAAAACTGCAGAAAATTCAAAAACAACTCTTGCTGTCATCCCAAGTGGGTTGACATCTGTTCTTCAACCACTAGATGTCTGCCTTAATAAGCCCTTCAAGGACAATGTGTGGAGGTATTGGGCAGATTGGATAAGTTCCGATTTGCCGACTGAAACCAAGGGCGGAAATCTAAAGAAGCCGGATATCGTTTTGATTGCGCGATGGGTCAAGGATGCTTGGGATGCGATACCTGCAGAAATGGTCGTGAAATCATTCAAGAAATGTTGCATTAGTAACAAACTTGATGGCACAGAGGATGATGAGATTTTTATGAGTGATGATGACAGTGATTCTGATGACACAGGCATAGATGGGAATACCGATGTTTATGATGACACGCCGATGACGGAGAAAGACTTTTTTTAACTGTTTGGCGAGACTGACTCAGAATCAGATTTTTGAAGGGTTCCGATGAAGTTTTTTGGGTATGCAAATTAAATTTAGTAATATATATATATATATTTTTTTTTTTCGTTTTCAAATGTTTTTGAATAAATTCATTGAATTTTTTTTTCTCATTCCGGGATCGACTTATACACGAGTTTCCGATTTCTTATGATTTTTTCCTCTGAAAGTGGGAGGGTTGACTTATACGTGAGTATATACGGTAGGATGTAAGGTCAGGTGATGCGTAACATCACAGCCTCTCCTTGACAAATGTCAACCCCGCCTTCTCGTGGTGCATCCTGTTCCCACAAAAGGGGCTCTGACGACCGCCAATAGCGGTATAACTATACCATCGGGATCAGAGGAAATGCTATCCCACACTCACCAACCCGCTTGGCCAGCGTGGTGAGTTATGGCCAAACACCTCCAAAATGACTCTACAACTTAAATCTTGGCCCTCAGTCTCCGGCAGCTGGAATGTACCTGGCCAAGGCAGCGGCCAGTGCGACATGAAGGCAGAGGGTGCTAAGAATCCCCGGAGGACCGGACTAGGCTGCCATTTGATGCTGACCTTGGCTACCTATAACGGACGCTCCCTATCTTCTGATTCAAGGCTTCTTGAATTGGAAGAGGAACTACAAAGGATCAAGTGGGACATCGTCGGGCTAAGTGAGGTAAGGAGAAAAGGAGAAGATCTCATTGAACTGAAAAGTGGACATCTCTTCTATTATCGTGGGACAGATACTGGCAGAACTAGTGGTGTTGGATTTATAATAAACAAGAAACTGAAGGATAAAGTGGTAGAAGTTGAAAGTTCCTCTGACAGAGCTGCACGACTCGTTATCCAACTATCGAGAAGATACCAGGCTCAGATTATTCAAACTTATGCACCCACCACAAGTCATCCTGAAGAAGAAATTGAAGAATTTTATGAGGAAATTCGTCATCTAAATAATAAAGGTAAGCAGCACTTGAAGATAATTATGGGAGATTTCAATGCAAAAATAGGGCAACGGCAACAGAATGAAACTTCAGTAGGTAAATTCGGTCACGGCAACAGAAACCAGCGTGGAAATACTCTCGTTGAGTTTGCAGAGGCAGAAGGATTTTTCATCTTGAACTCCTTTTTCAAGAAAAAGCCACACAGGAAATGGACATGGAGACATCCAATTGGGACGACAAGTGAAATTGATTTTATTATGTGTAACAAAAAATTCGTCATCGAAGACTGCAGTGTGCTGAACAAGTTCAACACAGGTAGTGACCATAGATTGGTGAGATGTAAGATGCACCTCAACACTAAACTGGAACGTGGCAAGCTCATAAGACAAACAAAATGTATTGACATAACCAACCTTAAAAAACACCATAATACTTTCAAGTTGGAACTGAAGAACAGATTCTCTGCTTTAGAAGGCCTAACATCGGAAGAAGTGGATATTTCGGAAGTTAACAGAAAAGTAACCAAAGCTCTAATGGAAACAGCAACAAAATTAGCTGGGTCTAAGAACAAGTTGCATGTGAACAAATTATCAGGAAAAACCAAAATGTTGATGCAAAAAAGAAGAGAGATGATGACAACTAAAGAAGATGTGACTTCCAAAGTGGAATATATAGAGCTATGCAAGACAACACGAAAAAGTATCACTGAAGATGTAAGGAAATTCAACTGTGAGCTAGTGAGGAAAGCAATTGAAAACAACCAAAGCCTTAAGATAGCAAAGGGACATCTCAGTAAGGGAAGAAAACAGATTATGGCTCTGAGAAAAGAAGATGGTTCTATAACAAGAAATAGAGGCGAAATTTTGACAAGAGTGAAAGATTTCTACTCCAAATTATATGAAAGGGATGATACATGTACTCCAGACATCATGAAAGGTACCAGAGTTCTTCCAGTCCTCCCAGCAGAAGTTGCTCATGCAATCAAGAACATGAAGCGGGGGAAAGCTCCAGGAGAAGATGGAATTACTATAGACATCATACAAGAAGCAAGTGGAGAAATTGAAACAGTACTCGCCCAAATTTTCACTCGATGCCTTAATGAAGGAAAGATTCCTGAGGATTGGAACAATGCTACAATGATCCTGCTACTTAAAAAGGTGACATTGAGGATCTCAGGAACTACAGACCTATCAGCCTCCTATCAGTGGTTTATAAAATCTTCACTAAAGTTCTTTCACACCGCTTGAAGTTAACACTGGACATGGCTCAACCGAGAGAACAAGCTGGATTCAGGAGTGGCTACAGCACAATAGATCATATCCACGTACTGAGAGAACTAATTGAAAGAGCGAGGGAATATGAACTTCCATTGTGCATGGCTTTTATTGATTATGAAAAAGCCTTTGATTCGGTGAAACCATCAGCAGTTACCACGGCTCTGAAATCCTGCGGTATTGAAGATGCATACATTAATATTATTAATAACATCTATGAAAATGCAAGTGCAAAGATTCGGCTGTTTGAAAATACAACACACATAAAAATTGGAAAGGGAGTGAGACAAGGTGACACCATATCTCCGAAGCTCTTTAATGCCACATTGGAAAATGTCTTTCAATCACTGAACTGGGAAAACAAGGGGATAAAGATTAATGGAGATTATCTAACCCACCTTCGTTTTTCTGATGACGTAGTCATTTTTGCAACTACCCCATCAGAGCTGCAGAGTATGATCTAGGAACTTGCTGACAAGAGTAAAGAAGTGGGATTAAAAATGAACTTTCAGAAGACAAAAGTGATGTTCAATGCTTTTACAAGAAATGAAGATTTATCGATTGATGGAGAAAAACTGGAGATAACAGATACGTATGTTTATCTTGGACAGCAGATATCAAGTGAGGGTCACATTGATGAAGAAATTAATCGGCGTACAAAACTTGCCTGGAGAGCTTTTGGAAGAAACAGCATAATTTTCAAGAGCAATATGCCATTATGTCTTAAAAGAAAAGTGTTTGATCAATGCATCCTTCCAGTGCTTACGTATGGTGCAGAGACGTGGACCTTAACTAAAAGAGACATACAAAGGCTGCAGACAACTCAAAGCAGCATGGAGAGGTGCATGCTTGGTATAACCAGGAGAGATAAGAAGAGGAACTCGTGGATCCGAAAAATGACGGGAGTGGAAGACATCATGACCAGAGTTAAATCCCTGAAATGGCAATGGGCTGGACATACTGCCAGAAGGACAGACCATAGATGGACAGCCGAAATTTTAGATTGGATTCCAAGGGACAGGAAAAGACCCAGAAAAAGACCACATGGGAGATGGGTGGATGAAATTCGTAAATATGCGGGAGTGACATGGAGGAGACTGGCACAAGACAGACCGTTGTGGAGGAAACTTGGGGAGACCTTCGTCCAGCAGTGGATTGATAATGGTTGACAATGATGATGATGATGATGATATACGGTAAGTAAATATTCAAGTGAAGCACGTTATTATATTCACAATAGAAAAGTAGGGAATCAAGAACAAAATAAAATGAAATATTTAAAAAAATCAGATTTAAAACATACATGTAAATCTTTACTAGCTAAATCCCGAGATGAAAAGTATTTGTCTAGGGAAAGTTTGTGCATTTAGTCAAGCAATTAGAAACTTGCAAGAATTAGAAACATATCCACAGATTAGTTTTGGTCAAACATCATAGTACAAGAGATAAGTCAGTCTTGTTGGCTTAGTAGCACTTTAATGTACCAAATTTTTCAAAAATGAAATGTGCGTGGAAATTAAATTCACAGATTCTTACTAAATGATAATTGGAATATGTATTTGAATATGTACAAATTAAAAAAAAACATGAATAGAAGTTATGGTTTTTAAACAGGTTGCTTCAAAGATATTTTGCCCTTTTTTGTTGTACTTGCTTGCACAACAATTCGAATTTCCTCTTCTGAGCAAGCCTGGCTTTCTTCTCAGCAAGTTGCACGGCCATATTTATTTTACGTTGACTCTGCAGCTGAACAGCATCCATTGCTAACTTTTTCTTTTTGCTGATAATTCATTTTCTTTTCCTCTCCATTTCTTTGATATAACTTGTTTTTGATGTCCTAAGATTTTGGCAGAGGTTGGCATCAACTGCTTCTTGCAAAAATTTTCTTTACTGAAGAAATTAACTGCAGACTTACCCTGTGCTTTAAGTTTATACTACACAGTTTGTATAGCTGAATAGGTTTCAATGTTCATTCTTCCTGATTTTATATCTATGATTTCAGCCATCATGCTGAAAGAACTTTCAACCTGTGGACCATGAAAGCATGATATCAAGGCTTTTATTATTTTAGATAACATATTGTACTTGTAGAGGTTAAACACCTTTGCCCACCACGCATCAATTTTTACAAAGTTTCCAACTTCATCAACAGGAGATGGAAGTCGTGATTCAAACTGATACTGGTGAATTTCTAGAGCATAGCTTTCCATTTCCTCTGAATTCAATATATTTCAAACGAACTGTGGAAGTTTTTCAGTCTTTTTAAAGTTAGATTATGTTCCCTTGTAGAAGGATCAATAGCTGATATGTACATTAAAAGATCACTACATAATGGTAGTGTCTTTTGCATGTATTTTGCATGCTAAATATAAGCTTCAGAAGCCTGGCTTAAAAAAAATTCCCCACAATGTCATTTGATTTGCTTTTCAAAATAATGTTCCTGATCCAAGAATCTTTCACAGGTTTGCCTTATCAAATCTTTCATAGGTTTGCCTTTCAGTATCTCTTGTTTTATGAAACAAGCTAAGAAATCCAAGAATAGTTGCTTCTGCCAAGGCAGAACTCGATCCTATCAGGCTGTAACATTAAGCAAAAACAGCGAGGACAGAAAAGATTAGTTGGAACGCAGCGCCATCTATTGACGTTGTTCGCATTAACAAACTGATTCCGTATCATTATTTACATTTGAGATTTTATTTATATTCACTTTCACATTAACAGATGGATATTTGTATTTTGAATTCGTAGTACTTGGGCAAGAGAATTTTTCTGTAGGAACTGGTGTAATTCATGTGTAAATCTCATTCCTCCTTTATTCTTCAACGATCTAGGGCCGAGATTTTGGTAAATGTGTAGATTAGCGTCTTAAATTATTTCGTCGAAAAAATGTTAGTATCTGGAAAAAGTGCGACGTACAGATTTTAGAGTATGGAAATTAATGGCAAATGGTGCAGAAATTTCGTATTTTAAATCTTTTAAAGTTTTTTATCGTAACATTTACCTGCAAGTTCGATGCTCTGAAGGGACGCTGTCGTAGGCCTAACGTATCGAACATACAGGTAAATGTTACGATAAAAATCTTTAAAAGACATTTGAAACAGAAAATTTCTGCACCATTTGCCATTAATTTTCACAATCTAAAACCTGTACGTCGCACTTTTCCGAAGTACTAATATTTTTCCGACGAAATAATTTAAAACTCAAATCTACACATTTACCTACTATTTTACTTAATATGAGTGTATATAGCTGAGGTTTTTTTTCTAAAATTGAATTAGGTACGTAATTATCAGAATGAAAATGCTTACCACAAACAACAGTTGAAGGTAACTTGTCATTTGGAGCAAAATCCTGACGAGATATTTCTTTCAGCAACAGTTGCTTAGGTTCTGATTTAAGGGAAACTCATGGAATGAAAATCCCACGTTTTTCTTCTTAGAACATGTGCACATCGGCACACAGCAGTAAACCATTTTGAAAATGGGTTGGATTTTGTTGTGGAAACAACAGTTTGGTTTTAAAACTAGCAGGTTTTTTTTAAAAGAAACAAGAAAAAACGACGAACATACACAATCCCGCAATTCAAACAACGCAGAAACTGAGGTGTTTATACCTTGGGATGCAATGCCATCTAACGGCTGAAATCGTCCCTAATGCCCACTGGCCAATCACCAAAAGTCTATTGTCTTCAACGGCAATGTTACAGCCTGATAGGATCCAGTTCAGCCTTGCTTCTGCTCATCAAAAACTTTATGAATTAATGGCTCCTTTGTTTGAAATAAGCATACATATTTTTTTCATAAAAATTTAATATAAGCAAGGTCTTTTTTATTTTTTTTTATTTTTGAGCTTTCTAATAATTTTGCAACAATTCTAGATTTTCATTTTCTTCCATCTTCTTTTAGATTTTTTTCCCCCGTAATTTCTTCCAAAGCTCCTGGAATTTTAACTTTTTCTTTCTAATCTTTACATATTTTATTTATCACATCCATGTATATTGGTCTTTCATTAAGCTTCACAAATCCATAATACAGGAGCAAAAGGGCATCATGGATATGTAAACTGTTTAATGCCACATGATAGAATGACAACCACCTGGGTTGCACCATGTTCTTAATTTCAGTGAATTTTAGCCCTATAATTTCACAAATTTCAGCAAGGGCTTCATGCTGATCTTCCGACCATTTAAAGTCATTGAAAAAGTCAATAAAGTATTTCTCAATGTAAGCTTAAAATGGCTTGCAAAATTTTTTACTTGCATTGTGAATATGGTGACATGAATCTCCATCAATGTCAAGCAAGTGGGGAGATTTTCTCTGCCGAATTCTTGTTTTTAACCATTTTTTTGGGCTGCTCATGACACATTCTTTCCATTTAGCTTTCAAACAAGCAAAACAAATTCCTCCTCAGAAAGAAAGAAAGAAAAAAAAAAAACGGAAAGCTGCGCCATGAACTTTGTCTAGAGAGTTCGGGCCGATGTAATACTGGCTCGAAGCAGTGCTTTTTTTCCCACTTAGCTTTCAAACATGCAAAACACATTTTTCCTTAGGAAAAAATGAAAGAAAGGAAAGAAACAGGGTTGCGTCACGAACTTTGTTCAGAGGTTTCGGGCCAACGTTATCCTAGCCGGGCGCCGTGCTTTCTTTCCTTTAAATTTTCAAACAAGCAAAACACATTCCTCCTCCTTAGAAAAAAAGAAAAAAAAACACAGAGGTGCGTCACGAACTTGGTTCAGAGGCATCGGGCAGACGCAATACCGGGCCACAGCGAAAGAAGCACGTCCGAGCCAACGTAATTCCGGATCACGGCAAAAGAAGCACGCCAGGCCTACGTAATTCCGGCGTGGCGCCGTGCTTCCTTTCCACTTGGCTTTCAAACAAGCAAAACAAATTCCTTCTCTTGGGGGGGGGTGAATTTATAAAAAGACAGCTGCGTCACCAACTTTATTCAGATGCTTCAGGCCGACTTAATCTCAGGCCACAGCGAAAGAAGCACGTAATAACGGGTCATGGCGAAAGAAGCACGCCGGGCTTATGCAATCCTAGTGCCATGCTTTTTTTTTTTTTCACACTTTCGAACAAGCAAAACAAATTCCGCCACCTCAGAAAAAAAAAAAAAAAAAAAAAAAAAGATACAAAGGGCTGTGTTACGAACTTTGTTCAGAGGCTTTTACATCGATTATTTACAAAACCATTAAATCTTTCTTTATAACAGCGAAAATCTGAATATCCATAATTTTTTGTTAGTCACCCGTAATCCCGGGGGAGATTCCGTAATTGCCAATTCCGTAATCTCTGTGCGTCCTTCGTAGAAAGAGGTTTCACGAGAACTTCGATTCTCGAACGATCTCAGAAAAGCGGGAACGCATTCGGATACATCGCAAATTACAAGAGAGAGAGTTCCTGGCGTGACGTCACGGATAGAATGCAGAGTGGCGATTTCCTGCAAGACACGGAATGGCTGTGTCCTCGTGGGCTGCGGCAGTTTCCCTAAAGCACGAAGTAGGCGGAACTTCCACCCTTCACGCTGTGATGCTCAAGTGACTGACATCCCATCCATTGTTGACAGCAGTAAACGAATTGAGCTCCTGACTCCACCCTCCAACATTTCTTCTTGCCCCCCAGCGCCTGCTCCATAAAACAACGCTTTCAGCTAGAAAGCGCTGAGTTCTTTTACTCCACAAAAAAGCGGAATCGCGGAATTCCGCTTTTTCAAGGATTTTTCTATAGAACGACGACCCCCCCCCTCCCCTAAAAAATTCTGAAAAATTTCTCTTCATTTTTGCAATGACCTCGAGGATGACCAAAATGATCCCAAAAAGCGGAATTCCGCGAATTCGCAGAAGAACCTCATGTATGAATATTAATATTGGACTATGAGCCTCATTAAAAGAAGAAACTAATTAAAGAAAGTTATTACATTAAAAAAAACAGTTCCATCAATGAACCCTTCAAAACTTTTAAGTAGGATTTTTGACAACTTAATTTAACAAGAAAGATGACACCGAATTTTCGGGTGTAATAAGCACGTCTTTTGAATCCGTTCTGACGCAAATTAAATTTATCAAAGCTATTCAAAGTCAATGGAACCGGTATGGAAAACAATATATCTGACGGAAGAAAGAAGGTTTTCAATCGGGTCTTTAATCCCTCAGATATTGCTGTAAACGGAATCGTGAGCTTACGTACTCTTAGAAACAGAGTTATTGACAAAATAAGATGTTACTTTACGTCCCTTGGTGGGAAAACCATGCATTATTTTAGGAAGAAAGTATTCCCAAAAGGTCTATCCATATGAGCGGTATCGGTCCAAGAAAAAAATTTTAGTCGAGTTTTCAGGAGCCCAGATTTTGCTACATATACATCAGAGGTAGAAATAAACACTTATGACCCCTGGTGGCCAAACCATTCTTTACCAAACATTAGAAATTAAATGAAAAATATTTTCCGCCAGGTCTTGTATGCGATACAGGAAGAATTTTTTAAATCAGAATTTTAGGAGCTGAGAACGCAATTTATCATTGTGCGCCCTAGCGGAAAGTCTATGATTTACTTGAAATTTTTGAATTTATAGGAAAAACATGTCATACTAGAAACACTATCCAACAAAGAAGGAATTTTTTAAATCGGACTCTTAGAAGTCGAGATATTGACAAAAATAAGATATACATCTACGCTCCCTGGCGTAGAAACCGTGCACTATTTTAAAAAGAAAATGTTTCTAAAAGGTTTGTTGACATGAGTAGTATCGGTCTACAAACGATGTTATTTTCAATCATGAATTTAGAAGCTCATATTTTGCTGCAAATACATCAGAAGCGGAAATTAAGGTTTACGCCCCCTGGTGGCCAAACCATTTTTTTACAAAAATTAGAAATTATGTGCAAACAATTTCCCATCAGGAGCTGTATCCGGCGCAGAAAGAATTTTTCAGATCGGAGATTTAGAAGCAGAGATATAGGGGAAAACGCAATTTACCTTTACGCCCCTAGCGGAAAGTATATGAATTACTTGAAAATTTTGAAATTATATGAAAAACATGCGACACGGAAAACACTATCCAACAAAGAAGGAATTTTTCAAATCGGAGTCCCAGAAGTCGAGATATTGACAAAAATAAGATATACATCTACGCCCCCTGGCGTAGAAACCGTGCACTATTATAAGAAGAAATTTTTTCTAAAAAGTTTGTCGGCATGAGTAGTATCGGTCTACAAACAACGTTATTTTCAATCGAGAATTCAGAAGCTCATATTTTGCTGCAAATACATCAGAAGCAGAAATTAAGGTTTACGCCCCTGGTGGCCAAACCATTTTTTTACAAAAATTAGAAATTATGTGCAAACAATTTCCCATCAGGAGCTGTATCCGGTGCAGAAAGAATTTTTCAGATCGGAGATTTAGAAGTAGAGATATAGGGGAAAATGCAATTTGAAAACGCAATTTACCTTTACACCCCTAGCGGAAAGTCTACAAATTACATGAAAATTTTGAAATTATATGAAAAACATGCGACACGAAAAACACTATCCAACAAAGAAGGAATTTTTCAAATCGGACTCCTAGAAGTCGAGATATTGACAAAAATAAGAAGTCGAGATATTGACAAAAACATCTACGCCCCCTGGCGGAGAAACTGTGGAATATTTTAGGAAGAAAATATTCCGAAAAGGTTTATCGATGTGAGTGGCATCAGTCCACGAAAGAATTTTTTCAATCGATATTTTAGAAGCTCAGATTTTATGGCAAATACATCAGAAGCGAAAATTAACACTTACGCCCCCTGGTGGCCAAAGTATTCTATACCGAAAATTCGAAATTATATGCAAAAGATTGTGCATCAGGAGATGTATCCGCTGATTTTTTTTTTTTCAAATCAGAATTTTAGAAGAAGATTTATCGGAAAAAATGCAATTTACTTTTACGCCCCCTAGCGGAAAATCTATGCGTAATTTGAAAAAGAAACTATATCCAAAATACTCTTCGGCATAAATGGAATCGAAAGATAAAAGATTTTTTTTCAATTGGATGTTTAAAAGCAAATATGGGGAATAAAATGTATTTTTGAATTCGACATCATCTGCCTTTACGCCCTCTAGCGGCGAAATTGTACATCGTAAAAAAACGAAATGAAGGATCATCATTCGCATATTTCAAGCTTTCGAATGCAAAAACAATTTTTCAAATCAGACTAATAGTTGCAGAGATACCGTGGGTACGGACGGACAAACCGATAACAGAAGCACAATCTTTTTTTACAAAAGACGTGCTAAAAATAACAGACTTACAAAACACATAATGAAAAAATCTAATTTTATAACTGGATACAGCAAGAGTAACCACCTGGAACCAATGTTTAAATTTTTCCAGTATAAACAAAACTTTTGATACAGTTTCTATACCTAGTCTTACCATAATACTGTTACAAAGTATTCAATGAAATGACAAACAAAATGCAAAGACATTTTAATATACCTGTGATATGAAGTAAGTAGTACACTTGTGAATACATAGCACCAATCACTTTTCAAAATGGCATCCTTTTGCCTTCACACAGACCTTCAGTCTCTGTGGCCACTCATCAATAGCTTTACACAGAGTCTCTACAGGGAAAGCTGCTACTGCCCGCACCAAAGAGTGTTTGAGACTGTCAACGCTGGGGTGTCTTTTTCCACAGGCAATGTCCTCCAATGTGGCCTACAACTTGTAGTTCAATGGGTTGAGGTCTGGGTTGCTTGAAGGCCAATCAGCTGGAGAAATGAAGTCTGGCAAATTTGCCTGAAGCTACTCCTGGGTTGAATTGACCTTGTGGGCAGGTGCAGAATCCTGCTGAAAGCTCCACTGTGGGTTTTGGAAGAGGGTGTGATTCTCATTTTTAATCATTGGCTCCAAAACTCTGTCCTGGTAGATTTTCACAAATGTTTTTACTCCTTTCTCACAGAAATGGAGCTCCGTGGTACCCTCGTAGGAGACTCCCCACCAAGCCATGACAGAAGCAGGATTATGGCCCCTTATGATCCTTGGAGCTTTCTTCTGAGCTTCTCGTGAGGTTGATGCATACACCCTGTTATTTTGGCGGTTGAAAGCCTCTTCGATGGTGAAAATGTTTTCATCAGAGAAAAGGATCTGTCTGAGGTGATTGCCTGCGTAATGCTGCAGCAAACGTTTCACTTTTAGCGCTCTCTGCTGCTTCAGTTGTGGGGTGAGGAAGTGCCCTGTACACCGTCAGTACGGTCTCACACTTAAGTCACTACGCAGCATGTGTGGCATCGACATTCTTGAAATGTTCAGCTCATGAGCCATCATTAACTGTCTTTTGAGAGGATTTTGTCAAATATGGGCTGCCACTGCTTTCACCAGACAAGCAGTTCTCATGGTACGCGGCCGACCCTTTTTGGTGTGGTCAGCAACGGTCCCAGTCTCAAGGAACCTTTTTATGGTCTGGTAGACAAAAATTCAGTTAATTTTTAGCTTCTTCAGCATATTAAAAATCTTGGAAGCTAATTTTCCAACTTTGTGCAGCACTATTACAGTAACACGATTCTCATAATCACCCCACTCTATGGCAAGTACTTCATGAAACACGTCATCTCCTCTGTGACTGAACGCACAATGATTCACTAGCTGCTTCATGCCTTCTGGCTGGTGGGGTTGCACATCAATTGCGCATCATTTGCCGAACGTTTGTAACAGTATTTATGCTAAGACTGGGGTACATTGAGAATAGACCTTGATAAAAATCCAGAGGCCAGAAACATCTGTAAAAACGAAAGAACTCAGAAGATGTGAAGAATAATTGAAAGTTCTTCAAGTTAAAATAAAATTAAGTATATATTATTATGAGCAAAGCCTGAAGAAAGTGGTTTAATTCCTGCAAAGAAGAATTTGCTCGCCTACTAATTTTCCCATCAAATTTGTTCTCTCTGTCAAACATACTTCCTAAATATAAAAAAATATACAAACTCATTCACCTAATCAATCCCTTTGCCATTTAGACTTGTCTTGCATTCAGTACTAACAGTTGAGCAAGATACTCAAAAACGGTAACTTTGGTTTTTCCTTATTTGTACTCAGTTTGAACTTCATACAAACTTCGTGCATCCGAGAAAGCATATCCTACAACTCACTTTTGCTCTCTGCCAACAGGACTGTGTCATCAGCATACAGCAATCTGCACACATGGATATTACCAAGACATAAACCAGTATTGTCCATTTTGGTATCACACATGCATGCATCCATAAATATATTAAACAGTCATGGTGACATTACACAACCTTGCCTGACTCCTGCACCAACAGAAAACCATTTTGATACAACACCATTCACTTGTACACAAGCTCTATGGCCAGCATACATGGCTTTCACACTATTAAGTGGATTCCCAGTAGCACCATATTCATTCAACACCTTCCACAGAAGTATCCTATTTATTCAGTTGTAAGCTTTCCCTAAATTTATGAAGGCAGAAGAAACTTTCTTACCAACAGCCATGTACTTTTCGATCATCATCACAAAAATTTGGTTAGTGCAGCCTTGCTTACCTGGCATAAAACCACTCTGAATATCCCACGCTTTCTCTGATGTAAGACCTCGTACCTTATCAATAATGACCTTCTCAAACACTTTTCCTGGTACACTCAGCAAACTGATACCATGATAGCTCTTGCATTCAGTCTGATCACCTTTTCCTTTATACAGGGGAACAATGATAGTATCTCTTCAATCCTGAGGGACCATTCCTAACTCCCAGCACAACTGGCAAATTTTAGTTAACCAGTCAATCACAGTCACCACCACATTTTTACATCTCTGCAGTTATGCCATTTACTCCCAAAGCCTTACCATTCTGAAAAGATTTTGTAGCTTTACACACTTCTTCTCCTGTGATCCCACCTGTGCTTCCATCCCTAATTGTGACGTGATATGCTTCTCCCTCAGAATCACCTTTGTCTTCATGATCTAATAAATCACAAAAGTACTCCCTCATGTTTCACTTAGCTCATTGGGTTCCCATATCATTTCCCTGACCCTATTCTTCACACAACTTAAAGAGTTTTATTCCCCTCTTTTTCCTATGTCTCATGTACTTCCAGAATGTTTTTCTATTTTTTTCCAAAAAGGCAATTCATGCCTTTTCACTTTTTCCTTTCTATCTTTGGCCTTACTCTGATGAACCAGCTTTGCTGCCTCACACTTCTTACAGTGATATTCATCCTCAGAAACTCTACCTTGCAATATCACCAAGTATGCTTCCTTCTTACCCATTACTGCTTCTTTAATCTCACTGTTCGCTCAAGCATCACCTTTAAAGTTACCCACCGTTGCAGTACTACAGACCTCTTTAGTGGCAACGATACTGCTTAAAGAATTTAAATGGTAGCATGTCAGGCATTGTCCGATGACCTGGAGGTAAGCATTAGAATTTAGAAATAATTACTCATGGATTGTTCATCACCAAAATTTTAACGATTATGAATTTAATCAATCAAAATGAAATTCCACTGATACTCAAAATGAACACATTCAACTCCAGGACTGGTATGAGACAACAGACATTTAATTAATTAACATAAAACCAATAATAATATGATAAAGATGTCAATTAAAAATACAGAAGTATGGGTGCAAAATAAGCACACCCCTTTTAGTTAACTCTTAGGCTGAATGCATTTTTACAGTTTAGCAAACTTTCAGATGCTTATACTGTCCAGATTTGTATAGTATTCAGCCAATAGTCCTCTACAGGCTGACCATATACATATATGAGCCATTGAAAGTGAGAGAGAGTAGCTTAAGTCAATTTACCACGAATTTGGAATAAATGAAGTTTTGTGTATATAGCTATCAAAAAATCAGGAAAAACATTAGATTCATTGAACAAATGGCATTTGGTTGACAAAATGATTACATGTCAAAATAACCCGGAAAGAATAACCCGCATCAAAATAACCCAGTGTCAATAACCCGTTAGCAAAATAACCAGACATCAAAATAACCCATAGTTCATATTAGATATTTCAGCTAGATAATGCTTACCTTTACATTTCTATCTTGCTTGACTTCACATTTCCTGCACGTGGTCCGGTTGTCGCTGATGTTATCGTTCCAATTGTCCGTTTCAGGTATAGCTGTTCTTGGCGCTATTCTTGTTTAATGCAGGTTTGCTTCACTAAACTTCGATTAGGTTCCGTTAATACCAACTTTTACTGTTTTTCTTTGCTCGAAATTTTTCGCCCAAAACTTTGGGCATCTTCAGGAGCGTGGCGATTTTGCACCTTTGCTTGTGGGTGCCTTCTCTCTTACTGGAGTTTGCTAATACCCGTTGCCATTCTTCGTTCGTCTCGGATACGCGGTTTGATCGTTTCTACCCTGTCGCCATCTATGTTTCCTCTTTGGACATTTTTTTTTATTATTATTATTTTTTTAAATACGCTATCTTGTTTGTTTTCCTTTACTTTCTTCTACCTTTGTCTTTCCTCCTTTTCTGTTGTGTTCTTTTTTTTTTTTGCTCTTTTTCTTGTCTAATAAGTTCTTTCCATAGGTTAGACAACATGCTCGGGTCGTTCTAGTTACATACTCTATTTTTATTTTTATATATTAAAATTGCTTCTTCCATCCTCAATCGTTTTTCCGATATTTTATTTCTTTTTAGCAATTTTAGTTCATTGAATTTCAGGAACGTATTGTTTTCCAAACAGAACTGTACTAGCGCCGTTTTTGCCTCTTTTTTTTTGCCAGTTGGCAAACCTGCATTAAACGAGAATAGCGCCGAGAACAGCTATACCTGAAACGGACGATTGGAACGATAACATCAGCGCAACCGGACCACGTGCAGGAAATGTAAAGTCAAGCAAGATAGAAAATGCAAAAGGTAAGCATTATCTAGCTGAAATATCTAATATGAAGAACATATGCACGTTTAAAGGACAGTAGTTTTTTGATGATATCAGAATTAGAACTATGAAGATTTTATATTACCCAATAGTTAAAATCTGGAAAAACTCGGGGGTTTTTTTGTTTCTCCTAATAGCAACAAAAAGCAAAATGAATTTGTTTTCCACTTTAGTATTCGACTAAATTCCAAATCCTCAGGAAAAAATGTCTTACCAACCGAAGAATAGAATACCAGTTAATATAGTTACTTAAAGAACATGGTAAAATGAGTGAAGAAAGAATTTCTTTGCATTAAATAAGGTACCAATTTTTAAAGTTCTCAAAATTTAGCAATTAAAATATGACGAAAAGAAAGGAAAAGAATTTGAAAATATATAATTTTAACTTTTCTATTAAGCGATTAATTACAAATAATAATGGAGCATTTAATGAATTAATTTCCAGCTTTTTAATTAAGCAAGTTCCTGGAATGTTGCTGAAGTTTTGATTTGTTCGGCATAAAGGGATTTCTTTATGAGGTGCTACTAACATAAGATTATGGTGTTTTTTCTTTCTCTCGAATTCATTTAAAGAAGGCAATGTTACAGTTGCGTATAATTAAATTTTAAAGCTATGATCACTATCCCTGCACTTTTCCTTAATGCCAGTCAATATCCTGTTTAGATTAAATAGATTTGAAAAAAATGTATACTTATTTTCTTTAAATTCTTGGTTTTCACTAAATAAAATATTCACACGGATGTCAGTTTTTACTGTGTGTTGACGCTTTGGTTTTCGCATTTCATCTTGGCTGTAAGTTTTCGAATTCAAAGCGCATTTGAATTTAAAATTGTTCACAACACTTCTCCCGCAAGTGCTTCAGTTGTATCGACCAAGTACCGACGGTCTACGCGTCCTTTACAGTGATGTCACTACATAAGGACCGATACTTCCGCTACGAGGTAGGTGCAATGAGCAAACATTTTTGTCTATTAAACTTGCTTGTGGTTGTCTGAATGTCTGGGTGCATCGGGCATTGTAGTCACAAAAGGGTTAACAGAAAAGAGTTGGATTCATCGCTGTCGCACTTTTTCCGAAACCTTGTAATCGTATCGAATTCTGAAATAATGGCGAGGAGAGCATGAGCTTCATACAAATTAATAATCGATATCTAAAATATATATATTTGTATCAGTCTTTTTTTCCCCTAATTACTGTAACTAGGATATGCCAATTAACGCCACATTTACCCAAATAACAGCTGTATTGTTAGGTGTACAAATACATTTTAAAGCATATTTAGACAACGCAACATGTAATATGCAAGAAAACAACAATACCTTTACGAATAAAAATATTCACCGTCATTATCTATCACCTTCCGCCATTGGTCGGGCAGCTGACAGATTCCAGCCATGAAGAATACTTTTTTGTGTGATGCAATGAAGTCGTCAACACATTTTTGCACTTCGTCACATGTCTGGAACCGTACAGCAGACAAACCATGTTGCATCGACTGGAACAAATAATAGTCTGAAGGGGCTAGGTTGGGACTATACACCGGGTGTTCCAAAACTTCCCAGCCAAGCGTCAATGACATTTCCTTGATCGATTTCGCAACATGCGGCCCAGCATTGTCATGCAGTAATTTCACGGGATGCAATTCTTTGTTTGAAATGGACGTTTTCGAAAGATTTCCTGGTTCATTCGCAGCAATTATTGCTTGTAGCGATCAGCAGTAACAGTTTGACCTTGTACCAATAGTTCATAATAGAGCACACCCTTCATATCCCACAAGATGCACAACAGAACTTTCTTGGGGTGAATATTACGTTTCGGTCTCGAAGTCGTTGCTTCACCGGGTTCTACCCAGTGTTTTTTTTTTGCTTTTAGGATTGTTGTACCATATCTACTTTTCATCACCTTAATGATTTCCCACAGAAAAGACTTCTGTGTTGTTTATTCAACAGATTCAAAATCTTCATGACATGCTCATCCTTGTTCCTCTGGCTCAGGTCATGTGGCACCCATTTTCCCTAATTATGAATCTTTCCCATTGCGCATAAACGATTGGAAATGGTTTGTTGAGTTACCTTGTTCAGCTAGTTCTTTTTGCATTTGAGACGAATCTTCGTCCAGCAATGCTGGCATTTTCTCATGTGCAAATTTCTGCGGGGCACCGCAACGTTCTCGATCGCTAACATCAAAATCACCTGCTTTAAACCATCTAAACCAAAACCCACACATGCTTTTCAATGCAATATTCTCCTCCAGAACAGAACAGATCGTTGCACATGTTTTTACACGCTTTTTTCCTTGATGAAATTCGTAACGAATTCAGTATCGCTTGCCATCTTTCACCTAAAAATGTGCAAGTGCGTTTGACTGTTGGGCAAACGTTTTTCTGTGTCACATTTTACACTCTGGACCATCTTCAGTCACATGACAACAACGCAGGGGGAATGTCGGATATGTAAATTAGTGGTATATGTCACACAAAATACACTTTAAAACTTATTTGTACTACTTCACGTGTGAAAGCAGATTCGTGCCTCCACTCTTGCTGACAGCAATATAAATACAAATTTTACGATACCAAAATTATATGCATTCATAATATTCTTAAACAAATGAAATAAAAAATGTTCAATTGAAATTATCAATTTCAAACTATTAAAAATTTAATTTCAGATACTTTTGATTAATGAATAAAGTTTTCAAAGAGGTTAGATGCACTTTCAAAAGTCCATTTATTGAGTACAATAAAAGCACACTCAATAACTAAACGATGTCTGATCTAAACGATGTCTGATTAGGTTAGATGCACTTAAAAATAACCAAGACTATAATTGTCCCGAATTGTTACAATAACATGCGCTGACAGTCTGTAAATAGTTGCAGACAAATGTCATTTCCCTCCATAAGTACGTCTTGCGCGAACTCCTGAAAAACGAGTTTGCACTGCACGTCACTAATGGACCTCTCATGATTACATTTATCTGTTATTTTTTATGTTATTAGTAATTTAGTTGGCAACGAGCATGGTATCCAGCAAAAGTAAAATAAGGGAAGAAGTGTGTGTATCTTAAATATTAAAACAAAAAATTCATATTTGCCAATTCATATCGTAACTCCAGTTAAAGCTACCGATACCAGTAAGAAACACAGTTACATGTTTTTGCCATTTCTTTCTCTACTTCCTATCTGTTTATGTGGGGGAGGAAGAAGTTAAATCCTAAATTTCATCAGTTTAAGATGCATATTAATTTGGGACCAGATACTCCAATCCTACCAGCAAATTCTGGACCAGAATACTGCATGCAGTCTTAATCCTGAGAGGACTACGACAAGATACAAACAAATGGTGTCAAGAAATTTTTAATTTTCCCAGAGGGGGGGGGGGGTATTGTCGTTTCACCAGCACCCTAAACCATGATAATTTTCTTTTAAATAATTTGATAACTAAGAGGGCTCAAACAAAAATATTTTCGATCATCTGGTTACATGTCAAAATAATCCGGGAAAAGTAACCCTACCTACTTCAATTTTGGAGAGATGACTGTTCCCCGCCCCTTTTCTATTTCGACTCGAGAAGTGATATTGCTAGGTTATTTTGACACTGGTTATTAAGTAATGGGTTATTATGACACGGGTTATTTTGACGTACTAAAATTGTGATTTGGGGTTATTATGACACAGGGTTATTTTGTAAAGTGTTTTTTATTTTTCACGCTGGGTTATTTTGATGGTACACCGACAAAATGTAGCAAATTTTAATGTTTTGTCTCAAATTGAGGGAAAAACTTAATTTGTATGTTTTAGTAAGGGCTTAAATGAATTAAGCCACTCTCATAATTAACATATTCGGCCAAAAATTAGCACTACTGACTTGCACCAAAAATAATACAAATTATGGGGAGTGGTTTGACAAAAATATATAAATAATTTATAACGATGCACATTTATTAATGAAGGAACATGAAATGCTCATTTGTATTGTTAACAAATTTAAAAATTAAACGTTAAAATTAAAAGTTTTCGAAAATGTATCACTCTCTTTCTGTCTTTTATTTTTGACAATCTTTAAACAAATTATAGCTAAAAACTTGACTAGCTACTGGTGTTGGGTTTAACATATTTAAAAATTACATATTCTCAAACAGTAGGTAACTCTGTCACACGTCATCGACTAATAACACTCTTACGTTCTTGGTATTGAAAGTTTTATTCAGAATCCTTTTCTTCTGCATAATATTCAGGTAACAGTCCTATGTCTTCTACCTCTTCTTTGGTACTTAGTTGAAGAAAAAAGGAATGGTGTACTGGTGGTATAAACTGCAAGAGTTCCATCATACCCCATGCTATTTAACAACCACAACTTTATAACATTGAAAAGAGTGAGTATGGCCATTTCCCATTTAAACTGTTAAATCAAAGATACTTTTCCAGATAACCTCCACATTAATGACAATAAATTGTATATGCTATGTGAAGTAAGTTACCCCAACTATAAAATTTCTTTGGAAATGGCTTGGCAAAAATGTTGTTTAATACCAAATATATACACTGAGTGGCCACTTTATTATGACCACCTGACAGATTTGAGCAAATGAGCTATGGCTGCACGCTGTTGCCGCCAGAGGGCGAGGCTAGTATAAAAAGGGAAAGCTTAGTGCTTGCGACAGTAGTAAAAGTGATTTTTGGGTGACTAGATGGGTAAAAAATGTGATTTGACGGACTTTCAACGTGGGATGATTGTAGGAGCTCGGAGCCATTGAGCGAGTATCACCGAAACCACCGCATTCGTGAAATGTTCCAGAGCAGCTGTTGTTAAAGTGTTTAAAGACTGGACTGTCAGCCCAAAAACTGGGTCTCTACGTGCAACATGTGGTCGTCATTGACTAGTGACTGCTCAGGCGGAATGGAGAGTGTCCAGACTGGTAACAGACAACAGAAGGGCAACAGTGCAGCAAATTACACACCATCTTAATCAAGGATCCCCTCAAATGATCTCTGCATGCACTGTTTTCCGTACACTGCATCAGAGGGGATATGGCAGCCGAAGGCCTGTTCGAACACCTTTGCTGTGTGCAGTTAACAAGAGAAAACGTATCCAGTTCGCAAGGATTGGACAGTCGATAATTGGAAACAAATTATGTGGTCCGATGAAACACATTTCCAGTTGTACCATGCCGATGGCCGAGTAAGATATTGGAGGAAACAGCACGAAAGCATGGAGTTTCAGAAGCATGCCGGCGAGTTTACTTTGCTTAGGTGGCTCCCACAATCTCCAGATCTCAACCCCATTAAGAATTTGTGAGATGAAGTTGAATGAGCCATCAGACAGCTGGATCCACAACCCTGCAATATCACACTCCTGGAAAGTGGTATTCATCAAGCATGGTCTCAGATCCCACAAACCACCTATCAACATCTTGTGGAGTCCATGCCACGAAGAATCGACACAGTATTAAAGGCAAAAGGTGGCCCAACGAAGTACTGAGGGGGTGGTCATAATAAAGTGGCCACTCAGAGTATATATATATGCTTCAGTCTCTTCTTAATAGAATAAATATATATATATATATATATATATATATATATATTTATGCGTAATATCACAGGTGATGTTACGTCACAGCGTAACATCACAGCCTCTCCTTGACAAATGTCAACCCCGCCTTCTCGTGGTGCATCCTGTTCCCACTAAAGGGGCTCTGACGACCGCCAATAGCGGTATAACTATACCATCGGGATCAGAGGAAATGCTATCCCACACTCACCAACCCGCTTGGCCAGCGTGGTGAGTTATGGCCAAACACCTCCAAAATGACTCTACAACTTAAATCTTGGCCCTCAGTCTCCGGCAGCTGGAATGTACCTGGCCAAGGCAGCGGCCAGTGCGACATGAAGGCAGAGGGTGCTAAGAATCCCCGGAGGACCGGACTAGGCTGCCATTTGATGCTGACCTTGGCTACCTACAACGGACGCTACCTATCTTCTGATTCAAGGCTTCTTGAATTGGAAGAGGAACTACAAAGGATCAAGTGGGACATCGTCGGGCTAAGTGAGGTAAGGAGAAAAGGAGAAGATCTCATTGAACTGAAAAGTGGACATCTCTTCTATTATCGTGGGACAGATACTGGCAGAACTAGTGGTGTTGGATTTATAATAAACAAGAAACTGAAGGATAAAGTGGTAGAAGTTGAAAGTTCCTCTGACAGAGCTGCACGACTCGTTATCCAACTATCGAGGAAGATACCAGGCTCAGATTATTCAAACTTATGCACCCACCACAAGTCATCCTGAAGAAGAAATTGAAGAATTTTATGAGGAAATTCGTCATCTAAATAATAAAGGTAAGCAGCACTTGAAGATAATTATGGGAGATTTCAATGCAAAAATAGGGCACCGGCAACAGAATGAAACTTCAGTAGGTAAATTCGGTCACGGCAACAGAAAACCAGCGTGGGAAATACTCTCGTTGAGTTTGCAGAGGCAGAAGGATTTTTCATCTTGAATTCCTTTTTCAAGAAAAAGCCACACAGGAAATGGACATGGAGACATCCGATTGGGACGACAAGTGAAATTGATTTTATTATGTGTAACAAAAAATTCGTCATCGAAGACTGCAGTGTGCTGAACAAGTTCAACACAGGTAGTGACCATAGATTGGTAAGATGTAAGATGCACCTCAACACTAAACTGGAACGTGGCAAGCTCATAAGACAAACAAAAATGTATTGACATAACCAACCTTAAAAAACACCATAATACTTTCAAGTTGGAACTGAAGAACAGATTCTCTGCTTTAGAAGGCCTAACATCGGAAGAAGTGGATATTTCGGAAGTTAACAGAAAAGTAACCAAAGCTCTTATGGAAACAGCAACAAAATTAGCTGGGTCTAAGAACAAGTTGCATGTGAACAAATTATCAGGAAAAACCAAAATGTTGATGCAAAAAAGAAGAGAGATGAGGACAACTAAAGAAGATGTGACTTCCAAAGTGGAATATATAGAGCTATGCAAGACAGCACGAAAAAGTATCACTGAAGACGTAAGGAAATTCAACTGTGAGCTAGTGAGGAAAGCAATTGAAAACAACCAAAGCCTAAAGATAGCAAAGGGACATCTCAGTAAGGGAAGAAAACAGATTATGGCTCTGAGAAAAAAAGATGGTTCTATAACAAGAAATAGAGGCTAAATTTTGACAAGAGTGAAAGATTTCTACTCCAAATTATATGAAAGGGATGATACATGTACTCCAGACATCATGAAAGGTACCAGAGTTCTTCCAGTCCTCCCAGCAGAAGTTGCTCATGCAATCAAGAACATGAAGCGGGGGAAAGCTCCAGGAGAAGATGGAATTACTATAGACATCATACAAGAAGCAAGTGGAGAAATTGGAAACAGTACTCGCCCAAATTTTCACTCGATGCCTTAATGAAGGGAAGATTCCTGAGGATTGGAACAATGCTACAATGATCCTGCTACATAAAAAAAGGTGACATTGAGGATCTCAGTAACTACAGACCTATCAGCCTCCTATCAGTGGTTTATAAAATCTTCACTAAAGTTCTTTCACACCGCTTGAAGGTAACACTGGACATGGCTCAACCGAGAGAACAAGCTGGATTCAGGAGTGGCTACAGCACAATAGATCATATCCACGTACTGAGAAAACTAATTGAAAGAGCGAGGGAATATGAACTTCCATTGTGCATGGCTTTTATCGATTATGAAAAAGCCTTTGATTCGGTGAAACCATCAGCAGTTACCACGGCTCTGAAATCCTGCTGTATTGAAGATGCATTAATATTATTAATAACATCTATGAAAATGCAAGTGCAAAGATTCGGCTGTTTGAAAATACAACACACATAAAATTGGAAAGGGAGTGAGACAAGGTGACACCATATCTCCGAAGCTCTTTAATGCCACATTGGAAAATGTCTTTCAATCACTGAACTGGGAAAACAAAGGGATAAAGATTAATGGAGATTATCTAACCCACCTTCGTTTTGCTGATGACGTAGTCATTTTTGCAACTACCCCATCAGAGCTGCAGAGTATGATCCAGGAACTTGCTGACAAGAGTAAAGAAGTGGGATTAAAAATGAACTTTCAGAAGACAAAAGTGATGTTCAATGCTTTTACAAGAAATGAAGATTTATCGATTGATGGAGAAAAACTGGAGATAACAGATACGTATGTTTATCTTGGACAGCAGATATCAAGTGAGGGTCACATTGATGAAGAAATTAATCGGCGTACAAAACTTGCCTGGAGAGCTTTTGGAAGAAACAGCATAATTTTCAAGAGCAATATGCCATTATGTCTTAAAAGAAAAGTGTTTGATCAATGCATCCTTCCAGTGCTTATGTATGGTGCAGAGACGTGGACCTTAACTAAAAGAGACATACAAAGGCTGCAGACAACTCAAAGCAGCATGGAGAGGTGCATGCTTGGTATAACCAGGAGAGATAAAAAGAGGAACTCGTGGATCCGAAAAATGACGAGAGTGGAAGACATCATGATCAGAGTTAAATCCCTGAAATGGCAATGGGCTGGACATACTGCCAGAAGGACAGACCATAGATGGACAGCCGGAATTTTAGATTGGATTCCAAGGGACAGGAAAAGACCCAGAAAAAGACCACATGGGAGATGGGTGGATGAAATTCGTAAATATGCGGGAGTGACATGGAGGAGACTGGCACAAGACAGACCGTTGTGGAGGAAACTTGGGGAGACCTTCGTCCAGCAGTGGATTGATAATGGTTGACAATGATGATGATGATGATGATATATATAAAAAACTCAAAAATATATTTTTAAAAAATAAAAGAAGTAATGAATATGCATATGAAAATAAGGTAGACCACACTTTTAATTGCTCCTAGTATCACAATTTAGCTACCACTTTTTTCATGAATTTACATAATGAGGTTTGGATTACTTATCAATATAGTCTACAAACATTTTGAGAAAGTTATTTACCAGGATATGGATCTTCACCCATCCCAGAAAGTAAGCCAACAACTAAATGCAGTTGTTCAGATGTTGCCTCTAGGTCAGGCATTAGACCACACAGCAAGCCAAGTTCATGGAGCTAAACATAAGAAAAGAAGGAGTTTTTGTAAAGAACAAATTCTTCATGCTTCAAGCAATTAGATTTACAAAGCTACATGGAGGAAATAAGGCTGACCAAAATAATAAAGACATTACATATTAAAATATTTTGATTCATGCTTCTAATATTACAAAAAATTATAGTCACTTGTGAATGAAATAAACAGTGTCATACTCTGGCAAATGCATAAATTTTTAGTCCACTGACAAAAGAAGTTTTGAAAATAAGAGATCATAAAGAATGTAGTCCAAATTACATGCATTTGTACTGAGAGTGATTGCAATAGTTTTAGAGTAGTGTATTATAACCCTATCAATAAAATGGGTGATACATTTAAACATTTAATGCCCTCCTACCTTAGAAATACTGAAATATGTCTACATGCTGTGAATAAATCAAACATTTCCTTCCATCTCTATCATAAAACTTCAAGACTTTACAACAAATTAAGTGTCAATAAAGATGAACAACTTTGGATTAATTCTTTTGTACTCACTACAACTGTCCACTTCTGCAGATCTGCAAAAGCCACATCATGACAAACTTCTCACTGTCCCTTTTCCCAAAATTGTTAATAAACTCCTATTAAAAGGTCCAAAATACTTCTCTCCTATGCTTTTGAGTTGAAAAAAAGTATTTAAATCTTCAGACAACAATTACTGATCAGAATCCATTCTACAATAGTTCCCAGTGAAGCTACCAAGCCATCAAGAATACTTCAAGCATTATTCTGTGCAATAAAAATATTTTAGTTATCAACAGCAACCATAATTTTGTAAGAAACTCATATGATAACTTACAGACCATTCAAGACATTTGTTTCACAACTCCAGCTCTGGGGTGATACAATCTCTAAGTTTTCTGAAAAGTTACTACATGAATTGAAGTTAGTTCTACCATCTCAATGCCATAGAAAAAATATGTTTCAGCAAACTTTCCATGTGCTTTAAGGTTGAAAGTTTTTTGGCTTTTGCTTTTCTACAGAACAACCTGATTCTCACTTGAAAGTGCACAATGATGGGCTTCCATCTACAAGCAGCACAAGTATTAAATGAACAAAAGAAAGAAAAAAATCATGCAAGAAAAAAAAACTTAGGTATTTTGTCAAACAAAAAGAAAACTTTAAAAGTACTTCTTATTAATATTAAGATATGCCTCGCTCAACTTGCTTTTTTCTGTTTCAAATAGCTTGTTCATCGAACATTAAATAAACTAATCTAACTCCCTGCTTCTTCCTCTCTCCATCTTTTAAAAAGGAGCATGCTATTTTCTGTCCAAGACAAATATTCCATCATTACTTTTAAATAGGATACACATTAAGAGAATCAGCTCGATGCAGAGATCTTCTAAGAGATAAGTCTATAGTTTTATGCAATCAGGCATAAATAATGAAATAATAGAGTACATACCAAGTCGCCACTTTTTAAGCAAAACTACAAGCAAAGACTGTGTTTAAGGGAAGTTGAACTAAAAAAAAAGCTACATGTAACACTCAGATTTATCATCACTTATTTATCACGATTTAAGAACATACAAAGTTTGATAACGCAACAGTAAGTAAAAATTATCTGGTAGTTTGTATTTCTTTGTGGAGCTAACCTCTGAATCTTACAGAACAGCTTAGTTATATGTATGTAAGAACACAGAAATTTAAGCCCAGTAAATTAGTTTGATGTCCAGATTCTGTACCTGAATTTGAATAAAAAATGGGCAGAGAAGTCGGGGTCTATACAAATTCAGCACATACAAAAGCATGGATGTACATTACTTCAGTTTTGCTCAAAATCAGAGAGACAATCCCAATCTGAAAAAATTAGCCTCCAAAGTCTTCTGAGATCTCACACTTTTACAATTTAAGACATAACTGATGACACATTTCAGTGCTTTAGTAGGTTACAGCAGTGTATTTCTTCTTGTGAAACCATGATTTAAAATGACATAATGTGACTATAACTTTACTTTCCACAAATGTACTATGAAGATGTACCACTACACTGAAGTGAACACTTTGTGTATTCTCCTTTGCAAAAAGATTTTAAGATACACTAGCTTGTGTTCATAATTTCCACTTTTCAAAAGGATAAAAGGCATTTGCAACTTTCAGTGCATGCACAAAAGTTTTTCCTAACTGATTATTGATTTGTTTAAGGATTTAATAACGAATGGTATTCATTAAATGAAAGAACAACATTTGGCAAATAAAATTATAAGTGCAATTGAAATATCTGAGCTGCACTGTTGGAAATTAAAAACGTTTAACTGCAATTCTGGGGTAACAAATCATAGTACCTATAATTACACAATGTTTTATTGAATAAGTATATCATCTACTCCAGTATGTTAAAAAAAAAAAAAAGGCACAGAGCAATTTTAAATAAGATCTAGTGAAATTACCTTCTCCCGAGCATATGCCCAAAGTCCTGCAGTATATAATGAATATGATTTAATCTGGGAGGTGTCACTGAATTTTTCACATGTTTCTAAAACTTCTAAGCAACTTAGAAATACCCAGCATGCTACAGAGCCTGGAGGCATAGATATCTGAAACAACAAAATTAGACAAATAAAATTTAACTCTCAAGAGACAAAGAAGCATTAATCACAGTTAGAACTGATATAAAATTTCACCTTAAAAAGAGTATTAAGATTTTTGAAATATTGCACATTTAAATACGCATTTGAATAAGATTTTTCTTTTCATAATACAAGAAACTCGAAAGGAAGACTAAATCAAATAAGTATGCAATTTAATGTATAACTCAGATCACTAGTAACATAACAGTGGTCAATCACTGGTTACATAAAAGTTTGGTATCATGTTATATCATCCTTACTTTGTTTTGTTTCTTTACAATATGGATGCATAAGCATCTACCACACCAGAATAAATCAGTCAAATTTATATGATGATTGAGAAAACAACTAATTTTTTATCTCATTTTTAAAGAGAACTTAAATAGCTTTTTTCAGAAGAGTTCTAGTTCTCTAAAACCCACCATGCAAAAAATTATGTTCTGCAAACTTTGTGCATGGTGGGTTTTATATCTGTTATTGAATCTTCAGTAAAATACAGTTTCCATTTAATAAATTTAAAATAGATCAAAATCAGCAGTTTACCATGATTGGCACAGTTACTGATTTAAATAAATTATGTAATAGCAATAATAATAACATATAAAACATAACAATGTTCAATACATTATCTTTTTTGCACATTAATGTACAAGAACGAAGGCTAAAGGATAGGCAATTTTGTGTACATTCATTATATTCAAAATATGTGTATAAAAATTAAAATGTAACATATCAAATTAGTAATGAAGCAATATAATATCCAGTGTTTTATACATACATAGATGTACATGTACACTTCGTAAAACTGTACTGGTAGTAACACACACATATATAATATATGGGATGTAAGGTCAGGTGATGCGTAACATCACAGCCTCTCCTTGACAAATGTCAACCCCGCCTTCTCGTGGTGCATCCTGTTCCCACTAAAGGGGCTCTGACGACCGCAAATAGCGGTATAACTATACCATCGAGATTAGAGGAAATGCTATCCCACACTCACCAACCCGCTTGGCCAGCGTGGTGAGTTATGGCCAAATCCCTCCAAAATGACTCCACAACTTAAATCTCGGCCCTCAGTCTCCGGCAGCTGGAATGTACCTGGCCAAGGCAGCGGCCAGTGCGACATGAAGGCAGAGGGTGCTAAGAATCACCGGAGGACCGGACTAGGCTGCCATCTGATGCTGACCTTGGCTACGTATAATGGACGCTACCTATCTTCTGATTCAAGGCTTCTTGAATTGGAAGAGGAACTACAAAGGATCAAGTGGGACATCATCGGGCTAAGTAAGGTAAGGAGAAAAGGAGATCTCATTGAACTGAAAAGTGGACATCTCTTCTACTATCGTGGGACAAATACTGGCAGAACTAGTGGTGTTGGATTTATAATAAACAAGAAACTGAAGGATAAAGTTGTAGAAGTTGAAAGTTCCTCTGACAGAGCTGCACAACTCATTATCCAACTCTCGAGTAGATACCACACTCAGATTATTCAAACTTATGCACCCACCACAAGTCATCCTGAAGAAGAAATTGAAGAATTTTATGAGGAAATTCGTCATCTAAATAATAAAGGTAAGACTTGAAGATAATTATGGAAGATTTCAATGCAAAAATAGGACAACGGCAACAGAATGAAACTTCAGTAGGTAAATTCGGTCACGGCAATAGAAACCAGAGTGGAAATATACTCGTAGAATTTGCAGAGGCAGAAGGGTTTTTCATCATGAACTCCTTTTTCAAGAAAAAGCCACACAGGAAATGGACATGGAGACATCCAAATGGGATGACAAGTGAAATTGATTTTATTATGTGTAACAAAAAATTCGTCATAGAAGACTGCAGTGTGCTAAACAAGTTCAACACAGGTAGTGACCATAGATTGGTGAGATGAAAGATGCACCTCAACACTAAACTCGAACGTGGCAAGCACATAAGACAAACAAAATATATTGACATAACCAACCTTAAATAACACCATAATACCTTCAAGTTGGAACTGAAGAACAGATTCTCTGCTTTAGAAGGCCTAACATCGGAAGAAGTGGATATTTCTGAAGTTAACAGAAAAGTAACCAAAGCTCTTATGGAAACAGCAACAAAATTAGCTGGGTCTAAGAACAAGTTGCATGTGAACAAATTATCAGGAAAAACGAAAATGTTGATGCAAAAAAAAAAGAGAGATGAGGACAACTAAAGAAGATGTGACTTCCAAAGTGGAATATATAGAGCTATGCAAGACAGTACGAAAAAGTATCACTGAAGACGTAAGAAAATTCAACTGTGAACTAGTGAGGAAAGCAATTGAAAACAACCAAAGCCTAAAGATAGCAAAGGGACATCTCAGTAAGGGAAGAAAACAGATTATGGCACTGAGAAAAGAAGATGGTTCTGTAACAAGAAATAGAGGCGAAATTTTGACAAGAGTGAAAGATTTCTACTCCAAATTATATGAAAGGGATGATACATGTACTCCAGACATCATGAAAGGTACCAGTACCAGAGTTCTTCCAGTCCTCCCAGCAGAAGTTGCACATTCAATCAAGAACATGAAGTGGGGAAAACTCCAGGAGAAGATGGAATTACTGTAGACATCATACAAGAAGCAAGTATAGAAATCGAAACAGTACTCGCCCAAATTTTCACTCGATGCCTTAATGAAGGGAAGATTCCTGAGGATTGGAACAATGCTACAATGATCCTGCTACATAAAAAAGGTGACATTGAGGATCTCAGGAACTACAGACCTATCAGCCTCGTATCAGTGGTTTATAAAATCTTCACTAAAGTTCTTTCACACCGTTTGAAGGTAACACTGGACATGGCTCAACCGAGAGAACAAGCTGGATTCAGGAGTGGCTACAGCACATTAGATCATATCCACGTACTGAGAGAACTAATTGAAAGAGCTAGGGAATATGAACTTCCATTGTGCATGACTTTTATCGATTATGAAAAAGCCTTTGATTCGGTGAAACCATCAGCAGTTACAATGGCTTTGAAATCCTGCGGTATTGAAGATGCATACATTAATATTATTAATAACATCTATGAAAATGCAAGTGCAAAGATTCGGCTGTTTGAAAATACAACACACATAAAAATTGGAAAGGGAGTGAGACAAGGTGACACCATATCTCCGAAGCTCTTTAACGCCACATTGGAAAATGTCTTTCAATCACTGAACTGGGAAAACAAAGGGATAAAGATTAATGGAGATTATCTAACCCACCTTCATTTTGCTGATGACGTAGTCATTTTTGCAACTACCCCATCAGAGCTGCAGAGTATGATCCAGGAACTTGCTGACAAGAGTAAAGAAGTGGGATTAAAATTGAACTTTCAGAAGACAAAAGTGATGTTCAATGCTTTTACAAGAAATGAAGATTTATCGATTGATGGAAAAAAGCTGGAGATAACAGACACGTGCGTTTATCTTGGACAGCAGATATCAAGTGAGGGTCACATTGAGGAAGAAATTAATCGGCGTACAAAACTTGCCTGGAGAGCTTTTGGAAGAAACAGCATAATTTTCAAGAGCAATACGCCATTATGTCTTAAAAGAAAAGTGTTTAATCAATGCATCCTTCCAGTGCTTACGTATGGGGCAGAGACGTGGACCTTAACTAAAAGAGACATACAAAGGCTGCAGACAACTCAAAGAAGCATGGAGAGGTGCATGCTTGGTGTAACCAGGAGAGATAAGAAGAGGAACTCATGGATCCAAAAAATGACAAGAGTGGAAGACGTCATGATCATAGTTAAATCTCTGAAATGGCAATGGGCTGGGCATACTGCCAGAAGGACAGACCATCGATGGACAGCAGAAATTTTAGATTGGATTCCAAGGGATAGGAAAAGACCCAGAAGAAGACCACATGGGAGATGGGTGGATGAAATTTGAAAGTATGCGGGAGTGACATGGAGGAGACTGGCACAAGACAGACTGTTGTGGAGGAAACTTGGGGAGACCTTCGTCCCGCAGTTGATTGATAATGGTTGACAATGATGATGATGATATAATATATATATACACTAAAGAGCTATTGAATTAGAGACAGCTGGCATTATTCAAATGTGGCGCTGTGGCGGCCCTGTAAACGGAAACGACATGACGCATGCAGCGATCCGACAATATAAGGAGTGATGCGACGGCCCACCCGACGAATGGGTCACTCCACCTCGGAAGTCGTGCAGGCACTGGGATTTTCACGAGCCACTCTGTCACGGGTGCACCGTGAGTACATCGAATCCGGCTAAACCATCCCTGCAAGGGCTAACTGCCGTGAACAACAGCGTGTGGATGAGCGGGGTCATCGTCCGCTAGCTCGCACTGTAACAGCGGATAGACGGGCCACAGTGCAAGAAATCACTTGGCAATTTAACACTGATGTACAAAAACGTGTAAGCAGCCACACCATCCAGAACCATCTCCTCGCTATGAGGTACAGAAGCCATCGTCCCATGAGGGCTCCGCTGCTGACCGCACATCACAGGGTGCAAAGATTAGCATTAGCACGGGAACATTGCCACTGGACCCTAGACATGTGGGAAAATGTTGCCTGGACTGATGAGTCGAGATTCACGTCACTACATGCAGATAGCAGGATACGAGTACGGCGTAAACCACATGAAACGATGGATTCTTCTTGCCAGCAGGGTACTCTTTAAGCTGGTGGGCGTGGCATTCTCGTCTGGGGACTGTTTACGGTGGACTGAAATGGGGCCCCTGGTATGTGTGACATTGTCCCTCACAGGTCAATGTTACCTGGGATATCCTGGATGACCATTTGCTCCTGTTTGTGTGTCTTCAACATCCCACTGGGGACCTCATCCTGCAACAAGACAATGCACGGTGCCATCGCTCCCGAATTGTATCCGAATGGTTAGATGAACACTCCACCGACGTGACCTTGCTTCCTTGGCCAGCTATGTCACCTGACCTCCATCCCATCAAGCACATCTGAGATGCCATCGAGAGAGAAGTTTGAGGCTCTGACCCCCTCCATCAAATCTTTTCGTGAACTGTGGGAGCTTGTTCAAGGGTCGTGGATCCGTATGGCTTCCCAACGCTTCCGGTGTCTTGTAGAGTCCATGCCGAGACGAATCGCTGCCGTCATCAGGGCGAAAGGTGGTGCTACACGTTACTAGACAGGTATCTATAATTCAATTGCTCTTCAGTGTATATCATCATCATCATCATCATTGTCAACCATTATCAATCCACTGCTGGACGAAGGTCTCCCCAAGTTTCCTCCACAACGGTCTGTCTTGTGCCAGTCTCCTCCATGTCACTTCCGCATACTTTCGATATATATATATATCATTATCATCATCATTGTCAACCATTATCAATCCACTGCTGGACGAAGGTCTCCCCAAGTTTCCTCCACAACGGTCTGTCTTGTGCCAGTCTCCTCCATGTCACTCCCGCATACTTTCGAATTTCATCCCACCCATCTTCCATGTGGTCTTCTTCTGGGTCTTTTCCTGTCCCTTGGAATCCAATCTAAAATTTCGGCTGTCCATCGATGGTCTGTCCTTCTGGCAGTATGTCCAGCCCATTGCCATTTCAGGGATTTAACTCTGATCATGATGTCTTCCACTCTTGTCATTTTTTGGATCCAAGTGTTCCTCTTCTTGTCTCTCCTGGTTACACCAAGCATGCACCTCTCCATGCTTCTTTGAGTTGTCTGCAGCCTTTGTATGTCTCTTTTAGCTAAGGTCCACGTCTCTGCACCATACGTAAGCACTGGAAGGATGCATTGATCAAACACTATTCTTTTAAGACATAATGGCATATTGCTCTTGAAAATTATGCTGTTTCTTCCAAAAGCTCTCCAGGCAAGTTTTGTACGCCGATTAATTTCTTCATCAATGTGACCCTCACTTGATATCTGCTGTCCAAGATAAACATATGTATCAGTTATCTCCAGTTTTTCTCCATCAATCGATAAATCTTCATTTCTTGTAAAAGCATTGTACATCACTTTTGTCTTCTGAAAGTTCATTTTTAATCACACTTCTTTACTCTTGTCAGCAAGTTCCTGGATCATACTCTGCAGCTCTGATGGGGTAGTTGCAAAAATGACTACGTCATCAGCAAAACGAAGGTGGGTTAGATAATCTCCATTAATCTTTATCTCTAGGTTTTCCCAGTTCAGTGATTGAAAGACATTTTCCAATGTGGCATTAAAGAGCTTCGGAGATATGGTGTCACCTTGTCTCACTTCTTTTCCAATTTTTATGTGTGTTGTATTTTTCAAACAGCCGAATCTTTGCACTTGCATTTTCATAGATGTTATTAATAATATTAATGTATGCATCTTCAATACCGCAGGATTTCAGAGCCATTGCAACTGCTGATGGTTTCACCAAATCAAAGGCTTTTTCATAATCGATAAAAAGCCATGCACAATGGAAGTTCATATTCCCTCGCTCTTTCAATTAGTTCTCTCAGTACGTGGATATGATCTATTGTGCTGTAGCCACTCCTGAATCCAGCTTGTTCTCTCGGTTGAGCCATGTCCAGTGTCACCTTCAAGCAGTGCGAAAGAACTTTAGTGAAGATTTTATAAACCACTGATAGGAGGCTGATAGGTCTGTAGTTCCTGAGATCCTCAATGTCACCTTTTTATGTAGCAAGATCATTGTAGCGTTGTTCCAATCCTCAGGAATTTTCCCTTCATTAAGGCATCGAGTGAAAATTTGGGCGAGTACTGTTTCGATTTCTCCACTTGCTTCTTGTATGATGTCTACAGTAATTCCATCTTCTCCTGGAGCTTTTCCCCGCTTCATGTTCTTGATTGCATGTGCAACTTCTGCTGGAAGGACTGGAAGAACTCTGTTACTGGTACCTTTCATGATGTCTGGAGTACATGTATCATCCCTTTCATATAATTTGGAGTAGAAATCTTTCACTCTTATCAAAATTTCGCCTCTATTTCTTGTTACAAAACCATCTTCTTTTCTCAGTGCCATAATCTGTTTTTTTTTCCCTTACTGAGATGTCCCTTTGCTATCTTTAGGCTTTGGTTGTTTTCAATTGCTTTCCTTACTAGTTCACAGTTGAATTTCTTTACGTCTTCAGTGATACTTTTTCGTACTGTCTTGCATAGCTCTATATATTCCACTTTGGAAGTCACATCTTCTTTAGTTGCCCTCATCACTCTTCTTTTTTTGCATCAACATTTTGGTTTTTCCTGATAATTTGTTCACATGCAATTTGTTCTTAGACCCAGCTAATTTTGTTGCTGTTTGCATAAGAGCTTTGGTTACTTTTCTGTTAACTTCAGAAATATCCACTTCTTCCGATGTTAGGCCTTCTAAAGCAGAGAACGTGTTCTTCAGTTCCAATTTGAAGGTATTATGGTGTTTTTTAAGGTTGGTTATGTCAATACATTTTGTTTGTCTTATGAGCTTGCTACGTTCGAGTTTAGTGTTGAGGTGCATCTTACATCTCACCAATCTATGGTCGCTGCCTGTGTTGAACTTGTTTAGCACACTGCAGTCTTCTATGACGAATTTTTTGTTACACATAATAAAATCAATTTCACTTGTCGTCCCATTTGGATGTCTCCATGTCCATATCCTGTGTGGCTTTTTCTTGAAAAAGGAGTTCAAGATGAAAAACCCTTCTGCCTCTGCAAACTCTACGAGAGTATTTCCACACTGGTTTCTGTTGCCGTGACCGAATTTACCTACTGAAGTTTCATTCTGTTGCCGTTGCCCTATTTTTGCATTGAAATCTCCCATAATTATCTTCAAGTGCTGCTTACCTTTATTATTTAGATCACGAATTTCCTCATAAAATTCTTCAATTTCTTCTTCAGGATGACTTGTGGTGGGTGCATAAGTTTGAATAATCTGAGCCTGGTATCTTCCTCGAGAGTTGGATAACGAGTCGTGCAGCTCTGTCAGAAGAACTTTCAACTTCTACAACTTTATCCTTCAGTTTCTTGTTTATTATAAATCCAACACCACTAGTTCTGCCAGTATCTGTCCCACGATAGTAGAAGAGGTGTCCACTTTTCAGTTCAATGAGATCTTCTCCTTTTCTCCTTACCTCACTTAGCCCGACGATGTCCCACTTGATCCTTTGTAGTTCCTCTTCCAATTCAAGAAGCCTTGAATCAGAAGATAGGGAGCGTCCGTTATATGTAGCCAAGGTCAGCATCAGATATATATATATATATATATATGGAGTAGGATCCAAAAGTTCCCCGGACTGTGCCTGTACAGCAAAGTACGTGTATCGCATACCCACGGTGATTATTGGATTATGTTATGACATTATACTTCCTACAGGGAAATTGGTTTCATCCATCCACGTCAAGTGCTCACCACTGCAGAACATCTGGGTATTGTGAGCAACTTGCGCCAGTGTTCAGTGACTGATGAAAAATGGTGTGTTTTGAGCAGCGTGTTAACATTAAGTTTCGCATTTATTTGGACAAAAGTCCAACAGAAACTTACCAGATGTTGAAGCAAGTTTATGGTGAAAACACTCTGTAGCAATGACAAACATTTGATTGGCATTGATGCTTCAGAGAAAGCAGACAGGAGGTCGAGACGACAAAGAAAGTGGGCAGCCAGTGGCAGCTTGCGTGTGTGAAAATATTTCACAGGTTGCATCATACATGCCAACAGCTTGCAAGTGTGAAAATATTTCACAGATTGCATCATACATGCCAACAGAGAACAGATGACCGAGCAAATTGCACAGACTGCTGGGATATCGAAGACTATGTGCCAATGGATACTAACAGATGATCTGAAGATGCAACATGTGTATCAACACGTTGTCTGACGCATGTCAACTGAAGATCAGTTGGTCATATCTATGGAAATGGTGGGTGATCTCATAACCGTCGCTGACCAAAGCCCACAATTTCTTAGAAGAGTCATAATGGGGGATGAAAAATGGTGCTTTCTCTTTCACACGCAGACTAAGCGGGTATCAGCTATGTAGAAATCGCCATCATATCCACACAAGCATAAATTCCGCACAGATTGCAGCAAAGGCAAAGATCATGCTAGAGGTCTTCTTCAACATCCAGGGTATTGTTCATCTTGAATTTATCCCTGAAGGACTCACTGTCAGCATGGAGCTCTATCTCTGGACATCATGCGACATCTACTTGAGTTGATCTGCCAGAAGAGGGCTCAACTGTGGAGCTATCAATCATAGGTGCTGTTGCACAACAACCACAGGCACATAGATCACTCCTCATTCATAAGTATCTTGCCAAAACAAGAACTGTTGTCCTCCCACACCCACTGTACGCACCTGACCTCACCCCCTGTGACTTTCACCTTTTCCCTGAGCTGACACGTCAACTTCAGGGTTATCGGTTTTCAAGTGCAGAAGAAGTGAAAAATGCATCGCTGGTTGCACTGAAAGATGTTGCAAAGAATGGATTCCAGACATGCTTCGACGAATTCTACAGCTGCTGGCAGAAGCATGATGTGGCAAGAGAGTCTTACTTTGAAGAAGGATGTGCTTTAACTTTGTAACTCTAACTAATTATGGACTTACGGACCCAGTTCGGGAACTTTTTGATAATCTACCTCATAGACATATATATATATACACATTAATATACTATTAGAAAGTTTTCTAGAGAACGAAATTCCTTCTTCTTTCATCAAAAGAACTTTAAGAAAAATTATTCTGAATAATAGAGTAAGGTTGGCAGATCTGCTTTAATTTTCTACACAGTTAATAATATGATTCTGACCAATCAAAGCCGTAAGGAAGTTGGCTAGAGGATGCCTATTAACTACCTAAAGGAACCTTAGTGCTATGGATATGACGGTCCTATTAAAACAAAAAATTAAATAATATAAACAAAATCACAAAAAAAGCTTAAAAATCTGTTTATAAAAGAAAATAAAAACAAATAAAAAAGAAAACTAGTTATTCATCACTAGGATAGCTATACTAAAAATAGTAAAACCAACATTAAAATTAATAAGATTCTGATTAATCTATAGAAGCTCACTAAGGTGATTTAATACATGCAAAGATTATTAAATAAACTGCTCGTGTATTTTATAATATTTCTCATGTATTCTGGAGAGTTAATTCTGCTCATTCTGATCATACAGATCCACAGTCTTAAGTTTATATATTTTTTTCTCTGGTTAAAATCTCCGCGCGTTGGTTTCTTGCTGTATGAGGAGGCCATCAGCCCCACCCTCACTGCCCCCCAGCATCTAGGGAGTGGCGGAAGAGGTCAGCCATGTTCTCCTCTTGTGAGGAGAAAAGTTTTTGTCACACAAGAGGTAAGCTCTCTTCCTTGTTTTTGGGTTCTAGGTTTTATAAGTTCAATGTTTGTACTTTATGTACCTTTTCTCTGTCGTTTTTTAGCTTTTCAGCTTTTAAGCATTGGTTTGTCTGTTAACATTTATGCGGGTTTTAACTCTTACTTTTCTTTGTAACTTTGAGCGTCTTTTGGGGTACCTAGGAACAGAAGATGGCTAAGCTTGTTCCTTTTCTATGCGCTGTCTATGCGCTGTTTTTTCAAAGTAGTTAAGTTCTTAATAACTAATTAATTATGCACTTAAAGCACTGCTGAAATACTTTGTACATATTGCAACTAACTGTTTAAGGTATATAACTTTCACAAAGTTTTCTTTAGTTAATTATTATCTTTAACTTATTCTCGTTTTCGTGCTGTCATAAGTTGTAGAGTAGGGGGTTTTAGACTCAAGTTTTCTTTCAAAAATCTGTTCGTTATAAATTAACATTTCCTTTTTTAATTGCAATGTAAAATTTGGATTTCTTTTGCATTGTTTTTCAGGTTTAAATTCTCTCTCAAACGAACTTGGAATTTCGTTATAGCTGAAAATCATTTCTATTTATTATGTCACTCTCACAGCTTGAGTTCTCTTTAATCTTCTTCTCTCTGTTTAATAGTAACAGATGAAGAGCATGGGTCGGGCCATGAAGGTTAATGGATGCAAGCGAAATTGTTAACTAGTGCTAGGTCATGCTACTCTACGGAGGACATGACTTATATATATATTTTTTAAACTATTTTAGGTGGGAATGTTACTTGCATCTATGGCCTTGCAGAAACCCATTTCCAACTAGGTCTTTGTAGAAGTGAGAAAATGCAGAGTTTTTGCTGGTCCTTGATAAAGCCAAGGCTCAGTATTCTCGACACCTTCTACATTCAGTTGTTTTTTTTTATTTTTTTATCTTTTCTCCTTTTACTCACACAGGTAGATACATAACCTTTTCTATGTTGTACTAGGTGTGAGTCAAAATTATATATGTATTTTTTTGCTTAGGTATCTTCTTTATAGAATGTGAATTCTGAATTTTCAAAACTGCTGCGTTGCGCGTTTTGATTTTCAGGTTATTTTGCACCCTTCGTTTTAAATTCTAAAATTTTTTCCCTAGTCTTCAGTTTTGCTCTTAAGTATATATATATATATATATATACAGTCAAATTCCTATGTAATGGACTCCGATTTAATGAATTCTATGATTATACATACATTTTTATGGTCCCGACAGAACCACGTTGAAATTAATGCTTGGTGTTTCCCGATTTAACGAACACATTTCCTCAATTTAGCGAACATTTTTTTCTTAATCCGCCAAACTATGTTAACCAGCATTTTCATGTTAAAAGTTAGCTCATTTACGGACAAAGTTTTGATGAACATAGATAGCACTAGAAAAGTTATAAGTAAAATTCTTTTATCACTGTAGTTTGCATAAGTGTATTTTATGAGAGCATTTTAAAAAATGAATGACTGCAGCAAAAAAAAGGAAGAAAAAAAACGGAAAAGATTTTCAGTCAATGAAAAAGCTACCATTGTGTCGCAGCCTGATGCGAACCCAGGATCACAAACTGCTGTAGCAAAGAAACTCGGAATTTCCCAGTCAATGTTGTGTACCATAGCAAAAAATGGAAAAGAAATGAAAAGCTGTGCATCAAAGTGTGGGCAATTTTCGAGTAAGAGGAAATCTATGAAAGTGTCACCCCTGAATGAGTAGCAAAATGCTCGTCACTTCGTTCCAACAAACACGGGCTAGTAATTTGCCTATTAGTGGATCACATCTGAAGAAAAAAGCAGTTCATCTTGCTCAGCAACTTCAAATAAATACACACTGCATCAAATGGATGGATTGATCGTTTTAAGCGAAGACATAACATGGTGTATAGAGCGCTATCTGGCGAAAGCAGAAGTGTTGATCCCATGATGGCACAAATGTGGAAAAATGGACAACTACCACAAATTATTGAAGGGTACATGCTGTGTGGTATTTTTAATGCTGGTGAAACTGGACTGTTTAATAACCTGCAGCCAGATAAAATACTGTGTTTTTGAATGACACCTGCCATGTAGGAAAGAAATCAAAGGACAGAATTACTGTTCTTCTAGCTGCCAACGCAAATGGGTCAGTAAAATTCCAGCCATTAGTTACAGGCAAATCTGCTAAACCATGTTGCTTAAAAACGTGGAATCTTTGCCCACCAAATATGAAGCAAATAAAAAGTTGTGAGTTACCACAGCTTTATTCAAAAATTATGTAGAAGCCTTGAATACTCAGATGCAGGCAAAAAAGAGAAAAGTCCTCTTATTCATTGATCAAAGTGCTGCAGATCTTCAGGTAAACAATCGGAAAAATGTTGAAGTCATATCCCCCCCCCCAGCAAATTGTACTGGTGAATTGCAACACTGGATCTGGGTGTCATTGGGTCTTTTAAAGCTCATTATCGAAAGCTTTTCATGTGAAGAGTACTTTCTATCATTGATGCAAAGGATGATGCATCTAAAGCTAATGCTGGTGAAACTGGACTGTTTAATAACCTGCAGCCAGATAAAATACTGTGTTTTTGAATGACACCTGCCATGTAGGAAAGAAATCAAAGGACAGAATTACTGTTCTTCTAGCTGCCAACGCAGATGGGTCAGTAAAATTCCAGCCATTAGTTACAGGCAAATCTGCTAAACCATGTTGCTTAAAAAACGCAGTGAAATCTTTGCCCACCAAATATGAAGCAAATAAAAAGTTGTGAGTTACCACAGCTTTATTCAAAAATTATGTAGAAGCCTTGAATACTCAGATGCAGGCAAAAAAGAGAAAAGTCCTCTTATTCATTGATCAAAGTGCTGCAGATCTTCAGGTAAACAATCGGAAAAATGTTGAAGTCATATCCCCCCCCCAGCAAATTGTACTGGTGAATTGCAACACTGGATCTGGGTGTCATTGGGTCTTTTAAAGCTCATTATCGAAAGCTTTTCATGTGAAGAGTACTTTCTATCATTGATGCAAAGGATGATGCATCTAAAGCTAATGCTGGTGAAACTGGACTGTTTAATAACCTGCAGCCAGATAAAATACTGTGTTTTTGAATGACACCTGCCATGTAGGAAAGAAATCAAAGGACAGAATTACTGTTCTTCTAGCTGCCAACGCAGATGGGTCAGTAAAATTCCAGCCATTAGTTACAGGCAAATCTGCTAAACCATGTTGCTTAAAAAACGTGAAATCTCTGCCCACCAAATATGAAGCAAATAAAAAGTTGTGAGTTACCACAGCTTTATTCAAAAATTATGTAGAAGCCTTGAATACTCAGATGCAGGCAAAAAAGAGAAAAGTCCTCTTATTCATTGATCAAAGTGCTGCAGATCTTCAGGTAAACAATCGGAAAAATGTTGAAGTCATATTCCCCCCCCCCCCCCAGCAAATTGTACTGGTGAATTGCAACACTGGGTCTGGGTGTCATTGGGTCTTTTAAAGCTCATTATCGAAAGCTTTTCATGTGAAGAGTACTTTCTATCATCGATGCAAAGGATGATGCATCTAAAGCTAAAGTTAACATTCTCGATGCAATGGATCTCATGTGACAGTCGTGGAATTCAGTTACGACAGATACCATTAAAAACTGCTTTAACAAAGAAAGCTTCTCAGGTTGCGAACAAGAAGGAAGTGGGTCCAACACTGAAAATCCTGCTGATAATTTCACGGATGACGATCTTGAAGAATGGAATGAAATTGCCTCATCAGGTATTGTATTTTCTTATTACGTTGATAGTGACGCAAATGTGCATACCAGCCAAATGCAATCCCTTGATGATATTTTGGATGATAGTGATGCAAATGTGCATACCAGCCAAATGCAATCCCTTGATGATATTTTGGATGATAGTGATGCAAATGTGCATACCAGCCAAATGCAATCCCTTGATGATATTTTGGATGAACAGATTGAACTAAATATGTCAGATTCTGACAAAGAAGATGAATCAGGACTGAAAGTTAACTGCTTTAGTGATGCTGCTAATGGTATAGAATGTGTTAAAAACTACTTGATGTGCTTCGATATTAAAGATTTTTCATGCGCTTCATAAAATTGAAGCGGCAATTTATAAAGCTAAACGTTCAAAAAAAAATAAACAATCTTCTTCTCTAAAGCATTTCTTTTCTACAATGTAAAAAGGTAATCAACACATTCTATTTTTACAAGTTAATTAGTACTAATTAATGTTCTGTTTCATGCAGTTTATAATACTGAAATCATTATTTAAGAAGCTAAATGCTAAAAAAACCCAACCATCATATTTTTCTTGCATTTTTAAAGTATGCTTAAATTTTGATGCTACATATTGAAGCATTAAAATAATATCTACGAATTATGTATTTAATATTCAAAGTAAATGTGTATGTATTATAACATTTTTGATAAATTTTGTAATTAAAAGTACTATACATAATTTAAATTTCACTGAAAGGAAGATAGCTTAGCTGCTTACGTATTTTGTTATGAACACTAGCTTAATTTGAATGTTTCATTCGAAAGGCTTCCTCGATTTAGTGAATTCCATGATTTTACATACAAGAAGGTCCCTTGAAGTTCATTAAATTGAGGTTTAACTGTATATTAATGATAATATATTTTTAGAAAAATTAGCATAATAAAACACTAAAACACTAAAATAATAGTTCCGTTGGCAACATTATTTGGCAGTAGGGATATATAAAACCTGATTAACATATGTGCATAATGTCACCCCCAAAAAATATTACATAATTTCTTAACTGAACTTCATGAAGTGCAATAAAGTCATACTGCACAACAAATTCACAGTGCACAAATACATATACTGTATATACAGAAATCTGCAGGTACACATGAAATATTCTTAAATACTCTTACCTCTAAAATATGCAGCTCACTGATGCAGTTATGCAGAAATGGTAATGTTCTTTGAGCAACTTCCCAAGGGCGACAAAGAAGTAATAATAATGCACACTGCCTTGAAAACAGGTAGTTCCTTAAATCCAGAAGACATGCTTCAGCTTTCTGTAGAATTTCTCGGAGCTGCATTGACTTTTCACGCAAGAGACAAACACCAGACCATTTATCACAGCTTCGGGAGTAATTACTCAACCATTCAGGCATATCTTTTGAAATTAAAGAACATTTTAAAATCATTATGAAAATCGAAAAACATGATTCAAAATATAAACATTCAAATAATTCATTTCATGCTTATGACTAACAAAATAAATACATTTTTACATTCAAAATTCACACACACACACACACACACACACACATCACTAAGCTGTTCTCCGAGATTCAGAGGTTAGCTCCAAAAAGAAATACAAACTACCAGATAGTTTTTACTTACTGTTGCCACATCAAACTTCTCCATTTACAGCGATCTTGACATACAACTCGAGCTTCACTGACATCCATCACAAGTCGTACACAAGATCTTTTATTCTTCATACTCATAATCTTTTTCTCATGCAGATACTCCTGAATCTGATAGTCCCATGACTTTCTTGGCCTTTCTCTGCCTTTCCTTCCTGCTACTTGGGCTAAAAAGATTTTCTTAGTAAGCATTTCATCACTCATTCTTTTAACATGGCCAAACCACCAAAGCATATTAGTCTCCACCTTGCTAACAACATTTTGCTTCACATTACACAACTGCAACACATCTACACTCACGGACAATGAAATGTTCGCACCTACAAGAAAACATGCTACAACTGCGAAACTTTGCATATAGCTAGAGTGTGTGCAGGTATGCAAATGATCCACGTTTGGTGCGATTGTGCATGACCGCACACTAGAGATGAGCACAGGCCCAGGCTATGACAAAAAGCCCGGGCCCAGGCTCAAGTTAATTCTTTCGTCAACCTTTCTAATTAATATTATTTAACACTGCTAACCGAATTAACTAAAGCAATGGGAAACGCACCACTGAATGGTTTGGCTTTAGTCTATCATTTGTTTTTTGCCTAAAATTCTCAATTATTGTTAATTGCGTATTTTGCGTGCATTTCATAACTTTGAAATGTCTGTGAGTGTTTTACATAGCAACTATGTATTTTTTCATAGACTAAAATTTAAAGTTCTGGTAGCTAAAATACGAAAAATCGTATTTTTCAGTCATTCAGATAAAACACGAATGTGGGCCGACTTGCAGACTGCAGAGGCCAGGCCAAAGGCCAATTACCCAGGGCTACTAGGGAGAGGGATTAGGAGGAGGGAGGGTATCCTATGCCAACTGAAAATCTCAAACGCTCACCTTTGTTTGTTCTCCTCTTCATGGCGAATCATTCAAAGAGCAAAGTAGTGAAACTCTTTCCATTGGTTTTGGTTTCAATTAGGTGCAAAGGTTATATCTTCTCTGAGGTCTGACGTGTATTTCACTTCAGCTCGCAACACTGACTACAGCGCAATAATGACTAACAATGAGCAAGAAAACATAAAACGAAAAATCGATGCCAGAGAATATGCAACTTCCCTAAATAAACGCAGAAAATCTTATGAATGAAAGTATTTCAAAGAAATAATTGAGTTGGAAACTAATAAAAAAGTTGAGTATGTTCAATGTATAAAGTGTAAACAGATATTAAAGTATATACAAATTCGATGGGATCTAGGAGACTTATCCAACACACTCAAGTTTGCAGTAAACAACCAACTTTAACGAATTTGGATAATTTCTTAATTAAAGAATGAAAGAAAAAAGTATCTGCCACTGTAAAGGAGAAAATACTGAAAGCTTGTGCAAAACTCTAAACTAATGATATGCAACATTTTGATATCATCAAAGGACATGGATTTCTGGAGGTAGCACAGTGTTTAATTGATACAGGTGCAACAGAAGGATCAGTTACAGTGCAAGAAGTGCTACTTCACAGGACTACACTTTAAAGGCACGTCAAAAGTTCAGGTGACACTGTAAAATTAGAATACGTTATACAAATGAACGAAGTGATATGTAAGTTTGGTGGCGCTATAACAACTGATATGTGTGGACCTCTCCCTTTAGGAATGAAGCATATATGGCTGTTACCTGTCACTTTGTAGATAATGACTTCGTTTGGAGAAGTGTGGTGTTAACAACTACTGCATTTCCTCATGTACAGGAGAAAACATAAATTCAGAACTTTTGTAAACCCTTGAAAATGTGGGATTGCTCTATGCTTGCGACAAAAGTAGCATTTTTAAGTGATGAAGGGGCAAACACAGTTTCGCGATTAAGATGTTTTTGTTGTTTAACGTGTGCCCGCCACCTCTTGAACACTATACTGAAGCACAGTTTTACAGAAGCAACTGAAGCACAGTTTTACAGAAGCAACTGAAGCACTACCAGAGTTGAAAACAAGAGTAGAAAATTGTAAATTGCTTGTTACTTACTTAAAAAAAATCAGGAACTGTGTCGCAATTGAAAAAATCTGTTTATCAAGAAGTTGAAACTTGCTGGAATACTTTGTGTGCTATGCTAGAATACGTAAAAGAACAGTTAAGTGGTATAAGGGATGCTTTGGCTATCAAAAATGAAGCATTTCATATGGAAGGATTAAATTCTGATATTTTGTCTGTTTTGACAAAATTTCTAAAATGGTTTGAGGAAGCCACTAGCCATCTTGAAGGAGATTTGCATCCTACTTTACATATGGTACTCCTCTGGTATCACTTGCTCATGAAGCACTGTGCCGTTTCCCCAACAGATTCATATATTTTAGTAGTACTGAAGAAAAAAACAGAAAAATGGTTGCACAGCAAAATAGATATTAACAACTTACATAAAATGGCAACCTTTCTACATCCGGACTTCAAATCGTTAAAAATGTTATTGGAAAATGAAAAAAACGTGCATTCACAAATACGTTCTATGATCGACAAAACTAACGAAGCAGAAACATCGGCTTCAGTATCGACAATACAGGAACTGCCCATGCTGAAACATACGTCATCAAGTATGTTTGAAGAACTGGAAGATGAATTTAATTTAGATGTTCCTCAAGAAGATGAAGTACGTTGCTACATCGATTTGAAAGTGGGAGTCAATCACTTAGAGCTAAGGATTTGCTGACTTGGTGGAAAAATTCAAAATTCCCCAAATTAGCCAGTATTGCAAGACGTGTATTGTGCATACCAACTAATAGCACTGCAAGTGAATGGGCCTTTGGTCCAGCGGGCAGGGTGTTAGAAAAAAGAAGATCAAGATTAAATTCTCTAGCTTTAGACGTAATTCTGTTTTTGAGAAGTTATGAGAGACTATGAGGACATTCTCTATGTTTTTGTTCAAGAAGTATAGGAAACACGCTGAAAGTGAATCAAGAAAGAGTGGTTTTTTTAATAATGTTTCCTTGGACAATACAATAAATTTTACTACTGTAATAACACTTATATATTTGATACATCAATGCTTATTTTCCTATTATTTTAAAATTCTTGTTTCTCAGCAATTAAACAGAAGTAACATAATCGACGTTTTATACCTTCCAGAACCGAAAATATATGTAATCTGCCGCCATCAATACTAACCAACGCAGCATAATATAAAATAGTCCTGATATTAAAAAATTATATACAAAAAAAATATCAGCCGAATATACTGTTAACGATTTTCCCATTAAAATACTGATTGTAATCATACGCAACTAAGAAAAAAACGAAATTTTACTTCATCATTCGGCGCCGGTACCTAAATAAATACAAGGCCTTAATTTGATATTATGAAAGGAGTATGGTCTCAGATTGCAGATCTTTTGTTTTTTATTTATCATAATTATTTTTTTCATTTTTTGCTTTAAACAAAGTTTGTGTTTCAGAAAACAGCCTGAACGATGGAGAACAGGAATCAGACGACGACGCGCGAGCACTGGAACATTCGCTACATTTCGTGGGTGGTGACGGGTGTTTGCATCTGTTGCGTCCGCTCCTTGAGAATGGCCTGGGCAGAGGTTGAAAGTGTTTGGATGTTTTTGCTTGTTTCTGAGGGGAGAGAGGTCCGTGTTTGTTGAGTATAATGGTTGTGTCAGGTATTTAGGTTTATTTTAATTGGGCACTGAAGTGCAATTGTAAATAGTTTGGGTTACAGCTTTTTAACTTTGATGTTTTAGGAAATATGTAATATAGGTTTTTATTGATTGAAATTTTAATTAGATTAAAGCATTTTAGGGAGTTCAATTGTGTATATTTGTGGTGGATTATTTTGAATCCGAATTTGTTTGTTTTTTGCAGCCTTGAACCACGATGTAAATAAGAAAAATACGTGTTGGAAATGTGTAGAGACGAAAACCTCCTAAAAGATTTGAGGAATAAAGGTGAGTAACCTCAAAATATAGATTGTCTAAATAGCACGTGAATAATTAAGCAGCTAGATGACATTTGACATTTGCAATGCTGTATGAATATATGATAATATTATAAAGTTCCATTAAAAAAAAATTATGAACTATATATGCAGCGCACATTTGCTCAATACTAAATCAAACCAAATCCATCAGCAAAACAGGAATATGCAATTCTCATGTCATGCAGAAATCACATACATTTTATAATAATTTTCTAATGTAATTTAAGCATTCAAAACTTTTATTTAAATCTGAATGAAACATTTTAAATGTAGTTAATTAGGTAAATGAATTCACTTGATACACTTTTGAAACAAAATAAAAGGCATTTGATTACCTGAATATGATGCACATAATAAATAATTATTATTATCCTTTCTCTCTTTTTGGAAGTCGATATTAACAGGAAGCAGTAACATTGTTATCTGATCATGAAAATGTAAATCAGGATAAAATGATATGCCTCATTATTTTCCTTTTCCGCATGGGGAAATGTGCACAAATATTAAAACCCGCACCTTCAAAAAGGAGCCCGTGCTCATCTTAACCGCACACCCTGTGGTAGCTTTGCAAGCACGAACCAGCAGCCTTATACACTGTCGTGTAGTTGATACCCCATGAAAGCGAAAAGCACCGCCCGACACAAGCAAGAATACAGAGTGACAAGAATGCTGGGGAGATGCCAGAGAAGTCTATTTGCGCAACTTACGGACTTTGAGAGAGGCTTGATCATCATGCTGAAAACCGCAGGGAGGTCGGCGCGCCGTATAGCTAGCCATGTGGATCGTTCTAACCATACCGTCTGATTGTGTTGGGAGCAGTGGACACGTGACGGAACTGCCACAAGGCGGAGCAGCTTCGGACGAACCAGAAGGAGCACCAGTAGAGAGGATCGATGGATCATGTGCCAGGAACGAATGAAACCCACGGGGCCCCGGTCTACTATACAGGCCGATGTGGTGGCTCCTGTGTGCCCACAAACCATTTCTTGATGACTAACGGAAGTGAATCTGCGACCCCAGTGCCCCTTACATGTACTTTGCTTTAAAAAGTAAGGTTAGTAAGGTCATTATTGAAAAAGGCCCCATACTTTTTCAATAATAACCTTACTAAACACTTTCTCTGGCACACTCAGTAGGCTAATACCATGACAGTTCTTTCAGGCAGTCTGATCACCTTTCGAATTATACAAGGGAACAATGATAGCATCCTTCCAATCCCGAGGAACCATTCCTAACTCCCAGCATAACTGGCAAATTTCAGTTAATCAGTCAATTACAGCATCACCACCATATTTCAACATCTTGGCAGTTATGCCATCAACTCCCAGAGCCTTACCATTCTGAAGAGATTTAAGAGCTTTACACACTTCTTCTCTTGAGATCCCTCCTGTGCTTCCATCCTTCATTGTGACATCATCTGCTTCTGCCTCAGAATCACCTATCCTTTCCTGATCTAATAACTCACAGAAGTATTCATCCCATCTTTCACTTAACTCATTGGACTCCCATATCATTTCCCCGATCCTATTCTTCACACAACTTACAACTTTGTTTTCTCTATTTTTCCTGAGTCTCATGTACTTCCAGAAAGTCTTCCTATCTTTCCAAAAAGCCAATTCATGCCTTTCCACCTTCTCCTTCCTATCTTTTGCCTTACTCAGGCAAACCAGCTTAGCAGCTTCACGCTTCTTACAGCGATATTCATCCACAGAAACTCTACCTTGTATCACGCTTCTTACAGCGATATTCATCCACAGAAACTCTACCTTGTAACATCCCCAAATAGACTTCCTTCTTTCTCTTTACTGCCTCTTCAATCTCACTATTCCAGCAAGCATCACCCCTATTGTTACCTATTATTGTGGTGCCACAGACCTCTTCAGCAGCAGTGACAACACAGTTCTTAAAACATTCACACTTCTTTTTATATCCCTCTCACAAGACTTCAGCTCCTTCAGCCATTCTCTGATTACGTCAGAATAATACTGATGATCTTCAGGGAGCCTTTCAACCTTTATTCTTTCCATCCTGGGTCTCTTCCTACTTCTTTTCCTCAAACCAACATTCAGTTTCACTCGTAACACTAACAAGCAATGATCAGGGCCGACATCCGCATCTCTCATCACATGCATGCAGGGATCATAGCATACTTCTGGAAAATTTTAGGTAGGAATTTTAGGAATTTTTAGAAAAATTTTAGGAAAATTTTAGGAGTGTATTTCAATAAAAACTAGATGCATATTTGTATACATCTAGTAAAACAACTTTGTATACATTGTAAAGAGTTTGCTTCACACCCTTCAACCATATATACTGATAGACTGCGCATGACATCAAAATTTCTGGCTCCAACATAAAATCACATGACAACAGTCAAAAAGATGGGTTACACCTGCTGTGCTTATGGTTGCTCTGAGCGATATAGTAAAGAAAGTTCTATGATTTTTCATGCGTAAGAAACGAATTAAATACCTAAGTCAATAAAGTTCAATTACTTAACCAGAAACTTGCAGCTATTGATATAAAAATATAGTAACTTAAGAAAAAAATGGAATGCATGTTCCAAATTCTTCGCAAATGTTCATCACATTATAAATCACAAAATGTAAACAACCCGATCATGCATGTATATAGCTCATAAGTAAACTTACCTGAAGAGTTTTCATTATATATGAGGCGCATTCACATAATACACCGAAAACACTGAAGTTCTGCAGCGTAAATTAGTAATCATAACAGCATTTTTACACGAAATTTGGAGTCTGATGATGACGTGCCCAATGTTTGAGCCATGGCGGCTTTGATGCAGCTATTGCCAATGTGCAGTCCATTAGTATATATGGTCGAAGTTAACACCCAAATTTTTTGCATAACGTCTAATGTCTAAAGTTTAAGTATGATTTACTTCTAATGTTCAGTTCTTATCTTTTCACGTGTTATTATCATATTCAAGTATATTTACCACATTCAAGTTTCACTTTGAACATTAATATGCTGTTGAACCAGAAGCAATTCACGATTTTCACAGTAAAGTTTTCAGGTTTCACATTAAATTATAATATCCTAAAAAGGTAATTGAAAACCAAGAACTATGTACAATTGTTCACTGAATTACTTTTTTCATATTATTGTTTTAACCTTTTCCTGATTAGCCTATCTTTTTCTGCTTCTACCACAACTAATTTACTTTCAGTTTTCTTTATTTCAGCTGAACCTTGTATGATCAAGTTAGAGGCAACTGCTATTTCAACAGTATTTTGTTTTTCTACAGCTTTTCTCATTCTTTCTGTTCCCTCTTGAATTATTGCTAGGGAGGCTTCTTTATCGTTTTTAAGTCTATTTATTTCTGCATCATTTTCTTTTATTTTGTCATCAAACTCAGCTTTTCTTTTTTTCTCTAGCTGCTTTTCCTTATTTTCCCTCTCTTTCTGCTTCCTTTCTTTTACCTTTTTTATTCTTCTTCCTTCAGCTTATCAACATACTCTTTATAAAATTTATGTGAATCACAAACACTATTTAACAAATTTCTTGTTATGGGAACTTTACTTACACATCCATAGTGTTTAATGGCCCCTTTAACTATTCTTAATGATGTTATAGTTGAGTCTTTTAAGTTAGCCTTGTCCTTCCTTAACAGAGCAGTGTTAACCGAAAATCCCCTTTCTGCATCAGCATTACCATGAGGTAAAACTAAAATTGACTTTATGAGTTTAGCAAGATTTGAGTATTTTTCTTTTCCGCTAGAGTCTTTAATACTAAATATATTACGCCAGTAATGATCAATCCGCACTGGAATATGCCCTTCCTCTGAAAATTTCACTAGTTCATCTAGAGTTGGCTTATCGCAATTTAAAAGTTTCCACTCTTCTCTTACTCTATCAATTTGTTCCTCAGAAAGATGCAAAACACTTGAAATTCTGGTTATTTCCGAAAGTCCTTCAGTGACTGAAAGTTGAGTTGACTCTTTCTTTGGTTCTTTTACCTTTAAAACTTCTATGTCTCTTAGCTTTTGATTGCAGAATGGCAAATTTGACTTTAAATATTTTGTGGTTGCAATTAGTGATGATCTTACATCTAAGAGAAATAATTTCTGCCTGGTCTCCTGAACATTCCTGAGGAGATTTTTTGTCTTCATACCAACTTCTAACTCCCCTAGTTTTTTCCATGAATTTTTGTTTTCAAAATCTACATTCTTTAGGTCTTCTCCAAATTTCCCTGCTATAACATCATCTTGGATAAACTGAGCCATAACATTCCTCATTAAAGTATTTAAATCAGAATATAACTGGTGTATTTTTGGTTCTTCACTCTGATAACATAATGAAAACTTTTCAAAATTTTGGTGTGAAAATGAAATTAATGCTAAATAGCAAGGAGTAAGCTCATTTTTCAGGAAACAGTGAATTCTTTTATACCTTGCCGAATTGCGCAGTTGTTTTTCAAATATTTTTTGAGATGGCAAGAAGTTTAAAAAATATTCTGTAATATTTAGCCATTGATCCAAGAGCCTCTGGGCTACAGAACCAACGGTTAACCATCTGTTGCTGACATGACGCAAAAGAAATTTGGCAGTGACCAATGTTATATCCTCGACAGATTTATAATCCTCTCGTCTTGCAGCACTACTCTTTAAAAAGTAATGCATATCAGTAGCAAATTCGTCAAAATCTATATTTAAGCTTGTCAAAAAAAATTTAAATGCATTACTAACAACATGCAGGTTGCAAAAATCTAGTTCCAAAGATTTCTGGCCTGTTTCTTGTTTTACAACTTCATTGAATTTGCGTAAAAAGCACTTATTTACATTTGGGCTGTCCATGGATACACAAATAATTCTGTTCAACGAAATATTGAAGGATGATAACACATCAAGAATTTCTTTTAGCAAAATATCTGCTGTTGCATGACCCAGAAAAACGCTTGTTAGGTATCGGCAAGAAACTGAATTTATTTCTGAAGACCAGTACCTGAGATACACATCCAACTGCCGTTTCACTTGTGTATTTGTAGTTTCATCAAATGCTATAGTAACCTTTCCTGGGCTACTAGATGCAATGTCTTTTTTCAAATCCTCTTCAAAATATTTTGACAATCCATGTGATATCACATAAGCAACTTTTTTTCTTTAAGTTGCATTTTGGCTGCAATAGCAGAATCAGGAAACATTTCTTTGAAAAGTTCAACTGTTTCAGTGCATGAAACAAAAGACATATTGTCCTTAGCAACTTTCATGGCCCATAATGCTTCGGCTTTAGCCAACTGTAAATCATGACTCAGTACTTCACTAATATTTGTTTTGGGCTGAAGATCCCGTCCTCCAAAGGCTTTCAGGATGGACTTATTTTGAAATTTACTTTGAAATTTCTGCAAATGTTTTTTTCCTTTATGATGCGCTTTTACTTGTGAAAAGCCACTATTAGAAATGTTGAAAATTTCTGAACACAATATACACTTAGCAGAAAATATTGTTTCAGTTGCAGAACACCATTCTTTCAACTTCACTCCGTCCAATTCTTTGGCGAGCCACGCATCTTGAAATTTCGTTTTGGATTTAGGCATCTTAAACACTTGTATTACTAACCAGAAAATGAAAGGGAAGTACAAAAACACGTTCCAATATTGCAAAACCAGACAACTTCCCGAAATTTGGCTGCGAGGATGTCAGAAGATATGAAAAAAAAAAAAAAAAAAAAAGCAGGTCACCACTAGAGAACTGAACCTGCACACAGCACAGAGAACACCATAAAAGACGTAAAACCAGAAACTATCATACGCATCTCACGCAAGTTCAGTCAAAGCGAGTCGGAGCCGAGATATATTGCGCATCGAAGGTCGCTGTCGCCGACGCATGATCGAAGGTCAATGATCACGTGCTGTACTGCCTGCCAAGATAATACTCAGCTATCATCCCATCGTCATTACCGGAGGTTACGGAAGGAGACCACACGTTTCCTCTTTGCTTCCACCCACCTGCGGTTTACAATAACAAAACATCAGCAGAAAGAGGAGGTTCCACAAGGCATGTACAAAAATAAAGTACGATCTTCTGTGTGCCACGGAGTTCGTCTGCAAAGCGCAAACCAGGGGTGAAAATGACCCCTCCCCTTTTCCCTTAGATCTCTTGTTACTCTCGAAAACTGTTCGAAGGCAAAAAAATGGAACGCCTGCCCCGAAGCAAGTGCATCTCGATGGCGTCATTTTTCCCTCCCTTCAGCAGCACAGCATATAGGCTGTGTTTCTACAATAACAGGTCTTTTTACCTTACCGTAATGGTAAATTTATTGGCGTTAATAACGGTTGTGTTTTTAATAAAAATAAGCTTACGAAAATTTTAGGATGAATAGCAAATTTTAGGTCTAATTTTAGGAATTTAAGGAGGGTCACAAAATATTAGGAATTTTAGGAATTTTAGGAGGAATGCGATCCCTGTGCATGGCAACAACTAAGTATTTCAGAAGCTGTTCGTAGACAACAAAATTTATCACACTCTTTTGACCAAGAGTACGATTTTCTTAAGTATATGTGTGGATATACTTGTGGTTGAAAAATGTATTAGATACACGCAAACCATTTTCAATGCAGAGTTCAATTAATCTTTCACCATTATCATTTACACAAGGATCATTAAACTTACGTAGAACATTGTCAGAAATCACATTCTGCACACCTACTCTAGCATTGAAATCCCCATATAATATAACTTTCTCGTTAGCACCAAACTGGCTCAAAACAGCTTTTAGCTCTAAAAGTGCAACAACTCAAAAATATACAATTCTCGAATTCCATTAACACGCCAATTTGTATTTAAACCAATTCAGGTAAACTCACCTTTACAGGTTTATTCCTCTTACTAACATTTCAAGCACATGTATTTTCAGCAGTCTTGTCACTACTCGTAGAGCTTCTGTGGTTGTTACAACTATCGTCCTCATAGTGTAATGTGTTCCTCTGCTCGTCCTGGAGTCTGTTCTTTCTTTATTTCCACTTTTGAACCACTTCATACAGTTACAACATTACTTTAAAAAATAAAAAATCTATACTATTTACAAACTCACTTACCATACAACTGTTTTACAACACAGCCACTCCATTCACATACTCTCATATTACAACTCATTAATAAAAACCCTTACATACACTATTTACAGTTACATCTATTCTGAACTTAACTCATTCATACTCAGCTTGCTCTTATACTTCATGAGCCCTATAGAGTCCGCCAACGTGAACTTCGATTAACTATATCATCAATGTTTTAACCCTAATCTTCCTGACTACTCCACCTGAAGCACTTTCTGCCGGGCTCCGGCTGTCTTCAGGAGGCATGTTTCACACCCGCTCCTCTCGGCCACCGAAGATAAAGTGATTCAATCTGCCTTGGCCCCATTCTCTGTCGATGTTTCTACAGATATTTGCATATGGCACCCTCTGTTCTTCAATTTGGTCATTTCTCTATCATTCCAACTTTTTTTTTCATCTGTTCAATTTTGATCAAGGCTTTTCAGTTATCATTACGTGTGTTTGGATCATTGAAATTACATATCCTATCCCTATTTCTTTCTATAAGTACTGACTCAGCAATCCGTAAATGCCTTTCTTCTTTCCCAATTTCCTTCTTCCTGGTGTCACTTACACACAGCACATCCAATCTACATGTATTCATCTATTCAATCACCTCGTTCATCTTGCCATTTATACCTCTAGTATTCCATACACCAATCTTACACTCATTCTCAGCCGTGATCTGTTTCTCATATGTCGTTTAGAAAGTCCAAGTTGATTCTGTGGTGGACCATCCTTCTCAAGTGTGGTAGTTCCATTATATCCCACACTTAAGTCAGTTTTTACATTTCTTTGTGTCTGTTTAATCAGGTAAGTACATCAGTGTGGGGGATTAGCCTACAGTTGACGGTTCCAGTTGGTCATTCAACCTAAGGATTCTGGAACAAAACCCAGTGAGTTGGAGTCGTTTCACCAATGCCACACAGAACTAGCTGGCACCTCTCCAAGATTCAGAGTGGCCCTTGTTGCTATTCTGTGTGCCATTGTTCCCATGGAGCGTCCCGAGGAGGCACACCCATACATACACTATCTACCAACAAGTAATTGGACACCCCTGCAATCGATGATATCTGCGGTCCTGATACACATCACGGCCGACGCCATTAAATATCGTGTGGGAAACAACAACGCAACCAGTCGCATGCAAGATGTAACGCAGTTCGGAGCTCTCTGATTTCGAGAAAGGTGTAATCGTCGGGTATCACAGAAATGGCCGATACATACGTGACATATCCAGCGAGTTGAAGTACCCAAAATCAACAGTGGCCTACGTGATTGGCAAGTGGAAGATGAGAGGTGACTGTCGAAATGTGCCCCGAACCGGCAGACCCACAAAACTGGGAGTTAGAGACCAACGGGTGCTGGCCAGAGAAATTCGAAAAACCGCACTAAATCGATGGGCCACATCCGCGAGGAGTTTCAACAGGCATCCGAGAGGGTTATTTCGATGAATACCATCCGTAAGGAAGCCCATCTGCTCGGTTATCATGGACGTGCTGCCGCCCACAAGCCTTTGATCACCAAGTCCAATAGCGCTGCTCAGCTAACGTGGTGCAAAGAACGTCGACAGTGGACCATTGAACAGTGGAAACAGGTTCTCTGGAGTGACGAATCAAGGTTTACTCTCTACTGTTCGGATGGCAGGGTCTGGGTTTGGCGTCTGCCTGGAGAACGCGTCCTGCCAGAATGTATTGTGCCAACTGTGAAGTTCGGCGGCGGTAGAATTATGCTATGGGGGTGTTTCTCCTAGTATGGCACGGGACCCTTGGTCGCAATTCCTGGTAGACTCAACGCCGAGACCTACTGCACCATTTTGGATGACCATGCACTTCCTACGTTGAGGCAGTTTTACGGGGTGGACCCATGTTACTTTCAGGATGACAATGCCACCTGTCACGTTGCGAGGTCCACCATGGCTTGGTATGGTGACAATGGGGTTAATCGAATGGACTGGCCTGCGCAGAGCCGGACTTTAACCCTATCGAGCACCTCTGGGATGAGTTGGAGCGTCGACTTAAGGGGTGCCTCCCCTCCCCCCCCCGCCCGAAATCGGTGAAGGAACTGACCTGTCTTCTTCAAGCCAAGTGGAAGAAAATACCGCTAGCTGTCGTACAATGCCGGATTGAGAGTATGCCCCAGAGGGTCGCAGCTGTAATCGCCGCTCGTGGAAGCTCCACCAACTATTGAAGGTGAATAAACTTTGTTTTCCTTTGCTATCACAGGTGTCTAATTACTTGTTGGTAGATAGTGTATATATATATATTGGACAACCAAAATTTTAGACTGGTTTCCAAGGAACAGGAAAAGACCCAGAAGAAGACCACATGGGAGATGGGTGGATGAAATTCGAAAGAATGCGAGAGTGACATGGAGGAGACTGGCACAAGACAGACTATTGTGGAAGAAACTTGGGGAGACCTTCATCCAACAGTGGACTGATAATGATAGATGACGATATACAGAGTGTCCGAGAATTATTGGACACATTACAAAATTATAAAGAAAGAAACTAACTGCACTAACTTACAATGTAACTACACAAGTTAATAAATTTCAATGTGAGATCCCTTGGTTGCTTGTAGTACGCCCAAGTGATACTGGATTTCATGCCATGTATTGGCAAGCATCTGAGGAGCTATGGAATTAATAGCAGCTGTGATACGCTGCTTCAGTTCCTGCAAATCAGTACAAGTCGTCTGATAGACACGATCCTTCACATAACCCCACATGAAATAATTCAATGGAGTTAGATCTGGAGAAGCGAGGAGGCCACGGAATGGGACCACCACGCCCAATCCATTTGTTGGGGAAATGCTCATTTAGGCACTTACGTACACATGTTGACCAATGAGGAGGCGTGCCGTCTTGTTGGAAAACGACGTTGTCATATCTTTTGATCTGGGGTATTGTGAAATTTTCTAGCATATCCAAGTAAATGTCACAATTCATGGTTTTTTCGCAGAAGAAGAAAGGGCCAATCACTTCTCCTTTTGATAGGGCACACCACGCATTAACTTTTGGAGAATCACGTTTCAGTTCAATAGCAGCATGAGGCGGTTCACTGCCCCATATCCAACAGTTGTGACGATTCACAATACCTGATACATGAAATGTGGATTCATCACTAAAATTACAGTGCTGAGAAAGTTTTCGTTGTTTTTCACTCGATTGAGCATATCCACTGCGATATCGTATCGCAGAGTGTGATCATTTACATGCATCTTTAGCACTATTTGAATTTTATAAGCATGAAACTTTAATTTCTTGTGAAAGATATTATGAACTGTCGATTTCAGAAAGCACAGTTATCTGCTTGCTTTACGAACGGATTTCCTGGGGCCTCATCAGAAACTTTCATTAACTTGGTCAACCGTCTCACCGCTGATGCTAGGCCTACTGGCTCTTCCACGATGTTCCACATTACTAGTTTCTTTAAACTGTTTCATCCACCGCTTAATTGAATTCGTTGATGAAGGATTACATCCATATTCTAAACAGTACCGTCTTTTAACTTTAATGACAGACTTTAATTCCGCAAACCATAACACACACATCGTCTTCTGCTGTAAGGATGACATGACTACTGATTGCACATTTCTCATACTTTCCTCACCATCTATCGGATTCTGGGAATAACAATTCTGCAAAACAAAAATATAGAAACCGTGCTAGTAATACGTGAAATAGAAAAACAGACAATGCTAATAGTTTTTTTGTAATGTGTCCAATAATCCTCGGACACCCTGTATATATATATACAGAATGAAAAAAGAAGAATACAAAAAGCTTCACAGCAATTATATTATATTTTTCTTTTTCCTTTCCTCAGTTGTACACATTGTCATAGCTACATCAATAAAATATTTGAACCCTTAAATAATTTAAAGCACAATATAAAAGGTGAACAGAAAAACAAGACAAATGCCATGAAAATCTTGGGGTTAACAAAAATATGTGTATAATGCTTAGATAATATAATTATGTAAGGAATCATCATGTGTTTTCTGTTTCTCACGTTATACTTAGTTAACGATGGAGGCATGTATTTGCTTATCATATACTATGGTAATATGGGCAGCCTTAGGTAAGTTAGAATAATGAGAAGGTCAAACGCTTGCCTTGTTAAGTAGAGAAGTTGCACTTTCTAATAACCCAGATCGTAGCTCATTAACATGATGCAGAGTCCCCAACGTCTGATGGATAATTTGTTAATATCTATACCATATATGATTGTTGTGGTTGAAAAATGATGACATAGTTGAAACGTTACTGGAATATACAAAATTGAAAAAATATGGGATAGACATTAAGTTGAATTTGAAAAGGATTAAAAGGGATTAGGGTGCCGAGATGCAATAGAATGTGACTTGTTGAAAATCTAGAAGTTTGCTGTTGCTATACATAGGGGATACACAGCATTGAACAACTGTAAGGAAGAAATGCTGCTAAAGAATTCCAAAAAGGTTTACTCAGATGCGATACCTTGAAATGCAATTTTTGAAATGGAGATTATATTGCAGTATGCAAATTATGAAACGGAAAGTGAAGGAACCAGTATATTATATGATAGTGATGAAAAAACAGTTTTCTTGATTGGTATAGACTAAGCAGATATACTGTCCTCTGTCGACAGCCAGATGTGTTCCGACCACTTAGTTCATGGTCATCCTCAGTAGCAACTCATGTAACTGCTGTTTGCAACAGCCATTTCCTGCTGGATCTTGGCCTCCACTGATTCGCTGCAGCATTCTGTGTCAATGTAAATCCTCAACGCCATCCGTTGATTGCATTGTACAAATTCTTATGTTTATGTTGTTTACCTTTGTTATTTTTGTTCTTCTGTTCTTGTTTGGATTTTATAAAGTACTTATCAAACACGTTTTACAGGTACTTCCACATGCATGGAAGTATTTTATAAAACCCAAACAAGAACAGAAGACCCAAAATAACAAAGGTAACAATGTAAACATAACAGTTTGTACAAAACACAATCAACGGGTAGCGTTGAGGACTTCCATTGACAAGGAATGCCATGGCGAATCAGCGTAGGCCCAAATACAGCAGGGAACGGCCATTGCAAACAGCAGTTACATCAGTTGCCACTGAGGATGACCATGAACTAAGTGGTCGAAATGCATCTGGCTGTTAACGGAGGACAGTATGTCTGCTTAGTCTATACCAATCAAGAAGAATGTTTTCTCATAGCTACCTTATAATCAACCAGTTCCTTTGCTTTCCTTTTCGTAATTTGCATACTGCAATATAATCTCCATTTTAAAAATTGCATTTCAAGGTATCATATCTGAGTAAACCTTTTGGAATTCTTTTGCAGCATTTCTTCCTTACAGTTTCACAATGAAGTATATCCCCCATGTATAGCAACAGCAAACTTCTCGATTTATTTTAGGAAGAAATTATTTTAGGAAGAAAGTATTCACAAAAGGTTTATCCATGTGTGCTGTATCGGTCCAAGAAAAAAATTTAGTCGAGTTTTCAGGAGCCCAGATTTTGCTACAAATACATCAGAAGTAGAAATTAACACTTATGACCCCTGGTGGCCAAACCATTCTTTACCAAACATTAGAAATTACGTGAAAAATATTTTTCGTCAGGTCTTGTATGCGATACAGGAAGAATTTTTCAAATCTTAGTTTTAGGAGCAGAAAACGCAATTTACCATTGTGTGCCCTAGCGGAAAGTCTATAATTTACTTGAAAATTTTAAATTTATAGGAAAAACATTTCGCAACGGAAACACTATCCAACAAAGAAGGAATTTTTCAAATCGGACTTTTAGAAGTAGAGATATTGACAAAAATAAGATATACATCTACGCCCCTGGCGTAGAAACCATGCATTATTTCAAGAAGAAAATGTTCCTAAAATGTTTGTCGACATGAGGAGTATCGGTCCACAAAAGACTTTTTTTCAATCGAGATTTTAGAAGCTCATATTTTGCTGACATAACGAACCTTAAAAAATACCATAATACCTTCAAGTTGGAACTGAAGAACATATTCTCTGCTTTAGAAGGCCTAACATCGGTAGAAGTGGATATTTCTGAAGTTAACAGAAAAGTAACCAAAGCTCTTATGGAAACAGCAACAAAATTAGCTGGGTCTAAGAACAAGTTGCATGTGAACAAATTATCAGGAAAAACCAAAATGTTGATGCAAAAAAGAATAGTGATGAGGACAACTAAAGAAGATGTGACTTCCAAAGTGGAATATATAGAGCTATGCAAGACAGTACGAAAAAGTATCACTGAAGATGTAAGGAAATTCAACAGTGAACTGGTAAGAAAAGCAATTGAAAGCAACCAAATCCTAAAGATAGCAAAAGGACATCTCAGCAAGGGAAGAAAACATATTATGGCACTGAGAAAAGAAGATGGTTCTGTAACAAGAAATAGAGGCGAAATTTTGACAAGAGTGAAAGATTTCTACTCCAAATTATATGAAAGGGATGATGCATGTACTCCAGGCATCGTGAAAGGTACCAATACCAGAGTTCTTCCGGTCCTTCCAGCAGAAGTTGCACATGCAATCAAGAACATGAAGCGGGGAAAACTTCCAGGAGAAGATGGAAGCAAGTGGAGAAATCGAAACAGTACTCGCCCAAATTTTCACTCGATGCCTTAATGAAGGGAAAATTCCTGAGGATTGGAACAACGCTACAATGATCTTGCTACATAAAAAAGGTGACATTGAGGATCTCAGGAACTACAGACCTATCAGACTGCTATCAGTGGTTTATAAAATCTTCACTAAAGTTCTTTCACACCGTTTGAAGGTAACACTGGACATGGCTCAACCGAGAGAACAAGCTGGATTCAGGAGTGGCTACAGCACTATAGATCATATCCACGTACTGAGAGAACTAATTAAAAGAGCGACTGAATATTAACTTCCATTGTGCATGGCTTTTATCGATTATGAAAAAGCCTTTGATTCGGTGAAACCATCAGCAGTAACAATGGCTCTGAAATCCTGCGGTATTGAAGATGCATACATTATTAATAACATCTATGAAAATGCAAGTGCAAAGATTCGGCTGTTTGAAAATACAACACACATAAAAATTGGAAAGGGAGTGAGACAAGGTGACATCATATCTCCAAGCTCTTTGATGCCACATTGGAAAATGTCTTTCAATCACTGAACTGGGAAAACCTAGAGATAAAGATTAATGGAGATTATCTAACCCACCTTCGTTTTGCTGATGACGTAGTCATTTTTGCTACTACCCCATCACAGCTGCAGAGTATAATCCAGGAACTTGCTGACAAGAGTAAAGAAGTGGGATTAAAAATGAACTTTCAGAAGACAAAAGTGATGTTCAATGCTTTTACAAGAAATGAAGATTTATCGATTGATGGAGAAAAGCTGGAGATAACAGACACGTACGTTTATCTTGGACAGCAGATATCAAGTGAGGGTCACATTGATGAAGAAATTAATCGGCGTACAAAACTTGCCTGGAGAGCTTTTGGAAGAAACAGCATAATTTTCAAGAGCAATATGCCATTATGTCTTAAAAGAAAAGTGTTTGATCAATGCATCCTTCCAGTGCTTACGTATGGTGCAGAGACGTGGACCTTAACTAAAAGAGACATACGAAGGTTGCAGACAACTCAAAGTAGCATGGAGAGGTGCATGCTTGGTGTAACCAGGAGAGATAAGAAGAGGAACTCGTGGATCCGAAAAACGACAAGAGTGGAAGACATCGTGATCAGAGTTAAATCCCTGAAATGGCAATGGGCTGGGCATACTGCCAGAAGGACAGACCATCGATGGACAGTAGAAATTTTAGATTGGATTCCAAGGGACAGGAAAAGACCCAGAAGAAGACCACATGGGAGATGGGTGGATGAAATTCGAAAGTATGCGGGAGTGACATGGAGGAGACTGGCACAAGACAGACCGTTGTGGAGGAAACTTGGGGAGACCTTCGTCCAGCAGTGGATTGATAATGGTTGACAATGATGATGATGATGACATCAGAAGCGGAAATTAAGACTTACGCCACCTGGTGGCCAAACAATATTTTACAAAAATTTGAAATTATATGCAAATGATTTCCCATCAGGAGCTGTATCCGGTGCAGAAAGAATTTTCAGATCGGAGATTTAGAAACAGAGATATAGGGGAAGACGCAATTTACCTGTACGCCCCCTAGCGGAAAGTCTATGAATTACTTGAAAATTTTGAATTTATAGGAAAAACATGTCATACTAGAAACACTGTCCAACAAATAAGGAATTTTTTAAATCGGACTCTTAGAAGTCGAGATATTGACAAAAATAAGATATACATCTATGCCCCCTGGCGTAGAAACCGTGCACTATTTTAAAGAAGAAAATGTTTCTAAAAGGTTTGTTGACATGAGTAGTATCGGTCTACAAACGATGTTATTTTCAATCAAGAATTTAGAATCTCATATTTTGCTGCAAATACATCAGAAGGGGAAATTAAGGTTTACGCCCCCAGGTGGCCAAACCATTTTTTTTACGAAAATTAGAAATTATGTGCAAACGATTTCCCATCAGGAGCTGTATCCGGTGCAGAAAGAATTTTTTAGGTCGGAGATTTAGAAGCAGAGATATAGGGGAAAACGCAATTTACCTTTACCCCCCCTAGCGGAAAGTCTATGAATTACGTGAAAGTTTTTGAAATTATATGAAAAACATGCGACACGGAAAACACTATCCAACAAAGAAAGAATTTTTCAAATCCGACTCCTAGAAGTCGAGATATTGACAAAAATAAGATATACATCTACGCCCCGTGGCGTAGAAACCGTGCACTATTACAAGAAGAAAATGTTTCTAAAAAGTTTGTCGGCATGAGTAGTATCGGTCTACAAACGACGTTATTTTCAATCGAGAATTTAGAAGCTCATATTTTGCTGCAAATACATCAGAAGCGGAAATTAAGGTTTACGCCCCCTGGTGGCCAAACCTTTTCTTTACAAAAATTAGAAATTATGTGCAAACGATTTCCCATCAGAAGCTGTATCCGGTGCAGAAAGAATTTTTCAGACCAGAGATTTAGAAGCAGAGATATAGGGGAAAACGTAATTTACCTTTACGCCCCTAGCATGAATTACTTGAAAATTTTGAAATTATATGAAAAACATGTCACACAGTAAACACTATCCAACAAAGAAGGAATTTTTCAAATCGTACTCCTAGAAGTTGAGATAGACAAAAATAAGATATACATCTACGCCCTCTGGCGGAGAAACTGTGGAATACTTTAGGAAGAAAATATTCCGAAAAGGTTTAACGATGTGAGTGGCATCAGTCCACAAAAGAATTTTTTTCAATTGATATTTTAGAAGCTCAGATTTTATGGCAAATACATCAGAAGCGAAAATTAACACTTACGCCCCTGGTGGCCAAAGTATTCTTTACCGAAAATTCGAAATTACATGCAAAAGATTGTGCATCAGGAGATGTATCCGCTGAAAAAAAAATGTTCAAATCGGAATTTTAGAAGAAGAGTTATCGGAAAAAATGCAATTTACTTTTACGCCCCCTAGCGGAAAATCTATGCGTAATTTGGAAAAGAAACTCTATCCAAAATACTCTTCGAAATAAATGGAATCGAAAAATAAAAGATTTTTTCAATCGGATGTTTAGAAGCAAATATGTGGAATAAACGTATTTTTGAATTCGACATCATTTGCATTTACAAGCCCTCTAGCGGCGAAATTGTTCATCGTAAAAAAAAACGAAATAAAGGATAATCATTCGCATATTTCAAGCTTTCGAAGACAAAAAGAATTTTTCAAATCGGACTAATAGTTGCAGAGATACCATGGGTACGGACGGATGGACAAACCGATAACATAAGCACGACCTTTTTTTACAAAAGACGTGCTAAAAAGACGGAATTTCTCGAATCAGCGTGAGAATCTCATCGCCGAAGATTACGGGGAAATTTTCGGACGGCCTAACTTCCGTTTTCGGAAATCGTTGCCTACAATTTCAAGCTGAAATTATGCAATGAAATTATATTTAAAAATACTGAACAGAAGCAACATCGCGAGAGAAAAAAATACGATTACGGGAAAAATCTGCACTTCGTTTAACTTCCGTTTCCGAACATTTAAAAAGACAAAAACAACGTCCCCAGACGGAATACGACCCCCCCAACTAATATCCCGAAAATTTCTTCACTTTTGCATCGATCTCGAAGAAAATGGCAAAAAAAAAAAAAAAAAAAAAACGGAGGGGACTCCGCGAATCCGCGGAAGAATCTCATGTACGAATTAACCGCTGAATCGATTTCTTTCGAATGTCGTAAGATAACGCTAAAATATCGATGACTGGTAAATTTTAACTACTTTTGGCGCAAAATTGCCGCAGATTTCGTCGAAATGGCGATTTTTTTAGCAGAATGGTGCAAGAACAACGTTTTGGCGCGGGCTGGCGCAATTGGCGCAGGTCTGGCAGCCCTGAATAAGCATTTATTTTTTTCCCCCAGAAAAACTTGAAGAACCAACAAAAATTTTTAAGTTGATGAAAATTTGCTTTCTATCTCAGAAAATTAAATCAAATGGCGATTTTCCGTAATTTCAGCTGTGTTTCCGTATTTCCGTAACAGCAACCAAAAATCCGTACTACTTGGCATCTATGAACACGTAACAACTGACAGATACATTAAAGTATTGCTCAAGAAATTGATGTTAAAGTCACATAAAAAAAAAAGTAATAATATAGTGGAATTGGGACATTTTGGTTCCAATTTCACAATCGTAGTTCTGAAATAGAGTGAATGAAACAACATGAGGTGTTAACACATGATGAATAAAATGTTGCCAGATTTTAAAACAGATTTTTAAATAACAGAAATTTAATGAGGTGAGTCCTAATAACAGGTATTGAGGAAAAGTTAAATTTCTATACTCTCACAAAACTTAAGAGATTTTCTATTAATGAACACATATTTTGTGTTTTTCCAATCAAGAACAGCAAAAATATCACTGATGGATAATAACAGAAGAGAAATAGACAGGCTACCATTTAACATTGGACATATGATCTTTCAGATGACAACTGAACTATGGTAAGCTCTTTCAATGTAGTGTGTACGAGATGTTGACCAGAATAGAATAAACAACAAGTAAATCGAGGAGTTTGGATCCCTATCTATTGCTTAAAGTACAGATCCAAACAAGCTCCTTGATTTACCTGTTGTTTATTCTATTCTGGGCAGCACCTTGACAGGAGTTACCTACTATGCTGGAAGTACTTACCATAAATCAATCAATGATTGAAATAACATGCCCACTTTCATTATCATTACAATTATAATTATTTTGTTTGTTTGTTTGTTTCAGGGTTTAATGACCACTGTGAGCAACTCAATAAGCTATAAGCAGTTGTCCACCCCTAATTTGGGGCCACTGGTTCCAGGAAAGGAAGAGAGCCAGTGCAGTAAGATAAACACAAAAACAATGCCTCCCTAGGATTCGAGCCCGGACCCATCGCAGATGAATGGTCACTTAGACAACTGCACTACCAGGGTGGCTTTCATTTATTAACAATATTTCAGAATTTTTGCTGTTTCCATTATTGGTACAACACAAAAATCCCTTAGGCAGGGCTTTCTGAAAAGTTACATGCCCAACTGGGCATGTGTAGAAATTATTTACCTGCCCAGGTAGTAAAAGCTGGATGCCCAGAAAAATTTATCTTTTAAGGTAACAAATTAGAAACCTCATTTTTTTTAAGTTAAAAAATATGATTAACTTTGATATATCTCATGTGATTCTATCATAGAGTTCACATAGCATTATGTGATTACAAAGTTCTTCACAAAATGCTTTAACGCCTGTAAGTTTTCTGTTTTACACATTACAAGTGGGTACAGTCAAAAACCTTTCCCTACTCTATATGAAGTCCACACAGCATAGTGTACCAGGACCGAGTTAGCTCTAATGGCTGGGTATCACATACAACCATATAGAAGTAGGATACAACTTTTGACCAAAAGGCTCTCAATACACTATCGATGTGGGACTGAAAACACGCTTCAGTAAGTAACATTTTTAGGACTTTTAACTGAATTATGTCTGAATTGAATAACTTAATGCACTGCTGCAGACTGTACCCACTTATAACGTGTAAAACAGTAAACTTACAGACGTTAAAGCGTCTTTGTGAAGAATATGATTAACTTATTTTACATGTTCTGCACTTTGGTTTTAAAGGTCTGTATTCAAAATGTTCAATATACAAAATTGTGTACCTCAAGGTTTAAGACGATGATGCTGAAACTGGTATGAAATGGTATGATGATGAAATTGTTATTCGAGAAATTTAGTAATTCTGTCATGTTCCTTCTGTTGAAGTTTTTGCCCTTTGTCACTAAACACCAGAGGCCAGTTCCATCAGAGGCAATCATCCTGTTGCTGACTATAAACAACATTTGGAGTAAAACTGCATATGGTTCCAATTTCTGGACCCACAGCATAATATAATTAAAGAAGTGATATTATTCTGTCCTTGGCACTCCATAACAACAATACAACTTCCAGTGATTAGCAGTGAAATGAAACATGATATGCAACAACTGCCTCTTTTCTTGTAAATTCTATTCCAAACATTTTTTTTTAATTTTTAAACTTAGTTATGCCCGGACAGGGCAACTAGATTTTTTATTTACCTGCCCAGGCCAATAATTTACATGCCCCAGAAATCTTGGGCATGTTATTTTTCAAGTCATGCCTTAGACAATGCGAAAGAATAGAAATTCATCTTTCACTTAATACATGTTATACAGACTCATCTCATCAAATTTCTATTATTTAGAAATCCATTTTAAAATCTGGCAACATTTGATTTATCATGTGTTAACACCTGTTATTTCATTCATTCAGTATTGCCACTCAAAAATATAAAAAGAATTCCTTAACTTTTCCAGGTTTTCAAGGTGGCTTTGAAAGTTCTTCAACAGCAGTGTCCAATATCATGTTGTGATTAATTGTTACATTACCTCATGTTCTTGCATTTTCTCCCTAAAGCACACATTTGTAAATTCCTTTAGTAGCTGATTTTTATACAGCTACCTGCTTTTCATTAATAAAAAGTAAATGCATGAGGGCTCATTATTTTTGGTGCCATAATTCCATGATCTTCTGTGAACCTGAGTAGTATACTGCCAATGTAGAATTTGTTAATACATTCCCATACAAATGGTTCATACGTAAAGAAAACATCTGTCAGTTTAATTTTCATAATTCTTTTTCCTATAACACAATGTAGCTAAGCTTAATAACCAAATAGGTGCCGATTTAGAGAAACATTTCACAAGAGAACCAACCAACAAAGGGTTTTGATAATTTTTTTTTTTTTTTTTTTTTTTTTTTTTGTGATGTGTTTCTCCAAGCGGGACTGTGTCAAGACCTTTGTGCTTGACTTTTCCATTTTGAAAGACATAAAAATAATTCAGTTTTGATAATCTTTTTAGAGAATTAAGGAATAATGTAATATACTGAAAGCAAGGTCAATCAAATTCTGTGCAGGCAGTAATTGCAAACAAAGACAGGAAATTTGAAAAAAAAAAAAAAAGTGTTTTGGCAAAAAAAAAAAAAAAAAAATAAATAAATAAAAATTGCCTGATCCTTTCAATTTCATGATTTTTGGAACCATTTCCAAATCCCCAGAGAATTCAAGTTCTTCCCTGTTTTCTAGATTGCATGGGAACTTTAGTACATTTGTCAATTGATATTACACAGTTATATTATGTGTGTTCTCCAAGAGTATGCATGAAAATTTCTATAAGATTAAGCAGTGAAAAGTTTATTCTTGTATCTATACAATCCAAAAATAATTTTTTCCAACCTGTCATCCAAAAACAGATTTTGTAACAAATACATTCCTGCCACATAGTGGGAAATTTTGTCTTTGAAAAAGTAAGACTTTGTAATGCCTAAAACCTTCATGATACTCACATCCCATTCAGAAAGGATTTCTCTGATGCAACTTCTAGAAACACACTTTACCAACTTTCACAACTAGTGAGAAAACTTAACACACAGATGAGCCATTCCATTATGACCGCCCTGGAGACTGAATGGAGGTGCAGGTGAAGTTCACAGACCTGTATATATATAACCAGAGGACCTGCTTTCAGTTAGTAGAGTGTTCACAGTCAGAATGGGAAAAGCTGCTGGTTTATCAGAGTTTGATAAAGGACAAATTGTAATGGCACGGCACTTCAGAACTACAATCTCATAAATGGTGCCGCTTGCGAGTTGTTCACGTGCTGCTGTAGTGAGTATGTATCAAAAGTTGTCCGCAGATGGTCAAACGACGAACCGTCGTTTAGCCGTGTGTCGTCCGCAGCTCACTGGTGCCAGAGGGGAGCACAGATTGTCGCACGTTGTTCACAGTGATGGCAGGGCCACAGTGTGACAAATCCCCAGCAGCTACAACAGTGGTGATCAGTCAATGTGTCACAGCACACAGTTCCTTGCAGCTTTCTGCACATGAGCCTGTGTAGCCGAAGTCCCAGCCAAGTCCCCATGCTCACTGCACGTCATCGCCGACAATGCATAAAATGTGCCCAAGATATTTGAGATTGGACCGTGGCTGATTGGAAGAAAGTGGTTTGGTCTGACGAATCAAGATTCCTGGCACATCAAGTAGATGGCCGAGCATGGATACGCCTATTACCAATGGAGGCTATGGCACCTGGATATACTGTTGGGCAAAAACAGGCCACCAGCGTTGGTGTTATGCTGTGGGCAATGTTTTCTTGGGACACTTTTGGCCCCATTATCCTAATAGCACAATCTCTGACAGCTGTCAGGTATCTGAACATCGCTGTGCACCAAGTTCACCCATTCATGGCAACTGTGTTCCCTGCTGGCGATGGCCATTACCAACAGGATAATGCACCATGCCACACAGCCTGAATCATCAAGGAGTGGTTTGAGGAACGTGCTGGTGACCTTCTGTTAATGCCCTGGCCTTCAAATTCACCTGGCATGAACCCAATCGAACATTTGTGGTTCAACTTGGAAAGGCGGTTTGCGCTAAATCACCACCACTCGGAAATGTACGGGAACTGGAGGACCTGCTGTTGACATTACAGTACCAGATACCCCATGCTACTTATTGCCACCTCATCAAATCAATGCTTCACTGAGTGGCTGCTGTTTTGCGAGTTAAAGGGGTTCTACAGCTTATTAGGTAGGTGGTCATAAGGTAATAGCTCATCGATGTATATGGGAATTTTTAACAGCTTCATTTCTAACCAGTCTAGCACATTTTTTTTTTAAATTTACCTTTTTCAAACTGAGATATTCTATCAACACAAGGACAGACAATGCAATGATATAAGCACATCTTTCTAAATATACACTCAAGAGCCATTACATTATGACCACATACACAATAAGCTGTAGGACCCCTTCCGCTCGCAAAACAGTGGCCACTCGACAAGGCATCAATTCGATGAGGTGGCAATAGGTATCCTGGGGTATCTGGTATATAATGTCAACAGCAGGTCCGCCAGTTCCCATGTATTTCGGGGTGGTGGAGATTTAGTGTGAACCCGCTTTTCCAAGTCAAACCACAAATGTTCGATTGGGTTCATGTCAGGTAAATTTGGAAGCCAGAGCATTAACAGAAAGTCACCAGCATGTCCTTCGAACCACTCCTTGACAATTTTGGTAGTGTGGCATGGCGCATTATTCTGTTGGTAATGGCCATCGCCAGCAGAGAACACAGTTGCCATGAATGGGTGAACTTGGTCTGCAACGATGTTCAGATACCTGAGAGCTGTCAGGGATTGTGCTATTGGGATAATGGGGCCAAAAGTGTCCCAAGAAAACATCAACCACAACATAACATCGCCGCCACTGGTCTGTTTCCACCCAACAGTGCATCCAAGTGCCATAGTCTCCATTGGTAATCAGCGTATTCGTGCTCAATCGTCTACGTAATGCACCACGAATCTTGATTTGTCAGACCAGGCCACTTTCTTCCAATCATCCACAGTCCAATCTCAATGATCTTGGGCCCATTTATGAGTTGTTGGCGATGATGTGCACTTGAGCATGGGGACCTGGCTGAGTCTTCAGCAAGCACAGAAGGCTGTGAACTGTGTGCTGTGACATATTGCCCTGATTACCTGTTGTAGCTGCAGGTGATTTGTGGCCCTGTGGTTGCTGTTAACAATTTGCGACAGTCTCCACTCCCCTCTGGCATCAGTGAGCTGCAGACTACACATGGCTGGACGATGGTTTGTTGTTTGGCCATCTGTGCACCACTTATGATACGTAGTCACTACAGCGGAGCATACTGGATGACACACGGCTGGACAATGATTATGCAGATGACGCACGGCTTATGCGGACAACAAACAGCTGGATGATGGTTATGCTGATGACACACCGCTTACGCGGACAACACACAGCTGGACAATGGTTTGTTGTTTGGCCATCTGTGCACCACTTTTGTTGCATACTCACTACAGTGATACGTGAACAACCCATATGCAGCGTCATTTCCGAGATTGCAGTTCCAAGCACCATACCAACGCAATTTGTCCTTTATCAAACTCCAATAAATCAGCAGCTTTTCCCATTCCGACTTCAAACATTCTACTGACCAAAAGCCAGTCCTCGGGTTGTATATATCATCCTCATCATCATCATCATTGTCAACCATTATCAATTCACTGCTGGATGAAGGTCTCCCCAAGTTTCCTCCACAACGGTCTGTCTTGTGCCAGTCTCCTCCATGTCACTCTCGCATTCTTTCAAATTTCATCCACCTATCTCTCATGTGGTCTTCTTCTGGGTCTTTTCCTGTCCCTTGGAATTCAATCTAAAATTTCGGCTGTCCATCAATGGTCTGTCCTTCTGGCAATATATCCAGCCCATTGCCATTTCCGGGATTTAACTCTGATCATGATGTCTTCCACTCTTGTCATTTTTTGGATCCACGAGTTCCTCTTCTTATCTCTCCTGGTTACCCCAAGCATGCACCTGTCCCTGCTACTTTGAGTTGTCTGCAGCCTTTGTATGTCTCTTTTAGTTAAGGTCCATGTCTCTGCACCATACGTAAGCACTGGAAGGATGCATTGATCAAACACTTTTCTTTTAAGACATAATAGCATATTGCTCTTGAAAATTATGCTGTTTCTTCCAAAAGTTCTCCAGGCAAGTTTTGTACGCCGATTAATTTCTTCATCAATGTGACCCTCACTTGATATCTGCTGTCCAAGATAAATGTATATGTCTGTTTTCTCCAGCTTTTCTCCATCAATCGATACATCTTCATTTCTTGAAAAAGCATTGAACATCACTTTTGTCTTCTGAAAGTTCATTTTTAATCCCACTTCTTTACTCTTGTCAGCAAGTTCCTGGATCATACTCTGCAGCTCACTGTACATAACCTATGAGGATATCACCAAAAGGCTTTCAGTTTGTCAAATGATATATCCATGAAGAAAATTCAGGCTATTGGTATGGTCTGAAAACTGAATGAATGGACATTACATCAATTATTGGCAGAGAACCAAATAGTTAAATGTTGATCAGTATTTCTGCAAGGTTGGTACAAAACTGATCCATTCTTAGATCGATCCATAACTGTGGAGATAAAAAACGAGAGCTATACAAGGATATTACACACACACCAAATATTTTTGCAAAGAAAGGGGGAGGGGGGCGAGATGCTTCAGGAATGACTCCAAAAGCTGATCTCCACCCAAAGAAAGTAACACTCTGCATTTCATGAGATTACAAAAGAGTTACCCATCAGCTGTTGGTACCTAACCAAACAATCGCTGAGAGTCTTTATTCTCAACAACTTGACAGAGTAAATGAGGCTTTAGAAGTCTAAAATGCCCTAGTTTGGTGAATCTAAAAGGAGTTGTCTTCTATCACAATAGTGTTGACCATATGACTATGATGACATAGTACAAATTGCACGAACTTGGAACTTGTTTGAGAACTTTTGCCTCACCTCACCCATCATTTTAGCCAGACTTAGCACCAACAGATGTTCACTCATTCCTCCAGTCACTGCAGAATCATATGGCTGGTAAAACAATGAAAGATAATTAATGGTCAAAACAGTTATTCAAATGTTTTTTGATGGAAGAATGCTAATTTCTTTGACAGGGGAATTAAACCGCTAATCGAACAAGAGGAACAGGTCATTGCTAATATAATTAATGGAGACTAAGCAACAGATTGAATTAAAACATTGTGTAAGTAAAAAATAGCTTTACTTAACTAATAAATAAGCACATGGCTTGAAGATATATAAAGATATTTTTTCTAATAGCTTAGCTTTTTGTGTATGCAAGTGTAGAAAATGTTTCCACTTACCTAATGGTAAACTCATACCATCAGATGAATTAAGTAGTGGTAAATGAATAACTGAAAGCATGCCCGATAAAAATTGTTTGCTAAACAAAATGAATTAGGTCAATGACCCTCAAAACACAAGCCTAACATACTATTAAAGACAGCAGCTGAATGAGTGACCTATGCCATCACATGTAGCAAGCTACAATTATCAAACTAGTTAGTGGTCAGTGATTAACTAGATGGTTCCAGATGAGTATCACTGAGAAATCAACAATGGGGCTTGTACCATTCTGAGCACATTATTACAAAGAAGTTATCTTATAATAATTAATAAAGTTAAAAGGTATTTTTCAAGTCAGGTCCATATATTACAAGTAGATGGAAGAGATACATACTGAAACTGCACATAAAATTTGTAACTGCTTTTGGAGGATTATGGTAATGTAAAAGTTACTTTAACATAAAAAGCTTATTAATGAAAATAACCAAGTTGGTTGATTGGTTTGTTTGGAAAACAAAGGTATAGAACAACAGTTAACAAATCACCAAATATAAGTTTCAAAAAATCTAGAAAAACATAACACTACTACTGACCTCCAACATTGGAATTTATCACAAACTGTGTAAACAAGGCATCCAATTCGTCATATTGTACTAAAGCTTCATCATATAAACCTAGCATTTCTAAAACAAAGGCCAGTTCTTCCTGGAGAAAGAAAAAATCCTGAAAGTTCCAACCAGGCTCATTACGACGCTCTCTCTGTGTTCTCATGAATTCTTCAAACTGGCTGAGTTGACGACTGTATGCCTGCAAAATTAATTGACGTATTCTTTGGAGTAGTAACTGCCATGATTCCACCGCCCGTGCATCATTGCGACAGGGATCTAATAAAGATATACATCTGTGAAAAGAGAAGCAAAACATGAAACAACACAAAGAATTGATCACCAAAATCATGTGGTGATGAAGTTTTCAGAAAGGTTTGCCACATGAATGACAATTAATTATAGTATTTCTATGCCAAAGAAAAAAATTTCATTAGAGTTTCATTGTGTTATGTTATCTAAAAAAACCATGAACCTTTTTTTTTTCTCAACACTGGTTAAAATACACATTCTTATGAATATGCAATGGGAATTCAAAAGAAAATTATAGAGCTCTTATATTCTAGTAAATGAACAATCCATACATTTGCATATTACGAAATATGCAATTCATGAGGCAACCTTAAGGGTTGTCTTATGTTATAAACGTGCTTTATATTAAATATACATAATATGTAAGGTATTGCTTACCTGATATTGTCAAAGTATTTCGCATGTTGTTGCTCTGTGAGGCACGTGCTCCCGGCCCGAGAGGTCTTTTATGTTACGGGTTTTTGGCTAGTTATAATTTTTTTTTAGAAATAAAACAATTAGGTTATATATTTTCAGTTCAACATCCATTCATTTGCACAATCAAACGTTTTAAATTTACTATTAATTAAAAGATTGTAGTAGAAAGAGTGATACTCATTGGGTCAGGAGACGTGTCTCACAAGGGGTTCATCGTCATGTCGTTTCGGCGAGCGCTTTCGGTAATGTCATACTACTATCGTCGGGCCTCTAGTCGGACAAAACATCCTGAAAAAGAAATACAAATTTTCCGGTTCTTTCCCTTATATTAGAGGACTAAGTGGGAAATTTTTAAGATTAATGAAGAAACACAACATTATATTTGGTCATTCTGTTCAGAATATTGGTGACTTAATTATAAAGAAAAAATATAACAATATACTACAATCAGCAAGCGTATATGAAATTCCTATTGTTTCACAGAATTGGCAGCACAAAAAATAGATTAATAAAAAGATTACATCAACATATAAAAATCTGGAACAAAAAACAGAAGAACAAACTGCACTTATCCAACACTGCATTAAACATAAACAGTATCCTGATTTTAAAAATATTAAATTACTAACCACCCACACAAACGAAAAAGAATTAAGGATTTCTGAAAGCATTATAATTGAACAAAAAAAAGATAAAATATGCAACTTATAAGACCCCACCACACTAGACACAGCCTGGAAATCACTTACAAAAAACGAAAAAATCCATAAAAAAAGACAAAAAAAGAACATTACAGAAAATCACACCATTAAATAAAGGACTAAAAATTATACACCTGTTTCTACAAACAAATAATAATATCCCAAAAATATCTACACGAAAATAAAAAATGAATTATACTTACGACTGATAACTACCAACTCATCCAATAGATGGCGACACATGAGAAACAAATCACCTAACACATACAGGCCGTAAACCTTCACTTCGATTCCCTACATACAACTCCAGGACTACACACACGTGAGGAACCCTCGTGTGGAAGTAGAGGCCTGACGATGGTAGTATGACATTACCGAAAGCGCTCGCCGAAACAATGTGACGACGAACCCCTTGTGAGACGTCTCCTGACCTGATGAGTATAACTCTTTCTACTACAATCTTTTAATTAATAGTAAATTTAAAATGGTTCATTGTGTGAATGAATAGATGTTGAACTGAAAATATATAACCTAATTGTTTTATTTCTAAAAATTTTTTATAATTAACCAAAAACTCGTAACATAAAAGACCTCTCGGGCCGGGAGCACGTGCCTCACAGAGCAACAGCGTGCGAAATACTTTGACAATATCACGTAAACAATACCTTAGATTAATAAGAGCAATGAGAGAAACTTACCCCTACTAGAAGGTCCGTTCTCTCTGAAAAATACATTTCTTTGCACGTTTATTTCCAATCTAATATCTACGGTTGGTTTGGGCTGCTGGTGCGGCGGTTTTATGTTGTCTTCAACTTGTTCTTTTATTTGACTGAGTGAGTAATTTATTAATCCATACTGCTGCAATGATACTTGATCCAAGAAACCTCTTTTTCACTTAAAAACCTATATTTACACTGACTTTGAATAACCCTAACCGGTAGTCTAATTGGCTTATAAAACTTATTATTCAGTGAACCTAATTACGTGAACATTCGGAAACCATAAACTAACTTCTTATTTACAAACACCAAAACATCTAACTAAAACATTTAAAAACCTAAAATGCAATTAAATGTTTTAGTTAGATGTTTTGGTGTTTGTAAATAAAAAGTTAGTTTATGGTTTCCGAATGTTCACATAATTAGGTTCACTGAATAATAAGTTTTATAAGCCAATTAGACTACCGGTTAGGGTTATTCAAAGTCAGTGTAAATATAGGTTTTTAAGTGAAAAAGAGGTTTCTTGGATCAAGTATCATTGCAGCAGAATGGATTATTAAATTACTCACTCAGTCAAATAAAAGAACAAGTTGAAGACAACATAAAACTGCCATACCAGCAGCCCAAACCAACCGTAAATATTAGAATGGAAATAAACGTGCAAAGAAATGTTTTTTTTTCAGAGAGAACGGACCTTCTAGTAGGGGTAAGTTTCTCTCATTGCTCTTATTAAGGTAATTGTAGGCACATAAATTTAGTTATAGTGATACTGTGACTTTTCAAACAAGGAATACCTTAGATATTATGTATATTTTTTATTTGCATACTATGAAATGAATACATATACAGGGTTCTCATTTTTTTCATTTACTTTTTAATTTTATTTACTTAACCGATGCTTAAGTATGAAATCCTGAAAAATGTGCACAGAAAAATATGAAATCCTGACAAGTCATGCACCTATGTAAAACAATATATGGGTATGTAGGTGGTTTCACTATATTGCCACTTACAAATTCTAGCATTTCATGCAAGTACATGTTCCCATTTTCGCACTGTCTTGTAAATGCTGACACATTTCACAAGTCACTATCAGGAAGCATTCAGCATGTATTCTCAGCAAAATGTGTTTAGACATTACTGAGAACACATGCTGCAAACATTAAACAATTTAAACAACAGAAAATACTGTTCCGATACTAAATTTTGAGTATTATTTTCAGTTGTTCAATCTTCCAGTTATTAAGCAGCACTAAACCAAGTGATCTCATTTCTTTCAATATTTATGTTGCAGTGATATATAGCACACTTAAAAGTTGAAAAGTAAAAATAGAAAATAAGTTACTATAGAAAGAAATCATTAATACAGAAATGAACGTAGAGGGGGAAATTATTTAAAACAAAATGAGCAACTTATATGGAATGAGTGCACCATGATTAAACATGCTTAGAAGCCACACCCTCAAGCTCTTGAAGAGATCTGCAACAATTATAATTATTTCTGTAGTTACAAGGAAGGACCAGATGGATGAAAAGGCATATTTGAAATCATCACATATGTAAAGGTCCAATTATTTGAAATTATCACTAACATGATGGTGCAACTTCAACATGACATTAATGTCTATCATTACACAGCATACTTGATGCAGAAAGAACAAAATGATTAAATGAGAGCTACATTATGCAATTGCTGCTCTTCAGAATGATTTTTGCAACACAGCACTGGAAAAATGAAAAACTTTTATTCTCAAACACAATTTAAAATTAGGGAAACCACAAAATTTACTCATATTTACTCAATGAACTCATCAAATTTACTTCCATCCATAATACATGTGAGGCTATGTGAGCATGGTATATTTTCTCCCAAAAGTAAGCACATCACTAAAATGAATTTTAAAATATAACAGCTACTGCCACAACAATCAGTTACTCACCGATATACTGAAACCACTGCTAACCAGGACAAAGGTAATTTACCCAGTTGATTTTTTTAGAATTTCTCAACTCTTTTGGAGAGAGAGAATGACTATTCACAATTCACTGTCAAAAGCTGGATCTCCACTCATACTTTTGAGAAATATGGATGTCTCAACATTATGTAAAACAACACTTTTCTACACTGCTCAAAACTGAAATTGCCCCACCCAGAAAGTGTGTGCACCAAATGAGCCGAAAATCACGGTCAGCCAAAGAAAGACCTTGCAAGCTTCATTCAATTAGGACCCATACACAGCCATATCAGAATAATATGACTACTTACCTAATAATGGGAATAACTACCCTTGGCCTGGATGACAGTGGCAAGATGGCACGGCATGGATGCAATGAGGCCCTGGAAGGTTGCCTAGGAGACACACGTGCCCATTCGGACTGCAGAAGAACACGAGGTCCCGGAGATGATGTAGTAGGTCAGCATGTCAAATCTGTTGATCCGAATAGTCCCACAAGTGCTCTACGGGATTGAGGTCGGGTAATTTCTCTGACCACGGGAGAACAGAGACATCGCTGTCATGTTCCTGGAATGAGTCATGCACCCCTTAAGCAACATAGCAGGGTGCACTGTCCTGTTGATAGACACCATCACCACCAGGGTAAGCATCCAGCACGAAGGGATGCATGTGGTCAGTGAGGATGGACAGGTGGTCATTGGCATTCAGGGACCCATCCAGTGGTACCAGGGGTCCCAGATCATACCAGGAAAACATCCCGCAAACATGCACTCCACCACTGCCGGCCTGTACTTGACTGATAAGCGTGTCCGGGTGTTGGTTCTTGTGTGTCTGACATTATATCCACCACCACTTCTGTGAAGTAAAAACCTCGATTCATCAGAGAAGGCAACCTTTTGCCACTCTTTCACTGTCCAAATGACAGTAGTCCCATGCTAACTGCAGGTGCCATTGCTGATGAACCTGGGTTAACATGGGCGCCTTGCCGCAGTGTCAACTCCAGAGACCCATGTGCAACAGGGTTCACTCTAGTGTTATTGAGGACATGTACCTGGGTGCCTCAACATTCATTTGTGTGGTCAATTGTTGCACTGTTGTGCGTCAATTGCCCTTTACCGGTCAACGGAGGCAACATTCTCCTCTGGGTCGATGGCCTTTGAGGCTCCACAGTTGACGTCGGGATGTGCTTGGTGTGTCAACAGCCCATTCTTGGTACACCCTTACTATAGCACCTCATGAACAGCCAATGAAGTCTGCTGTTTCTAAGATGCTTCCACCCTTGGCACACTAGCAGATGTTCATTCCTTTTTTAATGTCCATCAAATCACTACCTTTTCCCATTGTGCTCATGTTATGCATTATGGCTCATCTGTCCTGGACGACTGCTTATATCTCTATGTGGTTGATCTTGTCACATGCACTCTGTGACTCGCCTGGGCGGGTACACTGTGATTCCGGGGGTGGTCATATTATTCTGATACGACTGTGTATATGCTCGATGAGTGATAAGTCCAAAGATCTCACTGGCCGTGGAAGCATATGGTGACCTGGGTAGGCCTGCTCAGGACGTTAGCAATATGTGGCCAAGTGTTATCTTGCTGGAAACTGCCTCCCAGATAAAAATCAGAAATGGCAACAGCACAGGCTGTAAAATATTATCCACATAGCACCAGGCTGTCACCATGCCCATTATGCATATCGGAGGTACCAGCTATCATAACTAATGACACCCCATATGAGGATGCCTAATTGTCAAGCAGTGCACTGCTTGCAGACAGTGGCTGGATTCTCGCCGTTTCCATGCTGTTGCCAGGTGTGGTCTCCATAAATCATCAGCACTAAGGCAGAATCAGGACTCATTGCTGGTAGTATTCCTGTAGCCAGGGGTTGCGCTGTTGATTGCATTCTTCACAATTTGCAAAAAGAAATAGTTTTGGCGATGGAAAAGTTTTGCCGATTACCTTACTGTACTGTTATAATACTCTGGCAAAAAAAAAAAAAAAAAAATTTGAATTTGGCGAATAAGTTGGTGAAAACTTTAAAAAAGCCAGGGCAACTGCTGCCTGTTGCTATGCAGATCTACTATGATACCACTCTGGCTGAGCTTGGCAATGCCCTGTCAACAACAGTTCACGCAATGGCTGCCTCCACCAATCTTTGGTTCACCATCAGCATTATAACAGGGATGTCTGTACTTGCCGCTACATCCCATCAAGCGCTCTCAGCAGCAGTTTGGGGACAAATGCATCAATAGATGTGTGCTAACATCCTCCTGATTGAACCAGTTCCACTGCAGAGATAACTGGTGGTGCCTTTTCACAGCCACAGTTGCTAACATAATCTAACTGTTCTGTCATCCCGCTGTACACAGCCATGTGATTTGATGAATCAACCCACCAGCTTTATGGAGGCCTATGCCTCTACTTTTCTCAAACGTGTCCAGCTGGTGAAAGGGTTAGTAACAAGGTTTAGGAGGCATCTTTGGTCCTTGGATACACTATAGCAACCTTCAACACTTTGTTTCTTTGTTTTGTATGACCTGGAGTATGGGACATGACATGGTGGCCCATATTTGCCCTTCTTCCTCAAACATCTCATGTGAGTGGTTGTATACTCAAATGCATATCCTGCCTGCCCACACACACTTACCAATCTGCATGCCGATATGCCAATTCCTTCTGAGTGGGGCAATTGCAACAAGTAGTGTATGTTAAATGAACACAGAAAGGTATCCTTGAAGTAAGAACTTAAAAACTAACATGATAGTAGCAAAAATATGCAGATTCCAAAATTCCCACTGACATTAACTGATGTGTTAATCATATTTGAGAGAGAAAGACTGCATTTTCCTATTTGCCTAGCATTTGCCATGTCACTAAATAAATGATAAATGAAAACTTTTAAAGCCTCCAGCTTGACAAATTGTCTTTTTCGAAGTGTCATAAGGATTCCTACACATAATTCTATTACAGCAGTAATGTAAAAAAAAATATTCAACAGTTACTCAACAATGCACTTGTATGTCAGTGCACACAGTTATCACTGATGACAAATGTTCATGCAGCACAAGTTTTTCAGTAACAAAGTTAAGAAAAAATAAAATTTTTCATCATAATCCAATCATTTTTGATAAAAATGTATGTGTTCTTTATCTTTTGTTTAATTCAACATAAATGAAATGTCTTCTGTTATTTAATCATGGACACAAAAATTACACTTGTTCATGGGATCCAGTACATAAATATTTAATGTGTGTGACTCATGCATTACAGAAGTAAAGAAATGCAATTAACTGATATCTTATTTGTAATCTGAATGACTATTTACCTCTGAGAACCTTGACTAGGAAAATCACTTTTTATCTTATCTAGAACAGTTGTACGCGGTAAAAGTTTGGTTTTGTTGGCTTTCTTACTATCTATATGATCCACAACAACAATAAGCCAATCATAAATTTTCCTTGCCCTTAATTTTGCAAGCCAGGTGTTTATACCATCTTTAACAGACTGCTTGTAGTTGTCAATATCCTGTAATAAAGAAATGCAGTGCAGTCACTTGTAAACATAAACAAAAGAACTTGAATTAAAACAATACAATGTTTTACATGACAATTTTTAAGCAAAATTGCATTGACACGAACCGTACATACATCTTCAGTTATTGAAGCCAATTATTAGTTTAGTTTCTTACTCCATTACATCTACAGTTTCCATTAGTAAATAAACTATAGTGATTCTCATCTTTACTATGGGGGAAAAGGTTGTTGTTTGGTGTAAGTTCATTACGCTCAAAACCAATGTTAACACTGGGTTCTTGAAGACTATTTTTTCTCCTACTGCACATTGTCTATATCTCTTTTTACTCTTTGTCAATAACTTTCAGGATAGAAGGATGTTACATGAAATATCACTGCTTTAGTTAGTGACTAATGCTTTAGACTCCGACCATACATCTAATGCAGAATTCAATTCATTTTTTGTGATGAAAAGTACTATCAAAAAGATTAAGAAAGATGCAGTTAGATAGTCTTGCTTTTTACAGTCACTGTTATGTCTCTCAGCATAAAAGTATCATCTGACATCTGCATACCAACATGGTGTTGAGGAACTTTACTGACACAGTCCACTAAACATTCATTAGTTAAGTGCTGGTATGTAAAAAAATATTTACCTCTTTCTGCAATTATACGTAAGATTTCATGCCTCCACCAAGTTGCTACTTTTGATCATTAATGGCTGATTTTACAAATTCAGCACACCTTACTCTAGGTCTATGTCTTGGTCTGTGGCCTGATGTCATAAAATGTAATATTCCTCTATATCATTTTTGGTCTGTCATGGAACACATGTGCCCAAACTACCTCAATAACTGGTCATTAACACCAAGATTCATGAAGTACAAATCTTCACTAATACATTAATACAGGGTAGGCACACAAGCATAGCATTTTTCAGCACAGAAATGCCATATTGAACTGATACCATGTAACAAACTGACCACAAAAATCGAAAACTGACAGTAGAATCATGTTGCATAATTCTAATGCCTGCATTACAAATTTCTTCTGCCATTGAAACCAACTATTTCCCCCTGATATTCCTCCAATCATTCTCCCATCATTAGTTCTTATACCTCTAAACAGTCCTTTACAATGTATCCAACAATTACTGCTGTAAAAGAGGATAGGTCACAATAATGAACTTCGTATGGCCCAGCTTTGTTCTTTGGCCAACCTCTTTCTTAGTAAGAATAATGTTATACAACTGATAAGAGCAGACTTTTTGTACTCTGCTGAATTGATTACCTAATTCCTCATCAAACCTTTCTGTCTCATCAATAACTGTATCCAAATAATTAAACATTTGCTACCTGCTCTAACCTCTTTCCCTGTTCTACAATATAACCAAATCTTGTGGAATTCAACTTAGAAATACTTATTTAAAATTCCAACACTTTTCCTCAAACAAATTTTACAAAAATTCTGTTGAAATGATTTGGGTTATACTATAAACTATTTCTAGTCCTGAAAATTACCATTATGTCCTCAGCACACTATACAATGCTGTTACCAGAACCATCTACTGCAACATCAGTAATGAAATTATTTTGTTTGACCAGTCCATCAATATAAAACAAAAACAGAAGTAACTTGTACCAAAATCTAGCGGATAATGCTTACCTTGGCATTCCTTTCTAGCGACGGGAACATTTCACGCACGTGTTTTCCGGTCTTTGTTGATGTTATTGTCCTAAAGTCCGTTGTATGCGATGACTGGCTTTACTTCTCACACTTTTCGCTGGGTATACTCATTGGATCTTTGCCTTAGGATTCAAACACATCAATTTTTACCGTTCTTTATACTCGAAATTTTCGCCCATACTCTGGGAATCTTCAGGAGCGTGGCGACTTTACCACCGATGTCCGTGGTTAACTTCGCGCTAATGGAGTCCGATACTCCTTGTTGCCATTTGTCGGAAATACTTTCCTGGATATATTTCGTTATCAAGCCCTGCTGGCACCATCTATGTTTTGTTAAAACACTTTTTTTTTTTATTTATTTTTTATTTTCTTCTCCTATCCTGGTTTTCTTGTCTTTTTTGCCGGTTTTTCTTTTGTTGTTTTTTTTTTTGTCTTATTAGTTCTTTCCACAGGCCCAATAATGTGCTAGGCTCGTTCTGGTTACATACCCTTGCTTTATTTTTGTAGATTAATATTGCTTTTTCCCTCCTCATTTGCCTTTCTGATTTTTTATTCTTTTTTAGCATTTTAATTTCATCAAACTTTGGGAATGTCCGGTTTTCCATGCAGAATTGCACTAAGGCAGTTTTGGCTTCTTTTTTTTTTTTGCCAGTTAGATATGTGTTGTTTAAGTCTTTTTTTAATCTGTTTTTCGTACTTCCAATGTACGATATTGGGGGTATGTGTGCAATTGGAATTTCGTAGGTTCCTGATTCTTCTAGCATTTTTTCCTCTGTTTTTTTGTTGACAGTCATACTTTTCATGGTGTGCACTGAGCTTCCTAGTTGTAAGTCATATTTAGCACAGTGCCTATTGATTTCTTTACTCACTCCTTCCAAGTATGGGAAAGCTCCAATGTATTTCAATTTTTTATTACTCTTCCACAAGTTACTTTGAAATATTGCACGTAAAAGAGAATAGTAGAATAATTAGAGCTATATAATAGTCAGAAGTAGAACTACTAAGTGGAATTAAAAACAGAAGTGAGGACAGTTAACATGCCTGTCTTATACTTAATCTAAAATAACTTGATAAAACTTCTCCCAACTTTACAGCTGGAGAAATATTTCATGCAAAAGCTTCTGATTGACTCCAGCTTGTCTTACACTTCATCATAGCATTTCAACACAGTAGAAACTTATTCCAAAACATAAATAAGGTCAAAAGCTTTTACAGCATCAAAAAACGCAATAGATAAACATTGAAACAATTTGCATTACTTCTCAGAAAGCTTTCTGAATAAAACCAGCTCCTGAAAAAAAAAAAAAAACTACCCTCTAAAGATGAATGCATATGCTCTACATATGTATTTAATGCTCACATTGCAAGTACCAGTTTACAATAATTCTTGTTAGGTTTAAAGGTTTACAGAGATTTTTCCAATATAAATTAAGTTAAATATATGAAGCACTGTGTTAACATTTTTTTATAAATAACCAAATGATAAATCAGAAAGGAAAATTCATAAAAAAAAACAGCAAGGAAGAATAACTATTAAAAATAATACACTGTTCCACAGAATTTGTGTTGAAATGTGCATTAATGTACAGAACATGTATACTGCCTTTCTATATCCTTATTTATTACTTACTACCTTTCTGTACCCTATATGATTAAGTGAATTTTGAAAGGAGCACTACTAATGATGTCATAGCAATTACGGCAACACCTCTTGTTCTCTTTGTTATAAAGTGGAATAAAGATTTGACTTCTGTCAGTCCTCAGGACAGTCCCCAACCATGATGGGGAGGGGGACACATTCCTGGGGATCGGGCATCAAGGGAACCCACAGTCTGGAAACGCATGACAAATGACAGTTTAGATTTTGAGCAGAAAAAATATAGATGAAACTGAGAAAGAACAGTAGCATAATGTGAAACTTATGTGAAACAATGTATACCCATCAAAGCAAGTTTTTGCCTAGGAATAAATGGCAAAGGTTTTCTTTTGAAAATGTGACTAAAAGTTATTTTTAAAAAGGAAAAACCCTCGTCCAGACTCCCAACATACAGAGAGAGAGAGAGAGGAGAGAATTTGTGAAATGCATGCTTTAGGAAAGTTTAAAGCACTGAAAAAATTTTCAATCAAAATACACTGCTGGCCACCCAAAATGCAACACCAAGAAGGACACGAGATAGCAAAGCCAGATTTACTGGACACATAACAACAGATACAAAGATGAAGCGATTGAGCTTACAGGCCCGTGCCACTTGCGGAATACGCAGACATCAATAGTTCGTGTGGCCTCCATGGCTGGCAATCATGGCCGCTACACGCCGCTGCAATTAACGAAAGAGGCTTTGGATGCGAGCTTGGGGTATGTCAGTCCAGGCTGCTTCCACACATTGCCACAGTTCATCATGCGTAGTTTGCCGGGCCACTCGGTTGCCGATCAGCGACCAGATGTGTTCGATAGGCAGCATATCGGGAGAACAGGTGGGCCACGACAACAGTGACACCTGGTGGGCCGTGAAGAATTGTTGCACAATGCATGCCACGTGCGGACACGCATTGTCCTGTTGAAATGTGGCCGCTGGCAGGTCCTGCATGTAAGGGAGGACTACAGGCTCTAAAACGTTGGGGATGTAGCAGTGGCTGTTGTGTGTACCGGCAATGCGTGCCAGAGGGGTGGGGGTGTCATATCCAATTGCGCCCCAAATCATAACGCTAGGCGACGGACCAGTATGGCGATGCATGATGCAGACGTCATACAGTCTCTCGCCGCAGTGCCGCCATACGCAGATCTGACCATCATGGTGCTGCAGGCAGAAGCGGGATTCGTCGGAGAAGACAATGTCCTGCCATTCCGTAGTCCAGGTGCGGCGTTCAACGGCCCACTGCCGCCGCACTCGCCGGTGGTGTAACGTCAATGGTAATCGGAGCAATGGGCGCCGTGCGACAAGTCCCCGCTCCTGCAGACGACATCGGACGGTACGTGCTGACACAGGTTGTTGCACACCCTAATTCCTGCGCTAACGTTCGTGATGTGGCGGTGCAAGCCGTCAATGCCCGCCGCACAACATGCCGGTCCTCTCGTGCGGTGGTGTGCTGCGGCTGCGGAAATCGCTCACGTCGGTCAGTCAGTCAGCCTGTCCCTCCTGCACCCACCGAATCCATACTCGCCTTACTGTGGCTGGATGTCATCCCACACGGGCGCCAATGTCTCGGTACAATAAACAGCTGTCGCGATAAGTCACTATTCATCTTCTGTCGAACCCCGAAAAGTGATGGAATGACTGCCGTATTCTGCAACAAGGCATCAGGAAGCTTCCCACGCACAGGTCCGGCAGCATAACACACTTCCACTACTTACACCCCGCCTTCTGTGCAGCCTTCTTATTTTACTTCTCGGTGGCGTGCCGAGTGCACATGATTTGCACATGCCCTGCAATGCTAATCGTTTGCATGTTCTCTCGCGGGCGACGCATGCTGCAAATTTCAGGCCAATCGGATGCTTCCTTCTTGGTGTTGCATTTTGGGTGGCCAGCAGTGTATTTGCAAAGTGATGTTCTTACATTGTCACCCCACCCTGTGAAAAAATATTCTGATTTTGCCATTGCAAATCAGATTTTTTTCTATGACAACTCATTTGAGTAACCCAAAATAACACTTGTAACTAACATTTTTAAGCATATTTTCAGAGTGTCCAGTAATTGCACACATTTGCAAACTTTATAAGTGCTTAGGAATTTAGAAATTCTCTTTTGGAGTCATGCTTTTCTCAAAATGCTCACTATATCTCTGTTTTTTCCTTTGTTATACTTTATTAACAAACACAGTTACTCAGGAGGTACATGAAACAAATTAACAGAAACAGTAAGTGATTTACAACCCCAAACTAAAGCTACACCGAGCTTAGTAAACCAAGATGTGAATCAAAGTTAAGCAATATTTATTTATTCATATAGGAATGCTGTAGGCTTTTTTGCATATCTTTGAGATTTGGGCATTCTTTCCAGGGGCACTTTTCTGTGGTTATTTTTTTACTTATGCATTTTTTCAATGATAGCTGAAAAGTTTGGCAAGGAACTCGTAAATAAATAGTAAACTCAGTGCAGATAGCTTCAGGGGGGATGCAAGGGTGACTGGCATTTATTGCAGGTGTTCTCAACTTTTTTTTTTTTTTTTTAAGAAATAGACATTTTTTTACCTTTGAACTTTTTATTTTATTTTCCACTGTGGATGATTTTTTACAACCAATCTAACAATAAGCTTTAGTCTTTTTATTTATTTATTATTTGTTTTTCAACCCTTTTAAACTGTAGTGGAAGGATTTCAAGTTTTGTGCTAGAGCCAGCTCACACACCGCTTAGACAGTACAGTTAACATTACAAATTCTGATCGATTAAATTTAATTTATTGCATACTAATAAAATTTTCATGATCACAGGTGAATTCATTAAAAATGTTGAAACTTAGTAGCCGGGAGGAAAAATGTAGGGAGAGAAAGTAAAAAGAAACTCAACGAAATATTTACCAGTTAATGGTTTTAGCTGCCACTGCTACATGGTAAATCAAAGTGAAGCACATCGTATCCAGATTTTTTGCTCAGTGATTATAACTGCAAAAAAAAACTGAATTCTTTTTTATCTTTTATACTGTACTATATGTATAAAATTACAGTGAAATGGAAACCATTATTATTTAATTTTTTTATTTCTTTATTTGTACAAACTACCTTTTTTTTTTCCATAAAAGTGAAGGGCTCTTGAAAATAATTCCAGAAGGAAGGAGGGTGGCATTGCTTATGTACTTGACTGGAGCTGGTAAATTGATGCCTGAGCACTGCCTCAGGAAATAAAATACTCCTTCCACCATTTAAACAATTTTGTACAGCCAAAGGATTTCAATTATTCTACTATAATAATGTAACACAACATGGAGGACTGCAAAGAGATGGTAAGACTTTTTTTTTTTTTTTTTACTTACTAGCATTCTGACAGAAAATATGGAGCAATGAAGGCAGTACTGTTTGCACTCGCGAAAGCCTACGTGCTGTTAGAAGCCCGCAAAGATATTCCATGGCACGTAACCATTTTATGAATCGAATTCATTAGTTTTGCTGCACCAATCAAATTAGTTATGTTTCATTTTGTTTTGTTTTTGGCTATTCAGTTGAATCGCATTCTGAAAAGAGACAAATACCACTGACTGTAATTTCTACAGATTTTTTAGGTCGAACCAATTAACAACGATAATGCTGCAAAAACTAGAAATTTTAGTTTTTTATTTATTTAAAAGTAACACAAAGGTACCTAAAAAGGACAATTACTTTTTAATAAGACGATAGTTTCTTTTTCAGATCTTTGGACTTCTGAGTCAGTTTGTCCTGTGAATTGCAGCTTTTCTGCTGGAAATTATGGTTCACAATTAGCATGGCAGGTGCAGATTATATGATGATTCCCCTCCAATTTCATGGTCTGAGACATACTGCTGCAGATTATGCAAATGAAAAATTGTTTTTCTCAGAATTTCACACACTATAAATTATGCAGCTGCAGATTACAATAAGTCAGATTTTTTTTTTTTTTCTTTTTCATAGCCTGTGGATTATTCTCCACAAGACCTGCTTCCATGGATCTTGAGAAGATTTTTTTTTTCTGAATTTTAATGGTCTGCATATTATGTGAAGGAAAATACAGTACTTTGGATTAATATGTACAAAATATTACTTCCACAAATAGTGTTTTTAATAAAATAAAAAGTTATTTTTTTTATTTTTTGAGAGCAACAACTGGACAAATGAGAAAAGAAAGTTACAAAGCAAATTGGAATTTTATTTTGCAATAGTGGTTTGGATAAAAAGAAAAAAACTGACAACAAATACAGTTCATCACTTATCATTCAAGCATCAATACCACAAGTTTTTGTCCATACATTGTTCTTTTAAATTTGACTTTGTTTCACCTGGATCTTAAATTTGGGAGCTGGCTCCTAGATCTGGAACATATTTGTTGAGCCCTGACTTACCCAAAATCACTATAAAATCTATATTAAGTATGTACAATTAATCCTCTGAAGTAATCAATTCCCTTTCACCAATGTTTAATAACCACATGCAACTAAATTAAGGAAAATGGAGCACGCTTTGTTACGTAAGGATATTAGAACTTTTTAAAATTCAAAAGTTGGGAGCTTTTAATCTTGACAAAAATACATACAGAAGCATTAACAACAGAATTTTAGAACACAAAAATAAGATGTTTTGAAGGGTAACCCAAATACTGTCTTGTCTATTTTGACAATGGAAGATACTTCTGCAATTCTCCACTGGAATGAAACAAAACGTATTGCTCCTATTGATAATTGGTTTGTCCTCCACTACTGTGAAAACCTGGAAAATTGTTTCACACCAAAGACTTGCAATTTGGAATCTCCACCCTACATCCCAATGATATGGAAATCTATTCCAGATTCTGGCATCAAAAACATTAAAACTTAGATTCTGGAAGCAATCTTAGTCCTGCATTGGAGTGATGAAGACCTAAGACAAGGTTTAAAGCTCCAAACTTTTGAATTTTAAAAAGTTCTAATCTCCTTACATAACAAAGCATGATCCATTTTTCTTAATTTAGTTACCTCTCATTACATGTTATTTCCCATCATCGTCATTCCTCATGCAAATTAAAATTAATACTATTAACAGTATCAAAATTCAAAGATAAATATTTACATTTAAATAGCATATTCATGCAGTAAAGAAAGCCATTACACATTGAATTTTTTTTTAATTAAGACAAATAATACTTAAAAGCAAAACAATTAGTAATTTCATTCCATTTCTTCTCTTTTGTCTGAAAAATTTCATCCTGTTAAAACCATTAATTCACAATAAATAAATTAAAGGTTTAGTATCATCAAGGTAGAGTGTTCAAGTCAAAAGAAGTGTGTGACTTGTGATACCATATGAATGCATATGCTTTCCCTAGATATTTAGTGCTTAGATTGCAGGTACAAGTTTACTGTACCTGCAATGTGTAAGGTTTTCAGAGATTTTTCAGATATAAATTAAGTTAAACGAGGCATTTTATGTAATGTATTAGCATTTTTATAAGTGATGAAAATGCAAATTTGACAGGAAACTAATAAAAACAGAAGAACAAAGAATAACTATGAATAAATAACACATTGTTCCATGGAATCTGTGTTTAAATGTGCATTATTGTAATACAGGAACAAGTATCAATTATGCACATAAACATGTATTTCTATGCATATGCAGCAGCAAAAATGCAGCACAGAATTTTTTATTTAACAGCAATAATTACCTAAAAAATCTGAACTAATTTGCTAAAGTATATTATTAAAGATCATCTGAGACACATTAAAAAAAACACAGATGTTAAAGAATTTATCTAAAAATGGCAAAAGTGTACCTGAAAACTATTGAAATTCTTGCTGTAAGGTGACAGAGTCAAGCTCTCAATATTTATTTTCATGTAGCAACCTTTTCTGTATCAATTTGCTATTTCAAGTACAATGTAATGCAAATTCCAATGCACATGGAAGACACATGGTGGGTTTTACATTTAAATAGCATATTGTTTTATAGCATTGGTGTTTTTGCCTTTGATGTTTTGCCTTTGATGTCAACGGCAGGTGGTCCGATATCAGTGGTGTATCAGGGGTCCGAGACCTGCCCCCCCATCCCCCCGGCACTGTTTTTTTTTAAATTGTGAAGTTTAATTTTTAATTGTTAAGTAATAAAGTAATAGAAGTAACTTTTTTCTAAATTTTAGGAACATGCAATTGTTAACATGATACCAAATAATTATGAGGATTAGGATTTGAACACTTATTTGTACATGAACTCCATTCTTCTGAATACTTTATTTGTACATGAACTCCATTCTTCTTTTCTTTTTGTGGGACCTTGAGTGCTACGTTTTCATAAAACGTTTCTTCCGAGTACTTTTTCATATTTAAAAATCATGTTTTTCTCTATTGGCAAAAACAGCCAAGTTTTTTTAATGTGCATGTCTTTGTGTGGCTCTAAAATATATCTTGATTCTTTTTAATGCTGAAAAACTTCTTTTGGCAATTGCAGTTGTTGATGGAAAGTTTAATATGAGGTCTGCTAATTTTTACACCTCAGTAAACACTATGCCCAATTTATTAAACTTTATGTAACACGTAATGTCCCTTACTGTTTATGTAACACATAATGTCTCTTACCGATTTGTTTTTGTATTCATCAAAGGAATAAAACACCTTCAGTTCATTTTTTAGTCGAGCTGTGTCAGAATTTGAAGCATAGAGTTCTTTAACTCACTGGGCGCCATGAGTGTATTAATGCATTTTCTTGTCTGTCCCGCAAGCGCCATCAGCGTCTGAACACGTCCTGAAATCGGTGTTCCAAAAGTGGCTTGAGCTAGCTGAGACAGCCTGTAAAAGATTTCCCAATATCACCAACAGCGAGTTCAGACGTTTGTTCTTTTTCCCTGCATGGTAACCTAAGACACACCTCATGTCAGGTGTTAAAAGATAAATGGAGTTTAACCAAACAAAATCCTGTGACCCAAGGATGTGAACAAAGGCCCCCGATGACTCCCTATCCCCTATGGCGGGCTCTTAGAGGGCAACATCATCAGCGATATGTGAAATGGAAGAACTGCGCCGCACATGAATTTTTCATTTCTTCTCAGGTTTTTACTATACTTTTCATTAACATATGTGCACAGAACAAGTATTTACTATGTAACTTACAGCATACCACAGAGGCATGAGGACTAGATAGTAAAATACTTTAAAAGATAAGCTGCTAAACTAACGCTCCAATATTTTAAAAAGTATCGGAAACTTAATTATTAAACTCCCTGTAACCAGTATTGATTACGCACTCCGTATACAGCCTATTTTGAATAACAACGCGTACATCTATATAAAAAAGCTCTTTTAATTTCCTCACTTTAAAATTTTCCACTGTCTTGAAGGTAAACCTATTGTTTCAATGTATGAAAGAATGCTCACAAAAAAAAATGCCCACTTCTCGAAAATATGTCAACTGTCGACTATTTCTTATGTCTGTTAAAATCATGGCCTTTTTTTTCATTATTTCATTAAGAAATGCTTTAATTTCAACTATCTGGTCAAGATCAGGGTTCGGACAACTGACCACAAAAGTTTTAGGGGCCATATAAAAATTGCAGTTTCTTGACCCTATAATGAGAATTTAATTGGGAACCAGGGATGTGCCAAGAGGGGGTGGTAGGATGCGTCAATCAAATTTTACAGTTGATAAATTAATGCAAGTATCAGTGACATGGGAGAAGTTGAGAAAGCGTTTTACTGTGAGAAATCGTAATGCTACGTGGCACGCTTATTATTTTTAGTAAAACTAATTAATTATATAATTTAATAGAAAACGATTTGAAATCAGAGAATAATTTTTAGTTCACTGTAAACCGCCACACAGGAAAACTGCCACGCATTGGAAAATTGGCACATGTTTTTTATTAAGGGGCCAGACAGAAATTGCCGTTCTTCCGAGGAACACTTTGAATGTGTGGCAGTTTTCCAAGTTTCTGAATTATGTGTGGCAGTTTTCCAAGGTGCCTAACAACGGGAAGGAGCTTTTTGTTTGTCTGAATTTTCACGCCAGTTCATACGTAGGGCAACTGGCTACAAAAGTTCATGGGGAGGGAGGGGGGCCTACAAAGATTGCCATTTTCTTGGCCTATATTGAGAATTGAATTGGGAACTCCAAACAAATTTCGAGAAAATGTTCTGTGTAAGCCAAGCATGAATTACACTGTGACTCATGCAGTGTTCAGAAAAGAATGATAAGGTGGGACTAATTTGACTTGTTACATAAATTTCATGAATATGAGATCAGTGGAATAAAGACTACTCGGCGTACCGGAATGGTGAGGGAGCATAAATAAAATTGTAATCTATAGAGGTTACCTACCTGGAAGTTGACAAGGTAATATCAAAAGTGTGATTTCTGTGCAACCCGCTAACAGTTTTGTGGTCATCCTAAATTGAAGTAGACACAAAAGGGGGAAAAGGCAATTTTTATAAGGCCCTTTAAACTTTTGTGACCAGTTGTTCGTATGGTCAGTTGTCTTAAACTCGGTCAGATCATTGATATGCTTAAGTAAGTGATAAAAAGTAATAAATAGGAAACAATATATCAGTCATCAAGTGCTTAAAATGGGCCCAGGATGCATGCCCCATTGTAGTTATTTTGCAATTTCCTCATTTGGGGCACTGAAAGTTCTGGGTTTATGAATTAACATTTTAAAAATATCTTCTGGGGTAAAGACTTAATACACTGGTTCACCAAGACACCAGTACTTAGCCTATGCGATACCTTGTGAGTGCTTTTTGTTTTACCATGTGTTTAAGAAGCATTCAGTTTGGGGTTAGATAAATTTGCTTTCCCTGTAATGCACCACTCCCTAATTCTCTGTGAAAAGAATGCTGCAGATACTTTGCCTTAAGCATAGTTACTTTTCTTGGAAGAGCCTAACACACTCACACACGTGTGTTGATTCGAACAGTGTGTGTCTTCGGCCATTTTGGAAAGAAACTACGATGGCCTTATATTGCTAGCTAGGTAACGTTATGTGGCTGCGGGGAGAAAGTGTCCTGATTAGTTTTGTCTATTGCTTAGTTGAAATTAAGATATTTTTTTATGAAACTAAGAAAGGCCTAATTTTTTCTGTGGACATTTTTATCAAATTTTCAAGAAGTGGGAATTTTTACCGTGAGCATTTTTTCCCCATACACTGTTGTTTATGCTTTCCAACCATAGACTGAAGAATCCTGTATCTTTGAACTTTTTCCATCAGCAGCAGAAGAGGGTGCGATTATGACATAATTTAAATATGTTGTCTGGGGACGATCCCTACTGCAAATGTTGAAAATTACACCAAAGGTCTAGACATAGGAACAGTAATTCACATAAACACCATTCTGAGTGATAATTTATGTAAATGCGTTTCGATTATGACGAAAGTGCGGTAGGTTGTTCTTGATAAATAGCAGATTTACCGCGATGGAAATCTTGGGAATATGGTCAAATGAACTCTCAAACATGGGTAGCGAAAAAGGGAACAGATTCGAGGGACATGTGTTCCAGAAAGGCAAGACAAATGACATTTTAAATTATAAACAGCAGAAATGTAGATAAAACTGGAAAAACACTGAAGTGTACTGTGAAATTGACGTGAAACAGTGTACACAGTGAACAGAGTACACATTTAAAAAAGAAATAAATCCAAAAAAAAAAAAAAAGAAAAATCACTAAATGTTGTTTTTGAAATAAAAAATTCTCATGCAGGAGCCTTCCCTCTCACATCAACCTAATTTCTTGAAAAACACATGTTTCAGGAAACTTTTAAGCACTGGAAAAAGTTTACCATCAATGACACGCTTGCAAATCAATACGTATTCATACATTGTCGCCTCAACCCCAGAAATTAAATTCTGAATTCGCCACTACAAATAGTTGGATATGCGGTAACCCATTTGAGTCAGCCAGAATAGCAAAGCGGCACTCTTGTAAATCTTTTTTTCGATTGAAGTTTAACGACCACCTTGAGCAATTCAATGGGCTATAAGCAGTCGCCCTACTCAATTTAGGCCCACTACTTCCATGGAAAGGGGAATGGGGTAGAGCCATTGTTGTAAGGCAAACACAACATCCATGCTTCATCAGAGTTTCGAACCTGGACCAATCTCAGACGAATGGTCTGAAGTTAGGGCTTAGACAACAACTCCATGGGGTGGCGTGGTTTGTGTGTGTGTAATAAACAGCAATCATTAAGATCGTCAAGAAGGTCTCGCCATGTCTTTTAACACAACTGTCAGTTTTCAGCCAGCCTCCTCCATATACAGTCTAATTTCCAATTTCATCCACCCATCTTCCACATGGACATTTTGGGGAAAGGGGAGAGCGAGGCTTTGCTGCAACTCACCATGCCAGTCTAGTGGGTTGGTGTGTACAGGATAGCATTTTTCCTAATTGGTATATTTATACCGCTACAATTGTCAGGGCGTCTGAGTGTGTGTGCGTAATTCAGCCTCCTATCACTGGTTTACAAAATCTTTACTGAAGTTCTTTCACATCTTCACATCGCTTGAAGGCAGCACTGGACGTGGCTCAACTAATTGTACAGGCTAGATTCAGGAGTGCCTACAGAACAATAGATCATATCCAAGTACTAAATGAACAAATTTTAAGAACGAGGGAATATGAACTCCTATTATATATGGCTTTTTTATTGATTATATAAAGGCCTTTGATTTAGCGAAACCAGCAGTTACAATGGCTTTGAAATCCCGTGGTATTTAAGATGCATATATTAATAACATCGATGAAAATGCAAGTGCAAAGGTTCTAATATTGGAGGATACAGTACAAATAAATATTGGAAACTGAGGGAGAAAGGGTGACACCATATCTCCCAAATTCTTCAATGCCACATTGCAAAATGTCTTTAAATTGTTGAAGTGGGAAAACAAGGGGATCCATATTAACGGAGATTATTTAACTCATCTTCCCTTTGCTGATGACAGTCGGTTTTGCAGCTACTCCTTCAGAGCTGCAAAATATGATCCAGGAAATTCCTGACAAGAGAAAAGAAGTGGAATTAAAAAAGAACTTTCAGAAAACAAAACTGATGAGCAATGCTTTTACAAAAAATGAAGATTTATTGATTGATGTGGAAAATTTGAAGGTAACCTGTACCTACATTTGACTTAGACAACAGATATCAAGTGAGGGTCATATTGATGAAGAAATTAATTGGCGTATAACTTGGTTGGAGTGCTTTTGAGAGAAACAACCCAATTTTCAAGAGCACAATACCATTATGTCTTAAAAGAAAAGTTTCTAATCAATGCAACATTCCAGTTCTTACTTAAGGAATAAAAATCTGTATGCCATACTACAGAGATAAAGCACATATAAAGATGGCAAAGTAGCAACGATAAATTGTGTCGGTGTAACTTAGTTGGGAAATCATTCAGCTCTGGAGCAGAAGGATATGGGTTCGATCCTTGTCACGGGCACATCTGCTAATTCCGAACATGAAGCATAACTAAAAAAGACATACAAAGGATGTAGACAACTGAAAAAAGGATGGAGAGATGTATGATTGGTGTAACCAGGAACGATAATATAGGAACTCGTGGATCAGGAAAATGATCAACTGGAAAATGACATTATCATCAGAGTTAAATCCCTGAAATGGCAATGAGCTACAGGGTAAACATTCAGAATATTTGCCATTTATTTAAATTACTGATGACTGCTGGGTGTGTAACACACATTACAAATGTGAGCACATCGTACTAATCCGAATAAATAACAATAACTAGCACTGAAACTATTCAATGCAAAGAATTTTGAGTCTACAGCACCAGGATTATTTTTATTTTTTGCTGTATCATCATCATCATTATCATCATTGTCAACCATTATCAATCCACTGCTGAACGAAGGTCTCCCCAAGTTTTTTCCACAACGGTCTGTCTTGTGCCAGTCTCCTACATGTTACTCCCACATACTTTCGAATTTCATCCACCCATCTCCCATGTGTTCTTCTTCTGGGTCTTTTCCTGTCCCTTGGAATCCAATCTAAAATTTTGGCTGTCCATCGATGGTCTGTTCTTCTGGCAGTATGTCCAGCCCATTGCCATTTCAGGGATTTAACTCTGATCATGATGTCTTCCACTCTTGTCATTTTTCGGATCCACGAGTTCCTCTTCTTATCTCTCCTGGTTACACCAAGCATGCACCTCTCCATGCTTCTTTGAGTAGTCTGCAGCCTTCGTATGTCTCTTTTAGTTAAGGTCCATGTCTCTGCACCATACGTAAGCACTGGAAGGATTCATTGATCAAACACTTTTCTTTTAAGACATAATGGCATATTGCTCTTGAAAATTATGCTGTTTCTTCCAAAAGCTCTCCAGGCAAGTTTTATATGCCGATTAATTTCTTCATCAATGTGACCCTCACTTGATATCTGCTGTCCAAGATAAACGAACGTATCTGTTATCTCCAGCTTTTCTCCATCAATCGATAAATCTTTATTTCTCGTAAAAGCATTGTACATCACTTTTGTCTTCTGAAAGTTCATTTTTAATCCCACTTCTTTACTCTTGTCAGCAAGTTCCTGGATCATACTCTGCAGCTCTCATGAGGTAGTTGCAAAAATGACTATGTCATCAGCAAAATGAAGGTGAGTTAGATAATCTCCATTAATCTTTATCCCTTTGTTTTCCCCCAGTTCAGTGATTGAAATACATTTTCCAATGTGGCATTGAAGAGCTTGGGAGATATGGTGTCACCTTGTCTCACTCCCTTTCCAATTTTTATGTGTGTTATATTTTCAAACAGCCGAATCTTTGCACTTCCATTTTCATAGATGTTATTAATAATATTAATGTGTGCATCTTCAATACCACAGGATTTAAAAGCCATTGTAACTGCTGATGGTTTCATCGAATCAAAGGCCTTTTCATAATCAATAAAAGCCATGCACAATGGAAGTTCATATTCCCTCGCTCTCTCAATTAGTTCTCTCAGTACGTGGATATGATCTATAGTGCTGTAGCCACTCCTGAATCCAGCTTGTTCTCTCAGTTGAGCCATGTCCAGTGTCACTTTCAAGCGGTGTGAAAGAACTTTAGTGAAGATTTTATAAACCGCTGATAGGTCTGTAGTTCCTGAGATCCTCAATGTCACCTTTTTTATGTAGCAGGATCATTGTAGCGTTGTTCCAATCCTCAGGAATCTTCCCTTCATTAAGGCATCGAGTGAAAATTTGGGCGAGTACTGTTTCAATTTCTCCACTTGCTTCTTGTATGATGTCTACAGTAATTCCATCTTCTCCTGGAGCTTTTCCCCACTTCATGGTCTTGATTGCAAGAGCAACTTCTGCTGGGAGGACTGGAAGAACTCTGGTACTGGTACCTTTCATGATGTCTGGAGTACATGTATCATCCCTTTCATATAATTTGGAGTAGAAATCTTTCACTCTTGCCAAAATTTCGCCTCTATTTCTTGTTACAGAACCATCTTTTTTTCTCAGTGCCATAATCTGTTTTCTTCCCTTACTGAGATGTCCCTTTGCTATCTTTAGGCTTTGGTTGTTTTCAATTGCTTTCCTCACTACTTCAAAGTTGAATTGCCTTACGTCTTCAGTTATGCTTTTTCGTACTGTCTTGCATAGCTCTATATATTCCACTTTAGAAGTCACATCTTCTTTAGTTGTCCTCATCTCTCTTGTTTTTTGCATCAACTGGTTTTTCCTGATAATTTGTTCACAAGCAACTTGTTCTTAGACTCAGCTAATTTTGTTGCTGTTTCCATGAGAGCTTTGGTTATTTTTTTTTTTTTTTTTTTTTTTTTGTTAACTTCAGAAATATCCACTTCTTCCGATGTTAGGCCTTCTAAAGCAGAGAATCTGTTCTTCAATTCCAACTTGAAGGTATTATGGTGTTTTTTAAGGTTGGTTATGTCAATACATTTTGTTTGTCTTATGAGCTTGCCACGTTCCAGTTTAGTGTTGAGGTGCATCTTACATCTCACCAATCTATGGTCACTACCTGTGTTGAACTTGTTTAGCACACTGCAGTCTTCTATGGCGAATTTTTTGTTACACATAATATAATCAATTTTACTTGTCGTCCCATTTGGATGTCTCCATGTCCATTTCCTGTGTGGCTTTTTCTTGAAAAAGGAGTTCAAGATGTAAAACCCTTCTGCCTCTGCAAACTCTACGAGCGTATTTCCACGCTGGTTTCTATTGTCGTGACCGAATTTACCTGCTGAAGTTTCATTCTGGTACTGTTGCCCTATTTTTGCATTGAAATCTCCCATAATTATCTTCAAGTGCTGCTTGCCTTTATTATTTAGATGACAAATTTCCTCATAAAATTCTTCAATTTCTTCTTCAGGATGACTTGTGGTGGGTGCATAAGTTTGAATAATCTAAGCCTGGTATCTTCTCGAGAGTTGGATAACAAGTCGTGCAGCCAACTCTCGAGAAGATACCAGGCTTAGATTATTCAAACTTATGCACCCACCACAAGTCATCCTGAAGAAGAAATTGAAGAATTTTATGAGGAAATTCGTCATCTAAATAATATAAGATTGCATAAAAGTCCTCTTTCTATTGAAGGGGAGGTTGCGTGTTGATTTTATTTTTAGAGGATAAAAATATATTCCTGTTCGCAAGACGTACTACCTACTAATCCTCAGCAAACAATATGTGTTTTTTCCAAGTTATATAAAGAGGGGAAATTAAATAAAAATGATAAACCTCAATTGACCAAAAATAGATTACACTAATTGTTAGTGAATAAACGCTTATTTTTCCATTGTAGGTGGGATTCCGGGTTGTGTATATTTATGCTGTGAAGGAATCAATTACAATTGCTATGAAACTCACTTTGTACACAAGGATTTCAAGTTTTCCTTGTGCGATTGATGTGACAAAAAGGACCTGCATGTATCATACTGTAGGTTGCAACACAAGGAAAACCAGGCACGACTCTCTGCTATTACTGGAGACAGGGATTATTATCATGGCATATCCCACTATCATGGCTGTCAGTCAGTGACATCTTGTTCCTCCTCTCAGGGGGAAATGTAACAATTTCAGGTAGCAGCTTTCGTCCACATAGCCCGCCGCTCTTAGGAGGTGTTTTCACGAGACGCATTGCGGAAATTAAAGAAGCGCTGGGAAAATGCTTGAATCTGTGAGTTAAGTTCTAACAGTAGATGTTCAGGGAAGCTTTCACAAAATTTATCAAAACAGTTCGAATCCAACAAAGCCACGAATTTAAGATATAATCTCTGATTTTAATTTATTGACACTTCACAAAAACTGAACAACTCTCGCGAAATGCTTATGGGTAGGAGTATGAGAGTGACTGAGATAGTCTAACTCTTCTTTTTTCTGAGTAAACCATTTCCCAAAGCAATGGCCCATTCCCCTCTACCAGCTGATTCATGTTGTCATGGAAACGCTAGCAGGTGATTGTACGGAAGGTTTTCGCATCAGAACTGTGAAGACTCTGGAAGAGCTGCTTGTGTTATGCCCTTGGTTTTGGCTAGCCAGACTGAGTTAAAGAAGTGAATCCACAAGTGTTTTTTCTCACACCAAAAGCATTGACATATTTTAATACCGTTGATAATTTACTTTTATTTGTGTCTATTTAATTCAGTTTTATTTGTGCATTCTCTAGGCTTCGCAGCTAGCCTAGCTAGCCTTGAATATACGCCACTGTCCGATATATACGGGGACTGGGATTTTTCTTTGATGAATGGTGTTTGAGCCGGGAATGTCAGTTAGGCCTCTCGTGGGATTCACGTTTTCGCTGACAGAATAGTCAGGGGTTTTTTTGGCGATCAGAGATCGACCGGTATTGGACAGAAAGACTCAAATTAAACATGACGGAGGGTCTTCTGGGATATTTCCGAGATAGTAAAGTGTTCGCCATCTGGAAACCTGTTGGCATGTGGAGATAGCTAATCGAACAGAGTTTGTTTCTCATCTATAAAATTTTCTTACGTTTAACAAAGGACTGGTTATTGGAGTCACTCGTTGTCTTAGATATTAAGTAATAGGTGACTACACGTTCCAGTATTTCAGTGATCGAGTTCAACTCGACTGGATTCAAAAGAACCTACGTCGGGCCCGTTTGGGAGATTTGGAATCAGTAAGACCTAGTGGGGATTGAACTCAGCGGTGCCCGACAGTCGTATTCATGGAAATAATTTCCTCATTCTAGCAACTGTAACTCAAACTACCTCTTGTGATGTAAAGAAGCCATCATGTTCAAAATAATTATAATCTACAACAGCAGTCATCCATACTAGTGCCAAAAAGTATGGAGAACTTGATTAAATATGCAATACACACAGAATAAAGAACAGTAATTGTGGAAAGTTTTCTTCCCAGAAAAAAGATTTGCCAAAATTATCATAGATAGTTCGAAAAATATTCACCTGAAGCCATGATAAATTGTTCAGACTAAAACAATTAACTTGGCTAACAGTGAAAACAAGCATCTAATAACAGCATTGTTTGTTTTGTCATAATTTGAGCTGTGTTCATAGTAACTTAAAGTAACAATCAGAGAAAAATCAACTACAACTTCAAATTAAGAGCAGTAATGAATCTTATTAAAGTGCTACGAGAAGAAATCATACAGAATCTGTCTCACTTGTCACTGAATTACACAGTGATCTTGCACAAATTATAATACACATACAATACACAATTAATATATACATACATACACTGCATTCTGTCCAGTAAATATGAAAAAATGCTTGCCCTAATAGATTTTTCTCACTGTCTTTAGGAAGGCTTTCTTCAGAAAATGAAATGAAATTTGCTGTGACATAAACTGTTTTAGGATTCCTAACATGTGACCTGAAAGAGAACCAGATGTTGATAGTTTTGTTACAAAAGTAATTCAAAATGTAGCTTTACATCAGGACTGACCCTCAAAAATTTACTCTTCACAATTTTTCATACACACAGTATACTAATACATTTGATATATTAAAAAGTGTTGTCAGTAAAACACAATGTTACATAAAACACTCAGCACAATTTGTGAATGATACCATGCATTATATACAGTATATATATATATCATCATCATCATCATTGTCAACCATTATCAATCCACTGCTGGACGAAGGTCTCCCCAAGTTTCCTCCACAACGGTCTGTCTTGTGCCAGTCTCCTCCATGTCACTCCCGCATACTTTCGAATTTCATCCACCCATCTTCCATGTGGTCTTCTACTGGGTCTTTTCCTGTCCCTTGGAATCCAATCTAAAATTTCGGCTGTCCATCGATGGTCTGTTCTTCTGGCAGTATGTCCAGCCCATTGCCATTTCCGGGATTTACCTCTGATCATGATGTCTTCCACTCTTGTCATTTTTCGGATCCACGTGTTCCTCTTCTTATCTCTCCTGGTTACACCAAGCATGCACCTCTCCATGCTTCTTTGAGTTGTCTGCAGCCTTTGTATGTCTCTTTTAGCTAAGGTCCACGTCTCTGCACCATAAGTAAGCACTGGAAGGATGCATTGATCAAACACTTTTCTTTTAAGACATAATGGCATATTGCTCTTGAAAATTATGCTGTTTCTTCCAAAAGCTCTCCAGGTAAGTTTTGTACGCCGCTTAATTTCTTCACCAATGTGACCCTCACTTGATATCTGCTGTCCAAGATAAACGTACGTGTCTGTTATCTCCAGCTTTTCTCCATCAATCGATAAATCTTCATTTCTTGTAAAAGCATTGTACATCACTTTTGTCTTCTGAAAGTTCATTTTTAATCCCACTTCTTTACTCTTGTCAGCAAGTTCCTGGATCATACTCTGTAGCTCTGATGGGGTAGTTGCAAAAATGACTATGTCATCAGCAAAACGAAGGTGGGTTAGATAATCTCCATTAATCTTTATCCCTTTGTTTTCCCAGTTCAGTGATTGAAAGACATTTTCCAATGTGGCATTAAAGAGCTTCGGAGATATGGTGTCAACTTGTCTCACTCCTTTTCCAATTTTTATGTGTGTTGTATTTTCAAACAGCCGAATCTTTGCACTTGCATTTTCATAGATGTTATTAATAATATTAATGTATGCATCTTCAATACCGCAGGATTTCAGAGCCATTGCAACTGCTGATGGTTTCACTGAATCAAAGGCTTTTTCATAATCGATAAAAGCCATGCACAATGGAAGTTCATATTCCCTCGCTCTTTCAATTAGTTCTCTCAGTACATGGATATGATCTATTGTGCTGTAGCCACTCCTGAATCCAGCTTGTTCTCTCGGTTGAGCCATGTCCAGTGTCACCTTCAAGCGGTGTGAAAGAACTTTAGTGAAGATTTTATAAACCACTGATAGGAGGCTGATAGGTCTGTAGTTCCTGAGATCCTCAATGTCACCTTTTTTATGTAGCAAGATCATTGTAGCGTTGTTCCAATCCTCAGGAATCTTCCCTTAATTAAGGCATCGAGTGAAAATTTGGGCGAGTACTGTTTCGATTTCTCCACTTGCTTCTTGTATGATGTCTACAGTAATTCCATCTTCTCCTGGAGCTTTTCCCCGCTTCATGTTCTTGATTGCATGTGCAACTTCTGCTGGAAGGACTGGAAGAACTCTGGTACTGGTACCTTTCATGATGTCTGGAGTACATGTATCATCCCTTTCATATAATTTGGAGTAAAAATCTTTCACTCTTGTCAAAATTTCGCCTCTATTTCTTGTTACAGAACCATCTTCTTTTATATATATATATATATATCTTCTGAAGAAAGAAGGTTAAAAAAGCATGTTGAAATGACTCTTCCAGAGATGCCAACCCTAGAGACTCTATATCAGGAGTGTTAAGGTAAATTTCAGGAGTTTTGAGCATAACTTCAGGAGTACTAATGTGCCTGATATTTTACGCATTATTTACAAAAGTATGAAATAATTTTAAAAAATATTTACAACTTAATAAAAATACAGCAATGTACTTTTAATTTAATACATAAATTATTTGAAATTAGTAAATATAAAATTTCAACATTTTAATATACCTCATAAACAGGTCAACATTTTGTTCAGTTAAATATTCCTGCTCATAAATTTCAATCTCGAAAATACAGTTCACATTAACATATTCTTGGCACATAACTGAAAAATATTAAGTTTTTACATTGTATTGCAATTAAATCACTTTGCAGAAAAATCAAGCAGCTAGTGAGAAAAGAAATTAACTTGTGTTGTGAATAAATTTGAGTCCTTCGCAAGGGAAGCAGAAGTAGCTGATCGTAGCTCCCTGATAATATCTTTTGAAAAATCTTGTTTATAACACAATTCTTCTGCAGAAATAATTCTAGTTTTTTCCACCAGCAAATCTGATAGAACCTTATCAGAAAGATTTGGACAAAAGTCAGTCTTGTTCTTTCTCACAATGCTGAATATGCACTCACTTTCTGCATTACTGTGAGGAATTACTGATACTAAAAACATTATCTTTGAAAGCAAGTCATCTGTACAAGCAGCATATAGACCATTTTGCATAAAAAAGACTACTTTCTGAGATGTTGCACGAGCTAAAGTTGATACCATAGCTGTTGTCTTGGTGCAGCCAGCACTGTACTTTCCCGCAATTTTAGAGTCTGGCAACATACGACGAAATAATGGTCCTGCATGGTCACTACACGCTATTGGAATGTTATGCTCAATAAGGAAATTAGCAAACAGTGTTTTGGCCTTCGTTACGGATTCAGAATCATCAATTTAAAGAAAGAATTAACTGTACTCGAGTTTTCAAATCCAGGAGCAAGTTTCTGATGCTTCAGCCCAGCACTATGTCGATGACAATCACGACCACCATGCGCTACTGAAAAATCACTACTACAAACAATACACAGTGAACTACTAGCCGTTTTTCCTTTTTTCAAACATGGCCATTTTGCACTATATTCCAGTAAGAACATTATATTTCTTATTCCCTTTCTTTTAAAAAGTAAGCCAGCCATCATTATTATAAGCAGAGAGCATGAATTAAGAAGAGCTACTTCTCAGTTGAGTTGCCTTACCACAGCACGCATGCGTGGTTGCGGTTCCACCCCAAGCAGATCCATTCTTTACTAAAGGGATGGATCACTTAACAAACAAATCGCGAGCAGTTATTTTAAGGCTCTAGCACCTACGCGTGGCTTTCATGACACCTGCTGTCAGAAATAAAAACTGAGATTATGCCCCAATTTCAGCAATAAACAGAATTCATACAATTACATAGAAAAACACAAACACAAGCGTTTATCTAAAAAAAAAGTTACAAAAAAAAATTATTTTTTATTGCTGATCCATACTTCTGATTTTGATAGAAATACCGGACAGACTCCGGAATTTCCTGAGTGGTTAGCATCTCTGCTCTTTCATGTCACTCCAACATGCTTTCAATTCCATACACTCACTACACTCATTTCCCACATGGTCTTCTGCTGAGTCTTTTTCTGTCTCCTGGTATCTAGTCTAATATTTCAGTTGTCTGTCAGTGGTCCATTCTTCTAGCAATACATCCAGCCCATTGTCGGTTGGTTGGTTGGTTGATTAGTGGATTTTAGTGGCGCAAGGGCCAGGTTTGGCCAAAGAGCGCCAGACAACCAGCCCATTGTCATTTCAGGGATTTTATTTTATCATCATGTCTTTCCACTCTTGTCATTTTCCTGATCCATGAGTAACTCTTTTTATCTTTTCTGGTTACACCATGCAAACATCTTTCCATGCTTTTTTCCATTGTCTGTAGCCTCTGTGTATGCCTTTTTTATGTAGGTTTCTTCCAAATGCTCTCCAACCAAATTTTATATGCCAATTAATTTTTTCATCAATGTGGCCCTCCCTTAATATCTGTTGCTCAAAATAAATGTAGGTATCGGTTACCTCAAGATTTACGCCATCAATTGCTAAATCATTAATTCTGGTAAAAGCATTGTTCATCAGTTTTGTTTTCCAAAAGTTCATTTTTAATGCTGCTTCTTTTTACTCATGTCAGCAAGTTTCTGGATCATACTCTGCAGCTCTAAAGTAGTAACTGAAAAAAGTACTGTCATCAGCAAAATGAAGGCAAGTTAAATAACCTCTATTAAACTTTAATTCCTTTGTTTTCCCAGTTCAATGATTGAAAGACATTCTGCAATGTGATACTGAAGAGTTTTGGGAGATAGAGTGACATGGAGGAGACTGGTACAAGACAAAGTTGAGGAAGAAACTTGAGGTGAGCTTCATCCAGCAGTGGACTGTTCATGATAATGATATATATACAGGGTGATTCTAAATTCACAGGACAAACTTTAAGGGGTGGTAGGGCAGCACACTAAAACAAACATTTTTTGTCAAACAATGTATGTCCGCAACTGAAGCGTGTAGGCACTAGGGAGTGTTGTTTGGCGCACTTGAAAATCATTCCTCTGCTTAAACCGATCAGTCGCAAGGCAGATTTCACACGTGATGGAGCAATTCACAAATTCCGATTTAGCAGACATGCATCTAACGTATGGGGCTGCCAATGGAAGCGGAAGAGCTGTGCAAAGATTGTACCGTGAACGCTTCCCCAACAGTAAATATTAAAATTGGTGATTTTTCAAGTGGCCATTGGCCAGTGGGTGGATAAAATCTAGTGGCCACTTTACTTATGGCTATTTTGTGTTGTATACACATTTCAGCACTGCACTGTATACCTTTCATTTATTTAGACATAGTTAAATTGTCCAGTGCAATTAAATAAATAAATATAATCTTAAAAGTTATATTTTTCTTCAACTACATCAACCAAATTTCCTAGACAATTTTTATTGGCAAGATAATTTAATCCTTTTTATTTGGTCTCTCGCTATGTTCACATAAAATCTCTCAATTTCCCACCACAAATTGATAGCAGTTGAAGGGTCAAAATTTTCAAGCAATACTTACTTTGGCTTACTTTATTTGCTGTCTATTTTCTGAAGTCATTTTTTTCATGAGCATTATCTTGTCATCAAGAACATTGCCCACAATGCTCGTATTTTCTTAACTTCTGCATTGCTTGGCAGGCATAATGGTCAGCAGTATTTCAACAATTTGTGCTATGACCTTCACGTACTAAAAATAGCTTGTGTTTAGTTTCTCTAACAGTTTTTGGAGAGTTATTGATGGTCAAAAATGTTCAGAAATCATGCTTCGAAGCTGCTTCCATTCTGCTAAATTTTTCGTTACATTCCATTTATTTTTGGTTAGGTTCTTCCTGGTGTCAAAATGAAAACTGGCTGTATAGCTTTCAAAAATGAATTTCATACCTTATAGCAGAATCATTTTGTGACACTGTGTGGTTGCCAGTATTGAATCATAGCCATACATCTACCATAGCTGAGATTGGGAGAAATGGGATACCGACCTGGTCACTTTATTTTACAAACTTACAATGATTCCTAGCCACTAACAGAAAATAAAAGTTCAGTAATTTCCTGGGTTGCTCAAATAAATATTGCATTAGAAACATTCAAAAACCTTCACAGGTGTTGAAAAAATAGTCATGACGAAATAAGAACACATGCAGAGTGTAAGAGCAGAAGAATTATTTATTATAATAAGTAGAACACATAGACATTATGCCTGCATAATTGGGGATTTATATATACATATGTAGCCCGTTGACATGAACATTATGCCCGAAATATCGTAAATCTCTTGTGTTATGTGTAATTATTGTATGATATGTTAACGCACGTGGCATATTAATGAGACTCTAAAAACATGCTCCATGTGTACGGAGAAAGGATGATTCTAGAACTTTTCAGAATTCATTGTGATTGGAAGAAAAGTTTTATTCACCACGCCCAAATAAGGAAAACTTTTTCCATACTGATAGCATCAGCCATTAGAGTATGACTTTTGCTGGACATTGTTGAACACAAGCAGACGCCAGTTTGTCTGGCAAACTACCATTAACCATTGTTTTCGTATAGTAGTGTATATTGTGTTAATGTATTTTCAGAATAATGTAAAGTCTGTATATAGAAGCACCGGGTCAGAGTACTTCAAGCAAGCCACCCATCTCCGAAGGCAGTTCAGTAACGCCCGAAGCGAGACAGGTGCGCCAAGCAGATATCAGGAGCGAGATGCCGGGCCACCTCTGTGACGTAGGTAGCAGCAGGCAGGAAGAGGTATGCCCTCGGGGCAGGAGCTAGGAGGAAAGGTGACACAAGCGAGGCGAGAGAGAGAGAGAGAGAGGATGCATATGTTAGTCTGAGTTTGGGACAAACAGAGGGAGGACTCTCTCATTGTGCATCTCAGGAGAGCTAGGGAGCATGTTCAGATCGGCCAGGGAGGGCCAAGTTCGTTGACCGCGTACCGGAGATCGACCGGACGGGTCATAGGTTGTACGTAATCCGTGATACAGGTCCTAGATCGAAAAGGACTCTCACAAATTACGCAGTTTAGGCTGAGATAGATAGTGTTAGGCAATAACGCGTAAGACTAAGAGATACAGAGCAGGAATAATATTCATTTAATATTGTAACTGCACAACCTTTCATCAGAGAGCGAGCCAACAGAAGTAACTGTTGGCTCGCTCTCTGATGAAAGGTTGAGATTTGATTTCACTAAATAAATCCATTGTTTATTCTCGGAGACTTTTTCCCTTAGTTGTATACTAGTGATTCCTTCAGGCTTCAGATATCTTCTTCCATCCTCCTGATACACAGATCACATACCAAATACCAAAGCGAGGAGGATTTCATCTAATCAACCAATCTTGGTTTGGGATGGTTTCGAGTAACAAACACCTTTTGAACTTTTACTGGTTGTGTGTGTGTGTGGGGGGGGGGGGGTATGGCATGAGTATCAGGGATCATAGCATACTTCTGGAAAATTTTAGGTAGGAATTTCAGGAATTTTAGGAATTTTTAGGAAAATTTTAGGAGTGTATTTCAATAAAAACTAGATGTATATTTGTATACATCTAGTAAAACAACTTTGTATACATTGTAAAGAGTTTGCTTCACACCCTTCAACCATATATACTGATAGACTGCGCATGACATCAAAATTTCTGGCTCCAACATAAAATCACATGACAACAGTCAAAAAGATGGGTTACACCTGCTGTGCTTATGGTTGCTCTGAGCGATATAGTAAAGAAAGTTCTATGATTTTTCATGGGTAAGAAACGAATTAAATACCTAAGTCAATAAAGTTCAATTACTTAACCAGAAACTTGCAGCTATTGATATAAAAATATAGTAACTTAAGAAAAAAAAAATGGAATGCATGTTCCAAATTCTTCGCAAATGTTCATCACATTATAAATCACAAAATGTAAACAACCCGATCATGCATGTATATAGCTCATAAGTAAACTTACCTGAAGAGTTTTCATTATATATGAGGCGCATTCACATAATACACCGAAAACACTGAAGTTCTGCAGCGTAAATTAGTAATCATAACAGCATTTTTACACGAAATTTGGAGTCTGATGATGACGTGCCCAATGTTTGAGCCATGGCGGCTTTGATGCAGCTATTGCCAATGTGCAGTCCATTAGTATATATGGTCGAAGTTAACACCCAAATTTTTTGCATAACGTTTAATGTCTAAAGTTTAAGTATGATTTACTTCTAATGTTCAGTTCTTATCTTTTCACGTGTTATTATCATATTCAAGTATATTTACCACATTCAAGTTTCACTTTGAACATTAATATGCTGTTGAACCAGAAGCAATTCACGATTTTCACAGTAAAGTTTTCAGGTTTCACATTAAATTATAATATCCTAAAAAGGTAATTGAAAACCAAGAACTATGTACAATTGTTCACTGAATTACTTTTTTCATATTATTGTTTTAACCTTTTCCTGATTAGCCTATCTTTTTCTGCTTCTACCACAACTAATTTACTTTCAGTTTTCTTTATTTCAGCTGAACCTTGTATGATCAAGTTAGAGGCAACTGCTATTTCAACAGTATTTTGTTTTTCTACAGCTTTTCTCATTCTTTCTGTTCCCTCTTGAATTATTGCTAGGGAGGCTTCTTTATCGTTTTTAAGTCTATTTATTTCTGCATCATTTTCTTTTGTCATCAAACTCAGCTTTTCTTTTTTTATCTAGCTGCTTTTCCTTATTTTCCCTCTCTTTCTGCTTCCTTTCTTTTACCTTTTTTGATTCTTCTTCCTTCAGCTTATCAACATACTCTTTATAAAATTTATGTGAATCACAAACACTATTTAACAAATTTCTTGTTATGGGAACTTTACTTACACATCCATAGTGTTTAATGGCCCCTTTAACTATTCTTAATGATGTTATAGTTGAGTCTTTTAAGTTAGCCTTGTCCTTCCTTAACAGAGCAGTGTTAACCGAAAATCCCCTTTCTGCATCAGCATTACCATGAGGTAAAACTAAAATTGACTTTATGAGTTTAGCAAGATTTGAGTATTTTTCTTTTCCGCTAGAGTCTTTAATACTAAATATATTACGCCAGTAATGATCAATCCGCACTGGAATATGCCCTTCCTCTGAAAATTTCACTAGTTCATCTAGAGTTGGCTTATCGCAATTTAAAAGTTTCCACTCTTCTCTTACTCTATCAATTTGTTCCTCAGAAAGATGCAAAACACTTGAAATTCTGGTTATTTCCGAAAGTCCTTCAGTGACTGAAAGTTGAGTTGACTCTTTCTTTGGTTCTTTTACCTTTAAAACTTCTATGTCTCTTAGCTTTTGATTGCAGAATGGCAAATTTGACTTTAAATATTTTGTGGTTGCAATTAGTGATGATCTTACATCTAAGAGAAATAATTTCTGCCTGGTCTCCTGAACATTCCTGAGGAGATTTTTGTCTTCATACCAACTTCTAACTCCCCTAGTTTTTTCCATGAATTTTTGTTTTCAAAATCTACATTCTTTAGGTCTTCTCCAAATTTCCCTGCTATAACATCATCTTGGATAAACTGAGCCATAACATTCCTCATTAAAGTATTTAAATCAGAATATAACTGGTGTATTTTTGGTTCTTCACTCTGATAACATAATGAAAACTTTTCAAAATTTTGGTGTGAAAATGAAATTAATGCTAAATAGCAAGGAGTAAGCTCATTTTTCAGGAAACAGTGAATTCTTTTATACCTTGCCGAATTGCGCAGTTGTTTTTCAAATATTTTTTGAGATGGCAAGAAGTTTAAAAAATATTCTGTAATATTTAGCCATTGATCCAAGAGCCTCTGGGCTACAGAACCAACGGTTAACCATCTGTTGCTGACATGACGCAAAAGAAATTTGGCAGTGACCAATGTTATATCCTCGACAGATTTATAATCCTCTCGTCTTGCAGCACTACTCTTTAAAAAGTAATGCATATCAGTAGCAAATTCGTCAAAATCTATATTTAAGCTTGTCAAAAAAATTTTAAATGCATTACTAACAACATGCAGGTTGCAAAAACCTAGTTCCAAAGATTTCTGGCCTGTTTCTTGTTTTACAACTTCATTGAATTTGCGTAAAAGCACTTATTTACATTTGGGCTGTCCATGGATACACAAATAATTCTGTTCAACGAAATATTGAAGGATGATAACACATCAAGAATTTCTTTTAGCAAAATATCTGCTGTTGCATGACCCAGAAAAACGCTTGTTAGGTATCGGCAAGAAACTGAATTTATTTCTGAAGACCAGTACCTGAGATACACATCCAACTGCCGTTTCACTTGTGTATTTGTAGTTTCATCAAATGCTATAGTAACCTTTCCTGGGCTACTAGATGCAATGTCTTTTTTCAAATCCTCTTCAAAATATTTTGACAATCCATGTGATATCACATAAGCAACTTTTTTTCTTTAAGTTGCATTTTGGCTGCAATAGCAGAATCAGGAAACATTTCTTTGAAAAGTTCAACTGTTTCAGTGCATGAAACAAAAGACATATTGTCCTTAGCAACTTTCATGGCCCATAATGCTTCGGCTTTAGCCAACTGTAAATCATGACTCAGTACTTCACTAATATTTGTTTTGGGCTGAAGATCCCGTCCTCCAAAGGCTTTCAGGATGGACTTATTTTGAAATTTACTTTGAAATTTCTGCAAATGTTTTTTTCCTTTATGATGCGCTTTTACTTGTGAAAAGCCACTATTAGAAATGTTGAAAATTTCTGAACACAATATACACTTAGCAGAAAATATTGTTTCAGTTGCAGAACACCATTCTTTCAACTTCACTCCGTCCAATTCTTTGGCGAGCCACGCATCTTGAAATTTCGTTTTGGATTTAGGCATCTTAAACACTTGTATTACTAACCAGAAAATGAAAGGGAAGTACAAAAACACGTTCCAATATTGCAAAACCAGACAACTTCCCGAAATTTGGCTGCGAGGATGTCAGAAGATATGAAAAAAAAAAAAAAAAAGCAGGTCACCACTAGAGAACTGAACCTGCACACAGCACAGAGAACACCATAAAAGACGTAAAACCAGAAACTATCATACGCATCTCACGCAAGTTCAGTCAAAGCGAGTCGGAGCCGAGACATATTGCGCATCGAAGGTCGCTGTCGCCGACGCATGATCGAAGGTCAATGATCACGTGCTCTACTGCCTGCCAAGATAATACTCAGCTACCATCCCATCGTCATTACCGGAGGTTACGGAAGGAGACCACATGTTTCCTCTTTGCTTCCACCCACCTGCGGTTTACAATAACAAAACATCAGCAGAAAGAGGAGGTTCCACAAGGCACGTACAAAAATAAAGTACGATCTTCTGCGTGCCACGGAGTTCGTCTGCAAAGCGCAAACCAGGGGTGAAAATGACCCCTCCCCTTTTCCCTTAGATCTCTTGTTACTCTCGAAAACTGTTCGAAGGCAAAAAAATGGAACGCCCGCCCCGAAGCAAGTGCATCTCGATGGCGTCATTTTTCCCTCCCTTCAGCAGCACAGCATATAGGCTGTGTTTCTACAATAACAGGTCTTTTTACCTTACCGTAATGGTAAATTTATTGGCGTTAATAACGGTTGTGTTTTTAATAAAAATAAGCTTACGAAAATTTTAGGATGAATAGCAAATTTTAGGTCTAATTTTAGGAATTTAAGGAGGGTCACAAAATATTAGGAATTTTAGGAGGAATGCGATCCCTGGAGTATTCACAGAACATCATAACAAGGCATCATTAACATAGTTAATGAGCGAGTCTGCCCCTACACAGAGTATCCTGATTCCATTGGATTCTGCTCGGTTTTTGAACCCAATGTCTTTTTTTTTTTTTCAGAAAAAGTTCAGTTTTTGTAGAATTTTAATGATTTCTCATTTTTTCCTGTTTGCCCACCTCAGGCCTTCCAAATGCTACGAATTCTCCATTGTCACTATGAAAACCATCAATTGCTACTGACTACAGGAAACATCGAAAACACAACGGAAACAAAATCTCTATGAAATGTTATTCAACATTTGTTCAAAGTTTATTTTCATGTTTTCAAAACTCTAACATTAATTAAACATTTTTGGGACTGTTTATTGGATATAATTTGAGTGTCTTCATGCTGTCTGTCGCCTGAAAATGATTGTTTTAGCACAGATGAAAATGCTCTGTAGTTTATTAAATTTCGAATTTTTCTTGCCCCAAGATGCATTTTTTTTCTTTTTTGTTGCTGCTGTTGTTTTGTTTTTCTCCGCTCTCTGGTTGTATTCTTTTTTGCTATATTTTTTCTGATTGTTTCTCATTTTTAATATTTTCAGTAATGGTGAAAAAGAACAACTTCTTATTTTAAGTTTTTTCTAGTGAAGAACAGTTTTTGTTATCCTCTAGACCAACTTCCAGAAAGGCTTTCATTAGCCAGGATCATTTTATTAACTGTGATGCAATTAAGTTAGATCTGCTAGCCTAACTTTATTTTTAAGGACTATTTTTCTTAAAGCTGTTTTAATAAAATTAGCTGGTACTTGGTTCTTGAGAAAGCTATTTATGAGAAGACTTATGTGGCCAAGGAAATCCAAAGACTGGTTACAGATCCTGGCTATTCAAAGTACCTGTGCAATAAGGACATGTTCTATTACTTTAGTGAATATATTATTTGTCCAGTGTAAATGTTTAATTACTTTAAAAGGAAATTTCTTTCTTTTATCAAATAGGCTAATGGTAGGGTTACCATTATTTAGTTTTATACTTAAATCTAAGAAATCAAGCTCCTGGTTATTTTGGTTAGCTTTACTGAATTTTAGACAGCTAGGGTAAATATCTGAAAATTCATTCTCTATTATTTCTGAGTTACTAATACAGAGCAAATCATCAATGTACCTGTAAATATACGTATAAGGAGCTATCAGAGTTCAAGGACCTACATTTAATAAACTGATACTCTTTACAGAAAAGAAACAGATTACAAACACTGGTGGAGTGGGAGCATCCCATAGGAATGCCATTAGTTTGCTTATAGAGAGTTTGATTACAAAGTATATGGTTGTTATTAATACAACAGTTAAGTAAAGTATTCCATCTATTGGCTTTAACTATTTGGTTAATTTTAAATTCTACAAACATCTCCTTAAGCGTGGAAATAATATCTGAAAGGGACAGATTAGTATACAGGTTCTCAAATAACTATTATTGCCTATGGGCCTTAGGCTAAAAGTAGAAGAAATCACTTCAGAATTGTTATTTATAATCCAAAAATCCCTGTTCTGCAGATTAGTACTTTCTCTAATAAGTTGCAAAACTTCTTTCAAAAGTGCTTCAAAATCTTTAGTCTCTTTTCTTTTTGTGACTCCTAACTCCACTGGCTATGAACCTGAATTTCACAGGATTTTTATGAAATTTTGCAGTAGCAAAAAGAAAAGGAAAACTCTGTCTGATAGCTACTTATATACTTACAGAAGATATATTGACATGGTTCATAAGCTTTTTCAATCACAAAATTCTAGGACTTTTGGATTTTTCTCCAGGACATATGATCCAAACACTCTTACTTAAAATATAATGAAACCATAGGTCTGTTCAACCTGTAACCTACAACAAACAACTTCTTACATGCTTGGGCAAACAGAATGCAAATGTTAAAAATGTTGTCCACTGCAGCTAATCAGAAACTTAGAATCACGGATAAATACTGAAATACCAAAACTGTCACTGAAAATGTGACCAGATTTAATATCTACTAAACTTTTGTATACTATACTACACTGATTTTGAGAAACTTATTTTTTTACTTTGGCTTTAGTTCAATTATTAAAGCAAATTACAGAATAAAAAACAACATAAAACTCAAATATACATAGGTAGGCATTACTCTTAAAATGCTTTCATATACCACACAATCAATACATAAAATACTATTTATATTTAATTATTTTGAAATAATGCTTACATTGGAAATTTTAAGGGTAAGGAAAGGTGAAATATTTGGAACTTTTTCAAAGGACCAAAGGGATTGTTATTTCTTAAACAAATAATCATAGGATCAAGTATTTGTGTTACATTTTATTTAGGGAAGGAATTTTCAACATAATATTGATGCTGTAGCTATGTTTTAAATCTGTACTTGCCAGCAAGCAAAGTATGCACAAAAATTTCCAACATGAAATGAAAGAGAATAATGGGAAAACCTTAAATACCAGGGTTGTGTACAACTGCATTTATTAGTGATCAAGGCAATTTATCTGGGCATGATTAGAAAACTAATTATAGAAGACGCAAAGTGATTAATCATAATATTTGCCCTTTTTAGGTATCAATCACCTGCAAAGTGCGTATATTTACGCGCAATTCACTAATGATATTCTATAAAAACAACCATTCACTTATCCGAAAGATCCCGGTCATTTTTTATCTTGTAACACTTCCAAGCATGTCAATTATATTGTTGTTAGCTTTCTGAGGTTGAACTGACTCTTTGCCTATGATTTTTCTTTTTCCGGGGATGAAACGTCATACTATCTTTTTTTTTTTATCGTGATGATGAGCTATAGTTACGTTTTATATGGCAGAGGGAAACCTGCGTGTCTTGTTCAGTAAATAATAATAATAAAAAAAAAAAAAAGATAATATGACGTTTCATCCCCGGAAGAGGAAAAATCATAGGCAAAGAGTCAGTTCAACCTCAGAAAGCCAACAACAATATAATTGACGTGCTGGAAGTGTTACAAGATGAAAAATGACCGGGATCTTTCGGATAAGTGAATGGTTGTTTTTATAGAATAGCAAAGTGATTAGTTTGCTCAGAAAATACTAAGAAACAACTAGATTTAAGTTTCTGATGTTACAAAGCAATCTAATTTTATGGCAAATTTTTATATAAAGCATTCATTAGCAAATTTCAGTAAAAGTCAAAATAACCCACAAAAAAAAAAAATAAAAAAAAATCAGCTACTTACTTCTACCAGCGGCTAAAAAGTATGTTACGAAAATTAACAAATGGTGCAAAAAAAGTTTTGCATAGCAGAAGGAAGGTGTTAGAGACAAAAAGATTTTTAAATCAAACAATTAAAAGAAGAGATAGAGAAGGAAACATGATATAACTGTATGCCTTTTAGCGGAAGAATTTTTCACAATGGAAAAGTTGAAAATCTTTAGAGAATGGCATACAGTAAAAAAGAAATTTCTCAATAGAGTTTTTAGAGGCAGAGATAGGCTGAAAACGGAAGTGCACAACATGACCCAGCGCCAGAATTGTGAACCACAAACCTCCTCAAATACAAACCTAAAGTGTTCCATAAGGTAAATGGTATCTGTTGTTAAAAGAATTTTTAAATCGGACATTTAAAAGTACAGATATTGAGAAAAAATAGATTAAGTATTTGTGCCTCCTAGCGGCAAAAGTGTGCATTATTTTGGGAAGAAAATACACACAAGGAGTTTTCATAGTTAGTAGTATCTGGTTGAAAGAGAATATTTTTCAATCGGGTTATTAGTCCCGTAGATTGCTGCAAACGGAAATGTGAGTTTACACCTTCTAGTGGTGCACTTGTGCATTTAGAAATACTTGAAATTACACGAGAAACATTTCACACCAAAAATGTTCTCCAACAAAGAAAGAATTTTTCAAATTATACTCCTAGAAACAGAGATACAGGCAAAAATAAGATATACGTGTATGCCCCCTGGTGGAAAAATTATACACTATTTAAGCAAGAGGTATTCTCAAGAAGCTTTTGGAGGTGAGCGGCATCGGTCCACGGAGGAATTTTTTCCATCGGGTTTCAAGCTCAGATTTTATTGCAAATACATCAGAAGCAAAAATAAACTTACACTCCCTAGTGGCCAAACCATTATTTACCAAAAATGAGAAATTATATGCAAAACATTTCCCCTCAAGAGCTGTATCCAAATCCAACGCAGGAAGAATTTTTCAAATTGGACTTTTAGAAACGGAGATATTGGGAAAATCGTGAATTACTGTTACGCCCCCTATCGGAAAATTATTAGTCCCATAGATATTGCTGTAAACGGAAACGTGAACTTACACCCTCTAGTGGTGCACTCGTGCGTTAAGAAATATTTGAAATTATATGAGAAACATTTCGCACCGAAAATGTTCAACAAAGAACGAATTTTTCAAATCGTACTCCTAGAAACAGAGATATGGACAAAAATAATATATACGTGTACTCCCTCTGGTGGAAAAATTATGCACTATTTAAGCAGGAGGTATTCTCAAAAAGCTTTTGGAGGTGAGTGGTATCGGTCCACGGAGGAATTTTTTCTATCGGGTTTCAAGCTCAGATTTTATTGCAAATACATCAGAAGCAAAAATAAACACTTTCGCCCCTGGCGGCCAAACTATTCTTTACCAAAAATGAGAAATTGTATACAAAACATTTCCCCTCAAGAGCTGTATCCAACGCAGGAATAATTTTTCAAATCAGACTTTTAGAAGCGGAGATACTGGGGAAATCGTGATTTACCGTTACGCCCTAGCGGAAAATTTATGCATTATTTGAAACAGGGACGGTAACTAAAATAGTCTTCGATATAAATGTTGAATGGAAGAATTTTTTCAATTGGATATTTAGAAGCAAATGTACAAAATAAAATTAATTTTAAATTCGATACAATCTTTATGTGCCCTCTAGCGGCGAGTGTATTGGGAAAAAATACCCAGAACAAATGGATTATCATTCTCACATTTTAAGCTTCCCAATAAATAAAAGGATTTTATAAATTGAACTAATAATTGCAGAGATATGGTTTTCCCGGTCAGACAGACAAAGTGATAACATAAACACGACGGCGAAAGATGCTAATAACGCAGCTTCAGTCTTCCTAACAGACAAAAAAAAAAAAAAAACCAGCCCCCCCCCGTCCCCCATATTTTGTAGAGGGTGGGGGAAAATTCGTCAGACATAAGTTATGTCAGTAGAAAAATCCTCAACTACAAACATCGCGCAAGGACAAAGAGACCGGAATGGATAAAATTCCAGGACATGTAGCAGAATTTTAGGACATTTCAAGGACTTTTCCAGGATTTCCAGGATGCATACGAACCATGTATTGATGATTTGCTCTGTATTAATAATTTAGAAATAAAAGAGAATGATTTTTCAGATATTTACCCTAGATGTCTAAAATTAAGTAAAACTAACCAAAATAATAACAAGGAACTTTATTTCTTAGAATTAAGTTTAAAACTAAATAACGGTAACTCTACCATTAGCCTAGTTGATAAAAGAAATAATTTTTCTTTTAAAGTAATTAAATATTTACACTGGCCAAATAATATATCCACTAAAGTAATAGAAAATGTCCTTATTTCACGGGTACTTAGAATAACCAGGATCTGTAACCAGTCTTTGGATTTCCTTGGCCACATAAGTCTTCTCATAAATAGCTTTCTCAAGAACCAAGTACCAGCTAATTTTATTAAAACAGCTTTAAGAAAATAGTCCTTAAAAATAAAGTTAGGTTAGCAGATCTAATTTAATTGCATCACAGTTAATAAAATGATTCTGGCCAATGAAAGCCTTTTTTGGAAGTTGGTCTAGAGGATGTATATTAACTACTTACTTTCTTAGAACCTTAAGTGGTTTCATTATAAAAATAATAAAATATTAAAATAAAAAATTATAATAAAAAAAGTTTAAAATGTAAAATTGTTATTCGATCTCAAGAATAGCAAACATAAAAGTAGTATATATTAAGAAAAATTTATAAGAAACTGAATAATTTCTGTAGTTTTACTTTAAGGTTATTTTAACACAAGTGAATAACAAACACATTTTGGCTGTGTTTGATGATATTTTTCTTGTTGTATTCCTTTGGGTTTCTGCTCTTTCCAGACAATCAGTTTATTTTTTTTTTTCATTTGAATTTTGATTGGTGGATTGCCAATTTTTGTGGTCTGCGTTGTATTGTGCAGTCCTTTCTTGAGGAGGCTTTGTTCTCAACACCAGAAGGAGTTCTACGGCTGGCAGAAGGTTTGAACAGCCATGTTAGTCTTTCTTCTGTAGTTTTTGATGACGCCGTCTCCTTGGTAAGTCATTTCTTTTTTTAATTTGCTTTTAGTCCTCTTTGGAAGTTTTTTTGCATTTTTGTCATTGCTGACATTCGTTTGTGTTCTTTTAATATAATTTCAACACGCTGGCGTGGTTTTTTTATTCACATTGGTTTTTAATCGAAGAGTTGTTGCGAGTTGGGCCAAGTATGTCACATATGTATTGTTAAATTTAATTATTAATTTTTACCTTTTCTTGGTTTAGAAGGTGTTTTTTTTTTCATTTTGTGGGGTCATTAACCTGAAATACATATATGACATAGCAGAAAATCATATTCAACTAGGAATTTGTAGAGATGAGTTAATGTGTTTTGCTAGTCCTTGATAAAGCCAAAGCTCAGCATTTTTCAAAATTTTCTGCATTTTTGCTTGTTTTTCCCTGCTTGTTTGCATTGCATTTGTTGTTATTTTTATCTCCTGTTTTTGTCTCTGGTTAAATGTGCTTCTTCTTGTTTTAGTTGTTTTTTCTGATAATTCTTTTGTGCTGCTTTTGCACATCTGGGTTTTCAGGTCTTAAATTTATTAAATTATTTTTGGTTGTTTTTGATGTTTGTTTACAGTAACACACTGAAGAGCAATTGAATTAGAGACAGCTGGCGTTATGCAAATGTGGGGCTGTGGGCAGCCCTGTAAACGGAAATGACATGACGTATGCAGCGATCCGACAATATAAGGAGTGATACGACGGGAATCAGTAAGAGTCGGACGCAGTATGGGTAAGACGAAGTATCTAAGCTCATTTGATCGTGGTCAAATTGTTGGGGCCCGACGAATGGGTCACTCCATCTCGGAAGTCGTGCAGGCACTGCAATTTTCATGAGCCACTGTGTCACGGGTGCACCGTGAGTACATCGAATCCGGTAAAACCATCCCTGCAAGGGCCAACTGCCGTGGACAACAGCATGTGGATGAGCGGGGTCATCGTTGGCTAGCTTGCATTGTAACAGTGGATAGATGGGCTACAGAGCAAGAAATCACTCAGCAATTTAATGCTGGTGCACAAAAACGTGTAAGCAGCCACACCATCCAGAACCATCTCCTCGCTATGGGGTACAGAAGCCATCGTCCCACGAGGGTACCACTGCTGACCGCACATCACAGGCTGCAAAGATTAGCATGGGCGCAGGAACATCGCCACTGGACCCTAGACATGTGGGAAAATGTTGCCTGGACTGATGAGTCGAGATTCACGTTGGTACATGCTGATGGCAGGATACGAGTATGGCGCAAACCACATGAAGCAAAGGATCCTTCTTGCCAGCAGGGTACTCTTCAAGCTGGTGGGGTGGCATTCTCATGGACTGTTTACATGGACTGAAATGGGACCCCTGGTACATGTGACATCGTCCCTCACAGGTCAATGTTACCAGGATATCCTGGACAACCATTTGCTCCCGTTTGTGCGTCTTCAACATCCCAGTGGGGACCACATCCTGGAACACGACAATGCACCATGCCATCGCTCCTAAATTGTATCCGAATGATTGGATGAACACTCCACCGACGTGACCTCGCTTCCTTGGCCAGCTAGGTCACCTGACCTCAATCCCATCGAGCACATCTGGGATGCCATCGAGAGAGATGTTCGAGGACTGAGATCTTCCTGAACTGTGGGAGCTTGTTCAGGGGTCATGGATCCGTATGGCTTTCCAACGCTTCCGGTGTCTTGTCGAGTCCATGCCGAGACGAATCACCGTCGTCATCAGGGCGAAAGGTGGTGCTACACGATACTAGACAGGTATCTCTAATTCAATTGTGTATATCATCATCATCATCATCATTGTCAACCATTATCAATCCACTGCTGGACGAAGGTCTCCCCAAGTTTCCTCCACAACGGTCTGTCTTGTGCCAGTCTCCTCCATGTCACCCCTGCATACTTTCGAATTTCATCCACCCATCTCCCATGTGGTCTTCTTCTGGGTCTTTTCCTGTCCCTTGGAATTTAATCTAAAATTTCGGCTGTCCATCGATGGTCTGTCTTTCTGGCAGTATGCCCAGCCCATTGCCATTTCAGGGATTTAACTCTGATCATGATGTCTTCCACTCTTGTCATTTTTCGGATCCACGAGTTCCTCTTCTTATCTCTCCTGGTTACACCAAGTATGCACCTCTCCATGCTTCTTTGAGTTGTCTGCAGCCTTTGTATGTCTCTTTTAGTTAAGGTCCACGTCTCTGCACCATACGTAAGCACTGGAAGGATGCATTGATCAAACACTTTTCTTTTAAGACATAATGGCATATTGCTCTTGAAAATTATGCTGTTTCTTCCAAAAGCTCTCCAGGCAAGTTTTGTACGCCGATTAATTTCTTCACCAATGTGACCTCACTTGATATCTGCTGTCCAAGATAAACGTACGTGTCTGTTATCTCCAGCTTTTCTCCATCAATCGATAAATCTTCATTTCTTGTAAAAGCATTGAACATCACTTTTGTCTTCTGAAAGTTCATTTTTAATCCCACTTCTTTACTCTTGTCAGCAAGTTCCTGCATCATACTCCGCAGCTCTGATGGACTAGTTGCAAAAATGACTACGTCATCAGCAAAACGAAGGTGGGTTAGATAATCTCCATTAATCTTTATCCCCTTGTTTTCCCAGCTCAGCGACTGAAAAACACAATCCAATGTGGCATTAAAGAGCTTCGGAGATATGGTGTCACCTTGTCTCACTCCCTTTCCAATTTTTATGTGTGTTGTATTTTCAAACAGTCTAATCTTTGCACTTACATTTTCATAGATGTTATTAATAATATTAATGTATGCATCTTCAATACCGCAGGATTTCAGAGCCGTGGTAACTGCTGATGGTTTCACCGAATCAAAGGCTTTTTCATAATCGATAAAAGCCATGCACAATGGAAGTTCATATTCCCTCGCTCTTTCAATTAGTTCTCTCAGTACATGTATATGATCTACTGTGCTGTAGCCACTCCTGAATCCAGCTTGTTCTCTCGGTTGAGCCATGTCCAGTGTTACCTTCAAGCGGTGTGAAAGAATTTTAGTGAAGATTTTATAAACTACTGATAGGAGGTTGATAGGTCTGTAGTTTCCGAGATCCTCAATGTCACCTTTCTTATGTAGCAGGATCATTGTAGCGGTGTTCCAATCCTCAGGAATCTTTCCTTCATTAAGGCATCGAGTGAAAATTTGGGCGAGTACTGTTTCGATTTCTCCACTTGCTTCTTGTATGATGTCTACAGTAATTCCATCTTCTCCTGGAGCTTTTCCCCACTTCATGTTCTTGATTGCATGTGCAACTTCTGTTGGAAGGACTGGAGGAACTCTGGTACTGGTATCTTTCATGATGTCTGGAGTGCATGTATCATCCCTTTCATATAATTTGGAGTAGAAATCTTTCACTCTTGTCAAAATTTCGCCTCTATTTCTTGTTACAGAACCATCTTCTTTTCTCAGTGCCATAATCTGTTTTCTTCCCTTACTGAGATGTCCCTTTGCTATCTTTAGGCTTTTGGTTGTTTTCAATTGCTTTCCTCACTAGTTCACAGTTGAATTTTCTTACGTCTTCAGTGATACTTTTTCGTACTGTCTTGCATAGCTCTATATATTCCACTTTGGAAGTCACATCTTCTTTAGTTGTCCTCATCTCTCTTCTTTTTTGCATCAACATTTTTCGTTTTTCCTGATAATTTATTTACATGCAACTTGTTCTTAGACCCAGCTAATTTTGTTGCTGTTTCCATAAGAGCTTTGGTTACTTTTCTGTTAACTTCAGAGATGTCCACTTCTTCCGATGTTAGGCCTTCTAAAGCAGAGAACCTGTTCTTCAGTTCCAACTTGAAGGTATTATGGTGTTTTTTAAGGTTGGTTATGTCAATAGATTTTGTTTGTCTTATGAGCTTGCCACGTTCAAGTTTAGTGTTGAGGTGCATCTTACATCTCACCAATCTATGGTCACTACCTGTGTTGAACTTGTTTAGCACACTGCAGTCTTCTATGATGAATTTTTTGTTACACATAATAAAATCAGTTTCACTTGTCGTCCCATTTGGATGTCTCCATGTCCATTTCTTGTGTGGCTTTTTCTTGAAGAAGGAGTTCAAGATGAAAAACCCTTCTGCCTCTGCAAACTCAACGAGAGTATTTCCACGCTGGTTTCTGTTGCCGTGACCGAATTTACCTTTACTGAAGTTTCATTCTGTTGCCGTTGGTTGCCCTATTTTTGCATTGAAAATTGTGTATATACATATACATATATACACTCACAGACAATGAAATTTGTGCACCTAGACGAAAACATGCTACAACCCCGAAACTTTGCAAATAGCTGGAGTACCTGCTGGTATGCAAATTATCCACGTTTGGGGGCGATCGCCCGTGACAGCACACCCTGTGGTGGTGATGCAAGCACGAACTGGCAGCCTTAGAAACTGGCATGCAGTTGATGCCAGGGCTAGAGAATAAGGAAGGGCTGGCCCACCAGGCAGTCCAAAGCAAGTCGCTTTGCTGGGGAGAACGTGACGTCACTGCGAGTACACTGACGATTTGGGATACTGCCTCCGAGGGCAAAAGTCATAGCTGTCGGAGTAAGCTGAACACCTCTGCACGTATTTTTTTTTACACAACTCTGAACGTTATATACATATATATATCGTAGCAAGTAACGTTTTTGTTTATTTTATCGGAAGGCGTAAATAATAGAAAGAGAAAAATTTATTAATATACCTGTATAGCTAAAAAGGAGGAAGATATTCACCAGGTTTAGATATTGACAGCGTTGTGCTACGTTTGTTAACGGCAGAATTTATCCATTTGGTTTTCTTTTGATTTTATTTTCTTTCCGAGACTAAATCTTTGTTGTGATTGATATACCGAATTCTGATAAATGTTCGTATGCGGCAATAAATTTTCACAGCTTCTTTGCAGGTGTCTGGAAATTTCTCTTCTATTACAGTTCTTAATTTTCGAATTATGCCTTTCTCTCGGGAAATCTCTGTCCCGTGAATTGACTTAAAAATTATTTCAAATTGATCTAACGTTCTCATCCATTTTGGAGAAGGCATCGTTAGTCTCCAGAGTGATAAAGTTTTAATCCATTGAGCAGATGGAAAATCTTCGGCATTTCTAGAAATTGTTCCGAGGGAGGGATCTTTATTGCATAAGCGATAGGCAGTATAACCTGCGACATAACTCAGAGCTTGTTTCTCAGCATTACATTGCTCATCTTCAACTTTTTTAAGTATGTCGTCGTCCCAATCTTGCGGCCATGGCTCATTGCAAATTTTTTCTGAAGCTTCTAAGTCATCTGCGTTTATTTCTCCAGATACTTCATCAAGAATTTCTTGATTATCAGCTGTAGTGAAAGCTTCTTTTAGTAGCTCCGCTGTCAAATATGTTTTGGAGCGTTTTTGCCTTCTTGAAACTCTGTATTAACTTTTTGGACGAATTAGGCAATTTATTTGCCAGCAATATGTGTTTTAAATGACTAATAAATTCCGTAGGTGAGGGATGGTCATAAAAAGCACCTATGCCTCTTATTTGACTGAACAAACTTTCCAGGGCATCTTGAGTCAAACAAGTAGTTAAACTGTAACGGACTCCACGGAGCGTTAAATCCTCATAGAGACCGAGAAGAGAAGATATTGATACAAGAATGCCTTTTTTGGAATGGCAGCATATGTTTTTTTCCCCATTACTCTGAGATTCAATATTTCTGACTTCATTTTGTTCAGAATTTCATTTTGTTGTATAAAACGGGAGTTAATACCAAAACCTGCTTTTAGAGGTTTGCTTTTGTCAGGTTGTGGGTAACTGCTATTCATAATGTCAAAAAAGAATCTACTAAATTGAAGAAAACTGCAGCGCATTTATGCCCTTTTAGATATTCAATACCCTTTGCAGTGGTGGCTGAAAACAAAGTTTTTGCTGGGCCTACTTTTTGCCTGTCGTTCCCTTTGATTGCTATAACGGCTGCAATTTAGGACACAACTTAATCTCCCCAGAATCCTTCTCGAAAACTTCTTTGATGATGCCAGTTTGGAGCACAGGTCCGTCCCGCAAGACAAGTCCATGGTCAATGAAATGATTGCGTAATTTTTTAAATAGTGAGGAGGGTCTGCAAAAATCCAAATCTTAGAACTATCGTCTAGCGGATGATTAAAAAATGATTTTTTTGGGAGAAATTAATAGTTCCTTCCACAAGGTCATACAACCAACTAAATCTGAAACAATCGCTTTTACTATAATTCCTGTTTTTCCAAGGTTTACAATTATTTCAAACAGAAACCTTTTATTCATTGTACGTTGAAAGTCAAAATACACGGGTTGTTTCCAGGAAGACAATATTGCTCTAGCCAAAACAACTAGCACCTTTGAGTATGGACCTAAAATCTGGTCCATTCCTGTATCGTAACACACTTTATTATCAACGTGTACTTCATCAAAGCTTAAGATGCAAACTTTGTCATTTTCGGAAAGGGTTTCGCTATTTTTCCGCATAAGGAGCAAAGCATTATGCAGAATTCCGGGGTGACAACTAAATTTAAAACAGCATCGGTACGTGGATCATCGATGGGCTAGTGGTATATGGATGATATCCTACGGCCCCATGTGCTCTCATTCCTGGCCAGGATTTCAGGTGCACTATACTAGCAGGGGAATGTTTTCCCGCACACAGCTCGGATTACCCAGGACTGCCTACATCATGTCCAGACACTTCCATGGCCTTCCCGCTCCCCGGACATGTCCCCTATCAAGCACGTATGGGACCAGTTGAAATGCCAACTGCCGCTGTGCCGCACTATCCGGAATTTGGAGCACACCGTCCAACACATGTGGGCCAATCTGCTGCAGGACAACATCAGGCATCTGTTCGTTTCCATGCCGGACAGTATTGCAGCATGTATCACCGCACGAGATGGTGCGATGCACTATTGAAGATGACCGGACTGTGTGCCACAGATCCCTCTGTAATTGCCCTGCAGCTCTGTTTTTGCCATCATGTGTACCATTCATCCGTACCATTATGTCTATAAAATTTCAGTTCAATCTGATACTTCCTTCTCGGTGCGCAAATTTAATTGTTCATGAGTGTATATATACATATATATAGAACAAATTACCAATAAAATAGTACTTACAAAAATGTAAACTTTTTTCAAGAAATGCTCTATAGTTTTTTTTATCAATTAATGGTTGTTCTCTCTAGTTTTGTGGTGTAATGGATGTTTGTTTTTCTTTTGTTATGTATTTAGCATGAATTCTCTTGAACTGGTCTTTGGTTGAGTGTGCGTTGGGCAATGGTTATTCAGTTCGCAAGGTCCCGTTTTTAGATAGTTGAATAAATCTTTAATTTTGTCCTTTGTTGCAAACTGAATAAGCAGAAAGCCATACTTTTCTGATCTATGTAGAAATGTGAGAGATTTTCTTTGTGATTGCCCCTGCCAAAGCCATGAATAAACTCTGCCACATGATCTGCAATCCCGATTTTTCTCCTGGTAGAAATTTTGTTTTTTGCTTGCTCGGGTACACGTTTGTTTTGCTAGTTTTGGGTTATTATTTTTTATTTTTTATTTTAATATATATTTTCAAAAAAATTTTTTAGTTTGCGTATATCATGTTGTCCATACAATGGTTGCTTGGGCTTTTTTTAAGTTTTTGCCAATCCATTCGGTGATTCCATTTTTTTTTCGCCAAATGTAATCTAAAGTTGCTTTTTTTTTTCACTCTCCATTGGAAATATGAAAACCATAAAAACAATGCGTTAAAATAGTAAAAAAACAATATGTTATATATCCTTTAAAATTAACCAGAAAAAATATTATAATGTTATTAAAAAGGTAATTTCATTAAAAAGTAATCTCTAATTGTTTTTGCCAAAAAAATTTTATTTACAAGATTTTTTTTTTTTTTTTTTTTTTTTTTATGCGAATTGTGAAAAATGTGATCCTGCATATATATATATGTGATCCCTGCATATATATAATTTTAACCAAACTTCAGAAATGAACAAAAATTTTAAAAATATTTGTTCAAAATCAAAAATCAATATTATTACCTGAAAACCCAAATGCACAAAAGCAGCAGAGAAGAATTCTCAGAAATAACGCCCACTACAAGAAGCATGATTTACACAGAATTTAATTTAAACATTACCTCCTCCATTCTACTGACTCCTCAGGAAGACCTTCAATCACTCCATTCTTCAGAGAACTGAATAGCTTTTCATCCCCAGCACCTAAAAGGAACAGTTAAGGTAATTTATGTAATCCATACCACACAGAAGTAAATAAATTCAGTGATTGGATTCATACCCATATATCTAACGAAACACAATGTGTGTGTCCAGCAGCGTCGGAACCGCGGGGGCAGAGGGGCAACTGCTTCCGCGCTCATTTGCGTGCAGGTGCGAAACATCACATTTGCCCCTTCACTTTTCTTAATCAGAAATCGGATTAATACTTGTTTTGATTCGTTTTATTTTCCGTCATTTAAAATTACTTCCCATAAAACAAAATATTATTTTCTGTACTTTAAATAATAATTAGAACTATGAATTCCTGATGTCGAGAATAAATTCTCTGAATTCCTGATGTCGAGAACTCTAAATTCTCTGAACTCCTGAGGCGCAAGACGGGGAATACTCTCTCCCCTTGTCTAATATGATTCCTAAGATGCAGATTACTCTTCCCTTGTCCAGTATGCGGAAAAAAGTTACTAAAAACAGCTATCCTAAAATTCCTGAAAATTATTGTTTTTATAAAAAAAAAAAAAAAAAAAAAAAGGAGCGCTTTCTATATTTTAAGAATAATAAAATCAGTATTTCTTTAAGAAAGAAAATGGAAGATGGAGAAAGGAATGAGATATATTCTTACGTTGTTTGATAAATAACACAAGGGCTACGGTTCATGTGGAATTTGTAAATGTGTGGAGGTGTTCAGATCGATCAGGTTTGCATCGCTTATTATAGATATCGGTAAAACGCTTTACATCAAAATGCAATTTAATATAGATGTAAAATTCAAAATTTATATTAATTAAGATTTTATTGATATAATTGTTTTATCTGAAGTATGTTCAAATGAAGTCATCACGTCCTATTTTACAACAGCGAAATAAGTTTTACGATTTGACCAAAAACTACATATGCTGATATCTTGCCCCCGTGGGCGAGAAACAGTTCCGACGCCTATGTGTGTGTCCATCTGTGGCAGCCACAATTTAACAGAAAACCATGGCAGATCTATCAAAATTTTGTAGATTGTTCCCATTGTTGTTCAAGTTTGAGCAACGAGTTTCAAGTCAAAATTCCTAAATGAGGATTGATGAAAGCAAAAATATTTACCACACTAATTTTAAGGGAACCAAAAAGTTTTACGCCAGACAGCTACCAACTTTCATGAACTGCAATTTGGTCCCAGAATGAAAGTGTTTTCATCATGGGGAAAGCAAAGCAGCATCCCTTGCTTGCATATTGTTATTCCAGCAGTGGTTTCAATCTCTGGGGGGATGGATCTACATCACTCTCCTGATGCACTCTCTGCTACAGGTCTTCCACACATGGTTCATAAATGATTATATAAAGTGCATTTGTCAACTAACTTTCTCTTTAGTTTTACAGCTAAATAGCAGTATAGGTGAATAATGAAAGGGATTGGGGTGCATTGTAATTATATTATTTCATGTAGATTCAACATTGTAATTAGGATCCTTCCCCATAAGATTTTTGTGGTAATGCACTATATGCATATGCAGTCACCAGTGGGTCAAAATGATGAAAAAAATTAACACACTCCGTAACTTTTTACTAAATAAAAAAACAATTTGATTTGGTTTATTGACCCTAATTTTATTATGTCTATATGATTTTATCATAATCTGTACTGAGGAGATACAGTAACACAATTTTATTAGTTATGAACAGTGCGTTTGATCTTTTTATGTCTTTTACAATGAGGGAACATAGGCAAAAGAGTGAGAAAGATGGATATCATATTACCTCTTCCCTTTCAACAAGTGTGGACCATCTGCAAAGTATGGTCGTGTGCAGAGGGAGGGGTTGGCACTAAGTCAGACAAAATGTAATAGTATCATCCTAGGTGGTGTAGCTGATAGCATACTCAAATGGAAATTGGTTGATGGGGGTTCGATTACCACTCCAGTGCAATGAAAATTTCAAGTTTTCTGATGTGATTGATGTACATGAGAAACAGTAAATACAGGCAATTCAGAGATGTCTGATTGCTATGTTAATTATACTGTAACAGGAGGTATGGAGTTTGGAAAGCAGCCATAACTGTGCATGCATTTTATAACCTACCACTAACCTACAAGTTGGAAATGTGTGCATGACGCCCCACTGGTGAATCATTCAAAGATATATATATATATATATATAAAGTGACGGATACCCACTGTAGATTTATGTATGCAAAACATTTTTTCCCCCTCTGAAAAACATAGAAGTTATAGCTTTAGCACAAGAGGACGACTGCATGCATTTCTGGGTGCCACACATGAAACCCATGCGTAAGGATACCCTCTATGCAGCAAACATGTTAAGGAACACAATACTTTACTATAGTAAAACTCTGAATATATTAACTGCATCTTAAAATTGCCTGTTTATGTCCAGGCAGCAACTCAGCTAGAACATTTGTAATAGTAATGGGGTTGTTTATCTGTCTATCTATCAGTGGATGTCATTTTGCAAAATCCAAGACAAGAGAAACAGTGTGGATGCATGCTTACATCACATTCAAAATTGCAGTTGTTAACAGTGAGATGACAATGTCACAGAAATTGTATCTCAGTTATATACAGTCAAACCTCACTAATACTGTATGAACATCATGAGCCCCAAAAATTTGTTTCCATAAAAAATAGTTTGTGTTATTGATATACAATTTATTGAGCAACTAAATATGCACTGAATTATGTAAAATTAAAGAGTACAATTAAAGAAAAAAGTAATACATACTTTTTAGTTCCTAAAACATTAATTACATTACCTTTTCCAAAACTTAACACAATGAAGACAAAATTATACATAGTGCTACAGCTCTGTGTACTGCAACACCATTCTCAATGCTACAGCACTATGCATAAATTCATCTCACTCTAAACCATCTCGTTACCACAATTTTGACTTATCCACTTTTTGCAGAACATACTATACCAAGCAGGTTCAAAGTGGCTGAAAGAACAATCTGCTTCAATTTTCTCATTATTTTTCAGAATGATCAACAACATACTTTTTTCAATGCCAAATTTCTTCACAACTTTATTTTTATTTAAAATATTATCATCTAGTAAAAAATTTGCTCTTTTTATCTCTAAGCTTAAAAGTTGAACTTTACCATTCATGTTAACACAAACAGCATGTACATGAAATTGAGCAAAACAAAATGCTTCCAGAACAAAAACAAAAATAAAAGTGTACCCAAGACTTCTCTTTCTTTAATGGGAAGAGAATACTGACTAAGCAGATGAGAGGGACTAAGAGGGAAGAATGGAAATTCACTTTCTTTCCAAAATTCCATATTCCTCTAAAGTAGGCGAGTCAACCAAGCCCCCCCCCTCCCACACACACTCCCCGGACGAAAGTACTCTCCTCCGCAATCATGTTCACTTAACCTCTTCCATCATTTGCACAGCTGGAACAAGAGGTGAAATGCAACAGGTACCCCAGAGGGCTTCAAAATGAACGAGACCAGGCTGTAAGTAAATAAGTAAACAAAAGTTACTGTTTCACACTAAGAGGAGGCATTTGTCTATGCTAATAATATCAATTCATATAAACCAGTATTTCATGTTATGTGTGTTCATGATAAAGAATAAAAACTTCTTTACACATGTGGAAAGGGTTGGGAAATTAAGAAACGGTTCACAGTAAAAGCAATTCACATTAAGCATGATCAAGTTGCAGTATATAACTGTTTAACATTTATTCACTGTGGTATATAACTGCAACAGCTTCAGGCTCTTGTTTAAGCTATTATTAATATACTGTTATGTGAGCCAACAACGCATTTAATATTCACCATGGCACAAGGTGTAAGCTGATTAAGCTTTTCAGAAGCAACTTGCACCATATATAGCTTATGATTTCATGATAGACAAAAGCCAATGAGTTACATGCATATTAAAAAGTGCCACCAGCATGTTTAACAAATTAGGTGAACCCAACCAAATTAAGTCATCACAAACATGCAGGTATCTTTTTATCTGGTACAACACAAATTTAAGAATTGCTGAAGAACTTCTGATATTGGGTAATAGTTATTCAAACCAGTGACCTCACCAGCATTTTGAATGATTGCAATTAGTGACAAATTGTTGAATAGAAAGGTATTACTTAAGAAAATACATCCTAATATTGTGCATTCATTTTCTCAGTCACAAGTGTTGAAGGAGCTGTACTAACACTCAGAAATAATTCTGTTCAGATCAAATGTTCTGTGTATCATTGTGCATCAATAGCATTACACAGAAGATTTGTTTTCATTGCATTGCAAAGTTAAAAAATCAATGCGTACCACATATTTCAATATATTGCTTCAGCAACATGAAATTTCCTATATCACTGAAGCTACCGTATAAGGGTGGACTAGTCATACAGCATTTTACTGCTTCCAATGGATGATTATGTATTTTTAAACAGTGAATTGTCTTCTTATGGAAGTTGAAATAATACTTTTCATGTAATAAGCTGACTTCACCACATTTCTCTCCTGTTCATTTTTATTTAGCTGCCTTTATTAGCAGCTTTTATCACCTAACTCTTCAAAACAAAAATTTTACTTTTGCCCTCTCATCTATATCTACATTGCACATGAGTCTGTTCTTACTATTATTGATTTGCAATTGAGAGAATGGCATTAAGTTGTAGTTCTATGAAAAAATAACAAAACCAGAATTTTCAGTATTTCACTCTTACATCAATAAAAATGATACATCGGTTCTTATGATTATCAAGACAATTTACTTATTTTCCATGGTGTCTTATTGAAATACCCAGTCATTCCATTTTAGATTTATAAAATTCTCCTTGCTCTTATGTGGTTATTATTCTGGAGCCACGGACACTGGTCTTCACAGAGCTATCTGTGTATGTGTGGAATCAAGCTGGTAATTTGCAGGTCGGTAATACTTGCTTCATGTAAGGCTTTCACAATAGTCAATGCTTTCTTTCCATTTCAGATGGAGGAAATATCTAAAGTGGTTCATTATATTTTATTTATTTGTATAAGTTTGTTATGTAGTATATATGTTAATGAGTGGCAATATGCTTAGCAGGAAAGCAAGCACCCGGTTTGTTTACATTTGTATGCCTGTTGAAAACATCAACTACCATATGTACGATAGTTCATCCCTCACTCTGCCCCTTCCAAAGGTTTGGGGGGGGGAGGCACAGCTAAGACATAACTGGGGAAAGATAATATAACTATTACATAGTTTTCAGACAAAAACATGGGAACTTCTACATGACACATTATCACTAGATCAGCATAAATGGCTATTGATGTAATAATATATGATAGAATATTTTCAAATCACCCAAAACCATCCTATATGAACGTTTTGTAACCTTTTGCCAGTATTTTACAGCAGAGTTTGTACAGAAAACAACATGGCAATTTCCCTGACTTTCCATGACTTTCTCTGGCCTGTAATGCTAAATTTCGCTGACCACCATGAACATATTTTTCTGTAACTAAGTGAACTTGATTATACTTCATCTTACTTTTTTCTTTTGCTACTGCTGTCAAATATTATACCTAAGCCTAAGTACAAGTTTTTGAGCATAAAAATTAGTATATTATTTGCTGATGACATCACACATGATAAAAGAACTAGATCAAAGTCAAATGAGAAAACACTTACAGCATGGATTCGCCCAATTTGTTCAACTATGCCCTAACGTGTAAATTACGCCATTAAATATGTATGTCTTATGCAGGTGTCTGGGAGATATTTTATTATTTTTGTGTAAGTTTTAATCATGGAACTCAAGAAGTTCCTCATAATCCCAAAGAAAATATAGAAGGAATGCAGAAGACAGTTCTACTCTGTTAATTGCATTCAATATGCAGAATGCAAATGCAAAATGGGATATTTATATTGTTCATACCAATTATTAACTTACAAACTATGTAACATAACCTTCCACACTGACTTCTTATTAACCTATAAAATGTGAATTAGCCCTTTCTATACTTCAGAATTAAACTTCTTTTTTTATTGTAATGTTGAATACAAGAAATTAAACATAACATACCTTGAAATGTATTATACAATTATATATGTTTTTAAAAAACATAATATATACAGTGTGCCAGTTAAGTAATGAAACAAAAATTATTATATCAAAACAACAAACTATATTTTGAATTGTCACTTACATGAATTCAAAATAATCTCCCTCCAACTCCACACAACAGTGAGATCTTTCGTACTGGGGTTCAAACGTACGGTGGAAATCCTGAAAAAAGTATGCAGGAGCCAAATCTGGCAAATAAGGTGGACGTTTGATCACACACATCTGACTGCAAAGCCAGAAACTGCTTCAAAGGTATAGGTGCAAATTAGCACTTGCCACTCGCCAGATGGCGATTAACTGCCAACTTTGGTGATTAAATTTATTTCAGTGGTCGCCAGTGTGGCCATTTGTTATTTTTAGTACAAAAGTATAATAATTCAGAAGTAAAGGTAAAAGAAAGTGAAACCAGTCCTAACTAGGGATGGCAAAAAACCTAGATGTTTTTGAACATCGAAGTTTTGCCACCGATAATCGATGTTTAAACTTTGATATTGCAGAACCCTTTTAGTGCAATGGCGATAGATTCATCGGCCTGCGCATGTTGTGCTAAAAGCACAGTGGGCTAAAACCTCGATCAGCCTAGAGTTTGACCCGAGTAGTTCCTGAATCAAACAACAGATATCTGCGTGAATGATCATATCATTTATTAATCATATTGTTTTGAAATAAAATCTCCATGAATCATACTGTCAAACAGCAATATTATTGAAAAAATCACGAGAATATACAGTCTGTAGGAATCATATCATAAGTTCGCCTTCGCTATACACTTTCCACGTACTTTCCCCATGGGATGGGAGGAAGGCGAATTTTAGCCAAAACTTTTCCTACTACAGTTGAGGCAGGGCTATTCACATGGGATTGTGGGTAATTTATAGAATGTTACACAGTCGGAAATCACTTTTTTGAGCCCCGTTCAAAGTGCAACAACGAGCAACTCGTGGTCCAGTGACAACGGCGTATTTATTTTTCTTGCAGACTTTGCCGCGCAGGAGAATGAAATGTGTTTTATTACTAGAAACTCTTCACATTATTCATTTCTTTTTTCCCAAACAAAACTGACACAATCGCAAAACTCAGCGAATTACGATTCCTCCACATCTTTTTCCAAATTTGTGTGTTAGCTGAGGACGAAATTTATTGACAGCTTGTTCCTCAGTACTTGCAGGCATGCATTTTGAATCACCTTAGAATAACATCAGCCTGTAAGGAAATCTTGAAACGGTTCATTGTAGTGAGAGTGAAAGTTTGCCAAGTAATAATTTTGAATCACTTTAGAATAACATAAATCTGTAATAGTATATTCAAAATTAAGGGAATTATCAATTATATGTGTGTGTGTGTGTGTGTGTGTATATATATACTTTCAAGTTGGAACTGAAGAACAGATTCTCTGCTTTAGAAGGCCTAACATCGGAAGAAGTGGATATTTCGGAAGTTAACAGAAAAAGTAACCAAAGCTCTAATGGAAACAGCAACAAAATTAGCTGGGTCTAAGAACAAGTTGCATGTGAACAAATTATCAGGAAAAACCAAAATGTTGATGCAAAAAAAAAGAAGAGAGATGAGGACAACTAAAGAAGATGTGACTTCCAAAGTGGAATATATAGAGCTATGCAAGACAACACGAAAAAGTATCACTGAAGACGTAAGGAAATTCAACTGTGAGCTAGTGAGGAAAGCAATTGAAAACAACCAAAGCCTTAAGATAGCAAAGGGACATCTCAGTAAGGGAAGAAAACAGATTATGGCTCTAAGAAAAGAAGATGGTTCTATAACAAGAAATAGAGGCAGAAATTTTGACAAGAGTGAAAGATTTCTACTCCAAATTATATGAAAGGGATGATACATGTACTCCAGACATCATGAAAGGTACCAGAGTTCTTCCAGTCCTCCCAGCAGAAGTTGCTCATGCAATCAAGAACATGAAGCGGGGGAAAGCTCCAGGAGAAGATGGAATTACTATAGACATCATACAAGAAGCAAGTGGAGAAATTGAAACAGTACTCGCCCAAATTTTCACTCGATGCCTTAATGAAGGGAAGATTCCTGAGGATTGGAACAATGCTACAATGATCCTGCTACATAAAAAAGGTGACATTGAGGATCTCAGGAACTACAGACCTATCAGCCTCCTATCAGTGGTTTATAAAATCTTCACTAAAGTTCTTTCACACCGCTTGAAGGTAACACTGGACATGGCTCAACCGAGAGAACAAGCTGGATTCAGGAGTGGCTACAGCACAATAGATCATATCCACGTACTGAGAGAACTAATTGAAAGAGCGAGGAATATGAACTTCCATTGTGCATGGCTTTTATCGATTATGAAAAAGCCTTTGATTCGGTGAAACCATCAGCAGTTACCACGGCTCTGAAATCCTGCGGTATTGAAGATGCATACATTAATATTATTAATAACATCTATGAAAATGCAAGTGCAAAGATTCGGCTGTTTGAAAATACAACACACATAAAAATTGGAAAGGGGAGTGAGACAAGGTGACACCATATCTCCGAAGCTCTTTAATGCCACATTGGAAAATGTCTTTCAATCACTGAACTGGGAAAACAAAGGGATAAAGATTAATGGAGATTATCTAACCCACCTTCGTTTTGCTGATGACGTAGTCATTTTTGCAACTACCCCATCAGAGCTGCAGAGTATGATCCAGGAACTTGCTGACAAGAGTAAAGAAGTGGGATTAAAAATGAACTTTCAGAAGACAAAAGTGATGTTCAATGCTTTTACAAGAAATGAAGATTTATCGATTGATGGAGAAAAACTGGAGATAACAGATACGTATGTTTATCTTGGACAACAGATATCAAATGAGGTCACATTGATGAAGAAATTAATCGGCGTACAAAACTTGCCTGGAGAGCTTTTGGAAGAAACAGCATAATTTTCAAGAGCAATATGCCATTATGTCTTAAAAGAAAAGTGTTTGATCAATGCATCCTTCCAGTGCTTACGTATGGTGCAGAGACGTGGACCTTAACTAAAAGAGACATACAAAGGCTGCAGACAACTCAAAGAAGCATGGAGAGGTGCATGCTTGGTATAACCAGGAGAGATAAGAAGAGGAACTCGTGGATCCGAAAAATGACGAGAGTGGAAGACATCATGATCAGAGTTAAATCCCTGAAATGGCAATGGGCTGGACATACTGCCAGAAGGACAGACCATAGATGGACAATGAAATTTTAGATTGGATTCCAAGGGACAGGAAAAGACCCAGAAAAAGACCACATGGGAGATGGGTGGATGAAATTCGTAAATATGCGGGAGTGACATGGAGGAGACTGGCACAAGACAGACCGTTGTGGAGGAAACTTGGGGAGACCTTCGTCCAGCAGTGGATTGATAATGGTTGACAATGATGATGATGATGATGATATATATAGCAAAACCAAAAGGGATGTAAGGTCAGGTGATGTGTAACATCACAGCCTCTCCTTGACAAATGTCAACCCCGCCTTCTCGTGGGGCATCCTGTTCCCACTAAAGGGGCTCTGACGACCGCCAAGAGCGTATAACTATACCATCGGGATTAGAGGAAATGCTATCCCACACTCACCAACCCGCTTGGCCAGCGTGGTGAGTTATGGCCAAAATGACTCCACAACTTAAATATTGGCCCTCAGTCTCCGGCAGCTGGAATGTACCTGGCCAAGGCAGCGGCCAGTGCGATATGAAGGCAGAGGGGTGCTAAGAATCACCGGAGGACCGGACTAGGCTGCCATCTGATGCTGACCTTGGCTACGTATAATGGACGCTACCTATCTTCCGATTCAAGGCTTCTTGAATTGGAAGAGGAACTACAAAGGATCAAGTGCGACATCGTCGAGCTAAAGCGAGGTAAGGAGAAAAGGAGATCTCATTGAACTGAAAAGTGGACATCTCTCCTACTATCGTGGGACAGATACTGGCAGAACTAGTGGTGTTGGATTTATAATAAACAAGAAACTGAAGGATAAAGTTGTAAAAGTTGAAAGTTCCTCTGACAGAGCTGCACAACTCGTTATCCAACTCTCGAGAAGATACAAAGGCTCAGATTATTCAAACTTATGCACCCACCACAAGTCATCCTGATGCACCCACCACAAGTCATCCTGAAGAAGAAATTGAAGAATTTTATGAAGAAATTTGTCATCTAAATAATAAAGGTAAGCAGCACTTAAAAATAATTATGGGAGATTTCAATGCAAAAATAGGGCAACGGCAACAGAATGAAACTTCAGTAGGTAAATTCGGTCACGGCAACAGAAACCAGCGTGGAAATACTCTCGTTGAGTTTGCAGAGACAGAAGGGTTTTTCATCTTGAACTCCTTTTTCAAGAAAAAGCCACACAGGAAATGGACATGGAGACATCCAAATGGGATGACAAGTGATATTGATTTCATTATGTGTAACAAAAAATCCGTCATAGAAGACTGCAGTGTGCTAAACAAGTTCAACACAGGTAGTGACCATAGATTGGTGAGATGTAAGATGCACCTCAACACTAAACTCGAACGTAGCAAGCTCATAAGACAAACAAAATGTATTGACATAACCAACCTTAAAAAACATCATAATACCTTCAAGTTGGAACTGAAGAACATATTCTCTGCTTTAGAAGGCCTAACATCGGAAGAAGTGGATATTTCTGAAGTTGACAGAAAAGTAACCAAAGCTCTTATGGAAGCAGCAACAAAATTAGCTGGGTCTAAGAACAAGTTGCATGTGAACAAATTATCAGGAAAAACCAAAATGTTGATGCAAAAAAGAAGAAAGATGAGGACAACTAAAGAAGATGTGACTTCCAAAGTGGAATATATAGAGCTATGCAAGACAGTATGAAAAAGTATCACTGAAGACTTAAGGAAATTCAACTGTGAAGTAGTGAGGAAAGCAATTGAAAACAACCAAAGCCTAAAGATAGCAAAGGGACATCTCAGTAAGGGAAGAAAACAGATAATGGCTCTGAAAAAAGAAGATGGTCCTGTAACAAGAAATAGAGGCGAAATCTTGACAAGAGTGAAAGATTTCTACTCCAAATTATATGAAAGGGATGATACATGTACTCCAGACATCATGAAAGGTACCAGTACCAGAGTTCTTCCAGTCCTCCCAGCAGAAGTTGCACATGCAATCAAGAACATGAAGCGAGGAAAAGCTCCACAAGAAGATGGAATTACTGTAGACATCATACAAGAAGCAAGTGGAGAAATCGAAACAGTACTCGCCCAAATTTTCACTCGATGCCTTAATGAAGGGAAGATTCCCGAGGATTGGAACGCTACAATGATCCTGCTACATAAAAAAGGTGATGTTGAGGATCTCAGGAACTACAGACCTATCAGCCTCCTATCAGTGGTTTATAAAATCTTCACTAAAGTTCTTTCACACCGCTTGAAGGTAACACTGGACATGGCTCAACCGAGAGAACAAGCTGGATTCAGGAGTGGCTACAGCACAATAGATCATATCCACGTACTGAGAGAACTAATTGAAAGAGCGAGGGAATATGAACTTTCATTGTACCATGAAACCATCAGCAGTTACAATGGCTCTGAAATCCTGCGGTATTGAAGATGCATACATTAATATTATTAATAACATCTATGAAAATGCAAGTGCAAAGATTCGGCTGTTTGAAAATACAACACACATAAAAATTGGAAAGGGAGTGAGACAAGGTGACACCTTATCTCCGAAACTCTTTAATGCCACATTGGAAAATGTCTTTCAATCACTGAACTGGGAAAACAAAAGGATAAAGATTAATGGAGATTATCTACCCCACCTTCGTTTTGCTGATGACGTAATCATTTTTGCAACTACCCCATCAGAGCTGCAGGGTATGATCCAGGAACTTGCTGACAAGAGTAAAGAAGTGGGATTAAAAATGAACTTTCAGAAGACAAAAGTGATGTACAATGCTTTTACAAGAAATGAAGATTTATCGATTGATGGAAAAAAGCTGGAGATAACAGACACGTACGTTTATCTTGGACAACAGATATCAAGTGAGGGTCACATTGATGAAGAAATTAATCGGCGTACAAAACTTGCCTGGAGAGCTTTTGGAAGAAACAGCATAATTTTCAAGAGCAATATGCCATTATATCTTAAAAGAAAAGTGTTTGATCAATGCATCCTTCCAGTGCTTACGTATGGTGCAGAGACGTGGACCTTAACTAAAAGAGACATACAAAGGCTGCAGACAACTCAAAGCAGCATGGAGAGGTGCATGCTTGGAGTAACCAGGAGAGATGAGAAGAGGAACTCGTGGATCCGAAAAATGACAAGAGTGGAAGACATCATGATCAGAGTAAAATCCCTGAAATGGCAATGGGCTAGACATACTGCCAGAAGGACAGCCCATCGATGGACAGTCGAAATTTTAGATTGGATTCCAAGGGACAGGAAAAGACCCAGAAGAAGACCACATGGGAGATGGGTGGATGAAATTCGAAAGTATGCAGGAGTGACATGGAGGCGACTGACACAAGACAGAACGTTGTGGAGGAAACTTGGGGAGACCTTCATTCAGCAGTGGATTGATAATGGTTGACAATGATGATGATGATGATAGCAAAAGCAAATAATGTGAAACAACAAACACCATTGAACAGATTTGAAATTCGTTAGCGCCAGAGGCTGCATAAGAGAAAGATCAAAAAACAATATGGTAAAACAAAGCAAAATTTTGAACAAGAGAAATAAAAATAATAGAAAGACCAACAGTCACCAATTACTTCAACCGAACCAGGCAAGCTTCAAACGATGCAAAGTTCCGAATAAAAGAATGTAGGGAAGCATATTAATGACTGACCTCATGTCGGCTTCGTCAAGGGCAAGCAACAAAAAAACACTCACTAATCTACTAAGACCAGAGAATTGTGGGTTTCTGCTATTTTAGTTTGCTAAAAGGACCAGTTAAATTTAGGGGAATAATGTCAATAAAAGGGATAACTAATAAAAACCCGCACCCAGCAAACTAAAACACATTTGCTCTATTAATAGAAAGACCAACAGTCACCAATTATTTCAACTGAACCAGGCAAGCTTCAAACGATGCAAAGTACCGAATAAAAGAATGTAGGGAAGCATATTAATGACTGACCTCTTGTCGGCTTTGTCAAGGGCAAGCAACAAGAAAACACTCACTAATCTACTAAGACCAGGGAATTGTGGGTTTCTGCTATTTTAGTTTGCTATAAATGTAATATATATATATATATATAAATATATATATTACATTTATAGAAACATTAAGAAAAATCTTATAAAGTTCAGAGGAAAATTTCGGCCCAAAATATTAAAATTTATGGAAAGTACAGCTTTTTCTCTTGAAGCTTGCAATTTCTAAGACAATGACTTAGCATTTCTGGCATATACACACACATTTCATGAAGCACCATAAGGGCTTAAACCTCGACGTTTCAGAAACCGATACATCGAAAAAACATCAAGGTTTCATTACCAATGTTTGAAACTGGTAAATATTTTCTGCGTAAAATAAATTGATTTCTTTTTGTTGCATTCTTGTAAAGAGGAAGGGAATACCATATTTTTATGTCGTGAATTGGCTGTTTTGTTCGATGTTTCATCGACGAAATCAAGTTCTTTTCCTCGATGCTACAGGAACCGATATATAAAAAAAAAAAAATTGAGGTTTTTCCACTGATACATTGAGTGTTTTAACAGATATTATTGGTTACTCGATTTAATTTGGTGAGTAATCACTATTACATTACGCAGAGATTTTACCCACTGATGTCTCATTTACTGCTACAGATGAAAAAGTACGACTTCATCGACTTATTAGCAAAAACATTGAAACATTGAGGTTTTTACTGATATGTGGTAAATTTTCACCAATACTATTGATGTTTCGGAAATGAGTAAACCCAGAGGGGAAAAAAAGATTTAGAAAGTGGTTTTTATTTTGCCCAGTGGTTTTATTTTGCAAACCTCAAACAAATCTTCATCTTGTGCAGATCTTTTTCTGAGATTACCCTGTCTGTTTTTGTTCCGATACAGCCATCCATGTAAATAATAGCAGTTACATTAAAGTTCCTATTAATCAACCCCTCCCCCATTTTATTTTATTATGCTGGAGGTATCTTTTTGGCCACTAAGATTTGTCAACTTACCAACCGGTTTTTGTTTTTGTTTGGGGGAGGGGGGTCACTACCTTTTTTGGACTTACTGGTCACTGACCACTTAGCAAAAATTCCAGTTTGCACCTATATTCAAAGGCAGCTCAACAGTGTGCAGGCACATTGTCGTGCAACAGAAACCAATTGTTTCTGTGGAACAGTTCTTTCCTGACACATCGCATGCAGGTGTACAGACGTTGCAATACTCTTAAATAATACTGACTGCTCACTGTGGTGCCCTCAGGAACAAACTCATGATGGATAATTCCAGCAGTGCCAAAAAACAATATCCATTGTCTTGGCACGGGATTTTTGCTGCGGGACTTTTTCCTGTGAGGGAGATGATGTTCCACACTGGCATTTTGTTTCAGGATCAAACTGAAAACACCAACTTTCATCACCAGAGGCAATTCTTTTGCAACAAATCATGATCTTGATCATCTGCGTGGATGAAATTTTAACATTAAACTCGGTGCTCTCTCTGCTCTTGTGTCAACATGTGCAGTACAAACCTCAAACAAATCTTCATCTTGTGCAGATCTTTTTCTGAGATTACCCTGTCTGTTTCCTTACAGACACCAAGCTGTTCAGAGAGTAGCTTAGCAGTTATTTACCTGTCATGGGCAACAATTTTGCTAGCCTTCACCACATTTTTATTTGTCCGTGCAGAGACTGGATGTCCTGTGCGTCGTTCATCCTCAAGGGACTCCCTCCCATCTTTAAATGTTAAAAACCAGCAGAACACCTGTGCACAGCTCAGACAGTAATCACCATAAATGTTTTTTAGGTCTTTTTTTTTTTTTTTTTTGGCAGTTTTCCCCAATTTACAGTAAAATTTTATCACAGCTCTTTGCTTCATTACGCAACTTCCATGACACACTCCACTCACACAGTCTTACTTCAATGATAGTCAAATGAAAACTGCTGTGTCATCCGCCTCAAAAATTGTTCCTGCGATTACAGCACACTCAAGCAGTCAAAACTATAAAAACCTTTGATAATTTTATTCAAAGGGCTGTCCTGTAAAAAATCAGTCTCACTACTTAATAGGAACACTGTGAGAGTCAGAAAGGATTCATTTAGAATTTTGATAAAACACCAAAATTCAAAGTTCCCCAGTAAATTTTTTAATGTACATAAATACAGAAGTAACAATTTGATAATTTCTGCTTTATTATTTTAAGCTGAGAATCAATGTTTGATTCATTATACTCAGCTTCTCATTTCAATTTTTTCCTCCCATTCAACACATTTTACTTTTTGTGGTAATGTTCGTCTTTCAGCTTTCTTTTTCGCATACTCCTGCATAACAGTTTTTTTATTTTCTAAATATTCCTGATACTTTTTTGTGAACTGTCATACATAATTCAGCATTGTTTTATTGATATCGATGTGTTGAATGCCACCTGCTGCATGGACAGCATCATACAGATGCCGCAGCTGAACAATAGGACTCAAATACACTGATGAGCCATTACATTATAATTAGTGCCGATTCTAGAGCGGTGTGAGCGGTCCGACTGCACTGGGCACCATCGAAAAGGGGGCGCCGAGCTCCAAACCAAGAAATCGCTTTTTCTCTACTTATAGTTTATAGACATGGACACGGCTTGGTGGAAATTATGTTCATATTAAAAAAAAAAAAAAAAAAACAGCAACAGACTCCGTCAAAATCCTCAAGGACGTGTGGGATTTTTGTATCTGCGCTAACCGAAAACAAACAAAAAACAAACACTTTTCGGCTGGCACCAGATGTTTGTCTCATGTCAAAGCAAAGACCAAGGAGAACAAAGACAGGTGGAATGTTTTTCGGCAAGGATCAACTGAGAGCGCTTCTTGTTAGTAATGGGCACAAATGCCTGGGGATAGGCTGATGGGGGGGAGTGCAAGAGTCATTTCGGTCCGATCACAGAGAACATCCAATCGGAGCACGGCTCTAACGAGCTAGCGCTTGCAAGATGTGAGGAAGAACAGGTGCGAAGAACAGAAACAGATTGATAGAAAGGGGTCAAAAAGCGGAAATGTGTTTTGGTTGATGGGATGGGGAGTCTGACTCTCAGACAGACAGTCGCCGGCTCTCTGTTCATAACCTTAGCGGACAACATAGTTTGGCCATAAATTATCGGCAAATCAAAGGGTCGGTAAGGGTATAGTTAGTAAAATTCATCTGAGCCAAAGCCAATCAACATAGAACTAGTGATGGACAGCTACCAATAGGAGTTCAAAGTCACGTCAAGCAGCCTACCTTGATGGTACTGTACTACATAAGGTGAGGCAGATTTGGGCAAGTTAGTAGTGATTAATTTGTTTTATTTCTAATACCATAGATAGATCCTATGATACATAAAATTTTAATATTAACAGTTGAATCTAATAATATGTCTGAAACTCGTAAAAAATTATCTGGATCTGAAAATTTAAAATGAAAATTGAAGAAGCAAAGAGAAGATGAGGAGAATGCCAAGAAAACGGCAACATTTTTAATTCCCCAACCTAGAGGCGAAGGTAAAGGTTTTGTGAAGGAAACTCATACGGAAGTTACTTTCGAAAATGATCAGCCAATTACGAATGGAAGCGTTCAAGTTGTGGATGCATTAACGCATTCATTTCATCAAAATATACAATATGAAGATATAGCAAGTTGGCCAAGTTTGAACCCTGCTGCAAGAGATGATGTCATAATTCGTGAACCTATCAGTGGAGAAATGTCTAATGAGAAATATCCCCAAAATAGCGACGGACATCATTTTTCCAACAATCATTTTCAAAGAGTAATAACCAACAGTGAAATTTTTAATTGGCGATGGCTTGTTTATTCACAGAGAGCAAACAAAGTTTATTGCTTCTGTTGTAAGTTGTTTTCTCGAAACTATCAACCCAAGTTAGGTAACGAAGGCTAAAATGATTGGATTCACTTATCATCTCGTCGAAAAAGTCATGAAACTTCTTCAGATCATTGTAGAAACATGGAAAACTGGATAGAAGCCTCAAATAGGCTTAAAGGATTTAGCAGAATTGATAAAGTGTAGCTAAAGCAAATAGAAGACGAAAAGTCTCGATGGGTATCAATTTTGGAATGCTTAGTAGCTATCACTATTTTCTTAGCAGAACATAATTTACCTCTCAGAGGAAATTCACACAAACTCTTTACATGTGGAAATGGTAATTTTCTTAGTTTAGTTGAGTTATTAGGGAAATTTGATCCTGTAATGATGGAGCACCTTCGCCGTTTTGTAGAAAAGGAATCCAGCGTCAGCTACTGCAGAAAAATAATTCAAAATGAATTAATCAGTTTACTTGGAGGAGAGGTTTGGAAAAGAATCATATCTAAAGTAAAGGATATTGGATTGCACTCCGGATGTAAGTCATACCGAGCAACTTTCTTTTACAATTCGATTCATTGATACAGAAGACAAAGTGAAGATTCGAGAATGTTTCATAGGCTATAAACCTGTAAATGGTTCTTCAAGCGAAGGACTTACTGGCCTTTTTCTGGACGAAATTGTTAACAGTTATAGTTTAGTTATGAATTTCTGTCGTGGCCAAGGATACGACAATGGTGCCAATATGGTAGGAATCAAAAAGGAATTCAGTCTAGAATTTTAGAAAAATACCCTCGCGCTTTCTTTATTCCTTGTGGATGTCACAGTTTAAATTTGACCGTTTCAGATGCTGCAAAATCTTCAGTGAAATCAGCGTCATTATTTGGAGTACTACAAAGATTATTTGTATTATTTTCAGGATCACCGAAACGGTGGGACATCATCTCGAAACATGTAAGTGAACTTTCAGTGAAAAAAGTTTCCGAAACATGTTGGGAATGCAGAATTTCTAGCCTTTGTTCAGTTCGTTACCAGTACAACGAAGTTTATTGTGCTGTTAGAGAACTCTACGAAGATGCTACTCACTCTGTAGTAGCATCCGAAGTAGAGTCAATCATGCAATTCATAGAACAATTTGAATTTATAGTTACATTAGTCGTTTGGTATGATGTTTTATTTGAAGTTAACATAGTAAGTAAAGCAATGCAATCAAAAAGTATGCACTTATCAAATGTTTCTGAGTTACTAAAAAAGTGCTCAGATTTTATGAAAGAATACAGAACTTCGGGTTATTCATCACAGGTTTAATAACAGTGAAAGAAATTGCAGACAAGTTGGAAATCGAACCAGTGTTTAAGGAAACACGAAGCTGAAAGATAAAAAGATGTTCTTTTATGAAACCAATGATGAATCACCAACAAATGCCAAAGAATTATTTAAGGCAACAGTATTTTATCCCATGAAGATACAATTCCAAATTCATTGAGCACACGATTCGAATAGCTCTCAGAAATAAAATGTATGTGGTCAGTTTTTTGTGATATAAAAGAAAATTTGGAGAGAACACGTCTAAAGAAAGTTTCCGAAAATTTAAAAGTACTTTTGACAGACAGAGACAAATGCGACATTTCATCAGATGAATTAGTTGGAGAATTTTTAAGTATAAAATCATTTTTAAAAGACTTGGAAGAACCACTAAAAGCATTACAGTTGATCAAAGAAAATAGTTGGCAGGACATTTCCCCAAATTTATGGACTGCACTTCGAATCAAGGTGACAATTCCTATCACAGTAGCTATGTGTGAACGAAGTTTTGGTAAACTTAAATTGATCAAAACCTTCTTTCATTCAACTATGTTAGAAGAAAGGTTATCAGATTTAGCAATTCTGTCCATAGATAATGACTTTGTCCTTATCTATGGACAGAATTGCTAAATGCTATTCAGACTTAATTACAAAATTTGTGAGTACAAAAGCAAGAAAAATACCTATTTGAAAAGTTATTGCACGCATCCCTGTTTTACAGTACTTATAGTTTATATAGCTCAGCGTCACGATGCTGCTACCTTCCCAACGGATTCTGTTTACAAACACGGTAAGCAGTTTGTCTTTGTTATGTTTTGTTTCTAAATTACACTTTTGGAACACCTGTTTTCTCATGTTTTCACATAATATTAATTTAATGGACAGGTTATGACAAATTAGATAACCTTTCTTGAATCATTGTAATTTAAAATGTCTGGTCATTAAATTCGAATTAGGGAAGAGAAGTTTCATTCCATTTAATTTAGACGTATTCAGAAGGTCTTATCATTTTTCTTATTTTACTTTTTAATCGCTGTGTAAATTAGTTTTAATTATGACATATTTTACAGAATGAAACAAGGTACAGTCAAATGCCGATTATCTGCAACCTTAATCATTTGAAACTTTTTGGTCATTAAAAATTAAGGTCTCTAATCACACATCACTAATTGAAACCCAAATTCATATCGTAACAAAAATGAAAACAATGCGTTATTAGTTGAGAAGCTAGTTTTGTGCCGCCTGCCATCCCGAATCAAACAACAATGTTTTGCAGTAAAAAACGGAAGCAAGTAACTGATTATTTTAAGATTGAAATTATAGTAGTACGTATATATATATATATATATATCATCATCATTGTCAACCATTATCAATCCACTGCTGGACGAAGGTCTCCCCAAGTTTCCTCCACAACGGTCTGTCTTGTGCCAGTCTCCTCCATGTCACCCCTGCATACTTTCGAATTTCATCCACCCATCTCCCATGTGGTCTTCTTCTGGGTCTTTTCCTGTCCCTTGGAATCCAATCTAAAATTTCGGCTGTCCATCGATGATCTGTCCTTCTGGCAGTATGTCCAGCCCATTGCCATTTCAGGGATTTAACTCTGATCATGATGTCTTCCACTCTTGTCATTTTTCGGATCCACGAGTTCCTCTTCTTATCTCTCCTGGTTACACCAAGCATGCACCTCTCCATGCTTCTTTGAGTTGTCTGCAGCCTTTGTATGTCTCTTTTAGTTAAGGTCCACGTCTCTGCACCATACGTAAGCACTGGAAGGATGCATTGATCAAACACTTTTCTTTTAAGACATAATGGCATATTGCTCTTGAAAATTATGCTGTTTCTTCCAAAAGCTCTCCAGGCAAGTTTTGTACGCCGATTAATTTCTTCACCAATGTGACCCTCACTTGATATCTGCTGTCCAAGATAAACGTACATGTCTGTTATCTCCAGCTTTTCTCCATCAATCGATAAATCTTCATTTCTTGTAAAAGCATTGAACATCACTTTTGTCTTCTGAAAGTTCATTTTTAATCCCACTTCTTTACTCTTGTCAGCAAGTTCCTGGATCATACTCTGCAGCTCTGATGGGCTAGTTGCAAAAATGACTACGTCATCAGCAAAACGAAGGTGGGTTAGATAATCTCCATTAATCTTTATCCCTTTGTTTTCCCAGCTCAGCGACTGAAAAACACCCTCCAATGTGGCATTAAAGAGCTTCGGAGATATGGTGTCACCTTGTCTCACTCCCTTTTCCAATTTTTACGTGTGTTGTATTTTCAAACAGCCTAATCTTTGCACTTGCATTTTCATAGATGTTATTAATAATATTAATGTATGCATCTTCAATACCGCAGGTTTTCAGAGCCATTGTAACTGCTGATGGTTTCACCGAATCAAAGGCTTTTTCATAATCGATAAAAGCCATGCACAATGGAAGTTCATATTCCCTCGCTCTTTCAATTAGTTCTCTCAGCACGTGGATATGATCTATTGTGCTGTAGCCACTCCTGAATTCAGCTTGTTCTCTCGGTTGAGCCATGTCCAGTGTTACCTTCAAGCGGTGTGAAAGAACTTTAGTGAAGATTTTATAAATTACTGATAGGAGGCTGATAGGTCTGTAGTTTCCGAGATCCTCAATGTCACCTTTCTTATGTAGCAGGATCATTGTAGCGGTGTTCCAATCCTCAGGAATCTTTCCTTCATTAAGGCATCGAGTGAAAATTTGGGCGAGTACTGTTTCGATTTCTCCACTTGCTTCTTGTATGATGTCTACAGTAATTCCATCTTCTCCTGGAGCTTTTCCTCGCTTCATGTTCTTGATTGCATGTGCAACTTCTGCTGGAAGGACTGGAGGAACTCTGGTACTGGTATCTTTCATGATGTCTGGAGTGCATATATCATCCCTTTCATATAATTTGGAGTAGAAAACTTTCACTCTTGTCAAAATTTCGCCTCTATTTCTTGTTACAGAACCATCTTCTTTTCTCAGTGCCATAATCTGTTTTCTTCCCTTACTGAGATGTCCCTTTGCTATCTTTAGGCTTTGGTTGTTTTCAATTGCTTTCCTCACTAGTTCACAGTTGAATTTCCTTACGTCTTCAGTGATACTTTTTCTTACTGTCTTGCATAGCTCTATATATTCCACTTTGGAAGTCACATCTTCTTTAGTTGTCCTCATCTCTCTTCTTTTTGCATCAACATTTTGGTTTTTCCTGATAATTTGTTCACATGCAACTTGTTCTTAGACCCAGCTAATTTTGTTGCTGTTTCCATAAGAGCTTTGGTTACTTTTCTGTTAACTTCAGAGATGTCCACTTCTTCCGATGTTAGGCCTTCTAAAGCAGAGAACCTGTTCTTCAGTTCCAACTTGAAGGTATTATGGTGTTTTTTAAGGTTGGTTATGTCAATAGATTTTGTTTGTCTTATGAGCTTGCCATAACTCACCACGCTGGCCAAGCGGGTTGGTGAGTGTGGGATAGAATTTCCTCTAATCCCGATGGTATAGTTATACCGCTATGGGCGGTCGTCAGAGCCCCTTTAGTGGGAACAGGATGCACCACGAGAAGGCGGGGTTTACATTTGTCAAGGAGAGGCTGTAATGTTACGCATCACCTGATATATATATATATATTATATAGCATTTCAGTCTGTTTTTATAACACTTATGTTGTGTGTATATTTTCTAGCATATTGGTAGGTTTTTTTCTGCAAAATTTGGATTATTCGCCCGCGAAACTCGTGCCATCCTAACAGTGGATACTCTGGAATTGACTTTGTATGTTAATTTATACATATAATTATAACATTTGTATTTATATCTATGAATTTGATTATAGCTGTTTTCTTTTTTTTAAACTTTTGGAAAACAAAAACTTATACCAGTTTGCTGGGGTGGGGGGAGGTGGCGCCATGATGAGATGTTTGCACCACCTTAAAAAATCGCTAGAACCAGCCCTGATTATAACCACCTACCTAATAAGCTGTAGGGCCCCTTTTAGTCCATAAAACAGCAGCCACTCAGTGAGGCATCGATTAGATAAGGTGGCGATAAGTATCCTGGGGTATTTGTTACCATAATGTCAACAGCAGATTCTCTAGTTCCCATACGTCTCGGGGTGGTGGTGATTTAGTGTGAACGCGCTTTTCCAAGTCGAACCACAAATGTTCCATTGGGTTCATGTCAGGGGAATTAGGAGGCCAGGGCATTAACAGAAAGTCCCCAGCATGTTCCTCGAACCACTCCTTGATGATTCTGGCAGTGTTGAGTGACGAATTATCCTGTTGGTAATAGCCATCACAGGCAGGAAACACAGTTGCAATGAATGAGTGAACTTGTTCCACAACGATGTTCAGATACCTGACAGGGATTGAGCTATTGAGATAATGGGGCCTAAAGTGTCCCAAGAAACCATCGCCCACAGCATAATTCCACTGCCACTGGCCTGTTTCGCCCAACAAAGCATCCAGGTGCCATAACCACCATTGGCGATTGGCGTATTGGCACACTCGATGGCATCTCGATGATCTTGTGCCCATTTCATATGTTGTTGCCGATGAGGTACAGTGAGCATGGGGACCCGGCTGAGTCTTTAGCTATGCAGGACCCTGCGCAGAAGGCTGTGATGAACTGTGTGCTGTGACACATTACCCTGATCACCACTGTTGTAACTGCAGGAGATTTGTCACACTGTGGCCCTGCCGTCACTATAAACAATACAAATCCATCAGGCTTGGTCGCCAGACCTATGTACGTAGTAAGATGCAAGAACTGACGAATATCTATTGTATAGACTGAAAATTTAAGAGGTAATGTACCTTAATAAATTTATCCTCGATAATTCCTGTTAAATATTTATAATACTGAAAATACACCACAGTCTCCACTCCCCTCTGGCATCAATAAGCTGTGGACGACACATGGCTGGATGATGGTTCATCGTTTAGCCATCTGTGCATCACTTTTTATATGTACTCACTATAGCGGTACATGAACAACCCACAAGCTAAACCGTTTACGAGATTGTAGTCCCAAGGCGCTGTGCCATCACAATTTGCTCCTTATCAAACTCCAATAAATTGGCAGCTTTTCTCATTTTGACTCTGAGCACTCTACTAACTGAAAGCTGATCCTCAGGTTGCATATTTACTGCTCTGTGAACTTCACCTGCACCACCGTTCGGTCTCCAGGCATGCTCATTTCTCTAGGCTGGGGGTGGTCATAATTTAATGGCTCATCGGTGTATGTTCTCAACAAGAAGACATTTTTATAGCATATTAAATCTGTTTATTTTTATGGCGTAATATGCACAAAGATTCGCTAAGCTTTCACACTCCATTGGGGAGCTTTTTCAAGGCAATGGTAGACATAAAATGCAGGGAATTGGAACACGTAAGGAACAAAGATGATTTTTGAAAATAACGTGGTTTGGCATGCGTTATTAAAAGACGAGAACACTGCGTGATGCGCCATGTAATTACATGCTAAAATTTCATGTACTATGCTTGTGGCGTCATCTACGTTATTTTCAAAAATCATCTTTGTTCTTTACGTTTTCCAATTCCCTGCAGTTTTATGTCCACCATTGCCTTGAAAAAGCCTCGCAGTGGAGTGCGAAAGCTTGGCGAATCTTTGTGCTTATTACGCCATAAAAATAAAGGGATTTAATATGCTATATGCGTTTCTTCAGCAGCGTTTTAATTACCCAGTGGTCCGCTGGCCATTGGCCAGTAAAACTTCAATCAGGCCACTGAACTATTATTGATTTTACTGGCCCACATAGCCAGTAAGGGTTTTTTTTTTTTTTTTTTTTCTAATTTGTCACAAGTTAAAAAATGAATTTCTGTTTCTTTTACCTAGCTGTATGGTTTTCTTCTTAGGCTGCAAACTAATGATAGGTTTAAAAACAAATATTGGATGTAATTCCATTGAAATGATACATTATTTTTTACATATACTGTAAATGTCTAAGTTTTTTTTATTATTATTATTTCTTTTACGGACCAATGGGCATTTTTGTGGACCAGTGGTTTGCAAATTCTAGTGGTTCACTGGGCCAGTAGAAGATTTATTTCTAATTCTAACACTGTTTCTTAAGTATTCACATTGTGGTGTATTAAAAATAATGTTAAGTTTTTATAATATTGGGATATGGCGATGACAAGCGACGTACACTTTTGTATTTAAATAAGGATTTTTCTTTAAGTATCATCTTTGTTTTGCTGATGACATAGCCATTTTTACAACTACCCCATCAGAGCTGCAGAGTATGATCCAGGAACTTGCTGACAAGAGTTTAAAAATGAACTTTCAGAAGACAAAAGTGAAGTACAATGCTTTTACAAGAAACTAAGATTTATCGATTGATGGAGAAAAGCTTGAGACAACCGATTTCTACATTTATCTTGGACAGCAGATATTAAGTGGGGGTCATATTGATGAAGAAATTAATCGGCATATAAGAAACAGTATAATTTTCAAGAACAATATGCCATTATGTCTTAAAAGAAAAGTGTTTGATCAATGCATCTTTCCAGTGCTTACATATGGTGCAGAGATGTGGCCCTTAACTAAAAGACATACAAAGACTGCAGACTACTGAAAGAAGCCTGGAGAGATGCATGCTTGGTGTAACCAGGACAGATAAGAAGAGGAACTCGTGGATCAGAAAAATGACAAGAATGGAAGACATCATGACCAGAGTAAAATCTCTGAAATGGCAATGGGCTGGACATATTGCCAGAAGGGCAGACCATCGATGGACAGCTGAAATTTTAGACTGGATTCCAAGGGACAGGGAAAGACCCAGAAGAAGACCACATGGGATATGGGCGGATGAAATTCGAAAGTATGTGGGAGTAACATGTAAGAGACTGGCACAAGACAGACCGTTGTGGAAGAAACCTGGGGAGACCTTCGTCCAGCAGTAGATTGATAATGGTTGATGATGATGATGATTACTATAAACAACCAACTTGCAGCACTGAAGATGAAACTGCATCTTAATATTGTTTTTTACAGTAACTTTTGACAAAAGGCACTCACACTGAAATCCAATATCTGCATCATTCGGCAACATTATATTTTGGGGGGGGGGGGGCAAGGTCAACAGATATCAATTTTTGAACTGACGAACATTTCTTCAAAATATTTGACTTAATGCACCTACTCATCATACTTTGCAATAAATGATGAACATATATAATAAGGTGACATTGACATTAGCTCAGCAATTTGAAATTCACAAAGAAATGACATCAATTTTAAAGTGATATTATCACTCTTAAATAGATTAGAAAGCTTTTTATTATACAAATTTTCAATCGATAAGACTGACTTTTTTACAAATATAGATGATTTTTGTCAATTTATGAGATTTATTTACGCTTTTCCCTTCTGATCTCTCACCTTCCACTCTGACTTTCCCCTAAGCATTTTCTGACTTTCTAAGCATTTCTCTGACCAAAATCTGTTTCCCTGACTTTCCAGAATGTATGAACCCTTTACAGGTGAACTCCCCATCCTTTTCTCTTAAGTGGCACAGATATGAATATAATAATAACTAACATATGATGATCTCAATAATCCCGCAAATGTAAACAAACAAGATGCTGACTTTCCAGCTAAGCACTGCTCAGTATATTTATAAAAAAAAAAAAAATCCAGATGAGTACCAAAGCATTTGAAATATTATTTCCTGCATCTGAAATGGTAAGAAAGTATAAATTATTTTATAAAGCTTTCTAAAAAAACATTAAGACAAGTGTGTCCAACTTGTCTTAATGTAATTATCTCCAAGTTTAACTTCCAACCAGAATCAGCACAAACTCCACCACCACTGATGATTTCAAGGATCTTTCAATTTTTGCATTAAAAATACAGCCAATAATTTATAGTAAGACCAATTCATGATGAATCTTGCAGCCATGCTGTCCAGTAGCATATCAACCTAGAGCTTAAGAGCTACCTCCAAAAGGTCTTCTAGCAGTCTTACAACCTTTCAGCAAAATGCCTTTTATATAACAGCAATCATGGCATGACTCACTCAGAAAAGACTCATATATTCAAATGACTCACTCAGAAAAGACTCACTTTTTATGGGTACAAAACAAGACTTTTGACTAATTTGCTGGAAAAATATATTTTTCAAGCCAGACATGAAGCTCATCCTCATGACTATGCCATTCAAACCCTTGCTGCATATAACCAATGGTCCCTGCTTTTTTTATGATTTCCAGTCCATCTTGTATTTCCTTTTGAAAAACTATGGTTGATGGGCTACAATTCTGTCTCAATCAATTCTGTAAACACTACTTTGAACATATCTACCTAGTCTCAATCTGCTTAACATAATTTTGAGTGCCACTTTATGTTCTGCAACAGGTCTTAAAGAATGTTTCAATTTCTCCAATGTGAGAATGTTCAAATGAACTATGGACATGGGCAGATCAAACCTTTTTAAAGCATGTGATTACCTTTTCTCTCCTAAATATTTGGGAGAATATTTTTAAATAGAAAAAAAGAAAACTGCGGTTGGATTCAAAATCAATGCAATGCTCCATACAGTGTCTTTCCTCTCATTGCTGAATAACTTTCAAGTCAACCATACTGACTACGGCTTTCCTGTACTAGAACATGAAAGACTTGACTATGCCACAAGAAACGCATCACCACGGTGTAACAAGCAGCATTTCAGTTTTCGTCCCTGAAGTTTGATGACCTCAAACACATACTTTTACCAGACGGTGGAGTTTGGTTAATCGGAATAACACGGGGCAGAAAGGCAAAAAATATGCTGACATTTATACTCGTATTAATGTGCGGCCAACTTGGCTTTAATTGTACCGAACTGGAATTTGTGGCTGAATAACATTTATTAAATTACTAACGGTCCTTACAAGAATCTGCATCAAAACATAATGTTGCTTGTGAAATAAACTACTGCAAAACGAAGACTCCAAATCTTCCATAGCTTATAAACGAGTTTTGTTTTTACATAAACAGGTTCGTATCCCTTGGTAAGAAGTGTTTTATTTTTTATTATTTTATTCTTGTACTTACATGTTACGATGGGTTTGCTTTCCATAATTAACGACTATTTTAAATGCACTGATCACAGCTGACTGAATACACAAATATATAAATCAGCGAATTGTTTGACATATTTACTAACACTTCCTACAGACATTTAAGTAGGAAGGGATAAAAACAGAAGGGAAGACATATGTTATGTGTACGGATACGGGTACATGTGTGATCACAGTTTAAAGAAAAAGGGAGCTGCAGCTGTTATGGTCAAAGATCTAGGAGGATAATAGACTGGCAAATACCTAGCTACTTCCGTCAGTGTTTGAAAACCAGATGTTCCGCCATTAGGGAGGACGGAAAGCTGTTCATGAGTATTTTTTTTTTTTTTTTATTGGAGGTTTAACGACCACCGTGAGCAACTCAATGGGCTATAAGCAGTCGCCCGTCCCTAATTCAGGGTCACTGACTCCAGGGAAGGGAGAGAGCCAGCGCCGTAAGACAAACACAACATCCATGCCAGACCGGGATTCGAACCCGGACCCTTACGGACGAATGATCAGAGGCCAGCGCCTTAGACCACCGAGCCACCGGGGCGGCGCTGTTCATGAGTATAGACGTATGCGAGTCTAGACGCTATAGTCCTGCTAATCAACTGGTGTACAAGCACTGCTTGGATTTGCATTGTGGAGCGTTAAGGAAATTGGTGTTATGTGCTATTTTCGCCTGCAGTAACTGAAGTCAGAGAGATAATGATGTGTCCTATTATAGATTACCATCTGAACCACAGATCTGAACGAACGAAGTAGGATCAGAATTATAAAAATTAATTCAGAAGCGCCAAAATTTGTGGTTATGACGTATCAACAGAGATGACATTGATGACCGGAAGCAGCCCCGGTGGCGCAGTGGCCTAAGGCGCTGGCCTCTGATCATTCGTCCGTAAGGTGTCCGGATTCGAATCCCGGTCAGGCATGGATGTTGTGTTTGTCTTACGGCACTGGCTCTCTCCCTTCCCTGGAACCAGTGACCGTAAATTAGGGACGGGCGATTGCTTATAGCCCATTGAGTTGCTCACAGTGGTCGTTAAACCTCCAATCAAAAAAAAAAAAAAAAGATAACCGGACACGAAGGAACATTAACGTGTAGTTTACATTTTGTAACAGGTATGTTCATAAATTAACTGATGCATTATCTACAAAAACTCTATGAAGATTTTTAGACTAGAATTAATCTTTCTTATGAGTAAGATCATGCTGTTCTTTATCGTGAATGTATCCACTGCTATGAGGATGTAGCAGACAACTAGCGTCTCGCGACAGCGATATCCACATGTATCGAGTTATCTCATTAGCAGCAATAAAACCGGCACCCACCAATTGGCGACCGCCACGTGTTGTTTACAGCGGAACGCTAGAACAGCTCCGCGAGCAATCTACTGTTTTCGATCTGGCAACGCTCAGTAAATATTAAGTTGTCCGTCCATATTACCCTTCGATAGTATTAAAATTCCATGAAGTTGTCGTTGAATTGGTCTGTTGTATTTTATAATGCCTCAATGGAATTTGTATAATCTCGTTAACGATGCCGTACGAGATAGAAAAACATGCATATCATGGTGTGCAAGATATGGTTCGCTACCCACCCTTGAAATAATAAGGAATCACGAATGGCAATAAATATCGCTGCTTTTCTTCTTTAATTGTCTTTTGCTATATATTTCTCAGTACGAATTAAAATACTTACTGTAAATACGAAAGTATAATTTTTTTCAGTCTCCCAACGTATATAGCGGTAAGATCGTTCATTTTTTTTAGTTCTTTTTCAACATCTCAGTTATAGTTTTCATTTAGTACAAAAATAACACAACGTTAGTCATCATGATGAATAAAAAAATAAGAACAGAATGCAACGATAACCACCCATAATGTTTGCATTCAAATGTAAACAACAACAGATGCATTGCCAGATCGAAAACAGTAGATTGCTCGCCGAGCTGTCGTAGCGTTCCGCTGTCTTAGCTGTGAGGAATGCGCCCGTTTGTGGAAGAATTGCCATTTTTATATTTGGATGTATACTGCAAACAGGTTAAATTGTTCGATTTGTGCCGACAGCCGTCAATGAAGAAACTAATGTTAACTAAGATGTAAACAACCTGTGTCGCTACTTCGACGACGTATACGAACTACAAGTGCTGTTGCAGTGCCGGTTTTATTGCTGCCAATGAGATAACTCGATACATGTGGATATCGCTGTCGCGAGACGCTAGTGTAGCAGACACGTGACTCTCAGCATGGCAACGAGCCTTAGTAACGTAACTGAAGGACAACTAGCCTCGTTGAAATGATGGCTTCTTACTTTGAAACTTTAACTTCTCAGTACAAAATGCGGTATTTGGAAAAAATTAAAGCGATTGAAGGAAAAGATCCTTATGTGCTGAATGCAAGTATCTTCGAAGCTGATGCGAAAAGTTTTTCGAAAGTGCAATTAGTAAATATTTTCGATACTTCGTCTTTGGTCGAAGCGCCTTTACTGCAGAACAATTCGAGGCATATAACAATTTCTCGTCGTCGGTATTCTTTTACAGGGTAATTTAGAACGATCACAAATTCGTGAGCAATCAGTAATTTATGGAGAAAATAGGTACGCTGCCTTAATAAGTAAGGTTCTCTTCCCTCCCAGGTTCGGAGATCTGATTAAAAAAATATAGGTTTTCTTTCTTTCCAGGAATCTCTCATTGTGGATAAAACACCCCTTGAAAAGTTTTATGCCTTTTTGAGAGTTTAACTCTTCAACAAAAAGTGTCTTTCTAAGCTCTGAGAAACGATTTCCAAGCCTTAGAAAAATGAGCAAAACCTTTTTTTTTTTTGTTCTTTTTTTTTTACGTAAAATTGTGGTGAAATAATAACATGATTTTGCTGGGATTTGTGACCTATAATCTATTAAGCCGTAAATAAATTTAGCAGCATAACACCGACCTATAAACAGACCTAGGCACCAAAAAGGATTTTATTTGGACAATAATTTTAGCCATTATTTGCATTTTTCTACAAAAGTGTGCTTCAGCTCCAGGTAAAAGTCCAGGTGGCCGCCCCGGTGGCCCAGTGGTCTAAGGCGATGGCCTCTGATCATTCGTCCGTAAGGGGTCCGTTTTCGAATCCCGGTCAGGCATGGATGTTGTGTTTGCCTTACGGCACTAGCTCTCTCCCTTCCCTGGAACCAGTGACCCTAAATTAGGGACGGGCGACTGCTTATAGCCCACTGAGTTGCTCACGGTGGTCGTTAAACCTCCAATCAAAAAAAAAAAGTCCAGGTGCACTAAAAAAAATAAACGGTAGTTTGGGGGAGGGGGTGTCATATAGAACAAAGTAGTAAACTAAAAACTCCCAACACTGACAACCAAACAACCTTAAAAGTAAAAAGCCGAAAACTCACAAAAAAATGTGAGTCAGGTTAACGGTGTGATCGAGATCTAAAAATTACAGAAGAGCCAGAGATTTGAATCTGACTAAAAGTTAGGTTTGCTAACAAATTAACTGTTAGCCCTATAAAAAGTTTCACCCCAGGAACCTTCTGAAAAGAAGTCCCGGAGAAAAAAAAACACGTGCCCAGAAGTTCCGATCCGGGACCGAAGCGTTTATTTAAGAAATCTTTTAACTAAGAAACAAACTCTAAAAGATGTTCTATAAGAAAATAGTTAGTAGTAATAAAACCTACGCAAAAAAATGACCAACACCTTTTAAATTCAACTTGAAAACTTTGAATCAACGAATGAAACGCCTGTCCCAATAAGTGCAAGCACTGCACTCCAATAGCGTTTGAACAAGTAAAAGATAGATTCTCTTCCTTACCAGAAATAACTGATTTCTAGATAAAACTAACAATTAAGAGGTTCTCTGTCTTTGAAAAGTCCAGCTGTTTTAAAAAAATGTATTTTCTAAGCTGTGGGAAGCGATCTCCCTTCGTTTGGCATAAAAGCGAATTTTTTCCGGTCTCGATTCGATTTCCTCTATTCTGCCAAAAATCTTGCACTTTACACACTAAGTGCAGGACATCCAGCTATGCTTGTCCTTCAGGAACTTGCAAGGACTGTTGCCACTTAACAGAAACTTCTCGATGACGTCACGTGCTACATCCTCATTGGGAAGTGAATGAGGATATAGCACGTGACGTCATCGAGAAGTTTCTGTTAAGTGGCAACAGTCCTTGCAAGTTCCTGAATGACAAACACAGCTGGCTCTCCTGCAGTTATTGTGTAAAATGCGATCATTAGCGATCAATGTTAACAAAAATATTGAAAAGTTAGACTCTTCAAAGGTAAAAAATCTTTTAAAGGTTAGTTTTATCTATAAGTCAGTGATTTCTGGTAAGTCTGGGAACCTATCTTTTACTTGTTCAAATACTGTTGGCGTACAGTGCTTGTACTTATTGGGCCAGTCGTTTCACTTGTTGATTCGAAGTTTTCAAGTTGAATTTAAAAGGTGTTGGCTTTTGTTTTGCTTAGGTTTTATTGCTACTGACTATTTCCTGATAGAACACCCTTCAAAGTTTGTCTCTTAGTCAAACAAAATCCTAAATCAACGCTTCGGTTTCCAATTTGCACTTCTGTGCGCTTGGGTTTTTCACCTTCAGGGATTTCTATTCAGAAGATCAAGGAGGTGTTGAAACTTTTTATAGAGCTGAAAGTTAATTTGTTAGCCAATCTGACTGTTAGTCAGAATCAAATCTCTTCGGCTGTTCTGGATTTTTTAGGACAGCTTGAACCACTTTTTTGCGAATTCTCGGCTTTTCACTTAGTATTTTAACTTTTGGGATTATTTGGCTCTCAGTGTTGGGAGATTTTTGTTTTTTACTTAATATTTCGTTCTATATATTTCCTCCCTAAACCACCGTCGATTTTATTTTTAGTAACCTGGATTTTTAACTGGAGCTGAAGTACCCTTTCGTGGAAAAATGCAAATAATGGATAAAATTATTTCCAAATGACTTTTTTTTTTTTTTTTCTTTTTTTTGGTGTCTAGGTCTGTTTACAGACTGGAATTATGCTGGTAAATTTATTTACGGATAAGTAACGTAGGGCGCAAATCAAAATTATTGGGGTTTTTTTCACCACAATTTTGCGTGGAAAAACAGATTTTGCTGTAAATTTTCCTAAGTCTTGGAAAACGTTTCCCAGAACTAAGAGAAACACTTTTTATTGAAGAGTTCCTAATTATTCACTAATTAGTGATCACACTAAATTACCATGTAAAAGAATATCCACGATAATAAAATGTTATTTGCTTCAAGACTTTTATATGCCTCGAGCTGTTGTATGGCAAAGGCGGTTCGACCAAAACAAAGTAATAGAAAATATTTACCATTTGTACTTTCGGAAAACTTTTTGCGTCACCTTCGAAGATACTTGCGTTCAGCACATACAGATATTTTCCTTCAATCTCTTAATTTTTTTCCAAATACAGCATTTTGTACTTGGAAGTTAAATTTTCAAAGTAGGACGCCATCCTTTCAACAGGGACTGCTGGTTGTCACGTGTCTGCTACAACCTCATGTCTTGTGAGACCTTCATATCTTCCTATGTTGCGTTCATTAACCTTCATATGTTGGGTTCGCAGGCCGATTTTAGAAAAATGATCTCATGATAGCATTCACTATAGTTTATTATAATTGTCATTATTGCATACAAGGTAGAGATACTTAGTGCTACTCGCCGGAATTATTATTATTATTATATATATAGCCTTACCTGTGTAAAGCAGAGAATTTTTACCTCAGCTAAAGTTTCAAGTTGGGGAATATCTGAATTACTAAAAGGTAAACTTTTAAATTAAATAATTAGCCAAAGATGATCGGACGTTTTTATCTCAGTTAACTGTGTGAATATGCTGTTAGCACGGAAGCTGGTAGCTGTGCTGGAATGCAGAATAGAGTTTCTTTCAAGCAAAAACACTCCCCTTCCTACAATATTGTTCAGGAAAAGTGAGTATGGAATTTCATATGGGTCACCACATTTGCCCAATAACTTTAATTTATCAGAATAAGGCTGTTTTTGATCACCAGATAACCCATTGACGTAGTCCATGCAATGCATCTTTGATCTCACTTGTACACCAGTTGTTCTGCAAGAAAGCAGCAGACGAAAAAGTGACGTAACCCGCGGTTTCATGACGTCAATACGCCGGTTGCGTGCTTGTTGCAAATCCTTAGACCATGAATGAGGATGTAGCAGACACGTGACTTTAGCATGGCAACTAGCCTTAGTAACGTAAGTGAAAGACAACCAGTCCATGTTGAAATGATGGCGTCCTACTTTGAAAGTTTAACTTCCGAGTACAAAATGCGGTATTTGGAAAAAAATTAAGAGATTGAAGGAAAATATCTGTGTGTGCTGAATGCAAGTATCTTCGAAGTTGACGAGAAAAGTTTTCCGAAAGTACAAATAGTAAATATTTTCTATTACTTTGTTTTGGTCGAACTGCCTTTACCATACAACAGTTCGAGGCATATAAAAGTCTTGAAGCAAATAACTTTTTACTATCGTGAATATTCTTTTACATGGTAATTTAGTGTGATCATTAATTAGTGAATAATTAGGAACTCTTCAATAAAAAAGTGTTTCTCTTAGTTCTATGGGAAACGTTTTCCAATACTTAGAAAAATTTAGAGCAAAATTTGGTTTTCCACGCAAAATTGTGGTGAAAAAAACCCAATAATTTTGATTTGCGCCCTACGTTATTTATCCGTAAATAAATTTAGCAGCATAATCCCAGTCTGTAAACAGACCTAGACACCAAAAAATCCTTGAAGGTGAAAAACCCAAGCTCACAGAAGTGCAGATTGGAAACCGAAGGGTTGATTTAGGAATTTTTTTGACTAAGAGACAAACTCTGAAGGGTGTTCTATCAGAAAATAGTCAGTAGCAATAAAACCTACGCAAAACAAAAGCCAACAAATTTTAAATTCAACTTGAAAACTTCGAATCAACAAGTGAAACGACTGGCCCAATAAGTACAAGCACTGCACGCCAACAGCATTTGAACAAGTAAAAGATAGGTTCCCAGACTTACCAGAAATCACTGACTTATAGATAAAACTAACCTTTAAAAGATTTTTTACCTTTGAAGAGTCTAACGTTTCAATATTTTTGTTAACATTGATCGCTAATGATCGCATTTTACACAATAACTGCAGGAGAGCCAGCTGTGTTTGTCCTTCAGGAACTTGCAAGGACTGTTGCCACTTAACTGAAACTTCTCGATGACGTCACGTGCTACATCCTCATATGGTAGACACAGCTGCACCCGTTCACGCAGTGTTGAGAGAACGGCACAAACATGTCAAGCGGGTTAGTCACGTGATGTGTGTCAAGATTGCTGTGAGGGAGCAGGTAATGGCGATGATCAACAGCATTTACCTTAGACCATGAATAAGGCATTAACACAGTGTCAATGTAATTTTACTAAGTTTATCTTCATAAAAAATTATAGCGATCAATTATCTTCATAAAAAAGGAAGGGGTTTATTTTTCTGCTCACTAGTTCGTGTGGTACAAATTTTTAAAGTTCAGTCACTCTGGTTGGTGATCCCGCTGAAGTGTTAGTTTACATATTTTTACGTATTTTTGCTGCTTCCCCCTACAACGCATAATTTTTTTAGCAACATAACCATTAATCTTTGCACCTTTAGCTTTCATTGTGTATACTTTTTGTTGTTTTAGAGTGCTTATATAATCTCCTATAATTTTTTAAAGTTGTCCCACAACGTGTATATTCTCCCTATTGGAGTGTGAAAAGTGCCCTCATTTCTCACCCCCCCACTCCCATTTAAATTGTGCGTAATGTTCCACAACAAAAATATTTTTCTCTCATTGAAGACAGTATAAGTGTTCTATGAAATTTTATGCTGATAAGTCAATTATTTTTGGGGTTATGAGTGTGTGAAAATTTTCCGAGGTCCACGTTAGTGGACCTCTGTAAATGGAGAAATTGTTTACTATCAACATATCGAGATGTAGGAAATATTAGAAACACATATACATACATACAGATGTACACAGATTTTAATATATAGAAAAACCCCAATTTTTAGGCTGACATCCACCTGCCTGGACATGGAAGACGTGTACGATTTCTGCAGTTATCGGACTTTGAGCGAGGTCGTCTAGTCGGACTCCGCGAGGCCGGGTGGTCGTATCGTCGTATTGCGGAGCGAATTGGACGGGAAGTATCGGTGGTGGTACGATCCGAGGAATATTCCCACACGAGAAGACGTGGAACCGGGAGTCAAAAACGGACTGATGAGCGGACCGATCGACGCATAAGAAGAGCGGCGTTGTCAAACAGAACATCCACTGTGACACAAATCCGAGCTGCCGTTGCACCTGAGGTGACTGTGCGAACAATCCGCAACCGTCTACTGGATGCAAGACTACGTGCACGTGTGCCTCTGGCATGTGTACCTCTGACTCCAGCCCACCGTCAGGAACGGCTGCAGTGGTGTCGCCAACGTCTGCACTGGAGAACGCAATGGCGATCTGTTGTGTACAGCGATGAAAGCAGATTCTTCTTGGGAGCCTCCGATGGCCGTATGCGTGTTCGCACACTCACAGGGGAGCGTCACCACCCTTGTTGCATCCGCCAGCGACACACAGGGTCTACACCTGGTCTCCTGGTGTGGGGAGCGATCAGCTATCACTCCCGTACACAACTAGTGTTTGTACCGGGTGCGTTAAACAGCACCTCCTACATCAATAGCATCATTCAGCCCGTTGTTGTGCCATTTTTAAGGTCGGTCCATCGTGGTGTTTTCCAGCAAGATAACGCACGCCCACACATAGCACGTGCAACGCAACATGCACTTCAGGGTGTGAGACAACTTCCATGGCCTGCACGTTTACCGGATTTGTCGCCAATTGAGCACGTGTGGAATTTTATGGGACAACGACTTATCCGGTCTCCACAGCCAGCCACGACCATCCCCGATTTACGCGTCCAGGTTGAGGATGCTTGGAACTCAATACCCCAAACTTACATCCAACATCTGTACGACAGACTCCATGCCAGAATTGCACAGTGTGACCCATTTCATGGCGGTTCAACCTCGTACTAACCATGTTAAATGGAAATGTTATTTTTCAGTTTACCAGCAAATACTTCTGTATTTTGCCATAATGTTTTGATCACGTTATCCTCTGCATTCCGTTATTATGCTGTATAAATTTCGTTGGTATCAGACGTGTCCTTCTTGGTGTTCTTTTTTCACTTTCTGCCAGTGTATATTCAGGCAATCCAGAAGACTATTGCAGGATTTCATTTTATGTACTATGTTTGGACTGTTTATTAGTGCTTTGGAAAATGCATTTCTTCCACACAAATCGGTCAATTGGCAGATAAATTTCAGTGTGTAACCATCTTCTCAACATACTGATGCTTTTAAAACACTAACTGAATTTTATACAGCTGATTTAAATGGTTCGCAAGAATTAATCTAAGAATTGAAATTGTGGTACTGTAGGATTAACTACAAAGAAAAACAGCGCTGAGAAAGAAATGAAAACGAACTGTTTTTCGAAACTGAGCTACGATGCAGTGGAGGCTCGTGCTCCTGAGAGTGTACGTGATTTGCTACTTACCGATTTACACGCGGTCTGGGACCCCCCCCGCTCACAGATTTTTGTAATTACATATAAATTAATATGATTATTCATTTCGTTCACCTCTTTGGCGTTAATGGTTAAATTTGGAATTGTATACTCGACAGAGTATTAAGCCTAATATTTAGCGGAATATACGGCTTAATTAATCTGCCCCGACTTCAGTTGCCTAGAAAACATTATCAGATCTTGATCATCGTGGAAAATAGCTAAGAACAAAATCAAAGTTCTGTAAAAAGAACGAAAGTTTATTTATTTACTCATGTATTTTTATTTATTTATTTACTTTTTTTTAAATAGGTTTTTATTCAGTTTCATATTTTTGACACGAAACTTTTTTACAGTGTGCTTCAATATTCAATTCAGTCAATCACTCTTGTAACTTTAGTAATTGAGATTTTTAATGCACCTTGAAGAACTTAAATATGAATTAATTATATGTGAATAACGTAATTACTCAACGTATTGCACAAGTAAAGAGTTTATGAAATGCAAAAAAAAAAAAAAAAAAGAAAAAAAAAGGGCGTTGATAATAAATTGCATATGAATCAAGCTTTAGTTTCAGCCCCTCCCGAAAAAGATTACGAAAACCACAGAATAAAGAACAAAAAAAAAAAAAAAATAGAAGCACAGATAGATTTTAGCTGACTGATCAAACAAATGTTATGAGAACACAGAAACAAACAATCAGATAAGTTTTCCCTCTATTCTATTGGTCAGCTGCCCTGCTCCCAGTTCCGATGGGAAAAAGAGAGGGATAGGGGTCTTTGGTTTCAACGCCGTTTGCTGCTGGCGATCTTATATCGTGCTGAGAGAAATACAGCACGCTGGAAACCCTTGTGGCCGGTTTGACGAAAGAACGATCGCGTAGGACGCAGCAGAACCAAGCTGTTATTCCCGTGTGCTAACCAACACCACAGACCGAATGACGAACAGGAGCATTGATTACGGCCCGTCTAAAAATCAGATTTTGGGCTGGCAGCAAATCATATGCATGCAGGGGCGCACACAGAATTTCCTCAAGGGGGAAAGGGGTCCGAAAAAAATGCACGGGACAAATGAATCTAGAAATTGGGCACACACACGTATGGATTATATATATATGTGTGTGTGTGTGGGGGGATTCTTTTGTTAGCATAAATCAGCACTGATGAGTTCACAGGTTAAAAAACCTTACTCTTTTGAATAAGTCTGCTAAATTAAATGTGTATTAATATATCAATTAATATTTATGTAAGACCTTAAGACGTACAGAAAAATATAGTTTAAATCACTTCTCTTACTGTAATGCAGAAACATTTTCATCTAAGCTCACTTTAAATAATATATATAAATTATATGCTTGCCCTGACAGCACTGTTCATTACACTGTTAAAGAACAGACACATGATCAATGGAAAACGAAAAAGTTAAGTAAACAATAATATTTAACTGACCTAAGTATTCCTCATCGAACTTTGAAAACTATTACATTGAATAAATCTAAAACTGAATAATCCATGAGTTTACAATGAAGCATACTTCTGCGTAAAAAACAGTCATTCACAGTTCGGTTAGAAAAAGTCATTCGTAAGCAAGCTACTGCTCCCCTCGAAAAAAAAATTCAGTAAGTTAGTCTCATGTCCTAAACAGATGGAAATCAACGATCGGTTGATTCAGATCACATCAGATCATATGTAGAGGACTTCAGGAAAGGAGTGTCTGACACCAGGTCTTAAACAACCCTTAGAAATAGGAAACTAGGAGATTTGGGCTAGAGCGCCCGATACGAAAGTGACACGGAAGCGAAGTAGAAGGGAGGGGGGGGGGAGGAAGACGCCCTTATTTATTACGGGGGGGCAGTACCCGTGGTCCGACGGCTTAATGTGCCCAATCCGACGCACGGCGGATATTTAGTGGATCAAGCGTTCGTACCTGCCTGGGATCGAACCTGAGGTCCTTTCCGTGGCAGTCACGAACGTTGCCCACTAGGCCACCCGCGGCACAGAATATAGTGTGTTTACACCCAGGCCTTTATCTTGTGTATCCACCCTTCCCTCAGAAGAGGAACGCCCATTAGCACCCCATATATGTGACTGAGGCTCGAGCCATGGAGAAATTTCCTGGAAAAGGTTATGGGAAAACAAGAGACTGGGAGAGTGATGGATTCATGGTTCCTCAAACATTCTGGGGTTTCACTAATCCTCTGCTTCACTGCTTGCCATCGTCAGCCATCCAAAACAGATGCAACATTCTTAAGGCAAAAGAGCACTCTGATTTCTGTAATTGATACAATCACACAACAGCCAGCTCGTTTCTATAAACACGTACAGAAAGATTTTTTTTTAATTTCGCCGTAGTCGGAATGATGTATTTTAAAATTCTGGGGGTGGGGTCGGACCCGACGGACCCACCCCGTGTGTGCGCCACTGTATGCATGCACTTTCATGCGTTCGGCTACAATAAACAATACGAATCTGAATTCAAATTTTTTTAGCGTTCTGAAGCACGGCAGCACGTAGTCACCGGCCGCCACTGATACGATGTCATTTAACTCAATATAAAAACATTGTTTCGTACACCAGCTACTCTACCGGCGAAACTTCAGAAAGTGAGCGTTTGTTTACAATATGCAGCGTCTCTTAAAATCATATCTACGTAATACCACATCAGAAGTGAGACTCAGCGAATTAATATTACTTCAAGCTCATCCAGAATACACACCAAAACTCATGAAGTTTTAAGCGCCAAAAATCCAGAAAGTTGGAAATCTGGTTCAAGTAAAATATTTAGTAAATAAAAGTAACATAAGAATCGAATCAAATAATAAAGGTTACAAAAACGGATAAGGCACCTTGATTTAAATGGTAAAATAAGATATTAGGTGTACAAATAAACTTTAAAGCGTTTCTTGTGTGACTTATACCGCTAATTTACATATCCAACATTTCCCAGCGTTGTTGTCATGTGACCGTAGCTGGTCCAGAGTATAAAATGTGGCACAGAAGTTTGCCCAACATTCAAACGCACTTGCACATCAGTAGGTGAAAGATGGCAAGCGATACTGCATTTATTCGACACTGCATTGGTTACGAATTTCATCAAAACAAAAGTGCTGCAAAAGCATGTGCATCGATCTGTCCTATTCTAGGCGGAATATTGTGTCGAAAAGCACGTGTGAGTTTTGGTTTAGACGGTTTAAAGCAGGTGATTTTGATGTTAGCGATGGGTAACGTAGCGGCACCCCGCAGAAGGTTGAACATGAGGAACTGCAAGCATTGCTGCATGAAGATTCGTCTTAAACGCAAAACGAACTAGCTGAACAACTGGGGATAACTAAAAAAAAAAAAACAATTTCAACCCTTTACGCGCAATGGGAAAGATTCGGAAGGAAGGGAAATGTGTTCCCCATAACCTGAGCCAGAGGAACAAGGATGGCCGTGTCACGAAGTGTTTAAATCTGTTGAACAAACAACACAGAAAGTTTTTCCTCTAAAAAATCGTTATGAGTGATGAAAAGTGGATGTGCTACGACAATCTCAAATGCAAAAAACAAAAAAACACTGGATAGATCCCGGTGAAGCAACGACTTCGACACCGAAATACAATATTCACACCAAAAAATTTTGTTGTGAATCTGGTGGGATATGAAGGGTGTGCACTATTATGAATTATTGGAACAGGGTCAAACTGTTACTTCTGATCGCTACAAGCAACATTTGCTGCGATTGAACCAGGAAATCTGTCGAAAACGTCCTTTCACAGGCAAAGTATTACATCCCGTGAAATTACTGCATGACAACGCTAGACCGCATGTCGCGAAATCGGTCAAAGAAACATTATTGACGCTTGGCTGGAAAGTTTCGGAGCACCAGGCGATATAGCCCCTTCAGACCGACATAGCTCCTTTAGACTATCATTTGTTCTGATCGATGCAACACGATTTGTCTGCCGTACGGTTCCAGACATGTGACGAAGTGCAAAAATGGGTTGACGACTTCATCGCGTCACTCGATGAAGTATTCTTCATGGCTGGAATCCGTCAGCTGCCCGACCGATGGCGGAAAGTGATAGATAATGACGGCGCGTATCTTGATTCGTAAAGGTATTGTTGTTTTCTCTCAAATTACATGTTGCGTTGTCTTAAAACGCTTTAAAACTTATTTGTACACATAATAAAAATAATTCAAGAACAAACTAAAAATGTGCCTAAACAGAGATATCGATAAGAGCAGACTAAACATTTGCATTTGCGCCCCAGAGGGGAACTTGAGCTCTATTTTTAGTAGGAAATGCACACAAAAGGTTTTAGTAGTTTGCGATAGCTGACCGAAAAAATAATTTTTTCAGTTGGGTTTTGGGACATTCAGATATTGCTGCTAACATGTTACAAACGGAAACGTGACCTTATGCTCTCTAGTAGCACAGTTGTGCATTAAGTAAATTTTGAAATTATATGCAAACATTTCGCATCCGAAACGCTCTCCAACAAGGAAATTAATTTTCAAATCGGATTTCTAGAATCAGAGATATTGACAAAAATAAGATGCATTTCCACTTCGGAAAATTGCGGTAGAGCGCCGCGGATGGCCTAGCGGTAAACGTTCGTGACTTCAACGAAAAAGTTTCAGGATCGATCGCAGGAAGGTTCTAACTCACGAATCACTAAATATCAGCCGGGCGTTGGATGGAACGTTTAGCTGTTGGACCCCGGGTACTGCCCCCTCGGTTATAAATAAGGGCGTCTTCCTCCACTTTCTGCCTCGCTTCCGTGTGACGTTCCTGTCGGGCACTCTAGCCCAAATCTCGCAACTTTCTACTTCTAAGGGTTGTTGAAGACCTGGGGTCCGATACTCCCTTCTTAAAATCCTTAACATAAATCTCAAATTCCCATAGTTGATTCGCGGGAATTGTGGTAGTTAGGTAGTTTTAGTAACTGAGTATGTCCCGCCGCAGCACACGAACCCCATACACTTATAGCTGACGGACTTTGAACGAGTCCGATGTGTTGGACTGCGGGAAGGCGGACTTTCATTCTGCGATATCACCGCTCGTGTTGGACGAAACGCGAGCACAATGAATATGACATTAGTGGGAAGAGGAAGATCTGATGCAGAAATCTGGCATGAGGGGTCTGGAACCTAACGACATGTGAATGTGTGGGGTGTTAATGGGTTCCATTCACCTTCCAACTCCCTACGCATCTTTCTTAATGAAGGTTTAACGACTACCGTGAGTAACTCGATGGGCTATAAGCAGTCATCCGTTCCTAATTTTGGGCCACTGGTTCCAGAGAAGGGGGAGAACCAGTGCCGTAAGACAAACAAAACATCCATGCCTCACCGGAATCTGAACCCGGACCCTTCGCGGACGAATGGTCATAAGCCAGCGCTTAGACCACTGCGCCACCGGGACGGCCTCCTACGCATTGCAGGAACTATGACCAGTCAGCGGAGGTTGAAGTGCTACGATATCTGCGGACGGTTCCCGGTGCCATCCTTTAGCAGAACAATGCCTGACCACATATCGCCCGAAATGTCTTAAAACTCTTGGGTGGCCGACATGTGCCACGTCTTCCCTGGCCAGCGCGTTCGCCCTGATTTGTTGCACATCGAACATGTGTTGGATGTGGTCGCTCGACGTCTAGCCGGCAAGGTTTCTTCCCATTTCCCAAGATAAACTTTGGGTACGAATCGAGACAGCATGAATAACCTTCTACTGTGCGACATCCAGAGCCACATCCAGCCGATGCCACGTAGTGTGTACGACCCGTTATCGCCGCTCGTGATAAATACGCAAGGTATTGAGTATTACGTGTTCTACATCACTTACGTCTTGTATAAATAACATTAGTAATGTACCCTTGAAATTTCACTTTAATATTTCGTGTCTTTTTTTGGTGTTGTATTTTCAACAAACAGTAGTGTAATATAGTTGCATCACTATATTACACGGTGTCAGTTCTTCAAAAGCAAAAAAAAAAAAAAATGATTGAAGAAATATTTATAAGAATAGAAAACAGCGAAATTTATTCTTAAACATGTTTCTTGTAAATTTAACAATAATAACACAGCTGAATTTTTCAAAACAGCGAGAAGAATCAAAGAAATCTTTCATACTCTCACTCATAATTTCTTCACTGTATTTCAGTGCAACACTTGAGAAATACACTGCTGGCCAACCAAAATGCAACACCAAGAAGGACACGAGATAGCAAAGCCAGATTTACTGGACACATAACAACAGATACAAAGATGAAACGATTGAGCTTACATGCCCGTGCGTCTTGCGGAACACGCAGACATCAATAGTTCGTGTGGCCCCCATGGCTGGCAATAACAGCCGCTACACGCAGCGGCATCGAACGAAAGTGGCTTTGGATGTGGGCTTGGGGTATGTCGGTCCAGGCTGCTTCCACACGTTGCCACAGTTCATCAGGCGTGGCGGCGGGTGGTGCTTGCCGGGCCACTCGGTTGCCGATCAGCGACCAGACGTGTTCGATGGGCGACATATCGGGAGAACAGGCGGGCAACGGCAGCAGTGACACCTGGTGGGCCGTGAAGAATTGTTGCACGATGCGTGCCACGTTCGGGCGCGCATTGTCCTGTTGAAACGTGGCCGCTGGCAGGTCCTGTAGGTAAGGGAGGACTACAGGCTCCAAAACGTCGGAGATGTAGCGGTGGATGTTGAGTGTACCGGCGATGCGTACCAGAGAGGTGCGGGTGTCATGTCGAATTGCTCCCCAAACCATAACGCCAGGCGACGGACCGGTATGGCGATGCATAATGCAGGCGTCATACAGTTTCTCGCCGCGGTGCCACCACATGCGGATCCGACCATCGTGGTGTTGTAGGCAGAAGCGGTATTCGTCGGAGAAGACAATGTCGTGCCATTCCGTAGTCCAGGAGCGGCGTTCAACGGCCCACTGCCGCCGTACTCGCCGGTGGTGCAACGTCAATGGTTATCGGAGCAATGGGCGCCGTGAGACAAGTCCCCGCTCTTGCAGACGACGTCGAACGGTACGTGCTGACACACGTTGTTGCGCAGCACACCCTAATTCCTGCGCTAACGTTCGTAATGTGGCGGTGCGAGCCGTCAATGCCCGCCGCACAACATGCCGGTCCTCTCGTTCGGTGGTGTGCCGCGGCTGCGACAATCGCTCACGTCGGTCCGTCCGTCCCTCCAGCACGCACCGAATCCATACTCCCCTCACTGTGGCTGGATTTCGTCCCACACGGGCGCCGATGTCTCGGTACGATAAACCGCTGTCGCGATAAGCCACTATTCGTCCTCTGTCGAACTCCGAAACGTGCTGGAAGGACTGCCGTATTCTGCGACGAGGCACCAGGAAGCTTCCCACGCACAGGTCCGGCAGCACATCACACTTCCACTACTTACACCCCGCCTTCTGTGCACCCTTCTTATAGTGTTTCTCGGTGGCGTGCTGGGTGCACATGATTTGCATTTGTCCTGCAATGCTAATCGTTTGCGTGTCCCCTCGCGGGCGACGCATGCTGCGAATTTTAGGCCAATCGGATGCTTCCTCCTTGGTGTTGCATTTTGGGTGGTCAGCAGTGTAGTACCATTTTTTATGAAAGTCTGTATTTCAAGTTCTGCTGCGTTATTTTTATTTAATAAATAATTTAAATTCGTCATCAAATTTCTTTTTATTTCAAGCTTTAACGGACGTGGGCATCTCTTATGGTTATAAGCAGTCACTCGTCTTTAATTTGGTGTTGCTGGTTTTGGGAAAGAGGAGGGCCAGTGTCATAGGGCAGCCTCGCCGCTTCAAGCCTTATCGGTTGCTCGGCATAGAAGACTGCAAGACTAGATAGAAACCAGCATCTCTGACCACTCGGATGGTTAAAAACATCCGAGTGGTCAGAGATGCCTGTCATCATTTCGTTTACTTCATGGTCATTACGATGGCTGTCATCATTTCGTTTGCTTCATGGTCATCACGATGGCTGTCATCATTTCGTTTACTTCATTATAGCAATAAAAAGCATAAGACGTAACCAATATTAACCTTTTAAGCGGCTGATGTACCAGTACCAAATGGTGCCTAAAGTTTTCTGCGCTCCCCAAATAGAAATGTTTGCACAGCGGCCTCGTTTTGTAAAAGCTTCTGCAAAACAATTCTTTTTTCCTTCTCATTTCAGCAGTACTGACTTCAAAACCTGTCACTGGAGATGAGCGCTCTCTTCTAGTCTTTCATTCTCTGCTCTGGGATCCAAGGCATGAAGGGGAACGGCTAGTCCCTTTGACACGGACATCATGCCACAAAAGCAGGTGAATCAAACATCTTTATCATTTCTTAGTTCGTCTCCATATTTCGCCCTTTCAGCAGATAATCAGTCAGAAAGAGTTAGTGTCATCATCCCCTTAAATGACCTATTTGAGTAGAATAGCTAAGTGGAAAGCAAAGCATTTTAATACGCATGTTCCCTCTTTCCAGCTGTGTTCGGCTCACTTCTTATTCAGCGAATATATTTGTTCGAGCTGATTTCAGCTTATATGCTAAACTCGAGTTAATTCGTTAGAGTTGGTTGAAGGGTCAAAACTTCATTCATCTTTTGTCAATATTTCAAAATTACTTTAAGGAACTATCAAATTATTTAGGAGAAAGAGTAAACAAATTAGCACACATTGCTTTTGTCAATTGATGACAATAAAATAAAGAAAACAAATCTTTTTTCTTATAATTCATAGACACCGTGTCTGACTTAGACACGAAAACATATGAGGAACCACTATTTAAATTACTAAAGTTTTTCTGCCACTCTCTACTCAGCGTATACCTTTCACTTTCCCACTACCACATGTAAAGGTTTACTAATTAATCTTTATACAGATGAAATACAATTTCCAATCTCCTTAAATGATGAAAAACAGCACTGGGCAACAAAAGTGAGCGTATGAATTTCAAGAGCTATTTTATTAAATGGAAAATAGAAGTAAACACGAATAAAACACATAGATTTGATTTGCTGAAATGACTCGGCAGAATACTTCGCTTAATAAGATCAAACCACATAATCAAAACTTTCCGTGGCACCGTTACACCACAACTGACACTCTTATATCCAGGGATGTCGATAGACTTCAAAATCAGGATGGGCGACGGGAGGGCGAGCAGTATTTTTGCTGGGGCAAGCTTGATAGCAACTTCCAACCGTAGGTTGAAGTTGATACGCTTTCCAACCGTAGAAACGCTTTCCAACCGTAGATACGCTTTCCAACCGTAGGTTGAAGAAGCGTATATGCTCCAGGTTTTTCCGTCCGTCTGTCCGTCTGTCCGTCCGTCCGTCAGTCTGTCCGTCTGTCGGCACGATAACTCACGTAAAAATGGTTCGATTTCGATGAAATTTTAGAATGTCGTAGGGGACCACCTGGGGACAAACCCTTTTGTAAATGGGACAAATTGAGTTAAAGGTCACGACATAGGACAGGGATTCATTCCATTGCCCGTATGCCTCATAACTTGCGTAAATATGGTTCGATTTCAAGGAAATTATAGTATGTGGTAGGGAACCGCCTGGGGACGAACTCTATTGAAAATGGGTGAAGTGGGGGTCGAAGGTCAGGTCATAGGAGCGGGATGCATTCCATTACCCTTATGCGTCATAGCGTGCGTAAAAATGGTTCGATTTCGATGAAATTTTAGTATGTGGTAGGTGACTACCTGGAGAGGAATCCAATTGAAAATAAAAAAAGTGGTGTCAAAGGTCAGGACATAGGATCGGGAACCATTCTATCGCCCTTATCCTATACTATTAAGATGGACGTCAAGTAATTTTGCTTCCAATATTTCCAATGGAAAATTTTTTGTACACATTTCCTTCACAATTAATGTGTTTCCAAGGATAGAAATTTCAACATCGATTAAAATAACTTCATATTATAACTTGGAATACTTAACATTTTCTAAAACATAACCATAATTATATTAAAAAACAATAACGCTTCCTTTGGTGGTGTTGAAACCAGAAAAAACATTGCGCGACCTGTACTTTGATGACGTCTGCAGACAAATAAATGTTGGACTGCATAATTATGGTTATGTTTTAGAAAATATTAAGTATTCCAAGTTATAAAATGAAGCTATTTTAATCTATGTTCAAATTTTCATCCATGGGAACGCATTAATTGTGAAGAAAATGTGTACAGAAGTTTTTCCATTGGAAGTATAGGAAGCAAAATTACTTTACGTCTACCTTAAAATAGCAATTCTTGTATCTATGTAAATTTTATTTTGAAAACGGCTCTAAGGATTTTGATGAAAGTCGTTAACCTACCGTTTTCTGGTACTAGAAATCGATTTAGCTTGATCTCGAATTTAGGAAAATTTGTTTAGTGGGTTAAATAACCAACCCGAATTACCACGTTTTTAGTGACATGGCGTCGTCCCATTAATGTTTCCCATGCTTAGAAATCTTATGACGTCACAAGCTCGCGATTGAGATGTTGGCACACGGTCACGCCATCTGTCTCATTACGTCACGCGTTGTGTGTGGATCCTATTAAAGTTTTATGACGTCACACTCTTGCGAGCAGATGGTCGCGATTCCCATCTGCCTGATTACGTCACGCGTTGTGTGCGTATGCTCGCCCGCACGATAACTCCCGTAACAATCGTTCGATTTCAATGAAATTTTAGTATGTGGTAAGGGACCACCTGGGAAGGAACCCTATTTAAAGTGAGTCAAAGGTCAGGACATAGGAGCGGGGTCCATTCCACTTCTCTTATGCGTCCTAACTAACGTAAAAAGGGTTGAATTTCGATGAAATTTTAGTATGTGGTAAGGGTCCACCTGGAGACAAACTCTATTGAAAATGGGCGAAATGGAGTCAAAGGTCAGGACATAGGAGCGGAATCACTTCCATCGCCATTATGCGTCATAACTTATGTAAAAATGCTTCGATTTGAATGAAATGTTAGTATGTTGCAGGAGCCTACCTGGGGACGAATCCTATTGAAAATGAGCGAAATGGGGTCAAAGGTTAGGACACAGGAGCGGGATCTATTATGTGGCCCCTATGCATCATAACTTACGTAAAAATGCTTCGATTGCGACAAAACTTTATCATGCTATTTCGGAGGTATACCGAACTAGTTCTGTTGAATATCATTGAAATGGGATCAAAGGTCAGGGCACAGGAGCGAGATTTATTCCACAGCCATTATTCTCATAACTGGAGTAATGATTTCTGGTATGTTGAAAAGCGTATTATAAGCAATGCTTTGCATGATTTTACTAACTTGTTTCTTTTTTTTTTTTACGAAATACTGAAAGAACGAATCTTTAATGATATTTTTCTTTTAATTGAAGGTTAATTGGTTCCAGGGAATGCAGCCCGTGCGGTAAGACAAACACAACATCCACGCCTCACGGGATTCGAACTCGGACTCATCTCTAACGAATGGTCATAAGCCAGCGATTAGACCACTGCGCCACCGGGACGGTTTTAATGATTTTCACTACCGGCTACAAAAGAATTCGTGCAATTTCGACCCTCTCTACTTGGACATACATACATACATACATACATACATGGATCTGACTAGTTACGCCACTTTGGTGTAAGTGAAAAGTGTTGGTGAAATGTTCCCTTCAATTTTTTGCTTGCTCTGGATGCATTGTCTTAAATTTCTTTTCAGAATTTTCCATTTTTGCTTACGAAAATGGTACTGTACTTGAACATTTATCTAAAAAAAAAATGTCGTTTTCGTTTGTCCAAATCAAATTTTAACGTTGTGCCACGCAGACACAATACCTCTCCCTCCTTAACTTCCTTCCAGCCAACAACGTTGCCTTGCACTCCTCTCCTATAAAGTAGTCGTCAGCCGCTTTCACTCTCCAGAGGCAGTCTTAAGAGCGCTAGTATAGCTTTAGACTCCACTTTCCGTGTTAGAATCCCCAATTTTTTAAAGAAAACAAACAGCAGAGCAATTAGCAATTACCACCCTCAGTGAATTCCTATCCAGCCTCCTCATTTTCCCCTGCCCATACAAACTTGAAAAAGAGCATTAAACTAAGGAATTGGAAGAGTGGAGAACAACTGAATTTTCATGGCCCTAGGGATGCTATTTTGATAGCCGTCCTACGGAGATGTAAACAACGCACGTTCTAAGGGGAAATAGGTAGGACTACATGAAGTAAAACACAAGACATCATTACTTGGGAAGTCCAGATTATATTTTAAGGCTAAGCGTATAGAAAAAATGGCCCATTTTGAACTGGGTTGGCGGCAGGGTGAGCCAGACAAATTTCAAGGTGGGCTCAAACCCACCCTCGCACCCCGTCGGCCACGTCCCTGCTTATACCACAATTCGCAATTTAAGAAATTGAGTTTGTCAGGTGAAAGCGTTTTCATCCAAAGTTTGCGTAATTGTGAATGCATTTTGAGCAAATCTTTTGTCAACAAAGGTCGTGCTTACACTACTCCCGTCAGTCTGTGTACACCATATCTTTGAAACTATTAGTCCGATTTGAAAAATCCTTTTTGCAGTTTGAAGCTTGAAATGTGAGAATGATGATCGTTGCATTCCGGGTTTTTTCCTCACTCACTACTTTGCCTCTAGAAGGCGTAAGTTAAAGACGATATCGAATTCAAAATACATTTTATTCCATATATTTACTTCTAAATATCCAATTGAAAAAGTTAATTTTCCTTTCGATGCCATTTATATCGAAGACTATTTTAGTTACAGTTTCTTTTTCAAGTAACGCATGGATTTTCATCTAGGCGGCGAAATGTAAGTTGCGTTTTCCCCGATATCTCCGCTTCCAAAAATCCGATTTGAAAATTTTTCCTGCAACGGATGCAACTCCTGATGAGAAATGTTTTACATATATTTCTAATTTTTGGTAAGGAATGGTTTGGCCACCAGTGGACGTAAGAGCTTATTTCTGCTTCATATGCATTTGCAGCAAAATCTGAGTTTCTGAAAACTCGATTGAAAAAATTCTTCCATGGACTCATACCTTTCACCTGGGAAAACATTTTCGGGATACTTTCTTCTTAAAAAAATAATAGAGATGTGGACATTATCTTCTTTAAATAATGTACAGCTTTCCCGCACCGGGAGTGCAGGTCAACAACTTTTCTCGCTATCTGTGCTTCCTGGAGACATATTTTTAGCATTTCTTTTGTAAAAAGATCTTGAAGCGCTGGCTTAGTATCATTCGTTCGTGAAGGGTCGGGGTTCGAATCCCGGTGAGGCATGGATGTTGTGTTTGTCTTACGGCACTGACTCTCTCCTTTCCCTGGAACCACTGACCCCAAATTAGGGACGGGCGACTGCTTATACCCCATTGAGTTGCTCACGGTGGTCGTTAAACCTTCAGTCAAAAAAAAAAAAAGAAAAAGAAAAAAAGAAAAAAGATCGTGCTTATGTTACCGGTTTGTCCGTCCTTCCGTCTGTGGACACCATATATCTGCAACTATTAGTCCGATTTTAAAAATTCATTTTGCATTGGGAAGCTTGAAAAGTGAAAATGGTGATCCTTCATATCGTTTTTATACGATGCAAAATTTCGCCCCTAGAGAGCGTAAATGCAGATGATCTCGAATTCAAAATACATTTTATTCCATATATTTGCTTCTAAAGATTCGATTAAAAAAATCTTTTACCTTTCGATTCTATTTATGTCGAAGACTATTTTAGGTATCCTCACTTTTTTCAAGTTACCCATAGATTTTCCGCTAGGGGAATAAAAATAAATTGCGTTTCCCCTATATCTCTGCTTCTAAAACTTGGATTTGAAATATTCTTTCTGCAGAGGATACAGCTCCTGATGAGAAATCGTTTGCATATAATTTCTAATTTCTGGTAAAAATGGTTTGGCCATCATGGGGTGTAGTGTTAATTTCCCTTTTGGATGCATTAGCAGCAAAATCTGACCTTCTAAATCCTCGATTGAAAAAAATTCTTTCGTGGATCGATACCACTCACGTCCACAACCTTTTTGGAATATTTCTTTCTTAAAATAATGCATGGTTTCTCCGCCAGGGGACGTAGATGTATGTCTTATTTTTGTCAATATCTCTGACTCTGAGAGTCCGATTCGAAAAATTCCTTCTTTATTGGATAGTTTCCGATGGGAAATGTTTTTCATATAATTTCAAAAAATTGAAGTAATTCATGGACTTTCAGCTAGGAGGCGTAAAGGTAAATTGCATTCCACCCGATATCTCTGCTTCTGAAACTCCGATTTGAAAAATTCTTCCTGTATTGCATGCAATTCCTGATGGGAAACGTTTTGCATATAATTCTAATATTTGGTAAAGAATGGTTTGACAACCAGGGGGCGTAAGTGTTATTTTCTGCTTCTGATGTATTTGCAGCAAAATCTGAGCTCCTAAAAACTCGATTGAAAAAATTATTTCGCGGACCGATACCCCTCACATCGAAAAACCTTTCGAGAATGCTTTCTTCTTAAAATAATGCATGATTTTTCCGCCAGGGAGAGCAGACGCATAGCTTATTTTTGTCCATAGCTCTACTTCTAAGAGTCCAATTTGAAAAATTATTTCCTTATTGGAGAGTGTTACTCCTGAAAAAAGTTTCTCATACAATTTCAAATTTTTCTTAATGCGCAAGTCTACCACCGTTTTCGTTTACAGCAATATCTTCGGACTAAAAACTCTGTTGAAAAAGTTTTTTCTTCGGTCAGATACTACTAACTAAACAAACTCTGTGTGCGTATTTCCTTCCCGGAATAATGCACAATTTCGTTGCTAGGGGGCGCAAAAGCTTAATCGCTTTATCTCAATATCTCTGCTTCTACAAATCCGACTAAAAAAATTCTTTCAACACCGGATGGCACTTTTTTTGTAGAACACTCTAGGCTGGTATATGAGGAATTTTGTAGTTCACATTTCTGTTGGTAGGTCGTGTTATTGTACTTCAGTATGTAGCTGTATCGCAGCTTCTAAAAAGACTGTTGAAAAATTTCTTTTTTACTGCATGCCATTCACTACAATAGAGATGTGGATCATTATCCATTATCTTCTTTAAATAGCGCACAGATTTTCCGGTAGTTGTGTAAAGAGCGAAACTTTTGTTTTCGGTATCTCTGCTTCCGGGAGACGTATTTGAAAAGTTCTTTTTCCTTAGCATAGCTTTTCCCATGAAGAATATTTTGCGCATATTTTCAACTTTTCCATTATGCAAAATTCTTCCGCTAGAAGGCGTAGATTTATATCATGCTTCCTTCTATATTTCTTCTTTTAACTGTTTGATTTGAAAATCTCTTTTTCTCTGATGCCTTTCTGGTGCTATGAGAAATTTGTGCGCCATCTGTTAATTTTCGTAGCATGCTTTTTAGTTGGTGGTGGAACTAAATAGATGTTTCGATTTGTGGATGCTTTATCGATTGTACAAACCTGTTGATCGTTTTCCTTTCTTTGAATAGCTCTGATGAATTTAATTCGCGTCAGAACGGATTCAAAAGACGTGTTCATTATAACCAAAAATTCGGTGTCATATTTCTCGTCTTTTTCTTAACATATCTTTTTCCATGAAGCATATTTCTCGCCTATTTTCAACTTTTCCATTATGAAAAATTCTTCCGCTAGAGGGCGCAGAGTTATATCATATTTCCTCCAATATTTCTTATTTTAATTGTTCCATTTGAAAATCTCATTATCGCTGATACTTTCCTCCGGCTATGAGAAACTTTTTATGAAAACTTTGTTAATTTTCGCAACATACCTTTTAGCCGCTGTAGGTAGTAAGTAACTGCTTCTATTTCTGGATGTTTTATCAATTATAGAAATTCTGTTGATTTTCTTCGTTTCGGGGTTCAACAATCCCATTGTGCACCTATAGTATACGTAAATAAGGAGTCTCCGTTTGTGATTTAGGGCAACTAGTTCCACGGAAGGGAAAGAACCTGTCACTTGGAAAAGCACACCGCCCTTGTGTCATTAAGAACTCTAACCTCAGTCAACCTAAAGCGAATAACAAGAAATCTGTTCCGCCAACCACTCGATTACTGAAGAGCCTTTCAACAACTTCAATGATATTTAAAACTGTTTTCTGCAGACTCAAGCAAGCAAGTCAGATCATTAGCAAAGCGGTGGTTTTCATATTTCCTAGTCATTAAACTGAATGAACGAGACGGGTGCCATTCTCAAATCTTAAATTAAAATAACCCTGCTCAAATCATCAGAAATTCTAAAATTTTCAATCATTTTGTGAATGATTAATCTTCCACCATGTGGTACTAAATTAAGATCTTGTGGTGCAGTGTTTTATCATTTCTACCAGTTGATTGGCATAGACAGACCTTCTACTTTGACATGCATTCATAATTTTTAAAATGACTAAACGATTTGTTTTCTGCTCATTGTTTTATACCCAAATGTCATTTGTAACATTCGATACGTTTTGAATTTTTATCGAAAAATTGATATATCATGTATCTCTATAAACTATAGGATAACGCCAAATTCGACAGGAGATGACAACTGTTTGAATTTAAAATCCGACCATGAATGTCTGAATGGATGAATAATCTGTAGGGTGGCCTAAACTCTCAGCTATACATAAGCACAGGATCATCGCAGCCGCGGTCCGCGGCGTGAGTATTCACTAGGTTAGAGAGTACGGTGTTGTCTTCTCTAATCTGAGTCCTGTGTTCGAGACTCAAGTGAGGCGTGTGTTGTACTAACAGTAAAGCCTTCCCGTTTGGCACGTTCGTTTTAGTAAATGCTCGTGCTAGTAACTGTACATTAAATTAAGTACTATAAGCTATAGTGGGTAAGGGATTCGCGAGAAAACACAGGTACTATTACATTATGTAACACATTTTTTTCCTGAGTAGTAACTGTTATTTCCTGATTGCTTATACCTACAAAGTAAAGGAAATGGCTATTATTACCCACAAACTTTGCTTTTGTGACCCAGACAGTGATATTTTGAAATTTACATATTTTCAAAGCGGAAGCGAACAAATTTGCGTCTTTTCGTTCACATAAAGTAAAAAAAAAAAAACCTAAAAAAATAGCATATGAATCAAAATGAAGATGAAAATGAGCGCAAAAGATTTAGTAGTTAATTGTTTTTTCCGAGATTTACGACTACACTGTAAACCAGTTTCAGGAATCAGTCCCCAAATATTGTCTCCCTTCATGTTCTCGTTATACTTCCTCTGTAGCAACGTTCAAAGTCCAGTATAACTTGGTGGATGCGCTCGCCTTGCTCCTCCGAGTACGCTCCCATGTTCTCCTTGAATTTATCAAGAAGAGCATCAAGAATATGGACTTTGAGTGAGATCCTGCTTCCCATTTTACTGGGAGGAGATCCACCAGAGTCTCAACCAGCCCATATATTTCGGCTTTGTGATTGCCTTGGTGTCCGTGGTGTCCCAAAGGCAAACAAATAGCAAGGGAAACTTGGTAAAACCGCCTCGGCCTATCAGGAATGCAACCATTTTGAAGTCTCCGATGACCTTCCAGCAGTACTAATCATACTTCAAGGCGTCTAGAAAGCTCTTGATGCTGTTGTAATTCTTTCTGAGGTACACCGAGTGAGCCAGGGGAAGAGACGGCTACTTGTTCCCGTTATGGGGTGGCATGGCTTTCAGGCTCCTAGATGAGTTGTCAATGAAGATGCGTCATTTGTTCGGGTTACAGGCAGTTCTAGTGTCCTCGAACAGATTTCTCCATTGTGGCAGAAGCTGAGCCCATCTTGACGGATAAAGAAGCTGGAAAAAGCTTGGTGACGCTGCATCCGAGCTGCGAATGCCACATTTTCATCCAAAAAGTTCCACTGCTTGAGCCTAGACATCAAAATATCAGAATTAGACTTGGTAAGACCAATATCTCTGATGAAGTGATTGGGATCTTTTTAGTTGGGGAAGTATCGATTTCTCTCAGTCAGTTGTTCATCTTACGTTCGTACGTTTTGTTGCAGTACTTGCATGTGAAATGAGATGCCCAGGGTTTGTCTTGATCCCCAGTAGGTATGCCGAAATAAGCCTTCCTCACACATCTTCGCAGATGCTTCCACGGAGTACTTTTTTTGTTCGTCTCTTGATAAATTGGCCTCATACATAGCAAAATGCGTCTGCTGAATACTTGCAGCATCTTGATTCCATCTCAGAAAAATGCATATATCCTCCGCTTTTCGAAAGTTTGCTTTACGTCACTTCGCTTTAACGAAAGATCGGAATTAGTATCTGTTTTCGCTAACCAAAAGAAATCCAAAGAATATTTTCGTTTTTACGAAAAAAGGCGAAAAGCGAAAACAGCGTTCAGCGTTTGTATTGTAGCGCGCTGTTTAGAAGCAGCACGCACCCCGAGCAGCGAGAGTGATTGGTGCTAAGCTCCTTCCCCGGGAACTACATTTAGCATCAAGCCATTATTGCTTTAAACTGTGTCTGTGAGTATCAGTGCTTTATCTGAATTTATTTTGTGCATTCGTCAGCAAGATGTGTCCAAAGGTACCAGAAAAGCCTTTAAAATGCTCGTAAGGGTGTTGCGCTTTGCGTAAAACTGGGTAATTAAGAGTTTTGATGGTGGTGAACGTAATAAAGAAATTGTACATGCGTTGAATTGCCTGCGTCCACCATTCATACTATTTACACGCAGAGAGAAAGAATCTTGAAAGCTGCCGAAGTTATTATTGATTCTTCTAGTAGCGAGGTGGCCTCTTTTCGTCGGCATCCAGTAATGGATAAAATGTGCATTTATCATATCATTCCTGTTTCTACTATCTGTTAGTTTTATCTTAGATTTTATATGTTATTTGGTAAGATTTGGTAGGCCATGTTTTGGGTCTGGGAACGCTCAAAATGTTTTTCATATAAATTAATGATAATTGCTTCTTCGCTTTACGCCATTTCCGCTTACGAAAGATTTCACAGGAACGCTCTATTTTCGGATAGCAAGGGAAACCTGTATGCACCCACTTAGGCAACTGGAACTAACCTTAACTGATGGGCTTCAGTATACTGTATTTACACCACTGTTTAATCACTGGAAAGTTCTGGAAGGTTCTAGAGAGTTCTAGAAAGTTCCAGGAGTCACTCCAAATTTATTCAACACTGAATCGATCTGGAAAATTTCTGAAAAATAGGTTTATTTCAAAATTTCACTGTCCTGGGAAGCCCCAACCCCCTTCAAAAAATATTTATGTTAGAATACATGGCGAGTGCAACATTGTAATATATCTGGCAACAGATGACGACATTTTTAGAATTGGTGAACTGGCAACCGTCAGTTGAGGGCGAGATGTCAACAATGATGCCTGTGTACATAGATGGTTGTAATCGAGTGTTATTTATGTAGTATTTTATTTAGAAGATTATGGCTGTGTACATAGATGGTTGTAATCGAGTGTTATTTATGTAGTATTTTATTTAGAAGATTAATGAAATGTAGAATGGATTAGGTATGTATGCTGGTAATTATAATTAAAACAAACAAGTATTAACGATCAAATGTTTACAAACCATTATTATAAATAGAGACTGGTTATTACATGGTGCCAGGATAAATTCGAACAATCTGCTATTCTATTGCTTTAAAATCTTCAAAATGGAGCAATTATGTGTTCCTGATAGATTGTCATTCGAAGGTAATATTGCCGATAATTGGAGAAAATGCCTGCAACATTTTCAATTGTACGAATTTGCCAGTGGTTTACACACAAAATATCCAAAAGTAAAAGGTTCAACTTTTTTACATCGTTATTGGCAGCGAGGGTTTGGATATGTATAATGCAAACTTTCGAGAATGAAGAAGATAAATTTAAGCTTGAAATATTAAAACAAAAATTTACGGAATATTGCACACCTAAGAAAAATATAACTTATGAAAAGCATTTATTCTTTTCACGTAATCAGAATCCAATAGAAACTATTGATCAATATGTTACCGACTTAAAAACAAAAGCAAAGTCTTGCGAATTTAAGCAGCTAACTCATTAAAGATGTAATAGTATGTGGTATTCGTGATGATGCAGTTAGGGTTAAATTATTGCATGAAATTAACTTAAATTTAGAAAAAGCTTTAAATATACGCAGATCAGCTGAAATAAGTGCATTGCATCTCAAAACTATAAAAGAAGAATACAAAACAGTTCATAGCTTGAAACATAAGGTCACTGGACATAAACCTAAACAGTTAAGAAGCATTGAAACAAATGCCTACTCAAAAAGTAGATCTCATGAAATAAAAAGTTACCCAGCTCTTAAAAAAGCTGTAGTAAATGTGGCAAAACTCATGAATATAAAAAGTGTGCAGCACTTGGGAATATTTGCCACAAATGTAAAGGAATTAATCATCTTGCCAAATAATGTAGATCGAAAGTAACTCATAATGTTGTATTACAAAATAAACATGAAGGAGAAAAATCTATACAGTCAGTAAACGAAGACAGAGAAATAGAATCTGAAATTTATATTGGAGCCATAAGTGGAGAACAGTTTGAAGATGAATGGGCTGTTGATTTAACTTGTAGGAATCAAGTAATAAAATTTCAATTAGATACAGGTGCCATGTGCAATGTAATTTCTAAAAGAAAAGTAGAAAGTTCAGGTGTGCCTTTACAACATTCATCTGTAAAAAGATTGGTATCGTTCTCTGGTAATAAAAACAATACAGCTGAAAAAGTGCTTTTAAACTGTATGCACAATGGGAAAGTTTACAAATTAGACTTTCAAGTAGTTGACAAAGAGTCACCTTTACCAGGACTAGCTTTTTGCAGAGAGCTCTGGCTAATAATGAGTGTTGACAGTTGAAGCTAGGTATATTTTAGAACAGTTCAGTGATGCCCTCCAAAGTCTTGGATGCCTAAAGGGTGAATATTCAATTAAATTAAAGGAAGATGTACAGCCAGTTGTACACCCACCCTGAAAAATACCAGTCGCAGTTCTTGATAAAGTAAAAAGAAAGGAACTGCAGTGAACGGAAGAGTTGAAGGTTATGCAAAAAGTAAGAGAATCAACTGAATGGGTAAATTCAATAGTTACAGTAATCAAACCACACAAGATTGGAATATTCCTAGATCCAAGAGATTTAAACAAAGCAATAAAAAAAGAACATTACCCAGTGCTTACAGTTGAAGTTACATCTAGAATGCCAAAAGATAAAGTGTTTTCAGTATTGGATGCTAATAATGCATTCTGGCAAATTACACTGGATGAAGAAAATAGTAAATTATGCACGTTTAACACACCATTTTTTCGCTATAGATGCAAAAGACTCTCTTTTGGAATTAATTCGGCACCGAAAATTTTTCAAAGGAGATTAAGTCATATGTTAGAAGGCATTGAAAGGAGTCGAATGTATAGTTGATATACTAGTCTGGGGTAAAACTGTGGAGGAACAGGATAGTAGTCTGAGAAAAGCACTGAAAAAGGCTCCAGAGAACAACCTAAAGTTTAACAAAGAGAAATGTAAAACTAGAGTTAACAAAGTCAAGTACATAGGACATGTTTTGAGTGAGAAGGGTGTAAAACCAGATCTTACTAAAATAGAAGCAACCAAACGGATGCCAAGGCCGACTAATGAAAAAGCCTTACAAAGATTCCTAGGGATGATAAATTATCTGGCAAAATTCATACCAGGTTTATCAACTATCAGTGCTCCCTTCAGGCGGTTGCTAGAAAAGGATGTCATTTGGCACTGGAGTGAAATTCACAATGAAGCTTTTAATCAACTAAAGGACTTGTGGTTAAAGCACCTGTTCTGAAATATTTCGATGTTAATGAAGAAGTCACAATTTCAGTAGATGCTAGTTCAGAGGGACTAGGAGCTGTTTTATTACAGAAAAACCAACCAGTAGCATATGTTTCAAGATCCCTTACTCATTGTCAAAAGAACTACGCACAAATTGAAAAAAATAGCTTCCAGCTATTGTATTTGGCTGCGAAAAATTTCACCAATACATATATGAGAAGAAAACAAATGTAGAAACTGATCACAAACCTCTAGGGTCAATTTCCAAGAAATCATTGTTTAAAGCTCCACAAAGACTGCAGATAATGTTATTAAACCTGCAAAAGTATGATATAGATGTACAGTATTAACCAGGAAAAAGATTTAGTGATTGTTGACACATTGAGTAGAGCTTACCTGCAAGGCCCAAAAGAAAATCTTAATGAGGAAATAGAAGTGCTGATTCTTTTTCCAGTATCTGAAAGCAAACTGACAGAGCTTAAAGAGGAGACCAAAAAAGATAAAATATTACAAGGTTTGGTGAACTATGTACTAAAAAGTTGGCCGGATAATAAACAATCAGTACATCCAGATATCAGATATCGGAATGTTTTGGAATTATAGGAATGAAATTTCAGTCGAAAATGGTCATACTTAAAGGAGAAAAAGTAAGAATTCCATCATCAATCCAGAATGCGATGTTGAATATTACTCATAAAAGTCACTTTGGTATCGAGAAATGCAAACGGAGAGCAAGAGATATATTATTTTGGCCTGGAATGAACAAACAAATAAAAGATAAAGTTTCAAAATGTTCAACCTGCAACAAAGATAGATATCAAAATCAAAATTAACCATGACGTACGTAATTTACCGTGGTCAAAAGTCGCGACTGACTTATTTGAAATTCAAAATGACGTCTATCTGCTATTAGTGGATTACTATTCCGATTTCTTTGAAATATCCAAGTTACCTGATACAAAAAGCTCAAGAGTGATTAGTTATATAAAGTCACATTTTGCTAGATATGGCATACCATATGAATTAATTTCGAATAATGGTCCACAATTTGGAAGTTATGAATTTGCGCATTTTTCTAAGACATACCAATTCAATGTAACCAGTAGCCCTAGGTATCCCAAACTGAATGGTTTAGCTGAAAGGTTTGTACAGACAGCAAAAAATATACTAAAGAGCACCAAATGGGATAAGAGTGACCCATTCTTAGACCTTTTGGCTTACCGGAACACTCCAACTAATGATTCATTGGGTTCTCCAGCACAAAGACTGATGAGCAGAAGAAGAAGAACAGTTTTGCCAACTACAAATGAGCTGCTTAAGCCTAAAATAATAGACAATGCTGAGAAACATATTTAGAAAGAAGACATACACAAAAGTTTTATTATGATCGACATACGTGGAAACGTATATCAAGTTAAACGCTGTCTTTGTACGTTAAATTAAACCAATATGATTCTTCACGGTAAAATTAACCAAAGGAAAATTATCTATAGAACCCAAAGCGTCATCTGTCATGCGTCTCGCTGTAGAGTGGTATAAGATGCACGATATTGGTTGCGAACGAGTTTACTAAAGAGATCACTACAGTAACCATAGGCAATAGCCATCCGGTAAATCTTCTCAAGTTAAACCCTACGTAGACCGACAGACGAAGAATGAGTGAAAGCCCGCTTTATTAAAAACCGCAGGGCTGAAAGTTTTTAGGAAGTATGGTGGGCAGATGCGGAGGTATGAGAACCGGGGCAAAAGTCGAGTTTCTGTAAACAGAAAAACTAATAACATTAGATACAGTAACCCGGGCTAAAAGAAAGTCAAGGAACGGAATAATACCACCCTTTTCGAGTTCCAGGGTAAATTTCAAGGTAGGGTAAACAGAAGAAAGAGTTTTGGTCAACAAAACAAGTTGTTCCACAATGTGTTTCCAGACTACTAAAATCTCATTGGCATAACGAAAAAACAATGACGGCTTTTTAGGAAAAACTGACAGAACTTGATCTTTAAGGGATTGCAAAATGAATTCAGCAAGAATGGGGGATAAGGAGGAGCCCATAGGTGTTCTTTCCCTTTGTTGATAAATTACCCATTAAAACGAAAGAAAGAACGGCGCGCAATCAGCTTAAATGCCGAGAGAATTGACTGGGACTTGAGAGATGAAATGGTTGGAGTATTGGTAAGTTTTTTGCCAATTATAGTGTGGACCTGATTAAGCGAAACGTTTGAAAACAATGAAATCACGTCTAAAGACGTCATTATAAAATAAGATAACCTGGGAGTTGAAAGATACAATTTTTTCCAAAGCTTCAAATGAGCTTCTCACTGAGAGATCACAGGACAAACGAGCATGACAAACAAGCTACGTGATTAGCTATTCTGTTTTTCTTCTTACAGGTTACCATGTTGTGGCAACATGGAACCTAATGTATCATGTGATGTCTCTGTATTTAATACCAGCCCCACTGTTTCTCTGTGACAGTCTGCCTGATAATGGGACTATAGTTGGTCCTGAAAGATATTGCAAGTAGTTTTTAATCATTGTGTTTTAGTTGTAAATAAATCTAGTATTGTAATTTTGCTATTGGAACATATTGGTTTAATTTAACGTGAAAAAACAGCGTTTAAATTGATATACGTTTCCACCTATGTATGTTTGAGCATGACAGACATACTAAGGAACTACCCAAGTTTCAAGAGGAAGAGTTCATTAGAATGAAACATGAAGATCATTGGAGGCCTGCAGTAGCAGAAAAATGTCACACTTCTCCGAGATCATATGTTGTGAAACCAAGAAATAATTTATACAGAAAAAATAGAAAGGACTTGAGGTCAACAAAAGAAGAATTTAAGATGAATCAGGAACTGTGACAATCTGTGGAAAACTCTGATTCCGAAATAGTTGACCAAAGCGATGACCATGAGCAGCAAGAACTGGCTGTTCGTACTAATAATGAGATGGATGATACTTCCACAGCAAGTGCTAATCCATCACAAAATGAAAGGGACGAATACAGGACCCGAAGTGACAGACTTATAAGAAAGCCGGCAAGATACAGGACTTAATTTTTTTATTTAGTATTTAAATTAGTTATGTTGACAAGTTTTTCTATTAAAAGCTTAAAAAAAAAGGAAGATGTAATATATCTGGCAGCAGATGAGGACATTTTTACAACAGCTGAACTGGCAACCATCAGTTGAGGGTGAGATGTCAACAACGATGGCTGTGTTATAACGAAGTAAATTTCTCCGTCATTTCTATCCGCGCCAGGATTCGAACCCGGGTCCCCTCATTCTGGAATAAGTTGCTCTACCAATTGAGCTACGCGGACGTTTTATTCTGATTCCTATCTGCCTTTATGTCGTGTGCGTCCTTCTGGCAGGTACGTCACATCTCCTGGTACGTTACATCATCTCCCCCTTATTTTATTTTTTTCTGAAGTGCTGGAGAAGGGATTCTCTTATTTTTCCTATCTCGCGGTGTGGAAATAACATCACACCATTGCGAGATTTTGAACGGTCGGGTCATCCGGATAGTTCGGGCGCCATTATATCGAAGTAAATTTCTCCATCATTTCTGTCCACGCCAGGATTTGAACCCAGATCCCCTCATTCCGGAATAAGTTGCTCTACCAATTGAGCTACGCGGACGTTTTATTCTGATTCCTATCTGCCTTTATGTCGTGTGCGTCCTTCTGGCAGGTACGTCACATCTCCTGTTGGTTGGTTGATTGGTAAGTAGATTTTAATGGTGCAAGGGCCAGGGTTGGCCAAAGAGCGCCAAACATAAGACATCAAAAGAGAACAAAATCAATAAAACACGTACACAAGGTTAAAAACAGGATGAAACGGTAAAAATGAAAGATGGAAATGAATACGGTGAAAACTAGATTAGGTTAAAAAAGTCAATGTCCTTAAAAGAGGAGAACACTGCGGACAGATCGCAGTCCTCACCAATGAGAGTCTGCAGCGTAGCTGCTCCTGCGTCCAACAAATGAGAATGAAAATAACGAAAACGATTATCACAAAAACGAACACAAGTACACAAAACATGAAGGACGGTGAGACGACAGTGGCACGCCTCACACATCGGGGCACTGTCGCCACACAGCAAAAAGCGGTGAGTAAAACGACAGTGCCCAATGCGGAGACGCGCAAGAACAACTTCCTCACGACGGTTCTTCCGCAAACTAGACTTCCATAATCCGATCTGTGGTTTGATGGCATAAAGTTTATTGCTGTCCTGTTGAGACCACAGGGACTGCCACTCATCCATAACAATTTTCCGGATCAAAGGGCGAAAATCTCGGAAAGACAGTGGCAGCCGAGCTGGCGACATGGAGGAAACAGACCTGGCAGAGAGATCTGCCAGCTCGTTACCCCGGATCCCAACATGGCCAGGAACCCAACAGAATCGGACCAGGAAGCCATCACCCTCTAAAGTTCCAAGAAGACGACGGACATCACGGATGACAGGTGAGTCCGTGTCCTCTGGAGAAGATAAAACTTGGATGACGGACTGGGAATCGGAGCAAAGCAAAGCTCGACGATGAGATCTAGACTGTATGTGACACAAAGCGAGGTGTACCGCACGCATCTCTGCCGAAAAGACGGTGGATTCAGGCGGAAGCCTCTCAGCATGGGAGGCATCGCCACACACGAATGCGGATCCAACAACCTCACCGGATTTCGACCCGTCAGTAAATACAGGCACGAAATCCGGGAAGAGAGACTGTATCTCAGCAAAGAGCTGCTGGTACACCAGAGCAGGAGTGGAAGACTTTGGCCACACACAAAGGGAAAGGTCAGCCGTTGCTTGAACCGGCTGCCAAGGCGGTTCATTGTAGAACCGGGTCAAACCAATCCTTGACAAGTCTAGACCAGCATCGCGCACCAAGTTCGACAACCGAATCCCAAACGTCGGGACACAGGAAGGCCGGTGTGAGAATAGGCGGACACATTGTGGTTGGAAAATGGAACCATGCAGTGGATGATCAGGAAGAGACCTCAACTTGGTGAAGAAATGAAGAGACAGCTGCTTACGACGGATGCACAACTGCGGTTCATGGGCCTCGACGTACAGACTATGCACGGGAGAGGTACGGAAAGCACCAGTGCATAGCCGCAGAGCCTGGTGATGGACAGAATCCAGAGGCCGCAACACGGAAGGACGTGCCGAACCGTACGTTGTGCAACCGAAGTCTAACTTTGACCGAATCAGAGAATGGTAAATGCGAAGCATTGAGCACCTGTCAGCCCCCAAGATGTTCGAGAGAGGACCTTCATTATACTCAATGACTTCGTGCACTTCACCTTCAAAGACTATATGTGAGGTCGGAAGGCGAGTGCTCGGTCAAAAGTTAGCCCAAGGAACTTGATTTCTGACACCACAGGGATGGTAGAACACCCCAGACGGAGGTTAGGGTCTGGGTGAAGACCCCGTTTGCGGCAAAAATGCACGCAAACGGTCTTCTGGGTCGAGAAGCCAAATCCATTGTGGGAGGCCCAGGTAGAGATCTTATTAATGGCCGACTGCAGCTGCCGCTCAATAGTGCGCATGTTGACAGATGCGCAAGAGATCTGCAGATCATCCACGTACATGGAGCCACGAACCGACGGAGGAAGTAGAGTGAAAATATGATTTACACGAAGGATGAACAATGTCACAGAAAGAATGGAGCCTTGAGGGACACCCTGCTCTTGTGGGTATAATGCAGAGAGGGCAGATCCGACGCGCACACGGAACATCCGGTTCTGGAGAAATCCGGCAATGAAGGTTGACAAATTTCCCCGCAATCCGCAGTCACGCAGATCACGGAGAATGCCGTATCTCCAGGTTCGATCGTAAGCTTTTTCCATGTCGAAGAACACGGAGACCATGTGCTGACGCCGGACAAACGCCTCCCGGACAGATGTCTCAAGGCGAAGATGATGATCGGAGGTGGAACGGAATTTCCGAAATCCACTCTGATGAGGTGAAAGAAGGTGACGTGATTCCAAATAAAAAACCAAACGAAAATTGATGATGCGCTCTAGTACTTTGCAAAGGCAGCTCGTCATAGCAATTGGTCGGTAGTTCAACGGGTTAGCGGGATCTTTACCAGGTTTGAGAACAGGAACGACAATGGCAGTGCGCCAAGATTCGGGAAAGTCACGCTCGTGCCAGATCCTGTTAAACAGGACCAGCAGGCATTCAAGAGAGGACAGAGAAAGGTGCTTTAGCATTTCATAATGGATGTTATCCGGTCCGACAGATGTTCGGCCGGACCGATTCAGGGCAATCTTCAGTTCCACTGAATGAGCGTAGCTTGCACAATACAATCCGTAACCGCCGCAACAGCGTCATCGATCGTACCCGAGGTCACCATATCTGGAGTAATGGTCGCTGAAGCCGTGAAGGAGTCCCACTTGACTCGATCGATAGCCCATCTAGCAGGGCGAGTAGGATGACGGTACCCGTCACCTGCTAGACGGAGAAAGATGGGAAAGTGATCCCTGCCAAGGGGATCATCAGACACGCTCCAGGACCAGTCAGGATAGAAGGATGGCGAACTCAAGGACAGATCAATGGCTGAGTACGAGCGGGTGGGTTCATGAAAATAAGCGACTGCCCCAGTGTTGTGGAGACAGAGGGACGTGTTGGAGAGAAGGGACTCAACAACACGGCCCCTGGAGTCACGAGCGGTAGAACCCCACAACGGATTGTGCGCATTGAAATCTCCGAAGATGAAGAAAGGAGGCGGCAGCTGGTCAACTAAATCTTCCAGATCCGAGAGGCTTACAGCTGCATTTGGCGGTATGTATATGGAACACACCGTGCACAGAGTGTTCACAGATAGCCTCACTGCCACTGCCTGCAAAGTCGTCCGAAGGGCAACTGCAGCGACAGGAATACCATGAGGAACAACAACGGCCACTCCTCCGCAGGCGATAACATCGTCCTCGTGATCCTTGCGGAAAATTGAATATCTCCGCAGCGGAAAAGTGTCCGTTGTTCGAAGCTTTGTCTCCTTGAGGCAAACGCACACAGGTGTGTGCGAAGACAGTAAACCTTTCAGATCATCAATTCGTGGTCGCAGACCTCGGCAATTCCACTGAATGAGCGTAGCTATTATGAAAAAGAAAAGGATGAAAAACGAAAATGACAGACGACTAGAATGTCTCCGAGTCGTCCATCAGCTCCTGACCATCTGCGATGTCCGGAGGCAACACAGGGCTGTGATTACTCACACAGGGCTGCGCTACCGGGGGGTTTTGTGGTTTTACCCTGCTCGGTTTCGAGGGGAGGATCCTGGTTTCACCTTTTCCGGCTTCTTCTTAGTTGCGCACTGGGACTGGGTCCCAGTGCTGGCAGAGGATGTTTTCTGCACAGAGGATGCTTTAGGCGTCGATGTTGATGGCGCCTTGGATTCAATGCGGCGAGACTTCAGTGCCTCCAATCCGGCAGCAACGATGTCCTCAAAATCATAAGGACACCGCGCTGGGATGGTCACTTCAGTCTGCACCGCAACAGTAGCCTTCTGGACCACAACCGATGCATAGGAGCGCCGGCCTGTTGGTAGAGGAGCTATCCGCCGTCTGGCTTCAGGATAAGACAGATGTTCTGTCGTCTTCAGGCGTTGGATAACCTGCTCCTCGATCCACTTTGGGCACTGCTTAGAAGAAGCCGGGTGAGATCCCTCGCAGTTGACACAGTGATCCGCCTCAGCGGAGCAGTCCGCCAAAGAGTGTTCTGACGGCCCACAGCGTCCACACTTCGCTACATTACGGCAAGACTGCTGGGAGTGACCATAATGCTGGCACTTGAAACATCTCAAGGGGTTCGGAATGTATGGTCGAACATCGAGCCGCAAGTACCCCGCCTTGATGGAAGTTGGCAGGGTAGGGGAGTCAAATGTCAACACGATGTTCCGGGAGGGAATAGACTTCCCATCCCGCCGGAAAAGAATGCGGCGAACCCCAGTGACATGTTGTTCCCCAAGTTCTTCCAGCAATTCCTCATCGCTGCATTCCAGCAGGTGGCGAGAGTTGATAACACCGCGAGAGGAATTGAGGTAACCATGGGGAGATATTTGGACTGGGACGTCCAGCAGAACGGTCGTCTCCAGCAAGGTGGCAATGTGGCGATGATTTGAAGTCTCCACAAGAAGATCCCCTGACGGGAGCTTCTTAACACCCTTTGGTGAGCTCGCAACGGTCTGAAGAGCCCTATTAATCCAGAAAGGACTCTTCGAACTGAGGGATTGTGCTGGATCAACAGAATGAATCAGAAGAAACAGAGCATTGCAGTTGGAACTGAGTAGTTTCTTAGGGGAGGAGGGCGACCCATCCTCCACACGGCGCTTCAAAGGTACAGCATGGGAAACACTTTTGTTTGCCATTAAGAAGTGAAAAGATTCGTCCGCCAACCTCCCCACCCACTACCGAGCCCAACGAGGGAGAGCCGGAAGTCCGCAAGCCCAAGAGGACGCAGGACACGGCTCTAGGGATAGTCAGCGGATATAGCAAGTTGGTAGGGCAGACACACGCTCAGCGTGCACCCAGACTTTCCCGTGCCCGGAGAACACCCCTTTGGCATGCCCACATTACCCCCAAACTCACCCAGCCGAACAGAACGACAAGCCGCTAGAAATCTGGACGCAACTCAGCCACAGACTTCCTGACTAGGAGTGGGTTAGCTTCCAGCCTCCCGTTTAGGGTGAAGCAGAGGGCAAAGAGGAGTGTTGGCATCTGGAGACACTACAACCCTGCCCCCAAATACCTCAGCCTCCAGCATCCTCATTTCCACCTGTACGGGTCATCGCACACGGTAAACATGCAGGTAGGTCTAAGCTAACCTGCTCCGGAAAAACAGAAAATGTAACATAAAAGAGAAAAGACAGGGAAGGGAACGAGAAACAAAACCCGGAGCGCCTTATCACAACCTCAGCAGCCTACAACAGAGGCGGGTACATGTCAATAAATAAACTAAAGACGAAAAAGCAAAATGATAAGAGAAAATCGGCTCGGGCCGTGGGGACGCCATCCCCATCAGCTGGATGAACAGCTGTCCCTTCGGTTATGTAATCGTTAAAGCCGCAGAGGCAAGAGAAACCGTCACAAGGTTAGCTCGGGCCGTGGGGGCGCCGCTCCCCAAATAACCGGAATACCGGTTATCCCCGTGCGGGGACATCTCCTGGTACGTTACAGTGTATATTGATGGTTGTAATCGAGTGCTATTTATGTAGTACTTTATTTAGAAGATTAATAAATTATAGAATGGATTAGGTATGTATGCTGGTAATTATAATTAAAACAAACAAGTATTAAAGATCAAATATCTACAAACCATTATTGAAAACAGAGACTGGTTATTACAGCCACGATTTTAGGTAACACGATTCACGATTTTAAGGTAACTTAGATAAATATTTTGAATTCACAGACATTTTGTTATATAAAGTTAATTATCTGTTAAATTTAGGGTTATACTATTCTGTTAAATGGAAGGTGTTCTCTGAGCCAATATCTAAGAGAGTAAGTAAAAAGACACCATTTCTGTAATTATAGCTTAAAAAGATAAGAGAAAGAGATATTCTTTACCAGATTACGAACTAAAATTCACAAACAGCCTAATGACAGCAAATATCAAAAAAGAAAAAAAAAGAAAAAAAAAAATGTAAGCTAAGTTGCAAAGAAATAATAACTTTTCAAAGGCCATGGAGGTTTGTACCCATCGTTTCCAGTTCTGCATGCACTGAAAAAACACTACGTAGAGTATATACCAAAAAATTTTCTTTTTCACTGTGGAAAACATCATCGGCGTGGGGTAAAATCTACTCGAACGGAATTTTTTGGCAAAATTACTGCCAAGTTCTTCAAAATTTTTGCCCCCTTTACTCCACTTAGCCTCCCCCAGTAACCCATCCAGTTCTGAAATGCTGGCGTCGCCACTGGCATAAGAAATTAGGAAGTAACAGTCACAGTCTAGGAACAAAAAAAAAAAAAAAAAAACTTTGTTACATAGTGCTACTTGCGTCGTGATACGTTCTGATCAACTTCTCTTTTTCTATCGCACACGTGATGGTAAATAACAGTTCAGCCTTCTGTGTTATCTGAAAAGGGATGATTTTGTTTGGAAATACCTAATATATAAAGTTCGACAATGCATATCTAACCTGAGGTCAAAGGATGTCAGTAGTCTGTATATGATATCTTATCTTCTGACATAACCAGTTCTTTTCATTCCTTGTTTGGTGCCTTCTGATCACGGAATGGACAGCTCTCTTACATATGCTCTAATAATTGTCGCTCTCCTATCTTGGTTTTGGTAGGTGATCAGATTAATTTCTTTTCCTTCAATATTTCTATGTTAACCTAAAGAAGTGTAATTCACATATTAAAATACCATTCAAATTTTGAAGTATTTCTTCGTCCAACGGCCAATGAAATTTTGCAGGGCTCGGACATTAAATATTATGGCAGAATGACAGCACCCTTCATTTTTGTGTGTCACAAAAATTTCAATTTTTGGTAAATTAGAAGTTCTTAAATTTATTGATATAGACAGCGTCGGCATGAGCTTATTTTTCGTTCTAAGCGAAGTAAGAGCCCCGCCTTCGTCTTCAGTCATACCATCCATTTTAGCGATGTAAGACGCAAAACTTGTTTCCAAATTCTTTTTTTACATGTCCAAAAGGAAACATACATGAATTTCCAAAGTTAAAAGGCTTCTATTTTGAAATTTGTGCTAGTTAAATTGAAAAACATTTAAAACTAGCCAAAACCCTGCAGCACACCCTATGTTGTTTAATAAAAATTTATATATTATGAATTACTTGTGTGCAATATTCGTATAACTTTAATTCTCATAATTCAACTACTCTGAAAATGTATTAAGTAAATACGAAAAACACGTCAAGTAATTAATTATTAATTATTATTTTTTTTCATAAAATAAAAGAAGTATTATATTTTACTCATTTACATATATACTTGGTCTTGTAAAAATTGAGAAATACTAAAAATACAACACGGTTTCTCTTAGTTCTTGAATTTTCGAAAATTCTGCACCATCAGTACTTTTTAAATGCGATTTTTCTTGCCATAAGTTTCGCAAATCTACTTCAAAATTTATTGCGAATTTTACGCTAGATCGATATTTCAGTTAAGCTAAGAAATCTATCATAAGGTTGAGCTAACAAATCTATCATAAGGTTAAGCTAAGAAATCTATCATAAGGTTAAGCTAACAAATCTATCATAAGGTTAAGCTAACAAATCTATCATGAGCAATTTAATTACTTCAGTTTTAAAAAAAGTTCGCATACCACCGTCAACAGAAACAGGAGTTAAAAGGCATCAAGAGCAATATGTGTACATCTCACACTATCAGTTAAGTAATTTTTGCATTTAAATGCCAATATCTGATTTCTGCTTATAAATCAGAGGTGTTCATGGCTTGGATGTTATCTGCCAGTAGCCATTTAGTCATTAAGTTACAAAATTCAGCATCACCAATGTCAATATCTGATTTCTGCTGATAAATCAGAGGTGTTCATGGCTTGGATGTCATCTGCCAGTAGCCATTTAGTCATTAAGTTACAAAATTCAGCATCACCAATGTATTTAGGGCCCATTTAAAGCGCACTCTAAATTTACTCAGATTTCCGTAGTTTGGGTTTATACACTTTCTTAAAATATTAATATCACAGAGAAAGCCAAACACAGGACGGATTTTTTACACCTTCCACAAATTGCAATGCTGTGTCAAGAGCTGCAAAGCCAAAGTTCATTTTTAATTTTACCTGGGGATTGGGAGATTGCACCTGATTAAAAAAAATGTTCTGAGATTTCTACTTCCTCACCAAGCTCACCATTTTCTACCAGTACTTTCTTGAATCCTTCGTCACTCTTATGATTTACGAGAAACTTTTAATTTCTTCCAAGTGGTTAAATGCTTCACGTAGTGCACATCATTTTAGATTAATCATTCTGATTTTAAGACTGAACTCGAATAGAATATCGTAACACATAGGCAGCGGGATCAAACATTTTAAATAATGCCTTTCACAACGCCTAAGCACGTATTCAAGAGGCATTTCCAGATGAACCTTCTACCGGATTTCAATGTACAGTAGAAACGTCGAAAATCCGAAACTTCAAAAACCCAAACAAGCTCCCCTCCACCTTTGTGTGTGTGTGTGTGTGTGTGTGTGTGTGTGTGTGTGTGTGTGGTGGTGGTGGAAAGTTTAAGTATAGTCCGTTCATTTTAACTTGGAACTTGTTGGTAATGGAATCGCCTAATTTTGGGGGTGCAAACACTTTGGGGACGACGTGTCGAACGAAGGTGGAGGTGACTTCTGATACTCAGAGACAAGAGGAGAAAACTTCCCCAGTCACTTGTTTCCTGCGGGGCTACCCATTACCACGGCAGTACCACCATTTGTTTCATCCTTCAGCCCCATTGTTCACTGTGAGCCGAGAGGAAAATTATTCCCCTAGATCACAGCATAAAAGTACACCCCTTGGCAGTCGGAACTAACTTGTAATGATTGGTAAGTTTTGGAATTTTTACTTTATGTTCAAAAATTTCACAGTAGTAGTAAAAATGGCAAACTTGTTTCGTATTGCATTACACCAAAAAAATCTTTGCCTTTTGTAAATTTTTTTGTATACAGTTGCTTATTTTTGGTACATGTATTTGGATAATATAATGTAGAAATGTTAGCGTATTTGTATTTTTCTACATGTTCGATAATCCGGAACTACCAGTGGTTCCAATTAGTTCGGATTTTCGACGCTCTACTGTTTATGAATTAAGGCATCATGCATGTCATTGAATGATTAAGGAGTGATTGTAAGGCATCGATTCAATCAATTTTTCCCATCATGCTTCTCTCAATCATTTCACTGACCTCATCGAAACCTTTTATAGGTGTGTTGATTTAACACTCGCGAGTGTGTCCGTGTTTAAACTTCATTTTGATGAAATTGCATATTTTTATATGTACGTGTACATACACTGAAGAGCAATTGAATTAGAGATACCTGTCTAGTAACGTGTAGCACCACCTTTCATCCTGATGACGGCGGCGATTCGTCTCGGCATGGACTCGACAAGACACCGGAAGTGTTGGAAAGCTATACGGATCCACGACCCCTGAACAAGTCCCCACAGTTCACGAAGCTTTGATGGGGGGAGTCAGAGCCTCGGACATCTCGCTTGATGGCATCCCAGATGTGCTCGATGGGATTGAAGTCAGGTGACCTAGCTGGCCAAGGAAGCGAGGTCACGTCGGCGGAGTGTTCATCCAGCCATTCGGATACAATTCGGGAGCGATGGCACGGTGCATTGTCTTGTTGCAGGATGAGGTTCCCAGTGCGATGTTGAAGACGCACAAACGGGAGCAAATGGTCTTCCAGAATATCCCGGTAACGTTGACCTGTGAGGGATGATGTCACACGTACTAGGGCCCCCATTTCAGTCCACGTAAACAGTCCCCAGACGATAATGCCACCCCCACCAGCTTGAAGAGCACCCTGCTGGCAAGAAGAATCCATCGCTTCATGTAGTTTGCGCCGTATTCGTATCCTGCCATCAGCATGTACCAACGTGAATCTCGACTCATCAGTCCAGGCAACATTTTCCCACATGTCTAGGGTCCAGTGGCGATGTTCCCGCGCCCATGCTAATCTTTGCACCCTGTGATGTGTGGTCAGCATCGGTACCCTTGTGGGACGATGGCTTCTGTACCACATAGCGAGGAAATGGTTCTGGATGGTGTGGCTGCTTACACGTTTTTGTGCACCAGCGTTTTATTGCCAAGTGATTTCTTACACTGTGGCCCGTCTATCCGCTGTTACAATGCGAGCTAGCCAACGATGACCCCGTTCATCCACACGCTGTTGTCCACGGCAGTTGGCGCTTGAAGGGATGGTTTTACCGGATTTGATGTACTCACGATGCACCCGTGACACAGTGGCTTGTGAAAATCCCAGTGCCTGCACGACTTCCGAGATGGAGTAACCCATTCATCCGGCCCCGACAATTTTCCCACGATCAGATGCGCTTAGATCCTTCGTCTTATCCAAACTGCGTCCGACTCTTACTGATTCCCGTCGCATCACTCCTTATGTTGTCGGATCGCTGCATACGTCATGTCGTTTCGGTTTACAGTGCCGCCCACAGCGCCACATTTGCATAACGCCAGCTGTCTCTAATTCAATTGCTCTTCAGTGTATACACTAAAGTGCCATTGAATTAGGGACAGCAGAAGTTACGCAAATGCTTGGCAGCTACTCTCGCATTATCGCGCATATCCGGCCCAAAGCTGTGCTTAAATATAACCATCACCCACAGCTTTCCCAGTAGTAATTGATTAGGGGCGTGATGGGTAAGACGCGTGATTTGGATGCTTTTGAAAGAGGGCAGGTTATAAGTGCTCGCAGGACGGGTCACTCCATCTCGAAAGTTACCACACTGGGGGTTTCCTGTGCCAAAACGTACAAAGTGTTTCCTGAATAAGAAAATTGTGGCAAAAGAACAAGATCCCGAATGAGTTGCAAAGGTGTACCAGCCTTTACAGCTCGTAGTGTACGCCGTTTAGGCCACATAGTTCGAAATAATAAGCTCAAGACAATATCACAAATCACCACTGATTTGAACAGTGGACAAATCGCCAAGCCAGTACTAGGACAGTAAAACATGTTGTTAAACGTTCAAGGTTTGGGTGCCTCCGACCCACAAGAATCCCACTCTTAACGGCAATACAGCAGGCTCAACTCCTTGCCTAGGTAAAAACATACCGACACCGGACCACAGAAAACTAGAAACGGATGCTCTGGAGTGATGAATCCAGATTTAAACTGCAGAAAGCTGATAGGAGAGTGTGGAAATATCGTTAACCACATGAACCACTGACCCTTCATGTTAGGTTGGACCAGTACACACTGATCGTGGCTCAGTGATGGTCAGCGGTGTCTTCAGCTGGAATGCTATGGGGACTTCGGTACTTGAATAGTCGCCTTTAAGTGTCCCCAAATATGTGAACATCGTAGTTAACCATTTACAACCATTCATCTTTAGCATGCGTCCAGTGGTATTGCCACTGGACGCATGTTAATCATGTTAATTGCCCACCCCACAGGCTACTGCATGGCTACAGGAGCATTTTAGTAAATTTGAAGAGCTTCAGTGGCCACCTAGAAGACCGGATTTAAACCCCATCGAACAACTTTGGGATGCTATCTAACAGGATGTCCGGGCACGTGTGCAGTCGGCTACGAACCTGAGCGTATTACGGACAGCTTTGGAGGAGGCATGGCTGGCGTTACCTGCAGAACATTTTCGTAACCTCGTGGAATCAATACCTCGTAGTGTGGTCTCCGCCACTAAAACAAGATGCGGCTCAGTGCGCTACTAGGTAGGCATCTCTAATTTCAATGGCAAATACTAGTACCGGTCGTATCAGAATAATATGACCACCAATCTAATAATGGGAATAACCACCCTTGGCCCGGATGACAGCGGCGTGACGGCGTCGCATGGACGCTAATGAGGCGCTGGAAGGTTGCCCGAGGCACACGTGCCCATTCGAGCTGCAGCAGAGCACGGAGTGATTGTCGATCGGCACGTCGATCGGCACGTCGAACCTGTTGATCCAAATAGTCACACAAGTGCTCTATGGGATTGAGATCGGGTAATTTCGCCGGCCAAGGAAGAATGTCACGTACCCTCTCAGCGAGGTAAAACGGCGAATTGTCGTGTTGGTAGACACCATCACCACCAGGGTGAACATCCAACATGAAGGGATGCATGTGGTCAGCTAGGATGGATAGGTAGTCATTGGCGTTCAGGCAACCATCCAGTGGTACTAACGATTCTAGTCATACCAGTAAAATATCCCCGAGACATGCACACTACCACCGCCGACCTGTACTTGACCGACAAGGATGTCGGGGTGTTGGTTCTCGCGTGTCTGACGCCGTATACACCACCGTCCGTCACTTCTGTGGAGTAGAAATATCGATTCGTCGGAGAAGGCAAATTTTTCCACTCTTCCACTGTCCAATGACCGTAGTTCCATGCGAACTGCAGGCGTCGTTGACAATGGACCTGGTTTAACATGGGCGCCTTGACCCAGCGTAGATTCCGGAGACCCAGGCGTAACAGGGTTTGCTCGACTGTTATCGAGGACACGTACCTGGGCACCCCAGCGTTCAATTGCGTGGTTAATTGCTGCACTGTTGCGCATCGATTACCCTTTACCAGTCGACGGAGGAGACGTTCTCCTCTTGGGTTGATGTCCTTTGGCGCTCCACAGATATGACGTCGGGAGGTACTCGGTGTGCCAGCGATCTTTTCTTGGTACACCCATACTACAGCGCCTCGCGAACAGCCCATGACATCTGCCGTTTCTGAGATGCTTCTATCCTTGGCGTGGTAGCCGATGATCGTTCTTTTTGCCCATTGTGCTCATGTAACGCACTATGGCTCATCTGTCCTGGCCACCCTCTTATATCTCCGTGTGGTCGACCTTGTCACGTGCACTCTGTGACGCTCCTGGGCGAGTACACAGTGATTCCGGGTGTGGTCATATTATTCTGATACGACTGTGTATATATATATATGTGTGCGTGTGTATATTTATATATATATATAGCAGCATCGGCTATATTTATATACACTGAGTGGCTACTTTATTATGACCACCTGACAGTTTGAAGCAAAGGAGCTATGGCTGCACGCTCTTGCTGCCAGAGGGCGAGGCTAGTATAAAAAGGGAAAGCTTAGTTCTTGCGACAGTAGTAGAAATGATTTTTGGGTGACGAGATGGATAAAAAATGCGATTTGACGGACTTTCAACGTGGGATGATTGTAGGAGCTCGGAGCCATGGAGTGAGTATCACCGAAACCGCCGTATTCGTGAGATGTTCCAGAGCAGCTGTTGTTAAAGTATTTAAAGACTGGACTGTCAGCCAAAAAACTGGGTCTCTACGTGCAACGTGCAGACGTCATCGACTAGTGACTACTCGGGCGGAACGGAAGGTGTCCAGACTGGTAACAGACAGCAGAAGGGCAACGATGCAGCAAATTACAGACCATCTTAATCAAGGATTTCCCCAAATGATCTCTGCACGCACTGTTCGCTGTACACTGCATCAGAGGGGATACGGCAGCCGAAGGCCTGTTCGAACACCTTTGCTGTCTGCAGCTAACAAGAGAAAACGTCTCCAGTTCGCACAGGAGCACAAGGATTGGACAGTCGATAATTGGAAACAAATTATGTGGTCCGATGAATCACGTTTTCAGTTGCACTATGCCGTTGGCCGAGTGAGAATTTGGCGGAAACAGCACGAAAGCATGGACCCCAAATGCATTGCTACAAACCTTCAAGCTGGTAGAGGCAACGTTATGGTTTGGGGAATGTTTTCCTGGCATGCTTTGTGCCCTTTAATTCGTGTTGATCAACGTCTGACTGGCACATCATATCTGAACATCGTTGCGTACCAAGTGCATCCTGTCCTGTGGATGGTTTATCCCAAAAGCGATGGCTACTTTCAACAAGGTAATGCGTCCTGCCATAGTGCTCGTATTGTACACGATTGGTTTCAGGAATATGCTCGTGAGTTTACTTTGCTTAGGTAGCCCACACAATCTCCAGATCTGAACTCCATTGAGAATTTGTGGGATGAAGTTGAACGAGCCATCAGACAGCTGGATCCACATCTCTGCAATCTTACACTCCTGGAAAGTGCTATTCATCAAGCATGATCTCAGATTCCACAAACCACCTATCAACATCTCGTGGCGTCCATGCCACGAAGAATGGACGCAGTATTAAAGGCAAAAGGTGGCCCAACGACGTACTGAGGGGTGGTCATAATAAAGTGGCCAATCAGTGTATATATATATAGTAATAAAGTCAAGGACAGAGGAATTATAACCCTAATACAGAACCCAAAATAACACCCCTAAATTATTGATAAGAGAAAAATTACCACCCCCCACCCCCCAAAAAAAACAATAAAAAATCTAAACCAAATTTGTCACTCTCATTAAACCTGAACGTCTACCCCGGGGCACCGGATGTCTTTCCCTAATGAGTGGTCTGGTGTTTCGGGGTGCATTGATTTAAAAATGCTTTGTTTTTTGCGTATTTTTTTTTTTTTTTTTGGTCCTCGGAAATTTTTTCTTATCAGGAATTTAGGGGTTATTTTGGGTTCTATATTAGGATTACAATTTATCTGTGGTTCACTTTGTTACTATGCTGATTATGTTTGAAACCTGCAGTAGTGCGCGGTTTTGCAGAAATCATATTGCATTTGTTTGCAAGTTACAGATTTTTAAAGTTTTGTGGTATATATATATATATTCGAAAGTATGCTGGAGTGACATAGAAGAGACAGGCCCAGGACAGACAATTGTGGAAGAAATTTTGGGAGACCTTCATCCAGCAGTGGATTGATAATGGTTGATGATGATGATGATGATATATATATACTGTATATACATACATAAAGAAGTGGGATTAAAAATGAACTTTCAGAAGACATAAGTGATATACAATGCTTTTACAAGAAATGAAGATTTAACGATTGATGGGGAAAAGCTGTAGATAACCAATACCTACATTTATCTTGGACAGCAGATATCCAGTGAGGGTCACATTGATGAAGAAATTAATCGACGTATAAAACTTGCCTGGAGAGCGTTTGGAAGAAACAGTATAATTCTCAAGAGCAATATGCCCTTATGTCTTAAAAGAAAAGTGTTTGATCAATGCATCCTTCTAGTGGTTATATATGGTGCAGAGAAGTGGACCTTAACTAAAAGAGACATACAAAGACTGCAGACAACTCAAAGTAGCATGGAGAGATGCATGCTTGGTGTAACCAGCAGAGATAAGAAGAGGAACTCGTGGATCAAAAAAATGACAAAATTGGAAGACATCATGATCAGAGTTAAATTCGTGAAATGGCAATGGGCTGGACATACTGCCAGAAGGACAGACCATCGATGGACAGCCGAAATTTTAGATTGGATTCCAAGGAAACAGGAAAAGACCCAGAAGAAGACCACATGGGAGATGGGTGGATGAAATTCGAAAGTATGCTGGAGTGACATGGAGGAGACTGGCACAAGACAGACCGTTGTGGAGGAAACTTGGGGAGACCTTCGTCCACCAGTGGATTGATAATGGTTGACAATGATGATGATGATACATACATACATACATACATACATACATACATACATACATACATACATACATACAGTCGAGTCACATTATTGTGACCACATCTTACTTTTGACGTCAACAGCGCGTAGCCAATAAAAGAAGGCACGTGTCGTGAGCTGGCTTGGAGGGTATAAAAGGTGTGCTGTAGGCATTCTGAAAACATATCACTCGTTGCTGTCATGGATAAAAGGACCGATTTATCATATTTGCAAAATGGATTGATGATCGGCTTTCGGGCCAAGGGTGGCAGTATTTCTGAGACAGCACAGTTTGTAAACTGTTCGCGTGCTTCTGTGGTTAAAGCGTATCGTGATTGGCGAAATAGCACCATTGCGAATAAGCGACTCGGAAACTCCGGAGCACCACGTGGCATTGATGTCAGAGGTGAACGTCGGCTTCGAAGGTGCGTGAGGGCCGATCGACATGCTACAGGGGAGAAACTCGCTGGCCGAATGAACCAGGGGGCTACCGGAAGTGTGTCTAAACCGACATTTCAGATCAGATCAGATCATATGTAGAGGAATGTAGGAACCCCAGGTCTTAAACAACCCTTAGAAATAGGAAGCTAGGAGATTTGGGCTAGAGTGCCCGATAGGAAAGTGACATGGAAGCTAGGTAGAAAGGGCGAGGAAGACGCCCTTATTTATTACCGGGAGGCCAGTACCTGGGGTCCGACGGCTTAACGTGCCCATCCGACGCACGACGGGTATTTAGTGGTTCGAGCGTTCGTACCTGCCTAGGATCGAACCTGAGGTTATCTCCGTGGCAGTCACGAACGTTGACCACCAGGCCACCCGCGGCCGCCCGACGTTTCAGAGAACCCTGCTGCGTATATGGCTCCAATGCAGACGGATGGTCACTGCACCTGTGCTGACGAACGTGCATCGGCAGAAAAGGCTTACGGCTTACGTTTGCACGGCAGTATCAGAATTAGACCTCCGCTGTTTGGCAAAGGATTGTCTTCTCAGGTGAGTCACGTTTTCTGCTTCATCGAACGGATGGACGTTGGCGTATAAGGCGAGAAACATCGGAGAAGAAACACTCTTCAACCATTGCTGGAAGAACACAAGCTGATGGGGGCAGCGTTATGGTCTGGGGAATGTTTTCGCGGCATTCTCTGGGTCCACTCATTCCTGTGGAAGACATTATTTTTTTGTTTTTTTTTTTTTTTTTTTTTTTTTTTTTGATTGGAGTTTTAACGACCACCGTGAGCAACTCAATGGGCTATAAGCAGTCGCCCGTCCCTAATTTAGGGTCACTGGTTCCAGGGAAGGAGAGAGCCAGTGCCGTAAGACAAACACAACATCCATGCCTGACCGGGATTCGAACCCGGACCCCTTACGGACGAATGATCAGTGGCCAACGCCTTAGACCACTGCGCCACCGGGGCGGCGGAAGACATTATGGACTGCTTTTGTTATGAATCCATCTTTGCAGACCACATACACCCATACATGCTAATTATCTTTCCTGGGGCGGATGGGATCTTCCAGCACGACAATTAGACGTGTCACACAGCTAAAAATGTCCGAGAGTGGTTGGAAGAGCAGGATGAGGACTTCAAAGTACTTCCCTGGCCCTTTAATTTCCCAAGCTTAATCCCAATTGAGCATTTGTGAGACCACCTCGATCGTGTTCTTCGCTCTATGGATCCTCCACCACGCACCATCCAGAAGCTGTCAGATGTACTGCAATCAGCATGGCTCCACATACCTGCGAGCACCTTTCCAGCACCTTATTGAGTCACTCCCATCCCGTCGACCTGCTGTCCGCGCTGCACACGGCGGTTACTCTGGATATTAGCTGGTGGTCACAATAATGTGACTCGACCGTGTGTGCATATATATATATATATATAGTGCTGGGTGAAGGTCTCCCAAAGTATCTTCCACAACCTTCTGTCTTGAGTCAGTCTCCTCCATGTTACTCCGGCATGCTTTCGAATTTCATCCATTCATCTCCCATGTGGTCTTCTCCTGGGTCTCTTTTTGTCTCTTGGTATCCAGTCTAAAAGCTTGTTCTTCTCAGATGTTGTGTTGGTAACCCCTACATTTTGTGCATTATAGTGTATTATATCTCTTCTCGTACTTACCTGTTGCGTGTACCGCCTGTTTAAAGGTACTGTGCACGTTTTGAGCTACTTTTCTGATAATATCTTCCTTGTAATTGTTCATAATCTTCCGTTTCCATATCTTTAGCTTGTTTGTTTACGTTTGGAAGCTGCCAATATGGAGCCTTCTGGTCTCTCCTTTTCATTTCTGAACCTGGAGGATGCACGTCACGACGCACTTCCCACGTCCATGGATGTTTGACCTGACCTACTCTCGCCCTCAGATGTGTCTGCTGAGGGCCTTCCCAGCTTCCTGGTGATCCTTCTGAGATTCTCTCACTGGACTTGGCTCGGCCTCCTGCTTCTGCCTCTGCCTCGGTACCCTCCCTGAGTACTGCGACTACCGCCTTGCCTCTTGCCTATGCTCCTCTTTCCTCACTGCTTTCTGTGCCAGCCGGCTCAGCACAGACTTCTCTTCCGAGGATGCCATTTGCTTCTACAGTGCAGCGAAGCGTTGCTTCTTCGTCAGCTTCTTCTCAACCTGATAGTCCCCGGTGGCGCACTGGTCTAAGCGATGGCTTCTGATCATTCGTCCGTAAGGGGTCCGGGTTCGAATACCGGTGAGGCATGGATGTTGTGTTTGTCTTACGGCACTAGCTCTCTCCCTTCCCTGGAACCAGTGACCCAAAATTAGGGACGGGCGACTGCTTATAGCCCATTAAGTTGCTCACGGTGGTCGTTAAACCTCCAATAAAAAAAAACAAAAAAACCTGATAGTCTCTTGCTATCGTCTGCTATTATTCAGGTGTCTAACAACATGGTGAAGGCAACGATTGACGAAAATTTGCAGATTGGCCATGAGTTTCATAATCTGGATAAAGGTGTGCTCTTTTTGTGCCTTACCGAATACTCCTTTGCCACGCTACATGAAGGCCCTCTCGGGTCATGTGTCGTCCGCGTCTATTGCCGGAATTTCTCGTACTCCTTGGGGTATCCCAGTGTAGTTAAAGCGCAAAGAGGATGCAAACTTTTTTTAGCTAAATGACTTTCACTTGGAACAACTCATCTGATCCCTTCGCCTCTTTTCTAGCGGCCGGTGAACATCACGTTCTACCCTGTTCCACAGGAATTGCCTGATACTGCGCTTCCTCTCGTTGTAAATCATGTTTATAAAATTGTCAGCTAGGTCCATCGCCTTTCTGACGCTCCACGCGGAGTTCGATTTGCACATGTTACAGGACCTCGCCGCCAGTTATTGGGCGTGTTTCCCACTGAGCAAGCCTTGGCTGATTGCCCTACAGAGGCTGTTGTTGAAATTGGCTCACGCACATACAGTTTCAAGGTTTCACCATTCACTACTGACTGACTGTCTTACACAGAATCACACCACTATCTCCTGTGTACGCTTCCGACGTGGTCTTTCCTCTAGCTCGCACCCCCTGCTGATTACATAGGTCTTTTTACCACATTCTCTTCCAGTGTTTTCCCTGACGCGACCTTTCCTTTCCTCCGTTTCAGTCAAGGACAGTGATACCTTTCCTCCTTTTTCGCAGCGTACAGTTGTGCTTCTTCCTTCTGGATTAGCAGAGATGTATTCCACTACTGATGTGTCTACGGCGGGGTGTTCCGACTCGGATGTATCGAGTGGTGCTTCGGCACTCCAGCTAACTGGCTCTCCTCCTTGTCTCTTGCATATGGGATCTCCAGCTACGAACTTGTTTACTGTTCCCTTGTTGCCGCATCTTCGTGATGCCTCGGCTGTTGTTCCAGTGTCCACAGATGATGATCGGATACATATGGATTCCTCGGAAAAATTGTTTCCTCCTCTCCGGTTTCAAGTGGTCTTCCTGATCCGCCAATGGATCCATCCGCCTCTACTCCGTCTTCGAAACGGACTAGAAATTCTAGAGGCTCTGTGAAACAGAAAAAGGTAAACCTCTTTCTGTTACTCCTTCTGTGGCCTCATCTAGTATCCTCAATGTTTCCTGTTCAGATGTTTTTCCGCCTGATGAATTTTCGAACAGTATGCACCTTGGTTTAGGACATGTCAGTCCTCTCTCTGATGATGAGGGTATACAGGCCATTGATATGTTTCCTCTAGTTCCAGACAGCAACTCTTACGCCTCTTCTAACCTGCTTGTACGATTGTTTGTACTGAAGAATTCCTCCACTCATCTGATCTTGGCCTGTGTGCAGCGGTGACGCAATTTAAAGCTTATGTGTCATTTTTCAAATCTCTGTGTTTTACAGATTCAAGGAGGTCACAGATCCTGACCTCCTTGAAAGACTTCATTGAGAAACAAATTTGTAATACCTTACTTCCTCAAACCGCTGACCTTTAGCTCTTCCCCAAACCGACCACTTTTAGTTCTCTTCGGCGACGTTTTCCACCTTGTGGTCGTCCTGGATCTTCCTGGTGTCGTGTTTCTTCCTCCACTGTCTTGCTTATTGTGTGATATTCCCTTTATGCTATCACTCTCGCACTGCAATGTTGTTTCCTGATTTTGTTACTGTGCCTTGTGTTTTCATTTTGCTCTCATTGTATGTCCTTGATGTATTAGTGTTTTCCCCAGTCGCGGATTACTTTAGTGGTACAATTGTTAACTTTGTTCTTATATTGTAGTTGGTGTATTACTGTATTTTGTTTTGTGCTCTGGCCGCCGTTATGCTCCACCTGGTTGGTGTTTTATAATACTTTTGTACATATAATCATGATGTTGTACTTGTGTTACTTCGTATCGAATGATACGCCGTTATGCTCTTCCTTATTTGTGTGCATAATTTTTTTTACTTTCTGTGAAACATGATGTTTGCCGACATTGCCTAACAATATCGGCTCCCTGACTTTATGATCAGACCCCTTCTCTGTATATATTCACCATGAGCTGCTTTCTAGCGTTGGCGTTTTTCAATTTATACCGATTCTGTTCATATTGATATCAATGCGCAATGGATATGTTTGATCTCCAGTTTCCGTTGCATTGTGGATATAGTTGTATTTCCTCATTTACATTTTCTGTACTGCAAATTTCAGTGATATCTCCTATGTTTGTAATTCCATTATAGCAGTAAACTGGGTACCCGTCTGGTACATACAGCTACCAAAACCAAAACCATTTCCTTTTTCAGGAATTTTACTTTGATCATGATGTCTTTCACTGCGATTGCTTATAACATACTGAATTGCTCACGGTGATTCTTAAACCCTCAATAAAAAAGATGTCTCCCACTCTTGTCATTTTCCTTATCCACGAGTTCCTCTTCTTATCTTTCCTGGTTACACCAAGCATGCAATTCTCCATGCTGCTTCTTTCCATTGTCTGCAGCCTTTGTATGCCTTTTTTTACGCTTTCCAACCGTAGGTTGAAGAAGCGTATATGCTCCAGCTTTTTCCGTCCGTCTGTCCGTCTGTCGGCACGATAATTCACGTAAAAATTGTTCGATTTCGATGAAATTTTAGTATGTGGTAGGGGACCGCCAGGGGACGAACCCTATTGAAAATGGGTGAAGTGGGGTCAAAGGTTACGACATTAGAGCGGAATTCATTCAATTGTTCTTATGCGTCATAACTTGCGTAAATATGGTTCGATTTCAATGAAATTTCAGTATGTGGTAGGGGACCACCTGGGGACGAACCTTATTGAAAATGGGTGAAGTGGGGTCAAAGGTCACGACATAGGAGCGGGATGTATTCCATTGCCTTTATGCGGCATAAGGTGCGTAAAAATGGTTCGATTTCGATGAAATTTCAGCATGTGGTAGGGGACCACCTGGAGAGTAACCCTGTTGAAAATGGGACAAATGGAATCAAAGGTCAGGACATAGGATCGGGATCCATTCCATCGCCCTTATCCCACACTATTAAGGTGGACGTCAAGTAATTTTGCTTCCTATATTCCCAATGGAAAACCTTTTGTACACGTTTCTTTTACAATTAGTGTGTTCCCAAGGATGGAAATTTGAACATCGATTAAAATAACTTCATACTATAACTTGGAATACTTAACATTTTGTAAAACATAAGCATAATTATATTAAAAAAACAATAACGTTTCCTTTGGTGGTGTTGAAACCAGAAAAAAGATGACGCGATCTGTGCTTTGATGACGTCAGTGGACAAATAAGTGCTGGATTGCATAATTACGGTTATGGTTTAGAAAATATTAAGTATTCCAAGTTATGAAATGAAGCTATTTTAATGGATGTTTACATTTTCATCCTTGGGAACGCATTGTTTGTGACAAAAATGTGTACAGAAGTTTTTCTATTGGAAGTATAGGAAGCAAAATTACTTGACGTCCACCTTAAAGTAGCAATTCTTGTATGTATGTATGTACATTTTATTTTGAAAACGGCTCTAAGAATTTTGATGAAAGTAGTTAACCTACAGTTTTCTGGTACTAGAAATTGATTTAGCTTGATCTCAATTTTAGGAGAATTCGTTTAGTGGGTTAAATAACCACCCCGAATTATAACGTTTTTATTGGCATGGCGTCATTCCATTAATGTTACCAATGTTAAGAAATCTTATGACATCACAATCTCGCGTTTGAAAATGTTGGCGCGTGGTCACGCCATCGGTCTCATTACGTCACGCGTTGTGTGTGGATCCTATTAAAGTTTTATGACGTCACACTTTTGCGGCGAGCAGATGGTCGTGATTCCCATCTGCCTCATTACGTCACGCGTTGTGTGCGCATGTCTGTCCGTACGATAACTCGCGTAACAATCGTTCGATTTCGATGAAATTATAGTATCTATTAGGGTATCACCTGGGAAGGAACCTCATTTAAAGTGAACGAAATGGGGTGAAAAGTCAGTACATAGGAGCGGGATCCATTCCACTGCTCTTATGCGCCATAACTAACGTAAAAAAGGATCGTTTTCGATGAAATTTTAGTATGTGGTAGGGGACCACTTGGCGACAAATCCTACTGAAAATGGGCGAAATGGGGTCAAAGGTCACGACATAGGAGCGGAATCACTTCCATCGCCATTATGCGTCATAACTTACGTAAAAATGCTTCGATTGCGACAAAACGTTATCATGTTATTTCGGAGGTATACCGAACCGGTTCTGTTGAATATCAGTGAAATGGGATCAAAGGTCAGGGCACAGGACCGAGATTTATTCCACAGCCATAATTCTCATAACTTGAGTAATGATTTCTGGTATGTTGGAAAGCGTATCATAATCAATGCTTTGCATGATTTTACTAACTTGTTTAATTAAAGTCCATGTCTCTGTTCCGTATGTAAGAGCTGAAAGGATGCATTGATTAGACACTTTTCTTATAAGACATAAGGGCATATTGCTCTTGAAAATTGTACTGTTTCTTCCAAAAGCCCTCCAGCCAAGTTTTATACGCCGATTTCATCATCAATGTGATTTTTGCATGATATCAGATGTCCAAGGTAAGTTCCGGGAAGGCATCAGCGCTGTAGGGCAGACGCGCCACCTATGTTCCATCCGGGGTTCTAACTAGGGTCCATTTTGGACAAATAGTCCCGAGCGAGCGCCTCAGACCGCTAAGCTACCGTGGTGGCCCAAAAGATATCAGAGACACCTACTGTTCTAAGGGACCTTGGCTGCATACTGTCATGTGATGAAGTGAGAGTTGCCGCTTTCATGACCGAATGATTAGAGGCTCTGGCAAGTGTTCTGCGCAAGGTCCTGGTTCGGGTACCGGAAGAGCATAAGTGGTGAACTTGTTTCTCGGAGTTAGTTCTCTCCCTTTTTTGGAACCAGCGGTCCTGAATTATGGACAAGAGATTGCTTATAGCCGTTAGAGTTGCTTGCGATGATTTCCCAAACCCGATATGAAAAAAAGGTGAACTTTATAGACTGCTGGCTTATCTACATGGCTGTGGTCTTAATTTCTAACCAACTTGAATTTAACTTTTCACGTCACATATATCCCTTCCGCTTGGTTAAACCCCCTTCACTTACAGAAACTGCAAACGGTATGTGGACCGAAACAAATTAAAAAAGTACTCCAGGCAGGATGTATATATATACATTTTTTTTTCTTGATTGAAAGTTTCATGACCACCGTGAGCAACTCAATCGGCTGTAAACAGTCTTCCGTCCCTAATTTAGGGCCGCTGATTCCAGTGAAGGGAGAGCCACTGCGCCTCCGGGGCGGCCAGGATGTGCATAAACAGCCGTTGATGGACAACCTTTGTGTTGGTAGTTTAGAAAGTAGTTTTAAATCCTTCTCTTAATTTGGAATTGTTTTTTCTATGAGACTTCACATAATACTCGTATTTGAAAAGAATGAGTCTTACTCTTATTAAAACTGATTGAAGCGTCATTTAAATTTTAAGTGCTACGAAGACATTTCAGCACATTTAAGGAAACGTGCTCCTTGTTGCAGTGGATGTTTTGCAGTGTGACAATCTACACTTTCATGTAAAGGAGACAGTTGGATCCGTACCAGAAAGGGTAACACTAAACTCTTTCTGTTTAGAAAGTATCAGCCTCTGACTTGTGTCTAATTTTAGGTTCTATACATTTTTAACGAAATGATATCTTTGGGTTTAAAGCATCCTCATATACCCGCCCCTGTGCCGCGATGTACTCCAATTTGATGCACTCCAATGCATTTTTCGAAGTGTCCCGCCTCGGCCAATTACTACCGTATACCTTTCAAAAGTGTCAAACTTTTGCTTTCATATTTTCGAAAAGAAGAAACAAAAAACATTTCTCTTTTAATTATGTCTACATTCTACACGTTAAAATGAAATCAATTTTTTTCTTTTACTGAAAAATATGAATGCGTTTCTAAAAATACTTTCCAGATAATATTTATTTGATGTTTCCAAGTTAGTATCTAATGCTATTTCAAGATTTTAGTGAGCTCTCTCTTTCTCCACGTGCTTCGCAAATGCAATCGTTCTCCAGTGCATGAGGCCGTAAAATTCTTATGAGATTCAACATTTAGTGAACTCTCTCTCCACGTGCTTCATAAAATCTTATGAGATATATTATTACCACAGATAAAAGAAAACTCGCCAATGTTGGCACGATACGCAGCGGAAATATTTTTACTCACATTCTGTGACAACAAGGGTTCGTTTTATTGCAATTATGATGACCACATTATTTTACGGCTCTCTATAAATAATATGATGTCGTCATTAGTGCAATTTAACGAAACCCTTGTTACAGAATTTGGGTAAAAATTGTTGCGCTGCGTAACGTGCCAATATTGAAAGTTTTTTTATCCGTGACAATAATGTATCTCATAAGAATGCACTGTATAGAACTACAGAAATATTTTTGACCTTTCGATGACCGTTCTTTTTCCCCTTAAAACTGTGTTCATGTAAGCTGTGCTTTTGTAATTTTTCAGCGTACTTCCCATTACGAGGCAACAACGATTTCAAATAAATGTAAATTCTCCACATACTCTTGAATTTTTTTCGTAGCAAAATAATACAAATAATAATACGATGTCGTCATTAGTGCAATTTAACGAAGCCCTTGTTGTTACATGGTTTCGTAAAATAAAAATTTTCGCTATAAAACAATTTCGGAAATTGTTTTACATGGTTTCGCCTGCTGTAAAACAATTCCCAAATCAAATACCTAACCACAAGCTATTTCTGTTATGGAAATTAAATTAACCACAAGTTATTTCTGTTATGTGTGTGTGTGGGAATATATTTTTTAATATTTCAAAGATTCCTCCATCATCCATTACACCACGTGCATCAAAATACCTGTCAACTTAAACAATGTTTTAGTATCGTTTTAGTTTTTCTGGTAAAAGATCTCATTTTTCTTGATAACTTCTTTTATTAAGATAAGTGGGATCGTTACTAGATTCTTTTGTTATTAAGCAGATGGGCGTAGTCAGTGTTTAGAAACATGTCAGTGTTTTTAGAAATTCTGAAATAAAAATAAGCGAAGCTTAAAAGCAGTTTCTGATTAATTTAATACTTATTTTCCAGGTGGAGATGGAAGAGAACTACGTTTTTTCAGGAACTTGGCATACCTGGGCCGAAACCAAGTTTTTTATTCGGAAATTCAGTGGAATTATTCAGAAAGGTGATGCTAGTTTTAAACTTTTGTGTTTCAAACTTAAAAAACGAAAACTTACTTTTAAACTACTTTAGAAAAAACAGAAGAATTTTCCAAAAACGTAAAAAAAGAAAATACTTTCCTATAAGTTCCGAATGTTATGAGAGAAAATGTTCTTTCAACAAACAATAATTTTCAAGGAGCAAAATTTATGAAGAATATCTCACTTCGAAATGTTTCATAAATTTTTGCTCCTGAATATCTTAGTTATCGAAAGAAGTAATTCTAAAATCATGTAACGCAAAAACAACAGGAAAATGTGTTTTTCCTGATTCTTTTCTTTTATTTTTTGTTTTTGTTTTTGTTTGTAAGAGAAAGTCTTTTAATTTTGGAGATGTTTTTAATGTGAAATTTCTGTTTCATTACACATATGGAAATGTATTTTTAAATAGGCGTATAACTGCAATCGACTTTGAAAATACGTTAAATTATGGAAATTGTTATAAATATGTGTATTTTGGAAAGATAAACTTCGAAAGTTCAGAATGTTTCTTACAGGATAGGATTTCGAAATTTATTCCATGAAATAAAATCAATGCCACATTTCTACATAAATTGCCGATAATAATTTATCGAAAAATTGGAAGGAAAATATGAAAATGTGAGCCTCAAACGTTTCTTTTTCAATGGCCTTTAAGATTTTTTTTTTTTTTTTGCAGAACTATTAATTGCGAACGATGCGATGTGTCAAAAGATACATTGCAACATTCGTAATACACTTTCTGAAAAAATCTCTTATAAAATTTTGTATCAGCTGATGGGAATACAAAAAAATTCTACAACCATTTCAGTGAAAAAAAATTCTGTATGATTCTGTGGCCTAAAGGCATGCAATAAATTAAATCCCACAAAAATTTATTATGGTAAAACGTACACTATCTATAAAATGCTAGCCACATTGTACATTACCTTCGGTATCGCAAATGCCGAAATACCTGACGAGTAACATTTTGCGCTGACTGTTGGTGGACATGTATTATATTTTTTAACCCCTCGTTATGGCTCAAGTTGAATGTACTACTCAGTTTGCTGACAAAAAATGAAGTTTCCACGGTACAAAAGCTTATTACAAAAGAATCAGAGCTGAATCAACTAAAAGGAAGTGTTTCACGTGCAAAAATAAAAAGTTTAATGTGGTTAAAAATTCCTACGTTAACGAGCATTCCAATTCTATTGTTCCACTTAGTTTAACGAGCATTCATATTCTATTGTTCCACTTAGTGCAGTACCTATCAAACACAATTTTCGTCAACTGTTTTGCTGCGTTTCACTCATTTATTTCCACATCACAGAAAGTTTTTGCCTTTTATGGTTATCTTTAACTAATAAAAATTCGTAAACTATCAAGTTATAAGTCAAAAGTTTTCGTCTGTTTCTGGTGTTCAAACAAGAGTTGTAACATACAAACAAGGACTTTTTTTTTTTTTTATGAACTCTGTTGAGCAACGAATCGTTTCGAAATCTTCAATTAAGATTTCATAAAAGCTAAAACCTCTTCAGTTATCCATTTCACGAAGTTAGCTTTCAGTTCACGTAGAAATAGATAACTCCCATCGCTACAGGGGTTCCATAACTTGTGCTGGCCGACGGGTCTATAATGTTCATGTAACTTTGCAAACTATTCGGTTCATGTAAAAACGACAGAGCCATTTAAAAGCATTAGTCGCTCATCGTTTAATTTCGGAAAGCTGTTTGATTCAGTTGATAGGTTTCAATTACCAACTGTGCGATTTACTGGTAAAATGTAATGTATTAAGAGTAGTTCCGTGCTTTCGAAGGTTAAATTCCACACTTGATACGAAATTTATATTTTAAAAGCAAAGGAATAAATTGACCTGGATATGTATAGTAGCATAATAGCATATGTTCATTGAAGATTAGACTAGGGAATCTCTAATTGGGGAAGTTATTAACAAAATCTGCTTGGTACTTTCTGATCAGCTCTTGTGTTTTCAGTATACCTAAGCCTAAGACTACATTTCGAAAACAGAACCGAAATTTATTTTTCTCATATAATTCCGAATTTTTCTCTTTCTGACTACTTACATCAGTATATTGTATTAACCAGTTATTAGTGAAAATGTCCTACTTAGCAAAGCGAGTTCGCAGAAATAAAATCGTACATGTATGCTCTTATTTGCAGGGTCCTCTACAGTGTCACGATGAATGGCTTAAAAAGTATGGTAGTGTTTTAGGGTACGTATCATGTATTTTTTATTTTTTAGGAAACATAATTGAAATTTATATGCTAGGAAATGATTCTTGAAAGACAGCAAATTCAACATTATGACACGGTGATAATGAGTGCAACCGTGTTTGGCTAATTCACTGACAAGTACGTTGCTTGCCAGTGAATTAGCCAAAATTCACTGACTTCGTAAAGCAAGCACGTTGTTTACTTTAAAGAATGCGTGTTCTTTTGGTTCTGTTCCCATGCAAAGCAGAGAAAACTAACAGAATCATATTAACTTTATGATGACACATTCATTATTTTTTATTGATAATTCCCAGGTAAACGAAGAAACTGTTTCTTTTTGTTTGTTTAGAGGTTTAACTACCACCGTGGATAACACCGTTGTCTATGAGCAGTCGCCTCTTCCTAATTTAGGGCTGCTGGTTCCAGAAAAAGGTGAGAACCAGTGCCAAAAGACAAACACAACATCTATGCCTCACCAGGATTTGAGCTCATCTTTGACGAATGGTCAGGCCAGCTCTTAGAACACTGCGCCACCGATTCGACGCTTATGATGATTCTATATAAACAGACTCAAGGCTTATGCTAAAACAGTATACATGGCCGTTACTGCTGCTTATCAATTTGCGTAGAAACAGTTTTTGTCAATCAATAAATGCGAGTTGTTTCACTTCTCACGAAGAGAGGTTGGAAACACATGCTCTTTACTGAAAAACAAGAGAGTATGCTATTTCCGTTTTTTTTTTTTTTTTGGAGAGTGTGTCGACTTCTTTAAGAATCAAAAATATAGCTGACTCCGGCGTCCAAACGGGACAGCTAACAAGGTGGTCGAGTGGTCTGAGGCGCTGGGTTCTGATCATTCGTTCAAAATGAGCTCGAGTCCCGGATGAGGCACGTCGGGCGTGTTTGTCTAATGGCGCTGTTCCTTCCCTTGAACTATTGTTCCGACATTAGGGACGGGTGACTGCTTAAATCCCCCAGAATTACTCACGGTGATCAGTAAAAAAATTAATATGAAATAATAATATGAAACGATTTCGCGTAATAGTGCTACGTTTCAAACTCCTTCATTAATTTTCCAAAACTGTGTTTTTGTATCGTATCCAGTGGTAACATATTTTTCTTTTCCTAAGATATTACTATGGCATGCGACCTGTTCTCTTGGTCGCTGATCCACACTTCATAAGAAAGATCTGCATCAAAGATTTCCACTTATTTCCGGACAGACCGGTGAGTAACAATTTCCTTGAACAGACGCTTAAACTTTTGCATTCAACAAATGATTTTTTAATTATTGTTCCTGAAACGGCATTTACTTTTAGAATAAATGTGGTTTAAGTATCTGTTTTATGATAAAATTATTTCGTATATTTATTTACCCTTCCTTTGAATAAAGCTCATGTTGAGAAATGGCTTCCTAGTTTCTCAATTCAATTACTAATCTAAAACAATTATTATGGGAATTTTACTAGGAAATTTTTTCATTTAATTGCAAATTTTCGGAGAAAACTCTTCTCCTTCTTCAGGCTGTCTTTTTGTTGTCACTTATTCCTGTCACTATCGCGGTTACGGTTAACCTTGACAGTTTAGGCAATTTTTCAACAAATCCTGCCAGATGATAGGCAGGGAAAATCCTTTGCAGTCATTGATGTTGGAATTTTGATTTTTCTCAATTTCTATTCCTTCTTTCAGCTTTCTTTTTTGAAAATTGCTTTGGAAACTGATGACTTTAAGGGAATTCCAATCCAACTCGTATAGCAGAGCATAAAGCAGCTATAAAAATTGCTCCAACAAGACTGGATTAGATAGGTATGTTAGAGAAACTAGTCACAGCATGGATTGGAATTCCCTTAAAGTCATCAGTTTCTAAAGCAATTTTCAAAAAAGAAAGCTGAAAGAAGGAATAGAAATTGAGAAAAATCAAAATTCCAACATCAATGACTGCAAAGGATTTTCCCTGCCTAACATCTGGCAGGATTTGTTGAAAAATAGCCTAAACCGTCAAGGTTAACCGCAACCGCGATAGTGACAGGAATAAGTGACAACAAAAAGACAGCCTGAAGAAGGAGAAGAGTTTTCTCCGAAAATTTGTAATTAAATGAAAAAATTTCCTTGTAAAATTCCCATAATACAGTTGTTTTATTTACCCTTTAAGAATTCAGCTGTGCATGGGACCAGCGCACTGATAAATATTTTTGTCACTGAAATTTTGTTCCTGGTAAATTTGTGTCTTAGAAATATATATATATTTGCTTAACGTGCTACTTCACATATTTACAGGTGGAACTGCTTGAATGATATTGTGCTGAAAATGACACAGATGACATAGTGAAGCACAGAAACTTCTCGCTGTAAAACATCCTTTCACGAAAAGCTGTCCTGGTAGGGAGAAATCCTTGCTTAAGTTGATGGCTCGCATGCTCTGTACCATCAGAAAGCGCTGTGTTCGAGAGATCATTGAAGCTCTCTTTATTTTAGTTATTAAATTCGCTAGATTATCTTCCTTTCTTTTTCCTATCCATTAGAAGAACTAATGTGTAAAATAAAAAGAAAGGAAGAGAAATCAAGCAAATTCATTCCAAAACAAAAAAAATGACACCGTTGTTTTATGTTTTAATAACCACGTCTTTTGAATCCTCTCCAATGCAAGTAAAACTTTTCAAATTTATTCAGTCATGGAACTGGTTAGAAAAAATAAATAAACAGGAGTTCTACAATCGATAAAACATCCAGAAACAGAAACAGCTACTTACTCCCACCAACGGCTAAAAAGTAAGTTACCAAAATTAACAAACTGCGCACAAAAGGTTTCTCATAGCATCAGGAAGAAATTAGAGAAAAATAGATTTTCAAATAGAGCGTTAAAAGAAGAAATATAGAAGAATACATGATATAACTCTACACGCTCTAGTGGAAGAATTATGTCTAATGGAGAAGTTGAATATATGCGAAAAGTATTCTTCAGAGCAAAAGCTATGCTAACGAAAAAGAACTTTTCGAATACGTCTCCCGGAAGAACAGATAGCAGAAAAAAGGTTTTGACCTTTACGCCCCTAGCAAGAAATCTGTGCATTATTTAAAAAGGATAATGTTCCTCACACTTATTGTGGTAAATGGCATACAGTAAAAAAATATATTTTTCAGTAAGGGTTTTAGAAGCGGAGATACAGTTGCAAGCAGAAGTACAAAAACACCAGCTAGCGACAGAACTGTGAACTACAAAACTCCTCAAATACAAACCCAAAGTCTTCCACAGGGTAAAAGTATCCGATGTCAAAAGAATTTTTTAATCGGGCATTTAGAAGCAGAGATATTGAATTGAGAAAAACAGATAAAATATTTGCGCCCCTAGCGGGAAAATTGTGCATTGTTTTCGGGAAGAAAATACGCACAAAATGTTTTCATAATTATTAGTATCTAACCGAAAAATAGTTTTTAAATCGGATTTATAGTCCCGCAGATATTGCTGCAAACATGCTGTAAACAGAAACGTGAACTTATGCCCTCTAGTCAAATACTTATGCGTTAAGAAAAATATGAAATTATATGCACAACAGTTCGGTTCGAAAACGCTCTCTGACAAATCGGACTCTTAGAAACAAAGATATCGACAAAATAATAATATACATTTATGCCCCCTGGCAAGAATCTATGCACTATTTTAAGGAAAAGTGATTCTCAAAAGGTTTTCTAAGGTGAACGGTATCAGTCCATAAAAAAATATTTTCAATCGAATTTTCAGAAAGGCAGATTTTGCTGCAGATACACCATAAACAGAAGTAAACACTTACGTCCTCTGGTGGCTAAACTATTATTTACTAAATATTATAAATTGCATGCAGAACATGTCCAATTAGGAGTTCTATCCGATGCAGAAGAAATTTTTCAAATAGGACTTTTAGAAGCAGAGATATTGGGGAAATTCCAAATTGCCTTCACGCCCCCTAACATATACATGACTTGAAAACGAAACTGCACCCGAAATTGCCTTTGTTACAAATGACATCGAAAGGAAGAAATAATTTTTTCAATCGGATATTAAGAAGCAAATATAGGAATAAAATGTATTTTGAATTCGACAGAATCTGCATTTACGTCCTCTGATGGCAAAGTTTTGTATCGGAAAAAAGACTGAAAGCAAAGATCATTGTTCTCACATTTCAGGCTTTAGAATGCAAAAAGAGTTTTTCAAATCGAACTAATAGCTGTAGAGATATGGGTCCACAGACAGACGTACAGATAAAGTGTTACTCTAAGTGCGTACGTTTTTAACAATGACGTGCGAAAAAAGAAAAAAAATACGTATATCCTTTTTTACATCGAAAAGTCCCGTCAATGTTCACGAATACGCAATCATGTTAGCCTCGTTCTGAATTTGTTTATAGAAGACTACACTGAAGAGCCCAAAAAACTAGGATACCTCTCTGACACCTGTTGGTCCTCTTCGCGATCGGATAATGGCAGAAACGCGAAGGTGCATGGACTTCACGAGCTCTGTGTAGTACTGTGGAGACACTATACACCATGCTTCCTGAAGAGTGAACCACATTTCCGTAATATTCGCCGGTGGAGGATTCCTGGCATGGACGGCACGTTGAACAGTATCCTAAATACGCTCGGTAATGTTTAAATTCGGCGAATGCGGGGGAAAGTTAAGATTCCAAATTCTGTTGAATGTCCCTTCAGCCATAATTGGGCGACTGTGGAGGTGTGCGGGGACACATTATCGTGTTGAAAGAGGTCGCACCCGTCGGAGTGGTTGGATGAAATGAACGGGTGTAAATGATCTCCAAGGATGGTTACGTAGCCTTCACGGGTCAGAGCTGTCTGCAAACGTATGAGTGGTTCTAATACGTGCCAGCTGAAAACATCCCACACCAGAACAGAGCCACCGCCGGCATGCAATGTCCCTTATAGGCATGCGGGATCCATTGCCTGGTGGGGTTGTCGCCACACCCGGAGTCGGCCATCTGCCAGAATCAGTTCGCACCACGATTCGTCATTCGTCGGACCAGGCTACACGTTTTGTGTCCAATGGCGGTTTACCCGAGCTCAGGCGATGCACACAGCCTTGTGTCGTCCCATGAGCAATGGCACCCAGGTGGACCGTCAACTCTGGAACCCCATATAACTCAGGAAACTTTGCACTGTCCGAATGCTGGGCTGCAGATGGCCTAGTGGTCAACGTTCGTGACTGCCACGGGGAAGACCTCGGGTTCGATCCCAAGCAGGTAAGAACGCTCGAACCACTAAATATCCGCCGTGCTTCGGATGGGCACGCGTTAAGCCGTCGGGCCCCTGGTACTGGCCCCCCGGTAATAAATAAGGGCGTCTTCCCGCTTTCCTTCCACCTCGCTTCTGTGTCACTTTCCTATCGGGCGATCCAGTCCTGATCTCCTAGCTTCCTATTTGATGATCTGATCTGATCTGTCCGAAGGCTGATGCTACTACTGACCCAAGCATTGAATTGTGCTGTAATTTATGGTAATGTCGCACGCCGGGTGGATGTTATATTGCGTGCCAGACGCCGCTGTCCATGATCGTCCAGGTCTTTTCTACGGCCACACCGGCCTCCCACGCTGCATGTTTTCTCTGAGTTTGTGTAGTCCAGGTACACACTTGAAATCGTTTACCATGTAAATCCAAATTTCGTAGTAATTTCCGACATGGAGTGACCCATCTCCCGGGCGCCGACTATCATACGGCATTCGAAATCTTTTAAATCCTGATAAGCTGTCATCTGAACCGCAAACTTGGGCTTGAAGATAGATCAGATCAGATCGTATGCAGAGGGTTTTAGGAAGGGAGTGTCTGACCCCAGGTCTTAAACAACCCTTAGAAATAGGAAGCTAGGAGATTTGGGCTAGAGTGCTCGATAGGAAAGTGACCCGGAAGCAAGGTAGAAAGGGGGAGGAAGACGCCCTTATTTATTACCGGGGGCCAGTACCCGAGGTCCGACGGCTTAACGTGCCCATCCGACGCACGGCGGGTATTTAGTGGTTCGAACGTTCGTACTTGCCAAGTATCGAACCTGAGGTTATCTCTATGGCAGTCACGTACGCTAACCACTAGGCCACCCGCGGCCCCTTGGGCTTGAAGATATATCTACCTTTATACATATATATGTCGTTTGCAGATGACACCATTTACCGCATGGGTGTGGTGGCATTTAATGGAAATGGTGGCGTCCTTCCCAGTTTTTTTTTTTTTTTGGCACCTCAGTGTATTTGCGATGCCTTTTAAGAACAGTCGCTGCTATTTACCAAGGTCAAGGAATTTTTCTCCTAGTTGTAATACGCACGTTTGATTTAAGTCAGCGTGTAAACCATCAGTAAGTGGTCTGATGAAATTTTATGACTGGTGACATGCCTTTCAGATGTGAAACTTTCACAGGAGAAAAACATAAAACTCGTTTACTGTTGGATCTCGTTGATCTAGAAACGACAATTTCATCATGGCGTTGTGCACTTTTCACTGATTAAATGCTCTTTTGAGTTAATTCGAAAAAACAGATCTGCTCCTTCTGTAGAGTTGACACGGCTAGAGTGCGATTCCAAAACGTCCAAGAAGCCTATTCATAAGATGACTTCATTTTTACTCAAAGCAATCTTTTCAGGGCGAAGACGTTGTGGCGTGCCTGCCCCGCAGGACGCACACGACATAAAGGCAGATAGCAGCGAGAACGAACGTCTGCGTAGCTCAGTTGGTAGAGCGACTTGTTCCGGAATAAGATGACTCGGGTTCGATCCCGGCGTGGACCAAAAATGACGGAGAAATTTATTTCGTTATAACGTATGGAATCCTCTCTACATTTCTTTATATGTAAGTACAACCGCGTTCGAAATGAATAGAAATTTCTAAAATAAATATCAAATTCTATTGAATTTCATTATAACTCATGTCCTTCACAGATGATTTACAATGTGACGATACTAGTCTTTTTTGTTCTTACTATTTCGTTTGTCAAATTTTAACTTCGCTCGGAGTTCATTAAAGCTCCTGAAAATTTTTTATTCACATTCCGGTTTACTTGCCAGAAAGAACCACTGTCGCTTCTCACAATGTCACGCGGTTCTCTCCCAATGTTCTTTATCTGGTTTGTCCAGACTTGACTATTTGTTCTTCTCCCTTAGTGCAGCCAGCATCAAAACCATATTTAAAAGACGGCAGTTCGACTGGTTAATCGTCAGGCTTCATTGTATATTAAGTTTCTTTCACTCACAAAGCAATCCAGACGTATTATGTTAGTCAAGTGCTATTATGTCAGAGTAAAAACACTGCTTAGCAATCGAACCCATACAATGAAACTAACCAGCTGAAATCAGTGCAATGACATTAATTTCGCTGCACTGCTACCGTTCAACAGAAGGAGAAAAGCTTCATGTTGTGCAACGGAATGTTAGGAAAAATGTGCTTTTAAAACTGCGACGAAAAATGCAAGGTACTTGTGCATTTGAAAATGAGACAAAAGCGCAAGGTACTTGAGCATTTGAAAATGAGACAAAAGTGCAAGGTACTTGTGCATTTGAAAATGAGACAAAAGTGCAAGGTACAAATTACGTTCCGGGTAACAGAAAGCAAAACCATGACTACAATCCTGGAAATCGTAATACAATTTTTTTCTTCCTTTTTAAAAATCTTTTCCTTATGGGACTGAAAACAACATCAACAATAAAAATTAACAAGAAAGATGACACCGGATTTTCGGGTGAAATAAGCACGTCTTTTGAATCCGTTCTGACGCAAATTAAATTGATCAAAGCTATTCAAAGTCAATGGAACCGGTATGGAAAACAATAGTATCTGACAGAAGAAAGAAGTTTTTTCAATCGGGTCTTTAATCCCTCAGATATTGCTGTAAACGGAATCGTGAGCTTACGAAATCTTAGAAACAGAGTTATCGACAAAAAGAAGATGTGACTTTACGTCCCTTGGTAGGAAAACCATGCATTATTTTAGGAAGAAAGTATTCACGAAAGGTTTATTTTTTTGCTACAAATACATCAGAAGTAGAAATTAACACTTATGACCCCTGGTGGCCAAACCATTCTTTACCAAACATTAGAAATTAAGTGAAAAATATTTTCCGTCAGGTCTTGTATGCGATACAGGAAGAATTTTTCAAATCGGAGTTTTAGGAGCAGAAAACGCAATTTACCATTGTGCGCCTTAGCGGAAAGTCTGTGACTTACTTGAAAATTTTGAATTTATAGGAAAAACATTTTGCATCGGAAACACTATCCAACAAAGAAGGAATTTTTCAAATCGGACTTTTAGAAGTAGAGATATTGACAAAAATAAGATATACATCTACGCCCCTGGCGTAGAAACCATGCATTATTTCAAGAAGAAAATGTTCCTAAAATGTTTGTCGATATGAGTAGTATCAGTCTACAAAAGACTTTTTTCAATCGAGATTTTAGAAGCTCATATTTTGCTGCAAATACATCAAAAACGGAAATTAAGACTTACGCCACCTGGTGGCCAAACAATTTTTTACAAAAATTTGAAATTACGTGCAAACGATTTTCCACCAGGAGCTGTATCCGGTGCAGAAAGAATTTTTCAGATCGGAGATTTAGAAGCAGATATATAGGGGAAAACGCAATTTTTCTTTACGCCCCCTAGCGGAAAGTCTATGAATTACTTGAAAATTTTGAATTTATATAAAAAACATGTCACACGGAAAACACTATCCAACAAAGAAGGAATTTTTCAAACCGGACTCCTAGAAGTCGAGATATTGACAAAAGTAAGATATACATCTACGCCCCTTGGCGGAGAAACTGTGGAATATTTTAGGAAGAAAATATTCCGAAAAGGTTTATCGATGTGAGTGGTATCAGTAAACGAAAGAATTTTTTCAATCGATATTTTAGAAGCTCAGATTTTATGGCAAATACAGCAGAAGCAAAAATTAACACTTACGCCCCCTGGTGGCCAAAGTATTCTTTACCAAAAATTCGAAATTATATGCAAAAGATTGTGCATCAGGAGATGTATCCGCTGAAAAAAATTTTCAAATTGGAGTTTTACAAGAAGAGTTATCGGAAAAAATGGAATTTACTTTTACGCCCCCTAGCGGAAAATCTATGCGTAATTTGAAAAAGAAACTATATCCAAAATACTTTTCGACATAAATGGAATCGAAAGATGAAATTTTTTTTCAATCGGATGTTTAGAAGCAAATATGTGGAATCAAACGTATTTTTGAATTCGACATCACCTGCATTTACGCCCTCTAGCGGCGAAATTGTACATCGTAATAAGAAAAACGAAATAAAGGATCATCATTCGCATATTTCAAGCTTTCGAATGCCAAAAGAATTTTTCAAATCGGACTAATAGTTGTAGAGATACCGTGGGTACAGACGGACGGACGGACAAACCGATAACATAAGCACGATCTTTTTTTATAAAAGACGTGCTAAAAAAGGAACCAGTACTGCAGAAGTTCTGTGTAAGGTACCGCGCACATTTTTTACAATAATTTTCAAAACAATTCATTATATTATGCTATCAACCCCACAGTAAAATGCATGAAATGCTGAGAAAAGAAGTAATTATGTAAAGATGCATATAATTAATCTGTATCTTTCTTCGTGCTTCCAGGAAATAGTTCCATTAAGAGTCAGGGGTCTTTTAGATTACATTTTGCCCACCAGAGACATTTTTGATTCAATGGTGGTTAATGTGAAAGGTGAAAGATGGAAGCATATACGTAGTACCCTTACTCCTACATTTTCTACAGCGAAAATGAAGCTGGTATGTAAACTTCGGTTTAGTTTTCGTTTTTGTTTTATTTAATTTTTACTGAAAAAAAGTAGTTTGCAGTTAATCATTTGCTTTTCTTCGTAGTTAATGGTAGAATTTTTGTGGTCACACAAACATTCATAGATATACATCATATTAAAGAAATTGCTCTAGTAAGAAACCACTCACTTGCAACAAAAATATTAGGTATACAAATAAGTTTTAAAGCGTTTTTCGTGTGACGTATGCCGCTAATTTACATATCCTACATTCCCCCGCGTTGTTGTCATGTGACCGTAACTTGTCCAGAGCATAAAATGAGACATAAAAGTTTGCCCAACAGTCAAATGCACTTGCACATCGGTAGGTGAAAGATGGCAAGCAATACTGCATTTATTGCACACTGCAGTCGTTACTAATTTCAACAAGGAAAAAGTACTGCAAAAGCATGCGCATCGACCTGTTTTGTTCTGGGAGAGAATATTATATCGAAAAGCACGTGTGAGTTTTGATTTAGACGGTTTAAAGCAGTTGATTTTGATGTTAGCGATCGAGAAGGTAGCTGCGCCCCGCAGAAGGTTGCACATGAGGAACTACAAGCATTGTTGGATGAAGATTCGTCTCAAAAGCAAAACGAATTAGCTGAACAACTGGGGGTAACTCAACAAACCGTTTCCAATCATGTACGCACAGTGGGGAAGTTTCAGAAGGAAGGAAAATGGGTGCCACATGACCTGAGTCAGAGGAATAAGGAAGAACGTGTCATGAAGTGTTTAAATCTGTTGAATAAACGACACAAAAAGTCTTTCCCGTGGGAAATCATTACGCGTGATGAAAAGTGGATATAGTACGACAACCCCAAACGCAAAAACACTGGGTTGATCCCAGTAAAGCAATTACTTCGACACTGAAACGCAATATTCACTCCAAGAAAGGTCTGCTGTGCATCTGGTGGGATATGAAGGGTGTGCTCTATTATGAACTATTGGAACAGGATCAAATTTTTATTCTACAAGCAATAATTGCTGCGAATGAACCAGGAAATATTTCCGAAACGTCAATTCACAGGCCAAGAATTGCGTCCCGTGAAATTACTGCATGACAATGCTAGGTCGCATGTTGCGAAATCGGTCAAGGAAACGTTATTGACGCTTGGCTGGAAGTTTTGAAGCACCCTGCGTATAGTCCCGACATAGCCCTTTCAGACTATCATTTGTTCCGATTGATGCAACATGGTTTGTCTGCCGTACGGTTCTGGACATGTGACGAAGTGCACAAATGGGTTGACGACTTCATCGCGTCACACGACGAAGTATTCTTCATATCTGGAATCCGTCAGCTGCCCGACCGATGGCGAAAGGTGGTAGGTAATGATGGCGCATATTTTGATTCGTAAAGATATTGTTGTTTTCTCTCAAATTACATGTTGCGTTGTCTTAAAACGCTTTAAAACTTATTTGTACACCTAATAGATAATAAGAAAAACGATAAAAAGTGAACTCCGTTTATTAGGCGTATAAAATAAACGGATCAATAGATGCTAGCTTTCACTACCTCCGGGTAGCTTCATCAGGCATTTAGTAGCTAAAGATCGCAGAAGCAACTGGAAAAAAATATTTCTAAGAATATAACTAAATTCAAAATAAGCAAGATACTTGCACGATGTGACGAGTTGTTTGATCCCAGGGCCGGGTGGTCACGTGTAACTTCAAGAAGTCTGTGCCATATCAAAGGAAGGCTCGTGGTTACATCCTTGTTACACACATTCCGTCGCGTGATGATCTCGATGGTTTCGCGAAGTGCAGTAGCTCTTCGCTGTCGTAAGGTGCTAATTTCTAAAAATCTCTCCATCTGGGAACTGCCCCTTCAGATGCAACATCACGGACTAGGGCCGTCGAAAGCTTCCCGGCCTTAATGTCCCTTTGGTGTTCAGAAATACGGATCTGGAACGATCTTTTTGTCATCCCGATGTAGGATTTAACGGATGAGTCAGGGTAATCCAAAGGAATAGCATAGACTCCGGCGTCAGTTTCCGTAGAAGGCGATACGCGCTGGTCTGCTGCGAGGATATCTGACAAAGGTCTAGGTGCCCTCACGCCGATATCATAACTTAGTCTTCGAAGAGCATTCTTCAGGAAGCACGTTAGCCTAGGAATGTAGGGAATCGAACCCATGAACCGGGTGGGGTTGGCACGAGGCTGTGTGGGAGCAGTTGTTGCTGCCTTTCTGACTATTTGGTCGATTATGAGCATGTCGTACCCCGCTGCAGCCGCTAGGTTTCTAAGGCTACGGATATCCTCATCACATGTGGCCTTGTTCGATGAGAGTTCGAAAGCTCGCTTTGCTCTGTACCTAAAAAGCACATATATGCGTGCGGCCGGGCGTGTTGAGTCAGGAAGTATGGGGTTGTCGACGTAGGTGGGTTTGTAGTAGACCTCTGTGCTAAGAGCACCAGAGGGTAATCTTCTTACTAGTACATCCAGAAAAGGCAATACATCTCCGGATTCATAATCTGCTGTGAATTTAATATCCGTTTGCGCAGCTTTCATTTTGGCGAGAAAATCACGTAGGTTGGCTAGTTGATGCTGCCAAATAAAGAAAATATCGTCAGCGTATCTCAACCATATTTTGGGAACTCTGGCCGACGATTGCAAGAGTTTATTTTCGAGAGGTCGGAATACTGCTTCAGCAAGGACCGCCGACATCGAGAACCCCATAGATACTCCTTTGTTTTGTTTGTAAATTCTGGATCGGAACCTGAAAAAATTTGAGTCCTGACTGCGCCCAGTAGTTTTGAAATAGCTTCCACAGTTTCCGAAGGGAACAGGTTCGACTCAGCGACAGAGCGCTTCAGGTTTGTGGTGGTTTCATGCACCGGCACTGAGGGGTATAAAGACTCGATGTCAAAGCTTCCAATGATGTTACCTGGCGACACTGTCGTGGACCTCAGTCTGGAAACGAAGTCAGCTGAAAAGAGTAAGACACTTTCCGCTGTCGGTAGGAACGGCTGCAAGAAGGATGAGAATGCTTTTTCCAAATTTACTGAAGGGGCGCATTTCCTGCTGACAATAAGTCTAATTGGATTGCCGGGCTTGTGTTGTTTGAGTCGAGCAAAGAGGAAGGGAATCTTAGGTCTTGGCCCCCTTCTTTGTACTTCAGGTAGCGCCTTCATTCTCGCTATTCGCTTAATCATGGCCACCCACTTGTTAAGCGTGTTTACAGCTTGTAGAATGGAATCAGGCTGGGTGATGAGCTCCTCAAGCTTCCGGTTGTAGTCGGACTCGTCCATTACGGCGATTTGCCCGGACTTGTCTGTGAGGGTGAAGACGAGGGAGTGGTCTTTCTTGAGGTTGGTGACAGATTTGGTTATTCCCGGTGCTTTTCCAAGTCGGTGTTGTTTAACAGAACGAGCTAATCTGTCAGCACATCTGAGTCTAATCTGGTCCCATTCTTGGAGCGGAACACTCTGTAGAACGCTTTCAATGGCAGGAATAACGGCCTTAAGTTTGACTGGTTCATCAAAAGCAAATTTTAGACCTTTTTGTAGCATTTTCATCTCTTCCGGTGAAAAAGTCCGGGAAGAGACATTGACTATGGGAATAGCTGGCGGGTGCCGCGGAGGTCCTAGTTCATCTCTGAGGTGGGCTGGCTTGTCCTGGTGCTTCGCCGATAGGGAGCTGTATTAGCGCCTTAAAAGCATATCAACCCTGCGGAAAAGCGTGTCGAACTCCATGGGGGGGGGGGATAACCTCCTCTGCAAGGTTCGTATAGAGTCGGAATGCACGGCACTCTAGAGTCATAAGTATTTCTGAACACCAAAGGGACGTTAAAGCTGGAAAGCTTACGACAGCCTTAGCCCGTGATGTTGCATCTGAGGGGGCAGTACCCAGATGGAGAGATTTTAAGAAAGTAGCACCTTACGACAGCGAAGAGCTACTGCGCTTCGCGAAGCCATCGAGATCATCACGCGACGGAATGTGTGTAACAAGGATGTAACCACGAGCCTTCCTTTGATACGGCACAGGCTTCTTGAAGTTACACGTGACCATCCGGCCCTGGGATCAAAACTCGTGACATCGTGCAAGTGTTTTGCTTATTTTGAATATAGTTATATTCTTAGAATTTTTTCCAGTTGCTTCTGCGATCTTTAGCTACTAAATGACTGAAGCTACCCGGAGGTAGTGAAAGCTAGCATCTCTTGATCCCTTTATTTTATACGCCTAATAAACGTAGTTCACTTTTTATCGTTTTTCTCATTAATTGGGCGTACAGAAACCCGTTTCTTCATCGTTCGTATCTAATATATAAAACGAAATATGTACCGGCAGACAAAACTATTCTCTTTCCAGAGTTCCTTCAAGTAAAAAACACTGCCACAAGAAAACTCCTTTTCCAGGTCCATATCATCATCTACTTCCCGTTATGGCTATATAGCGACTAAACATAGCCATAAGAGTAGGACCAATGCCTCCTGCAGCTGAAAGCCAAACAACCCATTCTTGACGTCATTTTAAGTGGACTGACTGCATGTTTTATTCCTATGCTAGTCTACCAACAAAAATACGAAGCTTCATATGTAGTTTGACAAAGCAGAACAGCGACTATTTACACATACAATAGCTCTTCGCCGTATTCTGCATAGCAGAACTAATTGGATTTATGATAAAACTATAATTCGTTGGATTTTTTATATAACAAAGTTACAGGAGAGGCTCTGAGTTATATCATTGATCCAACCAGATATCCTTTTGTGGCTAATATAATCAGTTTGGGGGCACTGGAATGCTATAAACAGCGATTATATACTGTATGAAACAGTCCCTTGTTTTCTTTGTTCAGGAGCTCTGCCTTCTCGTCGATAGATAAGTACTTGGAAACGAATATGTGATCCTCTTCTAATGACGCCAGAAACTAGTTGATAGGCTTTTAAAAGAAAGAGTGGCTGTTCGTGTGAAGTTTCGTCGGCATCATTGCTCCACTTGATGCCATTGGAGTTCTGCATCGACTTTTAGACGATCAATTTTGAAAATCTGTACTTACAGTTAAGGACAAATCTTTCGTTGTATTCCAGGGTTAATGTGTTCTTTTCAAATGTGTTATTAATTTCTCAAAATTGTTTAAGACGTGTCATTTTTCCTTCAGCTGAAATCATTTGTTTCAAACAAAGTGAGAGGCAGTTTTGCAAAGAATTCTGGAAAAAACGCAAAACACAATTTAGCAAACCAAATAACTTTCACATATCCATTACATTTCTGTCCTAAAATAACTAAAATGTTAACTTCAGAGCAGTGATATAGTTCGAAATAAAACGTGCCTTAGTGATGACCGCAGATTAGGAAGAAACAACCTGGAAAGAATTTCCTGAAAATTTTCAAAAGCCCCCTGAATTCTGATTTGTTGTTTTTCACAATTTAGCATGTTTTCACATTAAAGTTGCTTAATTTGAGCAATTTTAAATGGAAGAAAGAATGTTACGTGGAAGTCATGTGTTAAGAATAGTGAATCTATTTATTTAAATACCGCTCTGCCTTTCTTCACGATACCTCCACTAAGAATAATAAGAATTAGTTACACTGAATGAATGCAACTTTCGCAGACACATCAATTCAGCGCGACTAATGCAGGATATTCTTTTTATGTTACTCAGAAGGAAACATATAGTGAGCTCATGGAATTACTTTTATTAGAGATACAATATCCAGTAGTGAGCACTTGAGTAGAAATGTCGTTCACTACCGATAACACTTCTTGTCATTCAGGTTTAGCAATTGTTTAATTTTTCTCTTCGAGCAGTGCAAAACCCCACGGAATAGCCACGCTCATAACTTTATCTTAACTGTCATCAAAACGAAAGAGTTCACATTCACTTTGAAAGAGAACCTTTATGATAGGTAAGACGCCTTACTGCGACATCCGACTGCATCGTCTCATCTCGACAGTATTTCTTTTTTTTTTTTTCGTTTCTGGGTTTAACGACCTCTATGCGCAACTTGTAGGGCTATATGAAGTCGTACGTTCCTTACTTCGAGACACTTCTTCCAGAAACGGGGCAGATCCTGCGTCATCAGAAAAACACACCACCCAAGGTCGGACGAATGGTCAGAAGCCAGTAGCCGCTAAGCGTAAAAAATTAGTGCCTTAGGGTCACTACGTCCCTTCTACATCCCTGCTCAAGAGAATTCTGCATATATCTTAATATCGAAAGGTAATTGTTTGACTACACTGCTTTGACTACAATTTCAGAACTTTCCTCTCGTAGAAGCATGTCCATTCTGAAGGCGTTGTTGCTGATAAAATAAGACTAGGGAATAAAATAGATGAAATAAGTTTTATACCTCTACTTCTTTCGTTTTCTGAAGTACGAGGGTGAATCAAAAAGCAAGGTCAATGCTCTCGTTACGTAGGCAAGCGGAGCTGAGGCAGATTGCTATTGGGGGAAGGGAGGGCACGTGAGCTTAACACGTGGCGGATGCAATCGCTAATCTTCTAATCGCAGTTACCCAGCAGTTGTAAGGGCGTAAACATGGCCGCTCGTTTGTCGGTATGCTTTATCGTCGAGCAGCAAAGTGTAGTGAGATTTTTGTGGGCTGAGGGTGCGCAACCCTCTAAAATTCATCGTAGGATGCTTGTGCAATATGGGGAGGACAATTGTATGGGCCAGAGACATGTGTGATAGAAAAGTTTCAAGCCGGTAGAACGAATGTGTTTGATGAAGCTCGCTAGGGCCGTCCTTCGACCTCTCACACAAAGGATCATCTGGATCGCATCGGTGCGCTCATTAAAGAAGATCGTCGGGTTACTCTGTCTGAGATAGCCCGAAAGATAAGCATTAGCTATGGTTCAGCATTCTCAATAGTGTGTTACGATCTCGGATATCATAAAGTGTGTGCCAGATGGGTGCCTCGGCAGTTGTCAGAGGCGCACAAACAGCAGCGCCTGAAAATTGACAGAAATGTTTTGCAGCGGTATGAGTCAAATCTCAGTGTTCTGGAGAGGATTGTCACTGGGGACGAAACATAAGTCCATCATTACGACCCCGAGAGCAAAAGGCAAATCATGGAGTGGAAACATCCGAGCTCCTCACGCAAAAAGAAGTTCAAAGTTGTCCCTTCGGCACAAAAATTAATGCTGACACTCTTTTTTGACATGAAAGGACCCGTCGTTGAACATTATCAAGCACAAGGTGATTCGATTAACAGTCGGTCATATTGTGACTTATTGTTCTGGAAGACAAATTGATACCAGCAATTCGCACGAAACGACGGGGAATGTTATCCAAAAAAAGTGCTGTCGCTGCAAGACAACGCTTGTCCACATACGGCATTAGCAACTCAACAAACAATTGCCGAGTTAAAGTTTGAGGTGTTACCATATGCTGCTTACATCCCCGATTTGGCGCCGTGTGACTTTCATGTCTTCGGGCCTCTGAAAGACGCTTAGCGAGGCCGCCGTTTTGAAAGTGATGTCCAGGTACAGGAAACGATACATTTGTGGCTGCAGGAACAACTAAAAACATTCTTCTCTGCAACAATCCAGAAGCTTGTAGACAGATATAAAATATGCGTTGAACGACAGGGGGACTATGTTGAGAAATGAGGTGATTTTTATCTGTATGCCTCTTAGTTTCTTTAATATGCGACAACATTGACCTTACTCTTTAGTTTACCCTCGTATATGTGCTGTGAAATTAAGCTTTTTAATGGATGTCTGGAAAACAAATTGCGTTTCTGATATAGAAATGTATCTACTCAAAATCTTGTAACAACTAACGTTAATACTTCGAAGTATGTGCCATCGTGTTCAAGAGTTTGTACCCATTCTGTAAGGTGTTTTCCGGTACTGTACGATGCCTTCGAAGAAGTTTTGATACCTCTGTTTGAAACTGCCCGAAACAACCAAGCTCGGGAAGATAATAAACAATACGGGGCAAGGTTTGGAAGTTCACTGTTGTGTAGCAGGAGATTGATTCCATCAAGTTCGTGAAACTTTATCTGGACCAGAACCTCGTAAGAGGTGTGGCATTGTTCTGTTCACGGAGCGCCCGCTTTCGGGTCGCACATCCGATCCAGCTGCTCGGAATACAGTTCGGCCTTGATAAAAATTTCATCTGGAACGAGCCAAAATTGTGTCACTCCCCCAATTCTGGCAAACATCAGTGTGCTACACTAAGCTCTATCAGAGCAGGACCTTTTTCTGGGGACGTTAGTTTTTGGGGACAGGTGAGGCTGGTTCACCTGAATCCAAATGCTACTTAAATGTATCTGGATTGCGCATGCAAATCCACTTTTTATTCCCAGTAACTGGTGGCTTGATGAACCGAGCAATTCTTTGCAGCCATTGACGCTTCGTTATGCCTGAACTGGAATAAATAGATACGGCACATCGCGCTATCATCTGTAGACCTTTCCGTGCTCGCGTACGTGTTCAGCTAGTTACGGTGGATTTGGGAACTGCAAGTTCGTCCGACAATTTGCAGATGCTGGTTTCTGGATTTGCTTCAACAAAAATGAGCAGAGCGTCCAAATCAACAGCAGAAGACCTTCTTCCAGAACTTTTCTTCTACCCCAGGTGCATGCCACCAACAGCGAACTCCTTGAACCAGGATTGCGTTATTTGAGTGACCCGCACCACCTACGTTATCGACTTTATTTTTTCAGACTGCTTCAGAGTTTTAAACTCCTGCTTCTAGTAACGGTGCAACCGGACCGAGATTTCAAACTTCGCGGGTAATTTTTACAATGCGATAAGTATTCAATGCACGTTTCAAAACAGGTGCGCCATGCAAGCTCGGACTGGCCCACCGGCCCTCTAGTAGACGAATTTGTGCGCTCTCGGTTCAGGATCCGCCTCAGTTTTGGCGATAAAAAAATTGCAATGATAAAAATTAGAAATTTAGATTCAAAACACTATAATCGAATAATCAAAACGAGGCGGAGGCGGAATTAAATTTAGAGTGAGTACAGGTTTAATGGGTGGGGAACATTCAGCAATAATGGGCGATCAGAGCCCGGCGACAGCAGATAGAAAGCACACCTCTTCCATGATCCACGTGGCGGTGTCTTGTGGCGCCCTTGGAGCGGTTGAAATAAGTTGTTTAGTTGTTTACGAGCCTTAAGTGATTGCGTTTGGTGTTGTTTTTATGCGTGTGCAAAGTGTGTTCGATTCCTACGCAATTTTTCGTTACTGAGATAAGAATTAAGAAAATTTAAGTTGTTAGACAACAAGAACTGTTGTTTAATTAAGTTTGGTTAATAGGGAGAGCCTTTCGTAAGCCTTCAAGTTCGTACCCACATAACCTTACTGAGCTTGTAACACAACTCTGTGACTAGTTATATTAGATGAAGCCCCCCCCCACCCACATACATTAAAAATCTTCTGGCTATGCCACTGGTCAGCACTGATACATCTACAAAGATTTCATAAACAAAAGGGGAAAATCTGGGAAAGGGAGTTCAAGTGCAAGCTCCAAGAAAATATTTTTTATGTATTGGGTTGGAAAGAAAGTAATGCTAGATAACGAGGTACCTGAAGTCGAAGCCCCGAGCATGGCTCACATTGGCCCCTGAGATTGCGCAGTGCACCGACATGACATCAGCAGGCACGTAGCTTAAGTCAGAGGCAGTTAGCCGCCAGAAGGCGATGAGTTTAAGCGCCAGCCAACATCGAAGTGGACAAGGAGCACCTCCGCCACTGCATGCCATGCTAGTTTCGTTGTAGTAGCATTCTCGTAAGTGATGTAAGGAACATTAAAAGTATGTACTCCAATGACACATCACATCATCAGTCTGTCATTGTTTCCAACGTTTCCGAAAGGGAAATTTTGACCTATCAGATCGTCCCAAAGCCGGAAGACCCTCAATAGTGGATATGGACAGACTCAAGACTTTAGTAGAGACGGATCCACGTGTGACCACTCGGTGGTTGGCCGAACAGCTGGGGACTACCTACGTCAGCATTATCACGCACCTGTGTCAACAGGGGAAGGTGCACAAGAGGGGAGTTTGGTTACTCCATCAACCACAGTAGAGCAGAAAGCAAATCGTATGAGTGCATGCGTTTCATTGCTTGTACGGGTCCAAGCTGAACCGTTCTTGGACCACATTGCGACAGGTGACGAGAAATGGGTCTTGTATGACAATGTCAGCCCCCAGAAACAGTGTTTGGATCCAAAACAGAAGCCCACGCCGACCCCCAAAGCCGGCTTACACCCACGTAAGGACCTGTTACTTACCTGTTAAGTGGGATATGTAGGGTGTCGTGTTTTTTGAGCTGCTGCCGGTCAACAGCACTACCACCGGCGATGTGTACTGCCGTCAGCTGGACGATCTGCACGCATCGCTCACGTCGAAACGACCAGCACTGCTAAACCTCAAGGGCATCCTCATACAGCAGGATAGAGCGAGATCTCACACAGCACGAGTGACCTGTTACAAGAGCAGAGACCTGGGCTGGGAGCTGCTACCACACCTAGCCTATTCCCCGGACATTGTCTCAAGCGACTACTACCATTTCCGGTCGTTACAGCATTTCCTGAACGGACAACGGTCCACTAACCCGGACGATGTCGAACACGCGCTTACTTACTTCTTTTCGTCCAAGCCGCGACGATTCTACAGGAACGATATCCACCAGCTGTCCAGACGAGGGAAGCAGGTCCTGGCAAACGATGGCGACAACATTTTGGACTGATTTGTACTTGTATGTACTGTAACTAGCACTTTTCTGTTGCCTTGCATTTGCAGACATTACTTTTTTCCAACCTAATAAACATACAGTACAATATCCTGTACAGTTTGTTCCTTAAATGCTAGATGCTTTCCATATTTTGTGAAATAAAATTCACTTACTCCATGAATTTTTCTTTATTGGTAGATCAATATTTATGGAAAAAAATAACTTCAGTAATTGACAATATTCAACAATGCTTTGAGCCACATGGGGAAAATAAAAATAACGTTATTTTGGAAGTCCTTGCAGCGATATTGGAGGCTGTATCAATCTGAGGGTATAAACCCGTCACGCGTGTGTATAGTTGTAAGAAACATGAAATAGGTAAACTATTTGAAATCGTCAAAATGTTTTACTTCCTCTGAAAATTCAAGGTCTGCACCCTTTTGGAGGGCCCAGACCGACCATGGAACCATGCACGAATCAGTTTTTCAAGCAGTGCGCAACATCCGCAAATTGGTTTCTCAAGCAATGTGCAATAAACCAGGGCTGATAGAATACAAGGGCTGGGTCATTCCCTTGAAGAAATTTTGCCGCCACGGATCCCCTCAGCGGTGCCTGATGACCTGTTTCTGACGTCACTGTGTGGAAACGAGGCTGACGAGAAAGACAGGCTTCGGTGCGAAAGGGCATCAACGAGATCACGTGACCAACTTAGTGCTGTTGCCTCTGCTTGGGCTGCCGAGAGCAAACGGTGACCGTTTAGAGAGTTATTTTTTCCAACACGCAGCGAATATAAGGTGGCACATTTAATCATTGCATATTAATTTAAAACTATTACAGAAGAAAACGTTTAAAAGGAACATTATTAAAATGGGAGTTCTACTGAACTTAATCGTTTAAAACTACTGAATTTATTTTTTTTTCGTTTTCCGTGTAGTGTGGATTTTTGCGTTTAGCCGTTTCTTTAGCAAAGTCGTATCAAGAGACATATTCGAAAGTTTTGTTGCTCGATTTAATGAAATTAACTATATTTGCTTCGTTGTCCGTGTAGTTCATTTTTTTTTCTTTTTGCCTTCATGATTTTCTAGCAACAATGAAAAGCAAATTCGTTTAATAAATAGCGTACAGAATATTAATAGCAAACGGAAAACGTCAAGCGAAATCATATTGAGGTCGAAGAAAAAGTGTTCCCTCATATATATATCTCTGGCTAAAACGTTCCTTACTAAGGACACTGTCACAAAAAATGTTCTCATTGTTTTGTGAAAAATTAATGCAAGAATTTTTTTCATAAAATTATTCATTTTTGTCACTATTAAATTTTCCTTTCATTTGTATTTGTAAATTAACAATTACTATAATTGAACACTGTTAGGTAAGCCAAAAATTGAAAAAACTATTTCCATACTAGAATTCAATTTAAACTATAGCTCAGTAAACAGAATTCTTGCTCACCATTAACAGAAATTTAATTGTATTATGAGCCAATAAGCAATCTGAAATTGCAGATTTAGCGCTACTGACTAACTCTTTCATACCAGAAAATTTGAAAAATTCATCGCCGTGGAGCAGGAAGCAAACCTGCATTTCCCGTTTTCCATTCGAGCATGCTACCGTTACACCATCCGGGATGAGGAAGTCCCAAACACCCGAGTGATTTAATCTGAATAATCTCAGATTTTCGCCAGTCAAAGCGAGCCCTGCTTCATCGTAGCTCAGCTATTTAGAGTCAGGTCAATGCTTAGCAAATTCCCAGTTATTCAGGTAAACATTGTGGAAGAAATATTTCTTCTTATTATACATGGGAAATATATCTCTATAATCAATCTGAAATCACATATTTACTGTTACGTAACTGAAATCAAACGATCGTCTATGGAATGGAAACATGTCACCTTTCCAACAAGGAAGACGTGAAAAGTCCAAATGTCTCTGTCTGCGGGAGAGGTCATGGCGACTCTGAATCTGTTGTTTACACAGAATTTCTGTCAAAAGAGACGACCATCAATAGTGACTCATATTGCCAAACACTATTAAATTTGCGAAATTCAATTAAGGACAGATGCCGGGGTGAGTTGAGCGAAGGTGTCATTCTGCTGCCCAACAACGCTACACAGCACGGAAAACAAAGGGAACTGCTGCAGTCATTCAAGTCGGAGGTGTGGCAACATCCACCTTACAGCCCCAACTTATCCCCATGCGGCTACCATTTGTTCGGTAAAATAAAACAGGACCTTAGTGGACAACGATTCCCAACCGATGAGGCTGTGAAAAGTGCGGTCCTTAACTAGTTGCACCAAACTGGACTTTTTCTGTACAGGTATGGGAAAGTTAATCGCACGTTCCGATAAATGTTTACAGTCCTTAGGCGACTATGTCGAAAAATGAATTAATGTTGTACCTTTAAACCAACATACATCCCCTGAGTATATCTTTGTTTGATTGTTTTATTCAACAGTGTAACTAACTTTTTGATCCACCCTCATATTATTAAAGCACTTTGCTGCAATTCAGAAATCAAATTTTTAGTTTGCTTTAAAAATTAGCATAAATAATACATTTGAAAAAAGTATCAACTTACCTACTGACTATCAATTTGTCTTGTATCTTCAAGCAGAACGAAGTAAAAAATACTATTAAAAATAAACAAATGGGTCCATTTTTTTACATAAATGTACCTCAAATGTCTGTTTCAAATAGTTTGAAAGAAGGAAGTTATCACAAGCTGCAATTGTATTCAGCTTCAGATTGTTTAACCCAACTTGCCTTATGTGATAGAATCTGCAACAAAGTTATAGATACACACAACAAAATAAATAAAGAATTATTGCCAACCAATGGCAGAAATTAAGACATCTGTTTCAAATAGTTTGAATCATCACAAGTTACATCAAAATTATCTCAGCTTTAGATCCTCCAGTATGTGTTACAATCTGAATATTTTATGTGTGAGTTGTGTCCATTATTTTCTTTACCTAAAATCTACTTTTGTAATGTTCATACCTAACTGTGATCTACTTTTTTATAAAACATATTTGATATCACATTTTGGATTAGACAACATTTCAACAGTATAAATAATTATTTCCCACACATTTCTAAAGGAATTGGTTAATTTTTCATAACACTTGGTTAGTAGCTTTTCATAACACTAGGGAATTTATACATTTTACTAACATTCTTTACTAGAAGCCAAATTTGCTCATTATGGTAAAATTAAATTTTTACTTTCAATATACCTACTATAAATGTCAAGCTAAGCACTAGTACACAGGCACACCAGTGCTGAGACGGGCCGAACCCGAACCGGGTGCTGGCTGCGTAATACTTACTGGAGTTCGAGCTTGGTGAGAAGGGAAGAAGTTTCTTCCTTTTTCTTTTAATGTGATTTTATATGATTTAGCACACGAGGCTTTTTTTACACTTTCTAGTTGTTAAAGAGAATTCTTCAGCAACTGGGTCTAAATGGGGAGTAGGAATTCTGCAGGGCTATTCATTCCGGGCTTGGATAACAAAATACCATAGGCCATGAATTACAGGATTTCTGCCAAGGATAAGTTTTAAGAAGTATAGATAGTAGATAACAAGCTGACGGAATTTTGCTCCCTAGCTAAAATGGGCAGCTCCCTGCTAATTCTTTTGAGCAACATACGACGTAGTTTGTTGTGCCACCAGATGTTTCTTGATATCCCCCTCCCCAAAAAAAAAAAAAAAACATTTCAGGAAGAAATGAATGGTTAAAGAAACTATAGAAATAGATAGACATCCCTTCCCCACTCTGCAGTTGAGAAAGACATCGGTTAATTGCATGGGTAGGAAAGAGTGGAAGTTTGGAAGACTTTTTTTAATGCCTATACAGGTTAATAATAGTTTTTGGGCTCATTCGGGCTGACATACTTCAGGCTCGGGCTCTTAAAATTGAGCCTGAACTCAGCTCTGACTCACACACAGTAACACTTCAGTTAACTTCTCACAGGTGTTTTTATCAAAAACTTTATGGCAATGAAGTCATAGTTGCAAGTATGAAAAATAAGAGAAATTTCCTGGAATTTTTTAGTACAGTTTTAAAACGCAAACAAAAATGCTACAATATTACTGCTAACATTTATTAATCTGGAAATAAGTGACATGGAACTCTTACGGGTATGGTGTCTTTGAGGGACTAGCCAGACCCCATGACGTGAAAGAGTACAGCATCATCTTCCACGGAAAGAAAATAGTCCATAGATTTTCAAATGAATTTGGACTGATGAAATCAAAACTGCTATTAAAATGAGGCCCTCTGGTCCATTTTGCTGTGAAACGGCTTGGCAAATTAAGATGCATATCTTGGGATAGGAAAATATAAAAAAGGTATATCACAGGCACATTGTGTAAGACGGGCAACAACTGCACAAACAATATTAGTTCCACTTTGGAAAAAAAAAAAAAAAAAAAAGACCACCACCAAAAATTAAATACAAATTTTCAGTACATAATGCTACCACTACTCAGCATCACTATGTGATGAAGCAGAAAAAAGATCAGAAATATGTTACGAGGCGCTAACTGAAGTACTGCTTCCTGGTATACAAGTTTCAAAGATAACATTTCAGAAATGTTATCTTCATTTACTCCAGACGAAAAATACATTTCAATGCTTTAACCAACCTGGCTAAACACTTTACATGCATATAAAATATTTGATAAGTTTGAACTCTTTTTCCTATCTCAGGACTTTGTGCACACTATGCACTAAGGAAAGACACGGAAAACTAAGCGTTCAGACTTTCAACTTCTTAATTTTTCTTGCACATGATTTTAAATCATTTCGGTTATCATGTTTTGCTTTTACTAAGTTGTTCAAGAGTATTTTGCAGCTGAGGAGTTATGTTTTCCTATTTAGTTTTCAAGCTACTCATACACAAACATTCAACAGAAAATGAATAAAAAAATCTAAAATCAGAACTTTGTTTAAACGTATGCAGCAGATTGTGTATAAGACAATGTTTGTCTTATACAAAATCTGCTGCATACATTACTTTGGTATGGCAAAAGTTGTAACAGTCTCCTTTTCACTTCTATAATTTGACTTGCAGCCACTAACACTGTAACACCGTGGCATGGCAATTCCTCTAAAATCATTATACCTTTTAATACAAGTAAAGAACTAGATATGAACTTTTTAATCGAAAGTAGTTCCCTATGTTTTGTACAGTTAGAATAAAATTGATCATGCAGTTTTTCAACATAATCTGTCCACACTGTTCAGACAGCTTTAGTAAATTCCATCAGACAAATGCTATATCACAGTTGCATTAAGTTACGAAATTAAAAAATGTCCTCTTTAATTCAGAGACACATTACAATGCAACAGTTCAAGCATTAATTTCGTAAAGAAAGGGCTAACGATTGTTGGAGATGCAAATGTTATATAAATTTCGAAGGCTAATCACCTGAAAAGTTGTCCTGATTTCTGGTAATATTCAAGCTCTATGTGAATCGGCATTGGCAAAAAATATTAATTATTCTATTTGAAATAAATATTCAACACCACAGAATAACTCACTTCTTTATACTTCACTATTCACGAGACATGAACCGATTTCAACACGTGTGAAACTAAGATCTACTCATTAAACCTATAACTATCACTAAAACTAAATAAAACGTTTACTAAGAATTAACCTTATATTAGAAATATACAAATACCTACCTCACAAAACTATACGTGTATCCAAATGACAATAAACGGAACACTCACTCAATACAAATAACTGTGAACAAACGATGCAATGGCTGTTCAACCGATTGACTTGGCGACAGCACTAAGATGTGCACGTGACTATTTCGCACCGTAGCCTGTCTATTTCGTCAGCCTCGGTTCCAACATACTGACGTCACACGCTTGCGTTCGTAGGGATCCGTGAGTCCGAAGCCTATGACCCAGCCCTTGTATTCAACAGCCCTGCAATAAACGACGAATCGGTATCTCACGCAAAAACGTACACGAATTGCTTTATACCCTATAGGAATCAGTTTTTCAATCAAATACGATCTACAACTTTCGACAACTCATCGTGCTGAAACTATGCAAATTAGCAACACAAAATAATTCAATGCTAAAACCAAACTGTTTTCCAGACATACCAATATTTTCCCCTCGGCAGCACACAAATAACAAATAACAAGCAGCGTCATATGTCTATATTATGTTAAGTATCAATATAATGTAGATAACACATGTTGAAATTCACTTACAAAAGAAAACATAGATCAAGGGAAGAAATACTCTCCACGTTCTTCGTTCATTTGGGAACTTCTTCATGATCTTACCAGCGAATGCTAAATACCAGAAAGCATTTAGTATGCTACACTAAGCTCTAACGAAGGATCTTTTCTTTAGCAGTGGATACGTTTACCTATAGTTGTGGCCCAAAGCCCTGCACCAGTAGACCGAAAGTCAATTTTTGATGTTTAAAGTCAACTTATACAGCCATTACGCTGTATAAGTTGACTTTAAACATCAAATATGTCAGGAATATATATTATACGCCATTTTAAAGTAAAATTTATGCTGAATTCAAATACTTTTACAGAATGTTATTACCAGTAATAGAAGTGAAATTACAAGGAAAAGTACAACGTCTAGTCATGAAACGCAAAAAATAATGGAATTTGTGAAATTAGTGTACAATGCATTTAACGTAAAATTACTGTACAATACATTATTGAAACTTGCAGGACACTCGAAATAACTTACCAACAAACAAAATAAGCTTTAATATTAAATTGGATAACCACGATTTCTTAGTAACAAAGTGCACTTTCTTGGCATGGAACTAATGAGCTTCTCTAGTTGTCCATTAGTGATAACACGGTGCCATACGGCCCTTAAAGACTGAATTAATGCTGTTTTAGATGTGGATCCTTGTTGACGGATCTTTTGCTTCAATCTCACCACATATTCTCTATGGGATTAAGATCCGGTGACTGTGCCGGCCACTGAAGTTCTCTCATAAGTTTTCGATTAAATCACTCGTCAACCAACTTTGACCGATGACATGGCGCGTTATTATCGCCCAAAAAGATAAAATTCCGCAAACCCATGTCTTGTGCAAATGGCAGCTGTTTGGACTCCAAACTAACCACACATTTCGATCCATTCAATGTGCCATCAACAATGTGCAGACAGCCAACACCACTGGCTGAAATACAGGACCATAACATCAACTAATGTGGGTGCTTGATTGTTGGCTGGGTGTAGCACAGCCCTGGTGCAGCATGTCCTATATCTTTCACCAGCCCGACGAGGTACATAATTATTTCCATTACTAGCGGAAATAAGTAGCAACAATTATTTCATCACTGAGAATAACATTTTTTCCATTCACTAACAATCCAATTCTTGTGTGCCTTGGCCCAAGAAATTCTTCTGAGCCGTTGTTGTTCAGTAATAAAAAGTTTCCGTGCAGTCAGTCCATTTTCTTTTAGCCTACGACGAACTGTACGTGGAGATGCAATAATGCCTACTTCATTCTTCCACTCATTTCTTAAATCAGTGGCTCTTTTAAACCTTGATTTTAAGGAATGACGAATCAACATGCGATCATCACGTTCAGTACACAGCCTTGGTCGACCTATTCCTTTTCTGTTTCAAACACATCCAGTTTCTGCAACTCTTTTAATGGTGCGCAAGACAGTGGAATTTAACAGCAATTTTACGACTACTGAATCCAAGTTCATGCAAAGTAATAATTTTTGCCCTGGTTTGAAGAAGCGGGACCAATTTTCGGGTCTTTGACATTCCGAAATTCAAATATCACCAGGAATTCTGCGCATAACTTCCGTCAACTGACGACAAGCAGCTGCGTCCTAATTTGGCAGACGATTCTACATCCTTTTTAACTCACTAGCGGACGTCGGAGAAAGCTATACTGGATTAGAAGGGTGGGAATACTTTTTCAGAAGTGGATATGTGTTCCCTCACTTGCACATTTTTGCTTGTAACTTCACTTCTATTACCGGTAATACCATTCTGTAAAAATGTTTAAATTCAGCGTAAAATTTCCTTTAAAATGTTGTATATTATGTATTCCTGACTTTACCATTACGCTGTACAAGTTGACTTCAAACATCGAAATTGACTTTCGCTCTACTGGTGCAGGACTTTGGGCCACGATATGAAAAGGATCGTTGCTCGCAACACTTTTCATCAAAAGATCTCATATCTCAAAAAGCAGTTTTGCAGACATCGTTGTGATGCGTAGTCAGTAATATAATTTTGTCATTCAATTTAGACGGGTATGATGAAAGCAGTCAGATTTGAGAGGATATGAATTATGCACCAATCTTAATAAATGTTTTAGCCCGAAAGTTAAAATGAATCCATAGTGAAAAAATGAAGAAAATGTCCATTGAACGAAATGATGTAGGGGAAGTGTTGTAAAAAGATGCATGAACTGCAAATTTCCAAAACGGAGTTCTTGATACAGGCATTGTTACTTATCAAGAACAATAGTTACTTGATACATGCCTGTATACAAGTTACTATTGTTTCTTGATAAGTAACAATAATTACTTTTATACAGGCAACAAGTAACTATCTATGGTTTACTTGTTTTGCAGCAACTTAATTAATTTTTAGTTTTAATTTTTTGTTTAAAGTAAATACGGAATTCTCTAAAAGCAACAAGAGCCCAACTTTTTGTTCTTTTTTAGATGTCCCCGACAGTAAACATGGCTGTTGATGAACTGGTGTCAAAACTCGATGCTGCCGCAGAAAATAAAGATATTATTGACATTTATGATTACATGCAAGGCTTAACACTGGACGTTATATGTAGGACGGCATTTGGTGTTCAAATCGACGCTCAAAGGAATCCTGATAATCCCTATCTGAAGAGCGCTAAACTTACTATAGGACTACATTACACATCGCCATTGCTGTTTTTTGGGCGTAAGTATTTAAACCTGTTTAAGAATTCTTGAATACAGTAAATGAGTATTTTGCTATCTAGACGTGTCGTTCATCGAGAACTAGTAACGGTGTTCATATAATGATAGCCATTTTTTGGACTACTCGGAGCGCAATTCCGATTAATAATTTCTCAAGTGCTTTATGTGAACATACATTCATGAACCAAATCATTAATACCACCTTTGTTTCCACCAGTGACCGCATCCTACTGCACGCAGCAGTGATGTCTGTCACTGACCAGTGTGTAATATATATGGACGACACAGGCAGGGCGTGTCAATTCGTCAATCCGTGTGTGTGTGTGTGTGTGCAATGGAGGAAGAGGAAAGAACTTATCGGAGTTTGAAAGAGCAATATTCATCGGCGCGGGGAAGGCAGATGCCAGCTTCTCAGCAACCGCAGGCATTCTTAGCTGTTCGAGGGTTGCCCAAGTGAAGTTGTGTCGGGAGTGGTCCCAAGAGGAACACACATTCGCCGAAAGTATCGCAAAGTGGAGACCACTACTGATTGTCCACCGAGGTGAACGCTGGATGTAATGTATTTTCTGGAGCCACAGATGTCTCACGATCCTCCAATTAACGGGATACTACAAGCAAGATGGATAGAGAAAGGTTTCAGAGCACACTATCTAGCGGACACTCTTGTGGATGAGCTTAAGGAGTCGACATCCTGGTTTATATGCCCATGTTGACCGACCAACAACAACGGCCATATATCCGGCTCTTGGTCAGTTAGAAAAGAGCAACCTGATCCGATGTTTCCAGTTTCTTTCTCCAACATGCCTCTAGACGGAACCGTATTCGATGCTGCGCAGGTGAACATCTGTAACTAGACTGTTGGTGGGACAGAAACAGGTCGACGGAAGCGCCCCAGCATCATGGCATGGAGATTGCTTTCATTGACAACACTGGATCTCCCTCATACTCTAAGCACATCTCCACCTCCAGACTTACCTAGGTATTGTTTCGGACTATATGTGGATCATGTATCCTGATGGCACTGGCTGCACCTTTTCAGAAAGACAACGCTCCGTGTCACAATGCCCACCTTGTGCAAAAGTTGTTCAAGGATCGTAACCAAGCATTTCGTATACCCCTCTGGCAGGCAAATTCCTCCTAATTGAATCCCATTGAACACTTGTGGGATGTAGTGAAACGCAACATTCGTCGATCTAAGCTAGTACAGCACTAGCTGTACTAGCTTAGTTTGCAAATTCTCCCTCTCTGGACTCCAAGATTTTATGTTCATCTAGTGCTCCGTCTCTGGACTCCTAGATGCCGTTCTGTCCATCTGGTGAAGAATATCCGAGAGCAACTACTATGTTATAACGGAGTAGATGCTACATCGACTTCAAATAGTTATTGCTGAGAAAGGCGGTTTAATACGCTATTAGGTAGATGGTCAGAATGTTATGGATCATGAGTGGATACGCTGCGCATAAACTTTAAAATTTCAAATGAAAGAAACAATTGCATAGTTGTTTATGAGAGAATAACGGGTTCCAGGTTCACTCTAGATGAGAACACGACGGCTTTTACATTCGAGACTGAACCTGGGTTCATCGGAGAAAGGCACTGGCCCACTAACTTTCTCCCAGTCACAGTCCCAGTGTCGTCTGCATCACACTACCCTGGCATTTCTTGCTGACGGGGTGAGTGGGATGCAAACTGCAGGTCTTCTCAAGTATAGTCTCTGTTCGTTAAGCCGATTGTATACTGTTTGGCTTGAAGCAGCTGGTCCACCAGCGGCAGACAGCTCTAAAGCAAGAGCTCTCGCTGACATTGGCTTATTACGTCTCGCTGTTGATGCCACATACCTATCACCCTGAGACGTGGTAATCCGTGGACGACTTGCTACAGGTCGACGATTAGCATCTCCAGTGTCGTGATGGTACCTTCTCCAAAGTCTAGATACAGTGGCTCTGGCAAAATTACTCTGTATCTGGCAGGATTCCAACATTCCTATAATCCGACCACGTGTAAACATATCCACTTGCGGTCTTTCTGACAAATTGTTTTAATAAAAAATAAACTCTACTACTGGCAGGGAGCTGTGACAACAAGAAATGTCACTTTTCACATTTTTGCAGCTGTTTCTCTACTCTACAAATGTGCTGCTTCGCCTTTTATGCCAATTATTGTTCGTCACACGGTATTGCGTCATGATTTCCATATTTGCATATTCCCGCGTCTTCTGTACTTTATTTTATTACCCTTCTTCACCCATTTCGTTTGTTGTAAAATATCTTGTTTTTAACTATGCTTAACTTTTGGACATCGGTGTACTATAGGTTTCATCAAGGCATGTTTTGAAACGTCATGAAAAAATACGAATTTTTCAAAAATTTGTTGTTGTGCTTTTTCATTGATAAGTGTTTCTCTTCTGTAACGTATACTCTAGATTCACTTTCCTTTTGATTTTTACTATCTCTGGTTATTTTATTTTACTATGTAAATTATCTTCTTACTGAACGAGATGTTATTTCTCCCGCTGAATGAGATCTGGCAATGAGTGCAAGTCATGACGTGGTGGTAGCCAGTATAAATAGGCGCGTTCAACGAGACGTAGGGAGAGCTTTTTGTTGATGTGCGTAAAGAGAGCTGTTGTTGTACAGAGAGAGCTGTTGTTGTACGAAGTGAGCTGTTGTTTATGTGTCAGAGAGCTGTTGTTGTACGGAGAGAGCGTTTGTTTATGTGGAGGAGAGCTGTTGTTGTACGGAGAGAGCGTTTGTTTATGTGGAGGAGAGCTGTTGTTGTACGGAGAGAGCTGTTGTTGTACGAAGTGAGCTGTTGTTTATGTGTCAGAGAGCTGTTGTTGTATAGAGAGAGCGGTTGTTTATGTGCGTGAGAGCTTTGTTTCGTGTGTAAAGAGATCTTCGTTTATGTGAGAGCCAGAAGTTTACCAAATAAAATATTGTCTTAGTAAGTACGTCTTTCTCAGTTCATAGTTTTGTCAGATCTCTGTCTGGCTGTTAGGTTAATTTCATTAGTTGATTATTATTAACAACCAGCATAAGACTTTATTCATCTTAATTACTACTACAACATTACTAGCAGTTAAAAGCTTGTTCATTATTATTACTACACTACTAGCAGGAAAGTTTATTCATGATATAATTAACAAACAACAAGCATTAGAAGAAGCATTAGCTTAGTAGTTAAAAACTATATTCATTATAATTGGCGTTCGAACTTTTCTCGAACACGAGATCTTGACAATTATTACCCATGTCTTCCTTACCTGAGACAACTTCAATTTTTCACCCTAAATCAGACTTCGATGGTGATGGTGTTTTTTTTTTTTTGTTGACAATTTGCAAGAAGCCTGTGGGTCTCACTTTGATGTGAATGATCTACATGTACCCAGGCATTCTTCACAATTTCGTAATTCACCAGCTTCCTGCTACTCTGAGTCGCGGGTCGTACCTGAGGGAGTTCAATCCTCTCAGCGAAGCAGAATGCTTGCCCATTTCGTGCCGCATGCAGGAACAATTCATTTCAATGGGTTGGAGGGATCCTTAAAGTTCCTCGAAGATTTGGAAGATCATTTTGATCATTGTAATATTCCTCAAGACTGTAAAGTACAAATAGCAGGCACTTGCTTGAAGGATACCGCTAAGACCTGGTATCGGCAGTGGAGAGTGTCGAACCTGGATTCTCATTATGAGAATTTCCGTGCAGAATTTTTGGAAGTCTTTCCTTTCGGCCTCAGTCGAGCTAGCCTTGCACAACAACTTTTTCTCGTCAGCAAGGGCCCAACGATAGCCCTGTTGCATTTGCGTTGGAAACAACACGCTTATATAACTTATGGGATCCACATGCCAGTCATGTCGACATATTGGACACCCTATTGCAACAGCTCGACCCATTTTTACAAGATTTTCTTGAGGTTCGACACCCTGCTACAATTCATGAATGCCTTCGCCTCATACGAACGTATGAAGAGCGACACGGCAAACATGGTTCAACTCACCATGCTCGGGCACCCCGCGAGGCTTATTACGAAAACCCTCAGCGGCATAATAGGCCTAATAACTTTCAGCGGGAGCATACACAAGTGCACGCCCAAGCTTCATACGTTCAACCACACAGAAGAGTGGCAAACCAACCGCGAGTTTCTGAACAATCTTCGGGATATCGTACAAATGCACAGTATGCTCGACCCCGTTCCAATCCGCAGCATTCGGAACGTTTTCATGCTCAGGGCAATGATGATTTTTCTGTCCGTGCTGAGGGAAGTAATAGAAATGAAAATTTCAACAGATATGAGGAGTTCCAGCAACAGTTTTCACGCAATTTTCCTCATCGTGAAAATTTTCCCGATACCCGGCAGGGTCGAGGTTTCAGACCGCATGATAATCCAACCAGGAATAATTTAAACTTCCAAAGGAAGTAGACCAAGGGTCGGTCCTGCTTCCTGATACCAAGCATTCTGACCCTAAAACAGTATTAGTGACTGTTCAAACTCCTCAGTTGCCTGATGTATTCTTGACAATTATATTATTGTCGAGACAAAGTTCGACACTGGTTCTGAAATATCAGCCCTAAATACGAAGTTTTGCACTGACAATTTTCCTGCAATACACGTTCAGCCTGCGACGCAGTATTTGCGAGGTGCAAATAACGAAATCTTCAGTATCACAGGAACTGTCACATTATCTCTAGGGCTGGGAAAGGCTCGTTTTACGCATTCTTTCCTGCTTATAGACGAACTACCTGTTAAATGTCTAATGGGAATGGACTTTATTCATACGTTTCAAATAACTTTGAATTTCGTACAACATGTGATTTCCTTTCCGGAACCTGTCGAAATGATTTCTACGGTTCCTATGGATATAACGAGTTTGTTATTGAGTAACCAATTGAATGAGAGGCAACGAAACCAGCTTTCTCTACTTTTACAGGAAAGCCCTGGTTTATTTTCTGATCAACCTGGTTTCACACAGGTGGTTTATCATGTCATTGACCCTGAGGGTTCGAAACCGATAGCGACGAAACCTTACCCTTGTGCTCCCCATAAGAAACAAGAAATGCAACGTCAAATTTCTGAAATGATTAAACAGGGCATAATAAGGGAATCAACAAGCGCCTGGGCTGCTCCTGCCTTTTTGGTTCCAAAGAAACAACCCAATGAATTTCGTTTCGTGACAGATTTCCGCAAGCTCAACCAAGTCACAAAAACGATCAATTATCCACTACCTGTCATGTCGCATATTTTGCATGACCTGTCATCAACTAAATGGATGTCAACCTTGGATTTGGCGAGTGGATATTGGCAGGTGGCGGTACATCCGGACTCTGTCGATAAAACAGGCTTTGTGACTCCTTTTGGCGCTTATGAATACCTACGTATGCCCTTTGGACTAGCTTCTGCACCTGCTACTTTCCAAAAGCTTATGGATACGGTTCTCAGACCTGTTCTGGGTCCCCATGTGCATGTATTTTTGGATGGCATTATTATTACATCCGAGACTTTTGACGAGCACCTTTCTCTGCTCAAACAGGTGTTCCAACTCATATACAATGCTGGCTTGACGTTAAAACCTAGTAAATGCCAGATAGCGAGGGACGAGATTGTATATCTGGGGTTGAAAATCACTCCCCACGGCTTATTTACGGATAATGAAAAAATTATGCCTATTGTTGATCTTTCCTCGGCCTAAAACAGCAAAAGAACTATCACGCTTTCTGGGAATGACCGGATGGTATCAGCAGTTCGTCCCCGCTTATGCTACAATCTGTGAGCCATTGTATGCTTTGAAACGTAAATACAAGAAGTTTGTTTGGACACCTGAGACTAACGCTGCATTTGAAACACTGAAGTCTGAGTTGACTCAGCATCCTGTGTTGGCTTTCCCGGATCATACTAAGGAATTTGATACTTATACTGACGCATCCGGAGTTGGTCTTGGTTGCGTTTTGTCACAAGCTGGGCATCCAATAGCTTTTGCGTCTCGTACTTTAGCCAAAGCTGAACGCAATTATTCAGCTACGGAACGTGAATGTCTTGCTGTTGTGTATGCTCTTGACAAATTTCAATGTTATCTTAACGAATTGACAGTTAACATAATTACGGATCATTCTGCCCTTCAGTATTTGAATTCTGAAAGACTTATGAAGTGGGCTCTTAAGTTACAAGAGAGCAATATCAAAATTTCGTATCAGCCAGGTCATAAGAATCAATTACCGGACGCATTGTCTCGCGTTCCGATTAGTGGGGTCCCCACAGAAACTACTCCTGGATGTCAGCTTTTACTTCTAATAGCTGATATAACATCCAAAGAGCAGATAATGGCAGAATTAATAAATGATCCCGATTTTGGGGATATCTATAATTTTTTGCTTACGGGTTCGCCCCTACAAAGTGATCCTTCTCTGGCTGGAAGGTCACAGCATTTTGAAGTCATAGAGGGTCTGCTTTACTATACGAAATCTAGGACCACTAGGTCAGAGTTTCGCCCATGTATTCCGCGAACCCTTAGAATGGCTCTTTTAAACGAATTTCATGACAAACCTCTTGCAGGCCATTTAGGTATTCGCAAGACCCGTTGTAAATTGCGGGATGTTGCCTATTGGCCTGGCGTGTACCAAAATGTGCTCGCATACGTTCAATCATGTCACTTGTGTCAGATTAATAATTACCGTAATGTAAGACCGGCCGGTCACTTGAAATCTAGTTCAAGTTCTCATGTTTTTGATATTATTTCAATAGATTTATTGGGACCTTATCCTTTATCTGTTAAAAACAAAGCTCGTTACGTGTTAGTATTAACTGATAATTTTTCTAAATGGGTTGAAGTTTTTCCCATTAAAGCCGCTACGGCAGAAGTTATTTGTAATGTATTAATTAATGAAGTATTCTGTAGATACGGTGCACCTAATAAAGTAGTTTCAGATAATGGTCCTCAATTTATTTCTGACATTTTTGAAAGAATGTGTGCGAGACTACACATTAAACATAAATTCATTTCCCCATATCATCCCCAGAGTAATCCTGCGGAACGAGTAAACCGCACGCTTGTTAAAATGATTACTACATTTGTCATGGATCATGACGAGCGATGGGATGACCATCTTGAGCTTTTTCGTTCGCCCTCCGCTCGTCTGTTCACGAATCTACTAAAATTACTCCTGCACAACTTTTTCTGGGTCGCAAAATTAAAACCCCTTTTGAAAATTTAACGGGGATTATCGACGAACTAAACCAGCGACCAACTCCGCAATCAGTACGAATCATGGCTGAAAAAGCTCGTGTTTGAATGCTAGGAGCACAAGCGGCTCAAGCAAGATATTATAATACTAGGCGTAGGGAACCAGATCTTGTCGTTGGAGATCTCACTCTCGTGGAAACGCACTTCCAGTCTTCTGTTTCTCATACTTTAGTGAAGAAATTTGCACCCAGCTACGAAGGTCCATATCGGGTGGCAAATGTGTTTGAAAATAACATTGTTCTTGAAAAACCTGACAATCAATTTCAATACGTACACGTTGCTCAGTGTCGCAAGTATCATGAACGAAATATCGATTTTATAATCAACCCTACTCAACCTTCGGTTCCACAGACTCAAGAGTCTATATCCCACGATCAACCTCCAGAAATTTTGGACGCACCAACAAACATTTTTGAAGAATCTCCAGTGATTTTTTCTTCACCCTCCCTTATTCAAGACGGGTTTCCAAAGACGCAACCTGATTCTCCCATGAGACGAAGGCTCGAATCAAGTTCTTCAAATACTAGTATCGTTCCTTTTCCTCCAACCATTGCCAAGACTATTGCTGCACCATTTCCTGATAACTCTGCAACACCACAAGCTCCTACTTCCTTGAATACCTCGTCAGAGAGTATTCCCATAGGCAGACATAACATCGCCCTGCACGACCACTAAATTACAGCAGCGACTCAGAGGCTTCAAATATTTCGGATTTATCAGTTATGAATAATAATTTGACTATTCCTAAACGTCAAACACCAATTACAAACCGTCCAGTAACACCAAAAGCTGGTCAAAAACGTAACTTGTCTCCCCAATCTGCTTCGCCGCAACAGCGACGAAGGCAGAGATCCTTGCATCCGCCCGGGTTTCGCCCCTGGAACCTACGCTCAGGGCAAACAGGGCCGATACCTGCTGCTACTCTCATGCCACGAGGGAGAAAACGAAAACAAACGATGTGGCCGGAGCCACGTCCGTCCAAAAGAATGCTGGAAGGACACCACGGGCCCCAGCACAAAGGGACTACATATCAAAAGCCAGGGGGAGCCCGTTTCTGTCAGTCGCAGGGATTTCCGGACTGACAGACGTCAGCCGTTCCTGACCGTTCCTGTCAGCCGCAGGGATTTCCGGACCGCCAGACTTTGGCCGTTCCTGATCGACGGACTTCAGCCGTTCCTGACCGTTCCTGTCAGCCGCAGGGATTTCCGGACCGACAGACGTCAGCCGTTCCTGACCGTTCCTGTCAGCCGCAGGGATTTCCGGACCGCCAGACTTCGGCCGTTCCTGATCGACGGACTTCAGCCGTTCCTGAGCGTTCCTATCAGCCGCAGGGATTTCCGGACCGCCAGACTTCAGACGTTCCTGACCGTTCCTATCAGCCGCCGGGATTTCCGGACCGCCAGACTTCAGCCGTTCCTGACCGACGGACGTCAGCCGTTCCTGACCGTTCCTATCAGCCTCAGGGATTTCCGGACCGACAGACTTCAGCCGTTCCTGACCGACGGATTTCAGCCGTTCCCGACCGTTCCTGTCAGCCGCCGGGATTTCTTGACCGACAGAATACAGATGTTCCAGATCCATTCAAATCCTTGAAACGCTCAACGCCACCTGAATTTACCAGTCCGATTAGGGCTGGAAAACGTTATCGTACTAGAGTTTTTTATGTGTCCTCGAGATAAGTAAGTTCTCGTGGACAGGTTCTTTTCTCCGTTTGTTGTTTTTCCTGCACGACCAGTTGGCGTGTCAGAATTTCTTTTTTTCGTGTGGGTCTATGCATTCTTTTTTGTGTATATATGTGTTTTTTTTTATATTTCTTCTATGTTCATCTACTAATCCAAATTTTTTTATATATCTATGTGCTTAGGGGTAAAATAATAAAATTGTTACTGTTAGGCAGCTCCAGGCAATCTTCGCTGCTGATACAGTTGGTGTGTATTCAACGAATAATGAGAACGTAATTTGAAATTAAAAAAGTGATTCCTGCTAGGCAGAATAAAAGGAAAGTATGCCGATGCAGGTTTATTTTGTTCAAGTATACAAAGTGTTTCAAAGACGAATACAGATTTCTTGATTTTGTCATGCCAAGTTTGAGATTGTACATACTGCTGCCACCAAACAACAAAACAAAAAAGAGGTCGATAAACGTCAGTCAACGAAGTGTAAGACTTACACTCCAAAATTGATAGGCCGCCCCGGTGGCGCAGTGGTCTAAGGCGCTGGCCTCTGATCATTCGTCCGTAAGGGGTCCGGGTTCGAATCCCGGTGAGGCATGGATGTTGTGTTTGTCTTACGGCACTGGTTCTCTCCCTTCCCTGGAACCAGTGACCCTAAATTAGGGACGGGCGACTGCTTATAGCCCATTTGAGTTGCTCACGGTGGTCGTTAAACCTCCAATCAAAAAAAAAAAAAAAAAAAAATTGATAGGTTTTTCGAACAAAAAAAAAAAAACAAAAAAAAAATTAAGGGGGAGATGATGTAACGTATACCTTAGATTCACTTTCCTTTTGATTTTTACTATCTCTGGTTATTTTATTTTACTATGTAAATTATCTTCTTACTAAACGAGATGTTATTTCTCCCGCTGAATGAGATCTGGCAATGAGTGTAAGTCATGACGTGGTGGTAGCCAGTATAAATAGGCGCGTTCAACGAGACGTAGGGAGAGCTTTTTGTTGATGTGCGTAGAGAGAGCTGTTGTTGTACGGAGAGAGCTGTTGTTGTACGAAGTGAGCTGTTGTTTATGTGTCAGAGAGCTGTTGTTGTACGGAGAGAGCGTTTGTTTATGTGGAGGAGAGCTGTTGTTGTACGGAGGGAGCTGTTGTTGTACGAAGTGAGCTGTTGTTTATGTGTCAGAGAGCTGTTGTTGTATAGAGAGAGCGGTTGTTTATGTGCGTGAGAGCTTTGTTTCGTGTGTAAAGAGATCTTCGTTTATGTGAGAGCCAGAAGTTTACCAAATAAAATATTGTCTTAGTAAGTACGTCTTTCTCAGTTCATAGTTTTGCCAGATCTCTGTCTGGCTGTTAGGTTAATTTCATTAGTTGATTATTATTAACAACCAGCATAAGACTTTATTCATCTTAATTACTACTACAACATTACTAGCAGTTAAAAGCTTGTTCATTATTATTACTACACTACTAGCAGGAAAGTTTATTCATGATATAATTAACAAACAACAAGCATTAGAAGAAGCATTAGCTTAGTAGTTAAAAACTATATTCATTATACTTCTTTTTAATCAATTAGTTAGGATCAGAAATTTTGATTGTATAGATGTCTCTAGGCTTGGATTTTCGATATAAATATGATCTTAGGTCTTTATATGGGACCACAAGAACACGATTTCTTAAAACATATCAACGGAGATTAGCATGTTCTTGTGTTTTGGTAAAATTATTCCAACTTCTCTGTTCACTCGCGTGTATTGTGCACTTACATATATGCTTTTTCCTCTGTAGATTGCTTCCCAGAATTAGCTATAATTCCGATGATTATGTTTTATGGATCAGCTTTGATTGCCAACAAAGGATCTATTCCTCCTCTGCAGATAACGAAAATGTTGAAACATGCAATACAATATCGAAGGGAAAATCCTCAAGTAAGTGCATTCAGTGAAAATCATGTAATTGTTTTGAAAATGAAATTTTGGGAACACATTTTTCATTAATGCCATTTCTAATTCATACAAACACTTGTTTTTGAAAATCATTCCTTTAATGCCATCTATCTGAAAATGTACAGTAAAAGACCAATTATTTTGGATTTTAAAGAAAAAGTGCTCTGGACATAAGTTCAGCTTAAAAACTCTTAATTGTTTTTTTTCTTTGTGTGGGTTTAACGACCACTATGAGCAATTCAATGAGATATAAGCAGACGCCCATTGCTAATTTAGGTCAAATGGCTCCAGGCTAATGAGAGAACCAGTATCCAGTAAGACAAACACAAAATCCATAACTTTGCTGGAAGTCGAACTCAGACCAACTCGGACGCACGATCACACACCTGTGCTTAACCTAGTGCGCCATGGCGATGGATGTAAACTTTTTATATAATGCATTAAACTGAAAGTGAATTATTGTTTACTAAGCTGGAAAATTCTGTAAAGTCATATTGGATATGTATTCAATAAATGTAAAGTTTTTCCCACTGATTTTGGAAAACACCCAAAGTACAGTCAAATAAAATAGTCTAGGCATCAATCGTGATGTTTCTTTCTAGTTCTTACAGTACCCGAAGACACATTCTATTAGACTTAGAACAAATAGAGTTAAAGCTTTCAGATAATTGCATTTAAATAACGAACTGTTTAATATAAGTGTTTAAATAGATTTCGTATAGTTCAGTTTCATGCTGTAACACTTTTGCTGAAATGCGTTAGTTCAAAGATTACTAGTAATGAAATGCTCCTTCTCACTGACACAAAAAAATGGGTTGCATGACACTTAAAATTTCATATAGTTAGGTATATAATGCTCTACCAGAAGAATTTTGACCCCAATAATCTTCGTGAAAGAGGCGTTATGGGAGATCAAAGGTTATTTTTTTTATTGGGGATTTAACGACCACCGTGAGCAACTCAATGGGCTATAAGCAATCGCCCGTCCCTGATTTAAGGCCACTGGTTCCAGGGAAGGGAGAGAGCCAGTGCAGAAAGACAAACACAACTTCCATGCCTCACCCGAATTGGAACCCGGACCCCTTTCGAACGAATGATCAGGAGCCATCGGACCACTGCGCCACCGGGGCGGCGATCAAAGTTGATGCACCGGCTATTGATATTTAACGTTAAGGATACTTTTCGTCAAATGATGATAACAAGGAAATGATGCTTCCTCCTGTTTCTCTTTATTAAAGTAGTAGGCTTAAAGCTTTGTTGTAAAGGGTTTGACGACCACAGTGAGCAACTCTATAGGAAATAAGCAGTCGTTCACCTCTAATTTAGAGCCACTGGTGCCAGAGAAGGGAAAGAGCCAGTGCCGTAAACAAACACAAAATCCATGTCTCACCGGGAATTGAACGCAGAAACATTTTGAACAAATGGTCAGAAGCCAGAGCTTAAACTACAGCACCACTGGCTTAAGTGAGTGTATTGGCTTTGTCCTCATCTTGCACTCCTGCTGATTCCAGAGGTGTTCAAAATGATCCAGCTTAGAGCTTTCAGCGGATCAGCCAAAGCATAAACATCTTTGTATAGCGTCTGCATTATGAGCAGGAGGATTAACGTACTGAAGAAGTAGCTTGTTTGTTTACTACATTATTGGAAAAAGCACAACTGAAACTTATAGAGATGAGTTCCGAATGTTCTCAAAGCATACACAACATTGTTATACCTAAAATGTTAGCTGATCATTCGGAATGTAATGTTATTGGACATGATTTGGACGGGCCTAGCCGCATTTCCCCTTCCAAACTTTACTCATGCCGTTACGACATCCAACACACAACTTTTACGGCCACTCTTCCAGCTCAGATTGAACTTCCCCATCTCTACGATATGTGACATGATTCTTTGCACCTTAGCAATGTCCGAAAGAAAACAGAATAAAAAGAGCACATCCATACTGCAGTTAGGGCTGATTGTTTTTAGATAAGCTCTGTGTACTGTTGCAATTCAGTGATTAACATAGAATTCATGTAACTCCCTACTTACGGAAGGTTTGCTGGTGACATCAGATCTACCAGGACGCGGAACAATTGCTCTTGCGTCGCTCAAACTACTCAGCTGATTTGAATAGCTTAGATCTGCAGTTGTAGTCGAAGTCAAAACACAGGAATAAATTTCTACTAAATTATGCTTGAATATTATTGAAGTTGAGGAATAGGATATAAACTAATCATCGGCCTAAATATGGATTGAGATTGATCGATCTGGATGCAGTTAATATTATCTGAAATCTTGCTTATAACGTAAACCAAAAATATTATTCTTTAGTTAAGCCAATGTTTAGTATCGCTTAGGAATCTGGATAAATGTTCCTAATTAACCCACAACAGGGCAGCAAAGTGAACCTGTAAAACTCCCGTAATATAGCAAACTGTAAATCAAACATAAGGCGCACTTAATTTGCTTATCTCCGTCACTCGGTATTGGCATTAATTTGAGAAATTATTGGTAACCAAGGTGGATCGATCATAGTGTTCGAGTATAGATATATCATACAGACGTAAGATATTAAAGTTAAACTTTCAGTGTGAACAGTTCTTCTCCAAATTTTTACCATAATGAGTGATCACTAAGCAGAAAATATGCGTTCGTATCCGCAACATGAAACACAGTATCAGCTTAACCACATCATTTCTTAAACACTACGAATATGTTTTTTCAGACTGGCGTTCCTGATTTACTGCAGTTAATGATAGAGGCTTCTGAAACTGAACAAGATTTTGATCCAGCTGGCGAAACTCCAAAGGTAGAAAACAACATTCTTGAGCAATCACAAGGTCTGTTCCTCTTGTTCTTTTATTTGATTTAACATTTCAGACATTTCGACTGATTTTAACATTTCAGACAGTTTGCCTTATAAAAAGAAAAGACTGTGCATCATAGAACATTACTAGCTATAAATTCAAATGTGAACATTTCAAGACCAACTAAAGTAACCATTAATTGTCCTTTTCTTTACTGGCTCCTGAAGAGTAAGTTACTTAAGAGGACAAAGGACAGAGGAGAGTTTTCTTCCATTAAAATAATACTGAGAATCGATTAAAGTGGCGATATTCCTGTGGAAATAAAATTCCTTGTGACGAACCAATTAAATTAAATTTCCTCAACAATTCCAGAGAGCTACAAAACCACAAAGAAAAATTTTCCCATTTCTTAAAGAAATTAGTATTTATTTCGAAGCTTAAAACCTAAGGTTTTAATTTGTAGACCTCACTAGTCTCAAAATTCGAAAGTTAAAGGCTGTAGCAAACGAAATAAGATGTTCGTATTACTTTTTTTTCAGCCACAAGGAGAATTAAAATACATTGTTTGAAGTAGTAGCTGCAAAAGACTTAACTTATTAATGTTTCTGTTTTTTCAGACTCTCTAGTAGCTTTTAACTATCTCCAAGTTATTTGAAATGCTGCTCATGTTTCAGAATACATAAAAATGTCATAATTTTAAATTCCTTTTAAAATTGCACTTCCAAGGTGTTGAAAAATGCTGGAAAATTATTTAGAGAGAAGCATCTTTTTTCTTTTTTAAATTAAAGTACGAGATTTGCAAAAAAGCGTGTGTTGCCATTTCGTTTTCTTTTTTTTTTACCGATTTGTGACATTTCACAAAGAGATTGCTAAAAAATTTTATTGAACGAGTGAGTTAAATAGTCTGGCCAGCAAGCTATATGAATAAGCAAATTAATTTTATTTTACCGGAAATCAGAAAACTGAAATCATGATCATTAAAACGTTCTTCGCATCTGTTATGTCTCCTTCGAGTTTGCGGTTTTGAAATGGCACAGACCATTTAATGGGCACTTAGGCCTTCACACTACAAACATAAAATTATATTATGTTACCACTTACTTCCATATTTTTCATTTTGTAGCTATATTCGACGGTCTTTTTCTATGTAACCCAGCCTTATATCTGTAAAATATATACTGAAGTACCATTGAATTAGCAATATTAGAAGTTATGAAAATTCTTGGCTGCTACATCCACATTATCTCGTATGCCCGGCAGAAACTGTGGTTACATGCAGCGGTCGTCTACAGCTTTCCAGATAGTGATCCATTACAGGCGCAATGGGTAAGACGCATGATTTGGGTGCTTTTGACAGAGGGAACATTGTAAGTGCGATGCAGAATGAGTCACTCCATCTCGAAAGTCGTCAACACACTGGAGTTAACCGGTGCTACAGTGTACAGAGTGTGTCGGGAATGCAAAAATTCTGGCAAAAGAAAAAGCTCCTGAATGAATTGCCGAGGTGTACCGGCCGTGACATCTCGTGGAGTACGCTGTATGGGCAGCGTTTTCTAACTAAAAGGTGCTAGACAATATTACAAATCACCACTGATTTGAACAATGGATCAAGTCGCAATGTCAGTGCAATGTACTGTTAAACATCTAGGGTTTGGGAGCCCTCGGCTCACAAGAATCCCACTGGTTGACGGCACGACACCGAGTTTAATGCCTTGCCTGGGTGAAGAAACACCGATCCTGGGCCACAGATTACTGGAAGCGGATAGCCTGGAGTAATAAATCCAGATTTAAACTGCATCGAGCAGATGGGAGGGTGCGGATTTGGCGTCAACCACACGAAGCCACGGACGGCTAGTTGTGGCTCAGTGATGGTCTGGGATGTCTTCAGCAAGTGTACAATCGACTTTGAGTGCCCCAAATATGTGGATGTTCTTGACTACCATTTACACTCGTTTATATTCAGCATGCATCCCAATGGTTATGGCGTATTCCAGTAAGATAATTGCCCGTCCCACAGGTCCCGCCTGGCTACTGAATAATTACAAAAGATTTGTACTGAATTTAAAACGCTCCATTGGCCACCTAGAAGCTTGGATTAAAACCCTATGGAACATATTAGGGATATTGTCGAATAGGCTGTTCGGGCTCGTGTCCCATCGGCTACGAACCTGAGCGAGTTATGGACAGCTTTGGAGAAGGCATGGCTAGCGATATCTACAGAACATTTTCATGAGCTCGTGGAGTCCATGCCTCGTTGTGTGGCCGCCGTCATTAGGACAAGTGGTGGCCCAAAACGTTACTTGACAGGTATCTCTAATTCAATGACATTTCAGTGTATGTAACTTTGCAGTCATATTCTTGAAATTCAGGATGTATCGCATGGTAATATTCATTCACATTCTTCAAACTTAACTGCGTATTATAAGATTGCTTACTGTCGTGTACTTGAAACATGAGACTCATATCTACATTTTCGGAAATAAATCTATAGGGTACAAAATTTTCCATGCTCAGTAAGTTAAGATCATATTCTTCAAACATAATCGTAAAATTTTAAATCGTTAGTTCCAGATTTTTTAGAGATAGGACTATCTGCTTCTATATTCTTCAAATAATATTCTTTAACTTTTATGCTCTTTAAATACAAAGCAGTGTTACTCAATTGTTCATCAGTGATAATGCAATATTGCATGATTCTTTGTTTAACATTCTTCAAAAATGGCAGTACTAGCCAGTTTTGTTTTCGGGGTTTAACGACCTCCATGAACACTAAATCAATAGGGAGTCATCCTAAAGGGGATAGAACTTACCTTGGGACAAACTTATGTTCATACGGGCTTGAAGCCTAGGCACAGTTTGGATGATTAGCTAGAAGCCCTGCGCCTGACTACTGGGCCCCCTGATCACCCAACTCTTTAAATATATCAAAAATTAAACTGCATTCTGTGTACTTTAAATTTAGTGGCACTTAATATATTGGGTTTACCTCTTTTTCATCAGATGCAATTAAATATTACTTTCTCTGGCTTACATATTCTTCAAAACGCAACACTAAAACGCCCATTTTCATACAATAGTTCACATGCACTTACAAAAAATTCTTTTGTGCGAAACATTTTCATTCCAGAATTCATTGGCCTCTGCGCATACTACTTTTTTTTGCTGTCACCACTTGCTTTGTGGCCGCAAAAACCACGGCTTGCAGATTCGATACTTGTCAGTTATATTCGTAGCTTTCTTGCGTCAAATACATCAGCAAACTGTATGTTTACCAACGAGAACAGTTATGTCTGCTTTGATAGTGGTATCAAGAATGTTTGGTTTATTTTTAAAAATCCATTATTTATGAAGCAAATCCTGAAATGAATAAGTAAAATAAGCAGTGAAGAACGTGAATAGTGTACAGAGTGCTTGAAGACGCAAGATGTTTTTGGCGGTAAATTGAAAAGACTATTTATAAGAAAAGTCTCTGAGCAAGATAGACATGAGACGAAGAACTGAAAGAGATGAAGATCGTGTACTTTGCAAACTCAGGTCGTTGTCAACTTTAAACGTGAATGTTCAAACATGAATGTTCATAAGAAACACTAGACACTACAATTTATTGCTTTTGGAATTTTGAAAAATTCTCTATAAGAAATTCGCCAATTTTTCCCGTTATGAATCTAAAGATTATTTTAAATTATTTAAGAATAGCACGAACCTTGATTTATGAAAATCACTGTTAACTAATTACCGGCATAGCTCAGTTGTCTAATTGCCGGCCTCGTATATATGCGGTGAGCTACTGTTGCGGGTTCTAATACCGTTTCCGACCATTCAGTTAGGAGTTGTTTTTCCAGGATTTCTCACGAATGCAACGCAAGTGCGTGCGTGGACGGATACCCGAAAATCACCAGAAGACGCATAAGCCGTTTACAGCCGGTGACTCTGAGATTTAAGACTTTTCCCAGCATTGGTCTAGCAACCCAGTCTGGTGCATTTCCAGATTAGAAATCTCGTATGAGATTGCTAGATCTCTACACGGGCTGTGTAGCAGAAGCTTTAAACTTAATAATAATTATCTCAAATTACCATAGTTTTTCGACAGGGAGCTTCCACTGATATTTTCTAAATTTTGGCTTCATTGTTCTTAGTATTCTATATTTAGACGATGAATTCTGTGATATTTTTGCCTCCAGTGATGCCTTCGTTCAGTTTTAAAACATGTTCTTCACAATTTCGGATTCTGCCAGTGCCTTGTAAAACAGCCACTCTTTCAGCAACCTGCAGGATTATGTTTTACCATTTCCTCCCTCTGCCATGTATGAATTCGATCACATACTTCGTGCAGTGTTCCTGTTTTTATAACTTATACTTTGCAAAAATTTTATATCACACCTTCAAACGTCGCTTTCTCACTCACCATCTCTACTATCTACTGCAGTTCTCCTATCTCTCATTCCCATTTTACTTCGTCTGAGATGGCGGTTGGCTTCTGATTTCTCGACCGAGATGAGTCCAGCTTCGACTCCCGAGTGGGGCATGAGTGGTGTGTTTATCTGATTGTGCTAGGTTTTACGATTTGTAGAGAAAATGGCCCAAAATTAGGGACGGGAGACTGCAAATGACCCTCAGAGTTGCTCATGGTGATAATTAAACCCCAAAACAAAAACAAAACAAAACAATCTACATTTGTTTCTGTGCATATTTTGTTTATCTACCGAAATTTTCGTCTAATTTCTACAAGAAATTGCAATGAGCAGGAAGAAATGGTGGTCATTAAACCCCAAAACACAAACAAAACAAAACAATCTTCATTTGTTATTATGTAATTTTGTTTATCTACCGAAATTTTCGTCTAATTTCAACAAGAAATTGCAATGAGCAGGAAGAAAGCTCGTTTTCAAGCAAATTTCATCTCTGGTATTCCAATAAATACTAAAAAACAGCATTGAGCAACTGCGTAATTGGTTTCTTTCTGGAGTAATAAAATAACTGAGCAATTATGTGCAACGTATGAACAATAATTACTTTTTTAATAAATTTATCCGTTTTGCACAATCTTTTGCATTGGCTATTATGAAGATCACCACAAAACCTATATAAGGGAAGTATGTTTAGTTGTCGTGTCACACATTTTTGAAGTTTTCCGAAGCAAAATCGGGTGCTCACGACGTCGTATTCTCTTATGTAGTATAAAACTGAAGTGATGCAAGTCTAGGTATCACTATGGTACGAGGTACACGGACAAGTTTAGGAGAAGAGGGACATGGGGAAACGTCAAAATACACGGCACGACCTGGAATTGTCCCATCCCGAAGGAGTCGGAATATCTGCAAGCAAGTCGGTAAGTGTGCGTGTAAACAGGCGGGATATGAAATAATTCGAGTATGCACCAAATCGCGTGAGATGTGCGAGAGGTAAAAGGGCAAACATGGGACACCAAAGCAATGTCGTGTTTTCTACTCCAGGTTGTACGGAACAAAGCAAAGGAATGTTGAGGGCTGATACGGCATTTCCATAGACCGAAGACACTTTGTACACCTCGCCGTAGACTTTGTCGCCAACCCTATCACCAGCTGGGCGCGTTTGAAGAAAAATGAAGCGTAGTTCTTCGTGAAGCTGGTTGGTCGATTCGCTGAATCAAGGCCCATGCGAATCAGCTTGCTCGAACAATGGGACATTTTTGGAAGTAGTTGTTAAAAGAATCCCGTAGAAGGACCAGTGCAATCAGGTACATGTTAGATCGCATCGATCGGCATATACGCCGCAAGGCAATTGCGGAGCCACAAGATACTGCAGAGAGCAATTGATGGACTGTAAATTGGTGGAATAAGGTCTGAGCTCCCCGCAGCCATTGACCGTGAGGCATCGTCTAGCTCAGCTGGAGGGGTGTCGTACTAGAGCTGTGTGGAGACAGGAGCGGCATCGTGTCTTCTTCAGCGACGAGTCCGGATTCTGCCTCGATGCTGACTATCGCCGAGTCCCCTTCTGGCGACGAAGTGGTCACACAAAGGACCCAGCTGTTGTCTGCGAGCAGCCCACTGCTAGCTAATCGGGCGTCCTCATATGGGATGCCATTAGTTTGTCACTTCTGCTAAGCATAACGGGCACGGTGATAGCCCTGAAGTACGTCAACGACGTTTTGCAGGCAGTGTTATTTCTATTTCTGAGTGGCATCACGGAGGCATTTTCCAGCAAGAAAACGTTCTGCCTCACACCGCTAATATCTCCAGAGTGTGCTTACAAGAGACCCATATGCTTCCATGGTCAGTGAGATACCCAAACATATCAAGCGTCGAACATGTATGGGACCTTTTTGGATAACGCTTGCAAGCCTCTCTTCAGACACTCCGGAATGGTATTGAATTATAGGACCAGGTAAGTGTTGCTTGGTCTGGGATACCTCAAGACACCACCATTACAGGGCTGTATCATTCCATGCCGAGCCGTGTGTCTGATTGCATTGGAAAACATGGTGGTGCTTACAAAGCATTGACTGCTGTCTTGTGGCCGGTCAAACTGATGTGCTACCTTGGAAATTTAATCACATAGTATCCACTTCATATTCCATGTCTCTGGATATTTTAAGTTCATTTGGCTCACTCTTTCTAGATGGAGCGATTTCATTGTCGAACAGTGTAGATAAGAGTAAAAATTGCCAAGGGAAAAATAAATATCGAGAAAGAATTATATAGAGGGAGAACTGGAGATACTGGAAAAAGAAATAAGAGAAACGCAATGCAAGTAGGGATAAGCGACAAAGGGGAAAGTAACTAACAGAAGGAACTTACGACGTTCCCCTCAGGGATTTCAATAATATTGTTGGTGCGAGTAAACCTTGTTACGAACCTTTATTGAGCAAAGCGAGAAAGCGCGCTTCTCAGACGACTTCGAGGAAATCAAAATTTAAAAAATCCCGATCACTTAGGAGTAAGTTTTGCGAGGTGCTTCCACAAGTACCACGTGTCTTGGCGGCAGCGAGCCTGCCTTGCACATGCGAGGTCATCGGTGAGGGAGGTTTCTGTTTTGTTTTTCAAATGAGAAGTATGTTTTCCTCTTCATGTCCTGTGAATGTAAAACAGCAGCTTCTGTACGACGCGTAGGATGTCGTGTGGCTTACTGTTTCTCTTGCTTCTATAACCAAACCAATATCATCCTGCCTCATATACTGGTCCATCTGCTTCCAACGATTAATGATACATACATACCATTTATTTGTGTTTTATATGTCAATCACCTGCGCAAATTTGTTAATTTTCAGAAAACAATCATTAATTAAGTACATTTTTAACACGCAGCAATTCCGAAAACGAATTGTCAAGGCAGAGAGTGAAAAGGGAAAATGCACGTTTTTAATAGAACATAAATAGAAAAGAATGTATACACCCATGTGATTAACAATTATTTTATGTACAAATTTCATTCTTATTTGAAGAATTAAAAAAGAAGAGTTCACTCATCGAGAGTCAAAGCAGAGATCGCGCGAATATGAGTCACGCATTCTGGCGACGAGCCAAGCGGCCTTGGGGGAAATGACTGGCAAAAACTTACTCATAAGTCCTTAGGGACTTTCTAACTTCGCATTTCTCGAAGACGTTTGAAAAGTGCCTTTTCTCCCTTTGCTCAATAAAGGTTCATAACAAGGCTTATCCACACAAACAGTATTGTTGAAATCCCCGAGGGGAACATCGTAAGGTTCACTTAGAAGAGTAAAAAAGGATGATAAATGATGGAGCGAGTAAGTAACACAGAAAGACAAAGGAATGAAAGAAAACCGAAGCTCTTCCTTCGAGAACCGAAGAAAGAGCAGTGAATATAGAAAAGAAAAAGCTTAAGAACGAGTGGTAAGAGAGAAAGAGAGAGAGAAAGTAGGAGCATCTTTCGTTTCGCATATTTTGCATGTTATGCAGCTTGCCTTCTTTTAACATTAGATCAGTGCTTAAAGATAAAGCTTGTGTCTTCCACCATACTGAGGTACTTCCTAGTGATGGACCATTCGTGAACGTTCCGTTCACAACGAATGACTCTTCACCGTGAAATGTGATTGTTTCGTTTTCACCGCTTTGGATGGTCATTCAATCCGCCATTACAGCGTCACACACTGAAGTCGCAGCGTGTTTAAATTTTTTCTGCCAGTATGAGTTTAGAAACTAATTCCCAATGAGAAAAGTAATGTTGGAAATTAATAAGTATCAACCGTTATGTCATTGAGGAATTAGCAGTCGGCTAGTAAATAATGGTGAAACTTAAGAATGGGAAAGATACGTGAATGCCATTCATTTGAATTGTGTGCCCGTTCGTGGCAAAACATTCACTGAAGAGCTTGAGCTCTTTTGGGTAGTTTGCCAAAAAGAGCTGTGACCTTGAAAGCGCAACACGGGATCCCTGCAACAAATGAATTACTCAGTGAGTGATAACCTGGAAAGTGGATCATCCGTTTGAATAATCATTCGTCAGTGACTCTTTGAATGAACAATGAATGAACTCTCAAGGAAGAATGATTTATGCCATCACTAGTACTTTTGTTTCCTTTCACCTGCCCACCCTGTCACGATGCCATGGTCCTATTTTCATCACAATCCATTGCAAGTGGTCTTACTTTGTGCACAACAAATGATGTTTTCAGTTGTGATAAAGAGAAATTATTTCACTTTGGTGCTTTATCACTTCAGTTAGTGGTAACATTGTTTTTACATTTGAAACGATTTTGATGTGCAATTCTTAAAACTTCCGAAGTTAAAAATAAATTGATTTCTTTCAGGTAAATATTTTAAAGTGCAGCAAACACACATAGTGCCAAATCCGCATTCTAGAAATTTTTTTATCATAAGTGACGCGCAGTTTGGAGTTCCATTATGTGCATTCTCATTACGGTAATTCAAAAAAAGATTCATAAAATAAACCTGAAAAGAGAAGTATGTATAAGTCTTCTTTGAGTTTTGTTTAGCAAAACACTTGATGGCAGCAATATTAATTTCTTAGTATTGATAAAATAATTCGGAAAATTTGCTTTCATTAAAACTCATAATTTATTAACGTTTATATCGAAAGCTCCATTTGAAGTAATAATAGTTACTGTGAATTTTCGATTTCTTAGTTTCCAGTGCAAGCAACCTGAGTAAACAAGGAAAATTCCTGACTGATCTAGAAATCCAGGCAAATGCACTGGTTGTGCTTCTCGCAGGGTAAGCAAATACTTCCGGACTAATTTGAAAACCAAATTCATGCTATTATTTTAAAATCATTTATTGCAACTTTTCAAGTAAACAATTACACAGTGTTTTCTTGTTCGCTAGTCATTCTTTTTTTGATTTTCAAATATGTTCGCAGTTGCAACTGAAGACATATAAAGCCATTTGAGCTAAGCCTAAGTGCTCGAGGGGTCTAAGGCGTAAGTTTTTATGACTAGTCGCCCGAGCTCGGGTTGGGCTACTAGCTAGAAACGTGTAAAAGTTGAAATTAACGCTTTTGCTTTTCATAATTTCTTTTTTATATTTTATTTCTTACTTCAGTGGTCACACTTTAATTGCAAGTGAATTTTCAAAATATCTAAAAACAGGGAGTGTAACTGATGTTCCATGGACTTGAAAAGTTGGGGAACTGCTGCTAAAGCAATGATGGTGACACAAAGGAGAAATGTTTGCCTATGTAGTTATCCTGGGGATGCTACTTTAGTTCATAAAACAAGTTCAAGTTCAAGTAACCAAAAAAGTAGCTGTAAGAAACTTTATGTTATGTTCTTGGAACATACGTAGGAACACCAAACATTTCAGCATTTGACGTAAATAATAGTCTATGGAGTTTTAAATTTCCTTAGATGTAGTTTTAAATAGTTAAATGATTGGCTAACTAATTGGTTAGTGTTCTTAAACAGTGTGATATGCAGCCCACTTTGTAAACAAATAACCAAACGGCCAGGTAGAAAGGATCAGCAAGTCATTTACGTTATTCCACCAATTTATTCTGTAAACAGTTTTACTTCAGGACATTAAGATAATCCTTTGCTAGAATATAATTCCCCCAGCTTCAACACAGACATCATTCTTATAACAGTGACATCTGTTTATCGATCACATATATCTCAACATATTTTATATAGACACTTTACAATCTACTCTCCGTCAATTCTTCTCTCTCTACCTTTCTGCTCTCCCTCTCCCTACAGGTTCAGTCTATCTATTTTATATTGCTCTAACTCACTGTTAGTGTTGCCAAATTGCGAAAGTTATTAGAGGAAGTAATAATATTCAATGAGCAAACATTTAAATAAGAAATTACTAAATTTACATAAGAAAACACAAATCCAAAAGGAAAATTATTTAGAGGTACACGTTACAAGTTAAATTTGCAACGCGAACCAGTACTAGCAGTTTTAAGCAATATTCTACACTGCTTTCTTTTTTATCATCTCCTGCTTCGCATATATTTTCACCCTAACTATTTCTCACTTCAAAATAGCATTTACAATGTGAAAACGTAACTAACGGGAAGTTGCTGTTCTTTCGATGTTCCTTACCAACGAAGAACTGCAAGAGCCGGATCAACATACAGCATTCCAAGTAGGAGAAGGTCCAAACAAGGCTCCAGTGACCACTGATATCAAAATATTTGAAGAGGCATCTTCTGAGCATAACCGATTCATAGATTTTTTGTAGAAGCGTAGAATGACTTTAAGGTCCGTGAACTGCAGTGAAGTTGTGATTCCCTATTTTGTTTTTATAACTTACATTTTGCAAAAATTTTATATCACACCTTCAAACGTCGCTTTCTCACTCACCATCTCTACTATCTACTGCAGTTCTCCTATCTCTCATTCCAATTTTACTTCGTCTGAGATGGCTGTTGGCTTCTGATATATTATGCTATTTTTGTACTTTTAAGAGAAAACTGTCCTAGTATGTATTTTTTCGAAGATTCTTTACTTTGTGTTTCTGTTTAATAAATTACAATTCTTAATTAATTTAACGCTTTAGAGTTTTGCAGTTGGAGCATATGTCCTGCCTATCGATATGGATATCATATCTCCGACCAAGAAGAATTACGCGCAATGCGAATGTGCCAGAGATATATAACTCGGACCAAACACCTATATCTCAGTAATCACAAAGAGACCTTTTCGAAAACAACAATGATACAAAAAAGATTGCTGATGAGAAGCTTATTAATTTTGTTTGGAATAAAAAGAAAGAAAGAAATACCAAATTGCAGCAACATGTTTCTTTTTATAGGATTTTTTATTCAATAGTGAGTCGCATTTTATCGAATAATTTCAAAATGTGGTCGCTTACATAATTTTCTCTAAAATGTCCAGTTATTTTAGGTTTAAGTTCAAATACTATACTTTTGAATCCAAAGATATGCCCTCACCCTGAACGGGAAAAGTAAATTTTAACTTGGCTGTCTAGGAAAGTTAAAAGAATCATGAATTCTACACGGCATTTTAAATATGTTCTATTTTGATTTCAACACTACCTTGCTACATACCAAACATAAAAGACTAAATATCTATCTAAGTCACTGCTGACTTCGTCTAAATTCATAATCTAGAATTCTGCTACAGTCGTGCATACATTAAATATCTTCTCCAGTAAAGACAATCTTTCCAGAATTGTACTTATTTTTCACTTGTTCTAATGTATTTGAAAACATAGTATGCGAAATATTTGAAGTATTAATGACCATTGAAACATAATGTATGAACATCTGATTAAAAAACGAAAAGCATACATTGTTTGAAGGTTTTTGAACACTACATATATTTATGATAAAATCTACATTTACATCTGTGACTTTACTACTTCATAGAGTTTTATGTTGCTGGTGCGAGATTTCATAAGTTAAGTCGTGTCATATCTATCATCAAGGACTGTTTCATCATGCCTTTAGTTGCGAATATCATGTCTGTGGTGGTAACTAGGAAAATCTTCGTTGTGAAACGCCTGTAAACGCAGACCAGTTAGATTTCTATGTGGGAACATAATATTACGTATATAGGACTACGGAAAAGTGCGAGTTGGTAGACTAACGAAAATAATTTAACAAGGATGGTTCCGAATGATGTGAAAAGCATGAATTTTGGTCATCCGTATTTCATACATATTGTCAAATTCTTGTTAAGATCTAGCAGTCCATTTCAAACTCAACGCCTGGTATCACCAACAGGTGCACAGTTTCATTTTGTTTTATAGTTCCCAAATTACCAAGCGTTTTTTCTCCTTTTGAAGTTTCTTCAGTTTTAGGGTACCGAAAAATTTGTAGAGCGTTATATCCAGAAGACAGGCAGTCTGCTTTTATAGATACATTTTATGATGAGAAAAGATGGACTCAACAAGCTAGCCTCATTGAGAGAACGCATTTCAATTATGCAACGAACTCTTCTTGAGAAAGTGGAAATCCTTATTTTCACCCATGCATCAACTAAATCAGCAGGTTGGAGGTCCTTATTCTTACCTAATTTTCAGTTAAGACGTCCTCGAACAGCCCATTAAGAAATTTCAAACTTTTCAGCCATTTAGTAAGTAATCGATCTGCTATTGCTCAATAAATCACGCTTTTCTCACCATTGACGAGTATTTAAAGAATTCTTCACTTTCAGCAGTTTTCTAAAGCTGCGGAACAACACGAAGATTCACACTCAGCTCATCTCAATATTTTGCTCTCAGAAATTATTAATGCTAAATTACTAGACTGATTTGTTAGTTAACTTTCAGATATTCTCTCAAAACTTAATGCGGTGCATATTTTTCCTATTTCCGGAGACGAGAAGTATCTAATTCCATAATGCGTCAGATATTCTCTCAAAACTAAATGCATTGCATGTTTTTCCTATTCCCGGAGACGAGAAGTATCTAATACCATAATGCGCCATCAGTGCTAAGCTTTTCTTTTGGTTTTAACCTTCTCTATTTCTTGAAGTAGAAAACTCTAAATTGCAACTCAAAAACTCCATCCCGCCTTCAATGCTCATGGAAACTACTGAAAAATATCGACGACTAATAAAAATACGTTCTGAATTTAAATGCGAATTGTACAAGACTAATGTTATATGGTAGAATGAGTTGTAAAATCACGCCTACATGAAGTAATGTAATGATACTCGTTCTTACGTGTCTTTGTTTGTAGGTGATACAGAACCGCCTTGATACTTCTAAGCAGTTTGTTTTAAAGTACGTTTCCCCTACTGTTGACTTTGCCGCCTAACACCCACGAAATCTTTTTTCAGGTACGATTCAACGAGCACCACGCTAGCATTTGCCTTTTACTTTTTGGCTAAGTATCCAGACCATCAGAAAAAGTGCGAGACGAAATAAATGAACTACTTAGAAAAGAGGTAAGTTCTTTTAAGTGTAAAAAGTAGCAGAATGCAATAAAAGTTTGCTGTAGCTCATTTTTAAATGCATTTTTTTCACAGTGAAATTGCGACCAGTAGATTCAGTGAGGAGTAGTATCTTATTCTTTGGTGTTGGAGGTTTCATAATTTCTACGCTCTGCCCCTCGTAAGCTGAATGCGTAGTGGGCAATAGGGCATACTCTACATTTTCAGACTTCCTCCCTCGCGCAACCTCTAGCGTAATGCATGCGCATATGATATGGAGTGAGTCCCTTAAGCACTCAGACTTCCGGAAGCGTCGTCATATGCTGAATGCATAACCACTGTAATATGCAGTTGATATTTTCCAATAAAACGTGCCGAGATAGGCATATTACAGGAATAGTGTACAAAATAATTCAAAATATAAGAATGTTCCCAAGAGTTGAGTCGTATGCACTAAATTAGTTATTTTAGAATGCTCCTTAGGCAAAACTCTGCTGTTAAGCACCGAAACAAAACAAACAAATAAACAAAAATGAAAAGAGGAACGAAAAAGAAAAAAATGCTGCATTTCAGGTTTTAAGAGGAATTCCATCTAAACTGGAGAATCCCAACGATATCCATTTTACAGCATTTGTACCTTCGTCAGTTCCTAAAGTGCTTAACGTCGTTCTAATATTCCAAGTGCTTGTACTATCAGCAATATATTCAGGTACTGAATTAAGAGAAATTTTTTCACCAGAATGAGTGAAGGTACAACAAGAAAATACTAAATACGAGCCACTTTGGTGTTATTACGATGCCAAGCTACATCGGTACCAAAATCTTCCTCTGGCAGCACAGCAGCACATATGAGAGGGCAGCTTCTTGCCTTTAAATTACCCTTACCTTTGCACTGCAATATGTAGGAGACTTATATTATGGAATGGTAAACCATTCTTTATTGAAATGAACGAAACCGAGAAAAAGAATTTGTAAATCGAATTTTTGATGGTGCGCATTTCTCAGGCTGTTCATAACCTGTGAATTGCTTGTAGTTCTATGTAACATTCCCTCAGGAAACATGAAAATTACATCGTCCTTAAGCAGCAATTGAACCCGCATCTTTCGATTGCGATTCCTGCATGCTACCTTTACCCTATCTACGGCAAAAAAGTTACAAATGAATGTGCTAACAGCTATAGCTCAGTAATCTGAACAACTTCAGATTTCGCTAGTCGAAGTAAGCCTATATCGACGACCCATTCAAATCCCGTAATGGATATAGGTCACAAATACCAGTCCCTCTCAGACGTGATCATAGCAATATGAAGCTGTTCAGATTTTTAACCTATAACTCCTCAGCTAAACTTGGAATTTCATTTTCCTATGAGGAGTAACGGTAGCATTCTCGAGTGGAAATCGAGAAATGCGGGTAAGACTTCCTCTCCAGGGGGATGGGATTGTCAAGTTTTCTGAGATTTTACTTTGTGAATAGTGAACTAAAAACTGTTTAGTAACTTCCGATATATTTTTAAAGAATATTTCTTCCTTAATTTCTACCATCACATTGTACTTATGGTTACTGTTAAGTATACGATTTACTGGAACCTAAAACAGATCGAAGAAAAGTACTCATGAAAAAAAAAAAATACTGAGCAAGAAAAACGAATTCCAAGACCACACCTTCCACAAAATTCCTTGCAAAACAGTTTCACTGTAATCATGTAGTGCACGACTATGTCATTTCACAGTGGACTAAAGATAAAACAGGCACCATGAAATTGACTATCATCATCAAGCCACCTACTGTGACATAAAGAACTTCTTGTTTGACAAAAAGAATAACCCACCTGGTTCGACAAAGAGAACTTAATATCAATGATATTCCGTCTACCTTTTATAGGGAGAGTGTCTACAGTCTTTATGAACCTCTGAGACTATAAGATGCTGCCAGTCCCTTATTTAGAGTTACTGGTACTACGAACACAGCATAAACGTTTTGACTCGGTTTTGGAACTCAGATGTAGAAGCGTCAGAAGCCGCGGCGTAGACCACTAGGCCAATGCGTGACACATGGACATAAACATTTCAGTCTGCTGTTTAATGTTTTCTTCTTCTTTGCTAGAAACTTCAACCCCATAAAGAGAAAATGTGATAGACGCAGCATAACATGAAGTGGACCACAGTATCACGTTTGGCACATTTTCGTTACATTTTGCTAATGCTGACCTAGCGAGTACACTAGTGTTGACTGAAAAGTTTCCTAAAAAATAAGCACTGTATTCCCTTAGCACCATTCGTGTTAACTTACATTAGACCTCCACAGAAGTTGACTGTAAGTTAATATGAAATCTTTAGCCGTAATTTCTCTAGTATTATAACTTAACCTAGATAATACTCATGTACTATGTATTCATTAGACACAATATGACAGCTTGTAGGATGGACTGGCACTGTATTTCCGCCTAATATTCGTAGAATGTTGGTCAGCAAAATCAGCATGATGTTTACGATGATACGACCGGTGGCCAAGTGATCCAGGAAACAGGCCCTCTTGACCATCATACTGCTGAGCAGAAGTTCCAATTCTCAACAAGAAATTAATGTAATGTTTGTTCTTGCGGCACTGCTTCTCTCTCTTCTGTGATGACTATGGAATATGTAGCGGCGCTAAGTTAGCGATGAACGACTCGTTAGGCGTTCATGAACAAAGTTCAACTTTAAAATCAAAACGTTTTTGACTAGTAACATTCGGTATATGAATATGTTCAAGAGCAGGGATTGAACTTTGGCTGTAGAAACTGATTTTCAATCTATTTTGTGCCAACTAATGACACTGAGACCTCCAGTGTCCTCAACACTTGCGCTGACTTTGCCAGGTAATTTCTTGTAAATATTAAAATATGATGTACACTTTCAGTGCCAGTAGCTGTTATTGCAGTCAAGAAAAGGACATCGTACACTGTAGTTGAGAAAAGGCAGTTGGTAAAGAGATTTCTAAGTTTAAACCATCAATAGTGCATTTATCTGGGCTCAATCTATCATTGCCTTTGCACTGAAATATGTTGCTTCGGAAGTATCTGCATGTTTTAGTTGCTTTTGGAAGTGACATCCATGGGCTACCCTTGACAACAATGTGACAAACTCTCGTTCTGCGTCAACATTTAAGTGTTATTTTTGCAATCTTACGTATACTGCTAGCCCAGCAATTAACAAACGGTTAATCTGTTGGAAATAGTAATACTATACCAGTGATCCGATTTATTGGCGTAGGAAATAGACACATAAGCGTTTCCAAGCTTTCGCACATCAACCAGATGGCTTTTTTCAAATGACGTTGGACAACTTCCTTCAAAAAAGCCATCTGGTTGCGATGTGCGAAAGCTTGGAAACGCTTATGTGCCTATTTCCTACGCCAATAAATCGGATCACTAGTATAGTACACTGCCGGACAATTGCTAAAGACGGATGACAATAGCAACGATAGCAACCATTAAATGGAAGGCAGGAAAATGTGGAAATTAGCATAAGTGCCGGATACAGTAAAACGTGTTGTGCGTATGCAAATTTTGGATTGCTGAACTTGTTCGTGACGTCATAGCGCTGATAAGAGATATAAAGGATTTCACGCGTATTGACCGTTGTTGTTCAAACGCAAAGTTGAAAGGGAAAGAATCAATTGACGAACTTGCAATTTTCAGTATGTCTTCCCGACATCACCTAGATGATTTTACGCGTGGCCGTATTATTGGCGAAATTGAAGAAGGGCGAAAAATAACAGATGTTGCCAGGGAGTCCGACGTCAGCCACAGTGTTGTTTCAAGGCTTTGGAAATCATTTCAAACAAATGGAGAGTGTAGCAAACGTCACGGGGGAGGTCGTGTTCGCAGTACGGCACCTGCAGAAAATCGGTACATAGTGCTATCAACAAAAAGACACCGGCGCAGCACAGCTAGTGAGGTAGCAAATCCGTTTATGGCTGCTACTGGCAAGCGGATCTCCCGAAAAACTGTCGCCAGACGTTTGCATGAAGGAGGACTATACGCCCGCCGTCCTGTTGTGTGCATCCCATTGTCCAGACGTCACCGTACCGCCCGCTTGCAATGGTGCCATCAACATCGCAATTGGACTGATAACGACTGGTCTGCTGTCCTCTTCTCAGATGAGAGTAGATACAGTATATCGTCTGATTGTTGACGACAACTGATCTGGCGTGATAGTGGTACTGCATATTGTCCAGCAAACATACAGGAAAGGGACCGATATCCGACATGTAGTGTCATGGTATGGGCTGGCATCATGATCAATGGCCGTACGTCCCCTCTATGTGCTTCCAACTGGGACTATGACTGGCCAACGATACATTAATGATGTTCTGCTACCTCATGTTCGCATGTTCCGTGGTGCTGTCGGTGACAGATTCATTTTCATGGACGACAACGCAACATGTCATCGAACAGTCGCTGTCCAGGAGTGTCTTGAGAGCGAGGATATTCACCGCCTCGTATGGCCAGACGTTCTCCAGATCTGAATCCCATTGAAAATGTGTGGGATGCTTTGGGGAGGAGTCATGCTGGTCGCCAATGCCCTCCAATAAACAAGGACACCCTCATCCGTGCACTGACAGAGGAATGGGATAAATTACCCCAACAGCTGCTTGATAATGTTGTGCAAAGCATGACACGACGTGTGGAATCTTGCATCGCCCTCCATGGTGACCATATCCCGTATTGACATCTTACGCCGGAACGCCTGCGGACGGTAATTGCATTTTTTTCACGTTTACGTATTCTGCACAAAATGGCCTGTTTGTCCCTTGAACACGTTCCAAAGCCTTCTGGATTTCAGAGCACAATAAATTGTCTTTTTTGTAATGTCCTGGCATTCTGACATTATTTTATTTCACTTGGCATCCAACCACACTTACTTTTTTATGCGCTATATAGCCGTTTATGATCCGTCCTTAGCAATTGTCCAGCAGTGTATTACTATTTCCTGCATAATTGGTGTACTGGTCCTTGTTATCAATTTGGTTAATATATTTTTAAACCCTGAATTAATATAGAAATACTGGATCAATGCTTCAAAGTAAAAATGTCATTGATCTTAGAACAGGAAGCCAATATTTGCTATATTATATTTAAAGCAAGAAACTGAAGCTAACTGCTTTAAATATAATATTCTTTGCTTCATTCAACGCTTTGGACCCAATCACTTTAACTATCGTCAATATTCTTTCCAGAAGAAACAGTATTGCATTGAATTTACACGCTGAAATATATCCTTTGCATGAAAAATCCTTTCTTTCGATATGTATTTTGAACTACTTTCGGTCTCAGAAATACGCTATCAAATATACTCAAGTATGATTTTTTATTTGTCATGTTAAAAAATGTTTTCTTTGACTGCAGAGTTAGAATGAAGACACGCTTGTTGAAACAAAGAGACAGTTGTAATGCAAGCATTTTCTTTTAAGGGTGAGCTGAAGTACTATTCTGTCAACCAGTTGCCATTGTTAGACCGATTTTTATCAGAGACGATGAGATACTACCCCACAATCATCCAGTAAGTATTGTTTTGATATAACTTCAGATGTCGAAAATAACGTATAGTGCTTTTTTTTTCATAAAACTGCTGGATTTGAATATTGATATCTTAAACATATAACAATACCACAAAGAAGATATAGCAACGAAACAACGGAGAAATTAAACTTAACTTTTGCAAAAACAAGTAAAACATTTCTAATCTTTTTTAAAGGAATAGTTTTCCAACAAAAACAGGGGGCACTTATGGGTTCACCTCTATTCCCGGTACTGGCCGAGCTGCTTCTTCAACATATTGAGGAAGAGGTTCTGTCTACATGCCAGTACAAACCCCTTTTGCTTTGCAGGTATGTTGATGATATTTTAATTTTTTGGCCCCACTCAATTGAACAATTACAGCAGTTTGCTGAGGTTTTATCATCTTGTTATCCTTCTGTTAAGTTCACTATTGAACTAGAAAATTAATATTCATATGGAAGTAGACATTCGTCATACATAACACGATATGCAACTTGCTCATTAACCAACTTCGACGAAATGATGAAGATCACTTCTACATTTAATCAAATTAAAAATCAAAGGTGGTTAATGAGCAAGTTGCATATTGTGTTATGTATGACGAATGTCTACTTCCATATGAATATCACTTGTAACACGAAGTTCGTCAACAGTCTTTTAGAAAATTAATGTTCGCTCCCTTTCTTGGATATTTTAATTAGTAGGAATTCCACGAATTATTCTCTTAGTTTCTCCGTTTACCGTAAACTTACCTTCATTCCTAATATTATTCCTGCTTCGTCCTCCCACCACACTAAGTATAAACACGCTGCTCTGCGGTTCCTTGTAAAAAGAGCATTTACCCATTCTTCTACTATCACATGTCGTAAGAAAGAATTAGTACGGATCCAGGGTATTGCCTGTCAACATGGATTTCAGCCTTCTGTTGTCGAAGCCCTGATTAATAAACAACTTCGAGGATCATATACAACACTCAAGGTGGAATCTACCTCATGCCGTTATGTCGGATCATTGGACTATTATCCACCTATTACTAACTTTCTTAAAAAGTTTGTAAAACATCTGACTTGAGATTTGGTGTTTGAACACGCAACCTATTCTTGTTAATCAGGCGAGATAGAAACCCCACTTATCTCTGAATTGCCATGGAGTGTTCAAGATTCCGTTCCGGACCACTCTCGAAGGAACGACGGACCTCTGTTACGTGGGTTCTACCCTAAGTAGTCTTAGGGTGCGCATTGCGGAACACAAATATTCATTGAGAACTTTGAATCCCCTCTCTGCATTAGTAGAGACAGTTCGTTCCGGCTCTTACATTCCAGATTGGGACAATGCTTCTATTTTAGGCTCTGTGGGGTCTACACTCGCTTTGCACTTGATGGAAAGCTTATTCATTATTAAATATGGGGTAAATTGTTGTAATGAAGATCTTCCATCGATTATCCCTTCACCCTGGTGAACTTTAATTTTACATCAATCTCGGGCCGATGTTAGAGTTTCTTCAGATAATTATAACTTTATCGGAACTGGCAACGATGAGTAACTTGTTTGCATAAATAAATAAGAATGTGAGCTGTATGAAACTTGTATTACCTGCTCGATATATACCCACGCCTGATGATGTGGTCGGAGTGACCGCGAAAGATCTCGCATGTGTGTTTTTAACCTTTTATTGTAAATAAAGTTTTTTAATGTATTTTGAAGACGGTTTTTCAATGAGCTTGAATAACAATTTGTTATCGTGCTGAAACAGCTTATGCTTACACCTTTAGGGTGTTCTTTAAAACATTTCTTAATCAATTGACTTGTACTGAGAAAACTAAGACAAGAATTCCCAAAGTGCTTCAGTAAAACTACGTATGTTTAATAAAGGAATTTCTCTGAGTGAAGTTCGTTTTGCTAGTATGAATGTGCAACTCATTCAAAGAAAAGTTCTTTCGTGCTCTTCAGAAAACATAAATAGGCTAGCGATACACAATTTACAGTATATACATTGAGATGTCAGTTTCTTAGAGACGCCTGCCGTCGTCACATAAATGTCTCGCTCCAACACGTAAGACGTCACGTCACGTGAGCAAGTTGTGAGGAATATATCAGGCAGACCAGCTAATCAAGCATCAATTAACGTTCGAGTGAGGGTTGGAATGGGCACAATGAGTGATCTGAGCGACTTTGAACTTCGCATAACAGCTGGCGTTTCACATGTTAGTTCGATCACCTAACAAACACTCGTCCTGCTTGGCTTTTCAGGCACAACAGCAACATGGATTTACTGTGAATGGCACGACACCACAAAGCTCCCAGTGATCGGCCCACCTGTGGAAGAATGTAGCTGGTATATCAGCGGAGTCCAAAGAGATTAGCGAGAATCATTGACCGGGGCAACCCAGAAAATCCGTGCAGAATTCAACACTCATGTGTCGAGAGTTATCTCCGACGAACCACGTATGGCACTATATCGCGCGTAGTCTAAAACAGCTGAGGGCCATGTCAAGCGCCGACGTTGTCAGTGCAGAACACGAAGGGACTTATCCAGTGAGTCCATGACCATTGAAGAATGGAAAAGCATCTCCTAGACGGACCAACAAGGGTCCTTCTGCATCATGTGGACGTCAGGATTATAATTTGGAACAAGCAACATGAGACCATGGAGCCATCTTATCAGGTGTCAACAGTACAGGCCGGTGGAGGAGCTGTACTGGTGTGGGGAGTGTTTTACTGGCAAACAGTTGGACCCCTGGTATTCATCGAAAGACATGTGAATGCCGCCGCTTATCAGAATATCGTTGCAGAACAAATTCATCTCTTCACGGTTACTGTTTATTCTCAAGCAGATTAGCACGTCCAGAAGAATAATGCACCCGCTCGCAAGTCATGTATCGTCACCGAACAGTTTCAGAAACATACCGACAAGTTTTCCTTGCTTGAGTGATTTTCACATTCCCGGATTTTAACTCCATCGAGAATATCTGAGATGAGGCGGAACGGACTGTTCACTGCGAGACTGCCACCGTCCAATTTGCTGCAAATGCGCCATTCAGTCATTTCTGCATCGTAAAAAAATAATGCACGAGACTTTCAGCATCCTGTATGTTCTATGCCGCGAGGAATTCGAACTGTCCTCAGACCAAGGGGAACCAACACACGACTAGATATATGTACCTAATAAACTGGCATCACAGTGTATGCCAATAATTCAAATGCAGATGTTTTTGCATAAAATCACGGGTTGTTTAGGATTCTCTTAGAAAATTCTTTCACTGGATGCAAAGCATAGAGAAACGCATGCTTGAAACCAAGGAACATGCGCTTGAAATCTGATACTTCGTAAATATAAAAACTCGTCTGTCAAGAAGCATTGGTTTGGTTAGGCAATTCCCCTGCTTAGGAAGTCCTTCAAGTAGCCAAGCGCAGAAAACATTATACAGAAAACACTATGTTGGATTCAGTTGGAATCCACGATGCGGTTTCTAAATATTTCAGAGATTTCTAAACAACTAACATAAATCCTATAAGGTGATGCTCAAAAATACAACTCATCTTAGAGTTTTAGGGTTTTGAATTTCGTACATTTCAAATAGGGTAAGTTACGTAAATGCTTCGTACCAATGCAAGCATATTCGCTGAAAACAAATGTAAAACTTGTGTTTCACTTAAGAATTTATTTTCAGCAAACTTGGTATTTTAGAGGGGCACGAATCATGAGATTCAGGAAACTTTAAATTTTAATGACGTTGTTTTAACATAATAACAGCTTCACAAAAGAAAGAAAGGCAAGTTGTGGCTCAATTTCCAAACCTCATCGTCAAGTTATGCAGGAACGGTTTCTTTTTTTTTTTTACGCTTACGAATTTTTATGTTTTTTTAATTCTCAAGACCTACTGTCGAATGACACTCACCTGCGTCCTCTGGTGTGCTCTGGATTAGATTTTTCTTTGTACATTATTCGGGACATGTGTTAAGTACTTTAAAATATCCGCTCTATTTGATTTAGTTTTCAGTGATTAAAATACTAGTTCGTCTTGATAAGTTAGGACGTAGGAGCAATGCAGAAAACTTAAAATGGAAAATAATTTCACGTAAACAACGTTTGACATCACGTGGAACATCAGAGACGGATTTCACACGTTTTGCACACTCTCCAACGGACTTCATCACGGCACTGAAGCTAATATGTATTATCATCACAGAAATTCTGCTATTAATTTAGTCATGGTGATGATGGAAAAGGATAACTACACTTAGCCACTTCATATCACAGTTCGTGAGTAAAACCTGGCAGTATCTAAACCATGGGAGAGAATCAACGCGCGCTCGAGACTATTTCGTTGTCATCTGATTTTATTAATCCGGCTCATTATTGCTGTATGCACTACATTTTGCTGTAGATGGACCGAAATACCTATGCAGAACAGTTAAACCAAAAGCAAAATGCTCAGCGAACAGAAGTTTTAAGTTTTACCTAGCATCTTCTGCATTCGTAATTATAATACGAATAATTTCTTTACTATCTGACATTTAGTTAACTATAAAACGTTATTAAAAGAAAAATGCCAAAATTTATTTTGTTCTTGTTTCAAAGTATTGCACCCTTTATGAGGCATAACCTGAGCTGAATACTTGTAAAATTTGAAGAAACTACGGCTTTTGGGAGAATCATTTTGCTGAAAGGATGTTACTCTGATCTAAAAGCACGTCTCGATCTTGCAGGTCATGAGCTGTATTTACTGATTGAAAAAACGAGTTCGAAAGTAAATCGTCCATAAAGCCTGGCCGGTTATCACAGCCAATCACTGATGATTTCTGTATTGCTGTTTAATTGCTGTACAAGGTTAGAGCGAAAGGACAAGCTATTGCAAACATCAACATTATGGAACAAAACGACTTCCTCAAGTATGGTTTCGTGTCATGGATCTGTAGGAAAGAGGGAGGAAAATTTCTTAAAGGAACGTAAGCTTTAAGTTTGGAAGTACTGTAAGTTAAATAACATTCTAGTTTTCAGATGAAGAAGCTACATACAAGCGCGTTCAAAAAAGTTAAGTTCTAAGAAACTTCTGTTAAAACTGAATATGCAATTTTTTTTCTGCAAGTAATACATATTCTTGTGTGACATTATTTCAATTTTACATATTATAAGGTCTTTGCGTTCTTTTTCTCTCTTTTTTTTCAAGTGATTTTGTGAAATAAACCGTAGAGACGTTGCGAAATGGGGGAAGAATTAGAATTACGGGAGGTGGTAAAATACCTGCCTCGGAAAGGCATGTCCCCACAAGAGATTCAGGGTGACAGACATTGGGGGATAAGACTCCTGCATGTTCTTCAGTTTTCAAGTAGCAAAGAAACTTATGTTGTCAAGGAGGCAGGTCACTTTTTTCAAGGCTTGGTAGCACCAGGCGTCTTTCTACCTAACTGAATCGGACTTTTTTGAATTTATTTATTCAATCGTCACCCATTGAAATCGATATTTTGTAACACAAATAATCTTAATCAAGTTTTTCCCTCTTTCTTCTTCTTCTCTCTCTCTCTCTCTCTCTCTCTCTCTCTCTCTCTCTCTCTTCCTTTAGTTCTTTTTTTCATGGTGACCATGTACAAATTCGTAGACCTTTAGTTTACCGAAACCACCTCAAAACCATCCAGAGAAGTGGTACCAGACAGTATTAACACTGAAGAGCAGTTGAATTAGAGATACCTGTCAAGTAACGTGTAGCAACACCTTTCGTCCTGATGACGGTGGCGATTAGTCTCGACTTGGACTCGACAAGACACCGGAAGCGTTGGGAAGCCATACGGATCCACGACTTCTGAACAAGCTTCCACAGTTCCCGAAGATTTGATGGAGGGGCGTCAGAGCCTCGAACATCTTTCTCGATGGCAACCCAGATATGCTCGATGGGATTGAGGCCAGGTGACCTAGCTGGCTAAGGAAGCGAGGCCACGTCGGTGGAGTGTTCATCTAACCATTCGGATACAATTCGGGAGCGATGGCACGGTGCATTGTCTTGTTGCAGGATGAGGTCTCCAGTGGGATGTTGAAGACGCACAAACGGGAGCAAATGGTCATCCAAGATATCCCGGCAACGTTGACCAGTAAGGGACGATGTCACACGTACCAGGGTTCCCATTTCTGTCCACGTAAACAGTCCCCAGATGAGAATGCCACTTCCGCCAGATTGAAGAGTACCCTGCTGGCAAGAAGGATCCATCGCTTCATGTGGTTTGCGCCGTACTCGTATCCTGCCATCCGCATGTACCAACGTGAATCTCGACTCATCAGTCCAGGCAACATTTTCCCATATGTCTAGGATCCAGTGGCGATGTTCCCGCGCCCATGCTAATCTTTGCACCCTGTGATGTACGGTCCGCAGCGGTACCCTCGTAGGACGATGGCTTCTGTACCCCATAGCGAGGAGATGGTTCTGGATGGTATGGCTGCTTACACGTTTTTGTGCACCAGCGTTAAATTGCCGAGTGATTTCTTGCACTGTAGCCCGTCTGTCCGCTGTTCCAATGCGAGCTAGCCGACGATGACCCCGCTCATCCACACTCTGTTGTCCACGGCAGTTGGCCCTTGCAGAGATGGTTTTACCGGATTCGATGTACTCACGGTGCACCCGTGACACAGTGTCTCGTCAAAATCCCAGTGCCTGCACCACTTTCGAGATAGAGTGACTCATTCGTCGGGCCCCAACAATTTGCCCGCAATCAAATGCGCTTAGATCCTTCATCTTACCCATACTGCGTCCGACTCTTACTGATTTTCGTCACATCACTCCTTATATTGTTGGATCGCTGCATACGTCATGTCGTTTCCGTTTACAGGGCCGCCCATAGTGCCACATTTGCATCATATATATATATATATATATATGTATGTGTGTGTTTTATATACATACATGTATATAAAACACTGGGATGTAAGGTCAGGTGATGCCTTACATCACAGCCTCTCCTTGACAAATGTCAACCCCGCCTTCTCGTGTTACATCCTGTTCCCACTAAATGGACTCTGACGACCGCCAATAGCGGTATAGCTATACCATCGGGATTAGAGGAAATGCTATCCCACACTCACCAACCCGCTTGTCCAGCGTGGTGAGTTATAACCAAACCCCTCCAAAATGACTCCACAACTTAAATCTTGGCCCTCAGTCTTCGGCAGCTGGAATGTACCTGGCCAAGGCAGCGGCCAGTGCGACATGAAGGCAGAGGGTGCTAAGAATCCCCGGAGGACCGGACTAGGCTGCCATCTGATGCTAACCTTGGCTACGTATTATGGACGCTCCCTATCTTCTGATTCAAGGCTTCTTGAATTGGAAGAGGAACTACAAAGTATCAAACGTGGGACATCGTCGGGCTAAGTGAGGTAAGGAGAAAAGGAGAAGATCTCATTGAACTGAAAAGTGGACATCTCTTCTACTATCGTGGGACTGATACTGGCAGAACTAGTGGTGTTGGATTTATAATAAACAAGAAACTGAAAGATAAAGTTGTAGAAGTTGAAAGTTCCTCTGACAGAGCTGCACGACTCGTTATCAAACTCTCGAGAAGATACCAGGCTCAGATTATTCAAATTTATGCACCCACCACAAGTCATCCTGAAGATGAAATTGAATAATTTTATGAGGAAATTCGTTATCTAAATAATAAAGGTAAGTAGCACTTGAAGATAATTATGGGAGATTTCAATGCAAAAATAGGGCAACGGCAACAGAATGAAACTTCAGTAGGTAAATTCGGTCACGGCAACAGAAACCAGCGTGGAAATACTCTCGTAGAGTTTGCAGAGGCAGAAGGGTTTTTCATCTTGAACTCTTTTTTCAAGAAAAAGCCACACAGGAAATGGAAATTAAGACATCCAAATGGGACGACAAGTGAAATTGATTTTATTATGTGTAACAAAAAATTTGTCATAGAAGACTGCAGTGTGTTAAACAAGTTCAACACAGGTAGTGACCATAGATTAGTGAGATGTAAGATGCACCTCAACACTAAACTCGAACGTGGCAAGCTCATAAGACAAACAAAATGTATTGACATAACCAACTTTAAAAAACACCATAATGCCTTAGAGTTGGAACTGAAGAACAGATTCTCTGCTTTAGAAGGCCTAACATCGGAAGAAGTGGATATTTCTGAAGTTAACAGAAAAGTAACCAAAGCTCTTATGGAAACAGCAACAAAATTAGCTGGGTCTAAGAACAAGTTGCATGTGAACAAATTATCAGGAAAAACCAAAATATTGATGCAAAAAAGAAAAGAGATGAGGACAACTAAAGAAGATGTGACTTCCAAAGTGGAATATATAGAGCTATGTAAGACAGTACGAAAAAGTATCACTGAAGTCGTAAGGAAATTCAACTGTGAACTAGTAAGGAAAGCAATTGAAAACATCCAAAGCCTAAAGATAGCAAAGGGAGATCTCAGTAAGGGAAGAAAACAGATTATGCCTCTGAGAAAAAAAGATGGTTCTGTAACAAGAAATAGAGGCGAAATTTTGACAAGGGTGAAAGATTTCTACTCCAAATTATATGAAAGGGATGATACATGTACTCCAGACATCATGAAAGGTACCAGTACTAGAGTTTTCCAGTCCTCCCAGCAGAAGTTGCACATGCAATCAAGAGCATGAAGCGAAGAAAAGCTCCAGGAGAAGATGGAATTACTGTAGACATCATACAAGAAGCAAGTGAAGAAATCGAAACAGTACTCGCCCAAATTTTCACTCAATGCTTTAATGAAGGGAAGATTTCTGAGGATTGGAAAAACGCTACAATGATCTTGCTACATAAAAAAGGTGACATTGAGGATCTCAGGAACTACAGACCTATCAACTCTGTGTCAGTGGTTTATAAAATCTTCACTAAAGTTCTTTCACACCACTTGAAGGTGACACTGGACATGGCTCAAACGAGAGAACAAGCTGGATTCAGGAGTGGCTACTGCACAATAGATCATATCCACATACTGAGAGAACTAATTGAAAGAGCGAGGGAATATGAACTTCCATTGTGCATGGCTTTTATCGATTAATAAAAAGCCTTTGATTCGGTGAAACCATCAGCAGTTACAATGGCTCTGAAATCCTGCGGTATTGAAGATGCGTACATTAATATTATTAATAATATCTATGAAAATGCAAGTGCAAAGATTCGGCTGTTTGAAAATACAACACACGTAAAAATTGGAAAAGGAGTGAGAAAAGGTGACACCATATCTCCGAAGCTCTTTAATGCCACATTGGAGGGTGTTTTTCAGTCACTGAGCTGGGAAAACAAGGGGATAAAGATTAATGGAGATTATCTAACCCACCTTCGTTTTGCTGATGACGTAGTCATTTTTGCAACTAGCCCATCAGAGCTGCAGAGTATGATCCAGGAACGTGCTGACAAGAGTAAAGAAGTGGGATTAAAAATGAACTTTCAGAAGACAAAAGTGATGTTCAATGCTTTTACAAGAAATAAAGATTTATCGATTGATGGAGAAAAGCTGGAGATAACAGACACGTACGTTTATCTTGGACAGCAGATATCAAGTGAGGGTCACATTGATGAAGAAATTAATCGGCGTACAAAACTTGCCTGGAGAGCTTTTGGAAGAAACAGCATAATTTTCAAGAGCAATATGCCATTATGTCTTAAAAGAAATGTGTTTGATCAATGCATCCTTCCAGTGCTTACGTATGGTGCAGAGACGTGGACCTTAACTAAAAGAGACATACAAAGGCTGCACACAACTCCAAGCAGCATGGAGAGGTGCATGCTTGGTGTAACCAGGAGAGATAAGAAGAGGAACACGTGGATCTGAAAAATGACAAGAGTGGAAGACATCATGATCAGAGTTAAATCCCTGAAATGGCAATGGGCTGGACATACTGCCAGAAGGACAGACCATCGATGGACAGCCGAAATTTTAGATTGGATTCCAAGGGACACGAAAAGACCCAGAAGAAGACCACATGGAAGATGAGTGGATGAAATTCGAAAGTATGCGGGAGTGACATGGAGGAGACTGGCACAAGTTAGACCGTTGTGGAAGAAACTTGGGGAGACCTTCGTCCAGCAGTGGATTGATAATGGTTGACAATGATGATGATGATATATATATATCCGATTTCAAAATTTTCTTGCCCCCCTAAATATCTGCTGGAGTCGATAACGCCTGTACTGGTCTTTGGAGCGCCAGGCCACTTCTTTTGTCAGGACGCCACCACTGGTTGAAGGGGATTCCCTTCGGCAATGATGCATGACGCAGATCGTTCTGGACGAAATCTCGAACTGGACGATCTTCTCTCGGCGATGACGCATGATGCAGATCGTTCTGGACAACATTCCGCATCTTTTACTGAGGAAAACAACCGGGTGCATGCGCTCTTTTTACAGTGCAGACAAATGACGTTTTTAATTTATAGCTGAACCTGTTGGCATTTCAATAGGCATTGTCTATTTAATCCTGACGAATTCTTTGAACATGAGAAAGTTCAGTACGCGACGGGTTCCACGAATGTTGACAGGTGAACAAAAAGCATGCAGAAAACGAATGGGCCTCACCAACATGAACAAGCTTCGCGAGGATTCAATAAATTTCTGGTTCTGGAATGTTACAATGGATGAAACATGGATTCATTACTTTGACACGGAGACTAAAAAATCAAGTTTATGTGAAAGCATGCTTCTTCTCCTAATACCAAGGAGTTCCTCGTTACTCCGTCTGCAGATGATGCATCAGTTTTTTGGGATACAGAATAGATCATCGTGATTGAGTATCTGGAAAAGGGCACTACTGTCGCTGGTGCATGGTACGACAACCACATAAGCAGACTTCCTGCAGCCATCAAACAAACTAGGCGAGAGCAAATGCGAAGGTGTCTTCCCCCTTCAACACAATGCATTGAGCTATAACTTCCAGATTGCGAAGACCACCACACATGCTACGGAACTTGGGTTGCTTCAGCACCACCGTATTATTTGGTTGTTGCCCCTAGTGAGTTTTGTTTGTTCCCCAATTTGTGATAGAACATCCATGGAAAGCGATATGTCTCCAAATCTGAAGTTGTCGCAGCCGTGGGTAAATGTTTCAAGGTAAAGATTTTTTTCCTACCTGGATCAAGACACTAGAGCATAGGTGGGAAAAGTGAATTGTAGTGGCCGAGAAGTATATCCTAAAACCGGAAAATGAATCATAATGGCGCAATTTTTCTGTATGTGTTGGAATAAGAACTTTTTGATTGACCCTCGTGTATGCATATACTCGGCCATTAACATTATTAAAATCCAATCCATATACTTTTTGAAATTTTACAATTTGATATAAACTGATATTTATGGGTTTTATTTTATACAGTATATATACATCTTCTGATTCAAGGCTTCTTGAATTGGAAGAGGAACTACAAAGGATCAAGTGGGACATCGTGGGGCTAAGTGAGGTAAGGAGAAAAGGAGAAGATCTCATCGAACTGAAAAGTGGACATCTCTTCTACTATCGTGGGACAGATACTGGCAGAACTAGTGGTGTTGGATTTATAATAAACAAGAAACTGAAGGATAAAGTTGTAGAAGTTGAAAGTTCCTCTGACAGAGCTGCACGACTTGTTATCCAACTCTCGAAAAGATACCAGGCTCAGATTATTCAAACTTATGCACCCACCACAAGTCATCCTGAAGAAGAAATTGAAGAATTTTATGAGGAAATTTGTCATCTAAATAATAAAGGTAAGCAGCACTTGAAAATAATTATGGGAGATTTCAATGCAAAAATAGGGCAACGGCAACAGAATGAAACTTCAGTAGGTAAATTCGGTCACGGCAACAGAAACCAGCGTGGAAATACTCTCGTTGAGTTTGCAGAGGCAGAAGGGTTTTTCATCTTGAACTCCTTCTTCAAGAAAAAGCCACACAGGAAATGGACATGGAGACATCCAAATGGGAAGAAAAGTGAAATTGATTTTATTATGTGTAACAAAAAATTCGTCATAGAAGACTGCAGTGTGCTAAACAAGTTCAACACAGGTAGTGACCATAGATTGGTGAGATGTAAGATGCACCTCAACACTAAACTTGAACGTGGCAAGCTCATAAGACAAACAAAATCTATCGACATAACCAACCTTAAAAAACACCATAATACCTTCAAGTTGGAACTGAAGAACAGGTTCTCTGCTTTAGAAGGCCTAACATCAGAAGAAGTGGACATCTCTGAAGTTAACAGAAAAGTAACCAAAGCTCTTATGGAAACAGCAACAAAATTAGCTGGGTCTAAGAACAAGTTGCATGTAAATAAATTATCAGGAAAAACGAAAATGTTGATGCAAAAAAGAAGAGAGATGAGGACAACTAAAGAAGATGTGACTTCCAAAGTGGAATATATAGAGCTATGCAAGACAGTAAGAAAAAGTATCACTGAAGACGTAAGAAAATTCAACTGTGAACTAGTGAGGAAAGCAATTGAAAACAACCAAAGCCTAAAGATAGCAAAGGGACATCTCAGTAAGGGAAGAAAACAGATTATGGCACTGAGAAAAAGAAGATGGTTCTGTAACAAGAAATAGAGGCGAAATTTTGACAAGAGTGAAAGATTTCTACTCCAAATTATATGAAAGGGATGATACATGCACTCCAGACATCTTGAAAGATACCAGTACCAGAGTTCCTCCAGTCCTTCCAGCAGAAGTTGCACATGCGATCAAGAACATGAAGCGGGGAAAAGCTCCAGGAGAAGATGGAATTACTGTAGACATCATACAAGAAGCAAGTGGAGAAATCGAAACAGTACTCGCCCAAATTTTCACTCGATGCCTTAATGAAGGAAAGATTCCTGAGGATTGGAACACCGCTACAATGATCCTGCTACATAAGAAAGGTGACATTGAGGATCTCGGAAACTACAGACCTATCAGCCTCCTATCAGTAGTTTATAAAATCTTCACTAAAGTTCTTTCACACCGCTTGAAGGTAACACTGGACATGGCTCAACCGAGAGAACAAGCTGGATTCAGGAGTGGCTACAGCACAATAGATCATATCCACGTGCTGAGAGAACTAATTGAAAGAGCGAGGGAATATGAACTTCCATTGTGCATGGCTTTTATCGATTATGAAAAAGCCTTTGATTCGGTGAAACCATCGGCAGTTACAATGGCTCTGAAAACCTGCGGTATTGAAGATGCATACATTAATATTATTAATAACATCTATGAAAATGCAAGTGCAAAGATTAGGCTGGTTGAAAATACAACACACGTAAAAATTGGAAAGGGAGTGAGACAAGGTGACACCATATCTCCGAAGCTCTTTAATGCCACATTGGCGAGTGTTTTTCAGTCGCTGAGCTGGGAAAACAAGGGGATAAAGATTAATGGAGATTATCTAACCCACCTTCGTTTTGCTGATGACATAGTCATTTTTGCAACTACCCCATCAGAGCTACAGAGTATGATCCAGGAACTTGCTGACAAGAGTAAAGAAGTGGGATTAAAAATGAACTTTCAGAAGACAAAAGTGATGTTCAATGCTTTTACAAGAAATGAAGATTTATCGATTGATGGAGAAAAGCTGGAGATAACAGACACATACATTTATCTTGGACAGCAGATATCAAGTGAGGGTCACATTGGTGAAGAAATTAATCGGCGTACAAAACTTGCCTGGAGCGCTTTTGGAAGAAACAGCATAATTTTCAAGAGCAATATGCCATTATGTCTTAAAAGAAAAGTGTTTGATCAATGCATCCTTCCAGTGCTTACGTATGGTGCAGAGACGTGGACCTTAGCTAAAAGAGACATACAAAGGCTGCAGACAACTCAAAGAAGCATGGAGAGGTGCATGCTTGGTGTAACCAGGAGAGATAAGAAGAGGAACATGTGGATCCGAAAAATGACAAGAGTGGAAGACATCATGATCAGAGTTAAATCCCTGAAATGGCAATGGGCTGGACATACTGCCAGAAGAACAGACCATAGATGGACAGCCGAAATTTTAGATTGGATTCCAAGGGACAGGAAAAGACCCAGAAGAAGACCACATGGGAGATGGGTGGATGAAATTCGAAAGTATGCAGGGGGGACATGGAGGAGACTGGCACAAGACAGACCGCTGTGGAGGAAACTTGGAGAGACCTTCGTCCAGCAGTGGATTGATAATGGTTGACAATGATGATGATGATGATATACACAAATAGGATGGTGCTACTCTTAGTTTGGATGAAAATTCCTCGTACTGTGTTGCATATGGTATCAATTCTAACCATGTCATTTTTGTTTGATCGTTCGTGCATCCATAAGCAGCTGCCACTACCGTGTGTGCATGCTGCCGTATCACACTTAAAGCAATGCAAATAATTCACTGAAGAGTTATCGATCACACATTTTCCAAGATTTTCATGCGTAATAAATCCTGATTTATTTAGTTAAATTTCTTTGCGCTTATTTTCGAAGGCTTTTTCCTGTACATATCTAAATTTCCTGACAAACAGATTTGCTAAGTTCTAAAAGTTTAATTTCACTTTCTGTTTCTTGCGTGATGAGGTGGATGTTTGTTATAAAACTGAATAATAGCATGTTTATACAAAAAGTACATCATCATAAATATTTGTAAAATATTTTGCAGTATTCTCACAAGAATCGCAACTTCTGATGTCGAATACCAAGGATTTCGCATCCCGAAAGGTTTGCACATACATGTTCCGGTGTTTCATCTGCATCATAACCCAGAACATTGGACTGATCCAGAAACTTTCGATCCAGATAGGTACATTTCGAACTTTTTTCTATGTGTATGTCACACACACTTTTATCAATTGCTTTTAGTTTTTACATGCTTCGATTTTAAAGCATTTTGGCCACTTCCGGCATGCACCATGAAAAAAAATCATCAATCAACTGAAGTAAAATATATTCTGATGCTTTCCGCAAAAGTGGGGAAGTGTCGTCAGACCGACTTACTGGGAAATGATGGCATCACTACTAGAAAATATGTCATTTTGCGACCTAGAAATGCTTTAAACAAAAGTTTTAAATATAACAATGCAAATACTGGGTATTGATGAAGAATAATTCAATTTACGCTACTTAAGGGATAAAATAAAGCACATCAAAAACCGAACTACTTCACAAAATATTAGTAAGATAAAGTAAGTGAACACATCAGCTTGTGGCATTGGTATGCACAGCAAAGCTTAATTTATTTTGTTGATCAGTTGGACTGTCCATGAAACTTTTCTAAGTAATACGTGTTGTGAGTTAATGAAATTTCGTTCTTCTGCTAGTTTCTAAGACGGTGAACGACATGGGTATTTAAGTGCACAAGAAAGATTAAGGAATTTATAATAAAATTGCTCGTGAGCACCATCTTTACAATTGAGTAAAGAATGGATTTCAATTAAAATTCAAGCAATAAGTAAACGTGAACTGATTTCAAACATTATGAATTGTGAAAACGTAAAGTGATTGATAAGAAGCCAGCTGATGTGAGAAAAAAGTCAAAATGAAACAAACCGTTGCATTTTAATTATAAATTAATTATCTACATTAGAAAATTTTAAATGACATGTATAAGACTTTGTTGCTGTAATTGATAGATGTAGCTGCAGTGCAAACTCACAGGCTTAAAAATCGAGTTCATATTGGGTGTCCTAAAAGCATCTCACTGTTTTGCAATTAAACATTTAAAATCATTAGCAAAAAAAAATTGTCTTTATAAATGGTACTACGTTCACGAGGCGGGATAACTTTAACGCAATAGCAAACAAATCAATTTATGCGGATGAAATTAAATTCGTTTGTATGCGTATAAATCAAAGAAATCCTTATCATACTGAAAAAGAAAAGAAGTAAGCGCTATTTGTATACACTAGTCGATCACAGTACATACATTATATTAAGGTGCCAAAAATTGGGAAAGGCGCTACCATTTCCATTACATGCCACCACACCCAACACCCATGCGGTAAATGGTATCATCCGCAAATGACGTATATATAGATGCAGATATCTCCAGATCATATTTTATGGGTGAGTGGTGGTTTATTCTGCATGAAACAAGTATTCTGCATATTCCCATGTATATTCATCGTTGCTGGTGGAATTCCTTTTCTCCAACCTTGGTCTTAGAGGCAATACTTTTGGTTCCTGTGTCATTACCATCTCTTGGTCGACAGCGCACTTGCCTTAGAGCTACGCAAGCTGTAGCACTAGCAATTCAGAAGACAGCATACCAAGATTTAAGCGATTTTGAACGTGGTAAGATAGTCAGCGTAAGGAGATGGGTTACTCCATTTCAGAAATTACTACGAAATTTTAATTTACGCGGTCAACAATTTCAAAGGTTGTACCTGCACTACACAAACTCAGGGAAAACATCTAGAGTGCGAGCCGGTTTGGCTGTAGAAAAGCCCTGGATCATCGTGGAAAGCGATGTCTGGCACGCATCATAACATTCGCCCGTAATGCAACATTGCCGCAGATCACAGCGCCATTCAATGCTGGGGCCAATACTAACTTCAGCATTCGGACACTGCAACGTTCCCTGTGTTCTATGGGGTTCCGGACCAAACGGTACAGCCGAATGCCAATGCTGACCCCACGACACAAGGCTGTGCACCTGGCCTGGGCTTGGGAAGACAACCATTAGAGGCGAGATGACTGAGAATGTGTAACTTGGTCCAACGAATCGCAGTACCAACTGATCCGGGCAGATGGGCGAATCCGGATGAGGCGACAACCCCACGAGACAATATATCCCGCATGCCTACAAGGGACAGTGCAGGCCACCGGTGGCTCTGTTGAGGGGTGGGGTGTTTTCAGCTGGCATGCATTAAGACCCCTAATACATCTGCAGGCAGCTCTAACCTATGGAGGCTACATGATCATCCTTAGGGATCATTTGCATTCATTCATGTCATGCAACCACTCTGACGGATGCGATCTTTTTCAACACGACAATTCAGCACCGCACATGTCCATAGTCGCTTGATTATGGCTGGAGGAACATTTCACGGCGTTTGGCATCCTGACTTGGCACCCTCGTTGTCCAGATTTAAACTGCATCGAACACATTTGTGATGCTGTTCAACGTGCCGTCAATGCCAGGGATCCTCTATCGGCGGAATTGTTGGAGGCTCTTCAGGAAGCGTGGTGTGCACTATCTCCACAGTACTACAGAGAGCTCGTGTAGCACATGTCCCGTTGCGTTGCTGTCGTTATCGGATCGCGAGGAACACCAATGCGGTATTAAAGAGAAATCCCAGTTTTTTGACATTTCAGTGTATGTACAACATTCACTTAAATTATTTACCAATACAGCAAGATTTTTAGTATCTTTAAATCTGTAGTAGTTTGGGTACATAGTAAATTTTTAAACTGCATTCTCAGAACTATAGATTTTTGGAGGCGCACCTACTGTAAAAGCACAAAGCGCAAAGGTGTTTTCTGTCTACTTGACGCCCTTTTATAAATTAATTAAAGCCCCCATACAGTACGAGTAGTCATATTTAAATTCCAGTTGCCATAATTTTATGAGCAACATTTGTGGTTTTCATGCATCACAACCACTCTAGGTGAAACGAGAAGTGGAGACACCTTAAATTTGCCGTAGAGGAAAGAGCTGGAGGAGTATGAAGAAATATTTGATATTTTTACGTTTTAAATTACATAGCCTTAGAAAGACATTTTCCCGTGCAATTTCGTTAGACTGTGTACCAAGATTTAGCAATGTGTTTTGCAAACGCTATTTTCCTGAGTAAGGCGCCCTACCAAAGAATTACAGCTTTTCTATGGTCCGAAAAAAATCAGTCGCAGAGGATTTGATATCAGCTAAGAACTAGATTAAAGGCATAAAGAACTACCGAATGGAAACAAATGCTCAAGAAGTAGAATTGTTTGAGATCATATGTGTAATTAATTTTATTAAAGTTCTGTGTTTTATGTGCTTAACTGTGCTTTTGTGTCTGCAGCAAATTCTAATCAGTCATGATTTCAAAAGTAAAAGGAAAATGTTAGACTTCATTCATTCCATGTTAGATAAATGTTAGACTTCATTCATTTCGAACTAAACTGTTGTAGAAATTTTTCAATACTGTATCGTAAAAAAGACAACAACATAGATTTACGGGGTATCGTTTACTTGATCGAAAGGTCACTTGACCGAAAATCACTTCGCCGAAAATCACTTGATCGAAAGGTACATTTCACCGAAGGGTCATTTGACCGAAAAGTTCATTTCACCAAAAGGTCACTTCACCTAAAAGTTCATTTCATCGAAAGGTCACTTCACCTAAAAGTACATTTCATCGAAAGGACATTTGATCGAAAAGTTCATTTCACCGAAGGATTACTTTACCTAAAAGTTCATTATATTGAAAGATCATTCCACCGAATGGTTAGTTTATCGAAAACTAAGAATTTTATTGTTGGAGATCTGTTGGAGTGTGGTGCGGGTTTTTGAAAAACTGGCCACTTAAACATTATCGGATTGTATAAAAAATACACTTTTAATTTCTATGTATGAAACACCTCCTCATGAGTAGGTTCTTCCAAATTTAAGATTAATTACAAGGCCTAGATCTGTGCCTTTTAGTCAAATTTTAATCCACCGAGCTCATATCCATAAGGGTTACATATCAAATCAAGTAAGTAATGTTTCAGTTTTACTCAACCACAAAACATTATTTTTTTGGCCATAGGCCTAGGTACAGGCCATTTTAACAGATTTTAACCCTACTCGTATTGATAAGCATTACATAAAATGTAACGTAAGATATATTGCACTTTTGCTCAAACCTAAAATATTAATTTTAAGGACTTATAGGCCTAGATCTGGGAATTTTTAGCAAATTTTAATCCTTCTTGTTCATATTCATAAGGTCTACATAGCAAAACAAATTAATAATGTTGAAGTTTTACCCAGACCCTAAAAAACGTTGATTTTAAGGCCTTGAGCCTAGATTTGGGCCCATTTAGTAAATTTTAAGCTACAGTGCTCATATGCATATGGTTTATATAACAAGCAAAGTTAAATAATTTCGTACATTTACTCAGACACAAAGAATTAATTTTAAGGCCTTATAGGGCTCAGTTTAGGCCTTTTTAGCAAATTTTAATCACCCCACGTCATACTCATAAGATTCACATATGAAGTCAAGTGAATAATGTTTCACATTTACAAAGGTACAAAAATCAATTTTAGGCCTCAGCTTAGGCCTTTTCATCAAATGTCAGTCATGCATGCTCATATTAATTACCCACGCACTCGAGTTAGTAATTTTGCACTTTTAGCCATGGGTGCTCATATTAGTTTGCACACGAAATCAAGTTAATAATTTTGCACTTTTTCCCAGGCATAAAACATTTAATTATAAGGCCACAGGCCTGTACCCTCTTAACATATTTGAAGCTGTCGTGCTGATAGTCATAAGACTTGCATAACAAATTAAGTTAATAATGTTGCACATTTATTCAGGCAAAAAGAATCAATTTTAGGGCCCTGGGCCTCGGCTTAGGCCTGTTTAACAAATTTTAATCCTGCGTGCTCATGTTTATAAGGTTTACATAAAAAGTCAAATTAATATTGTTGTGCATTTTTTCAGGCAAAAAAAAAAATCTAATTTAAGGCCCTAGGCCTCGGTTTAGGCCTTTTTAGAAAATTGTAATCATGTGTGCTCATGTTCATAAGGCTTGCATAAAAAGTCAAGTGAGTAACGTTGCACATGTTTTCAGGGAAAACAATCAATTTTAGGGTCCTAGGCTTCGGCTTAGGCCTTTTTAGCAAATTTTAATCATGCCTGCTCATGTTTATAAGGTTTACATAAAAAGTCAATTTAATAATGTTGCATATTTTTTCAGGGAAAGAGAATCAATTTAAGGGCCCTAGATTGAATAATCAATTTTAATGGCTTCTTTTGAGCCCGCACGATTAAAATCTGTTAAAAGGCCTAAGGAGAGGCCTGAAATTGATTATTTTTGCCTGAATAAATGTGCAACATTATTAACTTGACTTTTTATCTAAACCTTATGAATATGAGCACGCACGTTTAAAATTTGCTAAAAAGGCCTAAGCCGAGGCCTAGAAACCTAAAATTGATTACTTTTGCCTGAAAAAAATGTGCAATCTTATTAATTTTACTTTCTATGTAAACCTTATGAATATGAGCACGCACGTTTAAAATCTGTTGAAAAGGCCTAGGCCGAGACCTAGGGACTTAAAATTGATTCGTTTTGCCTGAAAATATGTGCAACATTATTATTTTTATTTTTTATGTAAACCTTATGAACATGAGCACTGAACATGACTTTTATGTAAACCTCATGAGCGTGATTAAAATTGGCTAAAAAAGGCCTAAGCCTAGGCCTAGGGACTTAAAATTAATTATTTTTGTCTTAAAACTAAATCTTTGCGTTTTCTGTGGCACGGAGAAATCAAAATGCAATTTGAGTGTGATCCCCCAACGTTTCGGTGATCTGCTTGCCAAACTTGCACCACGCTTCAACAGATCCTGTAATGAGATCCAAAGTTTTCGATAAACTGACCCTTCGGTGAAATGACATTTCGATGAAATGAACTTTTAGGTAAAGAGACCCTTCGGTGAAATGTACCTTTCGAGCAAGTGACCCTTCGGTGAAATGAACGTTTCGATCAAGTGATCTTTCGGTGAAACAATCTTTTCGGTGAAGTGATTTTCGGTCAAGTGACCCTTCGGTGAAGTAAACGTCGGGCAAATGAACCAGACCCAGATTTACGTTTATGATTCAAGTGCAAACAAGAAGAAAAAGCAGATATTCTCAATGTGACTTTAGCTTGATGTTGCTTGATGACTTCACTGACACTTTATATTCTTTGTATGAGTCTTTCCCTGTTACGTAAAAATTCATGTGGTCAGGATTTCATTAGTCACCAACACGAAGCAGAAATTCCTCAAAACCTTGTTAAAATCATCTTGGTTTCAGAATGATTTTCTCTAATAAAAATACTAAATTAATCTGGATATTATTCGGCGAATTCGGTTATGAGAGTGGGTGTGAGTCTAATATTCTTTAGAGAGTTGAAAAAAGGGAATGCTTTCTTCATAGTATTAATTATCGCGTTTTCTTATTAAGAAACACACTCAATTTTAGTGGAGCAACTTTTACAGTAAAGAAAGGAGACAGAGAAAGAAACAGCAATTGGAGAAAATTAAAATAATATCTGTTTCCAGTTTGCACATGCCATTACTCATTAACTGGAAGCGAAAAGTAAATAGCACACAAAGACGATTCTAACTAATATGCAGACCTCCACTTTTCGTTTAATGGCTCTTATACTTAAGATTGGAAGATCGTACCAGTTTTAAAGGTATTTGTTGTTGTTTTCCAGTGGCACTGCAGTAGACGAGAGGCAGGAGTAATTGTAATTGTACCAATGTGGGGGTACGTTGACCCAGCACCACGACCTAAGGTCTAATGTGCATCCCCAGCCCTAATCTCGAAAGAGACCAGATGCACGAGCAAAGGCAAGAATGCTCTTGACTGGCACTAAAGAGATATCACTTGGTCTCAAGTTATGAGTACCAAAGTGTTCAAAAGCCTGAGTGCTGCAAAAAAGTCACAAAGAAAATGCAAGGAAGTCTCCTCTTCAAGATGGCATCCACTACAAAGTAGATCCTCTTTCACCCCAATCAAATTACGGTGCCTATTAAGATCACAGTGTCCTGTAAGTAGACCAACAATCAGTCCAATATCCTTTTTTGGCAGTTTAAGGAGTACCTTAGCTCTATGTGGCAAGGGTCCTTGACTAAGTTCCTTTGCCTGCCTCTGTTCCTTGGTAGCATGCCAGAGGTCAAGCTGCTTAGTCCTCAGCAGCCTTTCAGTTAGTCCTCTGGCCACACCAGAGGCGAGCCCTAATGCAGGCTCTGGACCATAAAAAGCCTGCTCTGCCCCCTCTTTAGCAAGAAGGTCAGCTTTTTCATTACCTACAAAACCCCTATGTCCTGGCACCCAGAACAGTTGCACTTTTTCCCCGTTTGCCAGTTCAATTAGGGTCTGGAGGCAGTTCCAAACAATTTTGGATGAAATGCGGCACTGACAAAGTGCCAGTAAAGTAGCCTGGCTGTCTGAACAAATCTGGATACGCACATTGTGATACCCTTTGATCAGACATTCTGAGGCACATGCCAAAATAGCATACACCTCAGCTTGGAACACAGTAACATGCCTTCCAAGGCTTCGGCATGAACCGTAACCTCTGGATAGGCAGAGACAAGAGTAAAATTTAGTAGGGGAAAAACGAATGGATATCTGAGTAAGACTAAAGGATATCTGATGAAAGGATGTAAATAAGCTAAACAAGACGTAATCATTGGAAGAGCACACGAAGGACACGAATTCCCAAGTCTGCACAAATAAATTCGACAAGATATTGTGATAAGATGAGGACAGGAAAGTTATGAATTACACAGGTGTTGCCAAATAAATTGAAAGAGAGACAGTGATGAAGAAAGCAGGGAAAAGCGTCTAGTGAGAGAGGTGGTTTAAATTCTGCTAGAGACGCTGCTGAGGAAGAGTTAGAATCTTGCCGGAATGACAGAGATGGGTATAAAACATATGCACAACTGATTTTAATCGCATGTGCTTGTAACTTCGTCAAAACACGGCTCCATATTCGGAGCAGATTTTAATAAGTCGGAAATTTAATGTTCAGAAAGTTTACAATTTTAGTCAACTCGCTTTATCTCTCATCACCTACGTATGAATATTGATACTTTGAAATAGAAGGTGGCAAACACGGCATTTGTTTGCAAATTGTGTTTTATAGTTGAAGTTCATTTTAATAGAGAAAATTTCTTTGATCTGATTGAACTGGACACAAGGATATTTTACTACTATGCATTAACGGACAACGATAAAACTTTAATGAGTTTTCATTGCTTAAAACTTATTCATTACAGGTGAATACTTTTTCGTTTTAGGTTTCTGCCGGAGAACAAAACATCTGATTTCAGTGCAACCTACGTTCCATTTGGAACTGGACCAAGAAACTGCATAGGAATGAGATTTGCTCTTATGGTGGTTAAAATGACCCTGGCAAAACTCCTGCCTCTGTTTGATTTTGCGTCAGTTGATCGGGATGGAGAGGTCTGAAGATCTTGATTTCTAACATGCATTTTCAAAAGTGCAAAATAAATGTATGTTTTAATCCTTATTAAATATTTATGTTGAGACATAAAGTGAAAGAAAACAAGGAAATATGAATGGTCTAACCTGGTGGCCGTTTTCTTTCTTTATTTTCTTATTTCCTCCCTAAGACTGATGCTAGTCAGTGACTACTGTTATTTGTTTTAGTAAGTTCGTATTACTGAATCACAAAATGATCATGAGGAAGCAGACACTTTCATTCATACCCGTCGATATACTGTACACTCTGGTTGCATACTTTGTTCATAAGCACAGGAATGAATAATCATGAGTATAGGACTGTCCACTGAATTCATTTGTGGAACACACACAAATTACCTATAGGAATAAGTTCCTTTCAAGATAATTCCTACAAAAAATTTTAAGTAAGATAAATACTTCGTGCTAGATGATATATCAAAAATTCGGAGCTGTCGGAGGCACGATTAAAAAGTTGATTAAGAACTTGTAATTAAAATTTACATTTTTTACAAGTTAAAACTACAGATAAAATCACCCATAATGGCAAACACTTTCAAAGTTACCTTAGCTTCATCATTAGGCCAAATCACGAAAGGACGGGCACAGGCAGTTACATAAAGTCATGGAACGATACAAATGATCAGTGTTGCCAAACTGAAAATGGTATACTACAAATAATTATAGGAAAATGGAACTTACATATCTGGAGAATTACCAGGTGTTACACTCAGCTGATTCAACAGCAGGATCCAGGGGCGAGGTATGGTCACAAACAAGTCGTCATTACAACAGCTGGAGGAAAAGCGTGTTATACAAAGACTTTCCGCAAGTAACAAAGAATGTTTATCAGGTGCAGAAGCTAGTAGTGAGGTACGACTCCAGTCTGGGAAATGTTCACCATGCGCAACTGTGCGGGCTAAGGCAGAAGACGTTGAACCGATTCGCACTGCGTATTTGTGCTCCGCAACACGGACTTCCGCCGAGCGTAGAGTGGAACTTATGTAAGAGGTGTCCTCAGAGTCCGGAGTATTAAACAAGAGTGGAATGTTATAAACACCATGCCTGTGTGACCTTATCTCGGTCCTTGCGCAACAGATTAAACAAATTACGCGTGCGTTTTCCAAAAGAGATGCAAAACTTGGCTCAGTTATTTCTAAGAATGTTGACAATGGATGGATTGTAATTACTCGCCCCTACATATCGTGTTATGGGTGACTCCCGTTGTAACGTCGTGAAGTGGAGGCGATGAATCCTTCTGTCCAGGCAAAATATATCGTCATAGGAATAACCAAACTTGGAAGCAATGGTCAAAATCTTCTGATATTACGCCCGTTGTAGACATGGTGTTGAAAAGTGGGAGTAGGAGCGTTTGCGTAGAAATCTAAACGCAGCTAGCTTAGCTTATGGCTTCGATCTCCGTTACTTGCGGAAAGTCTTTGTATAACACGCTTTTCCTCCAGCTGTTGTAATGACGACTTGTTTGTGACCATACCTCGCCCCTGGATCCTGCTGTTGAATCAGCTGAGTGTAACACCTGGTAATTCTCCAGATATGTAAGTTCCATTTTCCTATAATTATTTGTAGTATACCATTTTCAGTTTGGCAACACTGATCATTTGTATCGTTCCATGATTTTATGTAACTGCCTGTGCCCGTCCTTTCGTGATTTGGCCTAATGATGTAGCTAAGGTAACTTTGAAAGTGTTTGCCATTATGGGTGATTTTATCTGTAGTTTTAACTTGTAAAAAAATGTAAATTTTAATTGCAAGTTCTTAATCAACTTTTTAATCGTGCATCGGACAGCTCTGATTCTTGACCATAAGAAACATTTTCTTGAAGATAATTCATATACGTTTGATTGAATCATATAAGTTTATATAAGTTTGATTGAATCACTCATATAAGTTTGATTGAATCATTCATATAAGTTTGATAAAAAATATAATTTACACTGTTCAATTAGAGCTCCTGTTCTTTAAGCTGTTCAGGCTACTCTGTTACTTTCTGTTTGTTCATTGCTTATTTTGGTTTCTCTTATTTCATTTCGCCATATTTCATATTTTTTTAAAATCTCTATCCGTACCTGTTCATAAGTTATGGACAAATTGAAAATCCCAATAATCTTTCTTCCGACAGTGACTATTTGGTTTATGGAGGGCCTTTAACTTTTAAAATAACTGTTCATGCGTAGAAATCTAAAAGCAGGTGATGCGTAACATCATATATATATATATAGGATGTAAGGTCAGGTGATGCGTAACATCATAGCCTCTCCTTGACAAATGTCCAACCCCGCCTTCTCGTGGTGCATCCTGTTCCTACTAAAGGGGCTCTGACGACCGCCAATAGCGGTATAACTGTACCATCGGGATTAGAGGAAATTCTATCCCACACTCACCAACCCGCTTGGCCAGCGTGGTGAGTTATGGCCAAACCCCTCCAAAATGACTCCACAACTTAAATCTTGGCCCCTCAGTCTCCGGCAGCTGGAATGTACCTGGCCAAGGCAGCGGCCAGTGCGACATGAAGGCAGAGGGTGCTAAGAATCCCCGGAGGACCGGACTAGGCTGCCATCTGATGATGACCTTGGCAACGTACAATGGACGCTCCCTATCTTCTGATTCAAGGCTTCTTGAATTGGAAGAGGAACTACAAAGGATCAAGTTTGACATTGTGGGGCTAAGTGAGGTAAGGAGAAAAGGAGAAGATCTCATCGAACTGAAAAGTGGACATCTCTTCTACTATCGTGGGACAGATACTGGCAGAACTAGTGGTGTTGGATTTATAATAAACAAGAAACTGAAGGATAAAGTGGTAGAAGTTGAAAGTTCCTCTGAAAGAGCTGCACGGCTTGTTATCCAACTCTCGAAAAGATACCAGGCTCAGATTATTCAAACTTATGCACCCACCACAAGTCATCCTGAAGAAGAAATTGAAGAATTTTATGAGGAAATTTGTCATCTAAATAATAAAGGTAAGCAACACTTGAAAATAATTATGGGAGATTTCAATGCAAAAATAGGGCAACAGCAACAGAATGAAACTTCAGTAGGTAAATTCGGTCACGGCAACAGAAACCAGCGTGGAAATACTCTCGTTGAGTTTGCAGAGGCAGAAGGGTTTTTCATCTTGAACTTCTTCTTCAAGAAAAAGCCACACAGGAAATGGACATGGAGACATCCAAATGGGACGACAAGTGAAATTGATTTTATTATGTGTAACAAAAAATTCGTCATAGAAGACTGCAGTGTGCTAAACAAGTTCAACACAGGTAGTGACCATAGATTGGTGAGATGTAAGATGCACCTCAACACTAAACTTGAACGTGGCAAGCTCATAAGACAAACAAAATCTATTGACATAACCAATATTGAAAACACCATAATACCTTCAAGTTGGAACTGAAGAACAGGTTCTCTGCTTTAGAAGGCCTAACATCGGAAGAAGTGGACATCTCTGAAGTTAACAGAAAAGTAACCAAAGCTCTTATGGAAACAGCAACAAAATTAGCTGGGCCTAAGAACAAGTTGCATGTAAATAAATTATCAGGAAAAACGAAAATGTTGATGCAAAAAGAAGAGAGATGAGGACAACTAAAGAAGATGTGACTTCCAAAGTGGAATATATAGAGCTATGCAAGACAGTACGAAAAAGTATCACTGAAGACGTAAGAAAATTCAACTGTGAACTAGTGAGGAAAGCAATTGAAAACAACCAAAGCCTAAAGATAGCAAAGGGACATCTCAGTAAGGGAAGAAAACAGATTATGGCACTGAGAAAAGAAGATGGTTCTGTAACAAGAAATAGAGGCGAAATTTTGACAAGAGTGAAAGATTTCTACTCCAAATTATATGAAAGGGATGATACATGCACTCCAGACATCATGAAAGATACCAGTACCAGAGTTCCTCCAGTCCTTCCAGCAGAAGTTGCACATGCAATCAAGAACATGAAGCGGTTAAAAGCTCCAGGAGAAGATGGAATTACTGTAGACATCATACAAGAAGCAAGTGGAGAAATCGAAACAGTACTCGCCCAAATTTTCACTCGATGCCTTAATGAAGGAAAGATTCCTGAGGATTGGAACAGCGCTACAATGATCCTGCTACATAAGAAAGGTGACATTGAGGATCTCGGAAACTACAGACCTATCAGCCTCCTATCAGTAGTTTATAAAATCTTCACTAAAGTTCTTTCACACCGCTTGAAGGTAACACTGGACATGGCTCAACCGAGAGAACAAGCTGGATTCAGGAGGGTGGCTACAGCACAATAGATCATATCCATGTGCTGAGAGAACTAATTGAAAGAGCGAGGGAATATGAACTTCCATTGTGCATGGCTTTTATCGATTATGAAAAAGCCTTTGATTCGGTGAAACCATCAGCAGTTACAATGGCTCTGAAAACCTGCGGTATTGAAGATGCATACATTAATATTATTAATAACATCTATGAAAATGCAAGTGCAAAGATTAGGCTGTTTGAAAATACAACACACATAAAAATTGGAAAGGGAGTGAGACAAGGGGACACCATATCTCGAAGCTCTTTAATGCCACATTGGAGGGTGTTTTTCAGTCACTGAGCTGGGAAAACAAGGGAATAAAGATTAATGGAGATTATCTAACCCACCTTCGTTTTGCTGATGACGTAGTCATTTTTGCAACTAGCCCATCAGAGCTGCAGAGTATAATCCAGGAACTTGCTGACAAGAGTAAAGAAGTGGGATTAAAAATGAACTTTCAGAAGACAAAAGTGATGTTCAATGCTTTTACAAGAAATGAAGATTTATCGATTGATGGAGAAAAGCTGGAGATAACAGACACGTACGTTTATCTTGGACAGCAGATATCAAGTGAGGGTCACATTGATGAAGAAATTAATCGGCGTACAAAACTTGCCTGGAGAGCTTTTGGAAGAAACAGCATAATTTTCAAGAGCAATATGCCATTATGTCTTAAAAGAAAAGTGTTTGATCAATGCATCCTTCCAGTGCTTACGTATGGTGCAGAGACGTGGACCTTAACTAAAAGAGACATACAAAAGCTGCAGACAACTCAAAGAAGCATGGAGAGGTCATGCTTGGTGTAACCAGGAGAGATAAGAAGAGGAACTCGTGGATCCGAAAAATGACAAGAGTGGAAGACATCATGATCAGAGTTAAATCCCTGAAATGGCAATGGGCTGGACATACTGCCAGAAGGACAGATCTTCGATGGACAGCCGAAATTTTAGATTGGATTCCAAGGGACAGGAAAAGACCCAGTAGAAGACCACATGGGAGATGGGTGGATGAAATTCGAAAGTATGCAGGAGTGACATGGAGGAGACTGGCACAAGACAGGCCGTTGTGGAGGAAACTTGGGGAGACCTTCGTCCAGCAGTGGATTGATAATGGTTGACAATGATGATGATGATGATGATGTAGGAAAAGTTACTGGCATGAACGATGATAAACAGTTCATACATATACCAGCGAAAGCTTAATTTAGGTTGATTCCAGAACTTTTGTTCCTGATTTCTCTGAAACTCTTTTCTAAGTATCATGGCACACCCATGTTTTCATCTTCTAATTTTTTTAACATTTGTTTTATTTTGTTCTGTCCATAATCATATGTAGTTGTACTATAATTTTGATCCTCTGCCGGCGGTAGTAACTTTTCTGGTTCCTTATTTTGCCCACATTTCAGTATCATTGGTTAATAGACGACTAGGTCATTCGCTACCTTCGGCAGCTTTTCTTTTTAGAAACATTATGTTCCAATCAAAAGTATATGCCCGTGATAGGGTAAGACCTCTTTTATTTTCGGGTGTGCTTCGCACTCCAAAAGAAGCAAAAATCTCATTTTCTTTTTCTTCAGTACCAAAAACAACTATGAGTTGTTTTGGTACTGTATTTTAAACATATTTTAAGGTGCATAAACAGTAATTCGATAAAATCTGAAATTATTCTTGACCTTTTTTCTGCTCGTGTAGCTTTTAAGTAAAATGTAATCCTTTTTTGCGTTCAACATACACTATATTGACAAAAGTCACCGGACACCTAGAAAAGAAACACAACATAGCATTTATTGGCATACATTAGTACGGTGTTGGCCCACCTTTGGCCTTAATGCATGCACTGACCCTTCGAGACATGCTTTCGACAAGGTTTTCGAACACAGCGATAGGTATGCACTTCCATTCAGTACACAATGCTGCCGCTAACTGTTGCTTAGTAGTACGCCTTGGTTCCAAACTTCTAACGCGGCGCTCTAATTCATCCCATAAGTGCTCTATGGGATTAAGATCAGGGCTCGGTGCTGGCCAGTCTACACACGATAAGAAATTATCGTCAAACCACACCGTAACAGTCCTTGTTTTATGGCTCTTGCTGGTACCAACAAAGCTCGGTTCTATAGTATTGCCACAGAGTTGGTAGAGCGTAATTGTTCAGAATATCGAGGTAGACATGTTGGTTAACAGGTTTGTCCACGATAACCAATGGGCCAGTACCATACCACGAAAAACACGCCCACACGAGTACACTGCCAGCTCCAAACTTGACCGTAGGAACAGTACACTGCGGTAAATATCGTTCTCTCGGCTACCGCCATACCCACCCACGGCCATCAATCAGACTGATGGATTGTTCATCTGGATTCATGAGTCCATAGGACCCGTCTCCATTGATCTACGGTCCACGATAAATGTTCTTTACACCATGCTAAACGACGAGTAGCATTCCGAGTTTAGATGAAAGGATTATGAGCAGCCGCACAACCACGGTAACCCATGGAATGAAGTTTTCTGCAAATGGTACGTGTACATATCGAGGTTCCAGCAATTTTACTCGCCTGTACACTGAGGTCTTTCGCAGTACTCGGTCGATTAGCTGTAAATTCTCTCCTGAGGCTTCGACGTCCTCTATCACCGATTTTCTTTGGTCTGCCGGTACGTTTTGTTGCTTCAGGCACGCCATGTGTCTTCCACTTATTCAGTACATCCAAAACAGTCGAATAGGGTATATTTAAACGCCTCCCGGTTTCTCTTATGGACAACCCACTAATATAACATCCAGCAATCTTTCCTTTCTCAAAGTCAGTTCTCTCCAGCCGCGACATTTTCACTCAAAATCACAGTACGATTCTGTACCGCGCATTTTAACAACGTAGCAGATCCGTTCATTGGCTTTTGAAAGGTATCCGGTGACTTTTGTCAATATAGTGTATACTGTATAATCTAGTTTTGTATTATGATACTTAAATGCATCAATATGCTTTTAAGTAACCCATCTTTCTAAATACAAACATGCAGTTACGCCACCTAGCAGGAGCTGTCATTGGAAAATCAAAACTGTACGAATGCTCTTGGCAGTGGTTACAGCTATTCGATAAAAACAATTCTTCTTCGTCTTTTCTGGAAGATGAGATATCGTAGGAAACACAAATACGTATTTACACCACTTAACGTAAACAACGCACCATCAGGAAAATCAGACAACGCTTGGAAAATGTTAAGTACCTGCTGCAAGAAGAATTTTTCCCATACGGCTTTTAAAGTGGAGATATGGCGCCTAGTTCAAATATGCACTCAAGCGTCCATGGGAAAAATTCTGAATCACTGAAATCGGAAAATATAAGCATAATGTTTGCCGTTGTTATAGATGTCTGGCAGAAAACGAATTCTTCCGATTTTACTTCTTGAAGAGGCGATATGTTATACACATGCGAAAGGATCAAGTAATTGCATAAGACATCAGTCAGTTTTCGTACATCAGTATGTCTGTCAGAAGACTTTAAAAAAGTGTTAGAATCAACAAATCAGTGACAGCTTTCTCACATGTATTTTATATATCTCGGCCGTGAAAGAATATATCCGTTTACGAAAACATAAGCATTAAGCAAAATTAAATTTTGCTTCGGCTTCACAAAGTTTGACTGCCATTGGTTTTTAATTGATTAAAATGCGCTGTTTTAACATTTGTACTGAGAAATCTCATTAGATGCTCATTTGTTTTCATTTAGTTAGTTGTTTCAATTATTTATAAATTCTTGCCAATTTAATTTAGAATTTATTATATATGAATAATTTTTCTTTATAGGTTGGAATTACGCTCAAACAAAAGGTGATAAGCATGGCTCCTGAAAAGGTATTAGTGAAGCCAATAAGAAGAACTAAGCGATGTGTTTAATCCCTCTATGGCAAATATTATTTATTAACATTCGAAAATATATTAAATGTTAAACAGGGTTGCTTGAAAAATAAAACTACTGTGCTAGTTATGTGGCTTTAATTATTGTTTTTCATGTTTCGTAGAACTTTCTGAATCGAATTTTATCCTCCATAAAACAAAAACGAGAAGTAATTTTATATTTGTACTAGAATTTTCCGCACACCAAATTTTTGCTCACACACATACATACATACATATCACTAAGCTGTTCTCTGAGATTCAGAGGTTAGCTCTAAAAAGAAATACAAACTTCCAGATATTTTTATTTATTGTTGTCGTATCAAACTTCTCCATTTACAGCGAACTTGACATACAACTCGTGCTTCACTAATATCCATTACACGCCGTACACAAGATCTTTTATACTTCATACTCATAATCTTTTTCTCATGCAGACACTCCTGAATCTGATCCACCCATGTCTTCCTTGGCCTTCCTCTGCCTTTCCTTCCCGCCACTTGGGCTAAAAACATTTTCTTAGTAAGCATCTCACCACTCATTCTTTCAACATGGCCAAACCACCGAAGCATATTGGTCTCCACCTTGCTAACAACATTTTGCTTCACATCACGCAACTGCAATACATCTTCATTCCTCACACAATCATACCGTGTCTTGCCACAAACCCCACGTAAGTAACGCATTTCTCCAGCACACAAACTTTCAAAATGTTTTATTCTGAGCGAAATGTACAGGGAATGAATGCGGTAGGCGGCATGTGCCTTTACAATGCCTGAAAATCATAATAACAGGAGTCAGATGTATACAAAATGTGTGCAATTTACATTATGCAGGGGTATATACAATGCAAGTGAAATAGATGAGCGAACTACAAAACATAATTACCGTAGTATGTATTCAAGAAGTGCGCTATTTACAGTATGAGAGGTGTATATATTCAGCGAATGCGCAAGTTACAGTATGAGAGGTGTATATATAATACAGTGCTAGTGAGATAGATGAGCGATGATACAACATAAGTGCAACAGTGTAGGGTGTGATAAATGAAAATATATACGTGAGATTGAATAAATGTACAATTTAGGCGAAGTATATACAGATGTGCGTGAAGCCATATAGGAACAGAGAACGAACTGTGTGCAGCAAGTGAGATATACATACAATGTAATGAAAATATAAATACTAATAACGCAGAACATAATGATGCAATTGAAATGTGTAATATATACAGATGTGTACAAAAAGTGCGTGACTGAGATATGTATGATGCAGACAGTAGTAAAGAATGAGCTTGTAGAGCGGCTCCGAAACGGAGCATACACAGTACCAAGGAATATGTATATGTACAGAATGAACAGCGAAATATATACAGGATGTGTATGTACAATTTATATGAGCAATATGACGAACGAATGAGCAGAAGATATATGACGAAATAAAAACATGCCGCCCCGGTGGCGCAGTGGTCTAAGGCGCTGGCCTCTGATCATTCGTCCGTAAGGGGTCCGGGTTCGAATCCCGGTGAGGCATGGATGTTGTGTTTGTCTTACGGCACTGGCTCTCTCCCTTCCCTGGAACCAGTGACCCTAAATTAGGGACGGGCGACTGCTTATAGCCCATTGAGTTGCTCACGGTGGTCGTTAAACCTCCAATCAAAAAAAAAACACATTTAATATACAGGTACAATGTGAGGCACACAGAAGAAATCACTACAAAGATCACTTATTCAGAAGAGGGCACCACAAAGTAAGTGCACGAGAATACACTGCAAACACTAACAGTAAAAAGATAAACTGGAGATGGGAATATGAAGAATGTACAGAAGAACTAAGTCTGACAAACTTAGGAAGACACTCTCCGGATCCGGTGAGCCAGTCCAGGGTTCATCACAAAGATCAAAGCGGGGAAGGTCCTGACGTAGAGGATGGAAAGTCAAATCAGAAGATGTAGGTCTGCAGAAGGCCCGGAAAACCAGCGGTGTAATGGTGACCATATACTCAGGAACTGCTGGTTCTGGTCAGTGGCCCTGGCTGCGGTAAACGCCAATCGGAGCCTGGAGGTCAACCGGTTGCGGAATTGCGCACAGAGGGTATCTCCTGCATGAAGGAGCGTAGGCACATTAGAGATATGACGGAGTTGCAGATAGAAGCAGTAAATCACATGTTTTGCGAGTACAAAGATGTATGTGCATGGCTCAGATAAAGGCACCGGTAGCGAACAAGAAACCAGCAACGTACTGTATGAAGAAAAAGGCAGCTCTTTGGCACAGAGACACTTGGCAACGGTAAAGGCTAGGTGTAGTAAAGGAAGGATCGCCGGGCAGTACTGGTAGATGTGTAGAACATCAGCATGGTCAGAACAAAAGATGCAGGTGGATGCGGCTACCAGCGTCATCCGAAATAACGTGGCCGGCACTGGCAGGCGGCGGTGAAGGAAGAGCCAGTGAATATTCCTTTCATCTGGTGTCGAGATGGGTGAAGCTGTTGCCAACCACACACTCGGAAGAGCGGCGGGCGGCATTCCTGAAATGAGCTGGGGTGCGGGTGGCAATGGATCCAGAAGGAGAAAACGATCTATCGTTTTCTCCTTCCAGTTTCACTGTCCGTACTCTCTAGAGTACGGACAGTGAAACTGGAGATCGGAAGAAAAGAGCCACGAACAGGAAGAAAAAAAGGAAGGGGAAGAGAAGCAGAAGAAACGAGAAAGAGACCAGCCGGAGAAGCGAGAGCAGGAAAAAGAGTAATGATCGAGGAGCGGAGAGAATCGTAGAGTGCAAGAGAGGCAGAGGTGCGTGGAAGGAAAAGAGAGAGGTCGGAAAAGGGTTTCCATGTTAGATCGGAGGAAAGTAAGTCTCGGACGGATACGATCCCAGCGGGAAGCCAGGAAAGGTCAGTGAAATACGGTGCGTTAGGAGGATGGAGGATGGAGGAGTAGAAGAGGGGTTCAATTAGAAGTTCTAAGGTGGTAGCGGGTGGGGCACGGAGTAGTAGCAGAGAGCGAAGAAAGGAAAGCGCCTCCGAATAAACGGAGGAAAGACGAGAGTGGAGGAGAGAAAAGCGATCCATCAGTAGAAAAGTTGTGAATTTGAAGCGGGGGTTACAGGGAGAAATCATCACGTCTCGGAGAAGAGAAGCTGCGGATCTTGGTTCGCAGAGTAGACGCAGAAGGAATATTATCCGGTGTGCTTTGTAGAGCTGGCGAACATCCAGGAGCGCAATACCACCAGTGGAGATCGGACGACTTAGAGTTGAGACTTGTATCCAATGATGAGCTGACCAGATCATAGTAAAAATGATCCATGTGACTTCAGCAAGATAGTAAGCTGGCATGCGAACAGCTGCCCACACATGAAGACAAGGAGACAGAAGATATGTATGGGCAAGGCGTGTCCGGGTGACGTAAGAGGCGCTGAACTGAGCTTTCCTCCAGAATGCAGCCGATCGAGCAAGGCGACTACGAAGATCAGCCCACATGTTTTTTCGGGTAGCTATGGGAGCTCCCAGGTGTACACCAAGAAATGTCTGAGAAGAAGCAGTCCAGGAGGCGCCCCATGGGGAGTCCGTCTTGGACTCCTAGGCACCACACCACAGGCCGGCACTCTTGGTAGTGTTGAGCATCGCTGAGGAGCAAGAAGAGTAGAGTGCATATACATGAGCGAGGGTATTAAATTGCGACTCCATTCGGACGCAGAAAGTCGCGTCGTCGGCGTAGGTGGAGTAGGTTATAGAGAAGTGCCTGGTGCTTGCCGTGGGAGGAGGAAGAGCCGCAAGAAATGCACGATGTACTGTGCGTAGGAAAGGCTCAAACGCCAGAGCAAATAATTGCCCAGAAAGTGGACACCCCTGTCGTATTCCACGACGGAAAGAAATGGGTGCTGTCAGGAAGGCGGCTGTCTTGACCTGAAAGACGGCGTCACGATAGAGAGCAAGAATAGTGGTAACGAAAACAGAAGGAAAACCAAAAGCTTGTAAAGTAGTTGAGAGAAATGAATGGGAGATATTATCAAAAGCTGCACGTTGGTCTAAATTTAATAGGGCAAGAGATTCAGAATTAGTCCGGGCAAGATGCAGAAGATCACGAAGGAGGTGAAGGTTAGTAGTGATAGAACGACCAGGTACCGTGTAGGACTGGTCGGAAGAGAGAAGATACGGAAGAACTTGATTTAGGCGGCGAGAGAGAATTTTAGTGAACAGTTTGTAATCAAGATTTATTAGTGAAATCGGACGCCAGTTTCCCAGGTCAAGGAGGCCACCCTACTTAGGAAAAATGCCATGTGAGCGACAGTGAAGCCCCTCGGAAGGGATATAGATGCAAAGGCAGAAGAGTAAGCAGCGAGAAGGAAAGGAAGGAGAGAAGGTAAAAAGATAAGATAAAATGATAGAGGGAGGCCGTTAGGACCAGGGACGGCTCGGGGATTGAGAGAAGAAAGTGCAGTCCTAAGTTCAGATGGAGAGATAGGCTGCAGAAGAGAAGCAAAGAGGTAAGAGGGGACTTGAGGGAGAGAAGAAAGTAAAGTATTACACGCAGAAGCAGAAGGTGGAACGGTATCATTGTACTTGTCGGAGAAGTATTGACGAACATGGGAGCAAAGCATATCTGGGTCCAAAGCCACATGACCGTCAGGCAGACGCAGCACACGGAGTCGATGAGAAGAACGGCGCTGATCCACTAACGAAGACAAGAACTCAAAAGAGCAGTCTTCGGGAGACAAGTGCTGGAGACGAAGTCGTAAAATGGCCTGCCTGGCTCGAGGTTCCAGAAGAGCACGGAGGTCTACCAAATATGCTGGATAGAGGGGGTGAGAGGCTCCAAGCTGGGCGAGAACTTGTCGGAGATTGCGTTTTTTCTTGGTGCGCAGATTGGCAACTGTGAACGAGTGGCTCTTGAGAAAGTGGAGCAGGTGTAACTTGACATCCAGCCAGTAACTTAGTGCACAGGATGCAGTGGACAGTCCAGGGTGATAAGAGTGAAGGTGATTCCGGACGTTCGAACACAAAGCCTGGTCATCCAGGAGAGAGGTATCCAATGTCCGGAAGTGAAACTCGGAGCGTTGACGGAAAGAAGAGCTGAACCCAACGGCTTTATGCAGACTTTAGGAATAACTCGACTGCCGCTGGTGAGAGGCGCCAGATGAAGATGCCGGGGGTCCAGTTGACCGTTGAGTAGGCTGTACTGAAGATTTGGAGGCAGTAGCTGCCCGATGAGGGCATAGCGCACTAGGGTGACCAGTGCTCTTACATACCAAACAAAGGGTGCCCACAGTGATGTCAGTGCGCCTAATATGAGTGTCACAGCGTACATTGAGTACCGATGGAACACGTAACATGGCTTCTTCCGAGGGAAAGATCACACGTACGTTACGGCGAAATCCTAAGAGATAACGGTCCTCAGGAACTCCCGGAAATGAGGAGTACGTAATGACCGATCCGACAATACGTCCATAATTCTGAGCGACGGAGAGCAATAGGTCGTCGGATACTTCCGAAGGAACAGGGAAGAAACTGACTGTAGTAGGTGCTTGTGTGAGTGGGGTCGCAAGGAGATGGCGATCGCCGATGGAAATGCCTTCGGTCAGAACTCGAAGAGCGAAGGCTGGAGTCGCAAGATAAGCAATTACTTGACTGGTTCTTCTACCCACGTGAGTAACAGCCTCTTTTGGAACAATTTGTCGAAGGGCAGCGCTGTACGCCGTCAGCTTTGTGTTGGGGAGGCTGCGGAAAAATACACCCAGCCCGATTTTATCAAGAAAAAGCTGACCTTGAGGGCAAGTAGTCGGAACATCCACGTAGATCTGGTCTATACCATGCGTCATCTGATAAGGGCACTTTGAAGAAGGGGGCTGGTGAGAAGAAGAAGAAGAAGTTGACGCACCTGAGGTGACGGCAGCATACGTCACTCCTGGCGCGCGTTGTGATGACGCGGAAGTGGCTGGTGGAAGTGTGACGTCCATGGCGTCGTCAGAAGACGAAGGGGAAGGCAATGGTTCACCACTCTTCGTCAGATGGGAAGGAGATGACTCCATGGGCAAGGCAACTTTGTCACTCTGCGGAGAGGAGGGGCTTTTCAAAGGAAGCCCTCCATTGGCGGATTGCTGCTGAACAGCTGATAGGGATAAAGAGTCACTTCCGGAAGTGAGGATAGAAGCTCCGCTACCCCCGGAAAGTCGCCAGTTGCAATGGCGATAAGATTACAAGCTTTCGCCAACTCGACCAAAGCAGGAAAATAAGGAATGCAACACAGAAAAGGGACTTAGTGACCTAGTAAATGGATCAGAAGTAGGACGGCACCTTCACACACGCCGCAGATACAAAATTAGGAGCTGTAGACTCGGAAATTATCACAAACGGAACAAAATACGAGCACAAAGTAAACAACGACTGTCGTCCAGCACACAAACGACTCCTATGTTTATTCTGCAGTACCCAGGTTTTACTGCCATACATCAGAGTAGGAACAATTACAGTTTCATACACAGCCATGCGGGATTCTTTAGAGAAAACCTCCCAGAGCAGCTATGACTTTCAAAGAAGAATTCACTCGCCTACTGATTTCACCATCCAATTTGTTCTCTCTGTCAAACATGCTTCCTAAATACAGCAACTCATTCACCTGGTCAATCGCAGTGCCCTTTATACTTCCATTATATTCAGTGCTACCCATTCCTCTCTCAAACATCTTAACTTTGGTCTTTCCCTTATTTATACTCAGCTTGAATTTCATGTAAACTTCGTGCATCCGAGTCAACATACTCTGCAACGTACTTTTTCAGTAACAACCTTACCAAACACTTTCCCTGGCACACTTAGTAGGCTAATACCACGATAGTTCTTGCATTCAGTCTGATCACCTTTTCCCTTATACAAGGGAACAATAATAGCATCCTTCCAATCCAGAGGGACCATTCCTAACTCCCAGCACAACCGGCAAAATTTCAGTTAACCAGTCAATTACAGAGTCACCACCATATTTCAACATCTCTGCAGTTATGCCATCAACTCCTGGAGCCCCTTACTATTCTGAAGAGATTTTAGAGCTTTACACACTTCTCTTGAGATGCCTCCTGTGCTTCCATCCCTCACTTCCATCATCTGCATCTGTCTCAGAATCAACTTTGCTTTCCTGATCTAATAACTTACAGAAGTATTCACCCCATCTTTCACTTAACTCATTGAGCTTCCATATCATTTCCCCAATATTATTCTTCACACAACTTACAACTTTGTTTCCCCTATTTTTCCTGAGTCTCATGTACTTTCAGAAAGACTTCCTGTCTTTACAAAACGCCAGTTCATGCCTTTCCACCATCTCCTTCCTATCTTTTGCCTTACTCTGACGAACAAGCTTAGCAGCTTCACGCTTCTTACAGCGATATTCATCCACAGAAACTCTACCTTGGAACATCCCCAAATAGGTTTCCTTCTTTCTCTTTACTGCCTCTTCAATCTCACTATTCCACCAAGCATCACCTCTATTGTTACCCACTATTGTGGTGCCACAAACCTCTTCAGCAGCAGTGACAACACAGTTCTTAAAACATTCCCACTTCTTTTCTACATCCCTCTCACCAGACTTCAGATCCTTCAGTCGTTCTCTGAGTAAGTCAGAATAACGCTGATGATTTTCAAGGAGCCTATCAACCTTTATTCTTTCTATCCTGGGTCTCTTCCTATTCCTTTTCCTCCAACCAACATTAAGTTTCACTCGTAATACTACCAAGTAATTATCAGAACCAACATCTGCACCTCTCATCACACGGGTGTCAACAACTAAGTGTTTCAAACGCTGACCGTAGCCAACAAAATCTATCACACTCTTTTGACCAAGAGTACGATTTTCCCAAGTATATGTGTGGATATACTTGTGGTTGAAACATGTATTAGATACACACAAACCATTCTCAATGCAGAGTTCAATTAATCTTTCACCATTATCATTCACACAAGGATCATTAAACTTACCCAGAACATTGTCAGAAATTGCATTCTGCATATAGCATTGAAATCCCCTGCTATTATAACTTTTTCTTTAGCACCAAACTGGGTCAAAACAGCTTTTAGCTGTTTTGAGCGGAAACTTGAAACTTGGTCGTTCTGGGTGGTGTAGTGGTTAGCATACCCGGGGGTTTTCAGGGAGGCGCGGATTCGAGTCCCACTCCAGGACGATGAAAATGTTCAAGTTTTCGAATATTATCTGACTTACCATCCTTGTCACATTTACGCCAAAAATTGAATTGTCATCTTCAAAATTTGTATGATATGGCGTAATCCCGTATTTATTTCATGATTTCAGCTTTTAGCTCATTCCAGAAATCTTCCTTCTTATCAGAAGGTTCCGAGTCACAAGGAGCATACACTACAGCAATTCTCTGAAGTTTCACTTTCAAACGAATCCAGAGAATTCTCTCACTTACGCAACTATAATGAATCAAGTTGTTCTTCATCTTTTCACTTAAAATCACACCTACACCAGCCTGGCCTCTCATATTATCCAATACTCCAGACCACACACTCAACGTGCCATTCACTTCTTCTACCCCAATTTCCTTCTTTTGGGTTTCACTTACACACAGCACATCCAGTCTATACTTATTCATCTCCTCAATCACCTCACTCATCTTGCCATTTATACCTCTAGTATTCCATACACCAATCTTACATTCACTCAGCCAAGATCTCTTTCTCATACGCCGTTTAGAAAGTCCAGGTCGATTCCGTAGTGGACTGTCCTTCTCAAGTGTGGTAGGTCGACCATATCCCACACTTGAGTCATTCTTAATATTTGTTTTTGTCTTTTTAATCAGGTAAGTACATCAGTGTGGGGGATTAGCCCACAGCTGAGGGTTCCAGTTGGTCATTCAACCTAAGGATTCTGGAACAAAACCCAGTGAGTTGGGGTTTTTTCGCCAATGTCACACAGAACTAGCTGGCACCTCTCCAAAGTTTCTCAGAGGCCCTAGTTGCTGTTGTATGTGCCATTGTTACCCTGGAGCGCCCCGAGGAGGAAACCCATCGCTCACTACGACCGCCAAACGTTTGCTCACAGATTTCTTAAATAGGGTCTAGTGAAAAGGGAAACCCGGAGAAATGATTAGGTGTGATGATTATAAATGCACAAAAGAAAGGAAAATGAAATTACGAAAGTACGTGTATTTCTATCAAACACAGGGCTGAAAACACTTTACATTCAAGAAAGATATGTTCCAAAAACCACAGCAGAATATCAATTAAACAAACCGCGTACCTTTATGAGAGCAAGAAGGTACAGAAGTTTATAAATATTGCTTAAGTACAGCAGAATTCTCGTCAACTGAAGAAAAGAGGCTGAACGCAAAAACGGGATGTCTGTATTAAACTCAAGAGAAAAGAATAAACAATTTACAGTAATTCTATATCCACAAACAATTAACAAATGGAATGAAAATACCCTAGAGAAAAAGTACATACTACCGATAAAAAAAAATTAACTTGTTGGAACCGTTTCGCACACATGGAGGTTCCATGTGGTTCGTACGTGGTGGGACAACATATGACAAATTAGAGGAAAAAAACTTTTGCAACAAGAGATGTCTGAATTCCGGTATTTAAGTACCTAAGTACAGTATTGCGGCTCACCATATTCGCTAAAATGGCGTTGCATACCCTCATAGGTATTCACAATAAAGTCTTGAGATATGGTGTACCGTAATGAAATGAGATGACGTTTCAGTTAGGGTAGGTTTTTCCGGCTCTCCAACTTACCGCTAATCGTTCTCCACACCATGATATCCGGTGTTCAAGTTGTTATAGAAAGTATTGGATGGATTTCCGTTCAGTGGCAAAAGACGCATTCTCCGTCTTCCGACTTCGTTGCCTAAAGTGAATCTGGACCCATCGCAAAAAAGTGTTTTCTCCCAACAGTAAATGCTTCCTGGTCGTTGTTTAAGAGTACACTGTATTGGACATTAGTCAACTGCAACTACAGTATAAGGCGTTTGTGTCCTTTATAAACAAGAGATCAATAGTTTGTTGACAATCGGTTGTGAAAAGTGACACTTTGACGCCGTCCGGCTGTAAACTAAGTTATGAATTACATGCCGTTCTTGTATTGCGATGCTGCGTTGTTGTCTGCCATCATGTCCAGTCGCCATGCGTGCGTGTGTGTGTGTGAATGGCGAGGGAGGGTATGTCTGCAACTGCCTCTCTCCTCCGCTGTTCCAATCTGACACAGTCGGCTTTGCACCATGCTGCAGTAGCGTGCCACACCACCAACACGTCCTTTTATTGAGCTACTTTTCTGTTCCGCACATTGAGCTTGTCAACGAATTGCACCTATAAACTGCGGTTTTTTCTCCGAGGCACAGACCGGTTGTCATTGGTGTGATACACGACTCGTCTTATGCTTCCGTATGCGTGTCTTCTTGATTCACCTATTCTTGTTTCACCTATTTTTCGTACGTCGAAAGTTAATGGGTTCCGCCATTTTAGGCGACGAAAAAGTTCTTGATTCGTCTATTCCTGTCTTGCCTAAAACTTTCACCTGCTAGAGGGGAAGGGTTCACCTATTCCTGTCTCGCCTAAAACTTTCAGCTGCTAGAGTGGAAGGGTTCTCCTATTCCTGTCTCGCCTAAAACTTTCACCTGCTAGATAGTAGGGATTCACCTGGAGAAAACTTCTTGATTCTCCTATTTCTTCTACGTCGAAAGTTAATGGGGCGAGAAAATGCTATTACATTATTTCGCTTAAGCTTTGACGGAGTGATTTTTAAAAAAGATACACCTTTACCTCCCGTGATTTTTTTTAAATCAAAACACTAAATCAGTCGTGTCTTTAAAAAAAGACAATTTTTCCCGTGAAAAAAAAAGCTAGTTTTAGGGTAGGGCTTGAAAACTAGTTTTATTTCTAGGGTTTGAAACTAGTTTTATTTCTTTAATCGAAAAAAAAAGCAAAGTAGAAAACAAAATTGTGTAAAACATTTATAATTTTAAAAAAGGAAAGGAGGGGGGGGGACGCTATTATATTATTTCTCATAAGCTTTGATGGAGTGATTTAAAAAAAAGGATTAATCTTTACCTCCCGTGATTTTTTTTAGCGAAACACTAAATCTTTCGTGCGTTAATGTAGGAGACATCAAATACTGAGTAAAAAGTAAAAAGCAAAAGAGACCATGACATAATTGTTTACCTCTTCGGTTCAAAGACCAAGAGTACAAAACTATCTGAGAAAGAAGCTAGTGAAGTTGTTGCTCTACATCTTTAATATTATCTGAGCCTAATGTGCCAGCTACTTGTCCAGCTCTGGTTCGGAGGGTTGGTGGATAGCGAAAATTTCGGTGACACTGATAATAGAATTCAGAAGCCACTAAAAAGCTGATGTATGGCAGCCACAATTTAATTTTTAGCGACTTAAATGCTTTTTACCACTTCATGTTGAGTCAAAAGAGCCGCACAGTGTACAAAGGGGAGTCCAACGCTAACGAGTTTCACTCCATCGAAGCTAACGAGTTTTTTACTATCATGATGCTGCTTGATATCATGATGTTCTCAGCAACCTGAGGGGAATATAATAATGTAACTGATATATCCGCAGTTTCTTACAAATGTTATTTCCGATGTGCACATACCAAATATTATGCTTACCACTTAAAACCTGCAAATAAGACCTAAGCTTATGTCCTTTGTAAGCTGCTCAGAATCGATATGTTGTGTCTAATTCTGTCTCATTTTATTTTAAATAGCCTCATTTTATTTTTTATAGTCTCATTTTATTTTTAATTGTCTCAATTTATTTTTAAATTATATGTATACATGCATAATGTGTCTAACTAAAAATTTATAGCTTCTAGTTTGCAAAAGTACTCTTTAGCCTAGGTGCCTTGTAAGCTTTCATTTTCATCTGTGGTTTCAACTCCCACTGTTACGGCTAGAAAATGGTACCGAGCGGAGAGTTCCTCCATATCCTGCTTTCGTTTGTAACAATTTTGGTTTTCTTACAAACGGATAGGGATCTTTCCAACGTGGGGAATTTTTATGACCAGAAATTTCTGCTACCCGGATTTACACATCTGAACATTCGGAAGTGGCTCATGTCGTAGTCGGTCAATGAAGTTGGACTCGTGTCCTCTCTCAACACCCACTCAACCAAGGGCGGTGGGACTTCTCTGACGTTTTGCGTGATAACTTGCGAAGAAATAGTACGATTGCAGCGAAATTTTGATATGTACTTTCAGAACAGTGGTGAATCCTTTCTGTTAAAAATGTTCTAAATCGGTACTTAGAACTAGTGCGAATGCGCGAGATTTGTTCGCCAGCACTTTCGTGCTATAACTTCAGTAAAAAAATTGCGATTTTGAAAGACATTTTTTTATTCATAATGGAGGTAGTTTATGCTACAAATAAGCAGCGCACAAACAGATATGATTCCGATCTCCATCTACATTAACCATTATACCGTCTGCTCAGTCAAACCTGCCACCACGCTCAAAGCAAGGCACTTTCCTCAGGCTCCTGCTACACTATATGATCAGCAATAAATTGGAATTTATTGATTACCAGTTCTCTGAACTAAAAAATAAAAACAGTTGGTATGAAATTCTGTGGGCAAAATCATTTGACTGCCTCGCGGCATCGAAATTGAAATTTCCCTTCCCGACGTGAAAACAAGTTCAGTTTAATTGACCTCTAGAGTATAGAAAACAAGCGTCTACTATACTCCTACTTTCTGCCTGCCTCCCGCTCCTATAAAACTCTGGTTTTTCGCATGCACAATGATATACAATGGCAAACCCCTGTACAGAAATCATCGCCAGCAGCTATGGTAGCCTATAGATTAGACTTGTTTCACCTGTTCAATGGTAGCCCATAGAATAGACTTGTTTCACCTGTTCAATGGCAGCCCATGGAGTAGATGATTTAAGTTTGAGCTTTTTAGAGCCCATGAAAAAGATTATACATGTTAGTTTGCATTTGGGAGGTTAACACCTCCTGAATTTAAACTCTTCCAAATTTTTAAGTGGGCTGCTCATCTATTGATCACGTTGTCTAATGATTTAATTTTTAGCCTTTTAGAGCCCATTAAAAATATGATATATGTTAGTTTACATTTGGGGAGTTAACAACCCCTAAATTTAAACTTTTCCAAATTTTCAGGTGCGTTGTTCGTCTATTGACAGCGTTATCTTGTGATTTATATTTGAGCTTTATAGATCCCACGAAAAAGATTATATATGTTAGTTTACATTTGGGAGGTTCACCCCTAAATTTAAACTTTTCCAAACGCGCTGTTCGTCTATTAATAGCGTTGTCTTGAGATTTAAGTTTGAGCTTTTTGAACCCATAACATATATATTAGTTTAGGTTTGGGGGTAACCCCCTTAAATTTTATTATTTCTCAAACAAAGTGCAATTTTTATACGGTCGGTAAATATTTATGTGATCAGTTTCCCTAGACTAGACCGGAAGTGTCCTCCGACGTTACGTATTATATACAAATCATCCATGGTGGGCAACTATCCGATGGGCAAACGTCCGGGTGGGCAACTATCCAATGGGCAAATGTCCGGGTGGGCAACTATCCGATGGGCAAATGTCCGGGTGTGCAAATATCCGAATGGGCAAGTGTCCGGTGGGCTTTAGTCCGGACCCCGCATCAACATCCCTCTACCCTTTACTTTTCTTTACCTTTTCATTATCAACGTTTTTTTTAATTCTGCCTTACACCCACATAACCCTTCCCCCACCCCTTACTGTAGTTTCTCACTATTTTGATTGGACGACACATTTAATACCTTAATCACACTGACGGCTACCTCTGACGACTACCTTCTGTTTTTTACTTTTTACTCATCATCTGATATCTCCTACATTAACGCACGAAAGATTTAGTGTTTCGATAAAAAAAAAAATCACGGGAGGACGGGGAGGTAAAGATGTATCTTTTTTTAAAATCACTCCGTCAAAGTTTATGCGAAATAATGTAATATAATCCGCCCCCCCCCCCTCTTTTTTTAAATTATAGATGTTTTGCACAACTTTGTTTTCTACTTGGCTTTTTTTTCGATTAAAGAAATAAAACTAGTTTCAAACCCTAGGTATAAAACCAGCTTTTTTTTGTTTCATGAAAAAAATTTTCATTTTTTTAAACACACGGCTGATTTAGTACTTCGATAAAAAAAAATTCACGGGAGGTAAAAATGTATCTTTTTTTAAAATCATTCTGTCAAAGATTAGCTAAGCGAAATAATGTAATAGCATTTTCTCGCCCCATTAACTTCGGACGTAGAAGGAAGAGGCGAATCAAGAAGTTAGCTCCAGGTGAATCCCTTCCCTCTAGCAGGTAAAAGTTTTAGGCGAGACAGGAATTCTTTCGTCGCCTAAAATGGCGGAACGCATTAACTTTCGACGTACGAAGAATAGGCGAATCAAGAAGTAACCTGCCATATGCCAGCAGACTTCTTTTTATGCGCATACCCGTGTACTTCCTGTGAATTGCATATCTCTGTACTCCTGTTCAGGTTCTGCGCACTGCTGATTTTTTTAATTATTGACTTTTGCCTTTATTATCCCTTTTTGTTGGCGCAGAATGAGAATCAGAGAAAATTACATTTGAAAAGATCAGTATATCGAAACCAATTTATTAAAAAAACGGGAAAATATGCATGGAACTTCAATGTTTGCACAAAGTGTAGTGACCAAAAAGATACACCTGGACTGAATGTTACAGATATTTATAAGGAAAGTTTGAGTTTCACAAATCTCTTATGTGTAGAAAAACTGGTCGAACTGCAGGGAAATATGATATTTCAAAAAGAAATTTGCATTTTCATAAACTTTATAGGAAAAAAATAAACAACATTTTTACGGGGAAAAGTGGAGATCTTAAATAAGTGAATGCCGATACAATCACTGATAAGAAATATGTGGCAACAATTTTGTCGAACAAATTGCGCTCTTTTATATATGTTTTGGAAGAAATACAAAGCCCTGGAAAAAGGCTAAAATGAGTAAATTGTTCGAGAATAAATAGTTAAAAAGGAATAATAAGAGAGGCTTAGGATTGCTTCAATTTGTAACTAAGAAGAAAACACTACTTTACACAGACCAGCCATAATACCGTTTTCTTAAAGTAACGAACATTTCTTGGGCAAAAATGTAACAACTATCGACCTGCTGCTGCCACTGCGAGTCTGAATTAAAGACCTAGACAAAATGAAGATTTCACAAGTTAACTTTTATTTTCCCACATTTTTAGAACGTCTTTTGAAAGAAAGTGCTGGCTCATTTAATCTCTATGTCATTCCTGCTCCGTCTCTCTATGCGGACACTATTGGCCCGATTTGAAAAAATTATTTTGCATTGGAATTCCTGAACTGTGAAAACGATGATCCTTGTCTTTTGACTTTCCCGGTGCATAACTTCGCTACTAGGAAGCATAAATGCTGATACTATCGGAAAAATATATTTCATTCTTTGTTTCTAAACATCTGGCTGAAAGAGCTCTATTTGTGTCTTTGCCTGCAGCTTCTTCTTCGCATAATGTACAGCTTTTCCGCTAGAGGGCGTAAATGTATATCGTATTTTTTTCGATATTTCTGTTTCTGAAAGTCCGACCTAAAACTTCTTTTGGGCTGATAGAGGCGAAGAATATTTTACTTATAATTTCTTGTTCAGTCGTAAAGTGCAATTTTGCCACTAGAAGGGAGATCGCATGTTTCTGTTTGCAACACATTTACCCCGCATCAATTCTTCCAAAAACCAAATCGAAAAAAAAAAAAGCTCTTTTTAGCTCAAGCACTATTCACAAGAGAAAACATGTGTATCATATTTCCTGTTTAAGTAATACGCACGTTTTCTGCTAGTAAATGCATACCCTATTTTTATCGACATTGTAGTTTCTAAAAATTCGATTTAAAAACAATTCTAGACGGATGGCGTTCATGGCGAAAAATATTTTGCATGTAGCTTCACATTTTTGTAACGCCCAATTTTTCACTAGACGGCATTAATTCCAGTGTCTGTTTCGCACATATTTTCAACAGTATCTAGGAGTTTAAAAATATAATTGGAAGATGCTTTTACGTCAGAAGTATATTTCAATCGTCTTTTTAATTTTGTTGCATTCCTAGCCCAAATTAACATGAAAAGCTTCTGAGATAGTAAACACGTAGAATTCATTTTTCACAACATTTCTGCTTTTTATAAAAGCAGGATTCGAAAAATCCGTTTTGAATGAATTCCATTCACCTTTGCGTATGTTTTTGAAATTAACATATTGTACAGTTCTGACGCTAGGTGGCGTAACAGCTCATTTCTGTTTACAACTGTATCTCCGATTCTAAGAATGTCACAGAATAATTCATTTTGTACTGTATCCCATTCTCTGTGAGTAAGGATGGTGAACATTATGCACTTCAAATATGTTTCCCGTTAGAATCATGTACGTATAAACTGTTTTCTTTCTACTAATTCGAAAAGTCTTATTTGAAAAACAACTTTCCCATCTCATAGCTTCCGTAAGAGGATATTTTGTGTAAAATTTATCCTTTATCATAATGCTTTAAGTGCATATTCCTGTTTGCAAGATTATTTTCCGATTCTAAAAATCCGACGAAAAAAATCTTTTTTTCTTTAATGCCTTTCACATGAAAAACACTTGTAACGTACCAGGAGATGTGACGTACCTGCCAGAAGGACGCACACGACATAAAGGCAGATAGGAATCAGAATAAAATGTCCGCGTAGCTCAATTGGTAGAGCAACTTATTCCGGAATGAGTGGACCCGGGTTCGAATCCCAGCGTAGACCAAACATGACGGAGAAATTTACTTCGTTATACACTTTGCGGTCATTTGCGTCTTCAAATAGCAAACAATTTTCTAGCTAGGTGTGTGAAGTGACATTGCGTTTTTCTCCATATCTTTGCTGTTCTTCGTTTTATATTGGAAAATTCTCTTTGCTTCGGATATATTCCGGTATGAGGAAGATTTCGCGTACAGTTTGTTATTTTTCGCAGCGCGCCTTTCTGCCGCTAGCAGGCGCACATTCGATTCTAGAAATCGGGTTGAAAAATTTCTTTTGAAACTGGTTCCATTCGTTGTGAAGATCAATGCAAAAATTGTGTAGTTTAATTAATGCGCAATTATTTTTGCTTCGGAGTGCAAATACTTTTTATTTTCCGTTGATTTTCTGCTTTTCTTAAGACCAGCGGGGTGTTCCAATTAAATATTTTGTCGTCTGAACACCTTAATGTTTCAATTTAACAATTCATAAACACTGTAACTTAACAGCCCAAGAGTGCAAAGTGATAAAACAATCAAAGCGAACTTATATAATCTTCATTCATTTCCCTTGCTTCACTAATCCCACACACTATGACAGGAACGCTGACTTGCACACATACAATTAGCAAATACACCGATGAGTCATTACATTATGACCACCTACCTAATAAGCTGTAGGACCCCCTTTAGCCCACAAAACAGCTGCCACTCGGCGCGGCATTGATTCGATGAGGTGGCGATAGGTAACCTGGAGTATCTGGTACTATAATGGCAACAGCAGGTCCTCCAGTTCCCGTACATTTCGAGGGTGGTGGTGATTTAGAGCGAACCCACATTTCCAAGTCGAACCACAAATGTTCGATTGGGTTCATGTCAGGTGAATTTGGAGGCCAGGGCATTAACAGAAAGTCACCAGCATGTTCCTCGAACCACTTCTTGACGATTCTGGCAGTGTGGCATGGCTCATTTCTTGTTGGTAATAGCCATCACCAGCAGGGAACACAGTTGCCGTGAATAGATAAACTTTTCCGCAACGGATTTCAGATACCTGACAGCTGTCAGGGATTGTGCTATTGGGAGAGTGGGGCCTAAAGTGTCCCCAGAAAACATCGCTCACAGCATAACACCGCAGTCGCCGGCCTGTTTCCGCCCAACAGTTCATCCAGGTGCCATAGCCTCCGTTGGTAACCGGTAGATCTGCGCTCGGCCGTCTACGTGATGCACCAGAAATCTTGATTCGTCAGGGCCGGCCACTTTCTTCCAATTATCTACGGTCCAATCTCGATGATTTTGGGCCCATTTCATGCGTTGTTTGCGATGACGTGCACTGAGCACGGGGACCCGAACTAGGCCTTTCGGCTACGCGGGCCATGCTCAGAAGGCTGCGCTGAACTGTGTGCTGTGACACATTGCCCTGATCACCACTGTTGTAGCAGCGGGTGATTTGCCGTACATTGGCCCTGCGGTCACTGTGAACAATGCGCTACAGTCCACGCTCCCCTGTAGCATCAATCAGTTGCGGACGACACACGGCTGGAGAACGGTTCTTCGTTTGGCCATCTGTGCACCACTTTTGATACGTACTCACTACAGCGGCACGTGAACAACCCACAATCAGCGCCGTTTCCGAGATCGTAGTTCCAAGGCGCCGTGCCATCACAATTCGTCCTTTATCAAACTCCAATAAATCGACATCTTTTCTCTTTATGACTCCAAACACTTTACTAACCGAAAGCCGGTCCTCTGGTTGTATATATACTGCTCTTTGAACTTCACTTGCGCCACCGTTCGGTCTCCAAGCGCGCTCATTTCTCTAGGCTGGGGGTGGTCATAATGTCAGGAAGCAGTGCTTAAAATCATCGGTGTATAAATTAAGATGCTAAACACGTTGACTGTTATTAGTACAACTCAAGATGTTTAACACATCGAAAAAACTGACAAGTATCAGCATAACATATAACGGGCAGAACGTAGTGTTCGGGAACAATTACGTGAGGTTGATTTCTGAGAATATGCCATCACCTCTCACCCTTCGCACGCAGTTTCTGTCGTTTTATCTTTGTTTTTTACCTTTGAACATCGGCTAGTTTTGCCACATAGGAACACTCTTTTTTGGAGATCAAATACAATGTTAAAACCAGAAGATATACTCGAAATGAAACAAAATTTACCCAAAGGATAGGAACAATAAACGGAAAGTTAAATAGGAACATGGGTCACACCGTTTCGAAATACCCCTTTTGTGTCGTCAAGGCTTCAAAAGACGTGCTAATTACACCGGAGAGTTCCATGTTATTTTCCTTGCGTTTTAAGGTTTTCATTCTGTACTGTTCCCGGAAGCAAGTGAACCATTGTTGCTAGATTTCAGTTTTCTTTGGAGTTTGTAAATATCCGAAAAAAAAAAAAAATGAAACGCGTTTGATTAATCACTTGGAATCTATTCTTTTCCGAGCATGTGATGGAGAGATCACTGTGAACCCTGCAGTTTTTTAATGGGAAGGGTAAGTCTGCTGAATATCACCCTAAAGACATGTGTTGAAGAAAATTGAAGGAAACCTTCGTTTTAAGTTAAATTTCCAGTACAAAACGTTAACATAGTCCGTATGAAATGTTTAAAAGGAGGGAACTTGTATGGCGCATCCTCAACTGAAATGTGGAATTTATATGTCCTAAAATAATTTATATATTTTAAGCACATAAATTTCAATTTTATAAATTTGAAATTCATACGCTTATATGAGCATTTAGATTTCCAACATTCATAAAAGTGTCTAATTTTGTTATATATTTGTGGTTTAGTTGTTCAGTGTGCATGAAATATAAAAGAAATCTTGGAAAAGTTAGTATAAAGAGAAAAATGTGAATTAGTTAGTCTGACAGGTACGAACCTTAAACGGCTGTGCTTCAAAAGGATTTTACCTAAATAATTTTGTGTCTAATGATTTTAAATGAAAAAAATCTGAAACGAGAGGGGGAAATGCTGTTTTCCTATTTCATGTCGCATTTAATTTTTTCGTTTGTTTTGTAATTTTCATTTGAATGGGCCTAGGCTATGGTGAATGCTGACTACACTCTTTGTCACCTTGAATTAAATTGGGATTTCTCAAAACGGATTTTCTCGTGATTTATAGAACATTTGTGGTTTATCTAGTTTGACTGCACTTTAAAGGATTAGTTTCACCAATCCTTGGACTTAAAGAGAGTATGTGGAAATAAAAACAAATTAAAAAATTCAAACAAAATTATTTAAATCGTTCTTTCAAAGAAAGGAATTTTATAAGGTTTTTATTGTTGGCACAGCATTTTCGAACAAGAAATGAATATCATATCGCAAAATTTTGAAACTGATGCTATACGTGCGTTAGAAAGCGATAAAATCTTAAAAGGCGATGCTGTGTAATGAATTACACCGATAATTATCAGGACAATGTATTATCAAAAGTTAATTAATTCATTACATGTTTTTCAAATACCCTGACCGGATATATAATGTTATTGAACTGTTAAACATACGAATTAAAAAAATACATTTAGATTCAACCATATGGATTTGTTTGGGTGTACCGAATTCAAGGCCACTGGTTCTAGGGAAGGAAGAGAGCCAGTGCCGTAAGATAAGAACAACATCCATACCTCACCGTGATTCGAATCCATCTACAACATCATTTCAGTATCCATATGATGGCGCTTTGACGCCTGCGCCATCATATGGATACTGAACTGATATTGTGCAATCATCAATAGTAATTAAGCACTGTATATGCGGCCTAGTGGCTGTGCAAGTCTGCTTTATTCTGAAGGGCGGACATTTGGATTTATACTCGGAGCAAACTTAATCTGATTATGCAAAGGAAGCTGAAAAAGTCTTTTCACCGAAAAGTTTCAGGTCAGATCAGATCATATGTAGACGATTTTAGGTAGGGAGTGTCTGACCCCAGGTCTTAAACAACCGTTGGAAATAGGAAGCCCGGAGATTTGGGCTAGCGTGTCCGATAGGAAAGTAACACGGAAGCGAGGTAGAAAGGGAGGAGGAAGACGGCCTTAATTATTACCGGGGGTCAGTACCTGGGGTCCGACGGCTTAACGTGCCCATCCGATGAACGGCGGATATCAATTGGTTCGAGCCCTCGCACCTGCCTGGAATCGAACCTGAAGTTTCTCCGTGGCTGTCACGAACGTTGACCACTAGGAAACCAGCGGCCTCCACCTAAAATATTTCATGTCTTCTCAATGTTTATACGCACTAATGGGGGGTGGGGGAATGTGAGGTAGACCTTCCTACACAAGGACGCCCCATAAGGAGGGACAGGGGGAGATCGAGCCCCCCCAGCCGTTGGTATAGACAAATTTTTGATAAAATTTAAAACACTAAAATAGACGAAACCTTTTTTTAAAGCATTTTTAAAAATAGTAAGATATTAATGATTGAGTGTAACAATTATTTTTGTTGTATTTTAGTATCTTGTACATTTACTAAAATGTTTGACAGCCTTGAAGGAGGTAAGGATTTTTCTTAGCCCCTCTTCCCCCTAAAAGTACTCATATGGGCGCCACTGTTCCTACAAACCCAGATGGTGTGCCACCGTAACGGGAGACAGAACAAAAGGAAACTTCCCGCTCATTCTTCTATCAGCGGTTTCCCTCTCAGGAAGAAAGAAGTAACACTTAGTTCAGCCAAATCACTTGACTATCCGCATACCTCCCACCAGCAGTAAATATCCTCCGGGCATAACCTCTCTAACGCATGTGGCCGACTGACACAGTGAAAATAACGGCACCAAAGTGCGAATATCTCTATATTTTAGAAACTCGAATGAAACTAAGATCTTCATTTTATAAATTACGTGCGCAAAACGTGTAGAATATTTATGTAGTTTTTAAGTCTCAGTTGAAGCTCGAATACAAGATTTTTAATTTGAACTAAATTATGCTGTGGAAGCACGTTCAGTACCTTCCACTTTCACTACACAGTCAGGTTAGCTTGGCAGCGAGTACAGTTACCTTTCAGATTTGTTTGTTGAGGGTTTAGCGACCGCGTGAATAAACAATTAGGGTCGGGCAATTGCCCTGGGGTATAGCCCGACACTAATTTGGGACCAATGTACGGGGTAGGGGCGAGGCATCTAGTGCCATAAGACAAACGCACCATTCATGCCTCATCTGGGATTCGAGTCTGGAACCATCTGGGACGAAAGGTGAGAAGTTAACGCTTCTAACATTTAGATGGATTTGAACCGACTACCTTTGAGGTAAGAGTGTGCGTTCTTTGAAGCGGTGCTTATACACTTAGGAAACGAATAAACTGCCCCGAATTTTAAGTGTTTAAGGAAATTAGGTGAATGCCACTGATATTTAGAAACATTTGTTTTTTTTCATCAGAATTATAGGTAGACTGGATTTCGTGTAGTATAAATAACACATTTCAAGAAACAAGAGAAAACATGAAAGGTGTCTTATGCCCGTACCCTTTTGTATCTGAAAGAACTGTTTTAACACTGGAACAAACGACTCGTTTATGATACACAATCATACATAATGTAGTTAGTTCGGAAGTTAATAAAAAGTGAGTATAAGTAGATGTGTAATTGCGAAAGGTTTTTTCATAAGGAACCTTGTATCAGAATTGTCCTGAAAAAACATGGCTATAATCCTTTGCCAAACAGCACTTTATGTGGAAATTTTTTGAATGTAACTCTGCGGGGTCTCTAAGTTGAACAATCAATGAAACGGATCTCATTTTGAACTAACTTAATTCATTCCTGATCCCTTGGCCATAGTAAATGAGTTTTGGAAAACTGTTATAAGGTATGGCAGCAAGGGGGAAATTTTTGTGTAAAATCCGAAAAGGAATGAGTTGAAAGTGATAACAATCTCAAAAGCTAGGGAAGGAAAGGTTTTTGTTTTCAAAATCAGCGTAGTAAACTTTTTGTCGGATCTGGTGTGTGTAGGTCAAATCAAAACATAAAACCTTTTCAGAGACATCAAGGTATTGCAGTTTCGTCTCTCTAACTTATAAAAACGAGGAATCCCAAGACGAAATCAACCAAAATTACTCTTACGTAAGCATTCAAAATAGGAAAGAATAAAATAAACTGAAAATAAATGTGTGTTTAAGTTACAGAGATCGGCTAAGTTAATGCAAAGTATTAAGTTCGCATCTGGCTTTTAGAAAACAGACTAAACACTTTTTGGAATCTCAACTACTTCTAACGCTAAACAAGAAGAAAGTTTCCTTACTTTTTTCTGTTTCTTTTTCTTTTTCTAAGCAAACAAGAACAGCTAATTTACTATGTTGTGTTGCAATCTCTCTTTCGAAAAAAAACGGAGCAACTGATAAAAGCTGAAATGAATACGCGATTGTGATACTTATCTATACAGTGGTACTTTTATCTTCGTTATCCATACGGAATTGTAGGCGTTGCTTAAACCTAATACTTCTTAACTTAAAGATGTTGTCTGCTTCTATCTAAGGGAAACTTGTCGCACTTGTTGATCATAGTTCCCGCAACAATGTGGGAAATCACAGTAGCAATATTTGTGATCGTATTTGTTTTGTCATTTATGTGAGTATTTTAAGATATCTAAGACATTATTTATATAATCTAAAAAGAGGTCTGAATAATTTATGTGCCATATTCTCAATTTAAAATGATTATTTATTATTGCTTTGCAAGAGGTTTTTTTTGTCTAATAATAAAAGTTCGGAACAAGGAGAAAAGTAAGTAGGTCTATCCTTTTATTTACTTATTTCATTATTTTAGCAGTTTTTCGAGTCACATGAGCATCTAAGGCAGGAAAAAAATTACCTGTTCCTTATTTAGGGCAATTTTCTCAGTGAAAGAGAAGTAACAGGGACTAAACATTAGATCCAACATAGATGTTCCTGCTATGAGTGGCACCCAAGACCTCAGGGTGAGAGATCAATTATTTGGGAACCGAAAGACTTGCTTTACTTCAAAACTGGTTACAAGCCTTAAAAGCAAAGCTGAAAAAATATCTCAGCTTCTGTAATAAAGAGCGCAAGATGCGAAATTCCGTGTTTTGTTGTCTACATCTAAAACAACATGAACGTGCGATGGCTTGATTCTTCTAAATGTAAACCTTGACTTTCATATCTAATGGAATCATATCAACAGAGATTGATTTGGCTTTACCGGATATACAAGTAATAAGATCAGTTTTGAAGTGAATGATATGAAACAGAATTCAGTAACGGTATTTCATATTTGATGTGCCACCTAACACATTACATAAGCACACATAATCTGCGTGAGACATTTAGAATATTTCAAATGAACTTAATGTTAGTCCTTTCGTAAGCACGACGGTCATATCGCACAGCGACATTTATTAGTCTCGTTTTCCTCTCAGGCACTGAGCACAGCGAGGGACTTAATAGCAAGGCAGAACGAGAGACTGGTGTGTTTACTTTTCTATCTGTTACTATGACCTTTACTTATTCATTACCATAATCATCATTATTACATGTAAGGATTTGCTTTCTCGATAAAGACGGGTTAGCATAAGGCTGAGGTTCCCTATTTCGTACCTGAGGGTTTAGGAATTTTCTGGTGACATATTGGTATTACAGTTTTGCAAAATGTACTTTCTGTGATGGATGAAGTCATGGTAAGAGTCTTACTATTTTAATGTTCCGCTCGATTCCTTGGAGCGTTTACTATTTTCATTATTATTATAACGATCATCATTATAATTTTCGAGATTTTGGTCTTCAGACTTAAGAAATGCATATTCAAATCCACTGTTTATGTGTTTATTTAGCGACAATTTGGAAAATATTTTGTGATAAATTTCAATATCAGAAACGTCTTCTACACCGGCAATGCTGAACTGATGTCCAACGTGTTTTCTATATCAGGAATAATAAGCCAATACAATTTACAATATCTAACATGTAAACATCAATTTAATATTGCCGATGTACCTCATCCAATAAAACTTCTACAATGATGAAACATATATTTGAGAGAAAACTGAGGAAAGTTTACTTGCAGCATTTCAATAGCCACTTCACAATCATCTCTATTACAAGATGTACATTATCTTCAAAACTCAGCAAGAGGGCAACTCCCGGGATGCGTTGTTTTTATGCTGAACCTGCTTTTACCGTACAGAAAATTCCATGAATAGCAAACACTAGCATAATTTTGTGTTTTACATCTCCGGGACATTAACTTTTCACCGAGTTACATCACTGACGCATCTTCCTAAAATTTTAGCATTAAACTCTGGTAAAACCATTTTTTTAATTTACAGTACATTTCCACAAAACAAACATTGCCAAATCTTATCAGCTAAATCAGGATACAAGGACATTTTGTGCAACTTAAGCTTATTTGTTTTGCAATGTTAACGACCACGGTCAGCATCAAAGACAAGTTCTTATATGATACTATAAGGCTGTTTCTTTATAGTGTTAGTCGCCATCCCTAATTTGGGGCTGCAAGTTACTCGTTGGAAAGACAGCTAGCAGAGAGACAAAGAAAACCTCTTCCCTTTTCCATCCGGAAGTCATGCCCGGGCCCAGCTTTGACGATTATGTAGGAGGCAGCGCATCTAACGACTCGGCCACCGGAGTGACCTGAATCATTCACATGATTTTAATGAGTTGCAGAGTATGATATTGACTACTATTCAGAACTGTCATTGAGGTGCAGACAATATTGCTTGATTTCTTGTTTAAATATCCAATCCTTTAGTTAAGTAAACAATTTATAAAACTTCTAGTAATAATGATAAAAACCGCCTTAAGGAAAAGTAGTTCCTCGTATGGCCTTCAACAGATTTTTACAACTTATCCTGCATAGAAATATTTTTGCCATTTCAAGAATAAAAGGAAAAAGCTCGTGGAATCTTTTTCCTTGAAAAGATGACACTTTTCCCGTGAATGATTTTGCAATGTACAAATCACAAATTCTGCTACACCAAAACTTCCTTTTCTGCCTTGGCGTAGGAAAATCAAGTGATGAAAAGAACTTCTTGTTCTCTATAAAATAGCAAATCTATACTAGTAATCCAATTTGTTGGCGTAGGAATATACACAGTCGAGTCACATTATTATGACTACATCCTACTTTTGACGTCAACAGTGCGTAGCCAATGAAAGAAGGCACGTGTTCGTGATCTGGCTTGGAGGGTATATAAGGTGTGCTGTAGGCATTCTGAAAACATGTCACTCGTTGCTGTCATGAATAAAAGGAGCGATTTATCAGATTTGCAAAAAAGAGATGATTATCGGCTTTCGGGCTAAGGGTGGCAGTATTTCTGAAACAGCGCAGTTTGTGAACTGTTCGCGTGCTGCTGTGGGTAAAGTGTATCTAGATTAGAGAAATGGCACCATTGCAAATAAACGACGTGGAAACTGCTGAGCAACACGAGCCATTGATGTGAGATGTGAACGTCGGCTCTGAAGGTGCGTGAGGGCCGATCGACAAGCTACAGTGGAGAAACTCACTGGCCGAATGAAACAGGGGGCTACAGGAAATGTGTCTAAAACGACAGTTCAGCAAACCCTGCTGCGCATGGGGCTCCCATGCAGAAGGATGATCACTACACCTATGCTAACGAAGGTGCATCGGCAGAAAAGGCTTACATTTGCACGGCAGTATCGGAATTGGACCTCCCCTGAGTGGCAACGGATTGCCTTCTCTGATGAGTCACGTTTTCTGCTTCATTGAACGGATGGACGTTGGCGTATAAGGCAAGAAACATTGGGGAACAAACACTCTTCAACCACTGCTGGGAGAACAAAACCTGGTGGGAAGAGCGTTATGGTCTATTTTCTAGTTCCCAAACGGTGAGGCACGCCTCCCTTGGGAGGTGCGAGCCTTGGCTGTGGATTTGAAAGCGCAGTTAATTCAACAAGTAGAAGGAAGTGAAATATTTGCGCTGCAACTTTATAAAGCAACGGATAAGGGCTGGAGATGGCCTAGTGGTCAACTTTCGTGACTGCCACAAAGGAAACTCAGGCTCGATCACAAGCAGATACGAACGCTCGAATCACTAAATATTCGCCGTGAGTCGTGTGGGCACGTTAAGCCGTTGGAACCCGGGTACTGGGCCCTCGGTAATATATAAGGGCGTCTTCCTCCCCCTTTCTACCTCGCTTCCTTGTCACTTTCCTATAGCGCACTCTAGCCCAAATCTCCAAGCTTCCTCTTTCTAAGGGTTGTTTAAGACCTGTGGTTACACACTCCTTTCCTGAAGTCCTCTACATATGATCTGATGTGATCTGAATCAACCGATCGTTCATCACAGGCTTAACTTATTTTTTACGTGAGGTATGCTAGCGAAGGAAATATAAGAGAAGTGTTACCGTTTTTTAAAACGATCCCGACAACAACTACAGGTGAAGACATATTCGCTGTACTTAACGAATTTGTCTGTGTTGAAGGCTTGGCTTGGACTTATTGTATAGGTTTGTACACCGACGGAGCTGCAGCTATGACAGGGATCAATAGTGGCCTTGTAACTCGAGTGAAAGCTGTAGCTCCGGCAATAAAATGGACTCATCGTATGATACATCGCGAAGCTTTGGCTGCCAGAAAAATGCAAACAGATATACATAGTGTCCTTACGGCTGCTGTTAAGATTGTTAATTACATCAAATCTCAGCCAGTGCAGGCTAGTGGCTTTACTGAACTTTTTGAAGAAATGGGATCTGAACATAAGCATCTGCTTTTTCATAGTGAAGTCAGGTGGCTGTCGCGTGGTAAAGTTCTGCAGCGTCTTTTCGAGTTGCGTGATGAAATTAGAATTTTTCTGCTTGAAAAATCGGAATTAGCAGAACATTTGTGTAATGTCGAATTTTTAATAACAGTGGCTTATTCGGCAGACATTTTTGAAAAACCAAACAGTTTGAATGTGTCAATGCAAGGAAAAAACTCAAATATTCTGGATACGCAAGACAAAATAGAAGGCTTCGTGAAGAAGTTAGATTTTTGGAAGGGTTGTATCGATTGTGGAATTACTGAAATGTTTCCATTGTTTACAAAATTCATAACAGAGGAAGGGGATGATAGCTATAATATAAATTCCGTTGTGAAAAGAGTAGCGGTGCACCTATCAGCACTAAAAAAACAGTTTGAAGACTACTTTCCTCAGATCGACAGCCACCCCACGATTGGATTCTAGATCCATTCTCCGTAACAATGAGAATTAAGCATGGTGGGTCAAGAGCAATTAATCGAACTTTCGAGCAACAAGATACTAAAAATAGCATAATTTTAGCTTTCAGTTCGAAGCGAGTATAAAGAGCTTACAAAGAGTTCACCGGAAATGCTCCTTCAATTTCCAACAAGCTACCTGTGCGGAGCTGAATTTTCGACAATGGCTGCAGTTAAACGAAGTACAGAAATCGTCTTAATGTGGGACTGACACAGTTAGAACGAAACAATGATCGTTTGTGTAATTCAAAACAACCCCAAGTTTCACATTGATGTGTACAGTTTGTGAAAATATGGATTTCTTTTTAATTTACGTTATTTTAACTTGATTCAGGAGAAATAAACTCCTGGTTGTATACCACTTAATCTGTGCAAAGTCCTGTAGGTAGATATATTTGTATTTTTAGTAGTGTAGTTGTATTTTTGCTTAATATTTTCAATCAAACCTTGCCGGTATCGTTGAATTTGTAATAAAAAAATAAATACCGATTATAGAGCAGTGAACACCTGTGCGTATACGGCGACATTGCAGGTTAACCCCGATAGGGGAGGAATACTGTAGAAAAGGTTGGGACCCGCTGGTCTAGGGAATATTTTCGTGGCATTCTCTGGCTCCACTCATACCTGTGGAAAGCACTATGGACCAAATTCGTTATGAATTCATCCTTACAGACCACGTACACACATAGATGCTGGTTGTCTTCCCTGGGGCGGATGGGGTCTTCCAAAACGACAATACGACGTGTCACACAGCTAGAAATGTCCGGGAGTGGTTGGAAGAGCACAATGAAGGCTTCAAAGTACTTCCCTGGCCCCTTAATTCCTCAGACGTAAACCCAATTGAGCATCTGTGGGACCACCTCGATCGTGTTGTTCGCTCTGTGGATCCTCCACCACGCACCCTCCAGCAGCTGTCAGAAGCACTGCAGTCAGTATGACATCAAATACCTGTAAACACCCTTCAGCACCTTATTGAATCACTCCCAGTTCGTCTAGCTGACTTGAATTTGACTTCTTTGGATATGGCCGTGGTTACTTTACCGCATTTTGTGTCCCTTTTATGCTCGTTGACCCTGATTCTAAACGAACGCTTGGTCATTCCAAAGTAGTAACACTTAGAGCTGTCCGGATATTGTAGGGGGATCGCATAAACACCTGCTTCACTGGAAAGCTGGAAAGAGTTTTTTTAGTATTTCTCTTTAGCATAGTATATAAAGATGCAGGAGACCTTATGCCGACACCGTAGTTCATCTTCTTGAAGGCGTTCTTGAGTTTTTAAGACACATTTGATATGTAGGGAATTGAGCCTAGATGACGAAATTGCGGCACAGGAAGATCAGAACGTTTCACCCTGGCTTTTTGGATAAAGTTATGTATCTGATTCAATGAATATCCTTCATCAGTTGGCCACTGATGCAGGATATTCACAGACTTTCTTTTTCGCATTTATTGACTTCCTTTTTAATCATTGTCCGGTTGTCAACTTTGAAAAATTCGTTGAGAGGAATAACATATCATTCAGCCCAACTTGGATGAACGATCAGAAGCCAGCACCACCGGGGCGGCAACAATCTCTTCGAAACACACTCTTTCAACGTTTGAAGTATTTCTATATTCCGCTTCCAGAGCTAACATTTGTCTATCATTTTTCAACCATGCAACGTATTTTACATACATATTAAGCAGGGTTTCCAGAGTGTACTATTTCAAAATCAATAAAATGTGAATACAGTGTTGTATAATCCTAGAAATTACGAGAAAAAGGCGACAGACGAAAATCTTTTCACGTCATTTCTTGCCGGAAGATGTCATAACGTCTAGAACAGAGGTGCTTAACCTTTTTTGGCCACGACCACAAATCAACAAGACGATCAACTTCGCAACCCATGGGTCTATTTTGAAATTAAAAATGCAAATACATTAATATAAATAAGTGTAGTAATTATTAATTATTACTCAGAGTGTAACAAAATTTTTGTTTTTTGAAATTACAGTCAAACCAGTGGCGCAACCAAGTAGGGGAGGGGGATGAGGTTAGGATTATATATAGTAAAAAGGTATGAATAATAATAACATGGGAAGGGGAGGAGGTTAGAGTTATCTGTATAGTGTGAAGGTATTAATAATAACATATTGTGAGACAAATAATATGAATACTGGTAATTGGAAATTAAAACCTTTTATAAAACAGATTTCAATTCTCCAATTTTTTAAATAACCGAATCTAATCTTTACAGTAATCAAGACACGTCAAAATAAACTCCCATTTGAAATTTCGTCAAAATCCGATGGAAATTTTAGAAGTTAGACATTTTCTTTTTACTATTATTAATAAATGTTCGCTGAAAGCATCCATAGTCCATACTTTCTCTCTCTCTCTCTGCCGTCTCCCTTCCGTGTCGCATTTGTTGATCGTTTGTCATAGGATTCTCGGGTAGGCCAGTGCTGCCAAATTGGGGGTTTTCCCGTTAAATTTAGGGGAAAATTTAGGTTTAGGGTGAAATTTTGCAATGTTGTGACATCCTAAAAATTCACACGATCCCAGTGACCGGAAGAAGCAACTCTAGTGGTTCCCGTGATGTGATCTCCAGAAATTCCGGGGCCTTTATTCGTGTTAAACACGAACCAGGTTTAAATCTAAAAATTAAAAAAAATAATACTTATTTTTTTTTTCCTGAGAAGCTACGGCGACCCATAGGTTAAGAACCCCTGGTCCAGAATGATTACAATATCGGAACGAGCTTGTGGTTAGCGGAGAGAAAATCTCCTATTCATGTCCAAGGAATTTTTTACAAAGTACGGAAAGTCGCCCCGCCTTTCACGGCTAAGGCCAGTATTCATGCTTGAAGAGACTGAAAGCGTCTGTCATGTAAATGGTCGCTCCTCGACTTCATAAGAAACTGTTGAAGATATCGTGGAAGTATTCACCCAAGGAGTTGGCGTAAATCAATCAGAGCTGCCCCACAAGAACTTCAGTTACTCAAGTCAACCGCCTCCAACATTTTGGATAAAAGATTAGGTCTTCGTGCCTATAAGATGCAACTTGTGCATGCATTAGAGGCATCCTCGGGCCACGGCGTTCGCAATAATCATGGTGGGCAGGCTCGAAACGGAAGCTGATTAGTTAACTGAAGTTTGTTTTAGCAACGAGGTCGCTCTTTATACCTCGGGAAAGATAAACTGGTATAGTGTGCGCATATAAGGTACTGAGAATCCTTATGCACCGTGCGAACTACCTTACCAACACACAGAGAGAAATCAAATATCGATTGGATGTTCTCAAGGAAGTGCATATTGAAATGTACTAATGATTGTAAAAACAAAAGATTTATGAGCATATCTTCATTGTTTTGAGAACTGCTGATTGATATATTCGTAACATATTGTTATAGAATTTTGAAATAATACATGTCTTTTTAGGACACACTGTACATGTCGTCCGTGCTTTTCCATTAGAGAAGCTTTAGGAAATTACTTTTTTCCTCAGTTGCTTCTTAATTCATGAAATTTGCTATATTTTTATGGTTGCATATGATTTAAAAAACTGAGTAAACTCTTGTTTACTTTTCTGAAGTAGTAAGTCGTACGTAAATAGGCATAAACGGATGGACATAACCATTTGACAAACTCAGTTTTACTAACAGTCCCTTTGAAAAACGTTTTGAATGATTGTGCGCGTGTGTAAAAAGAGAGAGAGAGAGAAACATAAGAAAAAATAATACATCAAGTGCATGAAGTGTAGTTCATAGACCACACAAAAATTCAGTTTTGAAAAAGGCAGGAATGTTAAAAAATAACTAGCGTTTGATCCAGGTAGCTTCAAGATGTAATATTCAAATAAAGCATTTATAAATGAGGAAATTTAGGTTATCATAGTTTTCCACTTTTGTTATTGAGACTCATTTTTCCAGAGATAACCGAAACGAAAATGTGCCATAAAAATAAGATACATAGGAAAATGCACTTAAATGACAAAACATTAGAGCAGGAATGGGGAACCTGTGGCCTTGTAGACCATTAAGGGCGGCCTTTAAAGTGAATCCAAAATTTCCAGAACAAATCCTTTTATTTTTTTTTAATATGTATTTGTTCCTCTTTTATTATTTTTATTTTAATCTTAAAATGACCGTATTTAAAATACCAAAGAGTAAAGGAAGATTCAACGAAATAATGTTCCCCAACGACGGCCACAATAAAAAAATTAGTAAGTCATAAGGGATATTTTGACACCTGCTACGCTCATGATTTCGTTCTATGGCTCCTAAAGAACTACAGATGGAATTGATTGAGCTCTCAGAAGATGACATTTAAAGTACTTATTTGACGCTAAGAAAGATCCAGTTGAAATATGGAAAAATGCAATACAATTCCTACGCCTTTGGCAACATGCACAAAAATTGCTTCCTTGCTTTTCAACCACTTATTGCTGCGAAAATCTACATTCTCCTACCTAATCCAAATCAAGACGCCCTAAAGTTCACAAATGACGGATACTCATCTAGAGGATCTGTTAAAAGTGCGGACCTCCATGTTGCAACTAAATATTCAAATGCTTTGCAACAAAAAGCAGTCACAACAAAGTCATTAAAAGGTTAGTTTACTTTAGAATTAACATTTTTTTTTCATTTGTTGAAGTTAGTTAGTACATAGTAAGATTTTTACAAAATAATGTACGTTTTGAACTATATCTAATTGAAGTTTCTTAAATGCGACCTTGTTAGATTGTACAGCTAACTTAATGCGGCTTTCAAACATGAAAAGGTTCTCCGCCTCTGCATTAGAATAAGGGGTGACGGGTACTTGATATGGGCATCACCCGCGCAGAGTGGACCAGACCCAAATCGAACGCAGGTGATAAATAGACTGACAGAAAGGCTTCTCAACAGTGTATTACAATAGTCGATCATGGATAAACGTAATGATCTTAGCGACTTTGATCATGCTGCGTATCCTGGACTACGGGAGCCACTGTTGACTGCTCGTCATCAAAAATTACATCTCCCCTGGTGCCGGGAACATCAAACATGGACCTCTGGATAGTGGCGCCGCGTCGTGTGGTCAGGTAAATTCCGTTTTCAGCTGTACCGACGCTTTCATGGCCTTCGCGCATCCTGCGGCCGATGGTCTGTTGCAGAAGCACAATGCGCCACCCCACTGGGCCGCAGACACCTAGGCATTGCTCGAGGAGCACTCACCTGAGTGTGGAATCATCCAGTGGCACTTAAAGTCCCCGGATTTAAACCCTGTGGAAGCTCTCTGGGACGCCGTAGAGCGGAACATCAGATCCATGGATCCTGAACCGACGTCTCGCCCGAAATTGCGGACAATATTGCAACAAGCATGGCTGACATTACTTCCGGAAACCCTCCGGCACCTAGTGCAGTCAAGGAGATTAGAATAGATGGAGTAAGGGTACGCCGTTCCCCTCGTGTGATCAAAATAAAGCCAGCGAAACCTCACGATTTTGATGACACAGCCTCTGCCTCCATGTTGGTGAGATGACTGAGATCATAACATCTCATTGCGTAGTGATGATGTGGCTGCCTTTTTCGATCTATATCTTTAAATTTCAGTACGTGGATCAGCAAAAAAACAAAAAAACTAGCGATTATTAGGTAACATATCATAAACATTTTACTGATGTTTTTCGAACTTTGTTTTAGTTTTATAACAACGGCAGAATAGTATGCTCTTTCGTTACCAAGGTCATAAATAGCCAACCCTACATTTTCTACTTATCGTTTTACAGAAATCTCTGAATCAAACTGAATCTATTAATATTGTTAGAAACTCAATTCTACTGGCTCTTTAAAGTTCCTATCTACTCTCAAACCTAAGGAACCTATTATAAACAACAGCACATTATTTTTACGAATTCCTCTTGACACAAGTACTTAACATTTTAGTTAAAGGGATTTTTATGTGTCTGTGTGCGTGGACAATTTCTCAGATCATCAGATACGCATAAATTACCCTTGTGAATATTTTTTACGTATCAGATTATGGGTCCTATCTTTGCAAAATCGAACTCTTAAGAAAGTATGAGCTGCAGCGCTTAGAATGAAAACTAAGCAGTCGAATGAAAGTTTTTTGCATTTTAAAATTTCCATAATGAAAATTTCGTTTAAACGTTTACTGGAATTCAATGGGAGTGACCCAGGAGCCCGGACCTCCCCATGAGGAATCACTTGATCCTTCGTTCTTTGTATTGGCTCCTTATTTTTAAATATAATTTTATGTGTTTTTGAATATATATTTAACCAACAATGGGAATTTTAAATATATTTGTTTATGTCTCTGAATACATATTTTCACTTTAATATGGCGGAGATATTTTTATCGCTTCCCAATTACTTTGGGAGATGTTTTCTACAGAGTGTTTTAATTTGCATCTTCAATAATTTAAGCCACCCCTGTAAATATATCCTGGTACGCTGCTGGAACTTATTAAACTAAAGAGCAAAAAAAGTAAAATCACGAATTTATCGCTTTATGTGAAACATGCGTTCATCGTATTATATGCACGCATGTCTGAGAAAGCTTCGCCGAGAAAATTCATTCGTTTTTTTGCAACGCACTCTCCGCCGCCGTCAGCACAGATTGAGATCCCCATATATTAGTATGATTAAGTATAAAAATGACACAAATGTGTAAGGTATATCAATTTGCAATAAAAAAGTTTAAATTTAGAGAAAAATTAATATTCTTCGCACAATTTCCTATGGAAGTTACACCAGCAGGTGCTTTAGTTGATGAGTTGACCCATGCAAAGGCACAGCAAGATCTCATTTTATAAACAGTATAACTTTTCTTGATGAAAAACGATCTATTTCTTAATCCCACAATGGTAAAAAAGTACTGAGGTGCGTCGCATAAATATAGAGACAATAGACTTTGCGCCGTGAACGCGATGCGAATATAGGCAGGAAGCTGAAGTGGTACCTAATTAGACATAACCCTACAACAAACGTTTCGATCCATCGAGATGACCGGATTGTGTGAAAAGAACTCCACAAAGTGAAATAGTGTAATTTTAGGTGTCTCATAAATATAAAGACAACTATGTAAAGTAGCCACATACAAATGAGATGTACAAATTAGCATGTTGTATGTACGCGCATGGGCCGTAATTCGGTCCAGCCTACAAAAGACAGGGGACCTGCCGTCAGACATTCATTTGCCAAAATGCCACGCAACAGTCAACTTTCCGGTGAGGAGGTGCAGAAGATTTGGAGACTGAGAGCAAATGGATTGCCTGTAGCGAAATTTTGTAAGCCATGGGGAAGAGTAGGGCAGTCATTTATAAGACTTTATCGAAACGCGGTGCGTTAACTGCCAGAAAACGGCCTGGAAGGCCTCGAATAACAACCAAACGAGATGATCGTGCCATCATGCGTTTAGTTTCATCCCAAACGTTATCACTACGTCAAGTTTGTCGGACTGTTGGTGTCACCGTCTCAAAGAACATAGTTCATCGACGAATCAAGGAAAGTCGCAACATTGTGCTATGTAAAATGCGCCGTCTGAAACAGCTCACGCGGCGCCACAAGGAAGTTAGATTGTTATGGGCAAGCAGCCACTTGCACTGGACGAACGAGTGGCTCACAACTATTTTCTCTAATGAGAAAAAGTTCAACCTGGACGGCCCTGACGGTTGGAACAGCTATTGGCATGATTTACGACGTGAGCCACGCACCTTCTTCAGCAGACAGAAAGGAGGGGGATCTGTGATGGCCTCGGGAGTTTTTGTGTTCAATGGGACAACGGATATCGCTTTTCTTCAAGGCAGGCAAAACTCCGAAACGTATCAGGACATACTCAGCAGCCACCATCTACCATTTACCGAAACTCTAGACGGTGTTGATTATCTGTTCCAGCAAGACAATGCCTCTATCCATCGGTCTGCATCAACGAAAAGCTGGTTCAACACTCATCATGTGACCGTAATGGATTAGCCAGCACTCAGTCCAGATCTAAACACTATCGAGAACTTTGGGGTATTCTAGGTCGTGATGTGTATGCGAATGGACGGCAGTTCTCAAGTGTGGTGGCATTGAAAGAGCAGATTGAACAAAGCTGGTATGCACTCCGTCCAGAATACTTACATCACTTGGTGGACAGCATGCCCAATCGGGTTTTCAGTGTTATTCGGAACAACGGCTCCACTATTCGTACCGGAGGTGCTCATACCTTGTAAGTCTTTCTATTTCTGAGACAGCGTATTTCTGTTTTTTTCTTGTACTTGGCGTTGGAATTGTTATGTTTCCGTCAAACTATTGTGCAGCTGCGTGTCCTATGATATTTTTGCTATAAATATAAGGTGTACATTTCAGCTCGTTGTTGTTTCTTTTTTATTCGAGAATTTGTTCTGTCTCTTTATTTATGCGACGCAATATAATAACGTCTCACTGGGCGTGGCCATCAGCTCCGCGTCGTCTGCTCAAAGTGCTTCAAGTTTGTGAAGTCACTTTTACTCCATCTATTCTAACCTCTTTGTGTGAAGTTGATGCCTCGGCGTGTTTGGGCTGTTATTCGCGCTAGAGGAGGACCAACATGCTATTCGGTAGGTATCTAATGTTTTGTCCATTGAGTGTATAACCTTGTGGTTTGGCAAAAATAAGCATGATGTAATAGCCAATATTCAAAGTTGGAAGTGCGATGTTTTGGAAACTTAATTCCATATTCTATAAAATTCTTTTAAAGCCGTGTAAAGATGTAAGCAACTTGATTGTTTTTTAATAACACTCTTTTAAAGAAATTTATCAGTTACTGAAATATGAGACCTTATGATAATGAGACTCATATTCATAAAGAAGTGAACACTTTCCTTTATGCATTTATTCAAAACCTTTGTCTAGTGTGTAATTTTACCCTGCCAGATTCAACTCTTTTTTTTTTTCTTTTTCTTTTTGTTTAAAAGCTGTTTACAATTTTACAGATGGAGACGAAAAAATGTATCCATATTCTCTGAACTTGGAATACCTGGACCACAGCCTAGTCTTTTATTTGGGAATATTATAGAATTGTACACGAAGGTACTGGTTTCTCTTTTGCGTACTCCTGTATTTTTTTTTATTTTTTATTTTTTTTTGTGTGCTCATTTCTGGAGGCTTCCTCCAGATAGTTTTGATTAGATAAGCAAGCACAAAATTCATTTACTGGTATTATTTTTACTTGAACACGTTGATGAAAGATTTACTTAATCCTTAAAAACTGTAGTGTTAACAGTTCCTACAACAGTCGGCTGATATCACATTTTCAAATACCTTTATCTCCAGCGGCAGAGCTTCCTGTGTGAATCGACAAAGATATAACTACAACTTACACTAGTAATTCAAAAGTACGTAGAAATATTCCAGAAAGACAGAAAACTTTGGGTTCGTACCGTTTACTTGCACTAGCAGCCTTTATCAAACTCGCAAAATTCGTATTACCTCTTTTGCCCAGGATACAGTACGAGTTTATGTGTATTTCATCTTCAGAACTACTTCAAAACAAATATAGTATTACCGCTCCCTGTCGAGTATCAGCGAACCACTACTACGTCTTATTCGCCGTAGTGGGAAAAAGTTAAAAAGGTCAAAATTCAATACTAAACAATTCACCCCCAAGTTTCGCCTAGCGGTGTCAACAATGAATTTGGATTCCCTAAATAAGGGTCTCCAAGCTCAGGGTCGACAAATGCATCGCGTTGTGTTTCATATGAATTAGCATGGGGTTTCCATGCTCATTCATATGCCGCAAAGAAGTTAAAGTAAAAAGTTGCATGAATAACAATAAGAAAGTCACTAATTGAACTCTAATGACATTTGGAGAAATGATCTGAGTGACACGTGAATTAAAATTTAACTATTTATTTCTTTTTAGAAGATGGTCTTAAAGCTAGGTACAATGTACCGGTGAGGTTGCTTGCTTTAGCTAAACAATTTAGTTATTTATTTCAAACAAGTATGATGCACATAAATATTCTTGACTTTAAACTTTAGTTACTGGTTTAAAACACGGCGCGGTGCGCCAGAGGAAAATTAGTAATGCACTATGTGAGAGACTTTCGGGTAACCAGTTCTGCATAGCACATGCAAAGCTATGAGGCATGAATCAAAAATGCGTAAGATAAAAGTCATCATACCGTCTTTTCCTTGGGAAGCCCCGATCTTGAAACTCGGTTGCCGGCTGGTCGTAGAGTCAGCTCTCCATCTTAATTGGTTTTATCTGGACTATACTTTAAAATATTTACTACCTCATTTCTCTATCTTGGAAACATCTCTCCTCCGAAACCGCTGAGACCTCTCTTCTACTTAGACTGCAATTCTCGAGTCTGTCCTTATCTCTTTGCGTCACCAGTCTCTAGTCTCTAGTCTGAAGTCTGTCCTCTTCATTCCTCATTCAATTAATATTTTCTTTTTCCCGTGCCCGGTGCCCATCTTGGGGCGTGACGGCCCGGCCGTCCAAATCGCGTCGGGTTATGTCATTGGCCCTCACAGATAGCCGTGCTATGCGATTCGCTGGCCATCCGTTCAGTTTGGGTCACTTTCCCGAAAATTATGTCTTCTTTCAGCTGTCAACTTGTTCTCGCACCTTTTTGTTAATTGACCACGCCTAGCTACTTAGAAGCGAAGATTGTCACGTTGGTATTTCCGGCGACGGGACTTTTCTCGAATTTCGTCGCTATCCCGGACATTGCAGAGATGCTCGGAAGCGTTGCTTTGAGAAAAGGGGTGACGCCCCCAAAAGGATTTCTTGTGCTCCTGCTATTCTCTCAGCTTCGGCTGCGAGACTATTGCTGTTATACCTTCATTCCGTGCGTTCCGTAAGAAAAAAAAAGAACTGTGAATGTCTTCCTTTCTCTTCCTTCCCATCTGGGAGTTTCATCAAGTTTCCGTGAGAAAAAAAATATAATTTTCCCCTTTTCATTTGGCTTGAGTACAATTAGGACTGATCTAATTATCAACCGAAACTTTCGGGTAGCCTGGCTCAGCTTCACCGGAAAGCAATTTTTAATCATTGATATTCTATTTTGGCAATTTAAATATTTATTTCCTGCCGCTTTAGAGTAAAAATAAAAAAAAAAAATAATAACTAAGCAAAATTATACGGATGAAATTTAAATGTTACGGGGATATAGAAAATTCCGCGGTAACATTATCTCCCTCCCTTCAAAAAAAATTGTAATTCGAAGAATATTAAAGGAATACTGGTCCTATAAAAAAAGTTGTGCATTTTCCTCTAGCGTCCGCCCTCGGTACGGGCAGTTTCGCCCATATGAAAACAACAGTATGCAACATACAGAATACATATATACAGCATATTACTTATTCATATAATGGCATTTGTTACTGATACTTAATAATATTTACTTATTCCTATAATATATATATATCAACCTTCATCGTGTATAAAATGTAAAAATAAGAAATACAGTATATATACACAAAACAGTATAATAAGTGCTCAAATATCGATTTTCGGGCGTAGTGCTCAGCCTTGCGCCGTTGGCTGAGTTTCGTTTTTCAGTTCCTCCTCTCGGCTGGAGACGGGGGAACCCATTGTGGAGGGAAGAACAGGTCTCTTCACTCCGTGTGATCTCCTCTCTCTGGTTCGTCTAGCGCTGGCAACAAGTCAGGAGATTTGAAATCACAAACAATAGGAGAATCAAGGATGACATGCCCGCGGTGAATACCTTGAGTAATCCGGTGGTGGATATTGTCAGTCTGTTCGTCCAGCTACCGAAATTCCACCTGGGTGTAATAGCTGAGTTCTGCCAATTTGCATATGAGTAGTTTGGGTGCACTAAGTTCATGGAGGGTTGATCTAAGCAAAATTCTAGTTTATTACAAGCGTTCGCAGTGCGTGCTTTTAAACACAATTTATCACTTATGCAGCGAGTGTCCGATTTGAATTTTATCACTACGGTATTCATCTTCGTGCGAAGCTTTACGGACCGGGTATGTATGATTAGTGAATCAAAGTGCACATCTACCATTCTCGCTGCACAGGATGAAAATGCTTCAAACTGAATTGCTGCAAGAGGTTCGCATGAAAAGCATCCGGTGGTTTGTATCTCCGCGTCTGTAAATTTCGGACAAACAGTTCGAGTTTCTATGTTGTACTTGAAATTGTTGAACTCCAAGTTTATTACCAGGGGTGCAGAGTGTAGTAGCTCTGAACTTAGTTTACCCTCTTTATCAACTTTGAAGTGGTGCCAAGACGAGGTAAAAGGTAGTGCATTTCTTCTTGTTTCTATCATGTTGAGAAGGTAGGACTGCTGCCGTTGGCATCGCATGTTGTCTTCGTAGAACGTGCATGAGAACATATTTTCGTCGAAGATGAAGCTTTTTGACATGGAGTCGTTCGCTTGTGTATCACCTATATGACCTCTCTCGGGCCTGGAGGGCAAACTAGCCCTTTCGAGGTAGCTTTCTTGGGGCTGCCGACTCGTGAGATTAGGTGAGTTTGCAAAATTGTCATGGGCTTGTCTAGCGCTCCTGCTACGCGTACCCTGATGCCTGTAGAGGTGGTGGCTTGGTTTTCCACGGTGATTGCTTCTGTAATTTCATTTCCTTGCTGCTCTATGAGAAGCTCGTAGCTACACTGAATGGCCACGATATGTTTCGCATCATATGCCCTTAGGAAGTCGGCCTCCAGCCATATTCTGTAATATATGCAGTGTTGGCTGTCTGTTATCCAACAGCTGGTGCTTCCGCTGTCAGATGGGTGGCATCCCGTTATTCCGGGCCAGTCCATGCTTGGTTAGAGCCTCGAAGCTCGTTCCCCGCACACATCCTTTTCCCCAATTACAGGTTGGGTTATTTACGCACATGATCTGGCTGAGATAGCGCATGCTTGTGACATGGGTAAAATATTCCCTGGCGGTCTGCCACTCGCACTTCACCTGTTGAAAAGTGATTTTTAAAGAAAACAGATTATTTTGGTTGCTTTCATCTGTGAACCAAAGACACTGTTGGTGCTCTAGATTCATGAGTGTAATCTGGGCACTGGTGGAGAGACGGCACGTTGCGTCTACGTCGGAGTCCGAGAATGACTTCACTTTGGAGGCAATTATGGAGTGTGCATTGCACTCCGCAGATGCTCCGTCCATCACTAGCAGAATCAACGTTAGCAAGGCAAGTCCATGCAGTGGAGCTTGTGCTATGGTGCGCGCCACGTGTCTCTCGAGGTACTGTTGCATCACTTGGGCTCGGTTTCGCATTGCGTTACCGGCCAATGCGCCCGTTTTGACAGCGACCAAAGTAGAACCTCTAAGGAAACGGCACGTCTTCCACATAATGTATGCGATGCTGTAGAGAGTTTTTCAGATGCATAAAATGACCGTTTTTGCGTACAAAAATGTAACAGCGGTAACTAGAATTAGGAGCAGGATAACCACGTATGTGACTGCTGCCGGCAGGCACTTTAACTGCCGCAGTAGGTCCCGGCATAAAATGCATTGAAGGGGACTGCAGGTTATCCGTCCAACTATTTGCACTGTTCCTCTCAGCGTCTGTCCGTCGGTCGTCACAAAGATAAGATGCATTTCCGCTGACCACTCTAGCATTTCGGGAGGTAGGGTCGCTTGAAATGGCGTGTCTTTTAAAGTGATCACTGTCTCTAGCCCTCTGATCCTGACGACTAACATGCCTGGATGCGAGAGGGATACTATCGGATCATTGTAGGTGAGTCTCACATCATTGCGCTGGAACACAGCCTCCTCGTCAGTCAGTAGATGCCTCTGATGTCGGCGGCGATGTGTGGTTTCCCGGTGTCGGCTCGCCACGCAAAGTTGGCATGAGATCAACACTGGGTTTTCGATTTTTAGTCCTTCCGCTTCGTGGATCAAAGTAGTAACTGCAGGTACCAGGCGACAGTAACAAGTCGTTTCATAGTAGTGTTCATACAACCTGCCAGTTTGCAGTAGTTAGCAGTGCCTGAGCAAGGGGAGGCTTCCGAATAGCTGCAGGGTAGACCTGCCCTCTTGCATTCGATGAGGGAGCGGACTCCTCGTGCGTTGACCTTCTGTTGGAAATGAAAGGACCTGGGTTCAATCAGCTGGTTATCGTGTGCAATGAATGTCTTCCACACCTCGATACAACCATCGCAACTGTGAGCATGGCAGAAATTTGGTGATACACCCAAACTCAGCAATTCCTCTCTAGTTGTGTTTGTGCACTAATACTTGTCCTTACGAAATTCGCATCGCTCGAAACCTACCGCATGGCCCCAAGCGATGACTGGCGCCAGAAAAATGAAAATAAAGTTCATCATGGTGGGCAGTTGAAAAGTTTGTTTTTGTTGTTGTGTGTGTGTGTGCACTGCTATCTATCGTGTGGATGCTAAAGGTGCTGAATGCAGAGCAATTTTTTTGATGTATCCTGAAAAGGAGAGTGATGCCAAATCAGACACACATCTTCCTCATACCTCACATAGATATACATTGCACTGGACAATTTCCCGAGTCTCTGCTCATAGTGCACACCAATTAAGCTAAAATACCATTTTACCTTGTAAATACAAAATTTAACACACTGAGTTAAATAATTTTTTACGAGCTACGTGATTTACATGTGCATATTGTAATTAAAAGTAATTAACTCGGCTTCCTTCCTCTAGTAAGCAAAAAAAAAAAAATCCCGTCCTTCCTAGGTACATTCCCCTTCTGAAGGAAGAAAAAACAACAGTCGTTCTTAAAAAAAACAGTTAAGGAAACCATTCCTCCTGCCTGTATACCTCCTTTCAACAAAAAAAAAAAATATTTATATATAAATGCGTTCGTCCCTTTTTCTGTACATCTTCTGTCACCAAATATACTCATACTCGACTCTTTTCCTTATAAATATCCGGTCAACAATTATATATACTTAAAAATATTAATTCTTTCGTGTTTCCTTAATCTTTGCTTCATTATTTCGCTCGTATTTGTGAGAGAGAGAAAAAATTATCAACGCCGTCTCATGCCCATACATTGTCATCATTCCTATTTCCCGTCCACTAATATCGTCTTATTTATTCTTCGCCGGCCCTTAAAACCAGCCTTGCTTAATACTCTAAAATTCTGCCATTTTAACCTGTGCTTGCTCTTCCATTCATGTGCGCTCCGCGCACCTGGCCGGGCCCCGAGGCATTCTGACTGTCAGCTTCTCTCTCTTGGAGATGCACCTCATCTCTCGTTCTCGGGAGACGGAGGGTCTCATTGCAGTAGTTTGGTGACCTTTGACTTTTACTGATCAATCAGACGTTTCTTCCTTCTAGTAGACGAAGGTGTGCCCTTCGAACTGAAAAATTTGGCTATTATCCGCCATATTGCGTGCTGTTGCATGAATCGGCGGTTCCAAGACTGCTGTGGCGCGCGTTGCTGTCGATTAATAGTACTAATTTGTATACAAAATGCTGGCTGGGCCTCTATTTTGTCCATTAATGCTTAGCAAACTAACGTATGGATTACCCTTTAATTTCTTCACAAGGTACGGTTTTTCTAGTTTATTACGGTTAGGGCTACCCCATTGTCTCCTGTTAAGGACAAAGCTATATTTTGATTAGGCGTAGGTTACTGATGTTTTTGCTATAATTATTTCCGCGAAATGCTATTTTCATATGTTCGCCTAACTTGTCTGAGCAAAACTGTGATTTGATCGCTGCAAAGTTAGAATTCGCTGTTCTAATTTCCGTAAGCAATGCTAGCCGTCGTAACGTGCATGATTCCTATTGTTCAGTGCCCTCTCGATCAGATAGCTTACGCCTGTTCTATTCGTACTGTGAGGTGGTTTACGCACGGTGACTAGTCTATACCCATTTTTCTATTATTATTCCGATCCTTGATTAATTATGGAAACCTATGGATCTTAGAAATAATAAAAAAAAATCATGGTTGATCATTACGGAAAACAGCTTTTCCGCTACCTTTTGGCAGTGCCCCTATAAAGCTTTTCGTATTGCAGTTCTGCTGGATATTTACATATCTCTCGCTACGGGTGAATCACACGCGTCGCTTACCCAGTGAAAGCAGGAAAATGATATGACTGACTTTTACTTAACGGAGGTCTCGCTAATACCCCAACTGCTAGGAATTTTCCTCTGTGCAAATCTAACTTGCATTTTTTTTCTCGATGGTATGCTCTAAAAAATTTTCGTTCCGTCGTAGCTCTAGTAAAATTGTAGGGGCGGTACCCCCAAAAAAAAAAGAATAATTTAATTTTTATTCCACGAATTGGTCATTTAGTTAACATTTATTTTTGATTCTTAGGATACTCCTGCGCAAAATGAACGGTTAATACCGGAACCGATGTATGAAATTAATCGATTTAGACATAAACCTTTCTCAATTATGCTCGAAAAAAAATTCTTTTGGAGGGGTTCCAATCCAAAAAAATATTTTGTTCCCTCTTGGCAGAGGCTGCTGTTGAGACTGGACTAAAGAATACTTTTATTTATTTAATTATCATTATTACTGCTTGGTGCTCAAACCGGTGCCAAAATTATCCATACGTTCCTAGTTCCCGGAGCTTAACCTGAAATTTCCGGAACTAACCTCCCAAATTCCCGAGAGAAAAGGTTTTTTTTTTCTTAGCCCCAAAAACTTATTTTAGGAGCGTACTATTTTCCTAATTTTCTATCGGTTTTGAATGCGACCCATAAACAATAAAAAAAAAAAATTTGCATTGAACCTTTTTCTGCGGGCTTTCTATACCAAACTCTCCCGTGGGAGCGCTACTGCCTTCTTCCACTGTGGGTAAAAGCTATTTACTGAGGCTTCATTACTGTTGCTGGCTGCCAAATTATCCTGTATGCGCTGTGATAAGTAACGATCTGCTAGGTCGAACCATGAAGTACCTTCCGGATTATTCGGCTGACTTAAAGATTGCAACATTCGGTCGACGAATCCCGAATCCTTAGGCGATTGTTGCTGTACGGCCGATTCATTTTCCGCTATTATTTTGGGGTGTGTTTGATCCTGTGACTGTTCTGTGTAGCACGGAATATTTCCCTCTTCGGCGCGCTGAATTGTAGACGTTTCCTGAGTATAACTGTGGGACCTTAGAACATACGGGGACCTGACGAATTTCACTTTCCCGGTTTCGCAATGCTGGCCTTCCTCTTCGTCCAATATGGCGGCGTTCGGTGCGGTTGGTTCCTGCGCTGGGGTTTCGACTGTGGTCCCTGGTGCAGAGACGGTGGTCGCTGCTGCAGGCATGGATGTGTCGAAGAACGGTATGAATTCATAATCTTCCGTGTCTTCGCTGTCTCCCTCGGTGTCTACACTCGTTCTGGGAATAATTTCCTCATGCCTTTCTGGTGGTTGTAAATCTGACCTTATTTGCTCCTTACGGGCAATTTGCTTAAAGATTCTGTTACGGTGGACCGTTTAAAACTTTGCAGGACTTCCCACTGATTTCAACTTTACATTAACTGGGGTGGGAAAAGCGACTATTTCCCAATCTCCACGGTTAGTGCAGGCTAATTTTCTGGATAACCCCTTTTTCACAAAAGGCGTGTGAAGGAAAACCCTATCGCCAGTATGCAAATCTTTCTATACCGCGTATCTATCCTGCCTCGCGGCTGCTTCTTGAAGGTTCCCATAAGCGATTTTGTAGGCATCCCTCATTCTCTCTAGAAAAGATTCGACGTAGTCATCGTGGCTGTAATATGTTGTCCTATGGGGCGGAATTAAGATGTCGAAGGGTACGTTGAATTCTCTCCCAAACATTAAATAGTTCGGGCTAAATTTGGTGGACGTATGTGTGCTGTCGTTCATTGCTAGGCTCACTAGTGAGAGGTGTAGGTCCCAGTCTGTCTGTCTGTCATTCACTAGGGAACTCAACGATTTATTGATTAGGAAATGGGACCGTTCGTTTATTCCATTACAGGACGGGTGAAACGAGGTCGTGTTTAATCTCCGTACACCCAGCCTATTTAAGAGTTCAGTAAATAATTCCGAAGTGAAATTTTTACCGTTATCTGTGAGCGTCTGTTCTGGTAGGCCAAACGGAGAGGCCAAACGGTCGATGAAAGCCGTGGTGATCGTTGAGGCACGCTGGTCAGGTATAGGCCCTAAAATAGTATACCTGGTGAACACATCTATCATCACCAAAATGTACCTATTCCCCGCTAAATTGATGGGGAAAGGACCGGAAATATCCAGCGTTACTCTTTGGAATGGGTATGAGCAGTTTGCTGCCCGCTGTAATTTCTCCCTTGTCCGTAACTTGTGCCCTGCCCGTTCGTTGTGTTTCAGGCACGATTATACAAAGTTCCGAATATCTGTATACATATTCAGCCAGAAATAACGAGACCTGACGGTAGCCAAAGTTTTTTGAAAAGCGAAGTGAGGCGATGAAAGGATTCCGTGACAGATATGTAAAATTTCAGGCCTCATGGCGGTCGGCACTACTAATTGTTCCCAAAAATCTTCCCGAGAGCTACTTCGATCCGGCTTTTGAAAATGGTAGAGTAGTCCGTTTTCGTTCAAGAAAAAGCTGTCCCTCATTCTGCCTCTTGCTCCTGAGATGCGAGGTTTCTCCAGCGCCTCAATAATTGGGCCTAATTCCGGGTCTGCCCGTTGCAAAGTTCGGATGCGATTTATCTCTTCCTCGAGCGTAGGCGGGTCTGTGGTGTTAACCCTCACCGTAGCTCCTACTTCTTCGCCGTGCTCGACCGGAGCGTCGTATTGCCGGCTCAACCAATCAGCGATGACGTTCTGCTTCCCGCGTTCATAGAGTATCTTGTAGGGGAACTCGCTTAGTGATATTCTCCACCGATTCAATCGTGAATTTTCATCCTTTAAATTATGAAGATAAGTCAGGGGGCGGTGGTCACTAATAATAAAAATTCTTTTCCCAAAAGACAATGCCTAAAATGTTTCACGGAAGATACGACAGCAAGGAGTTCTTTCTCAATGGTTGGGTACATTTTTTCCGCTGCCGATAGTTTACGAGACATAAACAAGATGGGGTGAAGGTTTCCCATTTCATCCATTTGTTCTAAGACTGACCCAATTCCGGTACCGCTAGCATCGCAATGTAAATAAAAGGGCTTCTCGTAGTCAAGATGAACTAAAACAGGCTTATCTAAAAGACATGCCTTAATCCTGTGAAATGTCGCCTCAGCCTCTGTACTCCATTTAAAGTTTCCCTTTTTGTGAGTTCTGTTAACGGGGTCACTATATCGGAAAAAAGTCGGGATGAACTTTCTATAGTAGTTGCACAGCCCAAGAAATCCCCGTAGTCCTCTGAGAGTCTTAGGGGTGGCGAAATCGTTTACCTTGCATAGATTTGCAGGATCTGGTCGAATTGTTTCACCGTCTACAATATGGCCCAAATATTTCACAGCTGACTGCATGTAAGTGCACTTCTGGGGGGCTAGTCTCAAGTCGTGTTCCCTTAATCTTTTGAGTACCTCTTCTAATTTTAACAGATGGGTTTCCTCATCTACCGATGCTATGATGATATCATCAATAAAGCACATTATGTTGTGCTCCGACAACCCGTTGAGCAACGCGTCGCTTAATCTTTGGAAACTACTGGGGGAATTTTTGGACCCAAAGGGTATACGTTCAAACTGAAACGTACCCCAAGGAGATGAAAATGCTGTCTTGTGTTTATCCCTATCTGCGATCTCCATCTGATCCAAGGTGGTAAAAACTTTGTTGCCTTTCGCGATTCTATCTGCGATCCCCACTCTTCAGATCCAAGGTGGTAAAAACTTTGTTGCCTTTCGCCGCTTCCAATAGGTCCTCTATTCTGGGCAATGGGTATGGGTCTGGGATTACCACTTCATTCAAATTCCCGTAATCTATAACCAAACGAAAAGAAAAATCCTTCTTTCTCACGAGAAGCAGGGGGGCCGAATAAGGGGAGGTACTTTCCGTAATAATACCTGCCCGAAGTAATTCCTGTAATTGTTGTTGTGCTTCTTTCCGTAAATGGTGAGGGACCCTGTAGAATTTCCCTCGGATCGGGACGTCGGTGGTGAGGTTGATCTCGTGGTACAACAAGTTACACTTTCCTAGTTCTGTCAAGGAGCGGGCAAAAACATTCTTATAATTCATAAGGAGCGAGACCAGAGGTTTTCTCCAATTCGGGTTCACGCCCTCCAAATTGAGATCCTTTGGGGTGAGAGGGGGCAACTTTTCCGATTCGTACCTCTGTGCTGCGTTTACCGAAATAATCGGCTGAACTATCACGAGCTTTGTCAACTTATTTATGTGAAAAGGTTGATCTGAAAGGTTTGCTATTAGTACTGGCATGATTCCTGACTCATCCAGTGTGTTGACAGATCGGCCTACCCGTAGGTTACCCTGAGCATATTTTCCTAGAGGCTGCACAAGCACTTGGCTAATTTTGTTGTCGGAAAATCCCTTACATCGAATTTGGACAACTTTCTGTGAACACGGAGGAATAATTTCTTTCCCAACCGCTCTACCTACTTTCGTAACGTCGGGGGGCATAATCGGTTTCCTTTCTAGGGAATGTGGTGATACGACAGGTACCCGAGCTTCTAGATTTCCTACCCGTGCCTTTGACCTGCATTTCCTATTCCCCTTATACTTCCTGGAATTTATTTTCGCTGGCACTGACCGTCCTTTACGGTATAATATTCCTTTACCTGCGTCAGAAATGTACCCGTGGGTCTTTAAAAGATCCCAGCCCAGAATTAACTGCGTCAGAAATGTACCCGTGGGTCTTTAAAGATCCCAGCCCATTCGAACGGTCATAGGCTCTTGTGCATCAAACCTTTGAATCACGGCTAGTTTAAACCTTTCATAATTAGTTTCCCTTCTGACGTCCACTGCGTCGGCCAAGAAATGGTTCACTGAGTTCTTACATTTTGCCTTTGCGATCAAAATTTTGATCACATCCGTCCACCCTGCGATTTCAGCTATAATATCTAAGGTTTCGAAAAATTGCCGTGCGGTTAGGGACTCATCTGTGCCCGTAAACGTAGGAACGTAATTAAGCATTCCTGCCATTGCCTGAATGTTTCTTTGCGCAACTGTGGGAATATCGGGAGCTAGGTCTTGATTATCTTGATCGACCATAACCACCTTAACGTTACGCCGCTGTAACCCTTATTTGTAAATTATCAATTACCCAAAGTGCCTTTCCTGAACAATTCGCTATAGCCTGTAGGATGGGAGTGCAAAAAAATATTCGCAAAACAAACCACACCAAAATATCTTGGTTAGCTCCTATGAGAAAATTAAAGCCTTCCTACGAGTTCAATTTCACTCTCCAAAATAAAAAAAAAAACTACTCTTACAGAACTACACCTTAATGCCCTATTACACTATTAAAATCTACACATAGAACATATATAATGCACACATATAAATCCAACACTTTGCACAAACAGAAAAAACTGTTACTCTCAAAAATCACGAGCATGTAAACGCCATTATACTTAAATCATAAACACTGAATTGCATCATAAAATCACACTCCGATAATACACTTGCTATTGACTTTATTAGATCAATCGAGATCACCCAGTAATTAACCCACTACTAGCTCTTTGAACTATTATAATGAAAATCTCCTCAAATTATCAATAAAATTAATCTATACTTCTCCCTGAATTACACGTTTATGCTAACATATTAGGAAAATCAAATGTCAATGAAACCTATCCTTCTCATTCACACACAGTAAAATCATTATTCAATAAAACATTTCATTTTAACTTTCAAACAGTAAAATAGCACTTCAATAAAACTTTGCTATTAATTCACTCACTCAACATTACTCATTTAAACACTTCTATTAGCTCTATCAGCACTTTTAAACCTGAATCATAACTTTCACAGTTTGCTAACCCAAACTGTCTATTCCCCTGAACTGAATTATTAGCTACAAAATCAGAACAATTAAATGCACAATAAAATCACACATACACACTTTACTTTGATTTGTAAGCATTTTTCCTTCCGTGGTTTTCAAAGATGCGTAAATGTTACTCATATATTACACTTTTGTTAGTTTCTTTTTATTACCAATAATTTTCGTGAATTTTCTGTAAAATCCGTCCATTCTCTTTCTAAATTAGCAGTGCAACTCTTATTTGTATTTCAACCCAGCTCTTTAGCAATTTAAATTTATTTAACCATATTCCGATTTCTTGCAACCCTTGTTTACTTTTAAACCTGAGGTTAGATTTTGCTTTAAGTCCTTCTTAATTTCACCTTAAAACCTGCCTTGTCACTCAGAGATGAAAAAAAAAGAACACATCGCTTTCTGCTTATCTGCACACTCGATTACTTATCCTAAAAATTTTGACCTGGTGCGACCAAAAATCCTGGCCACAAGGCACCAGTTTTATTATTATTATTTTTTTTTAACCAAAGAACTGAAAAATCCTGGTCACAAGGCAGTTTTATGATCTTTTTTTTTCTTTTATCAAAGAACTGAAGAATCCTGGTCACGTGCACCAGTTTTATTACCGCTCCCTGTCGGGTATCAGCGAACCACTACTACGTCTTATTCGCCGTAGTGCGAAAAAGTTAAAGAAATCAAAATTCAATACTAAACAATTCACCCCCAAAATTTCGCCTAGTGGTGTCAACAATGAATTTGGATTCCCTAAATAAGGGTCTCCAAGCTCAGGGTCGACAAATGCATCGCGTTGTGTTTCATATGAATTAGCATGGGATTTCCATGCTCATTCATATGCCGCAAAGAAGTTAAAGTAAAAAGTTGCATGAATAACAATAAGAAAGTCACTAATTGAACTCTAATGACATTTGGAGAAATGATCTGAGTAACACGTGAATTAAAATTTAACTGTTTATTTCTTTTTAGAAGCTGGTCTTAAAGCTAGGTACAATGTACCGGTGAGGTTGCTTGCTTTAGCTAAACAATTTAGTTATTTATTTCAAACAGGTATGATGCACATAAATATTCTTGACTTTAAACTTTAGTTACTGGTTTAAAACACGGCGCGGTGCGCCAGAGGAAAATTAGTAATGCACTATGTGAGAGACTTTCGGGTAACCAGTCCTGCATAGCACATGCAAAGCTATGAGGCATGAATCAGAAATGCCTAAGATAAAAGTCATCATACCCTCTTTTCCTTGGGAAGCCCCGATCGTGAAACTCGGTTGCCGGCTGGTCGTAGAGTCAGCTCTCCATCTTAATTGGTTTTATCTGGACTATACTTTAAAATATTTACTACCTCATTTCTCTATCTTGGAAACATCTCTCCTCCGAAACCACTGAGACCTCTCTTCTACTCAGACTGGAATTCTCGAGTCTGTCCTTATCTCTTTGCGTCACCAGTCTCTAGTCTCTAGTCTGAAGTCTGTCCTCTTCATTCCTCATTCAGTTAATATTTTCTTTTCCCCGTGCCCGGTGTCATCTTGGGGCGTGACGGCCCGGCCGTCCAAATCGCGTCGGGTTATGTCATTGGCCCTCACAGATAGCCGTGCTATGCGATTCGTTGGCCATCCGTTCAGTTTGGGTCACTTTCCCGAAAATTCTGTCTTCTTTCAGCTGTCAACTTGTTCTCGCACCTTTTTGTTAATTGACCGCGCCTAGCTACTTAGAAGCGAAGATTGTCACGTAGGTATTTCCGGCGTCGTGACTTATCTCGAATTTCGTCGCTATCCCGGACATTGCAGAGATGCTCGGAAGCGTTGCTTGAGAAAAGGGGTGAAGCCCCCAAAAGGATTTCTTGTGCTCCTGCTATTCTCAGCTTCGGCTGCGAGACTACTGCTATTATACCTTCATTCCGTGCGTTCCGTGAAAAAAAAAAGAACTGTGAATGTCTTCCTTTCTCTTCCTTCCGTTCTGGGATTTTCTTCAAGTTTCCGTGAGAAAAAAAAATATAATTTTCCCCTTTTCATTTGGCTTGAGTGCAATTAGGACTGATCTATTTATCAACCGAAACTTTCGCGTAGATTGGCTCAGCTTCATAGGAAAGTAATTTTTAATCATTGATATTCTATTTTGGCAATTTAAATATTTATTTCTTTTTGCCGCTTTAGAGTAAAAATAAAAGAAATAATAACTAAGCAAAATTATACGGATGAAATTTAAATGTTACGGGGATATATAAAATTCCGCGGTAACAATAGAGTAGGTCCCAAAAACCATGATATGCTCATCTAAAAAAAATTGGAAATGTGTTTCAGGTATTATTATTTATTCAATAGGAAGGTGTATTCCACCTACTCCAAAATCTCATTAGCTATGTTGACCGAAGATGAAAAAAAAAATCGTAGATTTCCTGAACTTTTCCCTTTTTTTCTACCTTATAATATAAAGTAGTTCCAAACATTAACGCGTATTTATGCAACGTATAACGTGAAACTTATACATCAAGAAAATACGAAAATGCAAACGCAAACTTAGTCATGGTTACAATTATGCAATGCAAAAGCATTTCCAGTAGGGATGACAAAAAAACATGCAAACATCGATTATTACCAGTTCGCAGGATACTAATCACTGTGAAATTCGAAAAAGCATAGATCATTCACATGATTAAATTTATCAGGTTCAAGAATTACGCGTATTAAGACAACACAGAGAGATATTTGGGGGAAAAAAGATTCTCTAAGCATGTTGCTTTTACACCTGCATACGCATCTTAAAAAATGTGGAACGAAGCGTTAATATTTATGAATATAAAGGCCCTACATACGTGTGGAGAGAACTCACTTCAGTTTCAAAAATATTCCTAGAAATTATATTATACCAAGACCGACTCCGTACGTGTTTATATGTGTACCTTTATGTCTATAAAGTATTTTAAAATAACTCTAATAAATAAATGCTCTATGAACTACTGTAACGTTACTCACCTGAAAAATACTCGGAATATTCCCATTCATTTTGGAAACTAAAGTAGTGCTTCATTTTCCTTTTACGGAAGTGTGTGTACAAACAAGGAAAAACCCATATGCCATGAACTCCAAATTTCAGTAAACTATTGAAGTGCAAGCCAATATATTTCAATTCAGATTACTGAAGTGCCAGCCATCTGCACAACGTTACTGAAAGTATCCAACAGTATCTTCGGAAACTGAGATAAAAAGCATTTCAAGAATAACCAAAATGCCACTGCATTACAAAAACATACACTTGGCATCCTAAAGTGCATTTTGGAGCTTTGGGTGGTGTGTTAAAGGTGTCCCTAAATTAAGTTGTGATCTTCCGAAAGTTTTACAGTGTCGAAGAAGAATTTGTTGTAACTTATCAAAACTGTATGCGTACAGAAGATCGTTCAGAGTCTATGCAAACGACTTACGCCGCCCCTGTGGCGCAGTGGTCTAAGCGAGGGCCTCTGATCATTCGTCCGAACGGGGTCCGGGTTCGAATCCCGGTGAGGCATGGATGTTGTGTTTGTCTTACGGCACTGGTTCTCTCCCTTCCCTGAAACCAGTGACCCTAAATTAGGGACGGGCGACTGCTTATAGCCCATTGAGTTGGTCACGATGGTCGTTAAACCTCCAATCCAAAAAAAAAACAAACAAAAAAAAAACGACTTACTTTACGCAGGAAGCGTTTTGAATACCCTTCGCCGATGCTCAATCTGGCAACCCTACAATGTGGCAGTCACTCTGCAATGTACATAGTTTTCATTGGAGGAGCGAATTTCGCAACGCAGCCATGTCGATTTTTGCCCACTCTCCTCGACACACTTTCCGCAGACCGTCTAACGTACACAGACATCGGTTTCCAAGAGCTCTATAATGAATATCTCGCTTCTGCTACTAATTATAATGAATTCAGCTTCTTCTAAGCTAATGCTTCTTCTAATGCTTGTTGTTTGTTAATTATATCATGAATAAACTTTCCTGCTAGTAGTGTAGTAATAATAATAAACAAGCTTTTAACTGCTAGTAATGTTGTAGTAGTAATTAAGATGAATAAAGTCTTATGCTGGTTGTTAATAGTAATCAACTAATGAAATTAACCTAACAGCCGGGCAGAAAAAGTCATTATTGCCCTGAGCATTAAAACGTTCCGAATGCTGCGGATTGGAACGGGGTCGAGCATACTGTGCATTTGTACGATATCCCGAAGATTGTTCAGAAACTCGCGGTTGGTTTGCCACTCTTCTGTGTGGTGTAACGTATGAAGCTTGGGTGTGCACTTGTGTATGCTCGCGCTGAAAGTTATTATGCCTATTATGCCGCTGAGGGTTTTCGTAATAAGCCTCGCTGGGTGCCCGAGCATGGTGAGTTGAACCATGTTTGCCGTGTCGCTCTTCATACGTTCGTATGAGGCGAAGGCATTCGTGAATTGTAGCAGGGTGTCGAACCTCAAGAAAATCTTGTAGAAATGGGTCGAGCTGCTGCAATAGGGTATCCAACATGTCGACATGACTGGCATGTGGATCCCATAAGTTATATAAGCGTGTTGTTTCCAACGCAAATGCAACAGGGCTATCGTTGGGTCCTTGCTGACGAGAAAAAAGTTGTTGTGCAAGGCTAGCTCGACTGAGGCCAAAAGGAAAGACCTCCAAAAATTCTGCTCGGAAATTCTCATAATGAGAATCCGGGTTCGACACTCTCCACTGCCGATACCAGGTCTTAGCGGTATCCTTCAAGCAAGTGCCTGCGATTTGTACTTTGCAGTCTTCAGGAATATTGTATAGATCAAAATGATCTTCCAAATCTTCGAGGAACTTTAAGGATCCCTCCAACCCATTGAAATGAATTGTTCCTGCATGCGGCACGAAATGGGCAAGCATTCTGCTTCGCTGAGAGGATTGAACTCCCTCAGGTACGACCCGCGACTCAGAGTAACAGGAAGCTGGTGAATTACGAAATTGTGAAGAATGCCTGGGGACTTGTAAATCATTCATATCAAAGTGAGACCCACAGGCTTCTTGCAAATTTTCAAAAACACCATCACCCTCGAAACTTGCCTTAGGGTGAAAAATTGAAGTTGTCTCAGGTAAGGAAGACATGGGTAATAATTGTCAAGACCTCGTGTCCGAGAAAAGTTCGGGCGCCAATTATAATGAATTTAGCTTTTAACTAAGCTAATTATAATGAATTCAGCTTCTTCTAAGCTAATGCTTCTTCTAATGCTTGTTGTTTGTTAATTATATCATGAATAAACTTTTCTGCTAGTAGTGTAGTAATAATAATAAACAAGTTTTTAACTGCTAGTAATGGAGTAGTAGTAATTAAGATGAATAAAGTCTTATGCTGGTTGTTAATAGTAATCAACTAATGAAATTAACCTAACAGCCAGACAGAGATCTGACAAAACTATGAACTGTGAAAGACGTACTTACTAAGACAATCTTTTATTTGGCAAACTTCTGGCTCTCACATAAACGAAGACCTCTTTACACACGAAACAAAGCTCTCACGCACATAAACAACCGCTCTCTCTATACAACAACAGCTGACTTCGTACAACAACAGCTCTCTCTACGCACATCAACAAAAAGCTCTCCTCTACATAAACAAACGCTATCCCTATACAACAACAAACGCTCTCCTTAAGTATCGTTGAACGCGCCTATTTATACTGGCTACCACCACGTCATGACTTACACTCATTGCCAGATCTCATTCAGCGGGAGAAATAACATCTCGTTCAGTAAGAAGATAATTTACATAGTAAAATAAAATAACCAGAGATAGTAAAAATCAAAAGGAAAGTGAGTCGAGAGTATACGTTACATCATCTCCCCCTTAATTTCTTTTTTTTTTTTTTTTTTTTTTTTTCGAAAAACCTATCAATTTTGGAACGTAAGTCTTACACTTCGTTGATTGACGTCTATCGACCTCTTTTTTTGTTTTGTTGTTTGGTGGCAGCAGTATGTACAATCTCAAACTTGGCATGACAAAATCAAGAAATCTGTATTCGTCTGTGAAAACACTTTGTATACTTGAACAAAACAAACCTGCATCGGCATACCTTCCTTTTATTCTGCCTAGCAGGAATCACTTTTTTAATTTCAAATTACGTTCTCATTATTCGTTGAATACACTCCAACTGTATCAGCAGCAAAGATTGCCTGAGCTGCCTAACAGTAACAATTTTATTATTTTACCCCTAAGCACATAGATATATATATAAAAAAAATTGGATTAGTAGATGGACATAGAAGAAATATAAAAAAAACACATATATACACAAAAAAGAATGCATAGGCCCACACGAAAAAAAAGAAATTCTGACACGCCAAATGGTCGTGCAGGATAAACAACAAACGGAGAAAAGAACCTGTCCACGAGAACCTACTTATCTCGAGGACGCATAAAAAACTCTAGTACGATAACGTTTTCCAGGCCTAATCGGACTGGTAAATTCAGGTGGCGTTGAGCGTTTCAAGGATTTGAATGGATCTGGAACATCTGTATTCTGTCGGTCAAGAAATCCCGGCGGCTGACAGGAACGGTCAGGAACGGCTGAAATCCGTCGGTCAGGAACTGCTGAAGTCTGGCGGTCCGGAAATCCCTGCGGCTGACAGGAACGGTCAGGAACGGCTGAAGTCTGGCGGTCCGGAAATCCCTGCGGCTTGAGCCGCTTGTGCTCCTAGCATTGCAAAATAAGGTCCCAATAAATCAAATAAGGTCCCAATAAATCAAATAAGGTCCCAATAAATCTATTGAAATAATGTCAAAAACATGAGAACTTGAACTAGATTTCAAGTGACCGGCCGGTCTTACATTACGGTAATTATTAATCTGACACAAGTGACATGATTGAACGTATGCGAGCACACTTTGGTACATGCCAGGCCAATAGGCAACATCCCGCAATTTACAACGGGTCTTGCGAATGCCTAAATGGCCTGCAAAAGGTTTGTCATGAAATTCGTTTAAAAGGGCCATTCTAAGGGTTCGCAGAATACATGGGCGAAACTCTGACCTAGTGGTCCTAGATTTCGTATAGTAAAGCAGACCCTCTATGACTTCAAAATGCTGTGACCTTCCAGCCAGAGAAGGATCACTTTGTAGGGGCGAACCCGCAAGCAAAAAATTATAGATATTCCCAAAATCTGGATCATTTATTAATTCTGCCATTATCTGCTCTCTGGATGTTATATCAGCTATTAGAAGTAAAGGCTGACATCCAGGAGTAGTTTCTGTGGGGACCCCACTAATCGGAACGCGAGACAATGCGTCCGGTAATTGATTCTTATGACCTGGCTGATACGAAATTTTGATATTGCTCTCTTGTAACTTAAGAGCCCACTTCATAAGTCTTTGAGATAGGTGCTTAGCAGAATTCAAATATTGAAGGGCAGAATGATCCGTAATTATGTTAACTGTCAATTCGTTAAGATAACATTGAAATTTGTCAAGAGCATACATTACAGCAAGACATTCACGTTCCGTAGCTGAATAATTGCGTTCAGCTTTGGCTAAAGTACGAGACGCAAAAGCTATTGGATGCCCAGCTTGTGACAAAACGCAACCAAGACCAACTCCGGATGCGTCAGTATAAATATCAAATTCCTTAGTATGATCCGGGAAAGCCAACACAGGAGGCTGAGTCAACGCAGACTTCAGTGTTTCAAACGCAGCGTTAGCCTCAGGTGTCCAAACAAACTTCTTGTATTTACGTTTCAAAGCATAAAATGGCTCACAGATTGTAGCATAAGCGGGGACGAACTGCTGATACCATCCGGTCATTCCCAGAAAGCGTGATAGTTCTTTTGCTGTTTTAGGCCGAGGAAAGTCAGCAATAGGCCTAATTTTTTCATTATCCGTAAATAAGCCGTGGGGAGTGATTTTCAACCCCAGATATACAATCTCGTCCCTCGCTATCTGGCATTTACTAGGTTTTAACGTCAAGCCAGCATTGTATATGAGTTGGAACACCTGTTTGAGCAGAGAAAGGTGCTCGTCAAAAGTCTCGGATGTAATAATAATGTCATCCAAATATACATGCACATGGGGACCCAGAACAGGTCTGAGAACCGCATCCATAAGCTTTTGGAAAGTAGCAGGTGCAGAAGCTAATCCAAAGGGCATACGTAGGTATTCATAAGCCCCAAAAGGAATCACAAAGCCTGTTTTATCAACAGAGTCCGGATGTACCGCCACCTGCCAATATCCACTCGCCAAATCCAAGGTTGACATCCATTTAGTTGATGACAGGTCATGCAAAATATGCGACATGACAGGTAGTGGATAATTGATCGTTTTTGTGACTTGGTTGAGCTTGCGGAAATCTGTCACGAAACGAAATTCATTGGGTTGTTTCTTTGGAACCAAAGAGGCAGGAGCAGACCAGGCGCTTGTTGATTCCCTTATTATGCCCTGTTTAATCATTTCAGAAATTTGACGTTGCATTTCCTGTTTCTTATGGGGAGCACAAGGGTAAGGTTTCGTCGCTATCGGTTTCGAACCCTCAGTGTCAATGACATGATAAACCACCTATGTGAAACCAGGTTGATCAGAAAATAAACCAGGGCTTTCCTGCAAAAGTAGAGAAAGCTGGTTTCGTTGCCTCTCATTCAATTGGTTACTCAATAACAAACTCGTTATATCCATAGGAACCGTAGGAATCATTTCGACAGGTTCCGGAAAGGAAATCACATGGTGTACGAAATTCAGAGTTATTTGAAACGTATTAATAAAGTCCATTCCCATTAGACATTTAACAGGTATTTCGTCTATAAGCAGGAAAGAATGCGTAAAACGAGCCTTTCCTAGCCCTAGAGATAATGTGACAGTTCCTGTGATACTGAAGATTTCGTTATTTGCACCTCGCAAATACTGCGTCGCAGGCTGAACGTGTATTGCAGGAAAATTGTCAGTGCAAAACTTCGTATTTTGGGCTGATATTTCAGAACCAGTGTCGAACTTTGTCTCGACAATAATATCTTCAATTGTCAAGAATACATCAGGCAACTGAGGAGTTTGAACAGTCACTAATACTGTTTTAGGGTCACAATGCTTGGTATCAGGAAGCAGGACCGACCCTTGGTCTACTTCCTTTGGAAGTTTAAAGGATTCCTGGTTGGATTATCATGCGGTCTGAAACCTCGACCCTGCCGGGTATCGGGAAAATTTTCACGATGAGGAAAACTGCGTGAAACCTGCTTCGGGAACTCCGCGTGTCTGTTGACATTTTCATATCTATTACTTCTTCCCTCAGCACGGGCAGAAAAGTCTTTATTGCCCTGAGCATTAAAACGTTCCGAATGCTGCGGATTGAAACGGGGTCGAGCATACTGTGCATTTGTACGATATCCCGAAGATTGTTCAGAAACTCGCGGTTGGTTTGCCACTCTTCTGTGTGGTGGAACGTATGAAGCTTGGGTGTGCACTTGTGTATGCTCGCGCTGAAAGTTATTATGCCTATTATGCCGCTGAGGGTTTTCGTAATAAGCCTCGCTGGGTGCCCGAGCATGGTGAGTTGAACCATGTTTGCCGTGTCGCTCTTCATACGTTCGTATGAGGCGAAGGCATTCGTGAATTGTAGCAGGGTGTCGAACCTCAAGAAAGCCGCCCCGGTGGCGCAGTGGTCTAAGGCGCTTGCCTCTGATCATTCGTCCGTGAGGGGTCCGGGTTCGAATCCCGGTGAGGCATGGATGTTGTGTTTGTCTTACGGCACTGGCTCTCTCCCTTCCCTGGAACCAGTGACCCTAAATTAGGGACGGGCGACTGCTTATAGCCCATTGAATTGCTCACGGTGGTCGTTAAACCTCCAATCAAAAAAAAAAAAAAAAAAAAAAAAAAAAGAACCTCAAGAAAATCTTGTAGAAATGGGTCGAGCTGCTGCAATAGGGTATCCAACATGTCGACATGACTGGCATGTGGATCCCATAAGTTATATAAGCGTGTTGTTTCCAACGCAAATGCAACAGGGCTATCGTTGGGTCCTTGCTGACGAGAAAAAGTTGTTGTGCAAGGCTAGCTCGACTGAGGCCAAAAGGAAAGACCTCCAAAAATTCTGCTCGGAAATTCTCATAATGAGAATCCGGGTTCGACACTCTCCACTGCCGATACCAGGTCTTAGCGGTATCCTTCAAGCAAGTGCCTGCGATTTGTACTTTGCAGCCTTCAGGAATATTGTATAGATCAAAATGATCTTCCGAATCTTCGAGGAACTTTAAGGATCCCTCCAACCCATTGAAATGAATTGTTCCTGCATGCGGCACGAAATGGGCAAGCATTCTGCTTCGCTGAGAGGATTGAACTCCCTCAGGTACGACCCGCGACTCAGAGTAACAGGAAGCTGGTGAATTACGAAATTGTGAAGAATGCCTGGGGACTTGTAAATCATTCATATCAAAGTGAGACCCACAGGCTTCTTGCAAATTGTCAAAAAAACCACCATCACCCTCGAAACTTGCCTTAGGGTGAAAAATTGATGTTGTCTCAGGTAAGGAAGACATGGGTAATAATTGTCAAGACCTCGTGTCCGAGAAAAGCTCGGGCGCCAATTATAATGAATTTAGCTTTTAACTAAGCTAATTATAATGAATTCAGCTTCTTCTAAGCTAATGCTTCTTCTAAGCTAATGCTTCTTCTAATGCTTGTTGTTTGTTAATTATATCATGAATAAACTTTCCTGCTAGTAGTGTAGTAATAATAATAAACAAGCTTTTAACTGCTAGTAATGTTGTAGTAGTAATTAAGATGAATAAAGTCTTATGCTGGTTGTTAATAGTAATCAACTAATGAAATTAACCTAACAGCCAGACAGAGATCTGACAAAACTATGAACTGTGAAAGACGTACTTACTAAGACAATCTTTTATTTGGCAAACTTCTGGCTCTCACATAAACGAAGATCTCTTTACACACGAAACAAAGCTCTCACGCACATAAACAACCGCTCTCTCTATACAACAACAGCTCACTTCGTACAACAACAGCTCTCTCTACGCACATCAACAAAAAGCTCTCCTCTACATAAACAAACGCTATCCCTATACAACAACAAACGCTCTCCTTAAGTATCGTTGAACGCGCCTATTTATACTGGCTACCACCACGTCATGACTTACACTCATTGCCAGATCTCATTCAGCGGGAGAAATAACATCTCGTTCAGTAAGAAGATAATTTACATAGTAAAATAAAATAACCAGAGATAGTAAAAATCAAAAGGAAAGTGAATCGAGAGTATACGTTACAGCTCCTTTCAAGAAACCAAAGGATGAATATCTGAAAAAGGAAGTTTTGGATACCTTATCAAACGGTATTGCCGTATCTTGTTCCATCCGCTCGATGCAAGTGCGCGTAGACCTTGACGCATGGCTAGACAAGGTATTTTGATGAATGCGAACCTTTGAAGCTTGCGTCCCATACAATGTAGGTACTTCCTGCAAGTAAATAGGGATCAAAACACTAGCCTGGTAGTAATAGGAAGTGACTATGACATTTGTTGAGACCCCGGCGTAATTTCAGCTAGCCTCGGTTAGAGAATCCAGCTGGAATCATGAATCAGGCTGGGAAAGTTTTCCTGCACTTACGATACCAGTGAACCGAAGCTGTCTCGCCTTGACATTGATCAAAATCCCCCTAAGATTGTTACAGTCAGGAAGGTAGATGTACGCCTCATGCTATGTTACGACATATTGCCAACTGTCTTTGGCTAAATGAAGTTCGTATACCACTTTCTAGCATTAGTTCTATTCTGAATATGTTTCGGAAGAAGCTTGTGGAGCGTCTCTTGTGATGCTTCTGTAACTGTAGATCTCGGTGAATTATGAATATGTTTCGGAAGAAGCTTGTGGAGCGTCTCTTGTGATGCTTCTGTAACTGTAGATCTCGGTGAATTATTGTTTGGACAGTTCCAAGGGACGTCCCCACAACAGCTGTAATATTCCTTTGAGTTGCCAGATTGCTCTCAGATACAATTTTCTTCACTCTCGGAATGGTTCTCGGTGTTCTTTGTACTGTCTGGTCGCGGCGACGGCTCTACACCTTTGCAAACCTTTACTACGTAATACTGCATGGATGCCTTTTTTAGATGCATAAAACCTGGCTTTGCATGCCTTGATTATGACAGAATAGCTGTGTGTTGGGCCGCAAAGGGCTGTGATGTATCCTTCCCAATAGTCGGCCATTTTCGGAGGCATACTGACAAGTGATAACTTACGACTGTAATTACTGTTTGTTGCAACTAAGCTCCACTTATATGCACACATCCACCGCAGGTTTCATTTGCACATTCATGGGACAGCATTCCAAAATTAGATTCCAGCAATGGTTTTGACTACTTTTGTAACCCACTTTCTTTACATCGAAATATTTTACTTGGTATCTACTCTGCTACTGTAGGGGAAAATGCATAGTATCATCAGATTTCGTCTTTGGAATGATACAGGAGGCGGAAAATATTCTGTATACTATTCTACGCACACACATTCTAATGCTATTATTACTCCATAGAACCTGTTAACACTCTTTTAAATCCCTTAATAACAATTTTTCCATCACGTCAGATGCCAGCGTTTACGGACACTCCGAGATGGGAAGCAAATATATAATGTTATCTACGAATAGTGTTAGTATTCTGCTTTTCACCTGTGAATAAGTCACTGAGATCTTTATTCTCGCATAACGATTTCTTGACCCTTTAACGACCAAAACGCCTTTACGTACAAACAGCCATAGCCGCCCGAAACGCCTGTCTAGATTGAGACAGATTTCTTTCCCGTACTTGTTCTTCAAATTTTCTCGACCTATGAGGGATCAGCTGGATTCATCCTCAGTCACTATTGTTGTTATTAAACAAAGAAGTGAAACAATAGAAAGTTTCGGGTGTTATGGTATTTAGAGTGATACAAGACTTTTGGGTCGTCGTCGTTAAAGGGTTAATACATTGCAACTGTTTTCTTAAAGCGGGATGGTATCAATAGCCCAGCTCAAACGGCCTGATCCATCGGCGTATCGGCGTCGCCTATCGATGCACTCACAGATGATTCATACGCATTTAAATGAATGTCGGCGAAATGATTATACAATACAAATTTTGAAGATGACAATCCGATTTTTGGTGTAAATATGACAAGGATGGTAAGTCAGATAATATTCGAAAACTTGAAAATTTCGTCGTCTTGGAGCGGGAATCGAAACCGCGTCTCCCAGATATTGCCCAGGTATGCTAACCACTACACCACCCAGAACGACCAAGTCTCAAGTTTCCGATTAATTTGAATATAACCATCACAGGATTCGCTAGTCGAAGCAACCGGCATTCATGTTTAGAGAATCTGGAGGTTAAGAATCATATCCCGTGATTGCCCGGAGGAGGACATGCCGGTTGCTTGAATGCCGGTTACTTCGACTAGCGAGTCCTGTGATGGTTTTATTCAAATTAATTGGAAACTTGAGACTTGGTCGTTCTGGATGGTGTAGTGGTTAGCATACCCGGGCGGTATCTGGGAGACGCGGGTTCAATTTCCGCTCCAGGACGTCGAAATTTTCAAGTTTTCGGATATTATCTGACTTACCATCCTTGTCATATTTACACCAAAAATCGGATTGTCATTTTCAAAATTTGTATTATATGGTGTAATCCGGTATTTATTTCATGATTATACAAGAATCTAAAGTGAAACTAAGTAATGATTAATATTTTATACTGCATTAGTTTGCGACAATAATTCATGCTGGACAACATGGATCTTCCATTCCTGCCTATTAGCTAACGCGTTTTACTGCCAGCTCTAGATAGAAAAATAACGAAACAGGGCTTGTGGTTAAATGAACTCTTGGAGTAACAAACAGATGGTGCGAACTTTAATAACCTTTTGTGAAAATGTGTTCGTATCATCGCCAAATATAGTCACATGTTTGAAAAGAACATCCAAATCAGTGTAGTTTTAGTTCACAAGCCCGGATGTATTTCACTCTCTAAAGCAAATGGAAATTCATTTTCAAATTTGTCTTCCAAAAGTAAAGTTTCGACCATTGTGAATGTATACCTATGTAACAGAAATATAGTAAGAGTACCTCATGTGTATGTTTATGTAACTAAACGACTATATTACGAATATTTCATATTTGCTTTTTCCATCATGATGCTGGATGAAACAAATTAATATTGTTCAAAAGAGAAAATTCTCCAGGTAATGAAATCTACAAGAAACCAGTAGTTTCCGTCTGTTATTTATTGATGTGTAGATAAACATATTTAGATAACGCTGAGCATTCTCGCGTGTACTGGGCGGTCTTTTCAAGGCTATAAACTTAATTACCCGATAAGCAATGCAAAATAAGCACAACTGAAATTTGTTCACATATTTTTGAAAATACTCATTTGATGAAAAGCTCGCTTCATCTTGTTCAATTAGCCCAGTGTGTTATGGAGTTGCGATTGGCACAAAAAATATAATACACTGGTCACACAAAGTAAGAGATATCGCATAAAATGAAAGATGAATGTATCTAACCCCAGTAACAAGCATTGAAATAACATCAATCAAGCTACCCAACATAAACGATAAAGAGTGTGTTTACAAAAACAATTTATTGTGCAATTTGTGCACAACAAAGTAGCACTGCGATATAGTCAACATGGTAAATTCGGAGAATGTCCATCCCTCTGGATTTCAGTACCTAGTAGCATCACCTTTGTGGCGAAGAACGTCTTGATGATACCTACGAGGTATACTTGCAAAGACATCGTTGATGAATGTCTGGGAAAGCTCGTCTCATATTACAGGCAACACGTTATAGAGGTCTGCCAGTATATTGGGGTTTGGAACGTGGTTATCCAGACATCGCTGTACAGCGTCCAAAATGTTCTCAATAAGATTAAGGTCAGGAGACCTCGGGAACAGCTGTAACGATTCAATCCCTTGATTTTCCGGCTCCTGAAGCACTCTCCAGGTACGGTGATTGGTTGCATTGTCATCGAAAAAACGGAATGCATGTCCAATAGCAGCGTTAAAATGTCACAATGGGCACAATGATCTCATTTCGTTACAGTAAGGCATTCATGTTGCCTTGAGAAACATACGAGAAAGTAGGGCCATTTAAACACACTTCTGTCCAGACCAGAGCAACTCCCGCCGGTAAGGGTGGACAGGCTGCACATAATGTGGTTGCATTCGTGTTATGGATCTCCTCCACACGTTCCCTTGTTGAGTATTAGGATAAAGAGCGATACGGGATTCATCTGTGAAAGTACATGGCGCCACTTTGTATTCCATGACATGTACTGTCGGTCTCTGGGATATCTTTGACGAAGTTGAGCTGATGTTAATACTATACATCTTAGCAGCCTCCTTGCTCTGAGTCCTTACTCGTGAAGACCGTTTCGTACCGTTCGAGTACATACTGTGAAAGCAGAAGCAGCTCGAGGTGATTCCTAGAGTTGGCTACTGGTGATACTAAGCCTTCTCTGAGCTCTTATTGTCGGGTAGAGATCTTTCCTCTTGGTGTTATTCTCGAGAGACTACTCCTGAGTCAATCCTCAACATTGTCATGCCGTAGAAATCTTGTGTGTAGCCGACTTTACTAGACTTTGCAAAAGTCCTAAAGCAGCAGCCGTAAACCTGCTTGTAACATGCCAACAGCCCTATTTCTGTTGTCAATGCTTAAGCGTTCTCTGGACATGATTTCAGGTTAAGCCCACACTTAAGACAATGCATTCAGCAAACTTCTGGACCAAGCGTCACATCCAGACTGGACCCCATCGTCGCCCCATGCTTTGCATTGACTCCCAGTCTGTCATCCAAGTTTTATCTTCTCCGGAGGGCAACGATTCTTGGGTTACCAGAGATGTTTGTCGCTTCCTGCCGGTTTTGACTGGCGCTGAATTCCTGCTCCTATTCTGTTGTGTCCCTGGCCATGTTGGTATTCGGGGTAACCAGCTAGCGGATGCCTCTGCCAGATCCGTATCCTCCTTGCCAATCACTAGACTGCCACTATGTTTTAGTGATTTCCGTCCTGGCATTCGCACATTCATCATGGCTGAGTGGCAATCCCTCTGGTCTCAAAAGGGCAGGAACAAATTTGTCTCTGTGAAACTAGAGATCGGACTACGGCCATCTAGTTTGGGAACAAACCGTCGTGAGAAAGTTGAACTTGCGCGTCTGGTCATTGGGCATTGTCGTTTCATACACCGCTTCTTGCTGTGTGGCGACACTGCCTGATGTGTGAGATATAAGATTGTCGACTCACTGTCGTTCACATATTATGTAGTTGTGTTCGTTTTCGTGCTGCTCGTTTTCACTGTTTTCGTTCTCATTTGTTGGACGACGGCGCAGCTACGCTGCATAAGTTCTTAGACGACCACTGCTATACATTCGCTGTTTTTTCATTTTTAAAACAAATTGACGTTTTTAAACTTATCTATCTTTTACACTTTTGATCATTCTCATTTTTCACTTTCACCGTATCAGCCTGATTTTAACCATCATACGACGTTTTTAAAACTGTTTCTTTGATTGTCTTGTGTCTGGCCTCTTTGGCCAAACATGGCCCTTGCGCCATAAAAATCCACCAACCAACTAACCAACCAGCAAACCAAGCGGTGAAACGACCCGTTTACCCTTTTCGCAGTGCACTATTATCGGAGCTCGCACGCCACGTCCTGTGTCGTCATTATGTTAATTTACATATGACCAATGATGCTAATTTACATATGACGTAGCTACCCACGCTGATAACCGATCTCAGAAATCGCTAAATTTGGGTATGACGTTTTCCCTTCGAAACCGCAACATCTCTAACATTTTGTGACACGTGTTTTTAGATAAATATTATACGGTAATAAATACCGTATAATACTTATCTAAAAGCACGTGTCTTTGGGTAAGTATTATATTTAGTACTATATTACGATAGCGCATTGTAAATCGGGATGAAACAATTATTGAAACTGCTGAGCAAATGTATGCTTACGAATGAAGTCGAAGAAGAAAAATCTTTGGCCCCTATGAAAAAAAGAAAAATCTGAACTTATTGTACATGACTCAAATCTGGAGATTACGAATTCGTCACAGTAAAATGAAAACACAGCTGAACTAGAAGGAACTTACTATAGTTTGACGTATGAAAACCAATTAATGACATAACACCTGGAGGCATAGATGCTATCTTGATATTGTATTTCTTTTACAGTTGGTTGCCCTAGATATTTTCACACATGTTCTAAAACAGGAACTGCCAGCATGATGAAAGGATTTCTTGTCATAGTGAGTTACAAATATAAAGAAAATCTATCATTATTAAGATAATAATGCAGCTTCTTTAAATAAGGCAATATTTTAAAAATTGGCTAACTCAGCTAGAAATATTCTATCAGACAGGGATCACATATTTGCCATAGCAAAACAGCGTGACCAAAGAGATAAGTAGATATCCAATAGAGATGGCGAAAATGATGTTATTGGACGTCAGTCTGGGTAAACATTGGGGTGAAGTAGTCGTGACTTTCACATGTACACAAAACAAATCCCCAACTATGGACACAAAAATCACCTTACATAATGTGTACATAAATGATAAATACACAGGATGGAGATGACAACCAGATCCAGAGCTCTGGCTGGTATCTCCATCCTGTGAATATGAAGACTAGCATAATTGTCCATAAAAGTTAATTCGGTGGCCTACATCACCCCTAAAATCATTCCATAGGGCTCAAAAACTCTTCTATGTACCTCTTGTATTACTTTCGTATTTGATTTCCTTAGATAAAAATTGCCTCCGCACATCAAAATGACTCTTTCATAGTGATCCTGTTCTCCGCTGCCTGCACCAAATCTTTGAACTCTTGTTTGAAAGTGGGTGAGTTGGAGACTAACCATCGATGTCCTAATACCGCCTTTAACGAAGTCGTCTTGAAAGAGTCATCTTTGACAGTATCGTGCCTGAAGCACAGGCGAGCTCGACAGCTAGTTGTCTAGCCGTCGGATTCCTATGCGTTCTCGCTGTTAAGGCCATAAATTTGTTCTCCTGGGATGTTTTACAAGCCTGGATCTTCTTGTAAAGGCACATTACCGGGTTCCTTATAGGGTGCCGCCAAGTGGCCGAGTGATCGGAGACGCTCTTTTCTGGCTAGTCGTCCGAGTTTGGCACGAGTTCGGAGTTCCTGATGAGGCATGAGTATATGTCTATCCTTCAATGTTGGCTCTTTTCCCTTCCCTGGAATCAGTGATCCTAAATGAGGAACAGGCGGCGACTTTTTATAGCTTCAAAAGTTGCTTATGATGATCGTTAAACCGCGAAACGAGGAAATTTCCAGATATTGTCTCCATAATCTGGAGACGACAATGCGAGAGACATTGAGTACTGTGGTTGCCTTAGCTTGAGACTATTTTACCAACGTTCTATCGATTGCTATAGACCTCAGCAAATCCTCTAAGTGACTCCGGATTCGTCTGCACGTTCTGCAAACGTCTTGCAAGCTGACGAGCTTTAAAATGCAAGGTACGATATAATGAGAGACCTACCTGCGTTCTCTTCTTTGGCGTGGGGTTGTGGTGTGTTGCTGGGCAGACTTTGTTAACGTGTCATACCCTTTATACATATTCTTTGGCATGGGCTGTTAAACCTGTCCACCGAATTTCATTAAATTCTAGCAAGTCGTTTGTTGATATATTAAATTTACGTTTGTAGCACAGAATTTAAGTACAACTCTACCGATGTAACATGTAACTTTTCAGGCTTTCTTCCATCGTCTTCCAGAAACATTCCTTTTTCTTCTGGTTGCAGCCGGTTTGCGATGCATAAGCAGAAAGCATTTTCATTTGTATTTCATTTATTTTACTATGCATGATCATTTGTCCGACACTTGGATTCGAGAAAACAGTACTTAAAGGCTTTGCGAAAAGAAGAAAACGAGATAATATGAGAGAAACTCGATATGGAAGTGTTTGTGTCTTTAAAATTTACACGGTTGTGTTAGCTTTGAATCGTTTCATAGTTGTAGCGCGTGTGCTTCTTTTTCAGTGTCGTTTTACCTGGGCACTATTAAACGCCCAACAAACAAAACATTCCACGAACCTTTTGAAATAACGAAAGATGAACAGTGCATATTTCATGTATTGACTTTAGTCGCTTTTAGATTTAAATGAATTACTGTAAACTCTGAATGAAACTGTTTTGCAGGGGCCATTAAAGTGTCAAGAAGAATGGGTAGCAAAACATGGAAGAATCGTTGGGTAAGTAGAAACGTGGTAAACAGATTTTTATGTAACTCATCAACTAATCGATAGCAGTAGTTTTTGTGTTTACAAGAGACAAGCATACGCTGTATTAATTATCATTAATTAAAAGCAAAGATTCGTGCTAAAATGATTGAAGATTAATGTCTGCCGTCTTATGCACGATTACATTACGAAATAATAAAGGTTCTGATACATAAAACCAGTTCCTAAAAACTACACATGAGCACTTTCGGATTTATCTTAAATCTTTCATCAGATGTCATTAAAACATACAGTAAAATAGTCTAAAAGATTTGTCCCGTCTGAAATGTGTAATTAAATAGGGTGGTTGTCAATTACGTTGGTTATGACGTACAGATTTATTCAGTGCATGCTTTGATGATTCCTATTTATTTCGAATCGTCGATGATTCCTATTCCGTGCTTGCGTCGGAATTCCGACGCATGCGCAGAATAAATCTGTACGTCATAACCAACGTAACTGACAACCACCGTAACTGACAACCACCTTATTTAAAATCACACATCTCAGACAGACAAATCTTTTAGCCGGTTTTATTGTATGTTTTGATCACATCTGATGAAGGATTTAAGGTAAATCCGAAAGTACTGATGTGTAGTTTTTAGGAACTGGTTTTATGTATCAGAACCTTTATTATTTCGTAATATAATCGTGCATAAGACGGCAGACATTAATCTTCAAATTATTAATTATCAATTTTTTGTGGTAATATTGTTTTGCACTGGTAAAAATTTGAAACTCTACTTTTATTACTTATTGCTAAAAATTTTATAAAACCAAAAACTAAAGCTCATCCATATAAATTTTACATTTATGATTATAGCATTCAGCATTAAAAATTTTCAATAGTAATTTTTATAATCATAAGTAAATTTGCAGTGATAAGTTAAGTATTTATCATTAAATTTGAAGTCATACTTTTACTGTGCATAGGTAAATAATGCGTAACTTTTCAGTTAAGAGTTTATTTCTCCTACCATGCAATGGGGGCCCATGAGTGCTCACACGGCGTCGCACCATCGCGAGGGTGCTTCGTGGGGTTGCTTAGTTAGGGGCGCGCCCAGTTGTGTTGGAGGGTAGCAGGCTACCGTAGGGACAAAGGGCGTGCCACCCTTGTCTGTACTGCAACTCGAACCTTTTGATCTGAAAAACGCGCCTCAGACTACTCTGCTACTGGGAGGCTATCGGAAAACAGTGTTTGGAATAAATTTTTCATAACATATAATCATTCGTGGATATAAGCTTAACGTTCCTCAGTAAAATTTAAAAAAAAAATCCTTTTTCAGTAAAATTAAAAAAAAAAAAAATCCTTTTTCAGTAAAATTCGTTGCAGGGATTATCTGTAAATAATATGAAGCAATAACTGTAAAAAAAATTGCGTCGAGTAGGCCTACTTCATTTTTTCCCAACTGAAAATTCATAGTACGAATGATAAGGTTCTTCAGTTCTCTAGTTATAATTTCAGGTATCACGAAAAATGCCATCACAGTTTCAAAGTTTATCAGAAACTATTGTTTCGTACCTAGGTGCAAGTGAATTCTGCTGTTGTATAGTATTTCTTAACAGTTATGATAAGAACTAATATTATCTCTTCTAGGTATTACTACGGCATGAAGCCAATTCTTCTAATAGCTGATCCGCAATTACTAAAAACTATCTTCATAAAAGACTTCTCAAAGTTCGTGGACAGAGTGGTAAGAAAAATGTACTTTCTTACTTTGCAAAACAATTGTCTTTTTTATAGGCTGTAGTATGAAAGAATTAATACCCAAACCCATATATTTGATGACCAAATAGGAACATTAAATTGAAACTCCACTACTGCTTGTGAAAATTGCAACATCAAGAAAGGATCGCGAAACTCATGAAATTTATATCATAGATTTCTCATGTTATAGGAGATAATTGATAACATTTGTAGAGCTACACAAGAGTTTTTCTCTTCAAAACTCAGTACCATGTGGAGCCACCTCGAACAACAATAACAGCCTCGATATGGCGTGGCATTGAATGGAAAAGGTTTTTGATATCATCCTAGGGGGAATAGTTTGCCAGGCTACTTAATAGTTTGCCAGGCTAACTTATCACTGCAAATTTACTTATGATTGTGGTGACTGTCGGAGGCGCTTGACGGTCCAGTCGCTTAACTACTATGTCTAAAACATGTTCGATCGGGAACATATCTGGCGAACGTGCAGGCAATAGAAAAGCAGTATCTGCAGTGCATGGAAGTGGTCTTGGACATTCCGGGCCACATGTTGCCGAATGTTGCTCTGCTGAAATATAGCGCCAGGACAACTATGAAGGAAGGGTATCACCTCTGCCTCTAAAACATCTCTGATGTATCTCTGGCTGTTGAGGGTTCCCTCAATTCGTATCGGGCGAGATCGCGAATAAGCCATGATGCTTGGCGTTGGAACGGTATGACGCTGAAAGGTGCCGTTCACAGCGATGTCTTCGAACACGTATGCGACAATCATGGTGCATCAAGTTGAATCGTGACTCGTCGGAAAACACGGTCTGTTGCCAATCAGAGTGCCAACGTCTGTGCTCGAGACCCCATTGGAGCCTGAAGCGTCGGGGGTTGAAGGTCAAAGGAACGCGCAGCAATGAGCTGCTAGCGCTCAGTCCTCTGTCAAGCAGACGACGGCAAATAGTGCTGTATACGGCACAGTTTGGCCTTTGACAGTGCCCCACTGCTGCGATAACACCGCGGATGTCGCTGTGCGATCGACAACTGCAATATGGTAGAGGTGTCTGTCATCCTGGACAGTTTCACGGATTCCTGTGCATCTAAGAGCTTCATGTGTCGACTGAGGCCACGTTCGTATCGCTGTACTGGCCTTTCGTTCGGTATGAGTGACAATTTGACAATTTTGCAGTAGAAAAATTCAACTTCTTTCATCTCAACGATCCTTATTCGCTCCAGTTCGTTAGGTGTTCATAATGCTTCTTTCTTCGGCGACGGGGGCATAGTTAGACACGAGAAACACCCTTTAGATTCATTGTCGGCTTTTCACTGAATGCAACATCTTGTTTGAGATTCCCATGACCGGACAGTTTAGAGCGTGCAGTTCCGAAACCACATGTGCATTTTCACTGACATTTTAATCATTTGCATGTCATAACATGTTGTACATATTCTATAAGTTTCAAGCTAATACCAGCCGTCTTTCATTGTGTTGCAATTTTCACACAGTAGTGTATTTCGAGTACGGATAATTCAATAACCTGAATAAGAAATTTCGTGTCATTAGTGTTGTTTCTTCTATGAAGTGAAGACTGTGCATACATGTCGTGCATTTCAGTAAAAATTCAACCAAAAACGCCATAGACAGGGTTCAAAGATAGTCCTGTTCATTACTAAATTATTTAAATTAAAATTATATGCAATTTTTGAATTTTGTACAATACATATCACGAAAGTTGAAATTCTAGTGCAATGCACCTTGACCAGTATAATATTCTTTCTCCTAAATCAGTGTACTGTAAAAGTTTGTTTGTATTTATATTATATTATAACTGATTGTAATTTAGAAAGCGAAATGTAAAAAAACGAAGAATTTTTCAAGATTTTTTGTTGGAACCACTGCGACTCATATTTAGTTATACGCAGCTGGGTGTCCGCGTGTGTGTGTCTGTTCTAGTTTTCCTCTGCGAGATAAATTTACCAACACTTACTGGTTCTGAAGAAGGGTTTTCCAACAGAAAGTAAGGAGTATTTTTAGTGAAGAAGGCGTGGGGAGAAGTGCTTAAATTTCATTGAAGGCCATGTGAGTAAATATCTTGAAAGAGAAGATTATAACTTTTTCCTCTTATAGAAGACCTAAGAGAGGTTTTAGGAATAACAGGATCAGCGGATGTCTACAGCTTAGTTCCATGGGATGAGAATTAGATGGTAGAAATCCACTAGATGTTGCACAGAGAATAATAAATAATAAGGAAATAGAAATTTTAGTTCTCATGTTGATGCTACAAGAAACCATAGCAAAGTTCGGAAATAAAACAGAAATTTGTTATTTATAATCTTGTACAAAAGATGAGAAGGAGAGCATAGTTTACAAATGTTTGAAAGAGAAGAATACTCCACTACTTGCAATTAGAGCCAATGTGGTCATTATAACCAGAAAATATTATGATTCCTAGTTTTCTTTTTCCTCAGGAGATTCCACTCAAAAGCAGGTTTCTTCAACTCACGTTTCATCCAGGGCTTATCTTCATTCCATCCGGTTCAAGTCCAAAAGTTCAGTTAGATCCGTCAAATTCTCACTCACATCATCTATCAATTTTTTCTTTACATGGCCACACCACTTTACTCTCCTTACATCAATGGTTGAAGAATAGTATTCTTCACATCCATAATGCCACAGATCATTGTATTGAGTATTTAATCTCTCTTAGATGTTTTTGCTGAAGGTCCGAAAAATCGATTTCAGTGGGTATTATCCCTACGCTGTGAATCAATTGCCAGCACCGATGGTGCAGTGGACTAAGCGCTGAATTCCTACTGTTCGTCCAAGTAGGCCCGGGTTCAAGTAACGGATGAGACTTAGGTGGTATGCTTGTCTGTCAGCACTGACTCTCTTCCCTTCTCTGGAATCAGTGACCCTAAATCCGGTCTATAACCCGTAGAGTTGCTCACCGTGGTTGTTAAACTCCGAAATGCGCTATATAAAAGGATTTTTTTTTTGGATAATTGTCCCAAAATTTAGTGTGTTAGTCCTAAGAAAAATGTTGCTGCCTCGGAGTGAGCAGACTTTAAGGCGGGGCAAGCGATGTTCCCGCATCGAGGTCCAAGCTTTTTTTTCTTGTAAATAGGAAGATTATCCAAAAAAGGAAAAATACACTGCGAATATTGTAATTCGAAACGATGAGCGATGATGATTGCAGACGATGAAAGGGCTAACTGTCACTGGAACAATCTAAATTAAATGTATTTTTAAATTAAATACAAAAAAGAACATTGTTTTTTACTTTGATCTTGAGGCAAAGGCGAACTTCCACCATCCTTCCAGAAATTTCGTCTCCCGCGCCACTTACGGCGAATTTCAGCTAATAGAACGCTAGCTGTCTTCTAACTTGGCCGAGTCTCAGCTAATAGATCGCTATGCTTTCCGAAATTTCTCCGGACATCTAGGCTTTCTAACAGCAAATAAAGAAGACAGCCATCCTCTCGCTAGAGTGAACGCACGGATGCAGCTGATGCTATCAATTCCCTAAACGAACTCATTGCTATGACGCTCTTCCAGAACTTTCTTTCTGAGATGGAGACTTACTACACTGACCGACGGATTAAAATCAATCCGTCGAAGAGCAGTGTGTTGTTGTTCTTCTGACCACTCCAAGGGGTGCCGGAACTGGTCATGTGCGAAAAGACTATCCCATGGGTTACTTCTGTTAAGTACCTGGTGCTGCAAATAGATTATTGACTTTCGTGGGTACCCAGCATCGACTACCTCACGAAAAGAACTAGACAAATTTTATGGCAACTAGCTCCACTCCTCCGCCGAAGAAGCTTCTTGACAACGCGCCACAAAGTTCAGCTGTATAAGATGGTCGTCATGTAACTCTTTACATACACTGCCCCAGTTGGAACAGGGATGAGTAAGGCTTAGAAAAAAGCATTCCAGGTCGTGCACCAACAGAACACTCCGAACGATCGGAGGGGAACGCCTTGGACCTCAACTTGTAATCTGAGGGGCCGACATGGTGTCGAGACGGTACGTAAATTTATCATCAAATTCGTCAAGGAGTTCTTCGAGAAAGTTACTGCTCATCCTAATGAACTTGTTAGGGGTGCTTTACAGTTCCCAGTGTAATCCTTAGGCGTCCGAGAACTAACGCGGCTGTCACTGTCCTCCGTGACAGGAAGAGAAGGATAGAAACACTGTGTTGAGAGCACTGATTCTTGGGCTGGAGGCTTAATTTCAGAAGATAAGTCCTTGTGAAGTGCAAGGTGGATAAATAGACTGACCACCAGACAAATGTGAAGACTAGCACGTTAGGTAGCTCTATCCTTCAGGTTGGCATGCGATGATGAGCACTTGATGCTGCTCCAGCTCTCGAAGTTTCCAGATGTTTCTTTCACTCCTCCCCGGACAGAAAGATGTGGATATTTTGGCGATTCCTGAACGTTGTCCCTCTCTTGTTGAGTAATTTGCCTCCATTTCGTTGCTCCTGGGGTCAGAATTGTTTCTGAAGGATTTTCCTTACCTGTCTCTAAACTATTCAATTTGTCTTTCCTATCGAGCTCCTGTACTCAATTCTACTAGCTTCCGATTTCTAAAAGGGTGGTTTTAGACCTGGGGTCAGACACTCCCTCACTAAAATTACTTCATGCTTCAGTGCGAGAGTGGAAACATATAGTGAGTGATCTTGTCATTTGGCAGTTTATGTAAATTGGTAACGTTAGACATTTTTCGCCAAGTTGCTGGTACTGTTTTTCAAATAATATTAATAAATATTTTTCCTAAGGCAGAAATGTTATGCAATTTTCAGGATATATCTCGAAACATAATTTGAAACAATAATTCGAGCAGGTTACCAGGAACGTAAAAACGGAACGGAAAACTAGAAAGAGAACCACAAAAATAGAAATCCGCAAGAAGCCTTGAAATTTTTTAATAACTTGCTGGATCTAAAAACTAAATGTGATGAAGAAGAGGGAACGCCGCCCAGGTGGCGCAGTGGTCTAAGGCGGTGGCCTCTGATCATTCGTCCGTAAGGGGTCCGTGTTCGAATCCCGGTGAGGCATGGATGTTGTGTTTGTCTTACGGCACTGGCTCTCTCCCGTCCCTGGAACCAGTGACCCTAAATTAGGGACGAGCGACTGCTTATAGCCCATTGAGTTGCTCACGGTGGTCGTTAAACCTCCAATCAAAAAAAAAAAAAGAAGAGGAGGGAACATTGTCTGAATCTCAAGATTCTGCAAATTTTGAATTAGAATCATTTTTGGCTTCGGCTGAAATAAAAATTAAAGACGATTCGTCTCCTGTGCTCGATAATCATCCGAATGTTCCTACACAGAGTGCTGATCACGATACTTCGTCATCCTCCCACTACGATATGGTTGATCTGGCGCGGTGGCGAAAGAAAAATAATTCTCCATTTATTTTTTTTTTTTTTTGATTGGAGGTTTAACGACCACCGTGAGCAACTCAATGGGCTATTAGCAGTCGCCCGTCCCTAATTTAGGGTCACTGGTTCCAGGGAAGGGAGAGAGCCAGTGCCGTAAGACAAACACAACATCCATGCCTGACCGGGATTCGAACCCGGACCCCTTACGGACGAATGATCAGAGGCCAGCGCCTTAGACCACTGTGCCACCAGGGCGGCCTCCATTTACTGATAATCGTGTAGTTTCTGAACCACTTGAAATTAAGGATGTGAAATTTTCTTTTCATAAAAATAAACGTCATTTTTTAAACAAGACACTGGACAATATTTAAGAGATAAAGCGAAAATGGAAGGTTTACTCAAAAACTTTAGACCGTGTACACTGTTTTGGCTGCAAACGTCTTACATCCAAGAAATCGCTAATATCGCTAGCCACTAAAGTATATATACTATATTGACAATAGTCACTGGACACCCTTTCAAAATCAAATGAACGTATCCGCTGCGTTGTTAAGATGCGCGGTACAGCTGCAAACAGTATAAAAACAAGCCTGCAGCTGACCGCGATCATATCGCACTGTGCGGTTGAGTGAAAACGTCGCGGCGGTAGAGAACTGACTTCAAGAGAGGAACGATCGTTGGGTGTTATATTAGTGGGTTGTACATAAGAGAAACCGAGAGGCGTTTAAACATACCCAAGGTAACTGTTTTGGATGTACTGTATAAGTGGAAGACACATGGCGTGCCTGAAGTAGCAAAACGTACCAGCAGAACAAAGAAAATCAGTGATAGAGGACGTCGAAGCCTCATGAGAGTCGTTACAGCTAACTGACGGAGTACTGCAAAAGACCTCAGTGTACAGGCTAGTAAAAATTCTGGAACCTCGGCGTGTACACGTACCATTCGCAGAGAACTTCATTCCATGGGTTACCGTGGTCGTGCGGCTGCTCATAAGCCTTTCATATAAACTCGGAATGCTACTCGTCGTTTAGCATGGTGTAAAGAACATTTATCGTGGACCGTAGATGAATGGAAACGGATCCTATGGACTGATGAATCCAGATGCACGATCTATCAGTCTGATGGCCGTGTGTGGGTATGGCGGCAGCCGAGGGAACGCTATTTACCACAGTGTACTGTTAAGTTTTCTGATGTGATTGACATTACGTGAAGAACGGTAGATATAGTCAATTCAGATATGTTTGATTGCTGTGTTAATTATGATGATGTATTTTCTACGTATCATGAGATGAATATTTCTTCCACACTATATAAATTATTTTATGGACGAAAAAGCAATGGTACAGTTAAGGAATTGGCTGTGCCGCTGAAACGGCATTGTTAAGAAAATAAACTGTCGAAGTGACAGCGGTGTTGTCAACGAAGTGATTCTTTTGACGAAGTAACACTATCAAGAGAATGACTATCGAGAACACGATTTTTAACAAAACTTATTTTCTACCAAAACATCTAACAATTACTGTATGCAAAATATGAAAGAAAACGCAGTCTTACTATCTGGTAACAAACTTATTCTCAATAGAACGAATTAGTTCCATTCCAGGGATGTATAATAAACACTGTGAGCACCATAATATCAGTCACTCAACTCTCCAAATATACTCTCAGGAAAAGGGATTTGCTTTATGATCAGTTTATATTCTTTTAACAAAAAATTGTACTTAATTGCGCTTACTATTTTGTTAAATATCTATTAACGACGCATTAATTAGTAAACAGTATTACTTATCATTACCACAAAGAATTTTCGAAATTATTCAGTCCGTCTTTTTCTTAGAATTTGTTTCTCTTTTATGTCTCGTACGATCGCTACGTAGGGTTAAACATTCTAAATTAGGAATAGGCAATTTCACGTAGCCTTTGGTTACGGAGTCATTAAGTTGCTTAAGCAAACTCGTGAAAAAGTTCAAGATCAGACACTTTTTCTTACCTAAAAACGCTATTTATGAACAAATTTTCAAATATCTTTCTTTGTATAGCCATTCGATCCTCTTCAACCTCTACATGGGCATGAAGAAAAACTCAAGAGCGTGTTGAATCTAAGAGGACAGAAATGGAAACAAGTTCGCTCTGTTCTGACACCGACATTTTCCACGGCCAAGATGAAGAAGGTAAAGAAACTTTCTTGCTACTGAAACAATTTTAGCAAACCGCTGTGCGTGGTAAGTTATCGAATACTCGTTTGGAACTCTACCTTCTATAATACACTGAAGAGCCAAAAGTTATGGGATACGCACCTAATATCGTGTAGGACCTCCTCTAACTCGGCGAAGTGCAGCAGCTAGACGTAACATCGATTCCATAAGTGGCCGAAAGACTTCTGGAGAGATATTTAGCCATGCCGTCTGAACAGCCGCCCACAGCTCCCTGGTATTTGTAAGTGCAGGATCTTGGGTGCGAATGGACTTTTCCACCACGTCCCATAAATGCTGTATTGGGTTCATGTCTGGCGAACGTGGTGGCCACACCATCCGTCGGAATTGCCCAGAATGCTCCTCAAGCTAGTTTTGGACAACTTGGGCAGGATAACATGGTGCATTGTCAGCCTAGAAAATCCCATCGTTGTTGGGTGCATGAAGTCCGTGAAAGGTTGCAAATTGTCACCCAGCAGAGCAACAAAGTGATTACCGGTTAATGAGGTGTTTACGAAAACCATAGGACCCAACTCGTTCCACGTAAAGACACCCTAGACATGTATGGAACCACCACCATCTTGCACAGTGCCTTGTTGACAATTCTTGGGTCCATATCCTCATGGGGTCTGCGCCATACCCGAACCCTACCATCAGCTCGTACCAACTGGTAGAGTGACTCGTCGGACCACGTCTCATGTTACCAGTCTTCCATGGTCCAATTACCGTGTTCACCAGCCCAGGTGATGCGCTGTGTCAGATGGCGTGGTGTTAACAAAGGCACTCACTCTGGTGGGTCCTCTGCTCTTATACCTCACGGACGCTAACTTACGCTGCAATGCCTTGATGGATATGTCTCTGGTGTGTCCTGCATTGAATGTGGATGTTATTTGAGCCAGTGTCGCTTGTCTGTTAGCATGGACAATCTTGGTCAGACTCCGCTGGTCACAGTCATTCAAAACCCGTGGTCAGCCACTGCGCTGTCCGCGGTGGGTGGTAATGCCTTCCATGATGTATTCGCGGTAAACATGTGACAATGTGGATCGAGGAGTGTTTAATGTTCGCACATCTTCGGAAATTGAATGTCCCATTCGTCTGGCTCCTACTACCATGCCTCTTTCAAACTACGATAATTCACGTCGGCTTGGCATAATCCAACTGGCAGTAGTGCAACCTGACTCATGAGATTACATCGCGCAACTGATAAAAATCATGGCGTGCGTCGAAGCCTTTATACAACGGTAGCGCCAGTTAAGAATTTTCATACTGCTATCCCATGACTTTTGGCATTTCAGTGTATTACGAAATCTCTAAAGCTATATTAGGAGCTTATTATTTCAGCAGTTAAAACTCTTCTGAATTCTTTTTATGAGGCATTTCATAGCTTAAGATTCATCTTCGGCAAAAAAAAATGCATTTATCAGATCCATGTATCGCTACTTCCATGATTTAAAATAAGAAATATAGAACATTTATTTACCTCGGAAAACAAATTTTGCAACTGCATGGGGCAGTCACAAATGTAATTATAGTAAGGCAGGTATGTGTTTGGTCTTCAATAAAAATAGTTGTAACACACTGTTTTTTTGAGTATCGCCTAATTTGTTTGCACTGCCTTGTCTTGGTGGATGAATACTTGGTATTTTTCCGTCTCGCGCACCTTTGTGCGCAAAGACCTTGTAATTGTTATCTCTACTGTGGCGAATCCCTTATGTGATCATCATCTTGTTCTTGTGATTCCTATCATATTAAAAGGAGAAACACTGTCCTCGTGGATAAAACTTTAATGATATGTTCCGAAATGTGGCAGGGCACTCTATATTTGTAGACGCTTCGTTGTAGGACCCATAATGGAGGGGGACGTTTTAATCTCATGTTGAGTATCTTATTACTGTGTACCATATATTTTGGAGGAATGTCATTTCTTTGCTGCGTGTCTGTGCTATGGGAGAAACATTTATATTAGTGAATAAATACCTTATTGCTGTGAGTTGTAACAATGGTGGAATGCCTTACCCTGTGAGTCAATCCCTTGTTATTAGGTGTCCTGTATTTTTAAGAACTGACTTATCCTGTGTGACGGGCGCCTTGCTGTCATGCGTGAGAAACTTCTTAGTTACTAGTGAAAGGACCTCTTTTACAGTTTCGCTGTTTCGAATGTAAAGACACTGTCTCTGGTTCGTTTAAGCAGTGGAATTTCTTCGTTCGGTAACTGTCTTCTGCCTTCAACATTAATTCAAAGGATTTATTTTCACCACAAGAAATGACTAGATTGAAACTGTTTTGTTAAGTTTACGACTTTGAGAAAAACGGCTGGTGTTCGAAATGTAACCATCTTCCCAACAATCTAACTTATATACTTTTTTCTTTTTTGCCAGAAGATGACGGGAAAATGTTAAACAGATTACTGCCAGTACTAAGATTCTATCTTCAATTGATAATTCATAATTTCCTTTGTACAGTTCTGTCAGCAAATTCTTCTGAAACTCTAGTTGTTGCCTCAGAAGCTCTTTACAGGAGAAGCAAAATTCGCTTGACTGAAATTCTGCAATCAATTCATTGGTCTCAGAGAAAATGGGAAAAACGTTCTTTTAAAGTTGTGAGTGGTGATTCGCCAGACCTGATTTGATTTCTTCCTATTTCTCAAAGTTTTAAAGAAGAGCCTGATTAGTAAGAATTTTAGCGATCTTCATATTTCACAAACGTATTTTTCCTTTATACAAGAAATTTTAACTTATTTGCGGCTACAAAGATCCTAAATACACTGTTAAAAATTGGTACTTAGAAATATGCAAAATGTACTCGTTGTTGAGTACATTTTGGACTTATAATAGCTCCGAGTACTTTTGTCTCATTTTTGAAAAAGACACCTAGTCATTTTTGAGTACATACAGGGAATCAATTGTGAGTATATCTTGTATTTCTAATTTGAAATATATGTACTCATTTTTGAGTACATATATTTCAAATATACTATATTGCGCAAACTAATTGGGACAAAGTAAAAGATCACTCTTTTTCCCAAAACTATGCCTTTATATCATTCTATGCCTTGATATACACTGATAAATACCTGTATTAGTATGAAGTATGTCCTCCTTCAGCAGAAATGACCTTTTGAACTCGTTTAGGCATTGACTCCACTAATTGAGTGCAAGTATTTTTGACTTCATAATCGTGGAACCACACCTTTATTGCATTCGTTATCATGCGTTCTTTGGTTGTACAGTCCATTTTACCTAAACGTCTCTTCAAAATATTCCACAAGTTTTCTATGGGATTTAAGTCTGGTGAATTTCCAGGCCAATCAAGCAAATGCATTTGATTTTCCAGCATGAAATTCCTGACCACTTTCGAATTGTGACATGGGGCTAAGTCATGTTGAAATGTCTCGTCAAAAGTTCAAGAATGGAACAATCCTACGTTGTAATATTTCTACGTACTTGGCTGAATTTATCATACCTTGAACAGGAACTAAGATTTCAGTGCCATTTGATGTGAAAAAACCCCAAAACATCTGTTTCAGAGGGTGATTGCTTGGTAATCCTGCACAAATAAATGAGTTTCATCACTGAAAATTACATTTTTCCAGTCGTCAGCAGTCCATGATTTATATTTTTTGGCCCATGCTAAACGTTTTATCTTCCTTTTCACATTAAAATATTATTTTTTCGTTGGTCTTCTTGCCTTCCGGCCAACTTCAAAAAAGCCTACGGCGTACAATTGAATCTCTAACATCACAACCACTAGCCAATAAATATCTTTGAAGGTCGGGGCTAGTTTTTTTTTGGATTCATTTTACTATTTCTGATTATATGTTTATCGGTTCGTGGAATTGTTTTTCGTCATCTTCCACATTTACCTCTCCTTTTTTCCTTTTTAGAGACCATGATCCAGATGCATTGTATTGCGTAAGCAGTCTTGATACACTTGATTTGCCTACACAAACTGCAGAAGCGATATCTCCCACTTTCATAGAAGTGTGATCCTTCAGAGCAATTATTTTTGCACTCTTCCTTGGGAAAATATTCATTTTTCAATACACGAAAGCAACACGTACTCACAGAGAGCAAAAACTAACATCCACCTGTCACACATGAAAGAAACACCTACTCACAGAGAGCAAAAACTAACATCCACCTGTCACACATGAAAGCTCACAACTAAAGCTGAAGTGCCTATTTCCTGTTTAAAACCAGTCAAACCACATTCTTACTATCAAGTTCTAACAGTCACACCACCTCACAGCTGATAAAACCGGTTTACGTGGGTTTCCGACATCAATTGGCGATCACATTACAATTCTGAGAATAAAATAGCTTGTCCCAATTAATTTGCACGTATATACTAAAATAAATCTACATATTTCAAATACATATATGGGTTCTAACTTCATTCAGTTTCTGTGCCTTTTCGGGCAGAGCCTGAAGAACTGAATGAAGTTCCTAGATTCTGTGCTGTGCACTATTGAACATACACGCTGTTGTTTGTTTGTGTTTAATAAATTTTTTATTAATATTTATTTAGGATTTTTTTTTCGACTTTCAGATGTCTCCTTCTATGAATTCCGCCATTGATGCCATGTTGGACATAATGAGACAAAAGGCAAAGTCTGGTGAAACGTTTGACATTCACGACACCTTCCAGAGATTGACAATGGATGTCATAACAAAGGTAGCATTTGGAGTGGCCACTGATGTGCAGAGGAATCCAGATTCGGGCTTGCTTCGTGTTGCCAAAGTATTTTTTAGCACCGAGTACAAAAGCATCTTAACATTCATAGGCCGTAAGTATGAAGTTTTTCTGAGAAAAAAAGAAACTTATGAAATTAAAAATCTCTATGCAGTCACGAAGCACCTATTATGAGGAGTAGCGTATAGTCCTTCAGCTGAAAATATGCTCCTGTCCTCAGCATATTCCTCAATCCACATCGAAGATTATTTTTGTTTTCAGATTTCTGCGAACATGTCCTTCCATAGACCATGCGGGGAAGAAACATTAATTGATCAGTCAATGTTTTGAAAATCCAATTTTTAGCACGTCTTTTGTAAAACAAGTTAGTAGAACCATACAATGCATTGATTATGATACGCTTTCGACATACCAGAAATTATTACTCAAGTTATGTGGATAATTGCTGTAGAATAAATCTCGCTCCTGTGTCTTGACCTTTGACCCCATTTCGATGATATTCAACAGAACCGGTTCACTATACCTCCGGAATAACATGACAAAGTTTTGTTGCAATAGAAGCAATTTTACGCAGGTTATGAGAAAAGAGGGTGTGGAATAAATCTGGCTTCTGTGCAATGACCTTTGACCCCATTTCGTTAATATTCAACAGAACAGGTTCACTATACCTCCGGAACAACATGATAAAGTTTTGTCGCAATCCAAGCATTTTAGGTAAGTTATGATGCACAAGGGCAACGGAATGGATCCCACTCCAGTGTCCTGACCTTTGACCCCATTCGCCCATTTTTAATAGGGTTCGTCCCCTGTGGATCCCTACTACATACTAAAATTTTATCGAAATCGAACCATTTTTACCCAAGTTAAGACACATAAGGGCAATGGAATATATCCTGCTCTTATGCCCTGCCTGACCTTTGAACACATTTCGCCTTTTTTACATTGGGTTTGTGTCCAGGTGGTTACCTACCACATACAAAAATTCATCGAAATCGAACCATATTTACGCATGTTGTGACGCATAAAGGCAATGGAATGGATACCGCTTTTATGTCCTGACCTTTGACCCCATTACGCCTATTTTCAATAGCGTTCGATCCCCAAGGAGGTTCCTTACCACATACTAAAATTTGATCGAAATCGAACCATTTTTACGCAAGTTATGACGCATAAGGGCTATGGAATAATTATTATTATTGCAAACCCTTTTGAGAATAGTTTCTTCTTAAAATAATGCATGGTTTTCCCACCAGGGGGCTTAAAGTCACATCTTATTTTATTCGATATCTCTGTTTCTAAGAGTCCGATTTGAAATATTTTTCCTACGTTGGAGAGTGTTTCCGGTGCAAAATTAGCACCGAGTACAAAAGCATCTTATAATTCATAGGCCGTAAGTATGAAGTTTTTCGGAGTAAGAAAAAGAAACTTATGAAATTAAAAATTTCTATGGAGTCACGAAGCACCGATTAAGAGGAGTAGCGTATAGTCCTTCAGCTGAAAATATGCTCCTGTTCTCAGCGTGTTCCTCAATCCACATCGAAGATTATTTTTATTTTCACATTTCTACGAACATGTCCTTCCATAGACCATGCGGGGAAGAAACATTAATTGATCAGTCAATGTTTTGAAAATCCAATTTTTAGCACGTCTTTTGCTGAACAAGTTAGTAAAATCAGGCAATACATTGATTATGATACGCTTTTTAACATACCAGAAATTATTACTTAAATTATGTGGATAATGGCTGTAGAATAAATCTCAATCCTGTGTCCTGACCTTTGACCCCATTTCGTTGATATTCAACAGAACAGGCTCACCATACATCCGGAACAACATGATAAAGTTTTGTTGCAATAGAAGCAGTTTTACGCAAGTTATGAGAATATTGGCTGTGGAATAAATCTGGCTTTTGTGCAATGACCTTTGACCCCATTTCGCTAATATTCAACAGAACCGGTTCATTATACCTCCAGAGCAACATGATAAAGTTTTGTCGCAATCCAAGCATTTTAGGTAAGTTATGATGCACAAGGGCAATAGAATGGATCCCAATCCAGTGTCCTGACCTTTGACCCATTTCGCCCATTTTCAATAGCGTTTGTCCCATGTGGCTCCCTACTACATACTAAAATTTCATCGAAATCGAACCACTTTTACGCAAACATACGTATAAGAGCAATGGAATATATCTCGCTCTTATGCCCTGCCTGAATTTTGAACCCATTTCGCATATTTTCAAAAGGGTTCGTGCCCAGGTGGTTACCTACCACATACTAAAATTTCATCGAAATCGAACCCTATTTGCGCATGTTAGGAAACATACAGGCAAGGGAATGGATACCGCTTTTATGTCCTGACCTTTGACCCCATTGCGCCCATTTTCAATAGGGTTCGTCCCCAGGTGGTTCCTTACTACATACTAAACCATGTTTACGCATGTTATGACGCATAAGGGCAATGAATATTTATTACTATTGTAAAACCTTTTGAGAACAGTTTCTTCCTAAAATAATGCATGGTTCTCTCACCAGGCGGCGTAAAGTCACATTTTATTTTTTTCGATATCTCTGTTTCTAAGAGTCCGATTTGAAATATTCTTTCTACGTTGGAGAGTGTTTCCGGTGCAAAATTAGCACCGAGTACAAAAGCATCTAACATTCATAGGCGGTAAGTATGAAGTTTTTCGGAGAAAAAAAAAAAGAAACTTATGAAATTAAAATTCTCTATGCAGTCACGAAGCACCTATTATGAGGAGTAGCGTATAGTCCTTCAGCTGAAAATATGCTCCTGTCCTCAGCGTATTCCTCAGTCCACATCGAAGATTTTTTTTTTCTCAGATTTCTTCGAACATGTCCTTCCATAGACCATGCGGGGAAGAAACATTAATTGATCAGTCAATGTTTTGAAAATCCAATTTTTAGCACGTCTTTTGTTGAACAAGTTAGTAAAATCGTTCAATGCATTGATTATGATACGCTTTCCAACATACCAGAAATTATTACTCAAGCTTTTTGGATAGTGGCTGTAGAATAAATCTCGTTCCTGTGTCCTGACCTTTGACCCCATTTCGATGATATTCAACAGAACCGGTTCACTATACCTCCGGAGCAACATGATAAAGTTTTATTGCAATAGAAGCAGTTTTACGCAAGTTATAAGAATAATGGCTGTGGAATAAATCTGGCTTCTGTGCAATGACCTTTGACGCCATTTCGTTGATATTCAACATAACCGGTTCACTATACCTCCTGAACAACATGATAAAGTTTTGTCGCAATCCAAGCATTTTTGGTAAGTTATGATACACAAGGGCAACGGAATGGATCCTACTCCAGTGTCCTGACCTTTGACTCCATTTCGCCCATTTTCAATAGGGTTGGTCCCCTGTGGCTCTCTACTACATACTAAAATTTCATCGAAATCGAACCGTTTTTACGCAAGTTATGACGCATAAGAGCAATGGAATAAATCCTGCTCTTATGCCCTGCCTGACCTTTGAACCCATTTCGCCTATTTTACATTGGGTTCGTGCCCAGGTGGTTACCTACCACATACTAAAACATGATCGAAATCGAACCATATTTACGCATGTTATGACGCATAAAGCCAATATAATGGATACCGCTTTTATGTCCTGACCTTTGACCCCATTACGCCTATTGTCAATATTGTTCATGCCCAGGTGGTTCCTTACCACATACTAAACTATTTTTACGCATGTTATGACGCATAAAGCCAATGGAATAGATACCGCTTTTATGTCCTGATCTTTGAAGCCATTACGCCTATTGTCAATAGGCTTCGTGCCCAGGTGGTTCACTACCATATACTAAAATTTGATCGAAATCGATCCATTTTTGCGCAAGTTATGACGCATAAGGGCAACGGAATAATTATTATTATTGTAAAACCTTTTGAGAATAGTTTCTTCTTAAAAAATGCATGATTTTTCCATCAGAGGGCGTAAAGTCACATCTTATTTTTTTTTATATCTCTGTGTTGTGGCGGAAATCTCAGCCACGTTATATAATCATTAAATAGGTAGCCAAAATTAAATCTGAAGGGAAATTTTGAATTTTCGACTAAAATTTAATTTTGGGAGATGGGTAGATGCATTTTGAAACAACCAAAAATTAAACTCATAAGAAGAAACTTTGAGATGTCATATTTGTCATAGCACAACTGAATTTTCACCTGTGTTAGTGTTTCTGTGAGCTTTGTTTCAACCGAGGAATAACTACAGCCCTCTGTTTTTGGTACATGTGTAACATATGTGTCAACTCAAAGAGACCGTGTTTATGAACACGTGTTTGTAAGCATGAGAAAAAAAAAGAAAATATCGGACCGTAATTATTTTACCTACTAGGAAATTATCATTATGTAAACAACAACCAAGGGACTTCCTAGCCAACGTCAGAGCGTTGGGTGATGAGTGCCATTGCTCAGAAATTTAAGAGACAGCAAGAAAACTGAATTGCCAATTCTTATTAAAATTTGGTTTTTTTGAAAGGCTAATGCCTATATTTATTTTTACAACAATAACAACATGCACAAATAGGACAGATATTAATACTGCTATGAAAGGTTTAATACATTTACTATTTAGCACTTCGCTAAGGCTTCACTGGCCCACTCATATGTGAAGTCAGTAATTCAAATGATCGATCTTATATAATCATGGCAGAGTCCACGTGAATAATGTCATTTGTTAACACAGCGTGATCGTTAATTTACATTTGTGGCTTGCTTATATGTTATCAAAACAAATTGTATCTTCTCTGAACAAATATCAAAATTCTGGATCCAATATTTATGAGTGTATATCTATATAGGTATATATATAGGTGTAGATTAAGATTACTTATATCTTTTCTCTATCAACAAAACTCAAAATAAATTTCTTAAGGCAGGTATGCACAGGTGAACTGAAGTGTTAACATTTTAACATGAAAATTCCCGCCTTGAAGAGGCGAGTAAACTATCACGATTTACAATCATATTTGTGAGTTTAACTTTTTTTTTATATGTTATAACGAAGTGAATTTCTCCGTCATTTTTATCCGCGCCAGAATTCGAACCCGGGTCCACTCATTCCGGAATAAGTTGCTCTACCAATTGAGCTACGCGGATATTTTATTCTGATTCCTATCTGCCTTTATGTCGTGTGCGTCCTTCTGGCAGGTACGTCACATCTCCTGGTACGTTACATCATCTCTCCCTTATTTTTTTTTTCGAAGTGCTGCTTTTATTTTTCCTATCTCGCGGTGTGGAAATAACATCACACCATTGCGAGATTGTGAACGGTCGGGTCATCCGGATAGTTCGGGCGCCATTATAACGAAGTGAATTTCTCCGTCATTTTTATCCGCGCCAGGATTCGAACCCGGGTCCCCTCATTCCGGAATAAGTTGCTCTACCAATTGAACTACGCGGACATTTTATTCTGATTCCTATCTGCCTTTATGTCGTGTGCGTCCTTCTGGCAGGTACGTCACATCTCCTGGTACGTTACAATGTCTACTACATTTGTGAGAGCAATGTCACGTACAGTTCCCTCTTTCTTTCCTGATGAATCTTAACTGGATAACCTACGACATGCAGATTGAAAGCACCCTTTTTTCTTTAGAGCATACTGGTAATCTGATTACTGTAGTGCCGACTTCGGCTCTACGAAAGGGCCAAAAATAGAATTAGTGTATACAACTTACACCTTGATGAGGGGGAATCGGTGTTGGAATTCACAAATAGGTCGGATCATCACGTCTTAGGCTGACAACTGCTGGAAGGTTGAATGCTTTGAATACGCTCACTGACGAAGTGCAACTGGTACGTTAGGATGCCTTCTTCCTGGAGCCGTCATTGACCATCATGAATTAGGTTGCAGGTATCGAATGCCAAGTCTCGTCTGGGGTGGAGATGCACGCGTCGGTTGACCTCTTCACGGCCCGGCAAATAGGCTACGTTTTTTTAAGCCTAACTGCCTGGTGGTGGAGGCACACCTCGACCCGGGCCCCTTCATGCTCTGGAGTCTGTTTTAGAGCCGCTGTTTGCTTAAATTTTTTACTTTTTTTTTTTTTTGGATCAGGGATGAGGTCTTGTATCTTTTTCCTGGCTAGTGGTGGATAACCACCGATGACCAGGACTATCTTCCAATTGCCCTGCATTCTTTTCCCCTTCCTTCTCCTCACGTCCCACTTCCCTTTTCCCCCTTTCTTTTTCAGACTCAAAACAACGCTCTCTCGCAGAAGAACACAGAGAGCCAATCAGCGCCGTCCACGAGGGACGCTTTTGCTCCCATTGGTCAGCCGGTCAAAACCATGCAATGGTTTCGTGCTTGCCCACGTGACATTCCTCTTACAATCAGAGGAAGGTAGGGTGGGGGAAAAACAAAAGCGCGGGAACTCTCAGCGACCAGGCACACATGTAATCTGATATGACCCTTCTTGCCTTTTTGGAGGGAAACACATAAATTTTTATGCATGACTGCTTTCCTGCCGTTCAGAGCTTGACAGCACGTACTATAACTCTTCAGGATTAAACCCTCTTTGCCAGCCCACGGAACCCAGCTGGGAAAATTCTCGGGGTGGGGTTTCTGTTCGGAGAATTTCACCACAGCGTTGTAGAGAGGGAAAACTGCCTTTTTGTGTAAATAACTGCTCACTCTTGGGTGGGCGACCTCCTAACAATTTCAAACAGCACTCCCCTTTTCTTGGAATGAGCTTGGGAGAAAAAAAGTGACCGTTGGACGAAGAAAGGAACTGCATTTGAGTTACAGAAAATATAAATACATACATCATATACCATAAAAAGAACTACATTTTTTTTCACTACCTATTTTGAGCATAGACCAGCTTTCTTTTTCTTGCATTCCCTTTTCAATACTCAACAAAAAAATATCACTTATGAAATTACTTGCCCCGGCGAAGGATTATTCTTTTCCCCTTTTGTTTTCTTGATTTGGATTACATTTATTCCTGTTTTTTTTTATTTTTTTTTTAAGGCACACTTATCAAGTCCATCCCAGCCTTACCTCACCAACTTCATAATTTCAAAGTTAAAATTATAATACATCCTACTAATTTCTGAATCATCCTACTCGTAAATTAGATAATGAATAATACAAATGCTACAATTTTGTTCACATAACAAAGGTAAAAGAAAGAGAAAAAAAAATATTTACACTACTCTTCACTCAGAATATTACATCCCTTCCTTTTTTTTTTTATGTGCACTGCCATTTCCCTCCTGCTGGGCTGAGTATTCACAATTTATATGCTTAATTCACAATTTATATGCTTAACCTTGGAACTCAACCAAAAAGTCCATAGGCTAGCCCCAGAGCGATGATAAATACTGAAATACTGAATCGGCGGGAGGGTAGCCCTTTGCTACTCTCCTATCCCTTAACAAAGTAAAAACACTCATTTTGTACATTAAGCAGAGAAGAGGAGAAAAAAATAGCGATGAGAAAATAGAATATTCTGTGACTTTTTCATGACTTTTCTCTCTGGATCCAAAAATCGAACCCAGGGGAGGTGAAATCTAAATTTACGAAACGTTTAACAGCAAATCACTTAAGGAAAGAATCGTCACCCTTTCCTGAACTGACCACTCTTATCCCTTCGATTTATATATTTTTTCTTTCAAGAAAAACGTGGATAATGTTGATGAAAATCTGAAAACATTGATCAGGTGTCCACAGATTTTCAGCAACATATTCCTCCCATGGGAGACAACAACAAAAAAACAACAACAGGAAAAACTTCGTGAAACATACCAAAGCCATATGGAAATGTATAATGCCCTGAGCAAGGAACAGATAAACCAACATTTTAAACACGACAGAGAACTGTCATGAACTACCACACCCAACACCTCAACTACTTACATAAATACTATACAATTTCCTGAAATTCCAGGAGCTGCAATGTGCTCCCTGGACACAACCAAACTCTACTTATCACTTGTAAGTATGAACCCTAAACAATGAAAATAAACCAAAGTGAATTGTTTGGGTTGGCAGTGGAAATTGGAATTGACAGGAAGATTCTCACCAAACGACCACAACACTATACGAGACCACAAATTTGCAACATGCTTCACTTGATTTAACAATACTACAGTGAACATAATTGTTTCCTACACTACACTTAAGGTACCAATCAATAACATCACACGACTATTTACACGAGACGTTGCAACTGAATTTGAGTGCACTATTTACTTCCGAGCTATGAATCCACGACCATCTCTAGGACGCAAACTATACCTAGGTGTCAACACAGTACTTGTAGGTATGCGACTGGCTCTCGGCCTTAAAGTACCAGCTTGCTCCACTAGCGGAGTATTTGCTGGAGTTTGTATACTCGCCTGTTCATTAACTACCTCAGGAGTGCTGGCTGGAGTCTGAATACTCGCCTGTTCCCTCACCACTGCAGGAGTGCTTGCTGGCTGGAGTCTGAATACTCGCCTGTTCTCTCACCACTGCAGGAGTGCTTGCTGGCTGGAGTCTGAATACTCGCCTGTTCACTCACCACTGCAGGAGTGCTTGCTGGCCTAGGCAATCTCCCATAACTTGTCCTCCTCCCAGGAAACGGAAACCACGGAATGAAACCTACACCACTACTATCAATTTCCTTCACTTGTGTTTGTGTAGAATTGTCCTCTTGAACTTCCTCCGTCTCCTCGGAGTTTGTACTATCCTCGCTCTTATTCATGCCACTTGGAAATAGAGGCCTGTCCCTTACCTTGGTCAGCCTATCCACATGGACCAACTCCTTTTTTCTGGGATCAGGGATGAAGGTAGTCTCGTAATTCACCGGCGTATCACCTTGGTGACACGATAGGGTCCCGAACATAGCTTGCTCAGTTTCTTATTTCGTCCTGGCTTCACTGCACAAGAATATAAATACACCTTGTCATTAAGGGTGATATGCTTGTCAACGGCAGTCTTTGCACGTTGTTTCACCTGTGTGTCTGCAGCCTTTTCCAGGTTTGCCTTGACAGCCTCGAATGCTATGTTTAGCCTATCCGTGAGCTCGTCACAATATTCCAACTGAGAAGCATATGTACGTACTCGGGGACTGCCGATCAAATGATATGGCAACACCAGGTCTCTTCCATATGTGAGATAGGCTGGGGTTTCCCCAGTACTGGTGTGCACCGCTGTCCTGAATGCAAGGAGTGCCATGGGAAGGCAATGGTCCCAGTCATCCTGTCTATCCGAGACCAGGTGACTAACTGACTTAATCAAGCTATCATTCAATTTCTCACACTGTCCATTAGCAGAGGGATGATATGGGCTACAATTTAACTTTTTGATACCCAGCCTCTCATAGACTTTCATCATGGCTGCCGACAGAAAGTTTGTGCCCCTGTCTGTCAACAATTTGGCTGGCACACCATGTGAAGCAATGAATTTTTCTATGAGGACCTGGGCTATCGTTTCACTCTTTGTGTCTGGTAACGCATAGGCTTCTGGCCAACGAGTAAAGTAGTCAGTGATAACTAGAATGAATCTATTTCCTGACATGGTGGTGACCAGAGGTCCCACAACATCCATAGCAATTTTCTCGAAGGGGCGGCTAGGAAGCTCTGCCCTTACCAAAGGTGCCTTTTTACCAGGTTTGTAGGCTCTTTTACTTAAGCAGCTGTGACAGCTGTCTACATATGCCTTAACCACTGAGTACATGTTGTGGAAGTAGAATCGGGAGCGTACCCGCTCCAATGTTCTGTTGAACCCTGGATGAGCCACAGTTTCCGAGTCGTGGCACTGCTCCAAAATCTCTTCCACCATAGTTTCTGGTATGACCAGCTGTTCTCGTGGTTTATTCCTGGTATCTCCTGACTTGGGCAATACGTAGTGCCATAAGAGTCCATCCTGTAGGTAAAACTCATCTGAGACCTTGAGTTTACCCAGCTCTCCCTTTCCTTCTAGCAACTCAATCTGTTTATTCCACCTGCTATCCTGCCTCTGCAATTCCTTCACTCTTGTCCGTTCCTCTGCCTGTCTTGCTGCCGACTGCTCCACCACTTCGGTGATCAGCACATTCCTAGACAGATAGTCAGCTACGACATTCGATTTCCCTGGTCTGTGTTGAATTGTATAATCGAACTGCTGTAACGACATGCACCAGCGAGCTATTCTAGAAGTGGGATCTCTTAATTTGAAGGCATATGACAAACTGGCTTGGTCGGTAATGATGAGAAAGTGTCTAGCATAAAGATATTATTTGTAGTAGTTTACTGCAAACACTACACTGAGCATTTCCTTCACCACCACAGAATAATCAAGCTCCGCTCCTTTTAGCTTCCGGCTAGCATATGCTACTGGATGCAATTTTCCTCCTTCCTCTTGTTGTAATGCGGCCCCAATAGCAAATTTTGAAGCATCACAAGCAACCACAAATTCCTTTGACAAATCTGGTAATTTCAGGCAGGGCTCACTTAAGAGTGCCTGTTGTAGTTCCTCAAAAGCGGTCTGGGCTTCAGGTGTCCATTTGAATGTTTTATCCTTCCTGATCAGATTAGTCAGGGGCAAAGCCAATTTGGCATAATCAGGGATAAACCTCCTATAAAAACCCGTGAGACCTAGGAAAGCTCGGACTTGCTTAACGGAATTTGGAATTTTAAAGTTTCTGACAGCTTCCAAATTTCTGGGATCAGGCGTGACGCCATTTTGACTGACAACAAATCCCAGGTACCTAATTGAAGACTTCAAAAAGTGGCACTTGTCAGGTCTTACTTAAGGTTGTGTTGTCTCAACCTTTGGAAAACAATCTCCAACTTATCAAGGTGTTCCTCGAAAGTTTTGCTGGCAATGACAATGTCGTCAATATATATGCCAACCTGGAGAGGCTTGAGACCTGATAGAACTATTTCCATCAGCCTCTGGAAGCTGTAAGGGCTGTTCCGCATCCCAAATGGTACCCTTAGCCAATCGTACAAACCCTGATCGGTAACAAAAGCTGTTTTGTAAACATCCGAAGGGCGTACTTTCATCTGGTAAAACCCTGTGGTCAAATCCAGAGAGCTAAAGTAGGTGGCTCCTGCTAAGGAATCCACCATCTCCACCAAATTTGGAATCGGAAAGGAATCCGGTACTGTCTTGGCATTTAGCCTCCTAAAGTCAGTACAGAGACGATAACTGCCATCCGATTTTTTTACAAGGAGAACAGGTGCCGAATAAGGACTGTCACTAGGTTGTATAATACCTGCCTCCAAAAGTTCGTTGATCTGCCTATTGAGTTCGTCTCGAAGAGCATAAGGAACTCTATAGGCTCTCTGTCTTACAGGGATCTCATCTGTTAGATGAACCTGATGTAGCAAGGTGTCACATTCACCTAACTCTGCTACATTCTTCGCAAAAGTCCTCCTATGCGAGTGCAAAAAGGAAGACAATTTTGACTGCTGATCAGGAGGTAGATGCGACACGTCGAACTCGTTCGCCCATGTGGAACAATCATCAATTTGACTGTCTACTGTTGACACTGAAGTGACCTGAATTGGTTCCTCTGTAACCAACCTAGAATGCTTGTTGAGGTAAACCACTGAGTCCGATAAATTGATCACCTTCACCAAGGTACTATCATTATTGGTACTGTTCACCGAGCGACCAATCCAAAGTGACTCGCACTTGAATGCGTCTGCCTGCTGTAAGAGCATAACTTCCCCCAACTCTGCACAGTCTGCAACCCTTACCGAAATTATCCTTTCAGATTTGGGGGGTATTTTCTCCGCTCGGACAGTTTTTCCAAAATAATGTCTTGTTCCTAAATTTTGACTTCCCGAAGGTGCCTCGGATACCTCAGTGGGGAAAGAATCCTCCTGATGCATTACTGACTCAGCCGGTGGGTTGGTTTGTTTACCTTTTGAAATGGGGTCTCCTCAGTAGAGAAGGCTCCCTCTCCAGCAGTAACCACACCAATAGGATCGACACCAGTATGCTCTGACACTTTAGGGGTACTCTGGGGTATCACCCTCTTTCTTGCACACCTCTTCCTCCTTTTTCTCTTAACCACTTTCCTCTTTCTCTTTGGTATTTGGAACATTTGTTTCACCAAAGCAATCACTTGTTCCCTCTCTCGTGGATAAACATTTGGCATGCGTGCTCCTACTCTACTTAAAGTGCCTGCTGCAGCATTGAAAACAAATTGTTGTGCCTTTAAAAGGTCAAAACCAACAATGACATCATAATCTGATGATAACCGAGTCTGGGTGACAAACACTTTATGCTTAAAATTCACACCAGACAAACAAAATTTCAATTCCACATAGGCCTTAATATCCAGGTGTTTTCCTGAAACACCCTTGACCACTAGGTTGGGATACTTCATGAATCTTTTATATCCTGGTAAAGAGTTGAGACAACCCTCGGTTATTAAGCTAAATGACGCCCCCGTGTCAATCAGCAGCCTCAAGGATTTCCCACTAACTACTCCTTCCAGAATATTCATGCCAAACGAGTGACCGTTGGGGAAACATGAGCCAATTGGAGCCTTTACAACAAGGGTTTTTTTCTTAGAAGATGACTCCCAATATCTTCTCCCCACTACCAGTTTTAAAGCATCCGACCTGTTGTGTTGACTGTTTCGTTGTTGACTATTTCTGCCCGGTGGTGCATGTCGAGTCCTTCCGCCCCTGGAATGGGAAGGATATTGACTGCTTCCGCGACCCTGATTCCTATACTCCTGAGAGGGCCTGTCTATCTGGCGACATTCATTTGCATAATGCCCCACCTGGTTACACCGATAGCAGATCACAGTGAGCCTTCTGCTCCGGCGGAAATCTTCCTGTCTTGGACGACCAGGGGATCTGTATCTATCCGACCTGCCTTCTCGTGGATATTCCTGTCTCCTATCTCTCCGGTACCTTGTGGGTGAAGAGTAATTGTTCCTGGCTGGGGAAAACCCTGATTCCCTCCTAGCAGGAGGACTGCTGTGCCTCGGCTCTTCCCTCGGTGGTTTCTCACTGGCACTGGCATTAGCAATTGCTAAAGTGGCTACTTGCTTGCCCAGTTCCCTAATTTGGTCACACAGTGCCAACATCATGGGACTTGGAGGCGTTTCCTCCCCAAGCTCATGCCTAGGGGCACGATTATCTCCTTCCTCCACTCCTACGAAGGATACTCCCCGAGAAAAACTGGCCATGAACTTCTCATTTTCTTCTTCCAATATGGCCTTCACTTTTCCGTCATTATAGGTTCGTGGTTGATGGGACAGAACCAGGCGACGAATTTTTGGGTCCACTCCTGTTATGAACTGGGCCAAGACATTCTGCTCTCTGAACTCGGCCAAAGCTCCAGCGTTTTCATTGAAGTAGCTAAAGGCTGCCCGTTCTAGCCTAGCTGCAAATTGCCTCACTGTCTCACCCCTTTTCTGTACGCACGAGTGAAATCTTTGCATCTTGACAGTTACCGATTCAGGTGAAGCAAACCTCTCAATTAGTTCCCTTTTCAACCCCTCATAATCTACATTCTCTGACCGAGCAATCACATCCCTAACTAGTTGTTTGGCCTCTCCTGTACACCTGTGTTTCAATACCACAAATTTCTGATCTGCTGCCCAGCATCCCATGAGTGCCACATCCTCTAATGTCTCAAAGAACTCTTTCACTGACAATCTACTCGGATCCCCAGAAAACTCCTTCACTAGTCCCATTAGACCTGGGAGACTCCAATTTACTCCTTGGATTTCTCCGGTACCTTCTCCTTTCATTAGCCATGATTTCACTAATTCAATTTACTCTTGCTTCAGCACGAAAAAAAATTGGAATATTTATATATACTCAGCACTAGCACTGCTGTAGCTGTATCTAAGGTTATCCTAACACCCTATTAATCTTGCACTACACCTTCACTATACTAACACTCTCAAAGAAACTAACTCACTGTAACAAAGGAAACCCAAAACTAAAATTATTTGAAATTACACTAAATTCACACTACCATAAACCACTACACAGAATAACACTGTATTCGCCTCCTAGCATTTGAAGGAATAAACAATCTACCCACATCACAAAATACCAATAATACTTACCAAACACTGATATAATCACAACATCAAAAGAAATTTATGTGCTCACACTCTCGCAGAATATCGAAAGAATCTTTTCTTTGCCCAAATAAAAAAAAATGCAAATTCTATGTTCTAAAATTCAAATAGCACCCAAAACTCAAGTCTCCATATTAATTTGATTTCCCAGCAGAAGGAAAAAGAGGCAAAAAAAGAAATTATGGTTGTCCTAGTTAGTATGATGTTATGCTTCACTTTACTCCTAACTTGAGCCGAAACTATACAAATTGAAATATTACACCAAAAAAAATTACGTTATCTTAGGGCAAGTGCTTTGTAACAACTCACTAACTAAGTAATCCTGTAACTGTTATTAATACTGACATGTTCTATCAATTGTGCAAGTTATCATCATACCTATTCAGATTTAAGCTCACTCAAAAAAAAAATCTGCAATGCGAAAATTCACACTATGCTAATATACTCAAAATTCTACACTATTCATTTAAACACTTATGTATGCAAATTGCTCCAAAAACTTATATATGCAAAACACTAGAAATAACATATGCACTAAACACTAGATTATATTGTTGCTAACTTTGAAATTTGAAGAAATATATATATATATATATATATATATATATATATATATATACACCCTGAAGCTTTGACTTAATATCCTTACTCTCTGATTATTAATAGCAGTGAAGATATACAAAACAAAAATTATTGTTTACTGAAACCCTGTGTTATTCTACTTTTCACGATTATAACCCCAACTCAACCTTTAATTTCCACTGGCGTATGCTCTTACAAAATTTTCAGAGACTACTCAGCTATTTTCATTTAACAACAACTTATCAGTATTATTACAACACTTTGGAATTATTTTGCATTCAGTGTCTTAAAAAAAATTGAGCCATGGCACGCATCCTAGGACACGGCACCATTTATGTTGTGGCGGAAATCTCAGATACGTTATATATTCATTAAATAGGTAGCCAAAATTAAATCTGAAGGGAAATTTTGAATTTCGACTAAAATTTAACTTTGGGAGATGGGTAGATGCATTTTGAAACAACCAAAAATTAAACTTATAAGAAGAAACTTTGAGATGTCATATTTGTCATAGCACAATTGAGTTTTCACTTGTGTTAGTGTTTCTGTGAGATTTGTTTCAACCGAGGAATAACTACAGCACTCTGTTTTTGGTACATGTGTAACATATGTGTCAACTCAAAGAGACCGTGTTTATGAACCCGTGTTTGTAAGCATGAGAAAAAAAAGAAAATATCAGACAGTAATTATTTTACCTACTAGGACATTATCATTATGTAAACAACAACCAAGGGACTTCCTAGCCAACGTCAGAGCGTTGGGTGATGAGTGCCATTGCTCAGAAATTTAAGAGACAGCAAGAAAACTGAATTGCCAATTCTTATTAAAATTTGGTTTTTTTGAAAGGCTAATGCCTATATTTATTTTTACAACAGTAACAACATGCACAAATAGGACAGATATTAATATTGCTATGAAAGGTTTAATACATTTACTATTTAGCACTTCGCTAAGGCTTCACTGGCCCACTCATATGTGAAGTCAGTAATTCAAATGATCGATCTTATATAATCATGGCAGAGTCCACGTGAATAATTTCATTTGTTAACACAGCGTGAACGTTAATTTACATTTGTGGCTTGCTTATATGTTATCAAAACAAATTGTATCTTCTCTGAACAAATATCAAAATTCTGGATCCAATATTTATGAGTGTATATCTATATAGGTATATATATAGGTGTAGATTAAGATTACTTATATCTTTTCTCTATCAACAAAACTCAAAATAAATTTCTTAAGGCAGGTATGCACAGGTGAACTGAAGTTTTAACATTTTAACATGAAAATTCCCGCCTTGAAGAGGCGAGTAAACTATCACGATTTACAATCATATTTGTGAGTTTAACTTTTTTTTTATATGTCTACTACATTTGTGAGAGCAATGACACGTACAGTTCCCTCTTTCTTTCCTGATGAATCTTAACTGGATAACCTCAGACATGCAGATGGAAAGCACCCTTTTTTCTTTAGAGCATACTGGTAATCTGATTACTGTAGTGCCGACTTCGGCCCTACGAAAGGGCCAAAAATAGAATTAGTGTATACAACTTACCCTTTGATGAGGGGGAATCGGTGTTGGAATTCAGAAATAGGTCGGATCATCACGTCTTAGGCTGACAACTGCTGGAAGGTTGAATGCTTTGAATACGCTCACTGACGAAGTGCAACTGGTACGTTAGGATGCCTTCTTCCTGGAGCCGTCATTGACCATCATGAATTAGGTTGCAGGTATCGAATGCCAAGTTTAGTATGGGGTGGAGATGCACGCTTCGGTTGACCTCTTCACGGCCCGGCAAATAGGCTACGTTTTTTAAGCCTAACTGCCTGGTGGTGGAGGCACACCTCGACCCGGGCCCCTTCATGCTCTGGAGTCTGTTTTAGAGCTGCTGTTTGCTTAAATTTTTTACTTCTTTTTTTTTGGATCAGGGATGAGGTCTTGTATCTTTTTCCTGGCTAGTGGTGGATAACCACCGATGACCAGGACTATCTTCCAATTGCCCTGCATTCTTTTCCCCTTCCTTCTCCTCACGTCCCACTTCCCTTTTCCCCCTTTCTTTTCCATACTCAAAACGACGCTCTCTCGCAGAAGAACACAGAGAGCCAATCAGCGCCGTCCACGAGGGACGCTTTTGCTCCCATTGGTCAGCCGGTCAAAACCATGCAATGGTTTCGTGCTTGCCCACGTGACATTCCTCTTACAATCAGAGGAAGGTAGGGTGGGGGAAAAAACAAAAGCGCGGGAACTCTCAGCGACCAGGCACACGTGTAATCTGATATGACCCTTTTTGCCTTTTTGGAGGGAAACACATAAATTTTTATGCATGACTGCTTTCCTGCCGTTCAGAGCTTGACAGCACGTACTATAACTCTTCAGGATTAAACCCTCTTTGCCAGCCCACGGAACACAGCTGGGAAATTTCTCGGGGTGGTGTTTCTGTTCGGAGAATTTCACCACAGCGTTGTAGAGAGGGAAAACTGCCTTTTTGTGTAAATAACTGCTCACTCTTGGGTGGGCGAAATCCTAACAATTTCAAACAGCACTCCCTATTTCTTGGAATGAGCTTGGGAAAAAAAAAGTGACCGTTGGACGAAGAAAGGAACTGCATTTGACTTACAGAAAATATAAATACATACATCATATACTATAAAAAGAACTACATTTTTTTTTCACTACCTATTTTGAGCATAGACCAGCTTTCTTTTTCTTGCATTCCCTTTTTAATACTCAACAAAAAAATATCACTTATGAAATTACTTGCCCCGGCGAAAGATTATTCTTTTCACCATTTTTTTTTCTTGATTTGGATTACATTTACTCCTGTTTTTTTTTTGTTTTTTTTTAAGGCCCACTTATCAAGTCCATCCCAGCCTTACCTCACCAACTTCATAATTTCAAAGTTAAAATTATAATACATACTACTAACTTCTGAATCATCCTACTCATAGATTAGATAATGAATAATACAAATGCTACAATTTTGTTCACACAACAAAGGTAAAAGAAAGGGAAAAAAAAATATTTACACTACTCTTCACTCAGAATATTACATCCCTTCCTTTTTTTTTTTTTTTTTTTTTTATGTGCACTGTCATTTCCCTCCTGCTGGGCTGAGTATTCACATTTTATATGCTTAATTCACAATTTATATGCTTAACCTTGGAACTCAACCAAAAAGTCCATAGGCTAGCCCCAGAGCGATGATAAATATTGAAATACTGAATCGGCGGGAGGGTAGCCCTTTGCTACTCTCCAATCCCTTAACAAAGTAAAAACACTCATTTTGTACATTAAGCAAAGAAGAGGAGAAAAAAATAGCGATGAGAAAATAGAATTTTCTGTGACTTTTTCTTGACTTTTCTCTCTGGATCCAAAAATCGAACCCAGGGGAGGTGAAATCTAAATTTACGAAAAGTTTAACAGCAAATCACTAAAGGGAAGAATCGTCACCCTTTCCTGAACTGACCACTCTTATCCCTTCGATTTATTTATTTTTCCTTCAAGAAAAACGTGGATAATGTTGATGAAAATCTGAAAACATTGATCAGGTGTCCACATATTTTCAGCAACATATCATCTGTTTCTAAGAGTCCGATTTGAAATATTCTTTCTCCGTTGGAGAGTGTTTCCGGTGCAAAATTAGCACCGAGTACAAAAGCACCTTAACATTCATAGGCCGTAAGTATGAAGTTTTTCGGAGTAAAAAAAGAAACTTATAAAATTAAAAATTTCTATGCAGTCACGAAGCACCGATTAAGAGGAGTAGCGTATAGTCCTTCAGTTGAAAATATGCTCCTGTCCTCAGGGTATTCCTCAATCCACATCGAAGATTATATTTATTTTTTAGATTTCTGCGAACATGTCCTTCTATAGACCATGCGGGGAAGAAACATTATTTGATAAGTCAATGTATTGGAAATCCAATTTTTAGCACGTCTTTTGTAAAACAAGTTAGTAAAATCATGCAATGCATTGATTATGATACGTTTTCTAACATACCAGAAATTATTACTCAAGTTATGTGGATAATGACTGTAAAATAAATCTCAATCCTGTGTCCTAACCTTTTAATTCATTTCGTTAATTTCAACAGAACCGGTTCACTATACCTCCGGAACAACATGATAATGTTTTGTCGCAATCCAAGCATTTTAGGTAAGTTATGATGCACAAGGGCAATGAAATGGATCACACGCCAGTGTCCTGACCTTTGAACCAATTTCGCACATTTTCGATAGGGTTCGTCCCCAGTGGCTCCTTACTACATACTAAAATTTCATCGAAATCGAACCATTTTTGCGCGAGTTATGACGCATAAGAGCAATGGAATACATATCGCTTTTATGCCGAGCCTGACCTTTGAACCCATTTCGCCTATTTTCAATAGGGTTCGTGCCCAGGAGGTTCCCTACCACATAATAAAATTTCATCGAAATCGAACCTTATTTACGCATGTTATGACGCATAAAGGCAATGGAATGGATACCGCTTTTATGTCCGGACCTTTGACGCCATAACGCCTATTGTCAATAGGGTTCGTGCCCAGGTGGTTCACTACCATTTTCTAAAATTTGATCGAAATCGAACAATTTAACGCACGTTATGACGCATAAGGGCAACGGTATAATCATTATTATTGTAAAACCTTCGGAGAATAGTTTCTTCCTAAAATAATGCATAGTTTTCCCACCAGGGGGCGTAAAGTCACATCTTATTTTTTTCGATATCTCTGTTTCTAAGAGTCCGATTTGAAATATTCTTCCTACGTTGGAGAGTGTTTCCGTTGCAAAATTAGCACCGAGTACAAAAGCATTTTGACATTCATAGGCCGTAAGTATGAATTTTTTCGGAGATAAAAAAGAAACTTATGAAATTAAAAATTTCTATGCAGTCACGAAGCACCGATTAAGAGGAGTAGCGTAAAGTCCTTCAGCTGAAAATATGCTCCAGTCCTCAGCGTATTCCTCAATCCACATCGAAGATTATTTTTATCTTCAGATTTCTGCGAACATGTCCTTCCATAGAACATGCGAGGAAGAAAAATTAATTGATCAGTCAATGTTTTGGAAATCCAATTTTTAGCACGTCTTTTTACTGTAAAACAAGTTAGTAAAATCATGCAATGCATTGATTATGATACGTTTTCTAACATACCAAAAATTATTACTCAAGTTTTTCGGATAGTGGCTGTAGAATAAATCTCGTTCCTGTGTCCTGGCCTTTGACCCCATTTCGTTGATATTCAACAGAACCGGTTCACTATACCTCCGGAACAACATGATAAAGTTTTGTTGCAATAGAAGCAGTTTTACGCAAGTTATGAGAATAATGGCTGTGGAATAAATCAGGCTTCTGTGCAATGACCTTTGACCCCATTTCGTTGATATTCAACAGAACCGGTTCGCTATACCTCCGGAACAACAAGATAAAGTTTTGTCGCAATCCAAGTATTTTAGGTAAGTTGTGATGCACAAGGGCAATGGAATGGATCTCACGCCAGTGTCCTGACTTTGAATCAATTTCGCACATTTCCAATAGGGTTCCTCCCCAGTGGCTCCCTACTACATACTAAAATTTAATCGAAATCGAACTATTTTACGCGAGTTAGGACGCATAAGAGCAATGGAATATATCCCACTCTTATGCCCTGCCTGACCTTTGAACCCATTTCGCGTATTTTCAATAGGGTTCGTTCCCAGGTGGTTCCCTACCAAATACTAAAATTTCATCGAAAGCGAACCATATTTACGCATGTTATGACGCATAAAGGCAATGGAATTAATACCGCTTTTATGTCCTGACCTTTGACGCCATTACACCTATTGTCAATGCCGTTCGTGCCCAGGTGGTTCACTACCATATACTAAAATTTGATTGAAATCGAACCATTTTTGCGCAAGTTATGACGCATAACGGCAACGGAATAATTATTATTATTGTAAAACCTTTTGAGAATAGTTTCTTCTTAAAAAATGCATGGTTTTTCCATTAGGGGACGTAAAGTCACATCTTACTTCTTTCGATATCTCTGTTTCTAAAAGTCCGATTTGAAATATTCTTTCTACGTTGGAGAGTGTTTCCGGTGCAAAATTAGCACCGAGTACAAAAGCAAATTAACATTCATACGCCGTAAGTATGAAGTTTTTCGGAGAAAAAAAAAGAAACTAATAAAATTAAAAATTTCTATGCAGTCACGAAGCACCGATTAAGAGGAGTAGCGTACAGTCCTTCAGCTGAAAATATGCTCCTGTCCTTAGGGTATTCCTCAATCCACATCGAAGATTATTTTTATTTTTTAGATTTCTGCGAACATGTACTTCTATAGAATATGCGGGGAAGAAACATTAATTGATCAGTCAATGTTTTGAAAATCCAATTTTTAGCACGTCCTTTGTTAAACAAGTTATTAAAATCATGCAATGCATTGATTATGATACGCATTCCAACATACCAGAAATTATTACTCAAATTATGTGGATAATGGCTGTAGAATAAATCTCAATTATGAGTCCTGACCTTTGACCCCATTTCGTTTATATTCAACAGAACCGGTTCACTATACCTCAGGAACAACATGATAAAGTTTCATCGCAATCTAAGTATTTTAGGTAAGTTGTGATGCACAAGGGCAATGGAATAGATCACACGCCAGTGTCCTGACCTTTGAACCCATTTCGCACATTTTCAATAGGGTTCCTCCCCAGTGGCTCCCTACTACATACTAAAACTTAATCGAAAACGAACCATTTTTTACGCGAATTGTGACGCATAAGAGCAATGGAATATATCCTGCTCTTATGCCCTGCCTGACCTTTAAACCCATTGTGCCTATTTTCAATAGGGTTCGTACCTAGGTGGTTCCCTAAAACATACTAAAATTTCATCGAAATCGAACCATATTTACGCATTTTATGACGCATAAAGGCAATGGAATGGATACCGCTTGTATGTCCTGACGTTTGACCCCATTACGCCCATTTTCAATAGGGTTCGTCACCAGGCGGTTCTTACCACATACTAAACTATTTTTATGCATGTTATGACGCACAAGGGCAATGAATAATTATTATTATTGTAAAACCTTTTGAGAACAGTTTCCCCCTAAAATAATGCATGGTTTTCCCACCAGGGGGCGTAAAGTCACATCTTACTTTTTTCGATATCTCTGTTTCTAAAAGTCCGATTTGAAATATTCTTTCTACGTTGGAGAGTGTTTCCGGTGCAAAATTAGCACCGAGTTCAAAAGCTTCTTAACATTCATAGGCCGTAAGTATGAAAATTTTCGGAGAAGGAAAAAAGAAACTTATGAAATTAAAAATTTCTATGCAGTCACGAAGCACCGATTAAGAGGAGTAGCGTATAGTCCTTCAGCTGAAAATATGCTCCTGTCCTCAGCGTATTCCACAATCCACATCGAAGATTATTTTTATTTTCAGATTTCTGCGAACATGTCCTTCCATAGACCATGCGGGGAAGAAACATTAATTGATCTGTCAATGTATTGGAAATCCAATTTTTAGCACGTCTTTTGTAAAGCAAGTTAGTAAAATCATGCAATGCATTGATTATGATACGTTTTCTAACATACCAGAAATTATTACTCAAGTTATGTGGATAATGACTGTAAAATAAATCTCGCTCCTACGTCCTGACCTTTGACCCCATTTCAATGATATTCAACAAACCCGGTTCATTATACATCCGGAAAAACATGATAAATTTTGTTGCAATAGAAGCAGTTTTACGCAAGTTATGAAAATAATGGCTGTGGAGTAAATCTCGCTTCTGTGCAATGACCTCTGAACCCATTTCGTTAATTTCAACAGAACCGCTTCACTATACCTCCGGAACAACATGATAATGTTTTGTCGCAATCCAAGTATTTTAGGTAAGTTTTGAGGCACAGGGACAATGGAAAGTTTCTCACGCCAGTGTCCTGACCTTTGAATCAATTTTGCACATTTTCAATAGGGTTCCTCCCCAGTGTCTCCCTATTACATACTAAAATTTAATCGAAATCGAACTATTTTACGCGAGTTATGACGCATAAGAGCAATGGAATATATCCCGCTCTTATGCCCTGCCTGACCTTTGAACCCATTTCGCCTATTTTACATTGGGTTTCTGCCCAGGTGGTTACCTATCACATGCAAAAATTTCATCGAAATCGAACCATATTTACGCATGTTGTGACGCATAAAGGAAATGGAATGGATACCGCTTTTATGTCCTGACCTTTGACCCCATTACGCCCATTTTCAATAGGGTTCGTCCCCATGTAGTTCCTTACGACATACTAAAATTTGATTGAAATCGAACCATTTTACCATAAAATAATGACGCATAAGGGCAATGGAATAATTATTATTATTGTAAAACCTCTTGAGAATAGTTTTTTCCTAAAATAATGCATGGTTTTCCCACCAGGACGCGTAAAGTCACATCTTACTTTTTTCGATATCTCCATTTCTAAGAGTCCGATTTGAAATATTCTTTCTACGTTGGAGAGTGTTTCCGGTGCAAAATTAGCACCGAGTACAAAAGCATCTTAACATTCATAGGCCTTATATGAAGTATTTCGGAGAAAAAAAAAGAAACTTATGAAATTAAAAATCTCTATGCAGTCACGAAGCGCCTATTACGAGGAGTAGCGTATAGTCCTTCAGCTGAAAATATGCTCTTGTCCTCAGCGTATTCCTCAGTCCACATCGAAGATTATTTTTGTTTTTAGATTTCTGCGAGCATGTCCTTCCATAGACCATGCGGGGAAGAAACATTAATTGATCAGTCAATGTTTTGAAAATCCAATTTTTAGCACGTCTTTTGTTAAACAAGTTAGTAAAATCGTTCAATGCATTGATTATGATACGCTTTATAACATACCAGAAATTATTACTCAAGTTTTTTGGATATTGGCTGTCGAATAAATCTCGTTTCTGTGTCCTGACCTTTGACCCCATTTCGATGATATTCAACAGAACCGGTTCACTATACCTCCGGAACAACATGATAAAGTTTTGTTGCAATAGAATCAGTTTTACGCAAGTTATGAGAATAATGGCTGTGGAGTAAATCTCGCTTCTGTGCAATGACCTTTGAACCCATTTCGTTAAATTCAACAGAACCGGTTCACTATACCTCCGGAACAACATGATAAAGTTTTGTCGCAATCCAAGCATTTTAGGTAAGTAGTAGTATAAAAGGACGGGGACTGCGTCAAGGATGCATCCTTCTAGAGAAGGATAGGGGGCGTGGCCTGACGCAGAAGGATGGGGATGTGGCTTGTGCAGAAGGATGGGGGCGTGGCTTGCGGCAGAAGGATGGGGGCGTGGCGTGTGACCGAAGGATGTGGGGGCGTGGCAGATGACGCTAGTGTGTTGGTCGATACTGCCCCCTAGCGGTGCTTCTTGGAACTTTTAATGGATCTTTGAGGGATGGCAACGACGGAGAGGGAAAGGGGGTGGATATAGGGGGATGTCAACTCAATGTGCTGCCCCCTAGCGGTGCTTCTTGCAACTTTATTATTATGTTAGATCTTTGTTTTTGAGAGATGGCAACGAACGAGTCGGGAAAGGAGATGTGCTGCCCCCTAGCGGTGCTTCTTGGAACTTTTAATGGATCTTTGAGGGATGGCAACGACCGAGAGGGAAAGGGGGTGGATATAGGGGGATGTCAACTCAATGTGCTGCCCCTAGCGGTGCTTCTTGCAACTTTATTATTATGTTAGATCTTTGTTTTTGAGAGATGGCAATGACCGAGTGGGAGAAAGGGGGGGATATAGGGGGATGTCAACTCCATGTGCTGCGCCCTAGCGGTGCTTCTTGGAACTTTTAATGAACCTTTGAGAGATGGCAACGACCGAGTGGGAGAAAGGGGGTGGATATAGGGGGATGTCAACTCGATGTGCTGCCCCCTAGCGGTGCTTTTTGGAACTTTTAATGGATCTTTGAGAGATGGCAGCGACCGAGTGGGGGAAAAGGGGGTGTACGTTGCCTCCCAGCAGTCTTTTTCGAACTTTTCTCGGGAGATTTATTGGACGTTGACAAATTTTTAAGAAGTCTTTCCAATATTTATTTTTTTAATTTTCTCGGGAGATTTACTGGACTTTGTCAAATTTTTGAAGGAAGTTTTTTTGTCGTTTCCATTTTTTTTTACTCGTATTTTTTTTTGTCCTATTTTTTCTCTCTAATTTATTTTATTAAATTTATATTTTCAGGAATTCCCTGAGGTATTATAATTTTTATAGACGTTGCATTATTTTTTTAATTTTCTCGGGAGATTTATTGGACGCTGACAAATTTTTGAAGGAAGTTTTTTCAATCGAAGCATTTCCTCAAATTTGTTTTATTAAATTTATATTTTTAGAACTCCGTGAGGTGTTATAATTTTTATAGACGTTGCATTATTTTTCTCATTCTTATATTTTTCTTCCCTACAATTTTAATTTAGACGAGGAAAGGCTTTGTTTGAAAAGATTTCGTTCCTGTTGATTCATGTTCCGCTATCTTTTGTCCGACATGTGTTTTGGGATGACTCACCATTTTCTCTTTGACTCAGAAAACTTTGTATGACACGTGTTTTGGGAAGAGTGACTATGATGTGTGACGCATGTCGTGATAGCAGATATGACATCAGCCAACGCCATTTCCTCCGCGGGGTCGGCGGTTGACGTCATTTGAGATTCTGTAGCCACATTAAGTTCCAAGACTGATTTTTTTTTCAATAACTTGATCATTTTGCAACGAATTTATTCCTTATTTTTCCTCATAATTTCTCATTTTATATTCATAATTTTTCAACGTAACGATTTTTTTATTTTCTTTGAGGAGACTTCACGCATTTTCAACGGACGTTCCAACATAAAGACGTTTTCCAAAGTTTTTTGCTGCAGACATAATCTTAAAACACGATTGTTTATTAACGTATTTACGTGTTCATGACATTTTCTGTTACATTTTTTTAACGTTGTATCTTTTTCCACCTTACAAAGCCACAATTTTTTATGCATAGTTAAAATATTTATTTTTTCGTATTTTTTTATTTCTTCATGATTATTCAGTGAAATGTACCTTTTAATGCATTATCTTAATCTTTTTTTCTCCATGCTTGCACACTCGTTAAACTTCTCGATGTACCAACATTATTTTATTTTCTAACTTTTCAAACTAACAACAGATTTTTTTCAATAACTTGATCATTTTGCAACGAATTTAATCCTTATCTCCCCCCTAATTTCCCATTTTATATATACATAATTTTTCAGCGTAACGATTTTTTTTATTTTCTTTGAGGAGACTTCACGCATTTTCAACGGACGTTCCAACATAAAGACGTTTCCCAAAGTTTTGTGCTGCAGACATAATCTTAAAACACGATTGTTTATTAATGGATTTACGTGTTCATGGCATTTTCTGTTAAATTTGTTAACGTAGTATCTTTTTCCAACGTACAAAGCCACAATGTTGTATGCATAGTTAAAATGCTTTATTTTTTTATTGTTTCGTATTTTTTTATTTCTTCATGATTAATCAGTGAAATGTACCTTTTAATGCATTATCTTAATCTTTTTTCTAAATGCTTGCGTACTCGTTAAACTTCTCGATGTACCAAAATTATTTTATTTTCTAACTTTTCAAACTAACAACTACTTTTATCGAGGTTTTATTTTTTCTGATTCAAATAAGCAAACGTTTCTTCATTATTATTTCTGTTTCCTATGCAAACAACTTTTCTTACTTGTTTTTAATGTATGACTTAATGTAGTTTTCTACATAGCTGTTTCATGTTTGTGCGAGAAATATACAGACTATAGCAGCTAGCTATACATAAAATTCGTTCGTAACAGAATCATTTTTTTTTCCAGATTTAAACCAACATACGTTTCTTAACGACTTGATATCTGTTTTCTGGGGAACTTTTTTTTTCCTTCATTCAATTTTATTCCAGATCATGAGACGAGGAAATGCTTCTTTAGAAACGATTTCGTTCCTGTTCGCAGTAATTATTGGACTTTAACAAATTTTTTGTGAAATGACTTCATGCTAATTCCGAGTCTTGTCTTTGCAATATTATTTCCTCGTAATTTTTTCGTGTGTTCAAGAACTCTACAGGTCTTTTACAGTTAAAATTCTGGTAAAACTATATTTTCTTTCTTTATTTCGCATATCATTATAGCTTCCCAATTTTTCGCTATTTTACTTCATCTTTTTTTGAAATTTCGTAAAACTTTTCAGTATGTCAGTAATTTATTTCTTACTTGGCCAAACTTATGACTCCTTTTATTTAGACTATTTTTTTTTCATTTCATTTCAGCAAAATGATTATTTTAGATGTAGCAAATCATCAGGTTTTTGTTTCCTTACATATCATATTTTCCAACTTGCTTTAAAGTATTCCTCAAAGCTTGCATGTATGTCAAATATGCATTTTTTTATTCTTTCCTAGTTTTCTATACTCTTTCGTGGACTGTCCCCACAGGAAAGCATTCATTGTCAAGACATGCAATCTAAAACCTTTCTTCTTACGATAAAATTTGTATTCTTTGGGACATATTTTCTGTATATTGTTCTGTCTCGTCCGAAAAAAACATTCATTCTGGAGGCAAAGCGAGTAATTCTGTTCTTCCACTAAACATTATTTTTTAACGTTTTACTAACTCACCACCTCCATAGCGAAAATAAAGAAATACTTACTTCTGTTCCCTACATATCGACTCAATCTATTTCTTTTCGAAATGCTGATCATGACATTTCAACTAAAATTTCATACTTTCACCAAAAATCATATTCTTAAACGAGCTATTTTTTTACTTTATTTCATGTATAACTAAATTTTTATTGTTTACTCACCTCATCAAAGTCAATAAAAACTCCCCTAATCTCATTCCTTTTCCTCATTTAGTTCGCTTTAAATTGAGATGTTTCAAAACTTCGCGTATATTTCATTCACTTAATGTCCGGTTCTCCAGTGTCTGTCCCTTCATTTTTAACTTCTGTGCCTGCTGCATTTTTTCTTTAGTCGTTTAGTTTAATTGACCTTTTTTTCGTTTTAATTAGGTTTTCCTTATCATATTTTTTTATTCATTGTCTCAGCAGAAAAAGCTTTCATTCTGGAGACATAGCGACTAAGTCCGTACTTCCTCTAAACATTTTTATTTCACGTTTTACTAATTCGTCAGAAAAGCAGGTGTTTCCAAACTCCCATAGTGAAAATATCGTATTCTCCTTATTTTACTTATTATATTTTTCCTTCTATTCAGTGTTGTATGATTCTTCAAACTTTGGTTTATTTTTATGAAACTTCTTTTTTTCTTAGTTCTTTTTTCTGATCCAAACTATCAATCTTTTCCTATCGATTTAATTACTCTTATTTTCCCATTCGACTTTACTTTTGAACAGAAATGTATCTAAAATCTTCAGATGTATTTTAGTCTACAAGACCGATTCTTCCCTGTTTCAAATAAAGTCATGTAGGATTTTAGTGCAAATGCTGCTAAATCTTTAGAACTTACTTTTCATAGTTAGATACAAATTCCTCGAGGTTTACATTAAAACATGAAAGAAGAGTGTTTTTACGCTCTCTCCAGTGTGTGAGCTTTCCCCAAGAAATTAACTTTGAATTCCCCCTGTTTCTGTCGGAAACTGACAACTCCTGCGACTGTTTTCACGCGTCTCTTGCTTACAGGAAAACCTCATATGGCATGAAATCACTTTGCTTGGCAGATTAAACTAAATTCTGGTTTTGAACTTTGAATGCAAACTCAAGCTCGCAAAAGCATAGTTTTCTGAGCAAACTTAAACTGTCTAAGATGACAAAAATCTAAAACTGCTGACTCAATGGGACAGAGCGTTTGAACTTTGCCGTTCATTCACCATTTAAGAGATCCGTCGTGAACCACTAGAAGGGAAGTAAGCAGACCCTGATTTAGTCCACTGTTTCCAAGGAAGGTAGAAAGCTAGTGTCGTAATTCAAAAGCTCTTAACTCAAGCCCCCCAGGATTCAGTTTCGGACGAACGAATACTCAGATGTCCATGCTTAGACATTGAAAAATTGCTTCAGACAAATATTTTCTTACTTAAAGTGCTTCAATTCAGAATTTGTACTATTTAAGATTTTCCTTAGTCAATATTTTTTCTATCTTAAAAACTTCTAAAGGGTTGATTTTGAAAAAAACGAGTTCTCACAAAAATGTAAAATTTCCTCAGATTGTATGAGGAACCAAAAAAAAAAAAATTGATGAAGCTTGGACGTTAACCATTCCAACCATTTCTTTCTCTTCATGTTTCATTCCATAAACTTTCTTCAAATTCCCATATGTCCAAGAATTTTGTTAAATGTCCAAGTTCGACTCCCACAGAAATTTTCTGAAAATGATATTCTGGAATTTTTTTAAAAGAGAAACTAAGAATCCCTTCACTGAAACAAGAAATTCATATTCAAAGCATTACATCCCTCTTTCTACTTCAAATACTCTATTTGTAAATCTAAGGAAGTTTTTTTTTTTAATATTCATATATTTTTCCCTCTAACTTTAGAAGATATTGTCCCAAAATGTATGTACATATTACGATAATAAAATATCTTACTACTTACTGCTTGATGTTCAATTCACTTCACACCGTCTTAAGGAAATTCGTTCATTTTCTCATAACACATAGACATGTTATTTTTCTTTCCATTCACTTCAAAGACTCAATTGAGATCAACCTAATGGAGTCCTTTGAGAAAAACTTTCATAGGAAAGCATAAATTTGCCTAAAAACTACATTAAAAATAAACAAATGTTGAAAGTTCCTGTACCAGAAGGAAATTCTGTTGTGACTTCTAAACGAAAAAAGACAAATTCTAAGAAAATATGTAAAAATGTTCGTTGGATTCCATATTAAAAAAATTAGTTGAAGAAAAGTGTCATTCTTTTTTTTTCGGAACAGTTCATTCTTTCCTAGGGTTAAAATGGAACACTTCATTTTTCTTAGTAGACAATTTTGGAAAACACATTTCATTAAAAGCAGGGAAATTCCCATAGAATAACATGGGAAAACTAGTATGCATAAAAATACTGTTTCGAAACGAGTAAAAATCTGTTGAAGTTCGTTTTCGAAAAAGTTGGAAATGGAATGAAGTAAAAACAGTCACAGTAAGTTCCTGAAAGTTGAAAATTGGATGTACTAAAAATGTCTAAGGAAAGAAATTTTTATTAAACACAGACTGTTTAGTTTTTCCAGGCTAGGGGGTCTTCAGTGAGAGCGCTTCTTTTTTTCAACTCAAAGAATAAAGCGAGTCAGTTTGAAACATTTCAAACTCCCCGAAATTAAGCTGTGTACTCTGGCTTCGACTCAATACTGTAAAGCATTGCTCTCAGACCAGTCGGAATTCCGCCCCGATTGGTTGCCTAATGGAAAACATCAGACCCCTTTCCAATAACAATCCCCAAATATCATTAAGAAAAGTCTAGCAAAAAAGCACTAGTTCACCATTAAAACAATTGGATTCATTCTGTTACTGTTTTAAACATTTCAAAAAAGAAGTTTACATTCTCACTTTTACTTTAAAAATCTTGAAAGCTTAAATTTTGACCCATTTAAAAAAAATTCACTTAAAATTTAATTTAAAAAAATAATAATTACTCTTTAAATTTATGTCTTAAAACAAAAAAATATTTACGCTTAATATTTCAATAAATAATAAATATTCACAAACTCACCTTCTACCTTGCCCATTTAAAAAAAATAATTCTGAATTTATATAATCGAAATCATTACTTCTCCAAATAGTTCTTTTCCCCTGATTGTAGAGAAGAACTCTTCTGAAATCTTCACTTTTCCACATGTGTTCATAAAAGCTTGAGCTACTTCCTTAGGATTCAACAAGGCCACAGCGTTCTGGAAACTTGAAATCGCTTTCCTGTTCCACTCAGTGGTTAGGCATGGAGGATGCATCTCAATAGGTGGAAGTACTTCCGAAATGCATTCGCGACATCTACATACCTTCAGGATGCTCTCCCCGATTAAATTTTTTAAACATTCAATTAAATTGTGTCTAAGTTCACACTCCTCAATCGATGTACTTTGAAACTTTCGGGTTTCTCCGAGTACGATTTTCTGGAATTCTGAACCCATTAACAATTCCTGGATGCTGTCCCACACGCCATCCAAAATAATTTGGAGTTTCTTAAACTACTTTCTGGTTAATGCAACTCCTGTTGTTAAGCGAAAAATCCGGAACCAGAATTTGAAAGACTTGAAGACTTCTTACTTTATTCAAACTTAGAACAGAACTAAAATTCGCTCAGCGTTTCCTTTGCATACTGTAACCAACACATGACCCTTATCACCACGTGGTGATTGATGTGTCACGATGCGTCAGCACACTAACTGCACGATGACTGTTTCCTTATCTGGTCAACTCGCAACGAACATGCTATTGATTCTAATCAGGCAAAGCTAACTTCAGCTTGAGAGATAAACGAAAGGATTTCATTATAACTTTCATATCTTGAGAGAATAAACTAAAAAAATCTTCATAGAGTGCATAATAAGCGTAAAGAAATTCTTCAAGGCTGAATTTCCACTAAAATGATGTTGGTATACGGAAAGCGTGAGAATTTAATCAGACACCTTCAAAGAATCCATCTTGGAATTAACGCTGCTTTTGAAAAACGAGTGAACTATGAAATTCTTTGTTCTCCACACAAGAAAATTTCAGATTTCGAAATCTCGCCGTCCTGACCCACTTTTTCCTGAGTGAAATTTAACACAGGGTGGAAATCTCCACTTACGCATTCCTTTGAGTGGGGAATAGCTCTCATGAAAGGGGTCAACGGTTCCAAACAACATTGATTAAAACTGGAGAGAGGAAAAATATATGAATTAAAAAAATAATGCATAAGCAGGATTCCCAAAAACATTAAAAAATATAAGTTTTATATAAAAAAGAAATTCCAGGAAAAATATTGGTGGGGCGAAAGATTTCCCATTCTTCCATTCCCACAAAAAATTTAACGAAGTCTAATAAATCTCTCGAAAAAAAAATTAAACAAATACTTTTACTGACAAAAGAGAGAACGACACGTGACGTCAACCTATCCCGCGGCTAGTAGTAGGAGATACACTGTTCCCCCCTCTGACATCATTTTTTTCTATGCGAACAGAAATTTACTTGAACAACCGTCTTAGAAAATGCCCCTTCCACGTTTTTCTTCCCAGCCATGCAAAAACAATCAGATTGCCTTTTCCCACCAAAAGTTCTAGCAAGAAGGAGCAGGAGACGCCGGAACGAAAACCCGAAGGAGCTCCCTCCCTGTCTCGCCCCCTTGTTATTCGGCTCCTTCGGGCTACGTTCCGGCGTCTCCTGCTCCTTCTTGCTAGAACTTTTGGTGGAAAAGGCAATCTGATTGTTTTTGCATGGCTGGGAAGAAAAAACGTGGAAGGGGCATTTTCTAAGACGGTTGTTCAAGTAAATTTCTGTTCGCATAGAAAAAATGATGTCAGAGGGGGGAACAGTGTATCTCCTACTACTAGCCGCGGGATAGGTTGACGTCACGTGTCGTTCTCTCTTTTGTCAGTAAAAAGCATTTGTTTAATTTTTTTTCGAGAGATTTATTAGACTTCGTTAAATTTTTTGTGGGAATGGAAGAATGGGAAATCATTCGCCCCACCAATATTTTTCCTGGAATTTCTTTTTTATATAAAACTTATATTTTTTTATGTTTTTGGGAATCCTGCTTATGCATTATTTTTTTAATTCATATATTTTTCCTCTCTCCAGTTTTAATCAATGTTGTTTGGAACCGTTGACCCCTTTCATGAGAGCTATTCCCCACTCAAAGGAATGCGTAAGTGGAGATTTCCACCCTGTGTTAAATTTCACTCAGGAAAAAGTGGGTCAGGACGGCGAGATTTCGAAATCTGAAATTTTCTTGTGTGGAGAACAAAGAATTTCATAGTTCACTCGTTTTTCAAAAACAGCGTTAATTCCAAGATGGATTCTTTGAAGGTGTCTGATTAAATTCTCACGCTTTCCGTATACCACCATCATTTTAGTGGAAATTCAGCCTTGAAGAATTTCTTTACGCTTATTATGCACTCTATGAAGATTTTTTTAGTTCATTCTCTCAAGATATGAAAGTTATAATGAAATCCTTTTCGTTTATCTCTCAAGCTGAAGTTAGCTTTGCCTGTTTAGAATCAATAGCATGTTCGTTGCGAGTTGACCAGATAAGGAAACAGTCATCGTGCAGTTAGTGTGCTGACGCATCGTGACACATCAATCACCACGTGGTGATAAGGGTCATGTGTTGGTTACAGTATTCAAAGGAAACGCTGAGCGAATTTTAGTTCTGTTCTAAGTTTGAATAAAGTAAGAAGTCTTCAAGTCTTTCAAATTCTGGTTCCGGATTTTTCGCTTAACAACAGGAGTTGCATTAACCAGAAAGTAGTTTAAGAAACTCCAAATTATTTTGGATGGCATGTGGGACAGCATCCAGGAATTGTTAATGGGTTCAGGAATTCCAGAAAATCGTACTCGGAGAAACCCGAAAGTTTCAAAGTACATCGATTGAGGAGTGTGAACTTAGACACAATTTAATTGAATGTTTAAAAAATTTAATCTGGGAGAGCATCCTGAAGGTATGTAGATGTCGCGAATGCATTTCGGAAGTACTTCCACTTATTGAGATGTATCCTCCATGCCTAACCACTGAGTGGAACAGGAAAGCGATTTCAAGTTTCCAGAACGCTGTGGCCTTGTTGAATCCTAAGGAAGTAGCTCAAGCTTTTATGAACACATGTGGAAAAGTGAAGATTTCAGAAGAGTTCTTCTCTACAATCAGGGGAAAAGAACTATTTGGAGAAGTAATGATTTCGATTATATAAATTCAGAATTATTTTTTTTAAATGGGCAAGGTAGAAGGTGAGTTTGTGAATATTTATTATTTATTGAAATATTAAGCGTAAATATTTTTTTGTTTTAAGACATAAATTTAAAGAGTAATTATTATTTTTTTAAATTAAATTTTAAGTGAATTTTTTTTTAAATGGGTCAAAATTTAAGCTTTCAAGATTTTTAAAGTAAAAGTGAGAATGTAAACTTCTTTTTGAAATGTTTAAAACAGTAACAGGATGAATCCAATTGTTTTAATGGTGAACTAGTGCTTTTTGCTAGACTTTTCTTAATGATATTTGGGGATTGTTATTGGAAAGGGGTCTGATGTTTTCCATTAGGCAACCAATCAGGGCGGAATTCCGACTGGTCTGAGAGCAATGCTTTACAGTATTGAGTCAAAGCCAGAGTACACAGCTTAATTTCGGGGAGTTTGAAATGTTTCAAACTGACTCGCTTTATTCTTTGAGTTGAAAAAGAAGCGCTCTCACTGAAGACCCCTAGCCTGGAAAAACTAAACAGTCTGTGTTTAATAAAAATTTCTTTCCTTAGACATTTTTAGTACATCCAATTTTCAACTTTCAGGAACTTACTGTGACTGTTTTTACTTCATTCCATTTCCAACTTTTTTCGAAAACGAACTTCAACAGATTTTTACTCGTTTCGAAACAGTCTTTTTATGCATACTAGTTTTCCCATGTTATTCTATGGGAATTTCCCTGCTTTTAATGAAATGTGTTTTCCAAAATTGTCTACTAAGAAAAATGAAGTGTTCCATTTTAACCCTAGGAAAGAATGAACTGTTCCGAAAAAAAAAAGAACGACACTTTTCTTCAACTAATTTTTTTAATATGGAATCCAACGAACATTTTTACATATTTTCTTAGAATTTGTCTTTTTTCGTTTAGAAGTCACAACAGAATTTCCTTCTGGTACAGGAACTTTCAACATTTGTTTATTTTTAATGTAGTTTTTAGGCAAATTTATGCTTTCCTATGAAAGTTTTTCTCAAAGGACTCCATTAGGTTGATCTCAATTGAGTCTTTGAAGTGAATGGAAAGAAAAATAACATGTCTATGTGTTATGAGAAAATGAACGAATTTCCTTAAGACGGTGTGAAGTGAATTGAACATCAAGCAGTAAGTAGTAAGATATTTTATTATCGTAATATGTACATACATTTTGGGACAATATCTTCTAAAGTTTGAGGGAAAAATATATGAATATTAAAAAAAAAACTTCCTTAGATTTACAAATAGAGTATTTGAAGTAGAAAGAGGGATGTAATGCTTTGAATATGAATTTCTTGTTTCAGTGAAGGGATTCTTAGTTTCTCTTTTAAAAAAATTCCAGAATATCATTTTCAGAAAATTTCTGTGGGAGTCGAACTTGGACATTTAACAAAATTCTTGGACATATAGGAATTTGAAGAAAGTTTATGGAATGAAACATGAAGAGAAAGAAATGGTTGGAATGGTTAACGTCCAAGCTTCATCAATTTTTTTTTTGGTTCCTCATACAATCTGAGGAAATTTTACATTTTTGTGAGAACTCGTTTTTTTCAAAATCAACCCTTTAGAAGTTTTTAAGATAGAAAAATATTGACTAAGGAAAATCTTAAATAGTACAAATTCTGAATTGAAGCACTTTTAAGTAAGAAAATATTTGTCTGAAGCAATTTTTCAATGTCTAAGCATGGACATCTGAGTATTCGTTCGTCCGAAACTGAATCCTGGGGGGCTTGAGTTAAGAGCTTTTGAATTACGACACTAGCTTTCTACCTTCCTTGGAAACAGTGGACTAAATCAGGGTCTGCTTACTTCCTTTCTAGTGGTTCACGACGGATCTCTTAAATGGTGAATGAACGGCAAAGTTCAAACGCTCTGTCCCATTGAGTCAGTAGTTTTAGATTTTTGTCATCTTAGACAGTTTAAGTTTGCTCAGAAAACTATGCTTTTGCGAGCTTGAGTTTGCATTCAAAGTTCAAAACCAGAATTTAGTTTAATCTGCCAAGCAAAGTGATTTCATGCCATATGAGGTTTTCCTGTAAGCAAGAGACGCGTGAAAACAGTCGCAGGAGTTGTCAGTTTCCGACAGAAACAGGGGGAATTCAAAGTTAATTTCTTGGGGAAAGCTCACACACTGGAGAGAGCGTAAAAACACTCTTCTTTCATGTTTTAATGTAAACCTCGAGGAATTTGTATCTAACTATGAAAAAGTAAGTTCTAAAGATTTAGCAGCATTTGCACTAAAATCCTACATGACTTTATTTGAAACAGGGAAGAATCGGTCTTGTAGACTAAAATACATCTGAAGATTTTAGATACATTTCTGTTCAAAAGTAAAGTCGAATGGAGAAAATAAGAGTAATTAAATCGATAGGAAAAGATTGATAGTTTGGATCAGAAAAAAGAACTAAGAAAAAAAGAAGTTTCATAAAAATAAACCAAAGTTTGAAGAATCATACAACACTGAATAGAAGGAAAAATATAATAAGTAAAATAAGGAGAATACGATATTTTCACTATGGGAGTTTGGAAACAAATGCTTTTCTGACGAATTAGTAAAACGTGAAATAAAAATGTTTAGAGGAAGTACGGACTTAGTCGCTATGTCTCCAGAATGAAAGCTTTTTCTGCTGAGACAATGAATAAAAAATATGATAAGGAAAACCTAATTAAAACGAAAAAAAGGTCAATTAAACTAAACGTCTAAAGAAAAAAATGCAGCAGGCACAGAAGTTAAAAATGAAGGGACAGACACTGGAGAACCGGACATTAAGTGAATGAAATATACGCGAAGTTTTGAAACATCTCAATTTAAAGCGAACTAAATGAGGAAAAGGAATGAGATTAGGGAGTTTTTATTGACTTTGATGAGGTGAGTAAACAATAAAAATTTAGTTATACATGAAATAAAGTAAAAAAAATAGCTCGTTTAAGAATATGATTTTTGGTGAAAGTATGAAATTTTAGTTGAAATGTCATGATCAGCATTTCGAAAAGAAATAGATTGGGTTGATATGTAGGGAACAGAAGTAAGTATTTCTTTATTTTCGCTATGGAGGTGGTGAGTTAGTAAAACGTTAAAAAATAATGTTTAGTGGAAGAACAGAATTACTCGCTTTGCCTCCAGAATGAATGTTTTTTTCGGACGAGACAGAACAATATACAGAAAATATGTCCCAAAGAATACAAATTTTATCGTAAGAAGAAAGGTTTTAGATTGCATGTCTTGACAATGAGTGCTTTCCTGTGGGGACAGTCCACGAAAGAGTATAGAAAACTAGGAAAGAATAAAAAAATGCATATTTGACATACATGCAAGCTTTGAGGAATACTTTAAAGCAAGTTGGAAAATATGATATGTAAGGAAACAAAAACCTGATGATTTGCTACATCTAAAATAATCATTTTGCTGAAATGAAATGAAAAAAAAATAGTCTAAATAAAAGGAGTCATAAGTTTGGCCAAGTAAGAAATAAATTACTGACATACTGAAAAGTTTTACGAAATTTCAAAAAAGATGAAGTAAAATAGCGAAAAATTGGGAAGCTATAATGATATGCGAAATAAAGAAAGAAAATATAGTTTTACCAGAATTTTAACTGTAAAAGACCTGTAGAGTTCTTGAACACACGAAAAAATTACGAGAAAATAATATTGCAAAGACAAGACTCGGAATTAGCATGAAGTCATTTCACAAAAAATTTGTTAAAGTCCAATAATTACTGCGAACAGGAACGAAATCGTTTCTAAAGAAGCATTTCCTCGTCTCATGATCTGGAATAAAATTAAATGAAGGAAAAAAAGTTCCCCAGAAAACAGATATCAAGTCGTTAAGAAACGTATGTTGGTTTAAATCTGGAAAAAAAAATGATTCTGTTACGAACGAATTTTATGTATAGCTAGCTGCTATAGTCTGTATATTTCTCGCACAAACATGAAACAGCTATGTAGAAAACTACATTAAGTCATACATTAAAAACAAGTACGAAAAGTTGTTTGCATAGGAAACAGAAATAATAATGAAGAAACGTTTGCTTATTTGAATCAGAAAAAATAAAACCTCGATAAAAGTAGTTGTTAGTTTGAAAAGTTAGAAAATAAAATAATTTTGGTACATCGAGAAGTTTAACGAGTACGCAAGCATTTAGAAAAAAGATTAAGATAATGCATTAAAAGGTACATTTCACTGATTAATCATGAAGAAATAAAAAAATACGAAACAATAAAAAAATAAAGCATTTTAACTATGCATACAACATTGTGGCTTTGTACGTTGGAAAAAGATACTACGTTAACAAATTTAACAGAAAATGCCATGAACACGTAAATACATTAATAAACAATCGTGTTTTAAGATTATGTCTGCAGCACAAAACTTTGGGAAACGTCTTTATGTTGGAACGTCCGTTGAAAATGCGTGAAGTCTCCTCAAAGAAAATAAAAAAAATCGTTACGTTGAAAAATTATGTATATATAAAATGAGAAATTATGAGAAAAAAATAAGGAATAAATTCGTTGCAAAATGATCAAGTTATTGAAAAAAAATCAGTCTTGGAACTTAATGTGGCTACAGAATCTCAAATGACGTCAACAGCCGACCCCGCGGAGGAAATGGCGTTGGCTGATGTCATATCTGCTATCACGACATGCGTCACACATCATAGTCACTCTTCCCAAAACACGTGTCATACAAAGTTTTCTGAGTCAAAGAGAAAATGGTGAGTCATCCCAAAACACATGTCTGACAAAAGATAGCGGAACATGAATCAACAGGAACGAAATCTTTTCAAACAAAGCCTTTCCTCGTCTAAATTAAAATTGTAGGGAAGAAAAATATAAGAATGAGAAAAATAATGCAACGTCTATAAAAATTATAACACCTCACGGAGTTCTAAAAATATAAATTTAATAAAACAAATTTGAGGAAATGCTTCGATTGAAAAAACTTCCTTCAAAAATTTGTCAGCGTCCAATAAATCTCCCGAGAAAATTAAAAAGATAATGCAACGTCTATAAAAATTATAATACCTCAGGGAATTCCTGAAAATATAAATTTAATAAAATAAATTAGAGAGAAAAAATAGGACAAAAAAAATACGAGTAAAAAAAAATGGAAACGACAAAAAAACTTCCTTCAAAAAATTTGACAAAGTCCAGTAAATCTCCCGAGAAAATTAAAAAAATAAATATTGGAAAGACTTCTTAAAAATTTGTCAACGTCCAATAAATCTCCCGAGAAAAGTTCGAAAAAGCACTGCTAGAGGGGGCAACGTACACCCCCCTTTTCCCCCACTCGGTCGTTGCGATCTCTCAAAGATCCATTAAAAGTTCCAAAAAGCACCGCTAGGGAGCAGCACATCGAGTTGACATCCCCCTATATCCACCCCTTTCTCCCACTTGGTCGTTGCCATCTCTCAAAGGTCCATTAAAAGTTCCAAGAAGCACCGCTAGGGAGCAGCACATCGAGTTGACATCCCCCTATATCCACCCCCTTTCTCCCACTCGGTCGTTGCCATCTCTCAAAAACAAAGATCTAACATAATAATAAAGTTGCAAGAAGCACCGCTAGGGAGCAGCACATTGAGTTGACATCCCCCTACATCCACCCGCTTTCCCTCTCGGTGGTTGCCATCCCTCAAAGATCCATTAAAAGTTCCAAGAAGCACCGCTAGAGAAAGCACATCTCCTTTCCCGACTCGTTCGTTGCCATCTCTCAAAAACAAAGATCTAACATAATAATAAAGTTGCAAGAAGCACCGCTAGGGAGCAGCACATTGAGTTGACATCCCCCTATATCCACCCCCTTTCCCTCTCGGTCGTTGCCATCCCTCAAAGATCCATTAAAAGTTCCAAGAAGCACCGCTAGGGAGCAGCATCGACCCAACACACTGGCGTCATCTGCCACGCCCCCACATCCTTCGGTCACACGCCACGCCCCCATCCTTCTGCCGCAAGCCACACCCCCATCCTTCTGCGTCATGCCACGCCCCCCATCCTTCTCTAGAAGGATGCATCCTTGACGCAGTCCCCGTCCTTTTATACTACTGTAAGTTATGATGCACAAGTGCAACGTAATGGATCCTACTCCTGTGTCCTGACCTTTGACCCCATTTCGCCCATTTTCAATAGGATTCGTCGCATGTGGCTCTCTACTACATACTAAAATTTCATCGAATTCGAACCGTTTTTACGCAAGTTATGACGCATAAGAGCAATGGAATATATCCTGCTCTTATGCCCTGCCTGACCTTTGAACCCATTTCGCCTATTTTACATTGGGTTCGTGCCCAGGTGGTTACCTACCACATACTAAAACATGATCGAAATCGAACCATATTTACGCATGTTATGACGCATAAAGCAAATGGAATGGATACCGCTTTTATGTCCTGACCTTTGACCCCATTACGCCCATTTCCGAAAGCGTTCTTTCCCAGGTGGTTCCTTACCACATACTAAACTATTTTTACGCATGTTATGACGCATAAAGGCAATGGAATGGATACCGCTTTTATGTCTTGACCTTTGAAGCCATTACGCCTATTGTCAATGGGGTTCGTGCCCAGGTGGTTCACTTCTTAATACTAAAATTTGATCGAAATCGATCCATTTTTGCGCAAGTTATGACGCATAAGGGCAACGGAAGAATTATTATTATTGTAAAACCTTTTGAGAATAGTTTCTTCTTTAAAAATGCATGGTTTTTCCATCAGGGGTCGTGAAGTCACATCTTATTTTTTTCGATATCTATGTTTCTAAGAGTCCGATTTGAAATATTCTTTCTACGTTGGAGAGTGTTTCCGGTGCAAAATTAGCACCGAGTACAAAAGCATCTTACCATTCATAGGCCGTATGTATGAAGTTTTTCGGAGTAAAAAAAGAAACTTATAAAATTAAAAATTTCTATGGGTCACGAAGCACCGATTAAGAGGAGTAGCGTATAGTCCTTCAGCTGAAAATATGCTCCTGTCCTCAGGGTATTCCTCAATCCACATCGAAGATTATTTTTATTTTTTAGATTTCTGCGAACATGTCCTTCTATAGACCATGCGTGGAAGAAACATTATTTGATCAGTCAATATTTTGAAAATCCAATTTTTAGCACGTCTTTTGTTAAACAAGTTAGTAAAATCATGCAATGCATTGATTATGATACGCTTTCCAACATACTAGAAATTATTACTCAAATTTTGTGGATAATGGCTGTAGAATAAATCTTAATCTTGTGTCCTAACCTTTGAACCCATTTCGTTAATTTCAACAGAACCGGTTCACTATACCTCCGGAACAACATGATAATGTTTTGTCGCAATCCAAGCATTTTAGGTAAGTTATGATGCACAAGGGCAATGGAATGGATCACACGCCAGTGTCCTGACCTTTGAACCAATTTCGCACAATTTCGATACGGTTCGTCCCCAGTGGCTCCCTACTACATACTAAAATTTCATCGAAATCGAACCATTTTTGCGCGAGTTATGACGCATAAGAGCAATGGAATACATCTCGCTCTTATGCCGTGCCTGACCTTTGAACCCATTTCGCCTATTTTCAATAAGGTTGGTGTCCAGGAGGTTCCCGACCACATAATAAAATTTCATCGAAATCGAACCTTATTTACGCATGTTATGACGCATAAAGCCAATGGAATGGATACCGCTTTTATGTCCGGACCTTTGACGCCATTACGCCTATTTTCAATAGGGTTCGTGCATAGGTGGTTAACTACCATTTTCAAAAATTTGATCGAAACCGTACAATGTAACGCACGTTATGACGCATAAGGGCAACGGAATAATCTTTATAATTGTAAAACCTTTTGAGAATAGTTTCTTCCTAAAATAATACATGGTTTTCCCACCAGGGGGCGTAAAGTCACATGCTATTTTTTTCGAAATCTCTGTTTCTAAGAGTCCGATTTGAAATATTCTTCCTACGTTTGAGAGTGTTTCCGGTGCAAAATTAGCACCGAGTACAAAAGCATATTGACAGTCATAGGCCGTAAGTATGAAGTTTTTCGGAGATAAAAAAAAGAAACTAATGAAATTAAAAATTTCTATGCAGTCACGAAGCACCGATTAAGAGGAGTAGCGTATAGTCCTTCAGCTGAAAATATGCTCTTGTCCTCAGCGTATTCCTCAATCCACATCGAAGATTATTTTTATTTTTAGATTCCTGCGAACATGTCCTTCAATAGACTATGCGGGGAAGAAACATTAATTGATCAGTCAATGTATTGGAAATCCAATTTTTAGCACGTCTTTTGTAAAACAAGTTAGTAAAATCATGCAATGCATTGATTATGATACGTTTTCTAACATACCAGAAATTATTACTCAAGTTATGTGGATAATGACTGTAAAATAAATCTCGCTCCTGTGTCCTGACCTTTGACCCCATTTCGATGATATTCAACAGAACCGGTTCACTATACATCCGGAAAAACAAGATAAATTTTGTTGCAATAGAAGCAGTTTTACGCAAGTTTTGAAAATAATGGCTGTGGAATAAATCTGGCTCCTGTGCAATGATCTCTGACCCCATTTCGTTGATATTCAACAGAACCGGTTCACTATATCTCCGGAACAACATGATAAAGTTTTGTCGCAATCCAAGCATTTTAGGTAAGTTGTGATGCACAAGGGCAATGGAATGGATCACACGCCAGTATCCAGACCTTTGAACCCATTTCGCACATTTTCAACAGGGTTCCTCCCCAGTGGCTCCCTACTACATGCTAAAATTTAATCGAAATCGAACCATTTTTACGCGAGTTATGACGCATAAGAGCAATGGAATATATCCCGCTCTTATGCCCTGCCTGACCTTTGAACCCATTTTGCCTATTTTCAATAGGGTTCGTGCATAGGTGGTTCCCTAAAACATACTAAAATTTCATCGAAATCGAACCATATTTACGCATGTTATGACGCATAAAGGCATTGGAATGGATACCGCTTGTATGTCCTGACGTTTGACCCCATTACGCCCATTTTCAATAGGGTTCGTCCCCAGGCGGTTCCTTACAACATACTAAACTCTTTTTACGCATGTTATGACGCATAAGGGCAATAAATAAATATTATTATTGTAAAACCTTTTGAGAACAGTTTCCTCCTAAAATAATGCATGGTTTTCCCACCAGGGAGCGTAAAGTCACATCTTACTTTTTTCGATATCTCTGTTTCTAAGAGTCCGATTTGAAATATTCTTTCTACGTTGGAGAGTGTTTCCGGTGCAAAATTAGCAGCGAGTACAAAAGCATCTTAACATTCATAGGCCGTAAGTATGAAAATTTTCGGAGAAGAAAAAAAGAAACTTACGAAATTAAAAATTTCTATGCAGTCACGAAGCACCTATTAGGAGGAGTAGCGTATAGTCCTTCAGCTGAAAATATGCTCCTGTCCTCAGGGTACTCCTTAATCCACATCGAAGATTATTTTTGCTTTCAGATTTTTGCGAACATGTCTTTCCATAGACCATGCGGGGAAGAAACATTAATTGATCAGTCAATGTTTTGAAAATCCAATTTTTAACACGTCTTTTGTAAAACAATTTAGTAAAATCATGCAATGCATTGATTATGATACGCTTTCCAACATACCAGAAATTATTACTCAAGTTATGTGGATAATGACTGTAAAATAAATCTCGCTCCTGTGTCCTGACCTTTGACCCCATTTTGATGATATTCAACAGAACCGGTTCACTATACCTCCGCAAAAACATGATAAATTTTATTGCAATAGAAGCAGTTTTACGCAAGTTATGAAAATAATGGCTGTGGAATAAATCTGGCTTCTGTGCAAAGACCTTTGACCCCATTTCGTTGATATTCAACAGGACCGTTTCACTATACCTCCGGAACAACATGATAAAGTTTTGTCGCAATCCAAGCATTTTAGGTAAGTTTTGATGCACAAGGGCAACCGAATGGATCCCACTCCAGTGCCCTGATCTTTGACCCCATTTCGCCCATTTTCAATAGGGTTTGTCCTTTGTGGCTACCTATTACATACTACAATTTTATCGAAATCTAACCATTTTTACCCAAGTTATGACGCATAAAACAATGGAATATATCCTGCTCTTATGCCCTGCCTGAGCTTTGAACCCATTTCGCCTATTTTACATTGGGTTCGTGCCCAGGTAGTTACCTACCACATACTAAAACATGATCGAAATCGAACCATATTTACGCATGTTATGACGCATAAAGCCAATGGAATGGATACCGCTTTTATGTCCTGACCTTTGACCCCATTACGCCCATTTCCGAAAGGGTTCGTCCCCAGGTGGTTCCTTACCACATACTAAACTATTTTTACGCATGTTATGACGCATAAAGGCAATGGAATGGATACCGCTTTTATGTCCTGACCGTTGAAGCCATTACGCCTATTGTCAATAGGGTTCGTGCCCAGGTGGTTCACTACCATTTTCTAAAATTTGATCGAAATCGAACAGTTTAACGCACGGTATGACGCATAAGGGCAACGGAATAATCATTATTATTGTAAAACCTTTTGAGAATAGTTTCTTCCTAAAATAATGCATGGTTTTCCCACCAGGGGGCGTAAAGTCACATCCTATTTTTTTCGATATCTCTGTTTCTGAGAGACCGATTTGAAATATTCTTCCTAAGTTGGAGAGTGTTTCCGGTGCAAAATTAGCACCGAGTACAAAAGCATTTTGACATTCATAGGCCGTAAGTATGAAATTTTTCGGAGATAAAAAAAAGAAACTTATGAAATTAAAAATTTCTATGCAGTCACGAAGCACCGATTAAGAGGAGTAGCGTATAGTCCTTCAGCTGAAAATATGCTCCTGTCCTCAGCGTATTCCTCAATCCACATCGAAGATTATTATTATTATTTTCAGATTTCTCCGAAGATGTCCTTCCATAGACCATGCGGGGAAGAAACAATAATTGATCAGTCAATGTTTTGGTAATCCAATTTTTAGCTCGTCTTTTGTAAAATTAGTTAGTAAAATCATGCAATGCATTGATTATGATACGTTTTCTAACATACCAGAAATTATTACTCAAGTTATGTGGATAATGACTAAAATAAATCTCAATTATGTGTCCTGACCTTTGACCCCATTTCGTTGATATTCAACAGAACCGGTTCACTATACCTCCGGAACAACATGATAAAGTTTTGTCGCAATCCAAGTAATTAAGGTAAGTTGTGATGCACAAGGGCAATGGAATGGATCACACGCCAGTGTCCTGACCTTTGAACCCATTTCGCACATTTTCAATAGGGTTCCTCCCCAGTGGCTCCTTACTACATACTAAAATTTAATCGAAATAGAACCATTTTTACGCGAGTTATGACGCATAAGAGCAATGGAATATATCCCGCTCTTATGTCCTGCCTGACCTTTGATCCTATTTTGCCTATTTTCAATAGGGTTCGTGCATAGGTGGTTCCCTAAAACATACTAAAATTTCATCGAAATCGAACCATATTTACTCATGTTATGACGCATAAAGGCAATGGAATGGATACCGCTTTTATGTCCTGACGTTTGACCATATTACGCCCATTTTCAATACGGTTCGTCGCCAGGCGGTTCCTTACCACATACTAAACTCTTTTTACGCATGTTATGACGCATAAGTGCAATGAATAATTATTATTATTGTAAAACCTTTTGAGAACAGTTTCCTCCTAAAACAATGCATGGTTTTCCCACCAGGGGGCGTAAAGTCGCATCTTACTTTTTTCGATATCTCCGTTTCTAAGAGTCCGATTTGAAATATTCTTTCTACGTTGGAGAGTGTTTCCGGTGCAAAATTAGCACCGAGTACAAAAGCATCTTAACATTCATAGGCCGTAAGTATGAAGTTTTTCGGAGAAGAAAAAAAGAAACTTATGAAATTAAAAATTTCTATGCAGTCACGAAGCACCTATTAGGAGGAGTAGCGTATAGTCCTTCAGCTGAAAATATGCTCCTGTCCTCAGGGTACTCCTCAATCCACATCGAAGATTATTTTTGTTTTCAGATTTTTGCGAACATGTCCTTCCATAGACCATGCGGGGAAGAAACATTAATTTATCACTCAATGTTTTGAAAATCCAATTTTTAGCACGTCTTTTGTAAAACAAGTTAGTAAAATCATGCAATGCATTGATTATGATACGCTTTCCAACATACCAGAAATTATTACTCAAGTTATATGGATAATGACTGTAAAATAAATCTCGCTGCTGTGTCCTGACCTTTTACCCCATTTCGATGATATTTAACAGAACCGGTTCAGTATACCTCCGGAAAAACATGATAAATTGTGTTGCAATAGAAGCAGTTTTACGCAAGTTATGAAAATAATGGCTGTGGAATAAATCTGGCTTCTGTGCAATGACCTTTGACCCCATTTCGTTGATATTCAACAGGACCGGTTCACTATACCTCCGGAACAACATGATAAAGTTTTGTCGCAATCCAAGCATTTTAGGTAAGTTTTGATGCACAAGGGCAACGGAATGGATCCCACTCCAGTGTCCTGATCTTTGACCCCATTTCGCCCATTTTCAATAGGGTTCGTCCTTTGTGGCTCCCTACTACATACTAACATTTCATCGAAATCGAACCATTTTTACGCGAGTTATGACGCATAAGGGCAACGGAATAATTATTATTATTGTAAATTCTTTTGAGAATAGTTTCTTCTTAAAAAATGCATGCTTTTTCCATCAGGGGGCGTAAAGTCACATCTTATTTTTTTCGATATCTCTGTTTCTAAGAGTCCGATTTGAAATATTCTTTCTACGTTGGAGAGTGTTTCCGGTGCAAAATGTTTCTTATACAAATTCATATTTTTCGTAACTCACAAGTCTGCAACCAGAGGGTGTAAGCTCACGATCCCGTTTACAACCATATCTGCCATTTCCATTGACTTTGAATAGCTTTGATAAATTGAATTTGCGTCAGAACGGATTCAAAAGACGTGCTTATTACACCCGAAAATTCGGTGTCATCTTTCTTGTTGTTGTGTGTTGTTGTGTTTAGTATAGGTATTCGCTCACGCACACACACGTTTTAGGTGTGTCTATGTTCTCGAGTGTGTTTTGTGTGTATATAAATTTAATGATTACATGTTCGTTTATGCACTACTTGAGAGCGCGGTGCTTTTACCATTAAGCATGGTTAGTTAAGCTGTGCGTTTCATTTCTTGGCTTGATCTCCTAAGAAGATTAATAAGAAAACGTCTATGGAGACATTCGTTACGCACGGTAACTCTCGTGAAACGACCTGGAGATTTAAAGCGCGTTTAAAATTTTCTACATATAAAAATCTTTCCATGAACGTAATCATTCCAATGTAATTTTGTTAAGCATCTAAATCAAAGATTATCAGACGGAGCTCTCAAAATATCCCAGAGAGCATGATACCTGAAATCATTGTATTATGCACTTAGGTATTTGTATCCAAACACGAATTATTTTCCTACTGGGTAGGACTTCAGTTTGTGCTTCTCATGCCAGGTAGCACAAATTGTCCACCCAATACAGTACAGACTATACAGTATGAGGACACCTCGCTTGTAGCACCATGAGATCGAGAAGAAACTAAATTATTGAGAGGATCTCTTCCACAATTTTTAGCACGTCTTTTGTAAAAAATGATTGTGCTTATGTTATCGGCTTGTCCGTCCGTCCGTCCGTCCGTCTGTATATCTTTGTAACTATTAGTCCATTTGAAGAATTATTTTTTGCATTGGGATACTTGAAATATGCGAATGATGATCCTTCATTTCGTTTTTTTTTTTTTTTTACGGTGTGTAGTTTCGCCGCTAGAGGGCATAAATGTAGATGATATCGGATTCAAAATACAGTTTATTCCATATATTTCCTTCTAAACATCCGATTGAAAAAAATATTTCATCTTTCTATTCCATTTTTTGTGTCGAAGAGTAGTTTAGGTATAGTTACTTTTTGAAGTTACGCATAGATTTTCCTCTACGGGGCGTAAAAGTAAATTACGTTGTCCCCATTATTTCTTTTTCTAAAACTCCGATTTGAAATTTTTTTTTGTTCAGCGGATACTCTTGATGGAAAATCTTTTGCATATAAGTTCTAATTTTTGGTAAAGAATACTTTGTCCACCAGAGGCGTAAGTGTTAATTTTTGCTTCTGATGTATTTGCCATAATATCTGAGCTTCTAAAATCTTGAATGAAAACATTCGTTCGTGGACCGATGTCACTCACGTCAATAAACCTTTTAGGAATGTTTTCTTCCTAAAATAATGTATGGTTTCTCCGCCAGGGGAGTTAGCTGTATATCATATTTTTGTCAGTATCTGTCCTTCTAATGGGCCTATTTGAAAAATTATTTCTTTATTGGGTAGAGTTTCCTGTGTGACATGTTTTTCATATAATTTCAAAATTTTCAAGTAATTCATAGACTTTCCGCTAGGGTGCGTAAAGGTAAATTGCGTTTCCTCAAATATCTCTGTTTCTAAAACTCCGATTTGAAAAATTATTTGTGCACCGGATACATCTTCTGATGGGAAATCCTTTGCATGTAATTTCTTATTTTTGGTTAAAATGGTTTCGCCGCTAAGGGGCGTAAGTCTTAATTTCCTCTTCTAATGTATTTGCAGCAAAATCTGAACTTCTAAAATCTCGATTGAAAAATATTCGTTTGTGGAGCGATACTATTCACGTCGACAAACCTTTAAGGAGTATTTTCTCCTTAAAATAATGCATGGTTTCTACGCCAGGTGCGTAGATGCATATTTTATTTCTGTCAATATCTCTACTTCTAGGAGTCCGACTTGAAAAATCCTTCCTTATAGGATAGTGTTTCTGTTGGATGTTGGCGTCCTTTGCTCGTTTCTTTTATTTTCGTCGAACACTTAATGTAAGTTTACGTTTGTGAGTTTCAGTTGCGTGGATGCCAAACAGCCATCTGCGGTTCGTTGCAAAGAATAATGGGATCACGACCCTGGACACAGGAAAAATGGCGTCGCTTTGATGTGTATGAACAAGCTGTGTTAGTTGTTCTTACAAAAAGTCCTCTAAAAGAGTATTATCATCCCCTAAAAGGATTCTCGAGGGAATATACAAAGTGTTTTTCTGGGAAGTGTCAAAGGGATATTAAATTTATACTAAGACTGTTTAAAACAGACTAAACAGAAAGCAAAGTACGAAATACCCTTAAAGTGCGGAGACGTTGTTAATTAATAGCTCATTCATTCTATGTTTAGTATTATCCGTGAACTTACATTAGCCTTTTATTTTTGTGTTTAGTCAAGAATAAATAACGATAAATTATTTCAGGAGTCGTTCGATTATGAACATAGTTACCGTTTTAAATCATTTCTTAGTTTTTAACTTACACCATCATTAATTTTGATTATGAGACTGAGGACTAGTTTCATATCGCAGCTTCGGAAATAAGTGAAAAGAAAAGGCAGAAGTACTAAGTACAAAGCAAAACAGTCAGGAAAATGGCGATGTCAAAAAAATATATTCACATAGAAAAACTGACAGAAACTAACTATGCAACGTGGAAATTTAGGATGGAAATGTTGTTAATCAGAGAAAACCTAAGTGGTGTAGTGTTTGAACCTAAACCACAAACTGTAGATGAAACATGGATTAAAAAGGATAGGCAATGCAGAGCATTAATTTGTTTGTATATAGGGGATTCGCAATTGTATCGCTTGTTATACAAGACCAGTGCAAAGGATACCTGGAACAAACTCAGACAAGTACATGAAGGAACCAACTTATCCAGTAAAGATGTATTTGTTAAAAAAATTGTACAGTATAAAATACACTGAATCGACTCCAATGCAATCACACATTAAAGAAGTTAGCAAACTGGGAGAAAAGTTTAACAATATTGGGGAACAAATAAAAGAAACCCATATGGTAGCAATTTTGTTGTGTAGTATGCCACAAAGTTATAGTGCATTGATAACTGCTCAGGAAAGCAAACATTAAGAGGAACTAGCACTGTATTATGTGAAATATAAATTAATTGACGAGTGTGAGAGAAAAATTTATATTAAAGAGGGGCCAGTTACACACTCTAAAACACAATTTTCAGTTTATAAAACAAAGAACACTTTTACTGTCCCTAATTTTAAAGCCAAAAGATATTGTACATATTGTCACAAGGGAAATCATGTTAGAAATGAGTGTTGGCATCTGAATGTTAATAATAAGCATAGTAATATTCACAAAGGTAAGAGAAAGTTTAAACCTAAGCAGCCGATTTATAACAGTAAAATACAAAGTAATAACAACCTGTCACACAAGTTGAACACATGTAGCAAAAATGAAAATGTGAAGGATAATTTTTGTGCTAGCGTTACAATCAAAGATGCAGAACTCAATATAACAAAGAATGATGCAATAACCAACCTTAAAAAACACCATAATACCTTCAAGTTGGATCTGAAGAACAGATTCTCTGCTTCAGAAGGTCTAACATCGGAAGAAGTGGATATTTCTGAAGTTAACAGAAAAGTAACCAAAGCTCTTATGGAAACAGCAACAAAATTAGCTGGGTCTAAGAACAAGTTACGTGTGAACAAATTATCAGGAAAAACCAAAATGTTGATGCAAAAAGAAGAGAGATGAGGACAACTAAAGAAGATGTGACTTCCAAAGTGGAATATATAGAGCTATGCAAGACAGTACGAAAAAGTATCACTGAAGACGCAAGGAAATTCAACTGTGAACTAGTAAGGAAAGCAATTGAAAACAACCAAAGCCTAAAGATAGCAAAAGGACATCTCAGTAAGTTAAGAAAACTGATTATGGCACTGAGAAAAGAAGATGGTTCTCTAACGAGAAATAGAGGCGAAATTTTGACAAGGGTGAAAGATTTCTACTCCAAATTATATGAAAGGGATGATACATGTACTCCAGACATCATGAAAGTTACCAGAGTTCTTCCAGTCCTCCCAGCAGAAGTTGCACATGCAATCAAGAACATGAAGCGGGGAAAAGCTCCAGAAGAAGATGGAATTACTGTAGACATCATACAAGAAGCAAGTAGAGAAATCGAAACAGTACTCGCCCAAATTTTCACTCGATGCCTTAATGAAGGTGAGATTCCTGAGGATTGGAACACCGCTACAATGATCCTGCTACATAAAAAAGTGACATTGAGGATCTCGGGAACTACAGACCTATCAGCCTCCTATCAGTGGTTTATAAAATCTTCACTAAAGTTCTTGCACACCGCTTGAAGGTAACACTGGACATGGCTCAGCCGAGAGAACAAGCTGGATTCAGGAGTGGCTACAGCACAATAGATCATATCCACGTACTGAGAGAACTAATTGAAAGACCGAGGGAATATGAACTTCCATTGTGCATGGCTTTTATCGATTATGAAAAAACCTTTGATTCGGTGAAACCATCAGCAGTTACAATGGCTCTGAAATCCTGCGGTATTGAATATGCGTACATTAATATTATTGATAACATCTATGAAAATGCAAGTGCAAAGATTCGGCTGTTTGAAAATACAACACACATGAAAATTGGAAAAGGAGTGAGACAAGGTGACAACATATCTCCGAAGCTCTTTAATGCCACATTAGAAAATGTCTTTCAATCACTGAACTGGGAAAACAAAGGGATAAAGATTAATGGAGATTATCTAACCCACCTTCGTTTTGCTGATGACGTAGTCATTTTTGCAACTACCCCATCAGAGCTGTAGAGTATGATCCAGGAACTTGCTGACAAGAGTAAAGAAGTGGGATTAAAAATGAACTTTCAGAAGACAAAAGTGATGTTCAATGCTTTTACAAGAAATGAAGATTTATCGATTGATGGAGAAAAGCTGGATATAACAGACACGTACGTTTATCTTGGACACCAGATATCAAGTGAGGGTCACATTGATGAAGAAATTAATCGGCGTACAAAACTTGCCTGGAGAGCTTTTGGAAGAAACAGCATAATTTTCAAGAAAAATATGCCATTATGTCTTAAAAGAAAAGTGTTTGATCAATGCATCCTTCCAGTGCTTACGTATGGTGCAGAGACGTGGACCTTAACTAAAAGAGGCATACAAAGGCTGCAGACAACTCAAAGTAGCATGGAGAGGTGCATGCTTAGTGTAACCAGGAGAGATAAGAAGAGGAACTCGTGGATCCGAAAAATGACAAGAGTGGAAGACATCATGATCAGAGTTAAATCCCTGAAATGGCAATGGGCAGGACATACTGCTAGAAGGACAGACCATCGATTGACAGCCAAAATTTTAGATTGGATTCCAAGGAACAGGAAAAGACGCAGAAGAAAACCACATGGAAGATGGGTGGATGAAATTCGAAGGTGTGCGGGAGTGATATGGAGGAGACTGGCACAAGACAGACCGTTGTGGAGGAAACTTGGGGAGACCTTCGTCCAGCAGTGGATTGATAATGATTGACAATGATAATGATGATGCACAAAAAGAATTAGTATCACAAAACAATTCAATGTCTTGGATTGTAGATTCAGGAGCAACTAGCCATATGTGTAGTGACATAAATTTATTTTGTAGAATTACAGAAAAATCAAACGAAGATGTAACTACTGCAAATGGTCATTTGTTGAAATCAAAAGGTTTTGGAGAAGGTCAGGTACTAGTGAAAACTCTAGAGAGAAATGTTCACACCTTTAGTCTATCAAATGTTTTGTATGTCCCAGACCTAGTTCGAAATCTCTTGTCAGTTAAAGTGCTTTCTAGTAAAGGCTTTACAGTACTATTTGAAGAAAGTACTTGCACTATAAACAAAGGTCAAACCATAGTTGCAAATGCCATTGCCACAGATGGTTTATTTGAACTCATCGTTGTTAAAGATAAAGATAAACAAGTTACAAACTGCGTAACACAATTGGGGAATAATATGTGTAAAAATGAAAACTGCATTTATAAATGGCATCACAGACTAGGACACAGAAGTATTGCAGCAATTAAAGAAATGGCAAATCAAAATTTAGTTAAAGGTATGAAAATAAATAATTGTAAGCATAGTTTTTATTGCGATTTATGCATTAGAGCGAAACTTGGAGAGAAACTATACCCGAAACAGGCATCTTACAGAGCGAAAGAACCGTTAGAACTAATACACTCAGATGTTGAGAGGAAAAAGATATTTCCTCTCTTTTATAGATGATTTCAGTAGATATGCAACAGTATATGTAATAAGTAGAAAATATGAAGTATTGACAAAGTTGAAAGAATTTGTTAGTTTTACTCCAAATAAATTTAATAGAAAAGTAAAAATTTTGAGAGATAATGGCCTAGATGAAGAGTATTTAACAAAAGAAAGTATTGTTTATCAAACTTTTATAGTGTACTCACCAGCTCAAAATGAAGTAGCCGAAAGAAAAAATCGATCGTTAGTTGAGAAGTGCAAAGTAATGCTAATTAATGCAAATTCACCAAAAGCATATTGGGGAGAAGAAGTGCTAAGAGCAACGTATTTGCAAAATAGATTAGTCACGAAAACAAGTTACAAAAATCCGTGTGAGTTGTGGAATGGAGCCAGACCAAATATCAGTCATTCAAAAGTGTTTGGACGCTAAGTCTACTACTATATTCATAAACAAAAAAGAAGGAAGTTAGATGACAAAGCAGCTGAAGGTATACATTGATCGGTTATGATTTTAGATCAAAGGGATGTCGAGTTTACGTTGGAGGAAGAAACGTAGTCGTGTCCAGATCGGTAAAATTCTTTGAAAATCAATTTAGCGAAGAAAAAGAAGAAACTGAAGAACAAGGAGATTTTAATCTCGTACAATTAGGAAGTCTGAATTATCCAGAAAGTGCAGATATTGAAAATGAAATACAGAAGACTCAACAAGGAGAAAGCACTGAAGAAATTTCAGAAGAGCAAGAAACTGAAGCAGGTATAAACATTAATTTACCTACAGTTCCTGAGCGTTCAAATAAAGGAGTTCCACCAGAACGACTTGGATTTAAAGCAAAAACAAACCAAAATTCTAACTCAAATCCAAAATCTCTAAGTGATGTACACGATCTTCCAGAAAGAGAGAGAATAAAATGGCAAAATGCAATGAAAGAAGAAATAAAGTCTCTAAAAGCAAATAATACTTGGTAGCTAAAAAATGGAAAGAAAGCTATAGGAAGCAAATGGATTTTCAAGACAAAATGTAATGATAAACGTCAAGTAACAAAGTATAAGGCCAGATTAGTAGCAAAAGCATATGACCAAAAATATGGGTCAGACTACGATGAAACTTTTGCACCAGTGGTCAAGCACACCACAATAAGATCTTTTCTTACTGCAGCGGTATATAAACAAATGCAGGTACACCATATTAATATTAAATCTGCGTATTTGAATGCAAAATTAAATGAGGCAATATATATGAAGCAACTAGAATGTTTTGAAGTGAAAGGCGAAGAACACAAAGTTTGCAAATTGGACAAATCTATATCTGGTTTAAAGCAAGCAGTAAAAGCGTGGAATTACTGAATAGAACAAACGTTGGAAAGTCTTGGATTTACTAAGTGCCGCGGGTGGCCTAGTGGGCAACGTTCGTGACTGCCACCGAAAGGACCTCAGGTTAGATCCCAGGCAGGTACGAACGCTCGATCCACTAAATATCCGTCGTGCGTCGGATGGGCACGTTAAGCAGTCGGACCCCGGGTACTGGCCCCCGGTAATAAATAAGGGCGTCTTCCTCCCCCTTTCCACTTCGCTTCCGTGTCACTTTCCTATCGGGCACTCTAGCCCAAATCTCATAGCTTCCTATTTCTAAGAGTTGTTTAAGACCTGGGGTCAGACACTCCCTTCCTAAAATCCTCTACATTCGTTCATTATGTTCATTGGATTTACTAAAAGCAAGGCCAATTCTTGTCTATTTTTCAAGACAGAAAAAGAAAATCTTGTGTATTTAATTCTGTATGTAGACGGCATTTTGATCAGTGCTAAAAATGTTACCGAAATGAAAAGTGCAATAGAAGAATTGCAGAAAAGGTACGAAGTAACAAATTAAGGTGAAGTGCAGTACTACTTAGATGCAGAAAAACGAAGATGGAAGTTTTCACTTAAGCCAAAAGAACGAAATTCAAGAAATGGTTGAAAATTTTGGATTAAAGGAAGCAAAACCAAGTAACACTCCCATGGAATATTGTGCGTCACAAAACATAGCAGACCTCATGACGAAACCACTTCCACATCCAGCATTTACAAGATTCAGAAAGGAACTTGGAGTTAACTAGCGCGAACGCAGGAGGGGTTTGTTGGATGTTAGTGTCCTTTGCTCGTTTCTTTTATTTTCGTCGAACACCTGCTGCAAGTTTACGTTTGTGAATTTGTTTAGTATTATCCGTGAACTTACATTAGCGTTTTAGTTGTGTGTTTAGTCAAGAATAAATAACGATAAATTATTTCAAGAGTCTGTCGATTATGAACATAGTTACTGCTGCAAATCATTTCTTAGTTTTTAACTTACACCATCATTATTGGATGCGAAATGTTTTTCATATAAATTCAAAATTTTCAAGTAAATCATAGACTTTCCGGTAGGGGAGCAAAGGTAAATTGCGTTTTCCCTGATATTTCTACTTCTAAAACTCCGATTTGAACAATCTTTCCTGTATCGCATAGAGATCCTGATAGAAAATGTTTTTCATATAATTTCTAATATTTGGTATAGAATGGTTTGGCCACCAGGAGGCATAAGGTTTTTATTTCTGCTTGTGATGCATTTGTAGTAAAATCTGAGCTCCTGAAAACTCAACTAAACATTTTTTCTTGGACCGATACCGCTGACATCGAAAACCCTTTTGAGAATACTTTGTTCGTAAAATAATGCATGGTTTTCCCGCCCGGGGATGTAGATGCATATTTTATATTTGTCCATATCTCTGTTTCGAAGAGTCCGATTTGAAAAATTCTTTCTTTTTTGGAGAGCGCTCCCGCTGCGAAATGTTTCTCATATAAATTCAAATTTTTTTAACGCACAAGTCTGCTTAATTTGGGCTTAATTTCACGATTCCGTTTACAGCAATATCTGCGGGATTAAAAACCCGATTGAAAAACTTCTTTCTTCGGTCAGATGCTATTGTTTTCTATACCGGTTCCATTGACTTTGAATAGCTTTGATAAATTTAATTTGCGTCAGAACGAATTTAAAAGACGTGCTCATTACACACGAAAATTCGGTGCCATCTTTTTTGTTTATATATTGTGTTCCACATCTATGGAGATTTTTCGATGAGCTGAGTAAATAAAATACGGTACTATTTATGATTGGTTATTGTTATTTCAAATTCTAAGACGTTGTTAAGATAGGTTTGGGCCCCTAAATTCGTCTGAATAACAGACATTACAATCGACAACACCTGAGTAGTTTGAAATAGAAATTCTTTACTTTGCATAAAGGAAACTCAGCATAGCCTGATGCAGGGACGTCGCTAAGGGAGTGCTAGGGTGGACTTGAGCCCATCCTGCCACCCACCCAGTTCAAAATGAGCAAGTTTTCAGTATATTTAACTTTAAAATATAATTGTACTTTGCCGAGTAATAAGTCCTGTGTTTTATTTCATGTAGCCCTACGCATTTTCTCCTAGGAAGTCCGTTGTTTACGTCACCAAAAAAAGTAATCAAAATAGCATCAGGAGGGCCATGAAAATTCAATTGTTCTCCACTCTTCCAATTCCTTAGTTTAATCCCCTTCGTCATGTTTGTATGGCCAGGGAGCTATTGAGGAGGGTGGATAGAAATCTACTGAGCAGGGTCACTGCTAATTACTCTGTTTTCTTTACAAAATCGGGGATTCCGACCCCGGAAAGTGAAGTCCAAAGCTACACTAGCACTCTTAAGAGTGCTCCGGGACAGCGAAAGGGCAGAAAGTGGCTGACTACTGCTTTGTAGGAGACGAGTGCAAGGCAAAGTCGCTGGCTTGAAGGAAAGGAGTTAAGGAGGGAGGAGGTACTGTGTCTACGTGCACGACGTTAAAGTTTGATTTAGATAAACAAAAACGACATTTTTCTTTAAATTGTTCAAGTACTCTACTACTTTCGTAAGCAAAAATGCCAAATTTTGAAAAGCAGTTTAAGACAATGAATTCAAAGCAAACGAAAAGTTGAAGATAACATTCTACTAACACTTCTATCTTACACGAGTGCATGGCTTAACTAATCAGATCCGTGAATGTATGTGTCCAGGTGGAGGGGTGAGGATTGCACGAATTCCTTTGTAGCCGGTAGAGAAAATCATTAAAGCCACACCGGTGGCGCAGTGATCTAAGCGATAGTTTATGATCATTCGTCCGAAAAGAGTCCGGGTTCGAATCCCCGTGAGGAATGGATGTTGTGTTTGTCGTACGGCACGGGCTCTCTGTCTTCCCTCGAACCAGTGACCTTAAATTAGGGATTAAGGTCACCCATCCTGATTTCGAAGTCTAGCGAAGTCTCTGGCTTGAAGGCTTGTTTAATATCAACATACAACCAAATAAGTGAGGCACAAGTTTAATGCGAGAACATTCTAGCGGTCTGGGCTAGAAACTACAAACTTTGTATTTAGAAAATTCTGCTAAATATTTGAAAGTATGCTGGGTCTCCTAGTATCGTAGAAATAGAATTCGATTTAAAGAAATATTAATTCAAAAAGACCCATTGTTTAAATAAGAATGCTCTTTTTATTCTTAGAAAGTTATCTCTTCTGATTTTAATGACATAAAAATTTCATAAATATTTAGGGTTCCGTAATTCGATTTGTACTTAGAGAACTGAACAACGCACAGTTACAACGAGACGGTGCGTTTATTGTCCTGCGTTAAACGTTTTGTACTACTAAAACAAATAGTTTCCTTTGCCTCTAAAACCGATTACTTAATTCTCCCTTTTCCTGTTTTTCAGTGTGTTTTCCTTATTTATCGTGGACCGCACGGCAAATAAAGTTTTTAACTGCTGCAGTGCTGAATAAAGGAATTAGACCTGGTAAGATGATGGCGGCTGGGGTAAAGAAAGTCATAAAATTAAGAAGAGAAAAACCTGAGGTAAATTGCATTGTTGTTCTCCACCACTACGTCACGAAGCGTAATAATACTCACGAACAATGAAATTTGCGCATCTAGAAGAAAACATTGTACAACCGCGAAACTTTGCAAATAGCTAGAGTGCATGCTGGTATGCAAATGATCTACGTTTGGTGGGAGTGCTCATGACCGTACACCCTCTGGTGGCGCTGCAAGCAGAACCGGCAGCCATATAAACCAGCGTGTAGTCGATGCCCCATGAAAGCGAAAAGCACCGACCGACGCAAAGAAGAGTACAGAGTGACAAGAATGCCGGGTAGACAAAGAGACGTCGATTTACGCAACTCACGGACTGTGAGAGAGGCCTGATCATCCGGCTGAAAACCGCAAGGTGGTCGTCGCGTCGTACAGCCCGCCACGTGGATCGTTCTGATTATACCGTCCGACTGTGTTGAGAGCAGTGGACATGTAACGGCACTGCCACACGGCGGAGCGGCTCCGGACGGACCAACGGTAGAGAGCATCATAGGATCGTGGGCCAGGCACGAACGGATCCCACGGGGACTCGGTCTACTATACAGACAGATATAGCGGCTCCTGTGTGCCCACGAACCATTTCCTGACGCCTCACGGAAGCTAATCGATGATCCCAGTGCTCCTTACGTGTGCTGCCATTAACACCGGAACATCACTGGCTCCGTGTGCAGTGGTGCCTGGTCAGAGCGACGTGGAACTCCACAGACTGGCGACGTGTGGTGTTTAGCGATGAGTGCCACTTCGCTTTGTGGACACATGATCATCGTGTCCGGGTGTGGAGGTCCCTGGGTCAACGGCACAATCCCAACCTCACTATCGAGCGCCACACCTCCTCCACTGCAGGAATTATGGTCTGGGGAGCCATTGCCTACGATAGTCGACCAGCTCTAGTAGTGGTACGTGGATCACTGACGGGTCACCCGTATGTAGATGAGATTCTACGGTCTCATGTGCTCCCATCCTAGCCGGGATTCCAGGTGAGCTATACCAGCAGGATAATGCCCGCTCGCACACGGCTCGGGTTGCCGAGGACTGATTCCGTCATGTCCAGGCACTTCCATGGCCTGTCCGTTCCACAGACATGTTCCTATCGAGCATGTGCGTGATCAGTTGTAACGCCAGCTGCCGCCGTGCCACACTATCCGGAATTTGGGGCACACCGTCCAACACGTGTGGGCCAGTCTGCCGCAGGACCGCATGGCAACATCAGGCGTCTGTTCGCATCCATGCCGGACTGTATGGCAGCATGTGTCGCCGCATGAGGCGGTGCGACGCTCTGTTGAAGATGACCAGACTACGTGCCACAGATCCCTCTGTAGTTGTTCTGCAGCTCTGTTTTTTCCATCATGAGTATCATTCATCTGTATCATTACGTCCATAAAATTCCAGTTCAATCAGATGCTTCCTTCTTAGTGGGCAAATTTCATTCTCCGTGAGTGTAGTTCTTATTTTGACACCAGTTTTAATTTTTGCAGATAATGATTCTTGTATTAGTTGAATTTTAAATATCGCGGAACTCTTCATTGGAATTCAGCACTAAATCTCTAAAGAAACTGCAGCATTTTTCAAGAATTGACTTGAATAAAGAGGAAACAGGAATAAAATAATAGCAATAAAAAGAGAGATAACTGTTTCAAGCGCAACATCTTTTGAGAAATCGGAGCATAAAAATTCATGTGAGATCTTCTAGGAAATCGCAAGACAACTAAGTTGCTGTTTTTGAAGGCTTGAGATGTGCGATTTTGTGAAAAATATTACCAATAATCAACTCTGGATCAACTCTATGCTCAGAAAATTGGAAAATTCTTGGTTTTCCATAGCTCTTCTCTGCGTAAAAGATTCTTTCGAGATGCATGCCTCGTAACAGGAACTGAGTAACAAAAGCAAATGCACACGTAGTATCAGAAGCATACGTAACGGTATATTTATGCACTTCGCGTGGATCGCAAATAGTGTATATGCTTACCCCTTTAAAATCTAAAAAATGTTTTTCGATTACTTCTTCGTGAAGTGCACATACTGCCAATTCTAAAAATACGCTTGCAAAGGCTAGAGGAGATCAGTAAACTAGGAAAATCAAATAATATACGAAACATTTCTGTGTAGGTTAATAATGTGTATTAGGTTCACGTTTTGTAGTCATGAAAAAAACTGCAAAATTGTGCATCTAGAAAATTTAGTTATCAAAAAAAGAAATAAACTTGGTAAATTTGTGGTCTGTACAATGCAAGGATATATTTTACAATACGCCTTATAGAAGTGTACAATATCCAGAGAGAGAGATGAACGGACGGATAAACTAAGAGAGAAAATTAGAATTTCGTTTCCTGATTCTCACACATTTGCATCAAAACAGAGCTAAACTTATGTGCATGCGAAGTGAATAAATAACTACATTTCTTTTATTTTTGGTGTCTACATGTGTAACGTATACTCTAATTTAACTTTCCTTTTTAGTTTCTTTCTGTATGTAAATTTGAGTTCGTTCCCTAGCGTCTTTCAAACTTAACGTGATATCTTCTCTCTTGCAAGAGTTTGGTTGTCAACAACTTGAGGTTGGAACGTATGACGTGTGTATGTGTCCGATGAGAACTGAACGTTATATAATGTTTGATCAGCAGCAGAACGTGGTCGAATATCTTTCAAAGGTAAGTCATCCTACGGATCTTTTCCAGCCGGAGGAAGTCCTGAATCGAAGGCTCAGACACAGGCTATTCGTAGAATGGCTGAAGATGCTAAGACTTTCTACGGCTGAGGTTATTCCACTTTAACAAAATACTATCTTAGAAGTATGCATGGCTTAAGTCGGTTCTTTTTCCAGTTAGAGATAGAAGAAAACCAGCAAAATACCTACATTTAGGTGTCCCAAGTAGAGCGAATGCAGAACAACCAAGAAAAAATATTCCATGTTCGTCGTTGAAAAGTCTTCACGTAAAGTCCATATTTGAACAATAAACGTTATGTCCCTCAATAAATAGACTTCGGCTGTTGCAACACCAAACTCTAAAGAAGTGGGAAAAAATTTCTTAAAATGTAATTGTATTTTAGGAATCATTTCCTATGACTTGATGATGCCCAAAGTATAATATGAATGACAAAGATGCTGTCTTTTTGCATAAAGCTGTCGAAAACGTATTTCCCGAAGAGCTTTAGGAATGACAATGGTGAAGGAATAAATATTTTTCGTGCATGAGAGCCTTATTAGAAACGTATTCATCTCCTTTAATTTGTGCAAAACGTTTTTACGTACTGTATGTAAACACAATTAATTTTGATTTTCTTTCGTATCTGGCAATGGAATGACTTGTGCTAAAAGGCAAGCAAAAACTTTCTAATTAACACGGAGCTAAAAGAAATTACTCAGCAAAGGGAAAAAAGTTCACCCTAAATGTCCTTCATTTTCTAAAATTACCATAAGAAATAAGTTAAAGAAAACGTCACATTTATTTCATAACACACCCAACCACCCACCCACACACACACACGTAAAAGCAAATCTCAAAAACCCACTAAAATTGCAAATTTCAAAAACCCACTAAAATTGCAAATTTCAAAAAACCCACCAAAATTGCACATTTCAAAAGGCGTATATGAAAAGGTGCTTCCCTGTTATTTCTTTTTTCATCTCATAATGTAATAATGAAAAACCAAGGCTGTAAATATTTGCATGAATCTTTAGGTCACGATCTCTTCTGCGCATAAATAATTCAAATAAAATATGTAGTGCGCGTAATGTTTTTCAGAACTAGATTTTGAATGAAAGAATCATTCAGATGATACAATACTTAACGAAAACGAGACAGCGAAGTAGATTATTTCTATTCTGGAAATTTTCTAGTTTGCCTAGCCTAGCGGGAATTTATCATACAAACTATCAAGTAGAAAATGTCGTAATTGGAAAATAAAATGTAAGTTCTGAATACTTATTTTCAGTTAGTCATTTTTTCTGCGTCAGATGTTTCATTACATCACCAATCATACACGATTTAGTGTCACAAAAGTAAAAAAGAAAGTGGTTTCCTTTTTAATATGTAATGCAAAGTTCATTGTGACAATGCCGATCAAAGAAAACATATTACCATTCTACCCACAGTACCAAAAGCAGTGGAAGATCATGGGATTTTAAATATTTGCCATTAGAAGGTTAATGAGCGGGATTTTTCCCTTTCATCCAAAAAATCCTCCAGCTCATTCTCTGAAACTTGTGAATCTGATCAAAATTTAAATGTGCTGTCAAGTTTGAGCATAGCACTGAGTTAAAATTTTCTAGCAATAAAGAATTTGGTTACATGCGCATTGAAACTACAGTAGAAGTTTAAATGAAGTTATTTCGGTAAAAATGTTGAAGTTTGCTTAAACACTCACCTTCTATCCAGTGTTAACGCAATTTTGTCTCCTTCAGCCGTTCGTCTAATTCTTACACACCGTTTAAAAGCGTTTATTTCGGTAAAAAGGATTTAGTTTTTAGAACTTCAATCATGTTTTAACAATTCCACTATCAGTTTAATATAACAGGCAGGGTATCATATCCAGAGAACAGTGGGAATTAGGTATAAAAAATGTTAATTGGTTTCACTAAAAGCACAACGATCAAAAAAATCCGGAAGACAGATCAACGAAAACGGTAAATAACAAGACGTGAATCTCTACTTGTTTTTAACACCTGAACGTCAGCTGAATATTCCTGAAAATTGATGAACGTCTAATGGGCATGTTCGTGAGATACACCAAGTATTGTAGATCTTGTAAAAATTGAGAGCTTCTCACAAATTCCTCTATTAAATCTATGTAGGTGGCGAATCAACGTCATATTGAATGTAGTGCATTCGTCCCTTCTATGTTTTGTTTACCGTTAAATTGTGAGTTGAAGACGAAGCTGGAACATTACAGTATCAAGACTTTTCTGAAAAACGATGAGAATACAAATTGTAGGCTTATTAAAGTTGAGAATATCTAGCTAATTCTGCTATGAGGCATAAGCAAAGGGTAAATCAGCATTCAAATCAGGCTATTCAGGAGAAAGTCAGTGCTTAACATAAATACAATTCAAGTAGATTGAAAAAGAATTGAAAAATGAAATAGAAATTATTCTAGTAGTGAAATTCGTGATCTTATGCGTATTAAACAAAGACTTCAACTACTGACGTAGAACCACTGGTCGTATGAAAGTGGTGAACCACAGCCATGGAATGCGCACGTCATACATTGCCCTATAGTAGTTAAGATTCTGGCGTCTGATTTGCACTCTTTCCTAATGCCAGAGATGCTAAATAATTAATTGAAGTCTAACCACAAAGAAAAAAAAAGGAAATTTGTTACTTAAATACCAAATAAAATCCGCCCTTATACATAAATACGTATATGAAAATAAATGCGTCCCTTACTCTAATAGTGTCCAAACTCTGTGTTCATTTATGTAGTCTGTGCGAGCGAAAATATGTTAGTTAACATGTTGCACTTGATAAAAGGTAATAGAATTCAACTAATTACTGTGCATTTAAACAAAAATGCCCAAGTTTCATATTTTATGTTTTATATTATCTGTTTCATCACAGACGCAGAAGCCCGATCTTCTCCAGCTGATGTTGGATACGAAAATCAGTGTAGTGGAAAATCAAGAAATTAGTATCAAGAGTTTGGAAGCTGGCGACGATAATGATGCTGAGGACAAAGATGGTTCGTATAAGCAATCTTTTGGTTCCATATGAATTTCTATTGAAACAAGATTTAGCTGATAAAAGGAAAGTTATTGAGGACGAAAAGCGACTTTTCAAACTTCAAAAGTTTATTTCAATGATTAATTTTTGTCAGGTGAAATCCTAAAGCCAGTCCTGGTGAGAACTGAAGGGTTCATTTCATCCCATTGTCCCGCCGTGGAAATTTTCATATTTAGTTTTTTTTGTTTTGTTTCGTTTGGGGATTTAGTGACTGCCGTGAAAAACTCAATGAGCAATTAGCAGTCGACCGACCCTAATTTCGGGTCACAGGCTGCAGGGAAGGGGTGGGAGAGCTATTACCGTAGGACTGCCACATTATCCATGACTCACTCGAGATTCGATCTGGGACTATTCGTTGTTTCCACGTATTAACTGGAATCAACACAGTATTGTTTGAACTGCGTTAATTTTTTTGTATAAAAGCCTTATACACTGAGTGGCCACTTTATTATGACCACCCCCTCAGTACTTCGTTGGACCACCTTTTGCCTTTAATACTGCTTCGATTCTTCGTGGCATGGACTCCACGAGATGTTGATAGGTAGTTTGTGAAATTTGAGACCATGCTTGATGAATAGCACTTTCCAGGAGTATGAGATTGCAGGGTTGTGGATACAGATGTCTGAAGGCTCGTTCAACTTCATCCCGCAAATTCTCAATGGGGTTGAGATCTGGAGATTGTGGGAACCACCTAAGCAAAGTAAACTCACCGCCATGTTCCTGAAACCAATTGTGTACAATACGAGCTCTATGGCAGCACGCATTTTCTTGTTGAAAGTAGCCATCGCCATTGGGATAAACCATCCACATGACAGGATGCACTTGGTCAGCAACGATGTTCAGATATGATGTGCCAGTCAGACGTTGATCAACACGAATTAAAGGGCCCAAAGCATGCCAGGAAAACATTCTCCAAACCATAACGTTGTGTCCACTAGCTTGAAGGGTTGTAGCAATGCATTTGGGGTCCATGCTTTCGTGCTGTTTCCGCCAAATTTTCACTCGGCCATCGGCATGGTGCAACTGAAAACGTGATTCATCGGACCACATAATTTGTTTCCAATTATCGACTGTCCAATATTTGTGCTCCTGTGCGAACTGGAGACGTTTTTCTTGTTAACTGCAGATAGCAAAGGTGCTCGAACAGGCCTTCGGCTGCCATATCCCATCCGATGCAGTGTACGGCGAACAGTGCGTGCAGAGATCATTTGAGGGGATCCCTGATTAAGATGGTTTGTAATTTGCTGCATTGTTGCCCTTCTGTTGTCTGTTGCCAGTCTGGACACTCTCCGTTCCGCCCGAGCAGTCACTAGTCGATGACAACCACACGTTATACGTAGAGACCCAGTTTTTTGGCTGACAGTCCAGTCTTTAAACACTTTAACAACAGCTACTCTCGAACATTTCACGAATGTGGCGGTTTCGGTGATACTCGCTCCATGGCTCCGAGCTCCTACAATCATCCCACTTTGAAAGTCCGTCAAATCGCATTTTTTACCCATCTCGTCACCCAAAAATCACTCCTACTACTGTCGCAAGCACTAAGCTTTCCTTTTTTATACTAGCCACGCCTTCTGGCGGCAACAGCGTGCAGCCATAGTTCATTTGCTTAAAACTGTCAGGTGGTCATAATAAAGTGGCCACTCAGTGTATAACGACAGTTGCCTCCCAATTAGAAATCTGTAATCTCAGGAGCGCTGTTCGTTTGAATTTCATTTGGAACAGAATGAACGAAATTTTTCTGCCTGAACAAAATTAACTTTCAAAATATTTAACATGAAAAAGAGGCTACAGAAATAAATAAATCGGGAAATGTTTAACGCATTTATATCATGGGGAACCGTAGACTTGCTAGACAAAGGTTAGCATTTCACCAAGCTCTAGGGAATTTTACGATTTACATTAAAAACTTGTAGGAAATTAGTCAGTTTTCTATTGGTATTTCTAAACTATTACTGCTAGATTACTATGCCTATCTTGCCTTTCTATGACGGGTTGATCTGATTCGTCCTCCAGAAATGAAAACGTTGAATTTCCCACAACTTTTATCCATACATACGTATATGAAAATAAAATCCGCTTTTCATTCCGTTTCCGAATGCACTGTGCCGTTTTTCCTTCCAGTAGTGCTAGTGAAACTCTTGAAGACATCTACTGCTGTTTTGCTGGATAAGATACTTTTGTCGACAATTGAAGACCAAAAATTGAGTCTGAGGTTTGCAATAAAACAAGAACGATTCTTAGAACCAGATGCATTATGCATCGAAAGTGAGATCAGTAGTATTGTAGATCGCTGACATAAGATTTTGTTTGCAAGATCTTAAATCGTGAGCTTTGCTGCAATGGACACCAATGAAGATAAAACATGCAGATTTGGTGAGGGAATCATGTATTCCCATTACTTTTAACTACATCGTATTTTACTTATTTCCAATATTTACTAAAATCACATAAAATATTCGCCCTTATTCTCCATTTGAGGATATAGTAGGCATTCTTTTGCTTTAGAAATAGTTAGAAATTCCGTAATTGCAATCTTGTATGCAAACATCAATAATTGTGAAGTGACATAGCCAAAAGTACAGAGAACGTTTGATAGTGTGCGCGGAAACAGGATATTAAATAGAGCAAAATGAGCTAAGGAAAGGTAGATATCGCATTTAGAAGCAATTTATTAGATAAGTAGTTCCGCATCCAGGAATTCCAAATTTTAGCCTGCGTTCCTTAGTAAAAAATAGCTTAAAATTCCTCTTGCATGAGGGGGCAAGCATGAATTACTAACACATGAGGGCATGTCAGCATTATGAAAAAAAAAGAGAGGAAGAAATCAAAATCCTTTTAAAATTAACATAGAACCGCATTCTCTAAATTGTAAGAAAGTATCGAGACATGGTTGGTTATTCTGATGAAATATAAAATCTTGCACAAAAGCCATGAAAGCAAATCGATTTTAACAATACATTTTTCTTATTTACAGGGGATCACCAGAAATCCACCAGGAACATGACAGATGAAGAAGTGATCGCTAGTTCTATCACAGTGTTTTTAGCTGGGTAAGAAAAATTTCGGAATTACGGTATAAAATCCCGTTACATAATACAAAGAATAAGGAAACTCATTATTGGATGGGTTCTATCTCTGAACAGCATAAATGATGTACCTGTTTATACGGGAACTTCATAGTTGTAGTATGGATTAACTTACTTGTACTAAGAACTTAGAAGCAACGATGAAACTTCATTAAATGTCCCTCATAACTAATGGGGAAATGAAAAATGATAACGTCAGTCGACTAAAAAGTTGAGAAACATCAGAATTACTATTGGCAGTGGCGTAGCTACCACAGGGCGAGGTACAGGTAGTGCAACAGCACCACCTTCGTCCTCAGCCGGCAACGGGTCCTTTAAGCGACTGTGCCATAGGCCAGTCGCTTGAGGGTCCTATTGCCTGCTAACGATAAGCTACAGAAAGGACGAAAGGTAGAAATGGAAAGCTGATAATAATACGAGATAATAACTTTACAATTTCTGTCTGGTTGCAAGACTTTCGTATGACGTCGTCAAAGGCGAAACACATAGCTCATCCCACAATACACTGAAGAGCAATTAAATTAGAGACAGCTGGCGTTATGCAAATGTGGCGCCGTGGGCGGCCCTGTAAACGGAGACGACATGACGTATGCAGCAATCCGACAATATAAGGAGTGATGCGACGGGAATCAGTAAGAGTCGGACGCAGTATGGGTAAGACGAAGGATCTAAGCGCATTTGATCGTGGGCAAATTGTCGGGCCCGACGAGTGGGTCACTCCATCTCGGAAGTCGTGCAGATACCGGGATTTTCACGAGCCACTGTGTCACGGGTGCACCGTGAGTACATCGAATCCGGTAAAACCATCCCTGCAAGGGCCAACTGCCGTGGAAAACAGCGTGTGGATGAGCGGGGTCATCGTCGGCTAGCTCGCATTGTAACAGAGGATAGACGGCCCACAATGCAAGAAATCACTCGGCAATTTAACGTTGGTGCACAAAAACGTGCAAGCAGCCACACCATGCAGAACCATCTCCTCGCTATGGGGTACAGAATCCATCGTTCCACGAGTGTACCGCTGCTGGCCGCACATCACAAGGTGCAAAGATTAGCATGGGCGCGGGAACATCGCCACTGGACCCTAGACATGAGGAAAAATTTTGCCTGGACTGATGATTCGAGATTCGCGTTGGTACATGCGGATGGCAGGATACAAGTACGGCGCAAACCACATGAAGCGATGGATCCTTCTTGCCAGCAGGGTACTCTTTAAGCTGGTGGGGGTGGCATTCTCGACTTGGGACTGTTTACGTGGACTGAAATGAGGCCCCTGGTACGTGTAACATCGTCCCTCACAAGTCAACGTTACCGGGATATGCTGGACGACCATTTGCTCCCTTTTCTGCGTCTTCAACATCCCACTGGAGACCTCATCCTGCAACAAGACAATGCACCGTGCCATCTCTCCCGAATTGTATCCGAATGGTTGAATGAACACTCTACCGACGTGATCTCGCTTCCTAGGCCATCTAGGTCACCTGACCTCAATCCCATCGAGCATATCTGGGATGCCATCGAGATAAATGTTCTAGGCTCTGACGCCCCTCCATCAAATCTTCGTGAACTGTGGGAGTTTGTTCAGGGGTCGTGGATCCGTATGGCTTCCCAACGCTTCCGGTGTCTTGTCGAGTCCATGCCAAAACGAATCGCCGCCGTCATCAGGGCAAAAGGTGGTGCTCCACGTTACTAGACATGTATCTCTAATTCAATTGCTCTTCAGTGTAAGTCGTTTATCGTGCATTATTGCGTTTATTGAACACTCACTGATCGTCAGGTTGAATCAGTTATTTTCATTGCTACGAAAATAACGACTGTCGGAAACGATGCTTCGTCCTCACGCTCTGTCCCGTAGATCATTCACATACTTCCGTACATTGTAGGCATAGTCAGTGGGCAACCGTACTGACATAAATTATTCCAGTGTAACCGTGTATCCGTCAGTGTTGCGTTGCTTCACTCTATCAACAAAAGAAGCTGCAAAGCTGTTGTTGATTGAAAACCATGCACTTTCATGAAGTTTTGCAGAAGTGTTTGACGATTACTATATCTATAGCAGCAGCTGAACTTTCTTTCTCAAAGCAAAAACTCATCACAGCCTGTTTAGGAAGTACAATGCCAGAAAAACGGCTCAGTGATCCTTCTTCATTGTCAATTAAGAATGAACATACACGGAAATTGTACGTTTCCCAGATGATGGTCGTCTTTGCACAACAGAAAACAAGGAGGAGATCCTTCCTTCAGTGTTCATCCGAATATTGATGATTAGACAACCGTATATTAGGCATTTCATACTTCCGATTGCGTGATGAGCTATTGGTATAGTGTGTAAGAAAATGGGGTATGTAAATGGAAATTCACGACAATGCGCCTAGGCATACCTAAAACACAGTAACTACACGGCCTTAAAGATTCTGCTCTAGATCCTCAACATTACTAGCTACGCTAAAGAACCTTAATTTACATGATCAGTTAAATAATAACATTTTCTTATATTACATGGCGGGACATTTTTTCGTCCCCTGCGGACAGTCACGGGTCAGTTCTTCTACCTTAAAACTTCCGCGTCATCTATCTGCTACAATACAACAATGGTCACTAAATTCTTCTGCACAATTATATATTTATTTGATCATCCCAGTGGCGCTGCTGCATGCCAGTCTTGCTACGAAGTGACCCCGCGGTTACGAGCGTCTAAAAATTTTCACATTTGATGCAGGCACGCGTTACGCGGTGCCAACTCTCGCAATTTATTCTGAACGTTGTACTAGCTAACATTAACTAAAACACACAGCAACGAGAGAAAATGAAGACACGGAATTACAATACATTTCTGAGTATTTATTTTGCAAAACATTTATACACACCGAAGAAATTACTAATACTTCTTTACACTATGCATACGTTCAAAATAGTCATGTACCGTAGTTTAGCATTTATAGATTTTTGCAACAAGTCAATGAATGTAAATGCCCTGTTGGGTTCCTAAGTCCTCAATAAAGACAGAAAACAGCTGCAGCTACACAACTTCGAATTTATAATACAAATATGTGACATATTCAAAACGTTATGTAAAATTACAGCATATTAACATTGATTTTGTATTAATAGAATTCATGCGCTCAAGAAAAGTTCGAAAGCACCAATGCTATGCATTAATGTGGATTAATTAGAACGAATTATACACACATATTCAAAGAGAACAACCATTGCTTATTTTGTGATACAACTTAGGCGCGGGTTCTAAAGCGTTAAGCCGCCTTATAGCTGCATGTAACTGTTCGACACAAATAAATGAAACTCTCAGTAACCTGTTGAACCCTGTTGTTGCATTTCACAGCTACTGTTGAAGTTTACAGTCTGCAAGCAGAAGGCTGATTCGTAACCCCGAGAGAGTAAAGTTCTCATAAAGAGTGATTGATGATCTGCAACAAGATTCAAGTGAAATCTGCATGAAAGCCAAGCAAGTGGTATGTTATTCAGTGAGTTTGATGTACAAAACAATATCTAACAGTTCACAGGCTGATATTTGTGCTAAACTATTCAGCTTTCTGGGGAAAAAATGGCGTTCCCTATATAGAAATACACTTTCTCAGAACCTTGCAAAAATCGATGCTTATTTTTCAAAGTACGCATCGTTGTTTTCTAGAGTTTGTACTCATCTTTCTGCATGGTATTCAGTCCTGGAACGTACCATGCTTTCGGCTTAAAAGCAAAGAATTCATAACTCCTGCGCTGGACGTCGTCCGAATCAGCAAAGTGCTTACCATGGAGGAAACGCCCTATTGCATGAACAGGTGATAATCAGACAGGCGCGAGGTTGTACTGCGTGGCTGGGTGTGGAACGAACAAGTTCCACAAAGTTCTGTGGCGCACTACAGAGGTGAAAACATGTGTCAAGACTACAAATCTGCATCGAGACATTCTGTCCGTTTAGCTTAGTTGGGAGAGCGACACTCCGGAGCGAGGAGACACGGATTTTATGTCCGTCGCGGACAAACTTATGTTTTCACAATTAATGAAGCTTTACCTGGGTCGGAGGGACAGCATGACGTTGGTCTTGTCCTATTGAAGGAGCACCGGCCTTCCTACATCCGATCCAGCTCTTCGAAATACAAAACTGTGTTGATGGCCGGCCATCCAAATCGAGCTCAAAGAGAGCAGTGCAGTGCTAGTAGGGTTTACCCCCTCAGAGAAGGTTTAAATGCAACTACCTATGTCTCATGGAAATTTTGTGCTGCTTATCAGAAACGAAGTTACATTAGAATTCTTTCTTCGACGAAAAAAGTTTTTTAAGAAAGATTTTTAGGAAACAAAAAATGCAGCTAAAAAGAAAATACGCTTCCACCAGCTAAGAAAAATAGCATCGCGTAATTTAAAATACGCAATGTGAGCAAGACAATTCATAAGGAGTAGAAGCGGTTCAAAAAAATCATAATTAACTGCATTTCTGCAATCGATAAAATCACAAATAGAAACAGCTTCTTGTTTCTATTAGCAGCCGAAAAGTATGTTACTAAATTAAAAAATGTGCACAAGAAGTTTCTGATAGCGGAAGATATCAGAAGGCAAAAGGGATTTTCAAATTGAATAATTGAAATAAGATATATACAACATAACGTGATGTAAAAGAAGAGCTGTGCATTACGTAAAGAAGAAAATGTGTGCAAAGTACTCATTATAATGAAGAGTACCCTACCAAAACAGGATTTCTCTAAGGGATTTCCTGAATCAAATAAAAACTATCATACAAATAGAAATATACGCTGACTCCCCTACGCGGTTGAATTTTGAGTCATGAACAATTAGAGAATATGCAAAAAATATTCTTCATGGCAAAAACTATCCATGTTTCAAATACCTCCTCTCGGTGAACAGAAAGCGAGGAAAAAGTTTCGATGAGCTCTGTTAATGTGAGCGTGAACCAGATATGGCTCATCCGAATTTTTTAAAGTAATATTACAGTCTTGTGTTCATTGTTGGCACAAATGCATTGCATGGCCTGAAATAAATTAGATGGATAATTCTGTAGCACAACAATGGTTGTACAGTAGTACATGCACGTCTAACTGAAGTCGTCTTCTTTCCGACCATTTGAATACATGAGAGTCCTACTGTCTACCACTGTCCTGTACATCCTCTCTTTTTTCCGTTAATCCGTCACATGTTCTCCGGTATTTTTTCCACCACGACCTCTTCTTGTTCTTCCTATTAATCCAATTTTTTTAATGATCATCATGAGCAATTTGAAGGTTGCCAGCAGTCGCCAGTACCAAATTTAGGGCCACTGGTTCCAGGTAAAGGACATGAGGTTTGTAGAACCTTTAAAAGAGAATTATTTCTTAATATTGTTAAATATTATGAATCTGAAAATCCGCATAAATTGATGCAGGTAATGCGTTTTCTCTCTGGTTTTTGTGCTTGTATTTTCTATATACAAGGCGGTACTCAGGTGAAAGAATCGGATAAAATCTTATAAGTTGATCATACGTTATTTCGCCATATTTTTAGACTAAATACAAAAGTGCATTGTATTAACAGCATAATGCTATTTTACTTTACTTTTGTTTTACACTATTCACAGGTATGAAACAACGAGCACAGCTCTGGCTTTCACTTCGTATCTGTTAGCAAAAAATCCCGACGTACAAGACATAGCCTTTGAGGAGATCTGTGATTTAATTGCAAAGGTAATCATTGTTGGCGACACAAATTATGGAATTAGTCTGTACTTTCTGATTTTCACTAAAATATACTGATGTTTTAGGACAATTTTTTTGTACAACCCCATTACCATTAACACATATTCAACACCTTCTTAACGGTAATTCAATAAGGAAAACTGATGTATGATATTTTTCATTACTGATGGCATATCTTTTGGAGTGAATGCATTTCAAATATCTTTCGGAGTGAAAGCATTTCAGTAAGTGTTGTGTATATACATTTTTCCCACATTTATGAATAAAATGCTTAGGACTTCCGTTTACAGGTGGATGACGAAATGCACTTCATTCTTCTGAGTTGTGCGTACACACACACATACGCACTCATAACCAGTTTCTGTTCTTACAGATTTGAAGTCAATAAACCATTTTAGCCCTAACAATGCTTTCTTTGAAATATATGATTACGGTAAAACTCTCATTAATATGTTTACCATAAATTACGTGAATCGGCTTTCTGTTAGTTGTTATAAAATATGTAATTTTCCTCAGCACTCCACACTGGAACACCCTACGCAAAGTTGCCCATAATCGAAGCATATTGTATAACATATAATTTTTTTTTTATTGGACTTGCTTGACAGATACATTGGACTTGGTTGACAGATACAGTAGGTTTACAGCATGCCAAATGATCAATTTACACAGAGATAACCAGTGTTGTGTACACATTCTGAGCAAGTACACATCAAACATGGTTTTTACAGTATGCTAAATGACCAATGTACACAGAGAGCCTGTGTTGGACAAGTAACACACTGAGAGCCAGTGCCGAAAGACAAACATGTGATACGCTTCAGTCACATGAGACTGTATTAAAAGAGACGAGGCCAAGAAGTCTCAACACAAAAGAAAGGAGGAAAGAAAACTGGTAACATCAGAACAAGATTAAAATATATACAGATAAAAAAGGAACACAGAAAACAAAAACAAAAAACACCCACATCACAAAACCCAAACCCCAGAGGGAGGGAAGAAAACACATTCCAAAGACTAGTACATAGCAGCGCGAACACAAAAGTGACAGGTAAAAAACACAACAACAATACAACACAACACAAATTGACTGACACTGCAAGACAGTGACAGGAGAAACAAAACTGTACTTCTGAAAACATGCAACAGCGGCCAAAACATTAGTACAAGAAGAACATAAAAAACAAAAAACCGTGCACATAAAGAGGGGTGTTAACCAACCGCTATAACTAAAAACGAAATACGAAGCGACGCATGTATGTCAGAAGGAACACTGTACAGAAGAATACATGATAATAAGGGAAAAAAACCGCCGCATCACACAAAATAAATGTAGCCAAAAAGGCACACGAATTTCACAAACAAAATCGCACTCAATTCAAATTTCATACTCAAAACAAGAAGTCGCGCGTTGACGAACCACGAAAGCCGACGTGGCGCTATAGAGAGAATCACGCGGAAACAAGATCGCATAGCACCATAACACATTGAAAACAACACAATGTACGTTCAGTCGTGCACGGCAACAGAAAGCTGGGCCCAGAAAAAATACAATATTACAGGAAAAACCCGGACAGGAGAAACACGAAGCAAGACGTAGAACCCTAGCTTGAGTGCAAAGAAACACAAAAGCGAAAACACAAAAAGTGCACTTAAAACATAATCAAAGACAAAACTGCCTCAAACGACAACTTCACTACACATGTAGTCGCATACAGTCAAAAAAAAAACACAAGAGGCACAGTAAAAAAAAATGAGCACAAGGCAAATAGTGCGTTGACCAACTCCTTGGGTCAACGTAACCCAATAAACAAGATACGCACGAGAAGCACACTGTATAGAAAACGAGAGATAAGGCTGAGTACTCAATGAAAAAACACAACGAGACCAGCAGGGCCACACTAAGTAATTCAAAGTTCATAAAAAAAAAGCAAAACAAGTGAGCATGAAACACAGGGCATGAGAAAAAAAAGGCTACCTAAACTGCGGAGCCTACTGAAACACGAAAGTAGAACATACACAAACAAGTAAAAAACAAGAATATCACATTAGCAGTATAGGTAAAATACAATCACAGTATTAAAAAACTCACACAGCAGCAGAGCGAGTAGGACAGCCGTCATCCGAACAACTAAACAAAACACGTGCAAAAAGCAAGAGCAATTACAAAAACACGGGAATACCACATACAGGAAACACAGTACAAAAAAGATCAGGAACAACAACAAACAAACAAGCACTAAAGAAACACAACACGCCAAAAAAGTTTTGCAAAACTAGACAACACAGACTAGCCCAACGGAAAACAACAACACCCAACAAGCATCACACTATACCAAACAATAACACTGATCACAAACAATTGGTGGCCAACCAGTACAACAAAACACCACAACAAGAAATGCGTCGACCAACAACTGTGGCCGACGAAAACATAGAAAGCAAGCGCACAATAATACATAGACAAACAACTCAACAAAAATACCGACACAAAAAACAATAACCGATTGCACAGCACCACCAAGAACCAGAAAAAAATACACACAGAACACAGGAACACAAATGCCCACGGACTCCGGACAGAAAAAATCAAAGCAACTAGCTGTAAAACATCCAATCACAGCGCAAAACGGCAAGAAAATTCAGACAAAGAGGCCGAGGCCGCTAGTAAGAGGAAAAGTATAGAAAAGCACTATCCAAGAAAGAATATACCGACCAGTAGAATGAGCTAACAAAGCACAGGAGAAAAAACAACAAAAAGACCGGAATCTCAAGGAAGCAAAACAGTACAACATTACCAAAGGGCCATCAAAAACAAGAAAAAGAAAAACGATAACAAATTTATTTAAAAGAAAAAACAACAGGATCAGAGGAAAAGAATGAATACAAGGGAAAAAAACCTGCAGCTCAATCAGAAACAGAACAAGACCACATACCGGAAAAGCAAAAACAAACAAAGTGAAAAAACCAGTACACCAAAACAAAAACAAGAAAAAAAAACTGATCAAACGAATTCAATCAAGCCATGCTCAACCCGAAATCATGGGAGGTGGGGGGACCAGATCGAGAAGAAAGCAGGAACTGCCTGCCGGGCCAGAGCTACCTCGTACTCAAGTTGGATGGCGGACTTGATCGAGGAACGAAACCTACGGCACAGAAAAACTCTCGCAGGATGATATCGACGAAGAGCAGGCCGATCAACACTGGTATGATAGTATAAATAAATAGTCAGTTTGGCCTGCAAAATTAAAAACGCGCAAACTGGATTGTGAACAGCAGCGGAAGGATGATGACGGCGAAGAAAATAGTAATGTGAAACAGAGTGAAAGGAAGGACAGATCTTGGAGAGAAGAGCAAACATCAATGAAAAAAGAGGCTGTAAAACTGAACAGGAGTCATATTCGTGATGAACATCACCGAGCGTTGAACAGAAAAAACACAAGGGAGAAGACAGGCGACCAAAACGATGAAGAGTCCGTGGTGTGAGCAAGCGACAATGAAGATGGAGCCAATGAATATCAGTAGCTTTTGGGGAAGCCAGAGGGGTGTGTGAATCGATCCATGTCTGAGAGGTTTCATCAGGTGGCACAAAAGGAATAGCGAGAGGTGTTCTAAAATAAGTAAGAAAGTGGCGGTACAAGAGTTTTGCAGTAACTTGATGCACCAGAAAGGGAACATCATTCAAATAAACTAGAAAAGGAAGGCAAGGGGACGCCGAAGAAGAAACAATTAACCCATAAGAATTCACGAGGGACGGGTAAAGGCGTTGAAGCTGAATATGAAGCAACCGGAGTTGGGCGCGATGTAAGGGAGTGTCAGCAAGAGAGGGGTCGATTTGGGAAAGAGACTTCCAGCGGAGAGAAGCATCTACAAGTTGGGATACCTGTACCACACCACTGGCAAACCAGGTGGAGAAGCACAAGTACAGTGAAGAGGGAGAACGGAGTGCAGAAGAGTAAAAGAGAGGTTCCGCAAGCATATCATTAGTTGAGGTAGGTGGGAGACGGACGGGACATAAGGAATGCCAGAGGGAAAAGAAGGTGCGATAAGTATCGGGAAAGTGATCTGGAATGAGGAGGAACAGATCCATACGGAGGAAAGTAGCGAGAGTGAGAAACGGACTGCGAGGGAAAAGTAAAGTATCAACAATAGTAACCGATGAAATCTGAGGATGAGAAAAAGAACGGAGAAAGGTCTGAAGATGAATAGCATTAGATTTTTGAAAAAGATCTGGGAGGGCAAGACCTCCAAAGGACAGAGGAAGGCCGAGAGTAGAACGATGAACCCAGTGAACTTTATTCCAGATGAAATCAGTAATCAAACGTTGAGCGGATTGGAGAAAAATAGGCGAGGGAAAATAAGCGAACCACGAATGTGTCAGAATGGGAAGAAGAAAGGAAGAAACCAGATGTGATCTCCTAAAAAAGGACAAAAAAGGTTTGAACCGGCAAAAAGGGGCAAGACGGCGATTGAGCTGCTGAACCAAAGGAATCCATGTGGCATCAGCAACCGCCACGGGATTTCCAACGTACACACCAAGAAGTTTAATGACCGAGGATGACCAACGGGCACCCCAAGGGCGATCACCGTGTGCCACCCACGATCCGGCCCACAGACCGACAGATTTAGACAGATTGAGTTCGGAACCGGAAATTGAAGCATACTCACGATAAGCAGAAAAGACAACACCGAAAGAACGTTCAGTGCGAAGAAAGAGAGTGAGGTCATCAGCATATGCAGACAACACTATGCGGTGGTGACGAGTAGGAGCAATACTGCGAGGAATCACAGAAAACAAACGAGAACGCAGACAAATTAAGAGAGGTTCAAATGCAAGCGTAAAAAGTTGACCCGAAAGGGGACAACCCTGCCGGATCCCGTTGTCAAAGGGGATGGTAGCTGTCATGAATGTGGAAGTGCGAATACGGAAAGAAGAGTGAGAGTAAAGATAAATAAGAGCTTGACAGAAAAGAGTAGGAAAGGCAAAATGACGAAGAACAGCAAAGAGATAAGAGTGATTAATAGAGTCAAAAGCTTGTTTCTGATCAATATTAAATATTGCGAGAGGTTCGGAAAGATGGAAAGCAAGAAAATATAAGTTGCGAATGGTGGAAATGTTAGTAGTAATCGAACGGGAGGGAATAGTGTAAGTTTGATCGGGGTGGATTAAATGCTGCAAGACGGGATTGAGGCGAAAAGCGAGAATTTTAGCAAAGGTTTTGCAGTCAGTATTAAGAATAGAGATAGGACGCCAGTTAGAAAAAAGACCAAGGTTTCCGGTTTTGGGGATGAGACGGAGAATAGCAAAAGTGAAATCAGAAGACTGAAAATTTGAAGAAGTAAAAACGGCATTGAAACAAACAACCAGAAGCGGGAGGAGAGAAGGAAGAAACTTCTTATTAAATTAAAGCGGAAGACCGTCCGCGCCAGGGGAAAAACGGTCATTCAGACTGGAAATTACAGAGCGGACTTCAGAAGGAGAGATAGGAGAAACAAGAGAATAAAAAAAACAATGTGGAACCTGAGGGAGGACATGAAGAAGAGGGGAGGTATCTGCAGGAGAAAGGAGTCGGTGTTGAAAACGATCAGAATAATGGGAAAAAGTAAGTTCACAGATACGATAAGGGTCGCTAACTGTAAATCCGTCAGGTAGTGAAAGAAAAGAAATTGTGTTGCTTTTAACATGATACTCCTCAAGGGACTTCAAACTAGAAAAGGGGTCGTCGTGAAACCGCAAGTGAGTGAATTTCAGACGAGTAAGGGCTGATGAAGCAAAAGTAAACAGAATACGACGAAGTTGAGCTTGAAACACGGGAAAAGAAGGATCAGAAGGAGAAATAACCTGCAATTTACGACGGAGAACATCAATATCTTGAAAGCGAGAAGTACGGGAAGAGAAAGAAAACTGACGTGCGAAAGAAATAATCGAAATTTTCGTGGAAAGCCACAGAGCCACTGGGTCGTCAGACGAAGAAAGTTGTTGCACAGAAGACGAGATCATAGAGCGAATTTCAGCACAGAAAACAGGATCAGTTAAAACTGAATCGTCGAGCGACCAGACGGGGGAAGGGGGAACAGAGGAAGAATGCAAAAAAGTTTTAAAAGAACGGGACGATGATCTGACGAAATGGAAGGATGATGAGTAACTTCAACTAGAGATGAATGGAGAAAACTGGAAACATAGAATCTATCTAGGCGTGCTGCGACACAGCGTGAAGCAGCCGGGGGAACCAGGAAAATTCCTTGGACAGGGGATGGAGGGAACGGAATGCATCAATCAAATCAAAATTAACAACGAGTTGCGTGAGATTGGAAACAAGGTCGGAACGGCTTTCGGTTGAACCATCTCGGTCAAAACAGGTTGCAAAGTGCAATTGAAATCGCCTGCAACAATGACTGTATCATTTGGATGGAGGGTCGAAAGGATAGAAAAAAGATGTTGGAGGAGAGTTTCTGCATCCGTAGCAGATTGCGGAATATGGATATTGAAAACATGAATACGTTTAGAACAAAAACAAAAAGAAATATGTTGAAAAGAACCCAGCAGACTCTGTGACTAAACAAGATCAGAAAGGGAAGAATGAAAACGCACATGAAATGCTATAGCGGTACCAGACCTGAGATGGGTCCGGTAATTATGATAAAAAATGTACGGTCAGCGTCTCCCGCGGGGACACCCGGCATCCAAGGAACAATTCGTCTCCTGGAGGAGGAGGAGGATATTAGCCCCCAGGTAACGAACGTCCTCGAAAACCAAAGCACTCGCCGCAGAAGACGCAAGCTCTCTACAATTAAAGCTAAGTAGTATTAACAAGGACATCACTGGTAGGTTGCATCCAGCCTTCCAGTTCAGCCCTCAAAATCTTGAGTAAGTAGCCCAGACGGCAAGCATATTGCTCAGTCCCGCCAGGCAAAGTAACATTAGTTATAAATGCATGGAACTGGTTTAGCTGTGCAATCATTTCAGGCAGCAAGTGAAGCTTACTCTTAATGCAAGGTAGTGTGATCAACTTCGCCTTACGCGGGCGAGTGGTCAATGCATACAGATCAGATAAGGTAAGAGGGTGCAAAGGCACCGCAAGTTCTTCAAACATAGTAGAAATGTCAAGAAGTGTAGGATAAGGAGAATCATCGTCAGAGTCAACCATTGCAGTGTCATCAGGATCAGGGGCGACCGTGTCCATAACATCATCATCCTGGAGACATGCGAATCGGTTCGAAACTTGTAATGCAGAATTTGGCTCATGATGGCTAGGTGAACCCGAGGTAGAATGGGCTGTTTTTTTGGACCGTAGACGTTGAGACGAACGGGAAGAGCGAGTAGAAACACCAGGTGAGCTGGGGCGTTTACGCTGTGATTTAGGTGCAGACACTTCCAGCGATAAAAAATCCTCATTGGAGGGCTCCAAACTATCCAGTACGACGACAGGAACCAGGAGGGAAGGAACGACTGGAGAAACAGCAGGCAAAATTGATGAAGGTAGAATGTGAGCAGGTGTCTCAGCGGCCTGCACAACATCCGCAGGGGCAGCGGTCACAGGAACTGTAGTAGCTAATGAAGAATCAGATCTAGCACCAGGAGTAGCATGAGGACAAGCAGAAGCGAGATGACCTTCCCCTTTACAGCGGAATCACTGAACCCCTGCAAAAAGATTAAAAATGTACGTCCGGGTATCAGTGACTAATTCCAGAGTTGCAGGGCGTTCCGCAATTGACTGAGAAGTTGGAAAAATAACCCGATACTGACGGTGCCCACCCTGCATATGTTTCAGGGGGAATCACGGGCTGTAGCTGGGAGAATCTTGGTCACTCCCACAACACGACCCATCGTGTTGAGGGCATCAATTAACAGATAATCAGGAACAGCCGTTGGTACAGGAGAGAGGGTCACCGTAACTGGTCTTTGGGCTGCAGCGACAGGTTGTAGATGAAAGGACCCAATATCAACACCATGAACTATAATTAAATCTACTGCTTGCTGGTGGGTGAAGTGAACAACCACCCCTCCACCCAAGCGAATAATGGACGCAATGCTTTCGGCTGGAACGACCTTCGACACAGCATGCAGATACTGGGGGAGGGGGGTGTCACGCAAAGCAGGAATGAAAACACTTAATAATAAGGCAGACGACAATTGCTTACCTTGCGGTGAATCACTTGGAAGAATAATTTTCAACGCCGAAGCTACACGTTTGAAATGTGGTGCAGAATCACTAGAAATATATGAGGTACTTCCCACAGCTTGTGCGAACGACGTTGAAGTAGAATAAGCAGATCCAGGAATATTAGATGCAGCCGGCACACGGGTGGCCAGAAGCACAGTCTCTGGAAGTCCAGCAGCACTAGTCGACGCAACATTCCCCGAGGAAGACACAGAACTATGAAGCGAAGACATATCAGCAATCGACGAAGCAGCTGTAGACGACAGTGACTTATTCACAGTGGTAGTGGACATTCTCGACCACTGGCCCACCAAAACTCATGTGTCGTAACTGACGACACACGAAAATAAAAAAACAAAAAATGAGCACCCACTCGGCACTCAGCCTCACTGCTCGTGAAGCGAGGGTACGAAACACTGCAACCAAAACACAAAACGACGAAATACCACAAAAAGAACAAGTAAACAAACGAACGTTGACTTCTACGCAGGAGCCGAAAAAATGCGACTTGCCTGTTCAACGACCACTGCGCCACCGTGGCGGCTAACATATAGTTCAAGAACTTTTAATCGTCAATCTTAAGTTTTGTTGATGGTCATCGCGAGATTGTAGCCTTTTGAACCGAAACGGGAAGTCTGTTAGTGCTGTAGAGATCCTTAATAGGAACACGTTTTTGTGACCAGCATGTTGAACTACTGTTATGTAATTACAACTTTAAAAAGTTGTTTCATTTCCAACTTTCTCCTATTGCAAATCATTACTAGATTAAAATTGTTCAAGCAAATAACTGGGGCCATACTGGGGCCATATTCTGAGTTTCAATGTACAAAATTGCAGTCTTGGTGTTTCTAAAGAACTCAAACATTTAGTAGAATAATTGACAATTTTGTCATTTTCTTGTATTGTATTTATATACATTTTTTTCGGTTCCTGGAATTTTGTCCTGTTGCTACTTATTTGTTTCTAATTTCCTTTAATAGTTTATTCCAATGAGAGTCATGAGATGATCGACTTACTACATCAAGGTGGAGTAACCTTAAGTAAAAATCACTGAAAATACTTCGGCTGCGCATTTTAAATGCTAAATAATTTTTATCTAGTATTTTACAAAAAATAATTCGGCTGCGCATTTTAAATAATTTTTATTTCATTATATTGCCCTATATTCCCAGACGATTTGGTGCTCTGTAACTAATGTATGACCATTCCAGTTCTTGTCATGGTTCTTCCAGATGAAATGAGTCGATACTTCATAATGAAATGGTTTCCGAAAAATCATGATAAAAATGTCGAAGGAAACTACTGCGCTTGTTTATGCCATTTAAACTCACTGGAAGGTATTTTGCTCGTCGAAGAAAATTCTCGGACCGCTTTTCAGAGGGGATCGTTGATGCTCTGGAAAGTTAAATGTTCACAAGACAAAATGCTTCACTACCGATTATGTATCTTTGGTGTCCAAGTTAATCACCTCATCATTTGTGGTGTCATCAACGACTTGAAATATCGATATGTCAAATCCTCTATTTGAATATTTGCATGCACTGAAGAATTTTATGGCATGATAATGTTTTACGACAATATGCGCGATTATTAAAAAACTTTTCATTACTCAACAGCCTAAGACTCCAACCCAAAAACTAGAGTTTTGATCAAAAAGAAAAGCTTGATTAGCCAAAGTGTCAACAGCACAAAAGAGAAAAAGGAACAGTCCATTTTATTGAAGAACTACTTCGGTTGTTCAGATCCATAATTGCTCACAAAACAAGTTTTATATTAAAGCTGGTACTGTCACCTGTTTTTATTCTCTTGCACATCAGTGAGCGCTTTCTCATTTCAGGTGAATATATTCATAACGTCGCTAATGACAAACATTTCTTTCATTTTATGTCTTGCAAAATTTCGGCCTTCTGACGAATATTAGCAACCGCTCTACGAGGGTCGTTGAAAACGTAACAAGACTGATCTGATTTCACATGAGGCAGAAGTGTAATGCAGTAAACATACTTACACTGGTATACTTTCAAAGTGTTGCACCTTTCTATCTACTTCCGGAAGGTGTGTTCGACGCCCTTCCTCGAAATGTGATTCAGAATATCCATCACATCATTGTTCAGTCCAATATTTTATGCAAACCAACACACACGAAGTTGTTTCTTTACTTCAGGGAATAGGTGGGAGTCACACGGCGCAGATCTGGTGGATATGAAGGGCGCGCCATCCTTTCGATGCCTAGATTTCAGATAACTTGCTGGGTAAGCCAGGCACGATGTGCAGGGACATTATCGTAATGCAAAATCCAACCAGTTTGTATATATTTTGGGCGTTTTGGGAAAAAAATATCTTTAGAGGATCTTTGAGAACTTCAGAATATTAGGTACGGGTAACAGTTTCACCCTGTGGAAGAACATAGTCGTACACAATTCCCTTTTCATCGAAGAAAACCAGGTGCATGACTTTCCTTGCACTTGTTTAAACCTTTGTTTTCTAAGATCGGGGACTCTGTGTGTGTTTCCACTGGGTGCTCTGTTGTTTTGTTTCTGGATCGATGGTGAAAAAATGTTTCATCACATGTGACGACTCGAGCCAAAAAGTGTGACTCACGTAGTAGCCGGCACTTCCATTGGCGACAAATGATAACACCATTTGCGTTGTGTTCATCCGTGAGAAAGCCGGAAATCCACTTTGGAGGGTATTTTCGGTACCCCAACCGGTTTTTCACAATGTCATCAGCGAAATAAACGGACATCTGCATCACAGGACTAGCAACCTCCTCAATGGTCAATAAACGGACTAGCAACCTCCTCAATGGTCAATTAACGGACTAGCAACCTCCTCAATGGTCATTCGGCTATCCTCGCGCAGTAGTGCCTCGATGGTATTGACATTAACCTCCGTAGTCGATGCCAAAGGCACGGTGGCGACACTTCCAGACACTCTTCACCGTTTAAAAATTTCTTCTGCCACTCAAAACCTTTTGCACGGGACAAAGCATATTCCTCATTGGTTGTTTTAACCATTTCGTGCCGTTTCTATGGCGGCTCTATTCAAACGCACGCATATTTTTACGGCTGCTCTTTGCTCCGGTTTTAAATCCATACTGGGTAACAGAAACACGTCTGAACTCTACGCCATCTACTACAAGAATGAACAAGCAAAGCGCTGTGACGGCGCCTCGCCACGTGACTGACCTTGCAGGTGTTCCGACACAGGGAGCTACATTTTTCTGCATGCGTTTGTTTTGGCGCTGTGATGTCAGTCTCGTTACTTTTTGAACACCTACATATTACGCTACGACGAGCCTTAACTCTGATACTGAATCCTGTAATCTATCTGATAGCGTGATAGAAATAAGAGTAACATTTTTTAATTCATTTCCAAAATTCAGTCATTATTTCAAGTTAAGGAAAAAATGGTTTTTAAAAATGTGTTTCTGTTATGTCAAATAACGTTCTGGAAAAGGTATTAAAAATATGTTTTTACTGGAATATTGATTGGTAAGTTGTTAAGATCACAGCCAGTGAAGTAAACCAGCGTAGTGTTAACGACGAATTCATGGGGATTATTGTTTGTTGAAAACTTCTCTGTTTCTCATTCTGATGTTTTCTTTGAATTTAGTTCGGTCTTCAACCTATTCACTTCGATGTTTTCACATGGGTTTTTTCCCCTCCTTATGGGAATGACGCCCCTTAGAAATATGTCAAAGGAACTACAAGCTCTTATGTTGAAGTTTTCATGTTCGCTCACTTGCTGCTTCTTCCTCTTTGGGTGATGTTGTTTTTCGGCCAATATTCGAATTTCATGTGAAAATCAGTAGTAAAATATTGTTCACGTGCTGACTGGTTAACCAAAAGCAATTCAAAACATTGTATGTGTTCTGAAGATGGCAGTTATTTTTTTAAAGAATTCTAACGATGTATTCGCTAAGTCCCTACAGTTTCGTTCACACAAGTGAACAGTGGCAGCTCTATGTATCTTTTTCTGTTGCTATTATGAGCACTGATTTAGAGATCTATTCCTGCACATGTCCACTTTTCTGCAATTCTCACAACAGTACGATACGTACAGTCAACTATACTTCGTACACACTAAATAAGCATAAAAACGTCGCTTATCCGACTTATTAAGCTGCAAATTTGAAATTCTTTATACTGAGAAGGAATTTTCTTTCTGATAATCACAATCTGTCTAAATGGAGGACAAACGAACCACTTTTGTTTAGCTCCATGTTAAAAAAAAGAATAATACTTGCATCCTCTGTTACACATTATACACATTCCCTTTCATGAGTGACTCCCCACAACAAACGTACACTCACGGGCAATGAAATTTGCGCACCTAGAAGAATACATGCTACAACCGCGAAACTTTGCAAATAGCTAAAGTGCGTGCTGGTATGGCAAATGATTCACGTTTGGTGCAAGTGCGCATGACCGCACACCCTGTGGTGGCGCTGCAAGCACGAGCCAGCAGCCTAATAAACCGGCGTGTAGTCGATGCCCCGTGAAAGAGCCGCGGATAGCTTAGTGGTTAGCGAGTCAGACTATCAATGCAAGGTCCTCAGGTTCGAACCTGGGCTGATCTTTCACAGATGGTGTGATTTACTAACAATCGCTGAATATCCGCCGTGCATCGGACGAGCACGTTAAGTGACGGCCCCCAGGTTGGACCCACTGGTTAAATGGGTATCCTTTCCTATACCTCCCCCCCCTGAAATTCTCTCACCCCTCTGTGTGCTACATCGTACTTGTACGGTAGCGCCATCTACTGTACTCTAATCTCACTACAAAACTGTTCTGTCAAAGTCGCTAGACTTGCTCTCATTCCTTCCGTTTCTGTGTCCTGCCCAAAAGGCGATCTCGCTATAGGTAGCTGGGACCTAAACTCTACTCACTGTGGATGGAAGTCCTACAAGAAAATGACACTGCTTAGATGCCCCGTGAAAGCGAAAAGCACCGGCTGACGCAAGCAAGATTATAGAGTGACAAGAATGCCGGGTAGACGCCAGAGACGTCGATTTATGCAACTTGCGGACTTTGAGAGAGGCCTGATCATCGGGCTGAAAACCACAGGGTGATCGGCACGCCGTATAACACGCCACGTGGATCTTTCTGACCATACCGTCAGACTGTGTTGGGAGCAGTGGACACGTGACCAAACTGCCACACGAGGAGCGGCTCCGCACGGACCAGGAGGACCACCGGTAGAGAGATTCGACGAATCGTGCACCAGGCATGAACGGATAACACGGCGACCTAGTTCACTATACAGGCAGATGTAGCGGCTCCTGTGTGCCCATGAACCATTTCCGGACGCCTCACGGAAGCTCATCTGTGATCCCAGCGACCCTTACGTGTGCTACCATAAACACCGGAACATCGCTGGCTCCGTGTGCAGTGGTGTCAGGCCAGAGCGACGTGGAACTCCACAGACTGGCGACGTGTGGTTTTTAGCGTTGAGTGCTGCTTTGGTTTGGGGACAAATGGTCATCGTGTCCGGGTGTGTGGGTTCCCGGGTCAACGGCACAATCTTAACCACTCTATCGAGCGCCACACCTTCCCCACTGCAGGTATTATGGTCTGGAGAGCCATTGCCTGCGATAGTCAATCAGCTCTAGTAGTGGTACGTGGATCATTGACGAGCTAGCGGTATGTGGATGATATCCTATGGCTCCATGTGCTCCCATTCCTGGCTGGGATTACACACGCGCTATACCAGCAGGATAATGCCCGACAGAACACGGCTCGAGTTGCCCAGGACTTCCTCCGTCATGTCCAGACACTTCCATGGCCTTCCCACTACCCAGAAACATCCCCTATCGGGCATGTGTAGGACCAGTTTAAACGCCCGCTGCCTCCGTGCAGCATTATCCGGGATTTGGAACACACCGTCCAACACGTGTGTGTCAGTCTGCTGCAGGACAACTTTAAACTTCTGTTCGCTTCCATGTCGGACCGTATTGCATCATGTATCGCCGCACGCGGCGGTGCGAAGTGCTATTGAAGATGACCTGACTGCGTGCCACAGATCCTCTGTAATTTTTCTGCAGCTGTGTTTTTGCCATCATGTGTATCATTCATCTGTATCATTACGTTCATAAAATTTCAGTTCAATCCGATGTTTCCTTCTTGGTGCGCAACTTTCATCGTCCGTTAGTGTAATTTACTTTTATATTTCAAGATGTTAGAAAAAGATACTCATGTTTATCTTTTCTTAGCATACGTGAAAATAGCCACAGCATTTCACGACCATTTTTAATTGGAACAAACCTTAAAGTTTCCGTTCTAAAATCATAAAAAGTTTAACAGGAATTTGGACACCCTTGTGTTCAAAGCTAAGACACTCTCAAAAGAGAGGCTGCTGTTTGAACATCGTGTTTTAAACGAAAACCAGCTGATTCAATTACCACCTGTTCGGAGAAGATTTAATTGATGTTTGCTTCAATGGGAGGCTAAGGTTTCAGCCATGAGTTCGAGTACAAGTTTAGCCATGGAAGGCATAAGAAGGAAAATAAACCATAGCAAATAAGATATTGTAATATTATCAAAGTCTTCACTGAAAGTTGGGAGCGATTAAGGAGAAATAGTAAGCAACTGAAGAAAAAAGTGCGATACAGAAATGAGTGTATCGAAAACAAAAAACTAACGATCCTCACTAAAAATAAAATCACTAAGATCAAAATTAAAATGAATTGTGAGAGCAATGAATTTAGTTTTGTCGATGTGTGAAAACAGAAAAACAAGAATTTTGTAGCAACAAAACACTTGAATCTTTGGAAGCATCTCTCCTCAAAGAGGTGCTCTCAAAAATCATAGAATAAAAATTCCGAAACAATACTCGAGGTCTGTCTTCCTTTGAGAATTCGAGACTTGCATCCTCGCAGAAAACCCTAAAATTAAGATCTAGTGCAATGAAAAATGTTGAAAATAAAATAGACAGATGAACACGTGAGGTGTAGTTATAACTTCCCTCAAGAGCAAAAGCCGATATTCGTATCTTGAGAAGATGAGGAGGAAATAAAATCATATTGAGTTGGTGCCAATGAAATGTCCGGCGTGAACGAGCCACGGAGACAGACCCCCACCACAGCAGAATGGAACCATCCACATGTGTTGTGGGTATTACATCACAGAGTTACTATAAATAGCTAGCACGTGTGTGAAGAATAAGGTTCAGGCGTGGTTTGTTTGGACGTAACGTGTCTTGCAAAGGAAACATTCAGATGCCGGATTTGAGAGTCATCTTCCTTTATAAATTTAAACTGGGCCATTCGCTAGGAATTGCCGCTCGAAACGTTAACAAAGCGTTTGGGGAGAAACAGCCAACGAACGAACCATTCGGCGATGGTTTGTAAAGTTTTGAAGCGGAGATATGGACCTACAAAACGAAGCACGTAGTCACTGACCTGTGTTGTTCCTGACGATGTTTTGTTACGTGTGGTTGGGTTAGACCCTCGAAAAATGTGTCGTGAGGTAGCGGCAGAGGTAGGTGACTACCACATGACAGTTGTTCGGTGTCTGGCAGCGCTGGGTAAGGTAAAAAAGCTGGACATGTGGCTGCCGCATGAGTTGACAACTTCCACCAAGACTAGGCGTTTGGAAGTCTGCACGTCGCTGCTTTCCAGGAATAAACAGGAACCTCTACTGCATCGAATCGTCACCTGCGACGAGAAGTGGGTTCTTCATGATAATCGGAAACGATCTGCACAATGGTTAAGCAAGGCACAGTCTGCTGGACGGCATTCTAAGCCACCCCTACACACCAAGAAGATGATGCTCCTTGTCTGGTAGTCCACAGCCGGGATAATTCATTGGAGTTTCTTGGCAAGAGACCAAACCATCACTGCAGAACGTTATTGTGCTGAATTACACCAGGTGCACCGGAAATTGCTGCACAAACAACCGACTTTGATCAACAGACATGGTGTTCTTTTGCTCTAGGACAACGCTCACCCTCATGTCGCACAACGAACGATGTGACATGAGGGTGGGCGTTGTCCTATGTGCCTTGGGATATGAAGCACTGCCTCATCCTGCCTATTATCCTGCCTATTATCCTGCGTATTCTCCGACAGACAATCATCTGTTTCGTCGCCTGGATCACTTCCTGTCCGGGAAACAGTTCACCGCAGACAACGAGGTTCAACGTGCAGTTGATGACTTCTTCGGGTCCCAGCCATAAGGTTTTTTTTTTGTTCCGGGATCATGGCCTTGCCGGACAGATGGCAAGTATGTGTCGATGCCAAGGGGGATTATTTTGCTTAGGTATGTCGTCCTACTTTTCTGTTCTCGCTGCCCACGTGTGCTGGTCCTTTGCCGGACATTTCATTCGCACCAACCCAATTATGACATGGAATCGATGGGGTGACTCCAGGAGAAGTTTTTCATCTTGGACTACGCACCTAACTATGATGATGATGTCTGTTTAGAAAATGAAAATTCAAAACTGTTTAGAGATGAAAGTTCATTCTTTTCGTTTAAATGAAATGACAGAAGTTAATTGTAAAAATTTAACGTTTTGTAATTTGTTCATTGTAAAAAAATAATTTCAGAATTTACCGGCACAGAATGAATAATGTTTTTATTTGATCTGAACCTGGAATTTAACTTTATTTCATATTTTCTTATCATAGGGTGAAAAATTGGAGTATGGCTCTGTAAACAAATTGCCGTATTTGGACAAAGTGCTGAATGAATCAATGAGAATATATCCACCTGTATATTTGTAAGTACTTTACGGAACTTCAGAAACTCTCCGATGCATAGTGTTTAGCGATTAGTTTTTTCTAGATGCATTTGTTTTCATCTCTTTTTTTATCATGGGTAAAATATGAAAACGAAATTTTTAATGGCGCAGTTTACCAGTGAATTCAAGAGATCAATACAACAAAATAATAATCAGCTTGAGACACATTGCGTTTGCTTTTCCACAGAATTTGGTGTTTACCCACTTAGTAATGGGTCTTCTCCAGTTGTAAATATGTTTTTTTCCTTCATGCTAAGAAAGGGAGATTCAGCTTTATAGCTTCATATCTGGCACAGCACTATTTCGGCTAAAAGAATGAGTTTCAGGAAGAGAAATGAAAAACACATCACATCTGTCGTGCATTGGATTTCAACGAGCATTAACCAAGAGAATTCTGATAGAGTATAGATGTAACCAAGGCTTTTAAAGCAGCAGTTTCTGTAGAAAGAAAACTGTTTGATCACTGCACAGATTTTTATAATTTTTCTTCACTCTGTTAATCCAGTTTTTGATTTGGCGCAGAAAGCAAGCTACAGTTATAATGCAGTATCAATTTTAATATTTCCATAATATTTTAATATTTTGGACGAGCTCCTTTCTTCTAACGAGAACAGTTCTAAACATTTTGAGTTAACTTCAGTGTTGAATTTGAACCAGCAGGGTTTACGTGTCCTTCGATTCCGTGCGGGTATAAGACAAAAATACATTCTATATGACTTTGCCAGTTATTAAGAGACGTAGTAAAAACAAGAACATGATGTTCCCATACTTAAGGGCAAATATTTTCAAGGGGAAAAAATGAATGGCTTTGCTTAACAGCCATTCATCGCAAAATCAGGTGTAACATTTGGCAGAAGAGTAGTTAGATTACAAGAAGAATCTCATTTGCACAAGTAGTCCATTACGAAACCGCCTTCACTGATAGCAGAGCTGTTAATTTTCTTAATTTGATTTTCTCTTGACACTCTGTGTTTAGATCTTGCATTTGAGGCACAGTACCTGAGAAATCAATCAAACAACTGCGCAACTGGTGTAATTAGAGAACGTATGGTATACTAAACCTCGTTTTCTAGCTAACCAAAACAGATAATCAGCAAAACCCATCAGAATAGATAACCGAAGCCTGATAATCTACTTCAATGTCTACTGCCGGTTGTTAGTTGTTTATAAATTACACATTACTTGTTCCAAAAATATTTCAGTTTTGTCTGGACAATTCTTGATTCGTTTTATTAGTTAGTATTTTTAAATTTACTTAAGGATATCAGCACTTCAATAAATTTCATATCCGCCTGTATATTTGTAAGTACTTTATGGAACTTCAGAAACTCTCCGATGCATAGTGTTTAGCGATTAGTTATTTTTAGATGCATTTGTTTCCTTAAATTTTAGAAAACGTGAAGAAACATAACTTATTAATAATAATAATAACCTTAACATTTATGAACTGACCCATGACCACCGTCAATAAGGTCTGATCTTCGTTGGGGTGGAGAGGGATGTCAGAGGAGCGTATAATAAGATTTTTATGATATAATACGATTTTTATGTGATGTGTGTGTGGGGGGGGGGGGGGGGTGCGCGCGTGCGTTTTCACTCCTCTAGAGCTCGCAAATCCTCTCTCTGTTGTCGCTAATGCCTAGTACTTTTTCCGATTTCCTAGGCTGGATTCGGTGTTGTGAGTTATTTTAAAATCATAGCGGATAGTTGATCATAAAAGCTTAAGATAGCTTTTATGATCAACTAATAAGTTCTTCACTTCATCTCATTAATGTATAAAATAAGTTCTTCACTTCATCTCATTTATGTATAAAATAAGTTTTTCACTTCAGAACTTATTTATGTATAAAATACGTTCTTCACTTCAGAATTTATTTATGTATAAAATACGTTCTTCACTTCAGAATTTATTTATGTATAAAATAAGTTCTTCACTTCATCGGAAGACTGCATAGTGTTTCAATTATCGTGTTTTTAAGACTGCTACCTTAAGCTTTTATGATTAACTCATTCCACACGAGAACCTGATATCTTGGCGGATAGTTGAGTTGCGTATTCTGAAAATTGAAATTCCGGAATTGTCTTTGTCGAGAACTGTTTCGCTTTTTAGTTTTACAACAAAACTTAGGAAAGGTAAAAAAAATATTTGATGACGCAACTGTTTTGCTTAAGCTGATGTAAACACAAGCTTGCACAGATTTAAAAGACTCCAGTAAAATACTTTTTTTGAACGCTGACAGTATATTTGCTCCACTATGAATTTATTGGAACCTCACGCGACTCTTTCTAAGGATCTCAGACTCAAAGCCGAAGCTGGTATTTATCCGCCTCAATTTGGCTTCAAAACTAAATACGCAGAATATAAAACGAGACAGTTTAATCTTAATGTTACCATCAGTATACCTGGCAAATGTACAGTGCAATGAATGTTGCGTATACAGTGCGCCAATTAAGTAATAAGACTGATTTTTGTTTTCAAATGGAAAAAGCAGGGAAACTTAAGTGAATATATTTTATTGGAAGTACATTCCTCCTGCGTTAATACTAGAAGTGGCATGATCAGAAAACGAAAGTAAGGATTTGCAGAGATCATCTTTTGGTATGGAGTGAAGAGCTGATGTCATAATTCTTTTTATGTCTTAAATGTCTTGAAAAAATTTTCCTTTTAAAAGTTCCTTTAATTTACAGAATGAAAAGTAGACACACGTTGACAAATCTGGAGAATAGGGGTGATTGTTGAGTACACACATTTGTTTTCTTGCCACAGATTGTTGTACATTGACTGTTTTATGTGCGGGTGCGTTATCGTGAAGAAGAAACCATTGCCCGCTTTTGTACTCAGGCTTGACACGAACAATCCTCTTTCCTGATCGTTCCAAACTGGATGTGTACGGATTGCCAGTGGCAATTGTGCATGTACCTTCAGGAATGAGCTCGTGATACAGAATTCCCTTGCTGTCGTAAAAGCATACAAGCGTTATCTTGATTTTGGACTTCTATAACCTGATCTAATTTCCTTGGCGTTCCTTTCAGGATCATAACTAAACCACCATGTCTCGTCACCTGCCACAATGCGTTCTAAAAAATTTTGCATTGTTTCTTCAGTCTCCAGAATTTTGTGTATTCCACTCGAGAAAGTTTCTGGTCGTCTGACAAAGCATGCGGAACAAAACGAGCACAAAATTTTATCTATCAGCGATATGTCTGCGATTTCTGATTGGCAAAACATTCCGTTCAGTTAACGAAAATTCCTTAGGTACCATAAGAGCATTGAAATTTATCTTTCTCCTAACACTTGCAACACAGATGCATGTTTTCAAATCCCTATCATTTGGAAAGCTATTATAAAATCTGGCAACAACTGATGCGAAACCACATGTTTCATGCCATGGCTGAAAAAGGTAGAAATCAACTACCGAAACGTTCCACCAATTACTTTTTCATAACGTAACCAATGCGTGATATGAGAATTTTAGTGCTTTCAATTCTAATTGAATCATTTGCAAACAATCTTCTGACTCTTGTTCGCCTCTAAGAGCTTCAGTCATCCTACTTCATTCCTCTGCTGGAATAGATGTATCATAGAAAGCCAGTCCAACAAGTTCTTCACTGAGATACCAAAGATGATTTGGTAATGCCCTGTTTCCCGCATTGGAAACAGCGTCATCCATTTTCTTCAACGTATTTATTTTCTTTATTAAATAAATAACTTTTAGAGGAGCTCTAATAACATCTGCTGTTGTAAACCAGGCGCGAATGTAGATAATGAGTCCAAACAAGACAAAACAGCCTAAGCCTCTTTTATCAGATTTTTTAAACTTTATTTGTGCGCCATATATGAAAATCTTGATTGCATAGGTTAAACAGGCCAACCAGCGAGCTCTGTGAACAGCACCAGTTGATTTAAACAAAAATTTATAATATCTGTTTTTGTAATGAGCGATTTTCAACTTTAATTCCTCAACAGCATTAAGTGTTTTGTAATCCTTAATGTGAAGGGATTTGAACTGCTCCTGGAATTACTTGAAAAGGAATTATTTGGTCCTGAAAATTTTGATGTCATACATTCTGAAAATACTTTCTCCAGCATTATTTCAAAAATATGATGTCTGCACGCAAATGGAACAAATCACGACCAAGCTTCTGCTGAAGAAGAGTACCGCACAAATTGCCAGCGTTACTAGCAGTTGTGTCAAATGGCATCAGTATCACATTATCGGCAATGTTCCTGTCTTGAAAACACTTTTGAATAGCATTAACTTGGTTTTTGCCAGTGGATGATGTGAGCTTTGGTACTGCGAACAGCTTAGTCATGCCAAACCCTGACACTAAAATTATTAAGCAATTAGTTTGTTCCCTTTCGGACAAGTCAGAAACTGACTTACTATTCCTGGGTACGACCAAAGGCACATTAGGAAATTCGCGTTTAACTTCTTCATCAATACGTTGCCTCATTTTCCATCGTTGTGTATGAATAGATGAACGACTTACTGCCAGTTCTTCAACATTCTAACCCCTGTGGCGAAAGCACTCAAGACATAGCTGCCGACTTCGGGGGTTCGAGACACTTTTTGAACCCCCAATGATTTTATTGTGGGTTCTTCGAACCCTTAATATTTTTACGAGTGTTTCGTGGGGAAAATACACGTACGCATATATGCATAAATTTTGCTTTTCGTTGTCAGTTCCTCAAGTTTTTTATTATTTATTTCCCGTTTACTTCGTATATATACCCATATATATAGAAAGTGTGTATAGAAATTTACCTCTCAGACTGTTTATTGTGCTTCAAAAAAGAATTAGTGTTTGTTCGCGCTCATCAAATTTGACGCGATAGACAATACCTCAAGTACCGTTGTTTAAGAGCATTTGAAACTGTCTCCTTTATAAAAGAAAACTCTTCGGTTTGTCTGGGTTCCCACCAGGTACAAAAGTGTAGCTCTACATACGGAGACGAGAACCTATTCGAGATCATAGTGATAAATGCGGAAATATGTTGTACAGTCAGTTGACCCACCCTATCTTCGGACATTTGGGGACCAAGGAGGTTAGAAGAGAGAGGAAATGACATCAGCCGCCGATGGTGAAGCGAAATCTAATTATCTGACTTCTTGCGCCCTCCGAGGGCATCTCTGCAGCTGGAGCACAGGTTGATAGCGGCCGTCTCTTACTCTCTGAAGCAGTTCCTGAAGGTCAACGAGGCTTCCACAGCTTTAGAAAGGCCGTGATTGGCTAATGCGCAATATGCCTAGACGAAACATAATTTTGTTTGATTTTTTTAGAAAATACTAAACAGTATTTCTGTAATTGTTTTGCAAATTTTTAGTTATGTGCATGTATATTTTAGTCTCATTTTTTTCCTGACTGTGCATCCTGCACAAATACCTGTAAAGCCTCTTCAAAGTTGACGATTTCCCCATAGAGAAGTACAGAAGCAGCCCAAGTTTGGCATACTGGGCATACACAGCTGATACGAAGTGGAGCCCACGGAAAACACAGGGCGTGCGGCTGATGCCATGTCCTCTCCCTTCTAACTTCCTATTTTAACTCAGAAATCATTTGAAGAAAAAATTGGTTGGCATTTTGAAAATTGGTAAAAACACCTAAAAATAAATTTTACATGTTTTTTTTACCTTTATAAAAACAATTGAGTTGGAAATTCACACAGAATCTGTGTATTGCATATAGAAATGTCGCACCCACAAAAGCAAAATATATGAAATAAATAATTACCTAGAAAAAATATGTTTCTGTAATTAACTATAATTTGCTTCATTTTAGCATTTCAGGCGTCATATTGTGTCAGATAATCTGATTGAATGAAATTTAAATTAGACTTAAATCATTTGAAAAATGTATGGGTAATTCGATTAAAAATTTCTGGAACCCCCAATAATTTTTGAAGTCGGCGCTTATGACTCAAGATGTATACGTAGCATTACGTCGGATGTTTTCGTTCCGTCAAGAGCAGCAGCTGTGTTTTCATCAATCAGAGGTCTTTAGCGTAAGTCTATTTTCTGTTTAGAAGCAGAAGCTTTCGGACGACATTTCAGCAGAAGACGTTCAAATAACTTCAAGAGTCTAAATCTTAGAGGTTGGTGCTCTTATCTGATGAGAAGATCGTTTCAGTCCTTCTATGGATAGTTCTTGTCTCTTTTGTTTTCGCTTTTCTACCCTTGTTTGTATTACGTCAATTCTGCCAAGCTTTTCTTGTCGCCAGTTTGTCTTGGCGCTTTGAGAAATTCTTTGTCCTCATCCATGTTCATGATATCAAGTGCATTAGCATGTACTATATCAAGTAAATCATTATTTCCTGAAGTAAAATTTGCTTCATTTCGTGCTTGAGTACCTGGTTTCCGCCCTGAATTCATTTTTAATAATTGCCACTGTTTGAAAAGCGAGTCAAGTTTAACTGTATATTGCACTCTTTTTTTGTAGGTTTGCGTGCTTTTTCCCAGAATGGTTAGATCTTACGAACAGTTTCTTTTTGGCTATCACTGATAGTCTTTTTTTCATGTAAATGGAGGTGAAGGAAACGACGCATGATTTCTCTATTCGAAAGTAACTTTGTGCCATAAGGAGCTGTTTTTATTGGTTGACCAAGGAGGTATAATATTTGCCTTTTCCTCGCTGATGATTCCATTGCAGGCCTGGAAAGAAAGTATTACGAAATCTGTAATACAATAACTTTTTCAAAATACAAATAACTAAATAACTTGTTCAAAGCTTAACTACGAAGATAAAACTGTTGGCAAGGTGATAATAACTAAAATGCAACTCAAAATGAACAGTAGCACACAAAAACAACAAGGATTAGTGGGTTGAGTGGTATAGCAGTGAGAGCATGGACAACACGCCTCTCTGCTCTGCTGCTTGATGACAACTGACACGTAAGACTAAGCTGATCCGGCCAATGCCGGCTACTACACTGTTTCGTTAATAACAGCCAGTCATTCGAAGACATCGGTGTCGAGTGCTCAGGAGTTCATGTCACATTTACGGAATAAATAACGCCTCAATAGATATTAAAAGCATTCTATGATAAATCATAGTCATTTTCGGTAGATTTTTTTAAAATAAGCCATTTCAGCACCCTCTAAATTAATTAATGGACACGGAACTTTACACACATGCTTACAACTGTATTTTGAAAGTGCAGGACTTTGCACTTTCAAAACTTTATTTTGTGGACCACCGTAAAAACACCACGAAGACGAGAACGCAGTGCCATGTAAATTGCAGGGTGGGTGCACACGTACAAGGTATAGAAATCATTGCATTTGCAGGCCAATTGCACGAACGGCGCACGGGATATAAGCCGAGAACTAGCCCGTGATGCCACCAGTCGAGACGTCGTCACGGCCACGAGAAGTGAGTGGTTATACTGTAATCGTGTCTGGAGAACGAACAAGGGGTGCTAATGCTGTTAACACGCTGTCGAATGCGATTTCTTCAAAGGGATGAGTTTACGAAAGGTGTGATCGTAGTCCATCGTACCACCGGATGGTTCTTGCGTCGTATTGCGGAAGAAACACTACGTGATGCCACAACCGTCGGTCGCATTTGGAGACAGTGGTCCCAGAAAGAATCTGTGCAACGTCGGAGGGGACCATAGCGCGGAGACGGATGTCCAAGCACACCGATCGTCTCATACGATGTCATGCCGTAACGAGACTACAGGCCACAACGGGCGACATTTTGCGGAGTGTACAGGGAGGCTTGGCTGCGCCGATATCGACGCGGACAGTGTCGCGCCAATTGGCTGTGTCTGGTTTGCTGTCCAGCCGTCCGTTGCGAAACAGCGAGCCATCGTTGTCACCGCTTGGGGTGGTGTCACTCCAGAGCAGCGTGGGGTGCCGGATGGAACAGTGGGGTGTTCAGCGACGAATCGCGGTTCTGTCTCACCAAGCATGATCGCCGTGTGAGAGTCTAGAGGTGACGTGGCCAGCGAGCGGATTTCTCCCCCATTGTGGAGCTCCACATGTCCCGGCAACGTAAAGCCATGGTGTGGGTTGCTATCAGCGCCAACAGCCGCTCAGCGCTCGTAGGCACTACGGGCACATTGACGGCACGCCGCTATGTTGACGAGACCCATGGCACTACCGTATCTGCAGGGCATCACAAACGCAGTTTTTCAACAGGATAACGCCTGACCACATACCGTTCTTATCAGCCTGAATGCTTTACATGGTGTGCGGATGCTTCTGCAGTCAGCACGATCCCCCGATCTCTCGCCCATCGAGCATCTGTGGGATATGATTGGACGTCGGATGAGTATTCTCCCACCCCCGCAAAAGGAAGATGAACTGTGGACGCGGATCAACACCACATGGTCCACGATACCCCAGGACTCTATTCGCACACCCATTGCCTCGATGCCACGTCGGATTCAACGCTGTATAGCCCAAAATGGGAGACACACCCCTTTTTGATCACCCTGTATATTTGGCCACTGGAGTCTAGTCTGTATGTGACAATTAAATGATCTGTTCAGGGCCTACTTGGCTATCTGTGTGTGCAGTTTGGTCTGTTATCGAGTATATTTTTCGCAATTATATATACACTGCTGGCCACCCAAAATGCAACACCAAGGAGGACATGAGATAGCAAAGCCGGATTTACTGGACACATAACAACAGATACAAAGATGAAACGATTGAGCTTACAGGCCCGTAAGACTTGCGGAACACGCAGACTTCAATAGTTCGTATGGCCCCCATGGCTGGCAATAACGGCCGCTACACGCCGCGGCACCAAACGAAAGAGGCTTTGGATGTGGGCGGTCCAGGCTGCTTCCGCACGTTGCCACAGTTCATCACGCGTAGCCGCGGGTGGTGCTTGCCAGGCTACTCGGTTGCCGATCAGCGACCAGATGTGTTCGATGGGCGACATATCGGGAGAACAGGCGGGCCACGGCAGCAGTGACACCTGGTGGGCCATGAAGAATTGTTGCAGGATGCGTGCCACGTGCGGGCGCGCATTTTCCTGTTGAAACGTGGCCACTGGCAGGTTCTGCAGGCAAGGGAGGATTACAGGCTCCAAAACGTCGGAGATGCAGCGGTGGCTGTTGAGTGTACCGGCGATGCGTACCAGAGGGTTGTGAGTGTCATATCCAATTTAACCCCAAACCATAACGCTAGGCAACGGACTGGTATGGCGATGCATAATGCAGGCGTCATACAGTCTCTCGCCGCGATGCCGACACACGCGGATCCGACCATCGTGGTGTTGCAGACAGAAGCGGGATTCGTCGGAGAAGACAATGTCGTGCCATTCCGTATTGCAGGTGCGGCGTTCAACGGCCCACTGCCGCCGTACTCGCCGGTGGTGCAACGTCAATGGTTATCGGAGCAATGGGCACCGTGCGACAAGTCCCCGTTCCTGCAGACGACGTCGAACGGTACGTGCTGACACAGGTTGTTGCGCAGGACACCCTAATTCCTGCACTAACGTTCGTAATGTGGCGGTGCAAGCCGTCAATGCCCGCCGCACAGCATTCCGGTCCTATCGTTCGGTGGTAATGCCGCGGCTGCGGCAATCGCTCACGTCGGTCCGTCCGTCCCTCCTGCACCCACCGAATCCATACTCGCCTCACTGTGCATGGATGTCGTCCCACACGGGCGCCGATGTCTCGGTACGATAAACCACTGTCGCGATAAGCCACTTCGCTCTCTGTAGAACTCCGAAACGTGCTGTAATGACTGCCGTATTCTGCGACAAGCCATCAGGAAGCTTCCCACGCACAGGTTCGGCAGCACAACACACTTCCACTACTTACACCATGCCTTCTGTGCACCCTTCTTATAGTGCTTCTCGGTGGCGTGCCGGGCGCACATGATTTGCATATGCTGTGCAATGCTAATCGTTTGCATGTCCTATCGAGGGCGACGCATGCTGCGAATTTCATACCAATCGCATGCTTCCTTCTTGATGTTGCATTTTAGGTGGCCAGCAGTGTGTATATATATATATATATATATATATATATATATATATATATATACATTGGGATGTAAGGTCAGGTGATGCGTAACATCACAGCCTCTCCTTGACAAATGTCAACCCCGCCTTCTCGTGGTGCATCCTGTTCCCACTAAAGGGGCTCTGACGACCGCCAATAGCGGTATAACTATACCATCGGGATTAGAGGAAATTCTATCCCACACTCACCAACCCGCTTGGCCAGCGTGGTGAGTTATGGCCAAACCCTCCAAAATGATTCCACAACTTAAATCTTGGCCCTCAGTCTCCGGCAGCTGGAATGTACCTGGCCAAGGCAGCGGCCAGTGCGACATGAAGGCAGAGGGTGCTAAGAATCCCCGGAGGACCGGACTAGGCTGCCATCTGATGCTGACCTTGGCTACGTACAATGGACGCTCCCTATCTTCTGATTCAAGGCTTCTTGAATTGGAAGAGGAACTACAAAGGATCAACTGGGACATCGTGGGGCTAAGTGAGGTAAGGAGAAAAGGAGAAGATCTCATCGAACTGAAAAGTGGACATCTCTTCTACTATCGTGGGACAGATACTGGCAGAACTAGTGGTGTTGGATTTATAATAAACAAGAAACTGAAGGATAAAGTTGTAGAAGTTGAAAGTTCCTCTGACAGAGCTGCACGACTTGTTATCCAACTCTCGAAAAGATACCAGGCTCAGATTATTCAAACTTATGCACCCACCACAAGTCATCCTGAAGAAGAAATCGAAGAATTTTATGAGGAAATTTGTCATCTAAATAATAAAGGTAAGCAGCACTTGAAAATAATTATGGGAGATTTCAATGCAAAAATAGGGCAACGGCAACAGAATGAAACTTCAGTAGGTAAATTCGGTCACGGCAACAGAAACCAGCGTGGAAATACTCTCGTTGAGTTTGGTAGAGGCAGAAGGGTTTTTCATCTTGAACTCCTTCTTCAAGAAAAAGCCACACAGGAAATGGACATGGAGACATCCAAATGGGACGACAAGTGAAATTGATTTTATTATGTGTAACAAAAAATTCGTCATAGAAGACTGCAGTGTGCTAAACAAGTTCAACACAGGTAGTGACCATAGATTGGTGAGATGTAAGATGCACCTCAACACTAAACTTGAACGTGGCAAGCTCATAAGACAAACAAAATCTATTGACATAACCAACCTTAAAAAACACCATAATACCTTCAAGTTGGAACTGAAGAACAGGTTCTCTGCTTTAGAAGGCCTAACATCAGAAGAAGTGGACATCTCTGAAGTAAACAGAAAAGTAACCAAAGCTCTTATGGAAACAGCAACAAAATTAGCTGGGTCTAAGAACAAGTTGCATGTAAACAAATTATTAGGAAAAACGAAAATGTTGATGCAAAAAAGAAGAGAGATGAGGACAACTAAAGAAGATGTGACTTCCAAAGTGGAATATATAGAGCTATGCAAGACAGTAAGAAAAAGTATCACTGAAGACGTAAGAAAAATTCAACTGTGAACTAGTGAGGAAAGCAATTGAAAACAACCAAAGCCTAAAGATAGCAAAGGGACATCTCAGTAAGGGAAGAAAACAGATTATGGCACTGAGAAAAGAAGATGGTTCTGTAACAAGAAATAGAGGCGAAATTTTGACAAGAGTGAAAGATTTCTACTCCAAATTATATGAAAGGGATGATACATGCACTCCAGACATCATGAAAGATACCAGTACCAGAGTTCCTCCAGTCCTTCCAGCAGAAGTTGCACATGCAATCAAGAACATGAAGCGGGGAAAAGCTCCAGGAGAAGATGGAATTACTGTAGACATCATACAAGAAGCAAGTGGAGAAATCGAAACAGTACTCGCCCAAATTTTCACTCGATGCCTTAATGAAGGAAAGATTCCTGAGGATTGGAACACCGCTACAATGATTCTGCTACATAAGAAAGGTGACATTGAGGATCTCGGAAACTACAGACCTATCAGCCTCCTATCAGTAGTTTATAAAATCTTCACTAAAGTTCTTTCACACCGCTTGAAGGTAACACTGGACATGGCTCAACCGAGAGAACAAGCTGGATTCAGGAGTGGCTACAGCACAATAGATCATATCCACGTGCTGAGAGAACTAATTGAAAGAGCGAGGGAATATGAACTTCCATTGTGCATGGCTTTTATCGATTATGAAAAAGCCTTTGATTCGGTGAAACCATCAGCAGTTACAATGGCTCTGAAAAACCTGCGGTATTGAAGATGCATACATTAATATTATTAATAACATCTATGAAAATGCAAGTGCAAAGATTCGGCTGTTTGAAAATACAACACACGTAAAAATTGGAAAGGGAGTGAGACAAGGTGACACCATATCTCCGAAGCTCTTTAATGCCACATTGGAGGGTGTTTTTCAGTCACTGAGCTGGGAAAACAAGGGGATAAAGATTAATGGAGATTATCTAACCCACCTTCGTTTTGCTGATGATGTAGTCATTTTTGCAACTACCCCATCAGAGCTGCAGAGTATGATCCAGGAACTTGCTGACAAGAGTAAAGAAGTGGGATTAAAAATGAACTTTCAGAAGACAAAAGTGATGTTCAATGCTTTTACAAGAAATGAAGATTTATCGATTGATGGAGAAAAGCTGGAGATAACAGACACGTACGTTTATCTTGGACAGCAGATATCAAGTGAGGGTCACATTGGTGAAGAAATTAATCGTCGTACAAAACTTGCCTGGAGAGCTTTTGGAAGAAACAGCATAATTTTCAAGAGCAATATGCCATTATGTCTTAAAAGAAAAGTGTTTGATCAATGCATCCTTCCAGTGCTTGCATATGGTGCAGAGACGTGGACCTTAACTAAAAGAGACATACAAAGGCTGCAGACAACTCAAAGAAGCATGGAGAGGTGCATACTTGGTGTAACCAGGAGAGATAAGAAGAGGAACTCGTGGATCCGAAAAATGACAAGAGTGGAAGACATCATGATCAGAGTTAAATCCCTGAAATGGCAATGGGCTGGACATACTGCCAGAAGGACAGATCATCGATGGACAGCCGAAATTTTAGATTGGATTCCAAGGGACAGGAAAAGACCCAGAAGAAGACCACATGGGAGATGGGTGGATGAAATTCGAAAGTATGCAGGGGTGACATGGAGGAGACTGGCACAAGACAGACCGTTGTGGAGGAAACTTGGGGAGACCTTCGTCCAGCAGTGGATTGATAATGGTTGACAATGATGATGATGATGATGATATATACATTATATTGACAAAAGTCACCGGACAACAATTCAAAAGCAAATGGGTGGATATGATGCGTTCTTAAGATGAACGGTACAGTTGCAAACGGTATAAAAAGAAGTATGCAGCTGACCGCGATCATATCGCACTGTGAGATTGAGTGAAAATGTCGCTGCTGGAGAGAACTGACTTTGAGAATGGAAAGATTGTTGGGTGTTATATTAGTGGGTTAGCCATAAGAGAAACCGAGAGGCGTTTAAACATACCCAAGTGAACTGTTTTGCATGTACTGAATACTTTGAAGTTATATGGCGCGCCTGAAGAAGCAGAACGTACCGGCCGACCAAGGAAAATCAGTGATAGAGGACATCAAAGCCTCAGGAGAGTCGTTACAGCTAATCGACGGAGTACTGCACTAGTCCTTAGTGTACAGGTGAGTAAAAATTATGGAACTTCGGCATGTACACGTACCATTCGCAGAGAATTTCATTCCATGGGTTACCGTGGTCGTGCGGCTGCTCATAAGCCTTTCATCTCCACTCGAAATGCTGCTCGTCGTTTAGCATGGTGTACAGAACATTTATCGTGGACAGTAGATCAATGGAAATGGGTCCTATGGACTGATAAATCCAGATACACGATCCATCAGTCTGATGGGCGTGTGTGTGTATGACAGCAGCCAGGGGAACTCTATTTACCTCAGTGTACTGTTCCTACGGTCTAGTTTGGAGCTGGCAGTGTACTCGTGTGGGGGTGTTTTTCGTGGTATGGTCTCGGTCCGTTGGTTATCATGGACAAACCTGTTAATCAGCACGTCTACCTCAATATTCTGGACAATTATGCCCTACCAACTCTGTGTAGCAATAGTATGGAACCGAGCCTTGTTGGTACCAGCAGGATAATGCACCGAGTTACGGCGTGGTTTGACGATAACTCCGTATCGTTTATTGACTCGCCAGCACAGAGCCCTGATCTTAATCCCACAGAGCACTTATGGAATGAATTAGAGCACCGCATAAGAAGTTTGGAACCAAGATCTACGACTAAGCAACAGTTAGCAGCAGCATTAGGTACTGAATGGAAACGCTTACCTATTGCTGTGTTCCAAAATCTTGTTGAAAGCATGTCTCGAAGGGTCAGTGCATCAATTAAGGCCAAAGGTGGACCGACACAGTACTAATGTATGTCAATAAATGCTATGTTGTGTTTCTTTTCTAGGTGTCCGGTGACGTTTGTCAATATAGTGTATATATTACATTACATTACATTACATTACATATCACTAAGCTTTTCTCTGAGATTCAGAGGTTAGCTCCACAAAGAAATTCAAACGACCAGATAGTTTTTACTTACTATTGCCGTATAAAATGTATCCATTTACAGCGATCTTGACATACAACTCAGGCTTTACTGATACCCATCACACGCCGTACACAAGATATTTTATACTTCATACACATAATCTTTTGCTCTTGCAGACATTCCTGAGTCTGATTCTCCCATGACATCCTTGGCCTTCCTCTGCCTTTCCTTCCTGCCACTTGAGCTAAAAAGATTTTCTTAGAAAGCATCTCATCACTCATTCTTTCAACATGGTCAAACCACAGAAGTATATTAGTCTCCACATTGCTAACAACATTTTGCTTCACATTACACAACTGCAACGCATCTCTTTATTCCTCACACAATCAGAACGTGTCTTGCCACATATATACACTGGCGTGCAAAAATTAAGGACGAGACGGTTTTTCGAATGCAACGTCGTTCAGCAGTTCTCCACGTCGACTCAAATCATACCATAAGATCCCCAATATGTAAGAATATGGGACAAGTGAGCAAAACCATCCAAACAAGGAATCCAAAGGGTACAAAGACACTTCATTGAAAAGGTAGCTTCGAGCACAACTGGACAGAAGACAGAAACGTCCATGTGACAGGCGGTTGCCAAGAAAAATCTAGTCTTTAGTAGGGGATATGATCACACCTGACTGCGTTGCAGGATTTACAATGTCTGTCCATACTGAGGACGAGGTTGTCAAGGAGCTGTTGACGCATCGCGGCCCATTCCTCTTGTAGCACCAATCGCAGCTGCAGAATCGTTGCTGGCTGCTAGTGACGTATTGCCAAGCGTCTCCCGAGAAGATCCCACACGTGTTCGATTGGATTTAGGCCCGGGGACCCTGCTGGTCAATCCATTTGTTGAATATTTTCACTCTCTAACAGTTCTGCGACAGCCACTGTACGATGAGGTGTAACGTTCTCGTCCATGAAGAGGAACTCAGGACCCACAGCACCTCTAAACAGACGCACGTGAGACAGGAGAACTTCGGTACAATAGCGGACACCAGTGACTGAACCTCCTTAGAAGATATGGAGGTCAGTACGGCTACCAAGCATGATACCGCCCCAAACGAGATCTCCGCCACCTCCACACCGGTTCCTTTCGATGATGTTGGAGGTGTGATTGCGTGTTCCCTGCTCTCTCCAGATGTGTATACGTCCAGAATCGTTCGTCAGACTAAATCGGCTCTCACCCGTAAAGATAACTCGACCCCATTGCTGATGTGTCCAGTTCTTGTGTTCCTGGCACCACAGAAACCACTGTTTCCGATGAGCAGGCGTTAATGGCACACACCGTACTGGTCGTCGCGCAAATAGACCACCTTTGTGCAGCCTCCTGGCCACGGTAAAACGCGATAACGGACATCTAGTTGACTGTTGCATGTGCCTTGCGATTTCTCCCGCTATCTGCCGTCTGTCTCTTCTCGCCTGTAGAGATACCGGTCGTCCGCCGGTATCTCTACAGGCGAGGTTGCTCGTGGACGACCGAGAGTTTAGCACTGGTCGTCCGCCGCCGTGTTTGTTCGTGGACGACTACTGCTAAACTCTCGGGCAGCTGTTCCTGTCATTTGAAATTCTCTCCAAGCTCGTGAAACGATGCTGTGAGCGATCCAGAACTCCTCGGCCACACTAGTCACACTTCAAAATTCTTCCAACTTCCCAATGACGGGACCTCGGGTAAAGTCATCCAGATGTCGTCTACTGGATTGCCTGTTGGCCATATCACACGGTGGCAGGGACTCGACGTCCTTCAAACCGATGTAAATCGTGCAATAGCTTTCACCGAATTGCTGAGCGTTCACCGCCCGTGTGCTTTATACCTTTCCGGCACTCCCCCAGTGTATATACAGGGTGATTCAAAAGATTTTGACAAACTAAAGGAACCTATAGAGGGGTCGTAATATAGCAACTTCCGAATACGAACTTAATCCAGAGTCAGTACCAGTCTTTGAATGTAAGGAACCACATTCCAGACAACATACCAATGAAATAATTTTAATTTAAGCAGAATTTCATGAGTAAACAAAGATTACATGCACTTACTTAATGTATTACAAAAGGTGTTCGAATTGACGACCAGCACATGTCATGCAGGCATTGCGTCGTCGAAGGAAACTTTGGTGCACTCTCTCAAATACCCCAGGCATCTCTGGAACCACTTATATGCTGCAAGTATTCTGGATAAAAGTGTTTCTACGTCGTCCATCAGTTTCTCGTAAACGAGACATTTGATTTGCTTCCAAAAGAAGTAATCAAGGGGCCTCAAATTACAGGTGCTAGCTGGCCATGTAACCAGATCCCCTCTTCCGATCCAATGTCCGTGTTATGCACAATTCAGGAATTCCAGCACAAGGCGAGGAAAGTATACTCACCCTCCTCACCATCCATCGTGTTTGCATCCATATTTGCTGACGCACGATAAGTGTCACGTCTTCTAACAGCTTGGGAACAGTTTCTTTCAAAAATATTTTACAATTCCGCCCATTGATAGGTGGTTGTGGTAGGTAATGCCCGATCAAGTGATCAGTGTTGGTACCTGCTCCTACGTTCTCTGCAAACCTCTCTTGGTGGTGTGTATGAATGTAGTCTTGGGATGCAAACCTCTCTTGGTGGTGGTGTATGAATGTAGTCTTGGGATGCAAACCTGTCTTGGTGGTGGTGTGTATGAATGTAGTCTTAAGATGCAAACCTCTCTTGGTGGTGGTGTGTATGAATGTAGTCTTGGGATGCAAACATCTGTTGGTGGTGGTGTGCATGAATGTAGTCTTGGGATGCAATCCTCTCTTGGTGGTGGTGTGCATGAATGTAGTCTTCGAATGTAGTCTTGGAATTGTATTTCGCCCAAATATGGCTGTTACGGAAATTGCAGATGCCATCTCTGGTAAACAGTGCAGTTCTTTACATTCGAAAGCTTGCACTGAATCAGGATTACTTCGTTACTTCGGAAAACACAGGTTCCAATTCGAAAGTTCCTGTATCCCAATCCCTCTATAAGTTCCTTCAGTTCGTCAATAATCTTTTGAATCCCCTTGTACATGCTGCATTTATATTCGAATATATACTGTTTCTCTGTCGTCAATGTTTACACATTCGAGGACAGGACAAAAGCAAATGTTCTAACAAAAAACGGAACTTTTGGGAATTTTTGTCAGCTGCGTTTCAAAGACAAAAGTGAATTCAGAGAAATGCATATATCAAGGGTGTTCCTCTTTCAGTGCCCAAATTCCCTGAGATAATTTTAATCGTTCATTTCAATGTCATTAAATCAATTTTTAAATAAACTGTAAAACTCCTGTTGTTATATTATTGTTGATGAAACAACAGGCAACATTACTAAAGTGTAGGTTCCTGTTCCTATTGATTTAACTTCAAATTCATAAGACAAAGGTATAATTGTTAAAAAACGTTTTAGGGATTTTTAGAGTGCACTGTAACTACAAAAGATCTATAATATAATTGTATTTGAAAGTAGGGACATTTCAGATAGAAATAGGTCTGTGTATCCAACATGTGACAAGACAAGCTACAGATATGAGTAGCTGTTGTAATGGTGAAAAAGGTTTACCATTTTTAACACGATGGACGAAGAGCATTATATTTTAACTGTCATGCTCTCTTATTAGATTTAGCAGTTACACATAAATTTTTAGCGCTCTGAATGTTTTATGCATGTTTTAGGGTTTTGAATACGGCAAAGAGCTAAACAATGCTTATTAATAGTTTCCAGTTTGTTTAATCTGATTCCTTTTTGGTTTGGGAGTTTAATGTCCACCATGCGTAACTCTTAGGGCTGTAAACAGTTTCCCCGCCCTTAATTTGGGGCCATTGGTTCCCTGCAGGGGACAGAGTCAACGCCATCAGTCAAGCGCCCCACCCATGGCTCATTCGGAGCATGAACAATGTCGGACAATTGGTCAGCACCCAGCGCTTCCGACCACTGAGCCATTGGACGTCCATGGTTTTACTAAAATGCTAAATACATTGAAGGAAATTTAGATAGAAACGAAAACCTAACGGCCGAAGTAAGGTCGGTAAAATCCTTATCAAAATTTCTCCGGATTGTCAGACATCGAGCTTTTGAAGCCGTACAGGAGTTGCTGCCTGGTATTGTTCATGGACGTCAGGAAGTTGCAAACGATCACAAGACACTCAAATGAAATTCGGAAGCTAGTGGGCTGTTGTTATCAGCCATAGCGAATTTCCAGTTCATTTTCTCTTTAAATGTTTTGCATCAGATTTTGAACACAACCGATTTGATATCCAAATATTTGTCTCCCACACTTGATACTATCATACATTTTTCTTACACAAAGCGGAACATCTCATTGACCGTTTGTTTGAGAATACACAACATAGTCGTTTTGATAGAATATAAAAAGAAACGCAAAATCTCATTTCAGATTTAGTGCAATTAAAGAGGTAAATTTTCCAAAGAATTCTGCTCTTCTTAAGCGAATCGATTACAGAAAAATAGATAGTCAATTTTTTCCTCAGTTAAAAATGTTATCGAATTAATATATGCTCTTGGAAACAATTTAAAAATTCGTTTGTCGTTAAAAGGATCTCATTAGAACAAAACAAATTGTTTCGTATCTTTTAAACATTTCTAAGAAAAAGAATGAAGATAGCATCAAAACTTTCAGCATTTCTGCAAAACTGGTAGACGACACTTTCCCTGAGCAAATTCAAATATACCATGATTGCAGAAAAATATTTTAAAGAATCAGAAATTTCACTTCAATGCTTGTTTCTTTCCATAAAGCCTCCCTTAAAGTAACATTACCGACAGTCTGGGAGCTTTTCAAAGTCATTCCTTGCTTAACTTTGATGACGGCATCATTTAAACGTAATTTCTTCACTAGACGTCGTTTTAAATATTATTTGCGTAGCACTGCATGTGAAGGTACATTGAGTAGGTTTGCACTACTGACAACTGAAAACAAGTTAGTAAAATCATGCCATGCATTGAAATGATACGCTTTCCAACATACCAGAAATCATTACTCAGGTTATGAGGATAATGGCTGCAGAATAAATCTCGCTTCTATGACCTGACCTTTGACCCCATTTCAATGACATTCAACAGAACCGGTAAAGTATACTTCTGAAACAACATGATAAAGTTTTGTCTCAGTCGAAGCATTTTTACGTAAGTTACAACGCATAAGGATGATGGAATGGATCCCGATCCTATGTCCTGATATTTAACCCTATTTCGCCCATTTTCAATACGGTTTGTTCCCAAGTGGTTCCCTACCACATACTAACATTTCATCGAAATCGATCCATATTTACGCACGTTATGACGCATAAGAGCAATGGAATGCATCCCGCTCCTATGTCCTGACCTATGACCCCAATTCGCCCATTTTCAATAGGGTTTGTTCCCAGATGGTCCCCTAATACATACTAAACTTTCATTGAAATCGAACCATATGTTCGAAAGTTATGACGCATAAGAGCAATGGAATGGACCCCGCTTCTATGTCGCGACCTTTGACCCCATTTCGCCCATTTTCAATAGGGTTCGTCCCCAGGGGATCCCCTATCATATACTAAGATTTTATCGAAATCGAACCATTTTTACGCGAGTTATCGTGCGGACGGACGGACAGACAAACGGACAGACGGACAAAGCTGGAGCATATACGCTTCTTCAACCTACGGTTGGAAAGCGTAAAAAAGGAATACCTCTGTTACTCATTTCCAAAGCACAACTGGGAAAACTAGTGGGAAATTTGCTTTTCTTTGGGGAAGCCGCAGATTTAGGAAATTTTGGGCGAGAAAGCTGGTTGAATGTTGTTTGTTGCCGAACATTTTTCGTAAGTATTTTTGATTTCATGTTGGTGAAAATCGGAACTCAGATAAAATGTAAAATAAAAAAGCATTTAAAAACTCTAATTAGGAAGCAACGAAAGGAAAATTAGCAATCACTTGACATTTACAATGAAGTAGAAATGTCAACACAATAACGAAATCTTGCTGATCTTTCTATAAAAAAATTGCTCAAACTGGACTCTAACATCAATCATGTTTATTTCATTGAGTAAGTGCAAATCGGTCCAGTTCGCAGTTCAGATGGTGTACACAATTCAAAGAAGATTTCTAAGGAAACTTGATCACATGACTTTTTTCAACTCAAAGTTTGGATCCGCCTCTGGTACTTGCCCAGTACCAAGCCTTGATTTTCGATTGCGCTGTATCTGTGAAATAAACAGTATTTTCTATGTAACGGAAACTACGACTTCTCATTGATGTTGGAGAACTATATTTAATCTTTTATTTAGGAATGCGTAAACGAATTTTTATATAGAATTAGAGAACAAAAATATTTGCACTAATAACATTTCTAATTTGTGATCAACATTAATTATAAACTGTAAACTTATAGTGATACCATGTTTTTATTTCTGAACTGAACAAGCGCTTAGAATCCACTAGCAAAAATTCCAGCATTAATTTGTTTTACTACAGGGCTACATCGTGTCTCTTTTTAAAGCAATTGCAAAGCACACACACACACACACACACATACTTATATAAAACTGACAGGGACGCCAAGTTGTAAAGTCTCTTCTGTCCTTTCCTCTCTATCCACGCCTGAGAGTTTCTTTCTTGATCAGGTGGAAAACCGCCTTTGAAAATATGATGCTGTATTGGAGTTTTTCTGAAGGGAACACATAAAATCTCACGTTTCCCATGTTTGCACTTTGTATTATGTTACCATTTATGTGCTGCTATCTAGTTTGTGTAACTGGAACCTGAAAAAAGAAATTTTCTTGAGGCGAATTCTACCCATCTAGCACTTTCAACGGGGAACTTACTGTGGACATCTGTGGCTAGAAGAAAAAGAGTAATTACATGTGAACCATACTCTGAGCCAATGTTTAGGAAAAGCTACTTTACCAGTGCAGTCCAGTTCTGGGAGAATTTAACAGTTTTCGGTGAAAGTATCATTTTAAATATTCTGACTATTTTTCGTAAATTATGTGCTTCTTTTTCAGTTTCTTCGAACTTTTAGCGGAATTAATAAACACTTCTTTAGTGAAACATGGTGAATTCGTAGCCTGCAAATGAAGTCATTCTTACTTTTTATTGATCCACTTTTTCACTTATTTTAGGTTTGTAAATCGATACGCCTCTGTGAACGTTGATTATGGAGGACTCAGGATTCCTGAAAGAATGCAAGTTCAGGCACCTGTACATCTATTGCAACATGATCCTGAATTTTGGCCTGATCCAGAAACCTTTGATCCGGAAAGGTAAGATTTCGTTGAACACAAGTTTTTAAAATCAAACGTATTTTAACTTTAAAAAAAAAATCATTTCATATTGTGTACTGATCCCTTAAAGTACCGTTAGCTCACTACGTTTAAGACTTTTACCAAAGGACATAATCAGTACTCAGAAAAATTAAAAATATTTTTTTATTTACCAGTTTATGTGTTCAGCTTTCAAGAAGATTGACTTCGGTCGTCGTTGTTGAGTCCCAGAAACACGTATGTTGGATGGAAAAGAAAGGCAAAACATTCGTTACAACAAGAGTAAAGTACAGGGTGTCCATAAGGTCTTTCGCACATTCCAAAAATTAATATAAAATAATCTATGTGAGTTAAAACAAAATGGTTGGCAACGTAATATAGCAACACTCATAAAGTTTCTTTTCTGTTCTTTAGGTGAGCGCTACTACTGAATAAGAGGAATATTCATCGCTAATGGCTTCCACGGAAGAAAACTCGGCGTGCGTGTTGTGGTTCCATGAGATCAAATCGGCGGTTACTGTTCAGCGTCATTTCAGAAAAGAGTACAGACGATCCCCACGGGACCAAAAAAGCATAAAAGCTTGACATGAAAAGTTTAAAGCGACGGGTAGTGTTGGTGATCTACCCCGAGCAGGCCGACCACCGGTTACACAAGAGGCAGCTGGAGCTGTTCAGGAGACATTTCGGCGAAGCCCCAGGAAATCCATTCATCGTGCTTTACTAGAAATTTGGATTTCCAGTGCCACAGATCACAAAATGTCATACAAACATCTTCATCTGGGTGCTTATAAGGTACAGATCGTTCAAGCTCTTCAGCCTGATGACCGGCCTCGCCGTGCTGCATTTGCGACGGAGATGTTGCAGCGCATAGCTCATAATAGTAATTGTCTTCACCGTGTCTATTTCTCAGATGAAGCCAGATTACACGTCTCTCGTACAGTAAATAGGAACAAAATGTGCGATTCTGGGGATCAGAAAATCCCCATTATATCATCGAACAATAGAGGACTAGCCCGAAAGTGACGTATGGAGTGGCCTGATTCATGACAGAATCATCGGACCCTTCTTTTTTACAGAGCCCACGGTAATATGTAACTTGTACTTAGACATGCTAGGACTTTTTGCAGAACCTCAGTTGCATGCACTCCAACCTTCGGTTATTTTCCAACAAGACTGTGCCCCACCATATTGGTCAATAGTGGTTCGTGAGTTTCTGAATGCCACATTTCCAGAGAGATGTATTGGCCGCGACGGTCCCATGACATGGCCACTTCGATCGCCCGACATAACCCCTGTAGACTTTTTCCTGTGATGTTATGTGAAAGACCAAGTTTACTCTAGCAGTGTTCCGGATGTCGATACGTTGAAGAGCAGAATAACGGACGTCATTGGTTCTGTCTTTGCTGAGATGCTAAACAAAACGAGACGTAAAATCGAATATCGCTAAGATGTCCTCCGAGCAACAAATGTCACATGTGTTGAAGTATACTGACGCTGGAAAAAAACCTTACTTGTGCACCATCATTGTCGTGCAGTCTTTTTCTTGTTCTTGTAATACATGTTTTTATATTAATTTTTGTAGTGTGGGAAATACTTTATTGTATATTATTCTGAGATTAAACTTAAAGAGTGCATGAGCGTTTCTTCCTTTGTTTTAAATTCCATGTATAGCAGTTCATTGGATCAATTTATTGCAATGAATGGCCTTCAAGTTTTTTTTTTGTAAATAACTGGCTTGAACCAACCAGCTGAGTACAGTAAATCTCTTTTACTGTCGTTATTCGTTATTGGCGTTCACAGCTACTTACGGGATTTTTCCACGATCTAGTTATAAAATTTTTTAAGCTCTATGTGAATTTTCGAAGCTAAAACAGGCGTGTTTGCAATTATTATAGGGGAACAGAACTTGGACACTATTAAAGCGTCTTCTGTATTTGAAGTGATAAATAACATGGACAGTTTAATTAAACGCATGACCGGAGGAATTTCGGTGTAGGAAAAATGAAGAGCTTTACTACAACTCTTTCATCACAACACATATTCACATTCACTCAACCATTTTCACACAGCAACGATTAATAATCTCTGGTGGGCAGTGCTTTTCATTTCTATTCAAATCACTGCACTGCTGCTGAAAGGTAAAATCAACAACCACATCGAATTTGTTGTCTGCGATCTTTATTTGTGATCACAGAGAATTACAGTGTATATCTACTCTATTAGATATACTGTTATAATATGTTCATCAAAGGAACTCGCAGAGTCAATGTAGTTTTTTAAATAAAATAAAATCCTGATTTTTCAGTGCTGTCCGAAGTCTCATTTAATTTTGACGATTTTCATAGAGTAAACAATGAGCATACACCATTAAGGAAAACGTATCTCTTGATTGTTCGATACATTAAGACAGAATACCTCATGTGTTGGCCTGATCTTGCCACTAAGAAAGGCAGGGGGAAATTTAAAACAATTTACCTACTACGAGAAATTTTAAATAGCCATTCATATTTGCTCACATTTATGCATTTATGCAGAGTGTACTTGTGTTTTGTTTCTTATTTCTGTTTACAATCCGCCCTGTTGTGTTTTTAATGAATAAAAACATGAAAATATATAACATATTTTGCAGATATATAATTATTTTCTTTGTTTCTGTTAAAGTTCGGCACTATCCGATGCCCTCGCAATCTCTATTAGGTCGGATAATCAAGATTTTACTGCAACTCTTCAATCAGAAGAACTGAAACTAAGACAAACTGGCATCCATTTATAGCCTGACGAAAACCACAAAATGTGGTTTTCCCTTACTAAATCGTAAGAATATGAAACCTTTTGAGGTTAATCTTTCCAAGACAAAGACGTTTCCTTGATTTTGGGTAAAGCTGGGATAAGTCCTGTCCCCACACGCTTTCATATACACTATATGATCAAAAGTATTCGGACATACCTTTTGAACAGTGAATTATACCATATGCGCTACAGCCACGGCCCATACAGGTATAAAAAGACGCACGTCTGCTAGCTAACAACATAGACAAGAATGAACAGTATAATGGCCGTGCGGCCGAGCTCAGCGACTTTCACTGTGGCACGGTCATGGGATGCCATCTGAGCAACGAGTCAATTCGGGAAATTTCTACCCTACTTCTGCTGCTCCAATCAACTCTAAGTGATGTTATTGTGAAGTGGACATGCCTAGAAGAAACAGCAACGCAATCGATACCTGATAGGACACGTAAAATGACAGATCGTAACCACCGAGTGCTGAAGTATGTGGTGCGGTAAAATCTCTAGTCCTCGGTTTCAGCACTCACCACCGAATTCCAAGATGCCTCTGGAATGAACACCAAGCGCCCGTTGGAGGGGTGTAAACTCCTCGCCAGTAAACTTTGAAGGGGTGAAAACACGTTCTCTGAAGTGGTGATTCACGCTTCACCATCCGGCAGTTCGTCGGATGAGTCTATGTGTAGAGGATGACACGTTAACGTTGGTTGCCAGACTGTGCTGTGCCAACTGTGAAGTTTGGTGTATGAGGCACCAAGCTCTGGGGCCGCCATTGTTTGGGATGGGCTATAACGAAGTGAATTTCTCCGTCATTTCTGTCCACGGCAGGATTCGAACCCGGATCCCCTCATTCCGGAATAAGTTGCTCTACCAATTGAGCTACGTGGACGTTTTTTTCTGATTCCTCTCTGCCTTTATGTCGTGTGCGTCCTTCTGGCAGGTACGTCACATCTCCTAGTACGTTACATCATCTCCCCTTCATTTTTTTTTCCGAAGTGCTGGAGAAGGGATTCTCTTATTTTTCCTATCTCGCGGTGTGGAAATAACATCACACCAATGCGAGATTTTGAACGGTCGGGTCATCCGAATAGTTCGGGCGCCATTATAACGAAGTGAATTTCTCCGTTATTTCTGTCCACGCCAGGATTCGAACCCGGATCCCCTCATTCCGGAATAAGTTGCTCTACCAATTGAGCTACGCGGACGTTTTTTTCTGATTCCTATCTGCCTTTATGTATTGTGCGTCCTTCTGGCAGGTACGTCACATCTCCTAGTACGTTACAGGGCAACCTAGTTCCAGTGCCCATGAATCTTAATGCTATGGCCTATAATGATCCCGGTGATTCTGCGCTCCCAACATTAGGACAACAGTGCGATGAAGGCCCTTTCCTTTACCAAAACCACAATGCCGTATTCCACAAAGCGAGGTCAGTGCAGGAATGGTTTGATAGAATGGGTGTGGAAGAATTTGACTGGCCTGAACAGAGCCCCGATCTCAATCCCTGGAACACCCTTCGGATGAATTGGAACGCCGACTTTGTGCCAGGCCGAACTTTCCTATAACGGTGACCGACCTGATTAATGCTCTTGTGGCAGAATGGAAGGCACTTCCCGCAGCAGTTTACCAAAATCTAGTGAAAAGTCTACCCAGCAGAGTGGAGGCTGTGATAGCAGCAAATGGTGAACCAACTCGATATAAATTCCTTTTCTATTACAGGGAATTTGTGGATAGACACAAGTATCCGGATACTTTTGACCAAATAATGTATGCTTGATTCACACACAATGATTAACCGTCATGTTCTTATCTTAATTAAATTTAGGAACAGAATCTCTAAGACCGAGAGCTTATATTGTGCATTAAAGTTTCCATATGATTGAAAGGTTATTAATCAGTGACTGTGAATTTCACAGACTAAGGTCGATTTCATGTAGTTCAAAATCCTTACGCACGGCTCTTAGAAGTTTTTTGGGGGGGCGAGGGCAACGACCACCATGAGCAACTCAATCGGCTATAAAAAACAACAACGCTCGTCCCGAATTTGGGGTCACTGCTTCCAGGGAATGGAGAAAACCAGTGCCCTAAAGCAAACACACCATCCATTTTTCAGGTAGGGGTGTCATTAAATTTAAACCTCAAAAAACGAAAAAGGAACTGAACTTTGCTTCTTCCTCCTAGAAAGCACATTTGATTCTCTAACTGCTCTAATGTTAACATAAGTTCAATTTGTTTTTGCTCACATTAAACTTTCTTATTACACACTTTCCGTCGAAGTTCATGTTTTTTCCATTTTTTATCTTCTGATGATTATCATGATTTCAATTATTTCTAACTGAACAGTTTGATGATAATTGTTTTGTTGCAGCTACATTAAAAATTATTTGTATATTCGTAGCGAAATGTTAAAAATACTTTGTTCTATGTCTGTTACTCCTTTCGTCATTGTTCGCTAAATTAGTAATATGTGCTTGATAAAACTCTTCCTGCACAGGTTCAACGTAAAACCAAATTCTGACGGCATTACTTACCTTCCTTTCGGGATTGGTCCCCGAAACTGCCTGGGAATGAGATTCGCTCAAATGGAAGCAAAACTTGCCTTAGCTAATATGATTTACAACTTTAGACTAGAAATCGGTTCATCTCAGCAAGTAAGTAAAATTGCTTAGCCACGGTAATTTTAATGTCGGAAAGGAGTATGACAGCATGGCTCTATTCCTTGTATTAATATGTGGAGTGTGTCGACATTCGGTCACAGTCGTTACACAGAATTTTCGAAATGTCCTTTTTTCGCATGAAATTTTCACCATTGATTTTCCGCGAATGACTGTGCGATCCCTTTTAATGTTTCAATTTTTCATCGCATCACTCTCTCTCTCTCTCGCCGTAATATTTGACGTGAACGGCATTTCGCAGCAACGAGGCATTTAAGACTGTCTATATTGAACGTTCTATAGCCTTCAAAGGTTAGCAACAGGAGCATAGATAGACCTCAACTGGAATAAAATGTTTCTACAGTTGCTTCAGGTTATTCACTTTCTCTTTCCCGAGGAAATAATGACAAATATTTTAATACTTACTAAATGAACAAAATAAAGATGACGATAGGAGATTTCAACAGATTCCCTGTGCTAATGAAACTAATCTATAACTGAAAGCACGTGTTGCAAAAAATGTTGAATTAATGTATGAATCAGTTATTTTGGAATTAATAAATTGAAGAAGGCATAAATCTAAACCTGACTGAATACAATAATTAAATTGGAACATCCCTGGAAAAATTCCGGAGAGTTTTGAGTGAAGAATTTATGCTGATTCCTGTTAAATTAATAAGAAATATCAAGAACGTTCACCACATGAACTGTGATAGAAGCTAAAGGTGAACTTACTCCTAACTAAAGGCTTAATGTTTACAACTTTTTCTGTATATTTTTTGGTTGTTCTAATACCTTTAGAAATAGAATGTGTACACACTCAACAAAAAATAATGACCGCTTGCCTAATAGAGGGAAGTTATCTTGGGCACACACAGTTTTTTTTTTTTTAGTTTTTTTTTTTTTTTGTGGAATGGACTCCATCAGATGTCTGACACATACGGAACGATGTCCTGCCACGTAGACTACAGAACAACAGAAAATGGAGCATCGGGGGACAGTTGGGAATCATCACCTGGGAGTTCGTTTCCAACTGTTCCAAAGGCGTTTCAGGGGATTCAAGGCTGGCGAGTCGGCATGCCAAGACAGGACACAAAAAATACCAGAATGTTCTTATATTTGCTTCGGGCACGTTGAAAGAGTACATTGCCTGTAGGAGCACATCACCCTTAGCTGAAAACATGACTCTCTGAAATTAGAAAGAATGTGCAGCAATCATGTGCTGATAGTTTCATCATTCAGGTGGCTTTGGATAGGCAGTAAAGAGTCCTAAGAATCCTAACAGCAGACTCCCCATACCATAACGTTACCACTACCTACTTGGAGTGTCGCAGAGTTCGTAGTATCATTCTGTTTCTTATCAAATGATATGTATGGCGTTGGCGTGGTGCAAAAGTTATCTTAAATCATCAGACCTTTTGCCACTGATAACTTTTCAGTTTCGGTGTTCTTGGCAGCAAATAGCCGCATTTGTTGTGTCTAGCAGTGGGAACAAAATGGAAACTGGGGCTTTGGTATCAGAACCCCGAATTCTGTAAAGTACAACGTAGTGCCTGGGTGGAAATTGTTCACGCTGGCTGTTGTGGGCACGTTTTATCTCTTCCATTCGATTATCCCCTCGTGCTTTTATTCCCAGTTTACAGCCCAATGCAAGTGTACGCTGTTATTTTCTCACTCCGGGAACACTTTTGATCCCCCATTGAATTAAACATGATATTTTAGAAATCGATGCACCGAAGCTCTGGCCACTAGCGATAATCCTTCTCTGAAGTACCTTCAAATTACCCATTTGCTGTTTCCTTCCACAAATTTTCCACGCAGCTTCAACAGTCTCCACTGCCTTGTGCTGCAACACATACAATTGAATGATTTTATTATTCATTCTCTCTCAGTGAAATTGGACGGAGAGGTATGGGAGACATAATTTTGTTCTAACTTGTAATTAAAATCGGATTTTTGAAATCTTAATTGCATAAATAGTTAAATCGGATTTTTGTGTCTTAATTGTATTTCATACCATAATATCTGATTTTGTGTTGGTGAAGTCCTGTTAGTATCTCTGTCACAGCAGATATGCCGTGTCGACTTTGTCGTTCTTGTTTGTTGCGGCACTTCTACGGACAGAATGTCAAAAATCACTGACATGGGTAGAGGCATACAGCGCACTGAACCAAACATGACAATTATGTTGCATTCCGGTCTGCAATCAAGCACAAAATAAAGCTCAATACCAAGCTACTGATGGGAAAGAACACGTACAGACAAGAGTGAATATTAGAAACTTAAAAAGATAAGAGGTATACATTCGTTGCAATGTGGACTCATAATTCCCGTTCCTGACTTCACGTTTCCGACTGTTCGTGAATTGGTTAAAAAACTATGTCAAATAACGTATTTTGCCAGTTTCGTAATTATACGGAACTTGGTTCAAAACAGTTTGGTCTTTGTGAATATGGGAAAGATCTGGTAACAACAACGACAAGGAATTTATACAAGTATACTTCTGCGTATCAGGGCAAATAAAATTTATATTCGTAATCACAGACAAGGAAAATAGTTTTTATTTCTGAATATAACGGGATCTTTGGGTGTTTTGTAAAAATAATGAAGACTTGGATGAAATTAATTTATGATTTTTGATCATAACGGGATATGGGGTTAAAAACAACTTCATATTTCTGAACATCAGGTTTCTCTATCACACCCCAGGTTTAAGTAAAAAAGCTTATTTTTATTTTTCGCTGGTTTAATGGCCTCCATGAGCAGATAAAGCATTACCTATAATTTAGAGTCACTCATTATTATTTTGGAGCCACGAGTTCCAGGGAAGGGAGAAAGCCTTCTCCGGAAGAATAAACACAGTGACCATGTCTTATCTTGGGATTCGATCCCGGAGGCAGCAGCACAAGAAGTGCTCTAGACTACTCGGTTATTAGGTGGCAAAACCTTTACCATGGTGACCTGGGCGGGAAACCTTATTAAATGAACAGAGCGGAGACATGAGTATAAAGCAGTTTTCTGTTCTTGAGCATAACAGAGACGTGAAAAAAATTAATCATTTGGAAATATAGCAGTACCCATTCAAAAAACATTTTATGTATTTGTGAGTGCAAGAAATGTCCAAGGAAAACCAATTTTGTGTTTGCGATTTTTTTTCGAATATAACAGGATAATGAAAGATAGGTAATATGATACAGGAATTTATCGAAATAAATGGAACATCGACTGCAACTGGAGTCCATGTAATGGACATATCACAAGAACGACATCACCCGCGATGCGAGGTATATAAAGAGGTGCAGTACGATGTCGGCTATCACATAGCAGTACCACAGTCGCAGGTGAAACAGCTGTTGTGGAGTAGTTCTCTACACTGTCAAATCTCAGTGACCTTACATGAACACGTGTCCTGCAGGAGCTTCAGTTACTAGAACGGCAGAAACAATACGTGTAACACGAGGAAATGTATCGGAGATATGTTCACCTATCAAAAGAAACACGGCGTGGCTCTAAATGTGAAAATTGCGGACGCCATACGAAGATGTCAGATAAAGATAGGTGAACGTTGGCACGGATTGTACAACGGAAGTACAAGACCATGACCCCGTAAACAGCAGCTGAGTAAACACCTGTCGGAAAGATTCCGTTTCCATGATAACAGTTCTTCGGGAACTTCATCTTGTCGGCATTTATGGGCATGCTGCAATACACAAATGTCTGATTACTAACATCAACGCAACAAAACGTGTAAGGTCGTGCAAATCAAATAAAAACTGGGATGCTAAAGACTGGCAACGTGTCATCTAGTCTGAAATACATCGATGAGTCATTTCATTATGACCAGCCCTAGCCTAGAGAAATGAGCGCGCCTGAAGACCGAACAGTGGCACAGGTGAATTTTTTTTTTTTTTTTTTTTTTTTTGATTGGAGGTTTAACGACCGCCGTGAGCAACTCAATGGGCTATAAGCAGTCGCCCGTCCCTAATTTAGGGTCACTGGTTCCAGGGAAGGGAGAGAACCAGTGTCGTAAGACAAACACAACATCCATGCCTCACCGGGATTCGAACCCGGACCCCTTACGGACGAATGATCAGAGACCAACGCCTTAGACCACTGCGCCACCGGGGCGGCTGGCACAGGTGAAGTTCACAGAGCAGTATATATCCGATCCGATGACCAGCTTTCGGTCAGTAGAGTGTTCGTAGTCAGAATGGGAAAAGCTGCCGATTTATCAGAGTTTGTTAAAGGCCAAATTGCGATGGCACAGCGCCTAGGAACTACGATCTCGGAAACGGCATGATTTGTGGGTTGTTCACGTGCCGCTGGTGTGAGAGCGTATCACATGTGGTGCACAGATTGCCAAACGACAAACCGTCGTCCAGCCTTGGGTTGTCCGCAGCTCATTGATGCCAAAGAGGAGCGGAGACTGTCACCCATTGTTCCGAGCAACTGCAGGGCCACAGTGCTTCAAATTACCCACATCTACAACAGTGGTGATCAGGGCAATGTGTCACAGCACACAGTTCATCGCAGCCTTTTGCGCATGGGCCTGCGTAGCCGAAGAAGCAGCCGGGTCCACATGCTCACTGCACGTCATCGCCAACAACGCATGAAATGGGCCCAAGATCATCGAGGTTGAACCATGGATGTTTGGAAGAAAGTGGCCTGGTCTGACGAATCAAGATTTCTGGTGCATCACGTAGACGTCCGATCGCGGATACGCCGATTACCAACGGAGGCTATGGCACCTAGATGCACTGTTGGGCGGGAAAAGGCCGGCGATGTTTTCTTGAGACACTTTAGGCCCCATTATCCCAATAGCACAATCCCTGACATCTATCAGGTATCTGAACATCGTTGTGGACCATGTTCACCCATTCGTAGCAGCTGTGTTCCCTTCTGGCGATAGCAATTACCAACAGAATAATGCGCCCTACCACACTGCCAGAATCATCAAGGAGTGGTTCGTGGAACATGCTGGTGACTTTCTGTTAAAGACCTGGCCTCCAAATTTACTAGACATGAACCCAATCAAACATCTGTGGTTCGACGTGGAAAAGCGGGTTTGCGCTAAATTACCACCTCCCCAAAATGTACGAGACCTGGAAGACGTTCTGTAACGTACCAGGAGATGTGACGTACCTGCCAGAAGGACGCACACGACATAAAGGCAGATAGGAATCAGAATAAAATGTCCTCGTAGCTCAATTGCTAGAGCAACTTATTCCGGAATGAGTGGACCCGGGTTCGAATCCTGGCGCGGATAAAAATGACGGAGAAATTTACTTCGTTATAATGGCGCCCGAACTATCCGGATGACCCGACCGTTCACAATCTCGCAATGGTGTGATGTTATTTCCACACCGCGAGATAGGAAAAATAAGAGCAGCACTTCGAAAAAAAAAAAAATAAGGGGAAGATGATGTAACGTACCAGGAGATGTGACGTACCTGCCAGAAGGACGCACACGACATAAAGGCAGATAGGAATCAGAATAAAATATCCTCGTAGCTCAATTGGTAGAGCAACTTATTCCGGAATGAGTGGACCCGGGTTCGAATTCTGGCGCGAATAAAAATGACGGAGAAATTTACTTCGTTATACTTCTGTTGACATTGTGGTACCAGATACCCCAGGATACCTATCGCTTCCTCATCGAATCGATGCCTCACCGAGTGGATGCTGTTTTGCGGGCTAAAGGGTTTTTTTTAATTGGAGGTTTAACAACCACCGTGAGCAACTCAGTGGGGCCGCCTCGGTGGCGCAGTGGTCTAAGGCGCTGGCCTATGATCATTCGTCCGTAAGGGGTCCGGGTTCGAATCCCGGTCAGGCATGGATGTTGTGTTGGTCTTACGGCACTGGCTCTCTCCCTTCCCTGGAACCAGTGACCCTAAATTAGGGACGGGCGACTGCTTACAGCCCATTGAGTTGCTCACGGTGGTCGTTAAACCTCCAATCAAAAAAAAAAAAAAAAAAAAAAAAAACAACTCAGTGTGTCATTGATTTAGGGCGACTGGTTCCAGGGAAGGAAGAGAGCTAGTGCTGTAACACAAACACAACATCCATGCCTCACCGGGATTCTAACCCGGACCTATCTCGGAAGAATGATCAGAAACCATCGCTTAGACCACTGCGCCACCGGTGCGGCGCTAAAAGTGGTCCTACAGCTTATTAGCTAGGTCGTCATAATGTAATGACTCATCGGTGTATAGTCTTAACGTTATTTTCCAGAGCTAGTAGTCTGTATGCTTGGGGAAAACCTACAGAACCGTACCACTGCGACTGTTTGGTTCCAACTGTAAAGCATGGAGGTTGATCCCTGACGCTGTGGGGTGCCATATCATGGCATTCCTTAGGGTCTTTAGTTATTCTTCTGGGTCTTATCATATTGCAGCGTACCAATGAATTCAACAGCACCCAGTGTTGCAGACATTGATCCCTAATGATCGTTTCTAGTTTCAAGCAGATGATGCAGCAGAACATTGTGCGAAACGTATTAAGTTGAGATTTGCAGAGCATGAGGATTAGGTACAGCTGCTACCCTGGCCACCCCAATATCCAGACCTCAATATCATTGAGCATTTGTTGGAGTATCTGTAGCGGAAGGTCAGATCACACTTTCCACCTCCGACATCCTGGCACAGTTAGTGCATATTTTACAGAAGAAATGATCTCAAATTCATACTCGTACGTGCATGACTTTTATAACTCTCTTCTACGTCGAATTGCTTCTTTTCTGAAAGCCCGAGGTGGGCCTACAACTGATTAATAAAATATTCTCCACAAACAGTCAGTGTTTCTATTATTTTAATAAACCCCTGTTTCTCCGAATGTAACCACGAAGCAGAAAAAGTTTAGTTAATGCTCAAAAATGTTTTGGCAATGAAATTTATTTTCAGTGGGCCTAATAGAAATCTGAAGAGAAAAGATTTTTCTGAATGTGATAATCATTTGAAATCTGAAATCGGGTATTCTTAGGAAGGAAATAGTATATTTTTGAATTTATTAGTTGTAGGAAAAGTAAATGAGTTTGTTACTACATTTTTTTTTCTATTTATTTTAGAAAGTGCATGTTCCGGTTCTGTTTGACTTTGTTTATTTATTTCATACCTTTTTCTGTTTGTATGTTTCGAAGTGACATAAGTACTCTCGAAAATCGTACGTGAATTATAAATGTTAAATTTCTCGTATTCATTAACGAAATCTTGAGCAAGCATTGACAGTTCGAAGTTCCCTTAAGGTGGTGTGTTTTCTTTACCCATGAGTGAGTGAGCGCGCACTTCGTTGCATCCCTTTGTTGTCAATGAGTATTTCTTCTAATTCGGCACCAGAATTGTATATCTATTATGTACAAAGCTGGAGTTCCCAGATCTGTGGTACACATCGAGTTGTTTTTAAGTACAGTGGGGGCATCCTGCGATTTCTAACGTCGTTCATTAGAAAGAAGTGGGAAAACATAGTCTTGTCCACGCCGGGAATTTAATCCGGGTCCCACTCACTCCGGAGTAAGTCGCTCTCTCACCTGAGCTAAGCGGACATGTAGTCTCGCTGCTATCTGCCTAAATTTATCTCGTGCGCGTCCTGCGGTGCAGGCACGTCACAGAAGAAACTGCAAAAATATTGATATGGCTTCTTCACGATCACACATAACTATCCTCGATCTATGTACTTCACACGCGCCAAAGCATCAGTTCGAGCAGCATCGCCGCACTGAATGAAACTCTCCTTCAGAGGATTATCGAGGACAGCACTACAGAACCGTATAGGTCTGTATCAGGAGCAGGGCGATACAGACCTATACGGTTCTTTGCTTTATGAAATATTTTCAGAAAGCACTGCATCAACAAGATTTCCAGAACAGCAATTACGCGCGCCAGTCTTTATCAAAATAGAAACCGAGCAACAGTGGCGGAAGTTGTATCGTAGAGAAATTCCGAAGAGCATTGCGCTATTTTTTCGCAACCCGTAGCTCATCACTGAGGCATGCCCATCTGTAACGGACAAACTTCCAAGGCATCTCTGGCTCATGCTGCGGTAGTACAACCACAGAACTATCAGGAATGAGTGCAGCGCTGCATGACAGATTGCTCATTCACTCTAAGCGCATCATAAAAATGTTTGATGCACACTCCAACGCAAAACGTTAGGGATACCTACCTAACAGCCTGCTGGTCCTCTTCTAGCGCGAATAACAGCCTGTACAAGCCTAGACATCGACTTCACCAAATGTCGCAGGATTTCGGAGGTTATTTCATGTTGCAGGATTGTCCACTACTCTGCCTGAGATGTCGGTCCAGGATCCAGGGATCTGATGTTCCGCTCCACGGCATCACATAGAGTTTCCACAGGGGGGGCACAGGGGGCCTCTGAGCTTCCGGACCTTGGGGGCCACTGGATGGTTCCGAACTCAGATGTGTGCTCCTCGAGCCATGCCTGGGGCTATGAATTGTCCTGCTGTAACAGATTATAGGATGAAGTATGTGCGAAGACCATAAAAGCGTGTAGGTGATCAGCCAACACACGCTGGTAGCGCTCATAAGGACTTCTCCAGACACACTAAGGGACCTAATTTGCCACATTAGAGGGCTCCTCAAACTATCACAGAGCCACCACCGCCTTGAAGAGAGCCTACCTGGCTCGGCAGACCCATGGCCTCATGCTGTCGAAGTCATACCCCGCGCCCTTCCGTCTGCTTGGTACAGCTGAAAACGGGATTCATCTGACCACGCGAAACTGCGCCACTCAGAGGCTCAATTTTGACGTTCCTGGCACTAGGCGAGGCGTAATGTCTGATGACGAGCAGTCAGCAATAGCACACGAATAGGGCGTCGACTCCCGTAGCCCATGGTATGCATCGTGCGCCATGCCGTTCGCTTGCTGACATTGTTTGGGCCTCCGACATTTAACCTGTATGGGATTTGCGCCCGCCGCTGTCAAGCGGACTGTCTGTACGAGCTTGGATAGTCTACGTTTACTTGCGGTACCTTCTTGATATGGTTGCCCTAGGGAACTTTAGTTTTCTTACCACTTGGGCGATAGAATGACCCATCTGTTTTGCATAGACAATGCGTCCACGATCAAAGTCGCTCAGATCACCACGTTTACCCATATCCATTGATTGCGATACGCTGTTGGGAAGCCTTTTATGACAGTCTGCAGAAAGAAAATGGCCAGTATTCGCATCGTAAGATGATTTCTTTCATCACCACGAAGGGAATATCTGCCGCTCTTTATGACAGTCTGTCTCATAGCACTGTCCGCAATTATTTTTTCTTGCTGGATATGAATATGATAACATTCTGAATCATATTATAGTTCAGGGAAAAATTACTTCAGTAAACACCACCCTGAATCAGGACTTTACGCAATACAGCACCTATAACGAATTAAATTTCTCCGTCATTTCTGTCCACGCCAGGATTCGAACCCGGATCCCCTCATTCCGGAATGAGTCACTCTACCAATTGAGCTACGCGGACATTTGTTCTGACTACTATCTGCCTTTATGTCGTGTGCGTCCTGCTGGCAGGTACGTCACATCTCCCCCCCCGAAAGAGTGCCGGGGGCATGTCCCACGGGTCAGCCGTGACCATGAATTGTTGCAGGCAGCCATCCACTGTAGAACGTGCACTTGAGAACTCCCAGTCAATCTGGTGTGTGGAATGCAACGTCACAAATATTTATTTTTCGAAGCGCTGGAGAAGGGATTCTCTGATTTTTCCTATCTCGCGGTGTGGAAATAACATCACACCATTGCGAGATTTTGAACGGTCGGGTCATCCGGATAGTTCGGGCGCCATTATAACGAAGTAAATTTCTCCGTCATTTCTGTCCACGCCAGGATTTGAACCCGGATCCCCTCATTCCGGAATAAGTCACTCTACCAATTGAGCTACGTGGACATTTGTTCTGACTGCTATCTGCCTTTATGTTGGGTGCGTCCTGCTGGCAGGTACGTCACACACTGAAGGACTGTGTTTATGAAAGTATCATGCAGTGCTGCCCCATACTCTATTACAATTTTTACTAGAACTCCATGTAGGACAGAATTTCCCCAGTATATGGCAGAAGAAGAAAATAAATCATGCAGAATTCCCAGTGCATAACGTTTCCTACATCATCACCAGTAGAAGCACTACCCCATGATATGAAAATTTCTTTGCCCTGTATCAGGGCAGCACTGCTTTGCTGCATGGGATTCTCTAATTCGGATTTCTGCTCGATGGAAATCTGAACAAGGGAATCGTCAGTGACAGAACTGAAGCTACCAAACAAGGAAAATGATAATAATAAAATAGTTGTTGTAAATACAATGCTGTCAGTTAAAAATGCAACACCATGAGAGGCCTGAGATACTGAAGTGATTTTTATTGCATATTATACAAGACGTAAGCGATAAGAAATACAGGCCTGTAAGTGATATAGAACACACAATACTCGGTACCCTGTGTGCAAACCATGAGCGGCGATAACAGCTCGTACAAGGTGGGACATCGACTGGAAGAGGTTCTGGATGTGACACAGTGGAAGGTCATTCCACGACATCTCGATACGTAACCGAAGTTCATCCTATGTAACTGGTGGCGGAGCCTGACGGCCGAGGCGTTGATCATCCATATCCCCCACTAGTTCAATGAGCAACAAATCATGTGAACGCTCTAGCTAAGGAAGACGTAGCACATGTCGGGAATCCGGAGCTATAAGACATTCCGCGCCACATGTAGTCCAGCATTGTCGTGTTCACAGATTGCACCGGAGACCGTCTGCAAGTATGGCAGCACCTCAGTCTTCACAACTTCCGTGATCTACCGCTGGCAGGTTATGGTTTCTGCAATGCGTTGGAGGCTGGAACGTGAATGGAACCTGACATCACCCCATACCAGAAAGCCGGGTGTCGGGCCGTATGATGATGCAGCAGAAGCTGTTCACCACGGTACTGCGGTACAAAGATATGTCCATCATGGGTCATTAGGTGGAACTGCGACTCGTTAGAAAACATTATAAGCAGCCATTCATCACGCCAGTGTCTATGTTCTTGGCCCCTTTGAAGCAGCTGACATCTGTGGTTTAAGGTGAATGGAAATTGAAGCCACGGACGAAAAGAGACCAGGCCTCTCTGAAGCAAACGACGTCGGAAAGAGTCTGCAGACAACAGTTGATGTGATACAGAGCTTCTCCGTTTTGCTAACCCTCGGAACGTGGCTTTTAGGTCCGCCTACGCCTTACGGTGGAGATGACCGTCTTCCCACGTGTTCGTCCGTCACTGGCCTTCTAACTCCTCAGGTCAGTGCGTCAGATCTTTCTCTTCCCACTGACGCTTTATTTGCGTCATTATACTTGTGTTTTGTCCAACAAGAGCAGCGATGTCGCGGAAAGAAAATCTGCCTTCGTGCGGTGCAACTCACCAACCTCGCTCAAAGTCCGTTAGCTGTACCTACGGGACTCATCTGCTGCGGCGGGGCACACTAAATTACTATACCACTACCTTACTTCCACTATTCCGGCGCATTGACTATGGCAACTTGTCCTATGCGTCCTTTATTTATACCCCTACGAGACAGCTACAAGGGCATATCTGGCACAAATCATTTGCATGTGCGCTGCGGTTGTAATCATTTGCACCTCCTTACATGACCTACCCATCCTGCGGGTTTTAGACCGATCGGACTAACTTTTCCTGATGTTGCATTTTCGACTAGCGACAGTTGTTGCCCCTTCTACACAGCAGTTCGAAGACGAGAAATCTACATAATATTTTTTACTCTATTCTTTTGAACTTTAATTCATTGTAACTGGCATCACTTGTGATGGTGACTAAGTGCATTGTGGGTTATCGTATGTGTTATGTAATGGTTGCATCTCAGTGTCTAGTGGCACTTAGCCTAATAATGGGGCCATGAGGCCTCGAAAGATCTCGCATTTTAACTAGCTTTTAATTTGTAAATAAAGTGATTTTAATTTGCAATTTAAAAATGTGGTTTTAACTTATCATACGTAGACAGCTATTTGGAAACCATTTTGACCATTCCGTACGAAAAACTTCTATATTATCAGCGACAGTGTATATCGAGCATTTGCAAATATCGCACACGAAGTACTTTAATGCTTTATATCGGTTCAACTGTCCAACAAAATTTTAATTCTTTTCTGGTACAGATTCATGTATGGTGTCTGTTGATTTCATATGAACAATGTCTAGCAGAACTGTCTCTACTCTCCTTTCTTATGCAGAAATGACAAATTACGCATGGAATTCATTCCATCATGCTGTATTTTATCATAAATTTATTTACCTTATTTTATCTTTTGTTTTATTTTGTCCATCATTTGAGGCAGTAAGAAAATAATGTTTTTTGTTTTGCAATGTTGCAATCATACTTGATTCGCGGATAAGTTTTATTAAACAACGAAGCTAGCAATGATGTGTATGCATGTATGTATGTATGTATGTATGTATGTATGTACGTACGTAAGTATTTATGTACAATTGTACACACACACACACACACACACACACGTGCAGTATATATATATAATAATATACATCCTTTATTTATATCCCTACGGGACAGAGCTGGTCCTGTCCCTTTCTGAGGAGTTTTCAGATATGTATATACACTAGCGGAATGTGCAAAAAGAACACCAAGAAGGAATTGGTGGACGATCATGAAATTTACATATGTTAATGGGGCCGAATTTACCTAGATGTGATGTTAATTTCGGGACCAACCGGTGAGCGCTTACGCCACAGCACGGCATAATATACAAATTATCGTCGGTGGTATTTATGGAGTACGGAGAAGTGAATGTAATCAGTCGTCGGCGTACGGACACGTGCGAAGACCCTGAAGAAGCTGCAATGCCTGGACATGGAAGACGTGTACGATTTCAGCAGTTATCAGACTTTGAGCGAGGTCGTCTAGTCGGACTCCGCGAGGCCGGGTGGTCGTATCGTTGTATTGCTTAGCGAATTGGACGGAAAGTATCGGTGGTGGTACGACGGTGGTGTAGATGGTCCGAGGAACATTCCCACACGAGAAGACGTGGAACCGGGAGTCACAGACAGACAGATGAGCGGACCGATCGACGCATAAGAAGATCTGCGTTGTCAAGCAGAACATCCAATGCGACGCAAATCCGAGCTGCCGTTGCACCTGAGGTGACTGTGCGAACAATCCGCAACCGTCTACTGGATGCAGGACTACGTGCACGTGTGCCTCTGGCATCTGTACCTCTGACTCCAGCCCACCGTCAGGAACGGCTGCAGTGGTGTCGCCAACGTCTGCACTGGAGAACGCAATGGCGATCTGTTGTGTTCAGCGATGAAAGTAGATTCTGCTTGGGAGCCTTCGATGGCCGTATGCGTGTTCACAGACGCAGAGGGGAGCGTCTCCATCCTTCTGGGCCTACACCTGGTCTCCTGGTGTGGGGAATGATCAGCTATTACTCCCGTACACAACTAGTGTTTGGACCGGGTACGTTAAACAGCACCTCCTACATCAACAACATCATTCAACCCGTTGTTGTGCCATTTGTAAGGTCCGTCCAGCGTGGTGTTTTCCAGCAAGATAACGCACGCCCACACACGGCACGTGCAACGCAACATGCACTTCAGGGTGTGAGACAACTTCCATGGCCTGCACGTTCACCGGATTTGTTTCCCATTGAGCACGTGTGGGATTTTATGGGACAACGACTTATCCTGTCTCCACGGCCAGCCACGACCATCCCCAATTTACGCGTCTAGGTTGAGGATGCTTAGGAACTCAATACCCCAAACTTACATCCAACATCTGTACGACAGACTCCATGCCAGAATTGCACAGTGTGACGCAGGTCATGGCGGTTCAACCTCATACTAACCATGTTACATGGAAATGTTATTTTTTCAGTTTACCAGCAAATACAGCTGTATTTTGCCATAATGTTTTGATCACGTTATCCTCTGTATTCTGTTATAATGCTGTATAAATTTCGTTGGCATCAGACGTCTCCTTCTTGGTTTTCTTTTTTCACTTTCCGCCAGTGTATGTGTAGGATGTCTGCTTATTCAAATGGACTAACTACTCGTAACGACAATTCCACTTCACACATGGGACGAGACACGCGTAGAGCATGGTCTAACGAGTGCTTCACAGATGAGACGATGCGTGCAGAGCAGCGCAGAAGAAGGTAGTTGGTCGCAGTTGCTCGTTATGGAACGAATTCGTTTAAGTCATTAATTATCATCTTGTGTTACTTGTGTTGTGTGTTCTAATAAAGATGTTATGGATATGATGGCTGATTGTATTAGTAGTGCAAGATTGAATTCCCATAGACGCTACGAGTTCCACAAGAAAAGTGGGGGCTCGTCCGGGATTTGATTCCAAGGAGAAATGAAAAGTTCTGAGTCCGCTATGTTGTTCTGTGTCGCCCTGGCACGTACGGATCTATTCCTATCTTTTGTGTTTTTTTTTTTAAGAGTCGTCTTGGCTCGAAGTGTTGCAGAGTAACAATCTATCACGCATGAATTCATTCTTTTTTTTTCCGAGGAGTCGCCCAGACTCGACGATTATAGTGAGCTTCCTGTTCGAGTGTTAATATAACGCAGCTCAACAAAAAAAACATTTCTGGTGCCTTGGAAGTTAGACCTATTGGGTATAATTGGGGCGCTGATTCCAAAGATAGCATCTGCTCTACTTTAGGAGATAGAGCATACCCGTCCTATATGCTGATGTGCAGAAATATTGTTATTTTATGTGCCTTATCTGGGAACCACTGAAAATCTCTGCTGTAAATTGTTATTTTATGAGTGTAAAGCCAGTGTCTGTTTCTCTAATTGGGAGTTTGTGGACAACTATACAACCTGATAATCTAATGTGATCTAATTTTGTTTGCAGATTCCCCACGAAGAAGTTGCTTGCCATGGCTTCCCACGAAGAAGTTGCTTGAATCATCCAGATGTATTTGCTACATTTGTGGCGAGTATATCCTTAAAGAAAGTAGGAAGCCTATTTCTCAGTTTGTGAAGAGGGCATAACTTGGTTAATTTGGTGTTCAGCTTGGAGACCAAGATAGGCCGTGGGCTCACCATATTGTATGCAAAACTTCCACGGAGCATTTACGGAAATGGACAAATGGAAAAAGGAGCTCTCTCAACCATGAATGGAAACTTTCAAGTTTTCAGATTGTTATCTGACTTACCATCCTTGTCATGTTTACACCAAAAAACGGATTGTCATCTTCAAAATGTGGAACTCTCTGATATTTGGAATACCAAAGGTATGGAGGGAACCTGAAAACCACCATGATGACTGTTATTTTTGTCTTGTCAACATCAAGGGCATCAATCGAAACAACCAAAGCAATTGGACATATCTTGACCTCGATTCAGCAAGACGACCGCATCCACACTCAAATGAGGTACTCATTCCATCTTTCATCCACTACCAGAGCTGCCAGAGGATGAGGAATCAATCATGTCTGATCACATACAAGATAACAGCAGTGGAGAAAGTGACAGGAATTTCGTAGAGACTTCGTTGACCAACATGAAATGAGTGACCTCATCAAGGATCTGAACCTCTCAAAGGAGTCTTCAGAATTGCTGGCCTCCAGGTTGAAAGAAAAGAATTTACTTCAATCTGGAACCAACATTACGTTTTATCGTAGCAGAGAAAAGGATTTGCTGCCCTTTTTCTCTAAGGACAACAACCTAGTGTTCTGCAATGATGTCAGTGGCCTTCTCAAGAAAATAAGTCTATCATCATACATACCAAATGAATGGCGGCTTTTTATTGATAGCTCCAAGCGAAGATTAAAATGTGTTCTTTTACACAACGGCAACAGATATGGCTCAACTACAATTGGTCACTCAGCCAGTATGACAGAGACGTACGAGACAATCTCTCTAGTCTTGGAAAACCTGAAGTATCAAGAACATGAATGGATGATTTGTATAGATCTAAATATGGTGAACTTTCTCCTTGGTCAGCAAAGTGGTTACACAAAATATCCGTGCTTTATATGTCTTTATGGGACAGCAGAGCCAAACACAACCACTGGATAAAAAAAGTGTGGCCTCTCAGAAAAGATGTGGTACTTGGTGAACAAAATGTCATTAAGGAACCTTTGGTAAGCAGAGACAAAATATGCATATAAGCTAGGCCACCTATACATATAAGCTAGGCTTAATGAAACAATTTGTAAAGGCGTTGAACCCAGAAGGTTTGTGTTTTGGCTATTTATTACGTACATTCCCTGGACTGAGCACGGAAAACAAAAAGCAGAGATTTTCAGTGGTTCCCAGATAAGGCAGCTTATAAACGATCCATATTTCATAGATTCAATGGACAACACTGAGTCTTGTGCCTGGACTTCGTTTAATTGTTATAGTTGTCAAAACCTTTCTTGGGAAACATAAGGCAGACAACTACTCTGAATTAGTAGAGGACATGCTCTCCAATTTTCATAAGCTCGGCTGTAATATGAGCATCAAGGTCCATTACCTACACAACCACCTAGATCACTTTCCAGAAAACCTTGGTGATTTAAGCGAAGAGCAAGGTGAAAGATTTCACCAGGACATAAAACCTATGGAAGATAGATACCAGGGTAAGTGGGATACCCACTTGATGGAAAATTAGTGCTGGATCCTTCAGCGTGACTGTCCCCGTAGATCTCACTCTAAGAAGTCTTATAAAAGACGTTTCTCATATGTTGAATGGCTGATCAGTTTATATACTCTTGTGTTGAAATATACAGATTTAGTAATATGTGTTTGTTTCAATAGTATGTTATTTAATATCAATATTTGTCACGATCATGTCAAAAATAGTCCTATAAAAGACATTTCTCAAATGTTGAATGACTGATCATTTTTTTATGCTCTTGTGTTGAAATATACAGATTTAGTAATATGTGCTTGTTTCAATAGTATGTATATACACTGAAGAGCAATTGAATTAGAGATACCTGTCTAGTAACGTGTAGCATCATCTTTCGCCCTGATGACGGCGGCGATTCGTCTCGGCATGGACTCGACAAGACACCGGAAGCGTTGGGAAGCCACACGGATCCACGACCCCTGAAGAAGCTCCCACAGTTCACGAAGATTTGATGTAGGGGAGTCAGAGCTTGGAACATCTCTCTCAAAGGCATCACAGATGTGCTTGATGGGATTGAGGTCAGGTGACCTAGCTGGCCAAGGAAGCGAGGTCACGTTGGTTGAGTGTTCATCCAACCCTTTGGATACAATTCGGGAGCGATGGCATGTGTATTGTCTTGTTGCAGGATGAGGTCCCCAGTGGGATGTTGAAGACGCACAAACGGGAGCAAATGGTTGTCCAGGATATCCCGGTAGCGTTGACCTGTGAAGGACGATGTCACACGTACCAGGGGTTCCATTTCAGTCCACGTAAACAGTCCCCAAACGAGAATGCCACCCCCACAAGCTTGAAGAATACCCTGCTGGCAAGAAGGATACATCGCGTCATGTGGTTTGCGCCGTACTCGTATCCTGCTGTCCGCATGTACCAACGTGAATCTCGACTCATCAGTCCAAGCAACATTTTCCCTTATGTCTAGGGTTCAGTGGCGATGTTTCCGGGCCCATGCTAATCTTGCACCCTGTGATGTGCGATCAGCAGCGGTACCCTCGTGGGACGATGGCTTCTGTACCCCGAGCGAGGAGATGGTGTGGCTGCTTACACGTTTTTGTGCACCAGCGTTAAAATGCCGAGTGATTTCTTGCACTGTGGCCCGTCTATCCGCTGTTGCAATGTGAGCTAGCCGACGATGACCCCGCTCATCCACACGCTGTTGTTCACAGCAGTTGGCCCTTGCAGGGATGGTTTTACCGGATTCGATGTACTCACGGTGCACCGGTGACACAGTGGCTCGTGAAAATCCCAGGGCCTGCACGACTTCCGACATGGAGTGACCCATTCGCCGGGCCCGACAATTTGCCCACGATCAAATGCGCTTAGATCCTTCGTCTTACCCATACTGCGTCCGACTCTCACTGATTCCCGTCTCATCACTCCTTATATTGTTGGATCGCTGCATACGTCATGTCGTTTCCACTTACAGGGCCGCCCACAGCGCTACATTTATATAACGCCAGCTGTCTCTAATTCAATTGCTCTTCAGTGTGTAATAGCATCAATATTTGTAAAGTTCATGTCCAAAAATAGCAGATCATGTGATGTAGGATCACGAATTTTGACGGATGACCGGTGGAATCAGCATATAGGGTGGGTATGCCCCATCTCCAAAACTAGATCTTATAGTACAAAACTGATGCCATTTTTGGAATCAGCGTCCCAAATATATCCAAGAATAGGTTTAACTTTCAAGGCACCAAAATGTGAGTTAGGCAGTGTAATATTTTTGTGGGGCAGTGCCCGAAAGATTCAAGTTTTGGTGGGGCAATCTTGCCCGGAACACTAGTGTTGTGCGTGGACACTTTGGATCTTCGTTCAAGACCGTAAGTTTTTTGTATTAACAATGGTGAAAATAACTTTCGATTTCTTTTTTTTTTTTTATTGAACTTTTCTTGTGGATATTGACTTTAACGAATGACAGTGTTTAATAATTTGTTCGCGTTGAATTGTCTGTTTCGCAATGCTGGTGTAAGAATTTATGTGTGCAAGTGTCTAATTCACTGAATATGACCTACACTACCCTTTGGTATGTGATAAATTTGAATATATGAATTTTTCAGTCCGGGGATTTGTAAACTTAGTACATAACTAAGGATGGCGTATTTAGCAAAAGGTCGTAAAGAAGACTTAAAAATAGTGGCTTATGAGTTGGGGTTAGAAACGCCAGCAGATTGCAGAATTATAAATTTCAAAAGTCATTCTTGAAAGTGAAAATTATAATGAAGAGTTTTTGCTGGGAGATGTTAAGCACGATCATAAATACAAGAAAACATACCACTAAAGAAAAACGAAGGAGAGGCAAAATGGAACTTGAACTTGTGAAAATAAGAGTCGGTCTGAATCTAGACAAGACGAGAGGATTCAAGTTGAAAATACCAGAACTCCAAGTGAAGAGTTTAAAAACTTAATTCAGAAATTTAATATGGGAGACGATATAAGCCGTACCTAGTGCATTTTGAGCCGCAAGCCCGTCGTGTATCGTTACCGCAGGAGGAATGGGTCACTCATCTTTTGAGACTCCCCCCCCCCCCACGAAATAAATCAGCTGATTGCTCGTGAGCCAGAGGAAAAAGTCGATAGTTATGACCATGTGAAAGAGTTGTTACTAAAAAGGTTCAAGTTAATTCCTGAAAGGTTTCGTCAGTTTTTGCTTCGCACCAGAAGAAACAGACTGGTACCTGGTGGTACTTTTATCATGAATTCATTATGTATTTTGATGGTTAGGTTTGTCTTAAAAATAACAACTTCTGAACAATTGAGGGATTTGATCACTGATCAAATTAAAAAAGGAACTCCAGTGGATTTTAGAGAATATTATTTGGATGAATGAAGCAACATTGTTTCTCCCGTAGAATTAGCCGTAAAGCTCGATGATTATGAAAGTGTTAAAAGGCCCGCGAAAAGAGCATTTGGTGTCGCGCTTGAACAACCAAAGTTCCCAGTGCCGCCCTTTCATGTTTTCTTAGAGATGTTCAACAAAAACAAAGTTATTGGAAGAGGGTCGTCTGGAGGCAGACAGGCTGAGAAATTCCAGAAACGAGGTCCAATAAAATGCTTTGAGTGTGGGAGCAGCAGGCATCTGAGGTTTCAATGCCCTGAACTCATCAGGAACGACAGTGGTCCGTCAGAGAAACGGGGCAGTGAGAAGGAAAAGACATTGGACGCCCACATCACACGAGCGCGTAACAAGATTGTGAATGAGAAGGTTCGAACCAAAGAGATGACATTGAATAATTTGACAGTTTTTGCACTTATCGACACAGGTAGTTCAGTATCCCTTCTACGTAAAGATGTATATAGACAAGTTGCTAGCCTTCCGAAGCTGGTGAACAAACACTTGCTTTTAACCGGAATTGGAGCGTCGCAGGTTAGGACTAAGGGATCTTTTGATCGGGAGGTTGCCATGAATGGACATCATTTTATACTTACGTGGCATGTTGTGCCCACACAGAAGCTAACGACGATTCGAATTTGCATATTTACATTTCGCAAATGTAGCCGTATGCAAATGCAGATTGTGACGTTGTACCGTACCTACGATATAAAAGCCAGTAGCAGGATGTAGCCTGATCAGAAGTTTAGGTCTACGTACGCTGTGTGAGAATGGCGAGCTTCACTCACTCCTAATATTGCGAGAGGGTGCTTATTTACGGCGAATGCCAACGAAACGTGGCGCTACCTGCACGAGAATATGCCGTTCGTTTTCCAGCTGGGCCACATCCAAGTGCGGTTACCAACGCAAGTGTAGTGAGACGGCTCAGGAAACAGGAAGCACTAAAAGTCGTTCTCGTTCTGGCAGACCAGTGGGTGCAGGTATGCGTATAATGGAAGAGGATATTTTGGCATATGCACTAGCCCATCCACAAAGCAGTACAAGATATATCCGCAGGGCGAGTGGCTTAACACTGGGCCGTGTATGGCAAATACTGAATGCTCAAGGTGTACATCCCTATCGTGTCACTAAACAGCAACAACGGTTACCACGGGACAATGCGCGTCGATTTGATTGGTGCAACTGGGCGTTGATTAATGTTGAAGGTGATTCTGACTTTTTATCCAACATTCTTTGGTCGGACGAGGCAGCTTTCCACCGTACCAGATTCACACAAAAGGTCGCACGCCGATTTCGGACATTTTAGGGTATCCAGGCGACAATGTATCTTATCCGTGTGAAACAAATGTCGTTTTGTAGTAATTAATTGATGCTCTACAACTTTGTAAATGGAAATTTTGCTCTATCTCTTTTCGTTTTTGATTTGCAATGACTAACTTCCGCATTTCGCCACTAGGGACGCTGCTATTGGTTGAATTCGATCCGGCTTAGTCGCTTTACTATACCGTTATCTCACTTTCATAACTGTACCTCTCTCCGTTCGCAAGTTATTCCAGGCTAAATGGACTTTCCTATGCACCCTGTATATACAACCGAAATTTTGGACTGGATTCCGAGGGACAGAAAAAGGTCCAGAAGAAGAACCCATGGGAGATGGATGGATGACATTAGACAGTATGCTGGAGTGACATATAGAAGACAGGCTCAAGAAACTTGAGGAAACCTTCATGCAGCAGTGGATTGATAATGGTTGGCGATGATGATGATGATGATGATGATATATAAAATAAACAATATAAAAAATATAAAATTATAAAACATATTTTTTAAAAAGTTAAAGTTTGTTTATTAAAGTTGTGGGAGGCAGATTGCTATTTTAGGTAATTAAAAACTGGTGGTAACTGTTGAGTACAGGCATTCTGGACTTATGGAATGCTTTCCAATGTTCAGGATGAGCATCTGCACAAGAGTAAATCTATTTCTGTCATGGCTTGTTTTCCCTTTGACTTGAGTTATTTGAGGCTGCTCTGTGGAGGGATGTAGCATCCTGTCCAGTTCATCAGTAGGTAGGTTAAAGTCTTGGTCACTACAAAGAGCTGGTCCTGTCTCTTTCTGAGGAGTTTTCAGAAATTAGCCAGTTGGAGCCCAATAAGTAAGTTCCTCTTTAGGTTGTCTTAGTAAAGTTAAACACTTTTTTTTTTTTTAATCTGTTTTTTTAATTGCCTATGTTTTCAGTGTTGTTTTCAGCCTAGCATGTCGACTGTTTTAGTTTAGTTTCTGCCACCCTTGTCCGTATCAGGTTGTTCTTTGTTCTAAAGGAGACATGCTAGTTTATAGCAACATTTTGCTAGGAATTCTTTATTCGGTTTCCTTGAATTCGTCAAGTCAGTTCTCCTCATTGCTTTCAATATTAATGTACACTGAAGTGCCAGAAAAACTGATACACCAGTCTAATACTTGATAGGTTCCCCACGGAAGCGCAGGATTGCAGAAATACGACGGGGCATGGACTCCACTAGCTTCTGGAAATATGCTTTAGGCAATACACGCCATACTTCCTGCAGAGCGTTCCACAATTCGGGTGTATTCCGAGGTCTCGGATACCTGTGTTCGACAGCGCGTTGCATGGCATCCCAAATGTTTTCCTTCACGTTCATATCTGGGGACTTGGATGGGACTGGCAACACTCCAAACTCAGATGAATGCTCCTCTAACCATAATGTGGCGTCCCGACACTTGTGTGTAGTTACATTGTCTTGTTGGAACAGGCCCAACCCATCAGCATGAATGCAGGACATGAACGGGTGTACCTCGTCAGAAAGGATGCGCACATAGCGTTGGCCGGTCACAGACATTTGTAGACGTACCAGGGGTCCCAGTGAAGTCCGGCTAAACACACCTCATACCATTACGGACCCCTACCAGCCGGTACAGTTCCCTGTTGACAGGCGCATGGCTTCATGGGGTTTGTGCTACACACGAATCCTTCCATCTGCCCGATACAGTTGGAAATGCGACTCGTCAGACCTGGCTACTTGTTTCCAGTCATCAAGAGTCCAGTGGCGGTGTTGCCGTTCCCAAGTGAGGGGCATAGCTCTGTGTCGTGCACCCATCAAGGGGACTCGAGTTGGGCGTCGGCTCCCAAAGCCCATATCGGGCAGGGTACGTTGCACAGTCCGGACGCTGATGCTTGTTGAGGCTACAGCATTGAATTCCGATTATACCTGCAAGAGTATTGCACGCCTATCGCGTGAAACGATTCTTGACAACCGACGATGGTCACGTTCTCCCAAAGTCTTTTTACGGCCACACTGGTATCGTAGGTTGGAGGTTTTGCCGGAATTCTTGTAGTCACGGTACATCCCTGCAATGGTCGTCCGTGAAATTCCGAACTTCGTTTCTACCTCCGAATTACTATGGCCCATCTCACGAGCGCCAACTATGACACCGCGTTGAAAATCGCTTAAATCGTTATTACTTGTCATTCTCATGCCGAAAAGAGCTCTGATAGCTGGCAAGGATGTCAATCGCTTTATATACGCACTGGCGGACGCAACCGAGTACGCGCATAGGTGACGTTGCTATGTATTTTGCATAAGCTCGTCTGTGCCAGTTTTTCTGGCACTTCAGTGTATATAATGAACCTTAGTTGAAGCTCTTCGTTGCATTCAAATTCGGTTTAAGTTGTTTGTTATTAGTTTTAATAATGCTTTGAATATAAGTAGTGGGGAATCTTGAAGTTGATTTTTGAATTCATACTTATTTACAGTAGATCTGTTTTCGTTTTTTTTTTTTTTTCAAATGTGCTTTCCTTATGGTTTGAGTTGGAATGTGAGTATGGTTTTAGAGATATGCAATTTGCATTAGTGGGTTTTTACTTATAAATTCTTGTCTAATTTCTTAATTTCCCTTCATTTTTAAAATTACGTGAACAATTTTTTTTTAGTTCTTCTCTTATGAGGTCTTCTTTTTTTGGTTTTCCTTGTGCTAAAATGTAATTTAATTGGCTAACTTCCCTAAGTTCAGCACCTTAACTAGTTTTAGCTGGTTTAGCTTAATTTGTTTGGATTTATGCAAACTGCATATAGCAGAAACCCGTACTCGAATGGTCTATGTAGAAATGAGAGTGTTGTCATCTGTGTCAGCTCTTGAAAAACCACAGGTGACGGCTGAAAAAAATTTCTGAAATCCTTCTATCTCATGTAGGGCATACGCCAGAATCTTGGTTTCGTTTAAATCTGCTAAATTGTAGTGTAATTGTGTATTCATTTTTGTTTGCTCTTTAATAGCTTCCTACTCGACTTTTTTTTTAATTCTCTTATGCAACTTTTAGCGCAATTTGATTTTCAAAACTTTTGTACACTTGGGAAAATAATTTTCCTTTTCTAGTATTTTTTCCTGTGCCTCTGACCGCTTGACTACCTGAAATGGGCACCAGTGTTTTCCATTTGCCTCCCAGGGTGGCTTTTGTTTCCTGTTAAATTGTTTGTGAGTTTGCAATTGTAAGCGTGATTATTTTAATCCAGTAAATATAATTTGTTAAGAGTGCGAGAAAAGTATATGAAAGTTTTGTTTTACTTCTACGTACTGGAACAAAGAAATAACAGAAAAATCTCTTTTTAGGACACCTGTTTCTTAAGACAAAATTAAATAAGCCCAGTGTGTCCCAAATGAGAGGTTTTACTACATATATTTACTATAAATGTACAGTATATTGCATTGGACAGTGTTTTGTAATTTAATAATTGTTGTATTTCCGCCCGCTGTTTTTTTATAAATTTCAGTAATTGTTTCAAAAACTACCATAATTTCCCTAATTTCTACTGATGGGCTTCATGTTTAATATTTGTAGGAAGAATTTCGAGTATCTATGAGATTGCAAACTCTTGCTCCTAACGACGGCGTCAACGTGAAGCTACTTCCCAGAGAACATGAAACGGCACTCTGATAACGGTGCTACCGAGCTGCGTAAGCTTAAGAATTTCGCAATAGATATAAGAATTTATGTCCTTGCTGGAAACTCAGAAAACGAATGTCACAAAATACGACCAGTTTTAGTGTAGCCAGTGGAAGCATATTCCTGGTAGAAATGTGATTCTGTTAGTTTTAATGAATTACCTACGTTCTTACGTAAAAATAAATGTTTTGTGTTTTTAATAAAGAATATTATGCTTTGTTGAATATGATATTGATCTTGTCCGAAATGTTTTCACACAGTGCAGAAAGGTACGTGGAATTAAGAGTATGGCTATCATGTCAATATAGTATCATTCTTCAATGTCGTCACCTCAATAATTCTAAGAAGATTTCGACTTGAACCCACTCCTCAAGTACGATAAACACTTAGTTTGATATCTTGTTAGAATAACACCTAACAATGCATTTTCTGTTATTGGTGAAAATCTTTTCTTTACCACACGGTAGATTTGGATGTCACCCAATATTCCCATTTATTCCACAAGGTTTAAACAGAAAGACTGCGCCAGACAACACATGGTACTCAGTTTATACATTAATGTATGTTATCAGTGTGTAACAGCAACTTGCGGTACAGCAGGGAACACGATGCAGTTGAAAAAAATGTAAGTTTACGCCAACAAGTTAGTAAAATCATCCAATGCATTGCTTATAATACGCTTTCCAACATACCAGAAATCATTACTCAAGTTATTACTCGAGTTATGAGGATAATGGCTGTGAAATAAATCTCGCTCCTGTGCCCTGACCTGTGATCCCATTTCGATGTTATTCAGTAGAACCGGTTCAGTGTACCTCAGAAATAACATCATAAAGTTTTGTCGCAATAGAAGCATTTTTACGTAAGTTATGATGCATAAGGGCTATGGAATAGATCCCGCTCCTGTGTCCTAACCATTGACCAATTTTCGCCCATTTTCAATAAGATTCGTCCTCAGGCAGTCCCCTACAACATACTAACTTTTCATCCAAATCGAATCATTTTTACGTAAGTTATGACGCATAATGGCGATGGAAGTGATTCCGCTCCTATGTCCTGACCTTTGACCCCATTTCGCCCATTTTCAACAGGATTTGTCCCCAGGTGGTCCCCTACCACATACTAAAATTTAATCGAAATCGAACCATTTTTACGTGAGTTATCGTGCCAACAGGCAGACGGACAGACGGACTTAAAAAGCTGGAGCATATACGCTTCTTCAGTTCAACACAATTTTATTAACAAGGTTGGGTTCAGGAGGCGAACATGGGCGTCCTGATACATATATTGTACGGTAAAATATACAAACTCTAAAATTCTATGTACATTATATACAGCACGATGCATTGATTCACAAAGGAGCCTCGTGGTAAGAGGTGCCAGGCATTTTGCACAAGAACAATAAGAGAGATTGTCGAAACATTTCGTCTCGAAGCATAAATATATTATAGTGCTGACAAATAACAGAACGAGAATATTATAATGAAGCACTGTACAAAAGGAGAACTGTAGATGACAAAGTAGACAATGTGAAACCTAAGGCAAACGGAATTACGATGTCTTAGTACTGGTAGAAAAAATTATAATCAAAGAGAAAACAAGTAAGACTATATACATTTGTACAGTATGGTGCATATTATATTCACATGTGTTAGAAGATATAAGCTTTATGTTGAAGTTTGATTCCGAAAACCAATGGTGAGCATGCACTTTGAACTGAAGTTCAACAGAGCTAGGAGCAACGAGGTTATAAACTACCGACAGTCAGTTGCAACGTCGCTGGCATGCCGGCGAACCAGGAAGCGGCCGGAGACCAGGTGGAACGGAAATGTTGTTCTCTCTGTTGGGCAACGTCCACAAGGTTCTCTAGACGAAGTCTTGAGAGGAGACGCTTCCGAAAGTGGCACAGTAGTTCCACAGAAGCTTGGTGGATGGTATAAGGAGATGAGAGGTCTCGGCAGCGCTGATGAAATACGTAAATGACGTGTTTCACCAGGATGAAAATATATGAGCAGATGGGTGGAAGCTTGACTGGCGGAGAGACCTGCAGGAAGAGTGTCTTATAGGCATCGAAAGGAAGATCAGTTGTGGCTGAACGTTGAGCAATGGAAAATGCAAGATGGAGTAGTGGAAGGAGGATGACACAATGTAGATAAACGTGAGAGACATCAGCTTCTTGAGCACAGAAGGGGCAAAGAGGTGAGTCAGGAATGGGCATGCGGTGGAGGATGGACGGAACGGGAAAACGGCGGTGGAGAAAAAGCCAGTGAGTGTTTATTTCAAGAGGAGCTGAAAGAGGAGAAAGGGTGGCAGACCAGACAGCGGTGACAGAGGATTGGGAGACATCAGGGATGTGAAGGGGAGAAGGAGAGTGGGATTTTAAAAGTAACCGATAGAGAGCTGAGGTTGAAAGAGAAGATAGTGGAAGTGTAGATCTGCCGACTGAAAGAAAGAAAGGAAGGGGGAGGGAGGCGGAAGGAACAAAGGTGAGGCCGGTGGTGGTTGCGAGATGAGGAAACTTAGCAATGATGGTAGAGAGTAGGGAGTCATAGACAGAGCGAGAGGAGGGTAAAAGTAGAACGGTGGGTGGGAGGCTGGCGTAGGGTCGCCAGGACAGATCTGAGGTTACAAGGTCTTTGACGGTTACAACTCCGACTCGGAGCCAAGAAGGATAGGCGAAGCATGAAAGATGAGGGTGAAGAAGAGAGGAGAAGAACAGGGGTTCGGCTAGGAGTTCAGTGGTGGAATCGGGTGGGGATCGAGTGAGCGGGAGAGAGCGGAGAAAGGTAAGAGTCTCCCGTAAGGCAGGAGGAAGGCGAGAGTGAGTGGTAGTACGGAAGTCCATTAGAATGAAAGAAGTGAAAGTGAAATTAGTGTTGCTCGAAGAGGTGATGACATTCCTTGCGGTAACGGCGTCGGCAACAGGTGAGGTATGAAGACGGAGGAAAGAAGTAATCCGGAGAGCTTGATAGTACAGTCGTGTATCAATTAGGCCAATGCCACCTTGGTCGGGAGGAAGGCTGAGCTTGGGGGCACTGAGCCAGTGGTGTCCGATTCAGATAACTGAGGTGAAGCAGCGAGTGATATCATTGAGACGAAGAAGTAGGGATTTAGTAGCAAGCCAGGAATGTGTGCACATGGAGAGAAGATAGGTTTGCGCAAGACGTGCACGTTGAAAATATGAGCTGCAGAACTGCGCTTTTCGCCAAAACGCAGTTGACCGATGAAGACGTGGCTGGATGGTATTCCACGCTGTGCTGGAAGCTTCACCTGGGACGCCAAGATGTACGCCAAGGAAACGATGAGAGGCTGAAGACCAGTGCGCTCCCCATGGGGAATCCAAGCTGTCAACCCATGAGCCGCACCACAGGCCTGTGCTTTTGGTTGTATTAATCGCAGCTCCGGAGCAGGAGGCGTAATCGGCGAAAAGACTTTGGAGCAGAGAGAACTGTGAATCCAGGCGTATACAGAAGGTAACGTCGTCTGCATACGCCACGGAAGTGGTGACATGGTGTCTCGCGCAGGCGACGAGTGGCGGCAGGGTGGCTTGATAAGAGCGTTGAACGGAGCGGAAAAAAGGTCCTAAGGCTATAGCGAAAAGTTGACCGGAGAGTGGGCAGCCTTGCCTCACTCCACGGCGGAAGAGGATTGGTGCTGTAAGAAAGGTGGGCAACTTGACCTGGAAACTGGCGTCCTGGTAGAGGGATGTGAGGAGAGAAATAAACGGAGATGGAAATCCAAATCGGAGAAGTGTGGCGGAGAGATAAGTGTGGGAGATATTATCAAAGGCGGACTGTTGGTCTAAAGAGAGGAGGGCGAGGGGTTCAGAGCGGGAGCGCGCAAGGTGAATTAGATCAGTCAGGAGATGGATGTTGTGAGATAGGGAACGGCCGGGAACTGTGTAAGTCTGGTTAGGGGAGAGGATGTAAGTGAGGATGGGATTTAGTCGTTGTGAAAGAAGCTTGGTATAAAGTTTGTAGTCGAGATTCAGTAGGAAAATTGGGCGGCAGTTTACCAAGTCAAGGAGATCACCTTTCTTGGGGAAAAGGACAACGTATGCATTTGTGAATCCCTCGGGAGAGAGAGTAAGTAAAGGCAGCAGAGAAAGCGTATAGGAGAAACGGAAGAAGAAGAGGCAGAAAAAGTTTTATAAAAGCTAAAGGTTAGGCCGTCCGGACCCGGAGCGGCACTAGAATTCAGAGAAAGAATGTAGTGTTTAGTTCAGAGGGGAGTGGGGGTAAGGAGTAGAGAAGAAGCGAGATGGGGGGAACCTGAGGTAGATTTGAAAGGAGAGAATCCATTGCTGCAGAGGATGGTTGAGGAGGTTAACTGAACTTTATGGAAAAGTACTGACGGACATGGGAACAAAGCGCAATCGGCTCATCTGATACTTCTCCAGAAGAAAGGCGTAGATGATGAAGTATGGACGAAGCTCGTCGGGTGTTTTCCACCGACGTCAGGAACTCATAGTTGTGAGCATCCGGCGTCAGGTGTTGCAAACGAAGTCGGCGGAGAGCTTGTTGCGCCAGAGGAGTGAGAAGAGATCGAAGCTCTTCTTGAAAGGAGAAGAAGAGAGGATCACTGAGACTGAGCATGGATAGCATTGTACGAACATAGTCTAGGCGCATGTTCTGGAGTGTCTTTAGTTGGAAAGAGTAGTTTCGGACATGCAGAACGAGCTGTTGCTTGATCTCCAACCAAGAATTTAATCCGCAGAGTGCAGATTGAAGCTGCGGTCGTCTGTCAATCAGGAATGACCGGACCGAAGAGCAGAATGCCGGGTTGGAGAGAAGTGCATCATCAAATGTCCACGGGCGAATTATCCTGGGTTTGAATGGTGCAGTATGGACTATGATGGCAATGGCGCAGTGGTCAGATGAGGCCGTGGGATGCACACTCGATTCTGTCACGGCAGGAAGTAGAGTACTGGAGGCATAAAACCTGTCAAGGCGGGCTAAGAAAGGATTTTGCCCATGAGAGGAGCGCCAAGTGTAATTAGTCGACCATGGATAAATATGCCGATGTACATAATGAAGAGCGTTGTTCGTGACAACTGTCTGGAGCAGGTTCGCTAGCGCATGGCGGCGCTCTCTATTTGTAGAAGACCTATCCAGAAGAGGATCCAGGGTACAGTTAAAATCCCCACCAACGAGAACATGGTCTGACGGTGGGATACGGTCGAGTGCTCTACGAAGACGCGTGAAGAGAACTGATAAATGTGTTGTAGTGCTTGGAATATAGATATTGAATAAATGATATCTGGAAGACGCGATGGTAAAGGATGCATGCTGTAAGAGATCTCGACAAATATTTCGCACAGAGAGGGATGTGATAATAGAATTGAGAGTATGACTAATGCCGATGGCAAGACCGCTATGAGATGTTAGTCCATAGGCGTGATGAAACACAATGTTCCACTGGCGCCATCGAGAATAGACGGTAGATGGTTTGCAATTTGTCTCTTGAAGGAGGAGAATATCAGCCACCAACGGGTTGAGGTCTTCATATGCCAGAGAGTTGCTGAGGGGGGAAGCGAATTCCCTGCAATTAAATGACACGATCTTGAATTGTGGGGTTCCTTGCCTCTAGCTGAAGATCTTTCAGAGCTGGAGGAAAAGACTTGATACGATTATAGAAAATTTGTGCCCACGGATGGGTGGGAACATTCTGACGGCAGAAATGCGACACATTGAAGATCTGCTCCGGCACAAGTTGGCGAAGCGATGGATTCTTGACTGCTAAGGCACGCGCTATTGCGTAGCTTGTCGGATTCGTTAAGTATGTATGGAGATCAATGTATGAGAGTGGTACGGGAGGTATATTGGCTGTCTGGAGAAATGCAGCGAACTCTTCGACCGTGGGAAAGGAGACTTTCGCTGGCGAGGTGTGTCCAGGAGAACTGCTGGAGAGGGAGGTTGAACGAGGTGAAGTAGAGTTTTGCTTCTTCGCTACTCGCCTGCTGCGGCCACAGCCGCGGCGCTTCAGTGGAGGCTCGGTCATCTCATCCTCACACTGCGTCTCTGGACCAACGGACTCCACATAAGCTGTTTCGGAGGTTCCAGTGGTAATAGCTGGTTGTAAACCTCCTGGAAGGACTCAGTGGTGGAGCGACGACGTTGCAGGAGTGAGGAGGCAATTGTAGGAAAGTCCTCTAGTGAAAAAGACGAAGCGGCTGTGGGAGCGTTGCGTTGACCAACGTCTGTAAGCGGACTTTTTCCATCATATCTTGGCTCCGAGGCCTGCTGTGCTGAAATTGATGGTGTAGTACGCTTCGAGGTAGGAACAGTACCTGTAGGAGCGCCAGCCCAGTCGGAGTCGGTGGAACTTGATGTGGGCAGTGCACGCGAAGATGGTTTTTGCCATGGCAAAGCGTGCAGTGCAAGGAGGTAATGACGTCGATTCTCCCGACGTTGCTGGCCACACCGTACGGTTAGGATCTTCGGGCACGCAAGCAGATGATCGTCCGACGGAAATATGACACGGGCACTTCGACGAAACCCTGCAATGGATTTGTCATCGGGATCTCTGGGCGCCGCCGAAAAGGGTCGTTATTGGTCCAACCACTCGGCCAAATTTGCTGATTAAAGTGCATAGAGCGACATCTGAGACTTCAGTTGGGACTGGGTGGAAAGTGACCTGGATAGGTCGCTGTGCCGCAGGTTCAGCCAGAAGATGCACATCTTTGATGGATAAGCCAGCAGTCATCACAAGGTCTGCATGTTCTTTACGGGCAAAATACACTAATACGGCCCGTGGCTTTCGAGCCATCTGAGTGATATAAGCTCCTGTAGGAAGCATCTTCTTAAAGGCAATACTATATTCCTTGAGTTTCGTGTCTGGTAATGCATCAAAACAGACACCGAAATCCATTGTGGAGAAAAATTGTTTCCCGGCTGGGGAATCCTCTGGGATATCGATGGTGGCAGAACTACCCTCAACACTGACGTAAGAGTCAGGAAAAACGGGAGCAATAAACTTGGAAGGAACTCTCACTCCGGAGGTCACTGTGGAGTAAGTGAGAGACGTAGAGTTGGCAGCGGAAGGATGCGATACAGTGCTCATTGCTGGTAGCGGCTTGGTAAACTGAGTTGAGCCAGTTGAAGGCAACGCAACCGTGCAATCGGTCACATCCATAGCTTCGGCAAATGAACCAGGGACGTGCGTCAAGGTGACGTCACTCTCTTGGGCAGGGATATCAGCTTGAGCCTTTGCAGAGGAGTCCCGCGTCACATCTTGTATGCGTATGACGTCTCTGACGTGCATAAATGCTGATTGGTCTCCTGAGAGTGAGGAGGAGGAGGAGGTTGAATGAGCATCACTGATGTGGGCGTGGACATCACCCTTCTCAGTGCCTGCCATTGAAAATGGCGAGGATTAACAGGATCGATCAGCTTGATCGAAAATAATAAAACACTGAATGCAAACAAAATATGCAACTCACCGACTTGGGAGCTGAGCTAAAAGAATGTACAGATCTTCTTCTTGAAGGGGAACACAAAAATAGGAACAAACACTCACTATATACTTTCAAAAACTGGGCACAAACACAGAGCTCGAAAGGAACGTGACTATATCGGTTATACGCTTCTTCAACCTACGGTTGGAAAGCGTAAATAAAGTGAAACACCTTTAAATGTAGGCTTTGAGTATCGCGATTTTTCATACATCCATTCCACCAAAGGCTCGAGGCCATAACATGAAAAACGGTTCCATGAGATTATACCGCATTTTCTGAACTTTAATCTTAGCATAATGCACTTAGATGGCAGATATTTTTTAAACATCGGTTCTACACCATGACACCTGATTGGTAATGGGTCAGCTTGATATAATGTAGAACTTATAGTGTCGTGTCGCAAACTCCTGGTTTAATTTTTACAGAGGGTGAGTCGAAAGTTTTGCGATATTTGCATCAACGCATGTGTTGCAGCGGGCATGTCACGTGTTTAAACTAGCTCAAATCACGCACTTCAGTCAGTCGAAACTGATAAAAAGTGGTGTCGTTGCTGTGAACACCATTACATTTCGTCGTTCTGTCAGTGATTGGGACGCTTAAAAGATTAACAATTAGGGAACTTTTGCTTTACGAGTTTGAATCGTCCATAACGCTACACAAGCAACACGAAACATTTGTCACGTGAAAGGGAAAGGTTCCGTGGACCACAGCACCGCAACCAGATGATTAAAGAAATTTCGTTCAGGTGACAGAAACCTCGACGATCAGCCAAAGTCTGGTTGGCCGCGAACCGTGAATTCGGAGGCCCTGCGCCAGGCCGTAGAAGCATATCTGAGAACCAGCACTCGGAGATTATCAGGCAAGCTGGACATATCACAGACCACCGTGGTTCATCACCTTCAGGACCTCAGGAAGGTCTACAGGAGTTGCCGCATTGTCCCTCACGAACTGACACCATCTGAAGTGAATCTCGAGTGGAAGTGTACACGAAACTACTAGAAAACAAGCGGGATGTATGTTTAATCAGGAGAATTGTTACGTGCGATGAAATGTGGGTCTATTTCCGTAATCCTAACACACAACGGCAGTGGTTAAACCCAAGCCAGCTTTCTGAACCTTTTTGCCAAACGTGGGCGCTTCGAGAACAAAGTGATGTTCTGCGTCTGGTGGAATTTCGAGGGGATAAATCATTACGAATTTATTCCAGACGGTCGGACCATCAACGTCAACCTCTACTCTGAACAGCTGGAGCAGATGTATGCTATTTTTAAGGAGAAGACTTCAGCACTGTCAAACAAAATGTGCGTTTTCCTACAGCAGGACAACGCTCGGCTTCTCACTCCGCGCGATCGACCCGAGAAAAACTCCAGGAACTTGAGGGCATCGAAGTGATGCCACACCCAGCATATAGTCCGGACCTTGCCCCGTCGGATTATTACTTATTCTGGTCCATGGCTCACTTCCTTCACGGGCGGCACTTCAACAACCAGGAGGATGTGGCAGTTCGGGTGAAGGAATTCTTCGCCTCGAAGGACAAGAACTAGTACCGCCGCGGAATCGGAAAACTGGCAGACAGATGGCTAAAGACGGTGCAGTGTGATGGCCTATACTTTGAATGCTAGTCAGCTTTCGTCGTAAAGGTACGTATGAAGACATAAAGTGATCCAAATATTGCAAAATTTCGACTCATCTTTTGTACAATGGTGATTGACCAGATTAACTTACCATACCTTTAAATACCCGCCGGTCACGTGGGATACGTTTTGGTATATCGTCAGCACGCTGCTGGAAGCGTTGCTGTCGTTCCTGTTTCCTGATTAATGGCCGTCCACTTTGGATCGTACAAGCTTTTTTATAATTGCCTAAACTGAAACGCGAGTGATGTGTCATCAACCAGTTCCACTTTATTTCACTGTTCTAGAAATCTATCGACTTTGCTGAATTACTGTAGGCAGTAGCAGAGTGGTCAGAGGCATTGGTATCTGGTTAGTGTCCAACATTTTGGGCACTAGCTCTACTTCCGGATGAGACATACATGGGTAGTGTTTTTGTCCTACTACACTGGGTCTCTTTTCACTGGGACCATTGGCACAGATTAGGGGTGGACAACTTCGGTTAGCTTCAGTTTCTTGTAGATGGCATTAGATCCAGAAACAATTATTTTTTAAAGTGGAATTTTAAAAGCAATAGTTTCTGACAACATGCACCAAAGTAAATATTGCGTCCTGTTCGCTAGCGTTTTCATATATCAAAAGCTTTTTCCTGATAAAATAAAGAAACGCAACTCAGTAAACTTTGCTTTCGGATCAACCCTCATATATTTTTTTTATACCGTGGTTACTTTTTTTCTTTTTAAGATTTAACGACCGTGGTGAACAACTCTAAGGAATATAAGCAGTTTCCAGTCCCTAATTTGAGGCCTTTGGTTCCAGGAAAGGGAAGATGCCTGTGCTATAATACAAACACATCATTCATACATCACACGGGATCCGAACCAGGACCAATCTCTGACGAATGGTTCAAAGTCTGCGCCTAGTACCACGCGGCCACCGGGACGGCTACCTCGGAATTTAACGACCAACGTGACGGCTACCTCGGAATTTAACGACCAACGTGTACAGCTCAAAAGGCTATAATAAGTCGGTTGTCCCTACTGGTTCCCGAAACCCCTACTGCGTAAGACCAGCGCACCATCCATGCCATCACCGGAACTAGATTTCGGACCGTACTCGGACGATTAGTTAGAAGCCTGCTCCTCTGACCACTCGGCCACCTAGGCGGTGCTAAAGTCTTCACATTGATCGCTAACAACAAATAGTAGAATTTTCATTTGCCGCCCGTTTCCGAATGGGAAGAGGGAAGTCCTCCAAGCTGAACCGGCCTCTGATCATTCGTCCGAAAGGGGTCCGGGTTCGAAATCCTGTGAGGCATGGATGTTGTGTTTGTCTTACGGCACTGTTTTTCTCCCTTCCCTGGAACCAGTGACCCTAAATTAGGAACGGGCGACTGCTTATAGCCCATTGAGTTGCTCATGGTGGTCGTTAAACCTCCAATAAAAAAAAAAAAAACCCGAGTTCGGGACCCGGTTGAGGCATGTGTGGTGTGTTTGCTTTTCTGCGCCGGCTCTTCTCTCTCTCCCCTGGAACTATTAGTTCCAAATTAGGGACAGACGACTGCTAATTGCCTTCGGAGTTGATCATGCTGGTCGTAAAACCACGAAACAAATAAAAATTGAGAAAAAAAATTCTGATTTCGCGTCACAGTTAGAAGATCGCCAAAGTGTTTAATTGCTCGCTATTCTTCAAGTAACACCAACTGATGACGCAAGAATTTGATTTTTCATTGAAAATCTGCATCTGCCGCCCTGGTGGCAGTTGCAGTGGTCTAAGCGCTGGTGTGTGACGATTCGTCCGGGTTCGAATCCCAGTGAGTCCTAAATGTTGTTCTTTTCTTCCAGCACTGACTTTCTTCCTTGCCTACAGACAGTATCCCTAAATTAGGGACGGGCGACTGCTTATAGTCTATCGAGTTAAGGGGACCAGTCCTACAAAAATTTTACGTAATTTTTTTTTATTTCAATTTTTTTTTTCTAGAGTTTTGAGTTTGCTGAATCGATTGGTATACGACACTTGAGCAAAGCAGAGGAAGTTCAGCAAAGCAGAGGAAAAGGAGCATGACACGGGACTCTTCTAGTCATAGGTCTTCTTTGTTTTTTGCCTTCCCTGAGAAGTTGCGGTTTTGTACATTTAGGAATATTTTTCTCATAAACCGCTGAAGATAATGGCTTGAAAATTTTTTTATACCTTACTGTATATATCAACAACCACCTGAACTAGAATCATGACTAAATAATGTACTCAATTAAAATAATAAATACAATTGCTAATAAAAACGTCAGCAAAATTGACAGCAATCTTGATAAATTAATACACAATTAAGTAATTGACCGATTGCGATAATTCTAGTTCAGGTGTTGTATAATATCCTTAGAAAAACGCATGCCAAGTGTGCAATTGATAGGCCAAGTCTATCGTGAGAAACATGTACCTAAGTACATCGAGACTTTCCATAAGGTTAACATGCGAAGCCTAAAAAGTTACAAAAGTTCCTATAAAAAAAATCTAAAAATTAAATTAATCCTCCTATCAAAAAAAAAAATCTAAAATGAAATTCATCACATCACTATAGAGTTTGATTGTCCCCATAAATCTATATCAGTGAAGATTTTGCTTTGCCATTACAAGTTTACAAACTCAAGAAACTAAGGTTACAGAAGAGCTTGCTTTTCTACTACGATTTTCATTTATGAGCAACGCATCATTTCTTATTTTAAATCTAAAATTGTCAGAAACTGATCGCGAGAAGTTTGCTTTCAATACAATAGAAAAGTCTACAGTTACAAACAGATCAACGAAAATTTGCTTTCTTTTTACGAGTCTGCCATCATAAGAAGCATATCATTGATAAGTTTGTTTTATCGTTGTAAAAAGGTCTTTACAGGAAGTCCGAATAATGAGTGCACGGAATGTACCAATTGCAGTAATGTAATAGTAATAATGAAATTTTGAATGGAATTACAGAAGTGACCTGCTACGTGGAAGTGCTCTGTGTCTGGTAACCTCCATGTCTCCCCACCCCGAAGCGCGCAGCTGTCATTCCGAGCAAAGGTCATTCCCGAGCGCTTGGTCGACGGAGGCAGACATGTCGATTGATCACTCGTCTCGGCACAAGGACAATGGTGTTGACGGTTGAACAGAGAGTGTTTCTGGTGGAACATGTCTTTCGCCAAGACGACAAGTACACGGACCAAGTGCAAGAACAGTTCGCTAGGATATTTCGTTCTGAAGACGTGCCCCACCGTAATGCGGCAGTTCAGTTCATAGCAAAGTTTCGGGAAACTAAAGGCTGCAATAAGGACCCACATCCAACAAATCACACTACATACCCTGAGAAAGGTTTTCACCAACATACAGAAGCGTGTGCAGACATGTCTGGACGTCGGTGGGACCAATTTTCAACACCTCTTGTAGGAACCAGTTCAACACGGTAAGTGTTACTTTCAGTGTACAGTTATTTTTCGGACACCCTGTATAAGCCCAAAATCATCAGGGTCAGTTGAGGAGCGCCATTTTTACCATGAATTCTCAATTTATGTTAGAACAAATTACCGATGATTTTGCTTTTCTTTACAAAAATCCACATTCATAACAATATACTACTGATTTTTTTTCGGGGTTTGCGGACCACCAGAAGGAACTCTAAGAAGTCCCCTAAGCCCTGACTTCGGGCCACTAGTTCAGGGTAGGGGAGAGCACTAGTGCTGTAAGAACAGCACGCCACCCATATCTCACTAGGGACTTGAACTCCGTCCCTCTCGGATGAACGGTCAGAAACTAATTTTGGACAACGGCGCCACAGAGGAGGCCGTATTACTGATTGCTTTCTCAGTATAAATGTATAGTCAATATGAAATAACCGAAAAAGCTTCATTTCCCGACGAAAATTACAATTCATAAAACAAGCGATCACTTAGTACCTTACATTCTATTTCTGACTGCCAATGCATCAATTATAAGCGATCAATTAGGAAAGAAGTGCTTACTTCAAACAAAAATTTTTCTTATTCACTGTCACTTTAAATCATTCCGGCTTCTAAAATTACGGGAATAGAAAACCACGGAAATATAAGAAAGTTAGAAGTCGTCAAAGGAAAATATTGTTCTTTTCATACAGACTGTATTTAGAGAAACATTAAGAAATGCGTTGCTTAAAATACACTGTTTTCAGCTGAAAAAACATTCTTATTTTGTAAGAATGGCAGATCGCTATTTATTGTTGTAAAGTTAAAATTTCAGAATAAAACAAATATCAATCAAATTTTAGAATGAACCTCAATCGAAATGTTCAGATGTTTTTACCGTAAAATTAAGCGCTTTAGTTGTTGAACAGATACACATGCTGAAAAATGTATATATGTCCTTTGCACAAAATTGAAGACAAAGTTCCTTGCTCATTCCACTTGTAAACATCTAACTGCTTAATATATACCTTGTCCAGTCTTCCCTTCACCACCTTCAGCAATATCTCTTTAAACGAATTAGCTGAACAAAGCTAAATCTTGCTTATCTGAGTATCACAATTTGAAACACATAAAAAACAGTCAACTCTAAGACATCATGGTGAACATTCTCAAGTGGAAGAGCTCATGAGAGTATGAATTCATGTAAGTGTAACAATCTGACCGGCGGGCACCGTGGCGCAATGGTCTAAGCGCTGTCTTCTGACCCGTTAGTCCGAGTGGGCCAGGGCTCGAGCTCCGGATCGTGCGCTTGACGTAGGGCCCTGGCTGCCTACCGGTCCCCTATTATGGAGCCAACGGTACCAGAATTAGGGACGAGAGACTCTCTATGACCCTCCGAGTTGCTTGCCGTGAACGTTAAACCCAAAAACAGAATCTAATCATACTTTTTATTTTCCGATGGGAAACAAAAACCTGACGAAGAGGACAATGAGCTACAGTATTTCACGGAACATGGCATGTAAGAAAACCTAAAAGTAAATAAAAACATTTCACTGCAAAATGTATGCAAACTTGAAAAGCTGTGGACACAGAAAACATTGCAGGTATCATTTGTCAAGCCAAACTGAAGGACATAACTTTTAATGTCAACAGCTAAACGTATAGTGAGTGTTTTTAAGCAAGTGTAAAAATTTGCACAGAGCCATCTTAACAGTACAAGATCATGTGGCACGAAGACTTCTTGTAATAAAGTAATAAAGCAGCCCTGAGTACTGTTGGGTAATACGGCAGAGCAGCGGTTTCAATTTTCTTACTAACAGAAAAATATGTAGCTCGAGTCCTCTTGATACTCTCTTGACAGTAGATCGCACATGCAGTTCGGTTCTTGTTCGTACCACAACAGTACAGGGTTAGTCAAAAGTCACAGGACACCCTTGTATTTCAGAAACGGGAGGAAAAATAAATAAAATATCTGAATACCCTAGCAAAGAATTATAACGAAGTAAATTTCTCCGTCATTTCTGTCCACGCCAGGATTCGAACCCGGATCCCCTCATTCCGGAATAAGTCACTCTACCAATTGAGCTACGCGGACGTTTGTTCTGACTGCAATCTGACTTTATGTCGTGTGCGTCCTACTGGCAGGCACGTCACAGAATCGCTGAAGGGGCCTATCTTTTAGGCTATTTCCGGAGCATGACGCCATCTAGAAATCGCCCTATTGGATCATGGTCAAATTTTTCAAATGGTAAGGGGATCATGTTGCATATCAAACAAGACCAGAGTTTTCTCAGAAATTTATTGCCGTAATCAGATTTGATATATGTGTTTTGGTGTTATTAACACAGAAAGTTGAAATAACCATTGTTTGTCGCAGGTAACTCAGGATGGCATTGACGAAAGAGGAGAGGATTGAGGTGATCCTAATGTCTGGGGAACGCAGCTGTCGTATCATAGACGCAGACTTCAACAACCGACACCCAGAAAGACCACCAATTTCACACCGCACTGTCGCATACCTGATATCCAAATTCCGAGAAACTGGAACTGTGGACGACAAGTCAGTTAGTGGTCGGCCGAAAACGGCTATCGACGAGGAAACCTTAACGATGGTCTTTGCATCCTTTGCAAAGAGTTCACAAAGTAGCACACGACGTCTCGCAGCAGAATGTGGTGTCAGCCAAATATCCATTGTACGGATTCTTCACACCGCTCACTGGTATCCGTTCAAGATCCAGATGCAACAGGAGCTACCAGAGGATTGCCCTGATAGACGTGTCGAGTTCTGCACCTGGGCTTTAGACCAACATCAACGAAATTCCTCATTCGCCCAGGGGCCAATTTTTATGTCAGTAAAGATGTTAACCGTCAGAAACACAGGTACTGGAGTGACAGGAACGCTCACTGGACGGAACCATACAAAGTCGTTGGTAATGTAAAGGTGTGATGTTTGATGTGAGTGGAAGATGGGGCACCCGTGTTATCGGACCCATGTTGTAAAGAAGTTTTGGGTCACGGCATTAAATGTTATGGAGAAGATTTGGGGTATTAACAAAAGAGAAGTTTTATGCTAATATTGAAATTTATAAGTAAATTACAGAAAATTAAAATTTGGGAGATGGGTGGATGCATTTCGAAACAAAACTGAAATTTTGATTAAGGGCGTAAAACATAACTCGGAAAGTAAAATGCACCACTGAATTTGGAAACTTCCAAAAGTTACTATTGTATTCTTCGCGTTGTTTGCGTTTGATGAGTAGATACACCTGAAAGTGGAAGAAAGCTAACTATTGTTTACATGTGTACCAAATTTGTAAACACTAAAAATTAATGGTAAACAATGTACACGTGTAATAACTTTTGAAGGCTGTGAAATCAAATCTAATAGTTACGACAAAAACATTGACTCTTAAACACAATAACCTAAGATTACTTTCCTCACCTCAGTCGCTGCTGAGGGGGATGCATTTGAACCATGTGATAAAAATTCACACTGAAAATATCTAAAACTTTACTGCACTAAGGTTTAGGTTTTTGAAAGGCCATTTGGCCTATATTTATTTTAAAAACTTAACAAGTAAAATTTTGGACACAAATTTTCACATGGCCACTAGGCCCAATAAAAATAATCAACTGTCAGCTTATTTGTGAAAATATAAACCTTGTACCAGACACACTACTTATAAAAATAATAACCACCAGAATTTCAAGGAATTTCACAACACAAACACCCGATTTATCATGGAGTACAACTTAAGTATTTAAAGTGAAAATATCTCTCACTCTCTCTCGAAAAAAAGAAATTTTTATATGCATATGTGTACACTATGTTGTTCTAATTAATTCCTTCGAACCAACCTGCAGACCAGTCTTCTAAATTCACTTTTAATTTTAAACTGCCATAACAACTAAGCCAAAACTTTTCGTATAATGGAAAGTTATTTTATACCAGGTTCTACACTTCCAGGAAAATGTGTCTTAAAGTCAACAACCTTGTCTTAAATCAACATCTGTCTTACACTCAACATTTGTCTTAAAATCAACATATCTAGCATTGCCGGATACTCAACCCATTCTATAAACCATACAAAACCTTATACACTAGATACCTTATTCAGTTTACACAACGTTATCATTAAGTTGCTACACCGACAAGAAAACCTTACTTCACACCATCATCATGAAAATCCAACTTTTCAAAATTCCATACCGTAAGTTTTCCAATCAACTGGCACCCATGTAATATTCCACTCGGGCATAAAGCCAAACAAACATCTCAACCACTGAGTCCCACTTCTCTAGAAAAAACACGATTTCTCCGGGAGAACAACGAAGTTTGAGTCTGAAGGCAAGAATGCGTCGTGAATCCATTCCCAGCTTATACAGTGTAGTGGAGCAAAGTGCGACCTAACCCTGTATTGTTCCTTTCACTCTGATTTTGGGACAACTCACACCACTCTTCTTGAAAGGAACCAACTAATATGAGCTAACGAGCTTACTCGGGCAGAAAACAAATCCCCCAATTTGTTTCGTGCACCCTTTCAGACCCGAGGCATGTCTACATAGGGTAAAGTATCCCACAAGAGTTCACTTACCCCCAAAATATCTCAACATCTATTTTCCAGAAAGCTAACTCAACATCCTTATTTCCAGAAAATTTCAATACATCACCTTTTTCCCCCAGAAAATCACTCACCGTCCTTATTTTACCAGGATCACACTTCATATCTTTATTTTCCCAGGAACACCCTTCATGTCCTTATTTTCCCAGGAACTCATTTCATGTCTTTATTTCCCAGAAAATCACTTATCTTTATTTCCCAGAAACACACTGTACTATTCATTTCCCAGAAAGCTCAATAACACCATACTTGACACACTATACCAAACCTTACTTTATTTCCAGAAAACTCTATAAATCACCATATTTCCAAAATCACCCTTTTCCTGAAAAAAAAATACTTCTTGAAGAAACACAACAGCTATTCGGGTTCTTTTCAGTTACACTATGCATATGCCCCATATCTGCCTGTATACCCATTACTATATTATTTCCCCATAAAAATCTGATTTTCTAATGTACGGGCAGAACTAGAAATTAGACCTCACTACTACAAAATTAAATTTTTAAAGAGTAATTTTGCACTTAAATTTAACTAAAACACCAAACCATAATAATAACCAGCCTACAAGAAAAATTCTCAACTACATGACTACATGGTACCTACACTAAGCTCATAAATACAAATTCTACTTCACCAATACAAAAATCACTGAGCACAAAATGAGTTAAATTTCACTTAAGAGAAATCTGGTCTGGGAAGTTGTTTGTTCCAAAATAACTTAATACTTATTATATCATCTATCACTACGTGACCCAGAAAATTATTCACTTACATTCTTTGTTTTTGTTTTTTTATTACCTATCCACAAAAAATAACATGAAATATATTTAAACAGCCTAACATTAAACCATGTGGTTTCATTCCTTAAGCACACCAGAACATTAAAATACAAAAAAAAAAAAAAAACCCATGAATGAAGGTATTTACAGCTCACCCCCCTTTTTTTTGTTTCCTTAGAGCTGTGTTTATCATCATCATCATCATCATCATCTTTGTCAACCATTATCAATCCACTGCTGGACGAAGGTCTCCCCAAGTTTCCTCCACAACGGTCTGTCTTGTGCCAGTCTCCTCCATGTCACTCCCGCATACTTTCGAATTTCATCCACCCATATCTCCCATGTGGTCTTCTTCTGGGTCTTTTCCTGTCCCTTGGAATCCAATCTAAAATGTCTGCTGTCCATCGATGGTCTGTCTTTCTGGCAGTATGCCCAGCCCATTGCCATTTCAGGGATTTAACTCTGATCATGATGTCTTCCACTCTTGTCATTTTTCGGATACATGAGTTCCTCTTCTTATCTCTCCTGGTTACACCAAGCATGCACCTCTCGATGCTTCTTTGAGTTGTCTGTAGCCTTTGTATGTCTCTTTTAGCTAAGGTCCACGTCTCTGCACCATACGTAAGCACTGGAAGGATGCATTGATCAAACACTTTTCTTTTAAGACATAATGGCATATTGCCCTTGAAAATTATGCTGTTTCTTCCAAAAGCTCTCCAGGCAAGTTTTGTACGCCGATTAATTTCTTCATCAATGTGACCCTCACTTGATATCTGCTGTCCAAAATAAACGTACGTGTTTGTTATCTCCAGCTTTTCTCCATCAATAGATAAATCTTCATTTCGTGTAAAAGCATTGAACATCACTTTTGCCTTCTGAAAGTTCATTATTAATCCAACTTCCTTACTCTTGTCAGCAAGTTCCTGGATTATACTCTGCCACTCTGATGGGGTAGTTGCAAAAATAACTATGTCATCAGCAAAACGAAGGTGGGTTAGATAATCTCTATTAATCTTTATCCCTTTGTTTTCCCAGTTCAGTGATTGAAAGACTTTTTTCAATCACTGAACTGGGAAAACAAAGGGATAAAGTTTCCAGTGTGGCGTTAAAGAGCTTCGGAGATATGGTGTCACCTTGTCTCACTCCCTTTCCAATTTTTATGTGTGTTGTATTTTCAAACAGCCGAATCTTTGCACTTGCATTTTCATAGATGTTATTAATAATATTAATGTATGCACCTTCAATACCGCAGGATTTCAGAGCCATTGTAACTGCTGATGGTTTCACCGAGTCAAAGGCTTTTTCATAATCGATAAAAGCCATTCACAATGGAAGTTCATATTCCCTCGCTCTTTCAATTAGTTCTCCCAGTACGTGGATATGATCTATTGTGCTGTAGCCACTCCTGAATCCAGCTTGTTCTCTCGGTTGAGCCATGTCCAGTGTTACCTTCAAACGGTGTGAAAGAACTTTAGTGAAGATTTTATAAACCACTGATAGGAGGCTGATAGGTCTGTAGTTCCTGAGATCCTCAATGTCACCTTTTTCATGTAGCAGGTTCATTATAGCATTGCTCCAATCCTCAGGAATCTTCCCTTCATTAAGGCATCGAGTGAAAATTTGGGCGAGTACTGTTTCGATTTCTCCACTTGCTTCTTGCATGATGTCCACAGTAATTCCATCTTCTCCTGGAGCTTTTCTCCGCTTCATGTTCTTGATTGCATGTGCAACTTCTGCTGGAAGGACTGGAAGAACTTTGGTACTGGTACCTTTCATGATGTCTAGAGTACATGTATCATCCCTTTCATATAATGTGGAGCAGAAATCTTTCACTCTTGACAAAATTTCGCCTCTATTTCTTGTTACAGAACCATCTTCTTTTCTCAGTGCCATAATCTGTTTTCTTCTTTTACTGAGATGTCCCTTTGCTATCTTTAGGCTTTGGTTGTTTTCAATTGCTTTCCTCACTAGTTCACAGTTGAATTTCCTTACCTCTTCAGTGATACTTTATCGTACTGTCTTGCATAGCTCTATGTATTCCACTTTAGAAGTCACATCTTCTTTAGTTGTCCTCATCTCTCTCCTTTTTGCATCAACATTTTGGTTTTTCCTGATAATTTGTTCACATGCAATTTGTTCTCAGACCCAGCTCATTTTGTTGCTGTTTCCATAAGAGCTTTGGTTACTTTTCTGTTAACTTCAGAAATATCCACTTCTTCCGACGTTAAGCCTTCTAAAGCAGAGAATCTGTTCTTCCGTTCCAACTTGAAGGTATTATTGTGTTTTTTAAGGTTGGTTATGTCAATATATATATATATATATATATATATCATAGATTGGTGAGATGTAAGATGCACCTCAACACTAAACTCGAACGTAGCAAGCTCATAAGACAAACAAAATGTATTGACATAACCAACCTTAAAAACACCATAATACCTTCAAATTGGAACTGAAGAACAGGTTCTCTGCTTTAGAAGGCCTAACATCGGAAGAAGTGGATATTTCTGAAGTTAACAGAAAAGTAACCAAAGCTCTTATGGAAACAGCAACAAAATTAGCTGGGTCTAAGAACAAATTGCATGTGAACAAATTATCAGGAAAAACCAAAATGTTGATGCAAAAAAGAAGAGTGATGAGGACAACTAAAGAAGATGTGACTTCCAAAGTGGAATATATAGAGCTATGCAAGACAGTACGAAAAAGTATCACTGAAGACGTAAAGAAATTCAACTGTGAACTAGTAAGGAAAGCAATTGAAAACAACCAAAGCCTAAAGATAGCAAAGGGTCATCTCAGTAAGGGGAAAAAAACAGATTATGGCACTGAGAAAAGAAGATGGTTCTGTAACAAGAAATAGAGGCGAAATTTTGACAAGAGTGAAAGATTTCTACTCCAAATTATATGAAAGGGATGATACATGTACTCCAGACATCATGAAAGGTACCAGTACCAGAGTTCTTCCAGTCCTTCCAGCAGAAGTTGCACATGCAATCAAGAACATGAAGCGGGAAAAAGCTCCAGGAGAAGATGGAATTACTGTAGACATCATACAAGAAGCAAGTGGAGAAATCGACACAGTACTCGCCCAAATTTTCACTCGATGCCTTAATGAAGGGAAAATTCCTGAGAATTGGAACAACGCTACAATGATCTTGCTACATAAAAAAGGTGACATTGAGGATCTCAGGAACTACATACCTATCAGCCTCCTATCAGTGGTTTATAAAATCTTCACTAAAGTTCTTTCACACCGCTTGAAGGTGACACTGGACATGGCTCAACTGAGAGAACAAGCTGGATTCAGGAGTGGCTATAGCACAATAGATCATATCCACGTACTGAGAGAACTAATTGAAAGAGCGAGGGAATATGAACTTCCATTGTGCATGGCTTTTATTGATTATGAAAAAGCCTTTGATTCGGTGAAACCATCGGCAGTTGCAATGGCTCTGAAATCCTAAGGTATTGAAGATGCATACATTAATATTATTAATAACATCTATGAAAATGCAAGTGCAAAGATTCGGCTGTTTGAAAATAGAACACACATAAAAATTGGAAAAGGAGTGAGACAAGGTGACACCATATCTCCGAAGCTCTTTAATGCCACATTGGAAAATGTCTTTCAATCACTGAACTGGGAAAACAAAGGGATAAAGATTAATGGAGATTATCTAACCCACCTTCGTTTTGCTGATGACATAGTCATTTTTGCAACTACCCCATCAGAGCTACAGAGTATGATCCAGGAACTTGCTGACAAGAGTAAAGAAGTGGGATTAAAAATGAACTTTCAGAAGACAAAAGTGATGTACAATGCTTTTACACGAAATGAAGATTTATCGATTGATGGAGAAAAGCTGAAGATAACAGACACGTACGTTTATCTTGGACAGCAGATATCAAGTGAGGGTCACATTGATGAAGAAATTAATCGGCGTACAAAACTTGCCTGGAGAGCTTTTGGAAGAAACAGCATAATTTTCAAGAGCAATATGCCATTATGTCTTGAAAGAAAAGTGTTTGATCAATGCATCCTTCCAGTGCTTACGTATGGTGCAGAGACGTGGACCTTAGCTAAAAGAGACATACAAAGGCTGCATACAACTTCAAAGCAGCATGGAGAGGTGCATGCTTGGTGTAACCAGGAGAGATAAGAAGAGGAACACGTGGATCCGAAAAATGGCAAGAGTGGAAGACATCATGATCAGAGTTAAATCCCTGAAATGGCAATGGACTGGACATACTGCCAGAAGGACAGACCATCGATGGACAGCCGACATTTTAGATTGGATTCCAAGGGACAGGAAAAGACCCAGAAGAAGACCACATGGAAGATGGGTGGATGAAATTCGAAAGTATGCGGGAGTGACATGGAGGAGACTGGCACAAGACAGACCGTTGTTTAGGAAACTTGGGGAGACCTTCGTCCAGCAGTGGATTGATAATGGTTGACAATGATGATGATGATGATATATATCTGACAGCTCCCACTTTAAAGCCCACTTGTTACATAATTTCAAAGAAACCACAACATAATATTAAAAATGCCAAAAGAAAAAAACTATTTCGATTCAAACTTCATCGTCACAAAAAAAACTTATTATTTACGAATAGTGATTTTAGTAGCTTGAATATGTTGAACAAACACCTCACATAGACGATTGTGAGAATTCGAAGGTGTCCTAAATTTTGGACAAAAAAACTTTTCGAGTTCCTGATGACACTTCTAGGTGAATTTTTTTGACGACCTGATATATCTGGCCTCTGAAGTAAAGAATGAAACAAAACTTACCTCCAGTCCTTAGGGCAGGGTAGAAGAGTTTGACAACCAACTGCCATTTTTCCTCCGATACTCACAGATGGTTTCAAACTAAATCACAGGAGAAAAAAAAAGTTCTGGTACTACGTTGTCTTGGTGGTCAACTATACTTGATGGCGGACGGCATCGTCTTGAGAAGTTTCCATCATCTGCCAGGCAGTTTTCAGGCACTGTCCCCAGCCAAAGAATATTCTTTGCGCCAGCTCTCACAAAAATGATTTAGGAGGGCATCGGTGTGTCATCCTTTACCGCCATTTTGAGGCTTACTTGCTGGCATTCTAAACCAACACTGCAGTCGTCCGCTACTGGATAATTTAGGTTCATCAGTGGTCATTGAGATCCTTGAAAACAGTCTTTCTGACCGAATTTATATTCAAATCAGGATACTGGAACACAGCTAGCTGACAGTCATTCTTACTGCCGACCAAGCTTAAGAAAAAAAATTTTTTCACACAGGGCCAACAGACCCCAGTGCATTTCTTCAGATTCCCCTCCTTGCCGAGAAGCGAGGACAGAAATTAGCCTTGTTTTCCCTGCTAGCCAGCCAGAGCAAGGACAAAAGAGTAAGTGCCAATTTTCTCGACTGAAGCTCTGGTACTCGGAAACCACTGACCCCTCATTGGTCGATACTTCGGCCTAGTAACTAACGGCTTCCCAACGGAATTTCTCTCCCACGCAAGCCAGGGGTGACACTCTGACCTTCACAGGAAAGGGGGAAACTTCGTACCCTTCACATGCTGTTCTAAAAATAGCTTGCCTCAATGCCCAGAGAACCCTCTGCGATCACATTTTAGAAGCCTCTAAAATCATTTGCCTAAAATGGCGGACTGAAAGAAGATTTTCTTTTCTCACAATTTTTTTTCCAGAAACGCTTTTTCCTCGTTCCGTGATTAATACAAATAATTTTGTTTTTAAAAGGGTTGATGGTGACTTCTTTTTGCTCGCCCTTTTTCTTCTTCTTTTATAACTTACTAAAGAGAAAAAAACATGAATCAGGCCAAAAGAAAAAAAAAGAAGTTCAATGCCTATTATTTCCCTTTCTTTTAAGAAATTTTGTTTGTTTGGTCAGAGGCTGCGAAGCAAATGAATATGGCCATTTATTCCCTTACCTCACTGCCTCTTCCAAACACAATTTTGAAACGTGGACTGCAGAGAAATTTCATTCTCTGTATTTTATTTATTTATTTTCTATTTTTTTTTTCGTAAATCTCAGGTAAGTGATCAGGTTCCCCAATATTTACGAACATGAAAATTCTCGACAGGACAATACATACCCCCTACGAAAAAACGAGCAACGCGAGTCGAAACACACAATACCAGAACATTCACTTCTATTCACTACCATACGTGCTTCACGATGTCAACAAACCGATGAATGTAAACAAACCGGCAGCGCCACCTACCTCCGGTTGGCTGACTTCCGCCACAACATGGCTACCTCTCAACGAGATAAACAAATGTTTCGAAACCCAGCTGTCTACCACTCGTATCAACCAAAGAATTACACGAAGAATTTTTACAAGCCAAAGATTTCACGGAACGAAGAAAATTTATCTCTGCGACGATTCAAAACACTAACCTATTACCTAGCCTGAGAAAATTAATTTTAAAAATTTGAACTGATTATTATCACATTCTTAACTTAATTGACTGTCACAGGAGTACTAATCTCATCTAACCTTGACTTTATATGGTACTAGAAAAATAAGCAATAGCCTAACTAAATAAACAGCGCTCTCTAGCACTAAATTATTTAAACTGAGGAGAGGAGAGAATTTACACTTCTTACAATTATCGCTGTATGTTTTTACAATTTTTTTCATTACCACAAGCATGTTCGGATGTCAAAATTAACACTTTTCTAACCTCATTTTTAAATTATCAAATTTACTTGAATATAGTACATGAAAAATGAATATAGTACATGAAAAATACACTTGAGATGATATGTAAACACAAAATTACTTATGTATGACACAATGAAATGTAAGTACACTTAAGTAATTATTTGTAGAGAGTTATATGTAAAACCCAAAATTACTTGTATGTAAAACACAAAATTGCTTGTATGTAAAGCACAAAATTACTGGTATGTGTAAGTATACTCGTGAAATTATTGACATTATCAGCCAAAGGCAATATATACACCACACTCATACACTGAAATTATACATTATTCAATTAGCCACTATTACGTATGAAAATTGATCCTAAAATTATAAACGCCAAAACACTAAAATTATCATCTGCACTTTCACTTATTAAACCACTGAGAGTAAACCACAAATTTATTTTAACATTCGCTATCTTAGCCACTGAGAGAAAATTCACCACCGAAAAAAAATTTCACCTCTGAGTAAAACACAACTTTTAACACTTTCACTATGTTATCACTGAGAGAGAGAGAGAGCGACGAGAAAAAGAAATTTTCACTGACATACAAAATTCACTGACAAAACTGCATCCACTTCAGAATTTACCCAAACTCAAAGTAAGTTATCATATAAACACATACATTTCTTTATTCAACAGCCTACTATTTGTATCAAATGAACTTTAAAATTTTTCCTTAATTTTTTTTTTCTGTGCAGTGAAAATGAATTTCATCACAGGGTATGCATCCTAAGGCCACGGCACCAAATGTTATAAAGAGGTTTTGGGTCACGGCATTAAATGTTATGGAGAAGATTTGGGGTATTAACAAAGGAGAAGTTTTATGCTAATATTCAAATTTATAAGTAAATTACAGATAATTAGAATTTGGGAGATGGGTGGATGCATTTCGAAACAAAACTGAAATTTTGATTAAAGCCATAAAACATAACTCGGAAAATAAAATGCACCACTGAATTTGGAAACTTCCAAAAGTTACTATTGTATTCTTCGCGTTGTTTACGTTTGATGAGTAGATACACCTGAAAGTGGAAGAAAGGTAACTATTGTTTACATGTGTACCAAATTTGTAAACACTAAAAATTAATGGTAAACAATGTGCACGTGTAATAACTTTTGGAGGCTGTGAAATCAAATCTAATAGTTAGGACAAAAACATTGGCTATTAAACACAATAACCTAAGATTACTTTCCTCACCTCAGTCGCTGCTAAGAGGGATGCATTTGAACCATGTGATAAAAATTCACACTGAAAATATCTAAAACTTTACTGCACTAAGGTTTAGGTTTTTGAAAGGCCATTTGGCCTATATTTATTTTAAAAACTTAACAAATTAAATTTTGGACACACATTTTCACCTGGCCACTGGGCCCAATGAAAATAATCAACTGTCAGCTTATTTGTGAAAATATAAATCTTTCACCAGGCACACTACTTATAAAAATAATAACCACCAGAATTTCAAGGAATTTCACAACACAAACACCCGATTTAACATGGAGTACAACTTAAGTATTTGAAGTGAAAATATCTCTCATTCTCTCTCGAAAAAAAGAAATTTTTATGTGCATATGTATACACTATGTTGTTCTAATTAATTCCTTCGAACCAACCTTCTCAGACCAGTCTTCTGAATTCACTTTTAATTTCAAACTGCCATAACAACTAAGCCAAAAATGTTCGTATAATGGAAATTTATTTTATACCAGGATCTACACTTCCGGGAAAATTTGTCTTAAAGTCAACAACCTAGTGTTAAATCAACATTTGTCTTACACTCAACATTTGTCTTACACTCAACATTTGTCTTAAAATCAACATATCTAGCATTGCCGGATACTCAACCCATTCTATATACCATACAAAACCTAATACACTAGATACCTTATTCAATTTACACAAAGTTATCATTAAATTGCTACACCGACAAGAAAACCTTACTTCACACCATCATCATGAAAATCCAACTTTTCAAAATTCCATACCGTAAGTTTTCCAATCAACTGGCACCCATGTAATATCCCACTCGGGCATAAAGCCAAACAAACATCTCAACCACTGAGTCCCACTTCTCTAGAAAAAACACGATTTCTCCGGGAGAACAACAAAGTTTGAGTCTGAAGGCGAGAATGGGTCGTGAATCCATTCCCAGCCTATACAGTGTAGGGGAGCAAAGTGCGACCTAACCCTGTATTGTTCCTTCACTCTGATTTTGGGACAACTCACACCACTCTTCTTGAAAGGGGTCAACGAGCTTACTCATGCAGAAAACAAATCCCCCAATTTGTTTCGTGCACCCTTTCAGACCCGAGGCATGTCTACATAGGGTAAAGTATCCCACAAGAGTTCACTTACCCCCACAATATCTCAACATCTATTTTCCAGAAAGCTAACTCAACATCCTTATTTCCAGAAAATTCAATACATCACCTTTTTTTCCCCAGAAAATCACTCACCGTCCTTATTTTCGCAGGAACACACTTCATATCTCTATTTTCCCAGGAACACCCTTCATGTCCTTATTTTCCCAGGAACTCATTTCATGTCTTTATTTCCCAGAAAATCACTTATCTTTATTTCCCAGGAACACACTGTACTATTCATTTCCCAGAAAGCTCAATAACACCATACTTGACACACTATACCAAACCTTACTTTATTTCCAGAAAACTATATAAAACACCATATTTCCAAAATCACCCTTTCCCTGAAAAAATAATACTTCTTGAAGAAACACAACAGCTATTCGGGTTCTTTTCAGTCACACTATGTATATGCCCCATATCTGCCTGTATACCCATTACTATATTCTTTCCCCATAAAAATCTGTTTTTCTAATGTACGGGCTGAACTAGAAATTTGCCCTCACTACTACAAAATTAAATTTTTAAAGAGTAATTTTGCACTTAAATTTACTAAAACACCAAACCATAATACTAACCAGCCTACAAAAAAAATTCTCAACTACATAACTACATGGTACCTACACTAAGCTCATAAATACAAATTCAACTTCACCAATACAAAAATCACTGAGCACAAAATGAGTTAAATTTCACTTAGAGAAATCTGGTCTGGGAAGTTGTTTGTTCCAAAATAACTTAATACTTATTATATCATCTATCACTACGTGACCCAGAAAATTATTCACTTCCATTCTTTGTTTTGTTTTTTTCTATTACCTATCCAAAGAAAGTAACATGAAATTTATTTAAACAGCCTAACGTTAAACCATGTGGTTTCATTCTTTAAGCACACCAGAACACTAAAATACAAAAAAAAAAAAAAAAACCCCATGAATGAAGGCATTTACAACTCCCCCCCCCCACTTTTTTTTGTTTCCCTAGAGCTGTGTATATATCATCATCATCATCATCATCATTGTCAACCATTATCAATCCACTGCTGGACGAAGGTCTCCACAAGTTTCCTCCACAACGGTCTGTCTTGTGCCAGTCTCCTCCATGTCACTCCCTCATACTTTCGAATTTCATCCACCCATCTCCCATGTGGTCTTCTTCTGGGTCTCTTCCTGTCCCTTGGAATCCAATCTAAAATTTCTGCTGTCCATCGATGGTCTGTCTTTCTGGCAGTATGCCCAGCTCATTGCCATTTCAGGGATTTAACTCTGATCATGATGTCTTCCACTCTTGTCATTTTTCGGATCCACGTGTTCCTCTTCTTATCTCTCCTGGTTAAAACCAAACATGCACCTCTCCATGCTTCATTTGAGTTGTCTGCAGCGTATGTATGTCTCTTTTAGTTAAGGTCCACGTCTCTGCACCATACGTAAGCACTGGAAGGATGCATTGATCAAACACTTTTCTTTTTAGACATAATGGCATATTGCTCTTGAAAATTATGCTGTTTCTTCCAAAAGCTCTCCAGGCAAATTTTGTACGCCGATTAATTTCTTCACCAATGTGACCCTCCTTGATACCTGCTTTGCAAGATAAACGTACGTGTCTGTTATCTCCAGCTTTTCTCCATCAATCGATAAATCTTCATTACGTGTAAAAGCATTGAAGATCTCTTTTGTCTTCTGAAAGTTCATTTTTAATCCCACTTCTTTACTCTTGTCAGCAAGTTCGTGGATCATACTCTGCAGCTCTGATGGTGTAGTTGCAAAAATGACTATGTCATCAGCAAAAGAAAGATGGGTTAGATAATCTCCATTAATCTTTATCCCTTTGTTTTCCGAGTTCAGTGATTGAAAGACATTTTCCAATATGGCATTAAAGAGCTTCGGAGATATGGTGTCACCTTGTCTCACTCCTTTTCCAATTTTTATGTGTGTTGTATTTTCAAACAGCCGAATCTTTGCACTTGCATTTTCATAGATGTTATTAATAATATTAATGTACGCATCTTCAATACCGCAGGATTTCAGAGCCATTGTGACTGCTGATGGTTTCACCGAATCAAAGGCTTTTTCATAATCGATAAAAGCCATGCACAATGGAAGTTCATATTCCCTCGCTTCTCCAATTAGTTCTCTCAGTACGTGGATATGATCTATTGTGCTGTAGCCACTTCTGAATCCAGCTTGTTCTCTCAGTTGAGCCATGTCCAGTGTCACCTTCAAGTGGTGTGAAAGAACTTTAGTGAAGAATTTATAAACCACTGATAGGAGGCTGATAGGTCTGTAGTTGAAAATTTGGGCGAGTACTGTTTCGATTTCTCCACTTGCTTCTTGTATGATGTCTACAGTAATTCCATCTTCTCCTGGAGCTTTTCCCCGCCTCATGTTCTTGATTGCATGTGCAACGTCTGCTGGGAGGACTGGAAGAACTCTGGTACTGGTACCTTACATGATGTCATTACTACATGTATCATCCCTTTCATATAATTTGGAGTAGAAATTTTTCAGTCTTGTCAAAATTTCCCCTCTATTTCTTATTACAAAACCAACTTCTTTTCTCAGTGCCATAATCTCTTTTCTTCACTTACTGAGATGTCCCTCTGCTATCTTTAGGCTTTGGTTGTTTTCAATTGCTTTCCTCACTAGTTCACAGTTGAATTTCCTTACGTCTTCAGGGATACTTTTTCGTACTGTCTTGCATAGCTCTATATATTCCACTTTAGTAGTCACATCTTCTTTAGTTGTCCTCATCTCTCTTCTTTTTTTTTTGCATCAACATTTTGGTTTTTCCTGATAATTTGCCACGCACGGGGATAACTGGTTTTCCAGTTATTTGGGGAGAGGCGCCCCTACGGCCCGAGCTAACCTTGTGACGGTTTCTATTGCCTCTGCGGCTTTGACGATTACATAACCAAAGGGACAGCTGTTCATCCAGCTGATGGGGGATGGCGTCCCCACGGCCCGAGTCGATTTTCTCTTATTGTTTTGCTTTTTTCGTCTTAAGTTCATATATTGACATGTAACCGCCTCAGTTGTAGGCTGCTGAGGTTGTGATGAGGCAACAGCTCCGAGTTTTGTTCCTCGTTCACTTCCCTGTCTTTTCTCTTTTATGTTACATTTTCTGTTTTTCCGGAGCTGGTTAGCTTAGACCTACCTGCATGTTTGCCGTGTGCGGTGACCCGTACAGGTGGAAATGAGGATGCTGGAGGCTGAGGTATTTGGGGGCCGGGTTGTAGTGTCTCCAGATGCCAACACTGCTCTTTGCCCTCTGCTTCACCCTAAACGGGAGGCTGGGAGCTAACCCACTCCTAGTCAGGAAGTCTGTGGCCGAGTGGTGTCCAGACTTCTAGCTGCTTGTCGTTCTGTTCGGCTGGGTGAGTATGATGGTAGGGTGGGCATGCCAAAGGGGAGTTCTCTGGGCACGGGAAAGTCTGGGTGCACGCTGAGCGTGTGTCTGCTCTACCAACTTGCTATATCCGCTGACTATCCCTAGAGCCGTGTCCTGCGTCCTCTTGGGCTTGCGGACCTCCGGCTCTCCCTCGATGGGCTAGGTAGTGGGTGGGGAGGTTGGCGGACGAATCTTTTTTTCTCCCTCATGGCAACCCAAAGTGTTTCCCATGCTGTAAATTTGAAGCGCCGTGTGGAGGAAGGGACATCCTCCTCCACTAAGAAACTACTAACTACAAACTGCAATGCTCTGTTTCTTCTGATTCATTCAGTTGATCCTGCTCAGTCTCTCAGTTCGAAGAGTCCTTTCTGGATTAATAAGGCTCTTCAGGCCGTTGCGGGCTCTCCAAGGAGTGTTAAGAAGCTCCCGTCAGGGGATCTTCTTGTGGAGACATCTCATCAACGTCACAGTGCCACCTTGCTGGAGACAACCGTTCTGCTGGACATTCCAGTACAGATCTCCCTCCATGGGTACCTCAATTCCTCTCGCGGTGTCATCAACTCCCGCGACCTGCTTGAGGGCAGTGAAGAGGAATTGTTGGAAGAACTTGGGGACCAACATGTTACTGGGGTTCGTCGTATTCTTTTCAGGCGGGATGGGAAGTCTATTCCCTCCCGGAACATCGTCCTGACCTTTGACTCACCTACCCTGCCAACTTCCATCAAGGCGGGGTATTTGCGTCTAGATGTTCGGCCATACGTACCGAACCCCTTGAGATGTTTCAAATGCCAGCATTACGGCCACTCCCAGCAGTCTTGCCGTAATGTAGCAAAGCGTGGGCGCTGTGGTTCCACCGAACACTCTTTGGCGGACTGCTCCGCTGAGGCGGATCACTGTGTGAATTGTGAGGGTTCCCACTCTGCGTCTTCTAAGCAGTGTCCCAAGTGGATCGAGGAGCCGGCTATCCAACGCCTGAAAACCACTGAACATCTGTCATACCCTGAGGCCAGGCGGCGGATAGCTCCTCTTCCATCCGGCCGGCGCTCCTATGCCTCGGTTGTGGTGCAGAAGGCTACTGTTGCGGTCCAGACGGAGGTGACCATCCCGGCGCGTTGTCCTTATGATTTTGAGGACATCGTCGCTGCTGGGCTGGAAGCACTGAAGTCTCACCGCATTGCATCCAAGGCGACATCTACATCGTCGCCTAAACCTTCTACGCCGAAAACATCTTCTACCAGCACAGGGACCCAGGGCACTGCAAAGAAGAAGCCGGAGAAGGTGAAACCCGGCTCATCCTCCCCGAAACAGAGCAGGCAGAAACCACCTCTCAACACAGGGGGTAAACACAGCCCTGTGTTACCTCCAGCCACTGCGGATGAATTGGAGGTGATGGACGACACTGAGACCTTCTAGTCGTCTGTCTTTTCCACTCTTTCATTTCATTTTTCATTCTGGCCACTGCTCATTCAGTGGAATTGCCGAGGTCTGCGATTACGCATTGATGATTTGAAAGGCTTACTGTCTTCGCACACACCCGTGGGCGTTTGTCTCCAGGATACAAAGCTTCGCACGACGGACACTCCTTCGCTGCGGAGACATTCCCTTTTCCGCAAGGATCACCTGGACGGCGTTATCGCCTGCGGAGGAGTGGCCGTCGTTGTTCCTCATGGTGTTCCTGTCACTGCAGTTGCCCTCCGGACGACTTTGCAGGCAGTGGCAGTGAGATTATCTGTAAACACTCTGTTCACGGTGTGTTCTATCTACATACCACCAGATGAAGCTGTGAGCCTTTTGGATCTGGAAGATTTGGTCGACCAACTGCCGCCTCCTTTCTTCATCTTAGGGGATTTCAACGCACACAATCCGTTGTGGGGTTCTACCTCTCGTGACTCCCGGGGACGTGTTGTTGAGTCCCTTCTCTCCAACACGTCCCTCTGTCTCCACAACACCGGGGCAGTGACGTATTTTCATGAACCCACCCGCTCGTACTCAGCCATTGATTTGTCTCTGAGTTCACCATCATTATATCCTGCCTGGTCCTAGAGCGTGTCTGGTGATCCCCTTGGCAGCGATCACTTTCCCATCTTCCTCCGTCTAGCGAGTGGCGGGTACCGTTACCCTTCTCGCCCTGCTAGATGGAATATTGATCGTGCCAAGTGGGAAGCATTCACGGCTTCGGCCTTTATTACTCCGGCTATGGTGACCTCAGGAACTGTCAATGACGCTGTTGCGGCGGTAACGGATTGTATTGTGCAAGCGGCAGAACTTAACATCCCCAGGACGTCGACTAAACTTCCACGTTGCCCGAGACCTTGGTGGAATTCCACTTGCATGGCAGCTCGTCAGGCCCAACATCGGGCTTGGGGTAGGTTTCGTCGGTACCCCACCGACGCGAACCTACTTGCTTTCAAGAAGGCTAAGTCCTACGCGCGATTGGTTCGTAGGCGTAGTCAACGGGAGTCCTGGATACAATATGTTTCCGGGATTAACACCACTACCAGCCCTAAGATCGTTTGGGACAGGATCCGTAAGATTCGGGGACAGTACCCATCTGGGGAAATCTCCATTCTTGAGAGTGATGGAGGAACGGTTGCTGACGCTCAGGGTATTGCTGACTGTCTGGGCGCCGCTTTTTCTTCGATGTCCAGCAGCAGCAATTACCCTGCTTCGTTCCGGCAGTTACAGCCGCGGCTTGAAAGGTCCAAGATTTCTTTTGGACCGTTTTCTTCCGCAGAATATAACAGCCCGCTGACTGCCATGGAGCTGAAGACCGCTCTACATAGGTCCGGCCGGACATCTGTCGGATCAGATAACATCCACTACGAGATGCTGAAGCACCTTTCTCCGTCCTCTCTTGAATATCTGCTAATCCTGTTTAACAGGATTTGGCAAGAGCGTGTCTTCCCCGAATCTTGGCACACTGCCATTGTCGTTCCTGTCCCCAAACCTGGTAAAGATCCCACCAACCCGTTGAACTACCGGCCAATTGCTATGACGAGCTGCCTTTGCAAAGTACTCGAGCGTATCATTAATTTTCGTCTCATTTTTTATTTGGAGTTTCATCAGATTTTTTCACCTCATCAGAGTGGATTTCGCAAATCTCGATCCACCACCGATCATCATCTTCACCTTGAGACATCTGTCAGGGAGGCGTTTGTCCGGCCTCAGCACATGGTCTCCGTCTTCTTCGACATGGAGAAAGCCTATGATCGTACCTGGAGATACGGCATTCTCCGTGATCTGCACGAGTGCGGATTGCGGGGAAACTTACCATCTTTCATGGCGGATTTATCCAGGACCGGAGTTTCCGTGTGCGCGTCGGGTCGACCCTCTCTGCGGTGTACCCGCAAGAACAGGGTGTACCTCAAGGCTCCATTCTTTCCGTTACGTTGTTCATCCTTCGTGTCAACCATATTTTCCAACTACTTCCTCCCACGGTTCGTGGAACCATGTACGTGGATGATCTGCAGATCTCTTGCGCCTCTGTAAACATGCGTACCATCGAGAGTCAGCTCCAGTCTGCCATTACCAAGATTTCTCACTGGGCTTCCCAAAATGGATTTGGCTTCTCGACGCAGAAGACCGTTTGCGTGCATTTTTGCCGCAAACGGGGTCTTCACCCAGACCCAAGCCTCCGTCTGGGGTGTTCTAACATCCCTGTGGTGTCAGAAGTCAAGTTCCTTGGGCTAACTTTTGACCGAGCACTCACCTTCCGACCTCACATCCAGTCTTTGAAGGTGAAGTGCACGAAGTCATTGAGTATCCTGAAGGTCCTCTCTCGAACATCTTGGGGGGCTGACAGGTGCTCAATGCTTCGCATTTACCATTCTCTGATTCGGTCAAAGTTAGACTTCGGATGCATTACGTACGGTTCAGCACGTCCATCGGCTTTAAAGCCTTTGGACCCCGTCCATCACCAGGCATTGCGGTTATGTACTGGTGCTTTCCGTACCTCTCCCGCGCATAGCCTGTATGCGGAGGCTCATGAGCCGCCGTTATGCATCCGTCGTAAGCAGCTGTCTCTTCAGTTTTATACCAAACTGCAGTCTCTTCCTGATCATCCACTGTATGGTTCCATCTTCCAACCGGACTGTGTCCGCTTGTTTTCCAACCGCCCCTCCTGTGTTCCGACGTTCGGGATTTGGATGTCTGCCATAGTGCGCGATGCTGGTCTCAACTTGTCCAGGATTGGTTTCACCACCTTTTTTAACCATCCTCCTTGGCAGCCCGTTCAAGCAACGGCTGACCTATCTCTTTGTGTGTGGCCAAAGTCGTCTACTCCTACACTGGTGTACTAGCAGCTTTTTGCTGAAAAACTGTCTGCCTACCCGGATTTCGTGCCTGTGTTCACCGATGGCTCGAAATCTGGGAATGTCGTTGGATCCGCTTTTGTGTGTGGCGATGCCTCCCATGCTGAGAGGCTTCCGCCTGAATCCACCGTCTTTTCGGCAGAGATGCGTGCGGTACACCTCGCTTTGTGCCACATACAGTCTCGATCCCATCGTCGCGCTATGGTTTGTTCTGATTCCCAGTCCGTCATCCAGGTTTTATCTTCTCCGGAGGACGCGGACTCTCCTGTCATCCGTGATGTCCGTCGTCTTCTTGGAACTTTGGAGGGTGATGGCTTCCTGGTCCGATTCTGTTGGATTCCTGGCCATGTTGGGATCCGGGAAACGAGCTGGCAGATCTCTCTGCCAGGTCTGTTTCCTCCATGTCGCCAGCTCGGCTGCCACTGTCTTTCCGTGATTTTCGACCTTTGATCCGGACATTTCTCCTGGACGAGTGGCAGTCCTTGTGGTCTCAGCAGGGCAGCAATAAGCTGCATTCTATCAAACCACAGATCGGACTCTGGAAGTCTAGTTTGCGGAAGAACCGTCGTGAAGAAGTTGTTCTTGCACGTCTCCGCATTGGGCACTGTCGTTTTACTCACCGCTTTTTGCTGTGTGGCGAAAGTGTCCCGATGTGTGAGGCGTGCCACTGTCGTCTCACTGTCCTTCATGTTTTGTGTACTTGTGTTCGGTTTTATGATCATCGTTTTCGTCATTTTCACTCTCATCTGTTGAACGAAGGAGCAGCTACGCTGCAAACCATTATTGGCGAAGCCTGCGACATGAAAGCAGTGTTTTCGTTTTTACAAGATATTGCCTTTTTTAAACTTATCTAGATTTTAACTTGTTCACTATCATATTTCATTTTTACCACATCAGCCTGTTTTTAACCTTGTGTGCGTTTTTTATTGATTTTGTTTTGTTTTGATGTCTTTTGTTTGGCGCTCTTTGGCCAACCATGGCCCTTGCGAAATTAACATCAATTAACCAACCAACCAACCTGATAATTTGTTCACATGCAACTTGTTCTTAGACCCAGCTGATTTTGTTGCTGTTACCATAAGAGCTTTGGTTACTTTTTTGTTAACTTCAGAAATACCCACTTCTTCCGATGTTAGAGTATTTCCACGCTGGTTTCTGTTGCCGTGACCGAATTTACCTACTGAAGTTTCATTCTGTTGCCGTTGCCCTATTTTTGCATTAAAATCTCCCATAATTATCTTCAAGTGCTGCTTACCTTTATTATTTAGATCACGAATTTTCTCATAAAATTCCTCAATTTCTTCTTCAGGATGACTTGTGGTGGGTGCACAAGTTTGAATAATCTGAGCCTGGTATCTTCTCGAGAGTTGGATAACGAGTCGTGAAGCTCTGTCAGAGGAACTTTCAACTTCTGCAACTTTATCCTTCAGTTTCTTGTTTATTATAAATCCAACACAACTAGTTCTGCCAGTATCTGTCCCACGATAGTAGAAGAGATGTCCACTTTTCAGTTCAATGAGATCTTCTCCTTTTCTCCTTACCTCACTTAGCCCGACGATGTCCCACTTGATCCTTTGTAGTTCCTCTTCCAATTCAAGAAGCCTTGAATCAGAAGATAGGGAGCGTCCATTATACGTAGCCAAGGTCAGCATCAGATGGCAGCCTAGTCCGGTCCTCCGGGGATTCTTAGCACCCTCTGCTTTCATGTCGCATTGGCCGCTGCCTTGGCCAGGTACATTCCAGCTGCCGGAGACTGAGGGCCAAGATTTAAGTTGTGGAGTCATTTTGGAGGGCTTTGGCCATAACTCACCACGCTGGCCAAGCGGGTTGGTGAGTGTGGGATAGCATTTCCTCTAATCGCGATGGTATAGTTATTCCGCTATTGGCGGTCGTCAGAGCCCCTTTAGTATGAACAGGATGTACCACGAGAAGGCGGGGTTGACATTTGTCAAGGAGAGGCTGTGATGCTACGCATCACCTGACCTTACATCTCCCACTATATATATATGTATATATCTGACAGCTCCCACTTAAAGCCCACTTGTTACATAATTTCAAAGAAACCACAACATAATATAAAAAATGCCAAAAGAAAAAAACTATTTCGATTCAAACTTCATCGTCACAAAAAAAACTTATTATTTACGAATAGTGATTTTAGTAGCTTGAATATGTTGAACAAACCGCTCACATAGACGATTGTGAGAATTCGGAGGTGTCCTAAATTTTGGACAAAAAAACTTTTCGAGTTCCTGATGACACTTCTAGCTGAATTTTTTTAACGACCTGACATATCTGGCCTCTGAAGTAGAAAATGTAACAAAACTTACCTCCAGTCCTTAGGGCAGGGTAGAAGGAGTTTGACAATCAACTGCCAATTTTTCCTCCGATACTCACGGATGGTTTCAAACTAAATCACAGGAGAAAAAAAAGTTCTGATACTACGTTGTCCTGGTGGTCGACTATACTTGATAGCGGACGGCATCGTCTTGAGAAGTTTCCATCATCTGCCAGGCAGTTTGCAGGCACTGTCCCCAGCCAAAGAATATTCTTTGCCCCAGCTCTCACGAAAATGATTTAGGAGGGCATCGGTGTGTCATCCTTTATCGCCATTTTGAGGCTTACTTGCTGGCATTCTAAACCAACACTGCAGTCGTCCACTACTGGATAATTTAGGTTCATCAGTGATCATTGAGATCCTTGAAAACAATCTTTCTGACCGAATTTATATTCAAATCAGGATACTGGAACACAGCTAGCTGACAGTCATTCTTACTGCCGACCAAGCTTAAGAAAAAAAAATTTCTTCACACAGGGCCAACAGACCCCAGTGCATTTCTTCAGATTCCCCTCCTTGCCGAGAGGCGAGGAGAGAAATTCGCCTTGTTTTCCCCTGCTAGCCAGCCAGAGCAAGGACAAAAGAGTAAGTGCCAATTTTCTCGACTGAAGCTCTGGTACTCGGAAACCACTGACCCCTCATTGGTCGAAACTTCGGCCTAGTATTTAACGGCTTCCCAACGGAATTTCTCTCACACGCAAGCCAGGGGTGACACTCTGACCTTCACAGGAAAGGGAAAACTTCGTAGCCCTTCACATGCTGTTCTAAAAATAGCTTGCCTCAATGCCCAGAGAACCCTCTGCGATCACATTTTAGAAGCCTATAAGATCCTTTGCCTAAAATGGCGGACTGAAAGAAGATTTTCTTTTCTCACAATTTTTTTCCAGAAACGCTTTTTCCTCGTTCCGTGATTAATACAAATAATTTTATTTTTAAAAGGGTTGATGGTGACTTCTTTTTGCTCGCCCTTTTTCTTCTTCTTTTATAACTTACTAAAGAGAAAAAAATATAAATCAGGCCAAAAGAAAAAAAAAGAAGTTCAATGCCTATTATTTCCCTTTCTTTTAAGAAATTTTGTTTGTTCGGTCAGGGCTGCGAAGCAAATGAATATGGCCATTTATTCCCTTACCTCACTGCCTCTTTCAAACACAATTTTGAAACGTGGACTGTAGAGAATTTTCATTCTATGTATTTGATTTATTTATTTTCTATTTTTTTTTTTTTCGTAAATCTCAGCTAAGTGATCAGGTTCCCCAAGATTTACGAACATGAAAATTCTCGACAGGACACCCATTTCATCGACAATAACCTAAATGCTTAGCGCTACCTGGAACTGCTACAGGAAACAGTGTTCCCTTCCTTTCTGAATGAAGATAGCAATTTCCCCTGTTATTTCGAACACGATGGGGCTCCGCCACACTACTGAGCAACTGTTCGTCAATGGCTAGATGTTCAATTCCTTCGTCATTGGAATAATCGACGTGGTCCTGTGGAATAGCCACCCAGATCCCCCGACCTTACACCACTTGACTTTTTATCTGTGGGGTCACCTGAAACACCTGGCCGCCCCGGTGGCGCAGTGGTCTAAGGCGCTGGCCTCTGATCATTCGTCCGTAAGGGGTCCTGGTTCGAATCCCGTTCAGGCATGGATGTTGTGTTTGTCTTACGGCACTGGCTCTCTCCCTTCCCTGGAACCAGTGGCCCTAAATTAGGGACGGGCGACTGCTTATAGCCCATTGAGTTGCTCACGGCAGTCGTTAAACCTCCAATCCAATCCATCCAAACACCGGGTGTATCCTGAGAAAATCCGCGACAAACACCACCCTTAGCAACGCATCCTGAAGGCCTGTAACTGTATTTCTCCCTATATTCCCTTGCGGGTGCACAACAATTGGATCAAACGCCTTCAGCTCTGTGTTCAGCAAAAAAGACAACACATTGAACAGCTCAAATAGCTGCGCATCACAGGGTACTTTAGAAGTTGTTATTTCAAATTTTTGTGTTGATAACTTGTGAACCACAATACATATGTCAAATCTGATTACGGCAATCGATTTCTGAGAAATTCTGGTCTTGTTTGATATGCAACATGACCCCTTTTACCGTTTGAAAAAATTTTACTTTGATTCACTTTTTCAAACGGTAAAAGGGGTCATGTTGATATATTACGGATTTCAAAATGGTGGCCATGTTCCGGAAATATCCTAAAAGATAGGCCCTCTCCCCGATTCTTTGCTGGGGCATTCAGATATTTTTATTTTCCCTCCCGTTTCTGAAATATGATACAATGGTGTCCTGCGATTTTTGACACACCCTATATAATCCCGAGCCAGCCAGATGAAGTATGATCTTGGTGTCTTTATGGATACTCAAACGTGTCTTGTGCCGATCCTTCTTGGAAAACCTGGACACTGTAGACTTCTTTCTTTTTCTCTTTTTAAGGACTTCTATTGCAAGACAGTGAGAGTACGTAGGCCCTGCTACATCATCCTTAATTTAGTGTCGTTAACTATGTGGGAAAGGTAGAACCACGGTTGAAGAAAAACTACTATAGCGGTGCTTCACTTGGAACCCTACCCAAACTCTACCTTTGAATCTTGACAGAAATTTAGTCTGTGGCCTTTTCGAAAAGGCAACAGAAATAGGACACAAACAACGCAAAAGAATTTCAGTCCCGGTCGTCCAATCTCTTAACTCGAACGCAGGCTAATGCATTTCGCTAGTCATAAATATAGTTCATGCACCGATGGATTTTTTTTTCTGTTTTAAGCTCGGGCTTATCCTTTGAATATCACGACATGAGAAATCGTGCAGACGGATGTCACTTCAGCTGTAGGTTAGAATGCATCAAGGAGAAATAAACGAAAAGCTACGGTAATAAGATGTACAAATATCTTCTTTCATGGTTTCGCAATGACACTTAATACGCATATTATGTAAAATAATGGCAGCGTTTTTCTTCTCCCTTTCCAAATCGAACCATATTTCAATGTGTCTCGAATGGCGTTTAAGTAACCTGTTTTCCAATTCACTCTGAAGAAGTTTTATATTTGGTTTCCCAAGCATACTCGAAAAGAAAGTGAAAGTATAATTTTCTTTTAATTGGTATCTCCTTGGCATCTCCAGCGCACACGTCCTGCGATGACGTAACCCAACGCACCTGTGCACCTCAAGAGCCATGAGTTCTTCCTGCCCTCCCCATTTCGCTTGTTGACGGCTTTAGCCAATCACGAAACGATATCCGGAGGCTGAAAGATGTAGACGGTGTCAGTCTGAAAATGAAAACATGCTAGAGGAAGGGAGGCTGCAAAACAAAAATCCGGGAAGGGGGCTATTTTTTTTTTCTTTTTTTCTTAAAAGACCGCATAACATGAAACAGCGAAGTACGAAGAGCGGGTTTTTTGCTGTTGATCAATTTCTGTTTCATAGTTTTCTTTCTTCCCTTTTCCTCCACTTTTAATTGCGTTGCGCTTAAGATCAAATACCTCTACGCGCTTTGCGGGCCATTTTGTGTAGAAAAAGTGCACGCAAGCGTCTGCCCAACTGTGCGTTTGTTTTGTTTCTTTTTTTACGTGTTCTATTATTTCCTTGTCGGCAGTGGTAGTAGCCACTGTCAAGTTCATCACCGGAACTTAGCAGTCTGGTCATGCTGATAAGCGCCCCGCGAAGACGGAGTTCCCCGATTGGTTTCTTTTTTTATAACTTTTTGTTAACGTCATCGCTCGGAAGAGCGGACCATGGCAAAACGTAACTCCCTTCCACTTGAGACAGTGTGCGGCAGGATATTTTTGGTGTTGAAATCACGGCGGAGTTGAGAGGCTCGCTCGCTTTTCGCGCGATGTTACTGTGATAACTCGATATGAATGCTTTCTTCTAAATACGAATGCCACCACGTGAGGCTGAACAATGGGCAATGGTTTGTCCTCTTCCAAAGAAGTCCGGCTTAGCAAAGATGTCGTGTGCAAAACGGATTCTAACAGGAACCAGTTCAAGTAAGAAGTCTTAAGAAAAGCATGCACTATAATTAAAAATTATTAAACGGATTTTCAATGATCGGTGATATCAACATTAGGCTCAACTAAAAATCGGCAATTTAGGTTGTCCTCCCAATATTAAAATAGCTTTCGCATATATTTTTTCAGTGTTTAATTAATATAATTTATTGGAATAGAAAGTGCCAATTACTTTTACATGAGATGCCGTGTTCTAATTCTGTTAGAAGGAAATTATACTATTTTCTGCATTGTGGGGTTTTTTTCTGCAACGGAAATCAGTAAAATACAGTTTTTATTATATTATAAAAACATTAATTTCCCATGATAATAAATCTTAGAACAAAATAGACACGAGTATTGACTTAACTTAATTTTATACAATGTCGAAAAAATGTGTTAAATTTAATGTCGGCTACATAGTATGACAGTCAGTACCTTAGTGTTTTGTCTAAAGCGCGAATGTGAATTGTTGAAAACCAACATCCACTGCCAACTATCACAGAAATATTATATGATTTACTATGTCGGATTTTCAAAACTGAATGCATGGTGTAGATATGGCACATTATTTATATGATACGAAGGTTTATTATCATGTTAAACTGATATCTTAATGCCTTCACACAAAGACTGCATATGTAAAATAAAAACGTTATGGTATACTATACAGAAGCATTTTCAACGAAAAATGTAAATATGATGTAGGGGACACCGCGCAAAGTCATATTTCAGAGAAAAAAATATTTTGTGAAACTCAACAAAAATTATGTAAAACGTATTTACATAAAGTTGCGTCTATTGAATAAAATTGCTCCGGTTTAAAAAATTGAATTTCAGATAATTCCCCTGGTCTCAGTTGTTAAATTAATTACTCAGTTGTTAAATTAATACAGATTTTAGTAACTAGAGAACGTTAATTATTAGATTCTTCTTTAATTCACATTAATGATCTGTGATAGACTTGAATTATTTCTGTAACTTTCCGCTTTAAGAATGAACTCTACAACAAAACTTAGGTGAGCTGAAGTTTGATAAACTTATCCAAATATGTCACGAACAACTGTGATTATGTCCACTAGCTTCGTTCGGATTTTTGATGTACATAGATTTTGACTTTAAATGAAGACATTTCACCACTGCGTAAGAAACCGAGAGATCTTTTTTTATGCAAGTATAGCTATACAACGTGACGCTTTCCTATTTAATGGTTTGTTAGATGATTTCATCGGAAATTAGACTACATCCAGTCAATTACACGGAACACTACTAGCTTGGTTTAGCTGAAAATTATTACATCTGTAATACTGACATTTAAGTTCTGTAAGGATAGCATCTCTTTCAAGAAGTGCACAATTTCTGTTGTAGGATCTCTGTGAAAATTCTAAAACTTCCACCCTTATGGGTGAAACAGTAGACATACCGCAGGATCAGATTTCTTTCAATTGTTTTTCAAGTTTTGTCATGAATGTTTTTCATACGGATTTTAGTTTATAAAAGCAATGCTTGGTGCTCTGCGATCATAGATTGATTCTTGAAAAGTATAATGTTAATTTCCATATTTTCATTAACTTTTAATTTTCAATATAAGCTAAAATCTCTTACACAGAACTCTCCTTTAGCGATTTCACTTTAAATAGAGCAACTGTTTTTCTGTGAATAAACAACAGTCGATTGCTTACAATTCCAGTTCATCATTTTTCTTGTCAGTATTGCTGCACTCTACGTTTTCATTGAAATCGCATTTCCTCAAAATTCGGATTGACACTTTTGCTCAACAAACCACTGAAAGAGGTTCGGAAAATGGTAACAAGTTGTGTTACTCTTGACCAAAGCTTAAAATGTTACCTGAAACCCTCATACACCCATTGTCCACGTTTCTGTGCACTTCTGAAGATACACAAAATTGGTGTTCCTTTACGTCCCATAGTCAGCAATATCGGTTCAACTACACATAAGCTGGCCAAGTTTCTAACTTCAAAACTATCCACCTTAACGACTTCTTCGAAGTAAGTTGCTGTAAAAAATTCCGTTGAGTTTGTCAATCTGCTAAAGCGACATCCATACAACGATTAGTTCATGTTATCCTTCGATGTGAAATCCATGTTCAGAAGTATCCCAGTGAATGGAGCCCTCGAATCATTGAAAGAAAATCTCATTTAATATCATTATCAGCCAACTGGAAGTTGAAGAAATTTTGAGACTAGTGGAAATTTGTGTCAAACAAAACAGTTTCCTTTTTCGTGGAAGATTTTTCCAACAGACGGGAAAGCCTTGCAATAGGTAGCTCACTGTCGCCTGTTTTATGCGAAGTCTACATGCGTCATCAGCTTGTTACATTCGACCTGTGGATTTGATATGTAGGTGATACTTTTGTCCTCTGGAATGGCATGAAATCGGAAATACCTAAATTAGTTGAACTTATCAGTTCAATTGATCTTCATATACAGTTCATATGTGAGACTGAAAATAATGGATGCTTACCATTCCTGTATGTCCTTGTGTGACGCTCTGAAGGATCCTTTAGCACAACTGTTTATCGAAAGCCATTTGCTGTTTCCTTACCCCCACATGCAAAATCAAATCACCCATAGAAACAAAAAATTTATGCTTTCTACACATATGTATATCGTGCAATATATGCTTAACTAATGATTTCTTACAGAAAGAGCTTGATTTTTTTAACGAATTGCAGTACACAGAGTATATAGCCCTTCCGTTATAGACAAAGCTGTCCAAAAATTTAGGAAACCGAAGCCTGTCTGCTCGCTCACGCCAATGGACCTCCCAGTACAAACGAATTGAGCTTCAGATTTGATTCGGAATTTCAAAAATTTCTCAAAAAATTTAAATTTCAAAGTTATTTTGAAACCCAAAATCAAGTTGAAATTTTACTGATCACAAGATTACGTCGAAGACATACATTCCTGGGAAATTTAACAGATATCTTGTGAATGTGGACTTTCATATACAGGACAGAGCCGCAGGGCTTTAAGTTTCCGTGTGAAGGAACACAAGACTTACGTACAGAACTATGAACTGAAGAAGTCGTCAACAGCCCAACATTGTCACGAACATAACCATACATTTTTATTTGGAAACGCTACGCTTATTGATAAACCTGATTCGGCTATCAAGCTTAATATATTTGACGCTATTCACACATACCGGAATTCTTCACGGCTTGTCAACGATATGACGTCTACTCCATTTCTTTCAAGCGCGTAGAAAAAACGTATCAAAATCTGTGACCCTTCAGAACTCTGATGATGTCACAATGATTTAAACGCTTACGCTCCATGCGTCCTGATGACGCCGAGCCAAACGCTCTGCAAAACTGTAGTCGATGTTAATAAAACCTTTAATTGTGAATGAACGTTGATAATTTATTCTATCTTAACATCACAAGGGTGTAGTCTTTAATTATATACATATAACAAACAACTGGTAAGACTGGTTTGCCAAATCTGCTTCAGAAACACTACATTTGACCATTTTTATTTTATAGTATGTGTATCTTTGCTTGTGCTCGGTATGCTTTAGGGAGGCCGCGGAGCTCAGTGATCGCTGGTTTCTGACTTTTCATCCAAGGGGGCCCAGTTTCGATCCCCGGATGTAGCATGGATGGTGCGTTTGTCTTACGATACCAGCTTTCTCCTTTCCCTTGAGCCAGCAGCCTTAAATTAGAGAAGGACGACTGCCTGTACCCCAACGTGTCGCTCGTGGTAGTCATTAAATCTCGAAACGAGAAACTTGAGAAGTAGGTAATGAGGTCGCACTCCTAAAATGTGCCACCAATTCGCTAAAGGAGAGATATTTTTAAGTGCTTTATATTGAAATAAGAACCTTCGTCAGGAATTTTAAATTCTACGTTCTCTTTGATCGGCACTTAGAATGTGCCATTTAGAGAGAACCTGCAATTTCTTAGAATAAAAAACAATTACTTCGTAGGAACTGGGGTTTGAATACCAAAAATGTTAAATATAAAAAATAGTGAAATAGAAATTTCATCGATTGAATTATCGAACAATCTTCGTATGAGACATGAAAAAAACAGACTTCATGTTAGACCATATATGAACTAATGGAAGCAGATATTAATTCAAATTCCGAAAGTATAAAATAATTATTTCAGGTTATGTAACTTACTTGAGATATGTGAAACGAAATTGGCCAAGTCATTTTTTATGTGCAGGATTCTATGTTACTTGATCTAGAATTGTATGGTTTGGAATTTCTACCTATATTGCCCACGAATTATTGAGTTATCAGTCCTTAAGGTATTGGTTAACATAGTTTTTATTCAGAAAAGAAATTGGACAAATTTGGATGAACTTTTAAAGTGAATTCGTTCAGACAAACAGAACATACGAAAACGTTTCAATGGGTTGAATAAGAAAATGATTTCTGATTTTTTTCTTATTTAACGAACTCGACGAGCTTTAATTATATACATATAACATACTAAGCACTATAAGCAGTCGCCCGCCCCTGATTTTTGGTCACTGTTTCCCGTCAAGAGACAGAGCCAATGCCATCAGACAAATACGCCACCCATATCTTACTCGGGACTCAAAACCGGGTCCTATCTTGCATGAACGGTAGTAAACCTGCTCGTAAGACCTTTCTGGGTTTAGGACGTTAAAAAGCCAGCTCGGGATGCCTTTTCTGAGTTTAGGACGTTAAAAAGCCAGCTCGGGACGGCTTTTCGGGGTTTAGGACGTTAAAAATAATGGGTAAGATTCTCTCTGCTACGAAATGAAATCTGTGCTGTCTTTGATTTGGAATCAAATAAGTTAAGCAAATTTTTCATTAACAGCAAGCGAGCGATATTAAACAAAAAAGTGAATAAATCCACCCGGCTTGCACAAAGCTAGCCAAGTGAAGCAAAGATAAGAAAAGAATTCCGTTAAGAAGACATCATGATGCAGGCTGCTTTCTGTTGCATTTGAAACAAGCTGAATTTCACATTTAGAACATGTTATTAAGAGAAACCGAAAGGATGAGAGCCCTGCTAATTTTGGGTGAAAATGACCGAATGGCGTAATCTTAAAGCGATTTGGATCAAGATAAGAGGTGAAATTGTTTCTGTATCATTTGAGGCAGAAATATGGAGCTAAGAAATTATAATTCGCAGCAGATGAATGAGAATTATGTTCACTTTTAAAGTAATCCATCAAAAGGTTGCTATTTACTGATTTATTTAAAAATGTTTCATGGCTGTTCGTCTGAATGTCCAAACAAGAGTAAATACGAACCAGCTGTGACTCTATTTTTTACTTCTCATTTCTGGGCCCTCCCTATGTTTTCATGGTCTACCGAACGCGCTGGACTATTTTCAGTAGTCATTTTTTCATAGGAATTCAGTGACCTCTCTTAGGGCTGTAAGCCGACGCAGGTTCCGGAGGGGCAGGGCCAGCACCGTGGAGTTGGCGCGCTGCCTGTACCTCATTCAGAGCTGAAGCCTAGTTCTGTTTCAGGCGACTAGCCAGAAACCTGTGCCTTTAACCACTCTATCCAAGTCGTTTTACATGGAACTACTGTACAGGGCGACCCGTAAGTCGGAACATATAGGAGAAAAGCACATACAATTACAGAATATGTTCAAAGTATCCTCCGTTCTGTTGCACACACAGATGAAGAATCTCCACTCTTGTAGCTTTTTATGTATCACACTCGCGGGAACTTAGTACAGTGCATTTTTTAAGATGGTGAATGCTTTGAATTTTGATCTCGTACACCACGGCTTTCAGGTGACCCCACAAATAAAAATCGAGCGACGTGAGATCTGGGATTCTTGGAAGCTACTCAACGTGAACTCGGCGTCCAATCCAAAGTTCGGGAAATGGTGTATTAAGGTAATGTCATACCATAAAAGAAGAAACTAAAATGGGGGAAACTCCTATGGGTCCAAACTTGCTGGACACCCTGTAGTATGTCTTTACCAAGGTTTGTAAATAGATCAATTACTGCGGGCAGCAACCGCAAACCATTTAAATGCATCCAATTTTTGTAGGACTGAAAGTTTCGTAGAAGCACTGCCTGCTGCAGATAATATTTCTGTCATCTATGCTTGTTTAGACACTTTTATATCTGTCCTGAATTTGCAGAAAAAGAAGGATTGACTTATGTCAATAACAAAAAGTATTCAATGAATTTTTGTTCGATACTGCTAATACTCTCGACTCCAAAGAACTATTTGTAGCGCAATGTTCGCAGTAATTATCCTTTGAGATAATGAATAAACAGTTTGCATATTAGCTGTCTCTCTTTCTCTCTCTCTTGAAATTACATCTTCAGCGAGAAGTTAACTGTGAATTCCTTGATTTGCTGAACTTTCAAAAAACATCTTGTACTGTTTCCCCGGTGGCATATACAGAATCAGTTTCCCATTCTCAACGCCGCCCCCGATCTCATTATAAATATCAGTCTCACATTTTAGTATGGTAATTATGGAGACTTTCGACCAAATAACAAGGAAATATTTAACATAGTTCGACTGTAGGAACATCAAAGCCAGTAATAATACATTTAACCAGAAGCAATAAAACTTTAGCTTCTGCGTCTAAATGGCTTTACAGGCACGCTATCAATACATCAGGCTATTTGTAGTAATATTTCACTTGCGGCCACAATTTCGTGACAACTCTTTCAAATACCGTACTTTGGTTCTCGTATTGACGCAACTTCTCGGAAATAAACTCTTCATGTAACCCGTTTAGTGGAGGTTAAAAGCTTGAAAAGCCAAATTCAAAATTCGGAAATTTTCAGAATTCAGAAAATCTAATTACTATTTTAATGCACAAAGCTTTCAGATGTTTGTTATATCTTGCCCTGGAGGAGGCTTCCTTTCAGCTTAGAATCATTTTCTAAATTTCTGATAAATACTTAAATTTTCTGATTTCAGAAAATCTCATCATTATTTCAATTGTGCGAAATGAAGCTTTCAGCTGTTTGTTCTACCTTGTCCTGAGAAAGGAGGCTTCCTTTCAGGTTAGAATGCTTTTCTAAATTTCGAAGAATGAATTCGCCAGCCATGCAACACCACCTCAACAGTCAATCACTGGGAAGAAAAGAAAATGAACTACATTAGCTAGGACAGCCTCCGTTTCAGTCATTTAGTGTTAGCCGGCGGAGTAGTGCAGAAGCTGAATACTATCAACTTAATGGCGATAGAGTATCTGTTGCCAGCTATAAAAAATTACTTTAGTTTGAACGATATCCATCAAACGTGGCTTGGTTTAAAATCGTACAGGCCATGTCATTTATAGTGTTTAAGTCAAATTAGAAGCTTAAATTTTGATACTTGCGAGGAAGGAAACATTCGTGTTTGCTTCTAAAAACAAATCAAAACAAGAAAGATGACACCGTATTTTCGGGTGTAGCACGACTTTTGAATCAGTTCTGACGCAAATAATATTTATCAAAGCTATTCAAAGTCAATGGAACCGTTATGGAAAACAATAATATCTGACGGAAGAAAGAAAATTTTCAATAGGGTTTTTAATCCCTCAGATATTGCTGTAAACGGAATCGTGAGCTTACGCCCTCTGGTTGCCGACTTGTGCGTTAAGAAAAGCATGAATTAATATCAGAAACATTTCTCACCGGAAAGGCTCTCCAACACAGAAAGAATTTTTCGAATCGGACTCTTAGAAACAGAGATATAGACAAAAATAAGATGTGACTTTACGTCCTCTGGTGGGAAAACCATGCATTATTTTAGGAAGAAAGTATTCTGTAAAGGTTTTTCCGTATGAGCGGTATCGGTCCAGGAAAAAAAAATTTAGGAGCCCAGATTTTGCTACAAATACATCCGAAGCAGAAATTAACACTACTGACCGCTGGTGGCCAGACAGTTCTTTACCAAACATTAGAAATTATGTGAAAAATATTTTCCATCAGGTCTTGTATGCGATACAGGAAGAATTCTTCAAATCAGAGTTTTAGAAGCAGAAATAACGCAGATAAAGCAATTTACCTTTGTGCGGTGCCCGCTAGCGGAAAGTCTATGATTCACTTAAAATTTTTGAATTTATAAGAAAAATATTTCGCATCGGAAACACTATCCAACAAAGAAGGAATTTTTCAAATCGGACTCTTGAAGTAGAGATATTGACAAAAATATGATATAAATCCACGCCGCCTGACGTAGAAACCATGGATTATTTCAAGAAGAAAATGTTCGCAAAAGGTTTGTCCACATGAGTAGTATCGGTCAACAAAGGACTTTTTTCATTCGAGATTTTAGAAGCTCATATTTTGCTGCAAATACATCAGAAGCGGAAATTAAGACTTACGCCACCTGGTGGCCAAACCATTTTTTACAAACATTTGAAATTATGTGCAAAGGATTTCCTATCCGGAGCTGTATCCGATGCAGAAAGATTTTTTCAAATCGGAGATTTAGAAGCAGAGATATAGGGGAGAAAGCAATTTACCTTTACGCCCCCTAGCGGAAAGTCTATGACTTACTTGAAAATTTTGAAATTGTGTGAAAAACATGTCACACTGGAGACACTATCCAACAAAGAAAGAATTTTTCGAATCGGACTCCTAGAAGTAGAGATATTGACAAAAATAAGATGTACATCTACGCCCCTGGCGTTGAAACCATGCATTATTTTAAGAAGAAAATGTTTCTAAAAGGTTTGTCGACATGAGTACTATCGGTCTACAAACGACGTTTTTTTTTCAATCGGGATTTAGAAGCTCATATTTTGCTGCAAATACATCAGAAGCGGAAATTAAGATTTACGCCCCCTGGTGGACAAACCATTTTTGTACAAAATTTGAAATTATGTGCAAACGATTTCCCATCAGGAGCTGTATCCCGTGCAGAAAGTATTTTTCAAATCGTAGATTTAGAAGCAGAGATATAGGGGGAAACGCAATTTACCTCTACGTCCCCTAGCGGAAAGTCTATGAATTACTTGAAAATTTTGAAATTATATGAAAAACATGTCACACTGAAAACAATATCCAACAAAGAAGAAATTTTTCAAATCGGGCTCCTAGAAGTAGAGATATTGACGAAAATAAGATATTCATCTGAAAATATTTCAAAAAGGTTTATCTATGTGAGTGGCATCAGTCCACGAAATAGTTTTTTCAATCGTTATTTTAGAAGCTCAGATTTTATGGCAAATACATCAGAAGCAAAAATTAACACTTACGCCCCCTGGTGGCCAAAGTATTCTTTACCAAAAATTTAAAATTATATGCAAAAGATTTTCCATCAGGAGATGTATCCGCTGAAGAAACGTTTTTTCAAATCGGAGTTGTAGAAGAAGAATTATCGGGGGAAATGTAATTTACATTTACGCCTCCTAGCGGAAAATCTATGCGTTATTTGAAAAAGTAACTATATCTAAAATACTCTTCGACATAAATCGAATCGAAAGATAAAATATTTTTTTTTAAATCGGTTGTTTAGAAGCAAATATGTGGAATAAAACATATTTTTGAATTCAACATCATCTGCATTTACGCCCTCTAGCGGCCAAATTGTACATCATAAAAAAAACGAAATAAAAGATCATCATTCGCATATTTCAAGCTTCCCAATGCAAAAAGAATTTTTCAAATCAGACTAATAGTTGCAGAGATAACTTGGGTACAGACGGACGGACGGACTGACGGACAAACTGGTAACATAAGCACGATCTTGTTTTACAAAAAACATGCTAATAAGTGCGATTCGAAGTTATACTTTTCAGAAGTGGCTTTTGTTTGGACTTCAGTTATAAGAAATTTCAGTTCCAATTTTCACAATTGGTGATCAAAACCTACATCCATGAAATGAAAATTGATTTCAAATTTACGAAATCGTGCCATTGTAGTGAAACTGGTAAACAGCTTTCACAAAGGATAGGATAACTCCTAAAAGATCTGAGGTGGAAATTTTCAGATCAGAATGCAGGACCATTAGGAAACATGTATTTTAATAGTATCAGCCCCGCCCTTTCCACCACAAATAGAGGAAAGGATGGCGCTGATTCTATTTCTTTTCGAACGTACATGCAGCGATCTCTCTAGTGCAGGTTGTCTACTCCACACATCTCGCTCTATTCCATCTACGTTGCAGGAAATCAAAAAATGAATCCGTAATATGGACCATGTTCTCATTTTTTAAACTGGCGATGCCATTGCAGTAAACTCAGTCTCTTCTGTAGTCACGGAACCATTTGTGGATGAACTCGCTTTATGACATGGAGCATAATCCTTCTGAAAGAGCACATTCGGTGGGTATACTAGTGCCAGAAACATTCGGTGGGTATATTAGTGCCAGAAGGGATTCATCCGTTTAATAAAGGTCTTCAGGTATCTTTTGAAATTTCAATATCACTCTGATGTTATCAAAGTACACAGTTTGTGGCACGGTAACACCACATTATCACAGTGTTGCACTAAACAATGTGTTTTTGAGATATGTGTAGGCTTTAACAATTGAATACGAAACCGATACTACCTTCGTTGGTACATGATTGCTAGCACACTCTTTTTCATTGTTACTAGGTTGTCTTTCTCTTCATCTTCTTTCAAGGAAACAATAGTAGTCGTCACCAAGGAATGACCAAGCGTCCGTTTGGAAACAGAGTCAACGAACATAAAAGGGACACAAAATATGGTAAAGTAGCCACGGCACTATCCAGAGAAAAATATTCATGTCCGCTACTTCTATGTGGGATGATATAAAGAAATTAGCTACTTACTCTACCCCTAAATGTACAGCCATTCCGTAAACTTTGGAGATCATTACCAACAGCGATACTTGCAACGTCATACTCGAGTTGCCACGAATTTGGAGCCAATTCTTGAAGTAACGCCTTCTCCCTACCAGGATACCGCGCGCAACCAATGTGATGCCTCGTATCTTTAAATGAATATAACGTCGTACCTATTTATTGTCAAGTTCCCGCGTTTAAATTGTTAATGCGTTCTATTATTTACTTTGCAGTTTCTGTCTAACTTCCTTGAAAAAGCCATGTGGTTGATGTGCGAAAGCTTAGAAACCCTCATGTGTCTATTTCCTACGCCAATAAATCGGATCACTAGTATAGTGTTACTATTTACTACTTAATTCGTGTACTGTTCCTCCTTATCAGTAATCGTCACTGTTTCAGTTCCATGTGATGTCTTACTGTGCTGTAATACCTATGTCATATGCACGCCTCCTGAAAAGTACTAAACCAATCATAATGAATGTCTCGCGCACAATATTAAACGACGAGCTGAAAGTTAGTACCATAAATAAAAATTATTCACATTTGCAAACTCTTTAGAGAAGTGGATACTATAGTGCAAGTAACATCAATGATGGATGTGGTCGCCTCTCAAGACTGTATAAGCACTTATTCTGTTATAAAATGTGTCGAAAAGTTTCATAGTGATGTTTCGGTCTATGATTCTCCAGATTTTCACCACAAGATTACCCGTCTTATGCGATGAAGTCAGTTTTGTTATCATAAGAAAATTCATAACGTCCTAGATGCGCACAATCTGCAAAAAGCCTGGCTATAAATTTCAGAGAGGATGGACTGTTGCTAGAGATGGTGCCCTACACCGAGATCCTAGGAATAGTCGCAGTATGTCGCTCAATAACAAAAATTGGTAAGCTCTTTCGCCGATACGTCGGCATATGCTGGCGGGGCCATCGGTCTGTCCCAGACAGATGCGAGTCTTAAAGAGTAAGATCTATTTACCTATACGTCATGTAACTCGGCTAGTTTGTCGCCGCGATCTGGTATGCCTATGAATTCGAGTGAATGATATGCAGAGGATACATCTCATCTCTCCTGTACCAGCTTCTTGCAGACATCAATTAACCCTTTAACCGGCTCAAACGAGTTAATTCGGGGTTAGCGAAATGGGCTGAAATTAGCTCGAACGAATATATTCGTTGCATAAGGAGTGTGCCCAGAGTGACTGAAACAAGTGAACCTGTGCAAATAATAAGTTCATGGGATATATAATAAAGATAGAGAAAGTGCTGCTTTCTTCTCAGCTTTGTCATTCAAAGTGGGATGCTTGCCACTAATCTCTTCTGAGTGATTGATTATCTGCTAAAACGGATTAAAATAGGTGCGACGAACCTAAAAAATAAGACAAAAGAAGTTTGAGTCACTTGCTTCTACCCATTGGCATGATATCCATATAAGGGAGACTGGAGTTTTCAAATCATGTCTTAAGTAATGGAACAGAGAATAAAAGACAAGAAGGGGGCGCTTATCACCTATGTCAGCTGCACGGTCGGCACTAATAAGGTGACAGGGAGAAAGGAATTATTTATCGGTAGCTTTTGTATAACTCTATCCCTATGTGAACTTTTTTTGTTTGGGGAGCGCAAAACATTTGCTGCAGGCATGTCGGTCGCTTAAGGAGTTAATTTTACTGACAGGTACCACATCAATCCCTCTACCACTGAAAATATGTCGGGAAGTCGCGTTTCTGATATTGACAGCTATCCAGGGAATTTGCCGATTATGTCCGTCTGTTGTCATTGTAGTGCTGTGAGATTCTGAATGGCGAAGTGAAACAGCTCGTGTCTTGTGTTGTTGGCTGTTCGCCAACACGTTCCACAATTGCTGTAATTTGTCGTGTACATCATCCTGCTTCAGATTCACCTATGATGCAACTTCATTAAAAATCACTGAGTTGATTAAGCATCCATCAACGAACTACAAACTTCGTTATTTCCATCAATGACAACAAATTTATCGGCAAGGCTTCGTTTCTTTGTATGTCCACTTTTCTTCAATAACAAACTTTCCTACAGAAGAGAGAGTCCATGTTATCTTTCGCACATTAAATGCAGGAAAACCCACGATTTTCCTTTCATTTGCTTATATAATATTTCCAATAATTTGCGTGAATGTATGTGCTGCCGCGGAACTTATTTGTATTTCGGACCACATTGTTTTACAGCTTAATTAGTTAAAAGTACCAGGCCTAACTTACTTTTTATTTTTTTACTTATTTTAAGCTATTTTTTTCTTCTCTTGCTCCCTTTCCTGCTTCATACCGCCCTTTTCCCCTATCGGAGAATAAAGTCCACGTGGTCAAGGCAGTTCCTTGCGTTTCTCTCGGACACCCGTGAGAATGTCCAAGGAATTTATTTTATTTTCATTCTCGTGAGAAGAAGCAAGATATTTACGAAATTTAAGCAATGTCCGTCCCCAGTGTTAGCGTTGCTGGCGGACAAACCGCCCTAGTATCGAAGGATGCACATTTCAAAGTCCGAATCCCGACTAAAGAGACAGGCGTAAGCTAAAGTTTTACGACTATCTCTTTTCGAAGTAGTCACTATCAAAAGTCGTAAAATACACCGCGTGGTCACAAAAAGTCATACTTCTGTCATAGGTAAGCCACCGTAATCTTTCGCTATTCACCAGACCAAAGAAAATGTGCCTGAATTAAAGTACGAAAAACACCACCTGCCCATAACACCAGCTGTTACTAGCGAGTACCTCAGTGACCCATTGAGCCAACCAATAATCAACAGGGTCAAGCACTGGTCAGCTTAGTTGACTAATCCAGGCCCGAGGCGGTAAGCTCCTGGAAGGCTGAGAGCACGTCCAGACCACGTGGGAAATTAAAGGCACTCAGCATACCGTATATATGTTACCGTTAAAGTGTATAATTCAGTTATTTCATAGAATACATAGTTATTTCATGCAATAACTGATCAAGTTAGTTAAAGCGTGTAATAAATTAATAATTCCGCACTTTAACTAGTTTGTTCGTGGGCAAATTGTCGGGGTCCGACGAATGGGTCACTACATCTCGGAAGTCGTGCAGACACTGGGATTTTCACGAGCCACTGTGACACGGGTGCACCGTGAGTACATCGAATCCGGTAAAACCATCCCTGCAAGGGCCAACTGCAGTGGACAACAGCATGTGAAAGAGACGGGTCATCGTCGGCTAGCTCGCATTGTAACAGCGAATAGACGGGCCACAGTGCGAGAAATTACTCGGCAATTTAACGCTGGTGCACAAAAACGTGTAAGCAGCCACACCGTCTAGAATCATCTCCCCGCTGTGGGGTACAGAAGCCATCGTCCCACGAGGGTACCGCTGCTGACTACACATCACAGGGTGCAAAGATTAGCATGTGCCCGCACACATCGCCACTGGACCCTAGACATGTGGGAAAATGTTGCTTGGACTGATGAGTCGAGATTCACGTTGGTACATGGGGATGGCAGGATACGAGTACGGCGCAAACCACATGAAGCGATGGATCCTTCTTGCCAGCAGGGTACTCTTCATGCTGGTGGGGGTGGCATTCTCGTCTGTGGACTGTTTACGTGGACTGAAATGGGACCCTTGGTACGTGTGTCATCGTCCCTTACTGGTCAACGTTACCGTGATATCCTGGACGACCATTTGCTCCCGTTTGTGCGTCTTAAACATCCCACTGGGGACCTCATCCTGCAACAAGACAATGCACCGTGCCAGCGCTCGCGAATGAACACTCCACCGACATGACCTCGCTGCCTTGGCCAGCTAGGTCACCTAACCTCAATCCCATCGAGCACATCTGGGATGCCATCGAGAGAGATGTTTGAGGCTCAGACCCCCTCCATCAAATGTTCGTGAATTGTGGGAAATTGTTCAGGGGTCGTGGATCCGTATGGCTTCCCAACGCTTCCGGTGTCTTGTCGAGCCTATGCCGAGACGAATCGCCGCCGTCATCAGGGCGAAAGGTGGTGCTACACGTTACTAGACCGGTATCTATAATTCAATTGCTCTTCAGTCTACATATGCTTGGTCGCCATAGACGCCGACTATAGGGGGCAAGGTGAATCTTGCCCCTCCAATAATTTTACTTACTATCCAATATTTTTCATACTGTTTAATTAAATAATCCTTTAGCCTCATAAGGTGTAGCAAGCTCCACCTTATGAGGCCAAAGCGATTTATTTCCGGAAAATTAATAAATCACAAAATAAGAAAGTTTTCCCATTCTGCGCATTGCTCATTTGATAAGAAACTGGATTGCCAGCCCCGTAGTGTGTTTGACATGTTCTCGTGATATGTGGTAAATCTCTGAAACAATTTTCAGAAATAAAATAAATAAAAATACAGAAACGTATAATCTCTGGCGCCCTTATTTTTCTATTTTATTTTTTGCGCTTCTTACTCTTTGTTTGAGTAACCCAACTAATTTCTGATATTTTTACTAAACTTTGGAAATAAAATCTCTCTGGATATTTTTATAAAATCACGGGCTGAATTTCATTCTTGGAAATATTAATATTCAGTTCTGTTTTCTTGTTCATTTGATGATGACCAGTTACAGTTACGTTCCAAAATATACGTCGAATCTCATAGTTTATCTTTTTGCTCACTTGTTTTTCCTCTTTACAATGGAAGAGACGTCTCTCCTAAGTCTGATCTCTTCACGACCCCCCCCCCCCCCAATAATTTGGAGAAGTCAGCGCCCCTGATGGTCGCTATGCTTCCTCGTAGGTACATTGAAGAAATTAGTTTAACTTTAAGCACAGGGGGTGTAACATACTTAAGCAGCAAAGGACGGGTAAACATGGCTAATTCTGTCCTTTTATTTTAACATTAACTTTTATTTGCCTCCACCTATAGGCTGTAACTGATTCAACGCATTTTTTCTTATAATAAACATGTTAATTACCTAATTATGTGTAGCAAACTTTTCTAGGCTGTATATATTTTTCTGTATCAACATATGTGTCGTATGGGGGTTTTTTTACGAATACCTCATAAGCCCCCGCTAGCGGACCCTGTATGGGTTTAACCGACTGGCGACCCTTCCTGTCAGTTCGTACAGGAAGCCAAGAATGGCGGTCGATAAAACTCATTTGCGGCACTGTTTGCTATTCATATTTAATTTAGGGAAAAGAGCGAGTGAAACATGCGGTTCAATATGTCAGGCATATGGAGAAACGGTTATGGGTGAACGGATGTGTCGAGAATGGTTTGCCAGATTTAAGAAAGGTGATCTAAGCGTGGAAGACAAGCCACGTGCAGGTATATTGCAGGAACTCGCGGACTGAGGAACGGAAATCGCTGTTGCAAGAGGATGCCACACAATCGACCATGCAACTGGCGAAACTTTTGAAAGTGGCTGAATTGACGGTGATACGGCGTCTACATGCTTTGGAAAAGATCCAGAAAATTAGTAAGTGGGTTCCTCGGTACTTTAACGGAGCGTAATATTGGTCAACGATTGGGCATCTGCATGTTGTTGCTGAAGAGGTTTCAAGGGAAGAATTTCTTGTGGAAGGTTGTCACCAGCTAAGAAAAATGGGTCTATTGTGACAACCCCGTACTCAAGCGATCCTGAGTCGACCCAGGCTAGCCATCAACATTCCCTACAAAAAAGGATATCCACCGGAAAAAGGTGCTGTTGTGTGTGTGGTAGGATATGAATGGAGTTCTGTACTTAAAACTGTTGAAACCGGGAAAAACAATCACTGCACGACGATATAGCGATCCGTTAATGAAACTGAACTCCGCTATCGAGCAAAAACACCCATCGACAGGTAAACAACGCAGCCCAGTCATACCGTTACACGATAATGTCAGACCACATGTCGGTGACACCAAGAAATCAACCCTTGAACAGTAACACCGGGAGGTTTTACCGAACCCGGCTTGTTCCCCGGACATTGCACATTCAAACTTTTATCTGTTTCGCTCTATACATTATGCCCTAGCCTAACAGCGGTTCACCTCAGTTCCAGAAGGGGAAAATTTCTTCACTGCGTTCTTCTGCTCAAAACCAGAGTCTTTCTAATACAGGAGCATTCATTTGTTGCCTGAAAAATGGCAAAAGGTCATAGATGCTAACAGCTAATATTTCGTTGAATAAATGTGTACTGGTTTCTTGATTGTTTCTGTCTCCTACCTCCTTAAAACGGCGGAAACTTTTGCATTCCCCTAATATATGAAAGCATAACGTGAAGTCCGTAAATCTTGGGACTGGATCCCTTAAATTCATGAGGAAAACTTATTACACCGCGACCCCGGTGGTTGCGGTGTAATAAATATTCCTCTTTCCCCGGTGGTTGCGGTGGTCAAGGAATATTTATTACTTCGTCCAGATAGATAAACAGTGAGGTTGCGTCCCCATTAATTTAAAGGACCCAGTGTCAAGGTTTACGGACTTTACGTTGTGCTTCCATATAGATTCGTTAGGAGGTATTCGTAAAAAACCCATATGCCGCATATGTTGATATGAAAAATAGGCGCAGCCTACAAAAGTTTGCTACACAGTATTAGGTAATTAACATGTTTATTATAAGAAAAAAAAACGTTGAATCAATTACAGCCTTCAGGTGGACGCCAAACACACCGAAGAGCCATTACATTATGATCACGTACGTAATAAGCTGTCCTCACAACAGTAACCCTCTTTAACCCGTAAATGAGCAGCCACTCGGCGAGGCATCAATTCGATGAGGTGGCGATAGGTTACGTGTGGTATCTGGTACCATGATGTCAACAGCAGGTGTTCCAATTCTCGTACATTTTAGAGTGATGGTGATTTAGCGCGAACACCCGTTTCCAAGTCGAATAAAAAATGTTCGATTGGGTTCATGTCAGGTGAATTTAGAGGCAAATGCATTACCAGAAATTCACCAGCATATTTCTCGAACCACTCCTGGACGATTCTGGCAGTGTGGCATGGCCATTATTCTTTTGGTAATGGTCATCACCATCAGGTAACACACTTGCCATGAATGGGTGTACTTGGTCCGCAACGATGTTCAGATATCTGACAGCTGTCAGAAATTGTGCTATTGGGATAATGGGGTCTAAAGTGTCTCAAGAAAACATCGCCCACAGCATAATACCGCCGCCACCGGCCTGTTTCCCCCAACAGTGCACCCAAGTGCCACATCCTCCGTTGGTAGTTGGTGTATCCGCGCTTGGCCGTCTACGTGATGCACCACGAATCCTGATTCGCCAGACCAGGCCACTTACTTCTAATCATCCACGGTCCAATCTCGATGATCTTGGGCCCAGTACATGCGTTTTTGGCGATGACGTGCAGTGAACATTGAGACTCGGCTGCGTATTCGGCTACAAAGGCCCATGCGCAGAAGGCTGCAATGAACTGTGTGCTCTGACACATTGCCCTGATCACCACTCTTGTAACTGCGGGTTATTTGTCGCACTGTGGTCCTGCGGTCGCTGTGAACAATGTGCGACAGTCTCCGCTCCCCTCTGGCATCAATGAGCTGAAGACGACACACGGCTAGACTAAGTTCCTGTTTCATTTACCGAAAAAATGATAGTCTCACGGCGATAAGTCGGGGCTGTATGGTGAATGCTGCCACACCTCCCACTTGAATGACTGAAGCAATTCCTTTGTTTTCCGTGCTGTGTGGGGCGTGGGGTTGTCGTGCAGCAGAATGACACCTTTGATCAACTTACACCGGTGTCTGTCCTTAAATGCCTTTCGTAAATTTTGTAACATTTGGCAATATGAGTCAGCATTGATAATTGTCCCTTTTGGCAGAAATTCTGTGTAAACCACACCTTCACAGTAAAATAAAACAGTCGCCATGACCTTTCCAGCATATGGTCGGACTTTGCACTACCTGCTTTTGGAGAGGTGACGTGATTCCATCTCATAAAAGATCATTTGGTTTCAGGGGTGAAATGGTGAAACCACGTTTTGCCACCTGTAATAATTCGAAGCAAAAAATTGTGACTCTCAGCAGAATACCATCGCAGAAGAGCCAAAGACAACAGGAAACGTTGGTTTCTGTGCTGGTCGGTGAGTAAACGTGACACCCATCTCGCACATGATTTCCGAAATCCTAGTTGCTCGTGAATGATGGAATGCACAGTCCTATACGAAACGTCTAACGTGTTGGCAATTTCCTGAATTCTGCGGCAACATGCTCCGCAGTGCTGGATATTGATGGTCTGCCTTCGCGGTATTCGTCCGTCAAATTTGTGCGACACTTTTCAAATTGTTGGCACCACTTTACAATAGCTGGGCGAGACATGACATTTCCCCCGTGTACAGCACAGATTTTACGATGGTTGTTAATGCAATTTATGCGCTTATCCCACAAAAATCGAATTGTTCCACGCACTTCCAATTTGGAGTAAGAATCCAGTTGACGCGACACTAGGTACAGGCTCCGGCACACGCCTTACGCAGTTACTGAACTAAAACACCTTCCGTCGGCAGCTCTGACGTACTCCCTACTCCGCTCATAAACACACACGATTTGACTGCAATCCCACTCCAGATAGCGCTAAGTGTAACTTACTTTCTGATTCACCTACGTATCTTCGAGGACGCATAGCGACCATGAATACGTATATGTGCATACAACAACTTAGGAACTGGAATTGGGCAGAAAAATATCATCCTACCTTACGTCCGTGAAGACAGTAGGCGTGTGTGATTTCTCGCCTCATGGTGTAGACTACTTACTGTTTATATGAGCATCTATTTCTACTTCGACTCCTGTCTGACTTCTACGTCCAACTTATCTTTTTACCTAACGTCGTCATCGCCTGTTGTATCATTACTTTCAACAAAAAACTCTCCTACGAACTCTGAACTCTGGACGTGAACTGTGAACTCCTTGGTTTCCTTATTTTTGTGTATATACGGTATGCTGAGTCCCTTTATTTCCCCACGTGGTCTGGGCGTGCTCTCAGCCTTCCAGGAGGTTTCCACCTTGGCCCTGGATTGGTCAACTGAGCTGACCAGTGCTTGACCCTGTTGATTATTGGTTGGCTCAATGGGTCACTGAGGTACTCGCTAGTAACAGCTGGTGTTATGGGCAGGTGGTGTTTTCCTTACTTTAATTCAGGCACATTTTCTTTGGTCTGGTGAATAGCGAAAGATTACGGTGGCTTACCTATGACAGAAGTATGACTTTTTGTGACCACGCGGTGTATTTTACGACTTTTGATAGTGACTACTTCGAAAAGAGATAGTCGTAAAACTTTAGCTTACGACTGCCTCTTTAGTCGGGATTCGGACTTTGAAGTGTGCATCCTTCGATACTAGGGCGGTTTGTCCGCCAGCAACGCTAACACTGGGGACGGACATTGCTTAAATTTCGTGAACATCTTGCTTCTTCTCACGAGAATGAAAAGAAAATAAATTCCTTGGACATTCTCACGGGTGTCCGAGAAAAACGCAGGGAACTGCCCTGACCACTTGGACTTTATTATCCGGTAGGGGGAAACGGGGGTATGAGGCAGGAAAGGGAGCAAGATGAGAAAAAAATAATTTAAAATAAGTAAAAAAATAAAAAGTATGTTACGTCTGGTACTTTTAACTTATTAAGTTGTAAAACAATGTGGGCCGAAATACAAATAAGTTCCGCGGCAACATATGTAATTCCATTTCTTATGGGTGGGGTACTTGTAAAATGCGGTATTTTGAACATTTGCAATTATTGATAATATATTCAACTTGTTTCGTCGTAAGGATTTGTGAAAATGAATGGCTGTTCTTTACTAGCATTGTGTGCTCACTTAATTATACTTAATTATATTTCTAGTAAAGCTAAACTTCATCTGAAACCCTCGTACAGTGCTTTATCATCTTTAAATAACGGCCGACATAAAATTTCCGGAAGTCAAATACGTTTAATTGATTTATGAACTGAAATTTAGTTCCGTGGAACGTTACAATACAGTAACCAGAAATCATTTGGACGATGACCTCTTATGTGCTTCAGTTGCGCTACGGGAAAACATCATAATCGTCGCTTGATAATAATGCTTCATAAATCACTATACGTGCCAAAGAACGCAGAACTTATCTTCGGATGTCGCAACAAAAAGTACTAAATCTATATGTGGTGGCCTTTGAAAAAACGATCCTTTTTATCTCTTAATGACAGATGTAGGTAAAGATTCGGTTTGTATATTACAGTTTCTATTGCATTCAAGTGAAACTCAATCTGATGAAAGCAGTCAGAAACTAAATATTAACGGGATCCATGAATGAACGTCCACTGCTTCATAAACAGTTTGCTCCTCAAATTAAGTGGTGTCAAGGGTCATGGACATGTGCGTTCATCGACCGGCTTTATTATTAAAAATGGAGAAAAAATAGTATTATGATCATAATTTCGGTGCTGTATTTACTTGTTTATGTGAGGAGCCTGCATATGGCATTTATCACAACAACAAAAAAAAATGGATAAAACTACCAAGTAAAGTAAAAAAAAAAAAAAATACAAAATGCCTCACGAAGAGAAACATTTTTTTCTCTATCTTTTTAGTACTTTTCCAAAATCAGAAAGAAGTTCAAATAAAAGGTAGCGCTTTTTATTTCACGTTATTTACTATCAGAATCGAGAACCGCTGAAAAGCATTTATTTACCTTTGTCTGAATGGAAGAAGGTTGTGATATTCACAGGGCATTTTTTCTATTTGGGAACTCTGAAAACGAAAAGTGACAGGAATGAATGAACTTTCAAAAGTCACCTTACAATGGTCGCCGAAATTAATTAAATGTGTGCATTAATTGAAAAGCTGTGAAAAGTTTCAGTAACGGGGTCAAGTCCTAAAAATACTGTAAATTAACTCCCATTTTACTTATCGCGAAAACATATAGAATTCCCAGCGTCTACCTGTGAGGAAGAGGGGAGCTGTCAAAACTTGTTTAGGGCTGTTCATGGGATGAAGTGTACAACATTAAGAAGTGTGATCAGACTTACAGGTGTAGATTTAAAAGCAGTTCGCCAACCCCAGACGAATTTGAATCATATATATGGTAAAATACCGTTTAGGTTACGCCGCTCTATTGGCTGAGTAGTGCGAGATATTCGCTTCTATCCGAAACGGGTTCGAATCTCGGGGGAGGCATGGCTGATATGTTTTTTCATGCGGCACTGGCTCACACCCTTACCTAGAACTGGTCGCTCTAAATTTGGGACAGGGGGCTTCTTACAGCCCAGTGATTTGCTCACGGTGGTTCTTAAACCAACAAAAAAGCAAAAATATTGTTCAGATTATATACTGTATGTCGTCTGATTCGAAAGAGATATGCTGCATTATAGCTCAGAGTGCTGATGGAAAATATCATAAATACACTGCTGGCCACCCAAAATCCAACAAAAAGAAGGACACGAGATAGCAAAGCCAGATTTACTGGACACATAACAACAGATACAAAGATTAAACGATTGAGCTTACAGGCCCGTGCGACTTGCGGAACACGTAGATATCAATAGTTCGTGTGGCCCCCATGGCTGGCAATAACGGCCGCTACACGCCGCGGCTTGGAACGAAAGAGGTTTTGGATGTGGGCTTGGGATATGTCTGTCCAGGCTGCTTCCAAACGTTGCCAGAGTTCATCAGGCGTAGCCGCAGATGGTGCTTGCCAGGCCACTCGGTTGCCGATCAGCGACCAGACGTGTTCGATGGGCGACATATCGGGAGAACAGGCGGGCCACGGCAGCACTGACCCCTGGTGGTCCGTGAAGAATTGTTGCACGATGCGTGCCACGTGCGGGCGCGCATTGTCCTGTTGAAACGTGGCCGCTGGCAGGTCCTGCAAGTAAGGGAGGACTACAGGCTCCAAAACGTCGGAGATGTAGCGGTGGCTGTTGAGTGTACCGGCGATGCGTACCAGATGGGTACGGGTGTCATATCCAATTGCGCCCCAAACCATAACGCCAGGCGACGGACCGGTATGGCGATGCATAATGCAGGCGTCATGCAGTCTCTCGGCGTGGTGCCGCCACACGCGGATCCGACCATCGTGGTGTTGCAGGCAGAAGCGGGATTCGTCGGAGAAGACAATGTCGGGCCATTCCGTAGTCCAGGTACGGCGTTCAACGGCCCACTGCCACCGCACTCGTCGGTGGTGTAACGTCAATGGTAATTGGAGCAATGGGCGCCGTGCGACAAGTCCTCGCTCCTGCAGACGACGTAGAACGGTACGTGATGACACAGGTTGTTGCGCAACACACCCTAATTCCTGCGCTAACGTCCGTGATGTGGCAGTTATAGCCGTCAATGCCCGCTGCACAACATGCCGGTCCTCTAGTTCGGTGGTGTGCCGCGGCTGCCCCTATCACTCACGTCGGTCCGTCCGTCCCTCCTGCACCAACTGAATCCATACTCGCCTCACTGTGGCTGGATGTCGTCCCGCACGGGGGCCGATGTTTCGGTAGGATAAACAGCTGTCGCGATAAGCCACTATTCGTCCTCTGTCGAACTCCGAAACGTGCTGGAATGAGTACCGTATTCTGCGACGAGGCATCAGGAAGCTTCCCACGCACAGGTCCGGTAGCACAACACACTTCCACTACTTACACCCCGCCTTCTGGGCACTCTACTTATAGTGGTTCTCGGTGACGTGCCGAGCGCACATGATTTGCATATGCCCTGCAATGCTAATCGTTTGCATGTCCTCTCGCGGGCGACGCATGCTGCGAATTTCAGGTCAATCGGATGCTTCCTTTTTGGTGTTGCATTTTGGGTGGCCAGCAGTGTAGATAAGTAAAAAGTGAAAGTGCTGCATACAGGGTGCATAGGAAATTCCCTTTAGCCTGGAATAACTTGCGAATGGAGAGAGGTACAGCTATGCAAGTGAGATAACTATATAGTAAAGCGACTACGCCCGATCGAATGCAACCATTAGCAGAGCCCCTAGTGGTGAAATGCGGAAGTTAGCCATTGTAAATCGAAAACGAAAAGAGATAGAACAAAATTTCCAATTACAAAGTTGTAGAACATCAATTATTTAGTACAAAACGTCATTTGTTTCACACAGATAATATAAATTGTCGCCTGAATGCGGTAAAATGTCCGAAATCGATGCGCAACCTTTTGTGTGACCGTTTGAAGGGAACAGGCATAGGTAATAATACTGATTTCTTTGTCCCGTTCCGCCAATGTTTCTTGGCTCCACGGGGACAAATGGAATACCTTGGATTCTGTTTGAAAATGTTGCGACAGTTATCCTGCCTTGAGACAGTGGTCACCCCCGTGGTCCAGAGACTATCCCGCGATGTCGTGCTGGCAGCCGACCTAGCGCACTTTAGCTGGGTTCCCGCTCTGTCTGGCGAGATAGGCCGTTAATTTTTTAGGGTTGACTGGGAGATTGTCTTCCCCTCGAACATCTTTGATTTTTAGGGGAATAATTTCCCTTTATTTAATATAACAAAGAATTTACACACATCTAAACACTGTCCTCATGCTTAGGACTCACAACATTGAGAGATTGAAACTAGTGTATTTACAAGGTATTTTACAATGGTAGTTCGCTTGCCACTTGACCACAGACTTTTGCCCTCATTCCGTGTCCGAATCGCTTTCGGTGTTCACGTTCACCTCTTGCGTCTCGGTTTCCGTTTGGCTGGGGAAAATCGTGTGTTGCTGGAGGATTAGCCTCTCAACTAGGGCTATTATCCCCCTCCTGTTAACGGAGGATTGGATGAGCAGATCTAATCTTCGCGTTCTTTGCACACCTGGGATCAGTGTGTTTCTCCATTCGGCGAAGCCGCTGCATTCAATCACGCAGTGTTCGATGCTTGCCGCCTTATTTCCCCGGGGACAGGTGCAATTCCTGATGGCGAATCTGACCAAGTATTCGAGGCAGATGCCATGGCCGCTGAGTACTTGATTCAGGAACTTGTTTGTCTGTGCACGTTTGGTCGAGACCTTTGGAAAAACTCTGTGTGTCTTCCGCCCAGTCTCTCCCGTGTCCCATCTGACCTGCCATTCGGTCATGGTCTGGCGTGCCAATGCTGCGCGGATGCTCCTGCACGGCGTTATGCATTGCACGTCTACCGTCTCTTTCAGCGTGGCTGCCTTCGCCAGCTGGTCCGCCCTTTCGTTTCCCTGGGTCCCGACATGGCTTCGTACCCAGTGGAAACTAACTGCCACATCTCTTTCTGCCCTCAGGAGGGTTTTAATACTCTGGACGATGGGGTTTCTTCCCCTGAATCTACTCAGAGCCTGCAGTGCCGCCTCACTGTCAAAGTAGAGTTTGATTATTTCGTCGCTGCGTATAGGGAGTGCCCAGGTGAGTGCCTTTCCTATCGCCAGAGGCTCTGCTTGGAAAACAGAAGCGTTTTGCGACAGTTTTACGCTTTCTGCTTTCGCTTCGTTCCCATCCGAGAACGCGCAGAAGCCTGCACCCAATTGTCCTTTTATCTTTGAGCCGTCCGTGAATAGATTATACCCAACTCCCGTGGGCTTCTCCTTGTCACACGGTGGTCAAATTTCTTCTGCCTGGTTCATCTTCCAGTCCACGCTTTCCAACTCCATGTTGGAGGCTCGATGTGTCACACCGAGAAGGTAGGCGTCCTCACCTGACCTTAGGCAGTGCATTGCTGCCTCCCTTTCCACTACTAGGTCTGCCGGCTCGCACCCCGCCAGCACTTGAAGTGCCAGTGTCGAGGTTGTGCGAAAGCAACCGGTGATCCCTTATAGAGCCAACCTTTGGATTTGGTTTATGCCTTTCTTCATTATGACTGGGAAGGTCCACCATGCTCCACTAGCATACGTCAGAATTCTTTCTATTCCTCTCTGATAGATGGCCTTCTTGGTTTTGCCCGATAACCTCATGCCATTCAATCTATTGAGGATCAACGTGCACCTTGTGCGGAGATGTCTCAAGTGTGACAACCCTGGTAGACTCTGATCAAGGACCACACCCAAGTATCTTACTTGTCGCACCGCCTTGATAGTGCACCCTAGGAATTTGCACTTAGGTGGTGTTTTCATTACTCCACTCTTTGCAACTGCTAATAGAGTGGTCTTTTCAGGCGCAAAGCACGGTTTGCTTTCCCTGCTCCATTTATCTAGCACAGCTAGGGCACTGTGCACTTCCTTTTCGATCACGTGTCTCCCTGAAGCGGAGACCACGAGGACGAAATCGTCCGCATAGGCTTGAATTTCCACTGCCGGTCCCAGGTCTAGATTCAAAGCTGCGTCTGCAACTATGTTCCACCATAGCGGCCCGGAGTTAAATCCTTGCAGACACCCTCTGTGGTACGAGCGCAAGGATTGCCCATTCCCCGCTTCGAACTCGACCCTTCTGTCAGACAGGTAGCTACTGATTAGCTTGAACAAGTTCCTTGGACAGCTAAGTTCTTTTAGTCTGGTTAAGACCAGTGGCTACCAGACACTGTTGAAGGCCCCCTCACGTCTAGTGAGATGAAGCAGGTATGGAGCCCCTCCGCTTTGTTCCTCTCTGCCCTCTATCTGAGGCTGCGAATTGCCTGAGTTGCGCAACGCCCCGGAAGGAAACCAAATTGGTTCCTGTTTAGCTTTCCCTGCTGCATGAGAAAGCCAAGCTCTCTGTTCGTAATGAGCTTGTCCAGCACCTTGCTCCACGCAGAGAGAAGACAGATGGGCCTGTAATCTGCGGGATCGTTTTTGTCCTTTCCGGTCTTGTTGAAAAGGACTAGCACCGCTGTTTTCCACAAGTCTGGGAAGATACCCCTCCCGAGGCATTCATTTAGGAGCGCCACAAAGTACTCGGGGTTTGCATAGTAGATTTCTCTCACTATGCTGAGGTCCAGCCCATCCTTTCCTGGTGCTTTGCCAGTGTTTAGACTAGAGAGGGCGTTCTCCACTTCCTCCCTTGTGAAAGGGGGTCCTCACCAGTGCCTGGCGGGATCCGACATTCATCCCTCATTTCATTTTGCCGTGGGGAGTCCCCTTCTCCCTCGTCTTCTTGGAAATGGTAATCCAAGAGACTCTCTATAGTACTATCAAGTCTTTGATAGGCTTCCATCTGCCCTTTCGACAGCTGCCAGCTTTAGCGCTTCTGTGATGGATCCTCTCGCGATCTTACAGGGGATCCCAAAAGGATCTGCCGAAGTTTGGAACTCACACAGTTTCCTCCAGTAAGAGACTTTCGAGAGATTCAGTTTTCTCCTGTATGCTGAGCGAGTTTTTTATGCACATCTGTACACACCCTATCTTGCGGTGTAGCTTTTGCTCTTTGCAGAGCTTTCCTACTCCACCTAGCTCTCGCCCTTAGAGCTTTTAGTTTCTCCGACCACCAGGGGTGGGGATCCTTGGCTCCCCTTTTTCTTCCCCTGCTACTCTCGCATAGCACTGTTACTTGATTGGTTAGTTCTTCAAAGAGGGAGTTGAGGTTCGACACCTCTCCTACCTCTTCTGCCCTCCCTACCCCAACAGGGAGGTTAGCTTGGCTTTAAACGCCAACCAGTCAAGATTCTTCATGAAGAACCTCTTGCGCTTGGGTCGGATGGGCCTTTCCGATCCTAAAACGAAAGACAGCACTAAGTGGTCACTGCAGCTTTCATCGTCCATTACTTGCCAATCCTGGACGAGGCTGCGCTGAGAGACCCTGACAAGAGTCACGTCAATCCAGGAGGAGCCCCTCGCCCCTTGGAAGGTCGGGGGCTCTCTGGATCGTTCAGAAAACTTGAATCTGCCGCATTAGCAAAGTCTACTAGCAGCTGGCCGCGTTCACCCCCGTCTTGCTGGCCCCAGAGAGGACTCTTCGCGTTGAAATCACCAGCTATGATTAACTCATGACTCGGGAATTCCCCTAATAGAGCCATTAGCTCATTCAGCGTATCTCTCAAATTGCTTGCTGGAGAATTATAAACGTTCACCATTAAAAACCTCTTGTCACCACATTCCAATCCCAGGCCGACCACGTTCTCGGTGCATTTTATCTCGAGAACCGCTAGGGACGGGTCTTTGACGACCGTGGCCACCCTGGGTTTTCCACCCTAGGGTGGTAGATCCGGAAGGAGTTAGGGAAGTCCACCGCTCTTCCCCTCTGATCGAATGGTTCCTGCAATAGCAGAAGATGAGCTTTTTACTCCGTGGCTGTCACCACGGCTTGCGCCGTAGCTGCCCGTGCATGGTGCAGATTGATTTGAAGCACCTTAACGCCTCTCTTTGGTTTTTCACCAATAGGGAGTGCGTTCTTTAAGCAGAGCCAGTTCTCTGACAAGGCTTGGACAATCCTTGTCGAGGCTCGAGTGGCCGATATCCACTCGACGCCTGAATCTCCTATTATTTGCCAAGCAGTTAGTGCAGATTGGGCTATTGCTGCACTCCTGGCGCTTGTGCCCGGTTTCCCTGCACCGGGCACACCTATCCTGCTCTTCGGGACACCTTGACCTAAAGTGCCCGAACCCGTTGCACCTGAAGCACCGGACCTACCACATATATTCCTTTACTGAGTGGATGGTCCATTCAACGCCGAGCTTGCCTCGTTTCATCACTTTTTGAACGTGAGTGGGTCCGCCTCTGCTACCCAGTGGCGTTTCCCACCCGTTCGCCTTCAATGAAAACCTGAGCTGGAGTCTGCTCTCCTCCAGCTCTGGGTTTTCTTCCACGAGACATTTCTCGACCTGTTGCTTTGACAGGTTTTCATTAATCCCGTAAACAATGAACTTTGGATTCTTCTTTGCTGGCAATCTTGACCGAAGGCTTTCCTTGGTCACCACGTTGCTGTTTAGCTCGGAATCCAATTTTTCCACATCCTTAGCGGATGAGCATTCTACCATTACTCCTCCCCATTAACCTTTCTCACATTCTTCACTCCAACTTGGAGTTTAGCTGAGCAAATCTGTGACTGAAAAGCCACTTTGACCTCATCAGACGAGGGAGAACCTTTGTCTGATCCCGGGTAAACGAGAAGCACATGCCTCTTTTCGTCCCTCTTCGCGACTTCCCTCTTAGTCCCTTTTTGCCTTGGGGCCGTGTTCCCCTTGCTAGGCTTAGTCCTTACCGCCTCGGCATAAGACTTGGGTTCCGCGCTTGCGCGCTCCTTCTTTCCTGGAGTCTCCCTTGGGCGAGACTCATCTTTATTACTTGCTTAGTGCAAGCGTCCTGTAGCAAGTTCGCTATCTTCCGAATCTTGGTTCGGGTATTTACCAATACCTTGTTTGAAGGATTCTCAAGAATCCTCTCCAACTCTTGAAAGAAGGAGTTGAATGCGCTTGCGAACTCCGGCGGAGTCCCCAAGTCGCAGTCGGCCTCGACGGGCCCACTTGGATCGGGGGTCGGGACTCTCGTATCCTTTGCCATCTCTCTGCTCAGGTTGCTAACCGAGTGCAAGTCCCGGGACCTGTGTCCCTAGTCAGTTAGACTTACGTCGTTCGAGGAAGTCAAGTGTTCAGCGGCACCCTGGGGTTCTCCGCTCTGACCAACACCTGGCCCCGGTTGAGTGCGGCATTTGGCCTGGTCCGTGGACCAGGGTGACCGGCCCGACCGCGACGTACCCGCTCGTATGTCAGAATTGCGCACAGTACTGTGACGGCGTTTTGGACTTTGCCCTGACAAGGGTAGTTTTATTCCAAGTCCAAAACGACTGCACCAAAACACTTTCTGTTAAAAAAAAAAACAAATTTTTGAGGGGAGCAAACCACTCCCCTCGCTGTGCTAACAGAGTCTCTCGAAACTGCAGTCAATTTGATTAGCAATCAATAGCACTGTATTCACTCAACCAGCCTCTGACAAACGGCCGGTCAGGAATAGGTATGAGCAAATACACACAATTTATTGCATAAATGCGTACTTATGTCAATATAGTTTGATGACGTCTGACAAAACAAAAACAAAAAAGGCAAACTGGCGCAGAGTGATAAAAATTTAATGTCGAGTATATTCGAAGAGTTCGCCATTGCCCACGATACACATTTGTATTCATGAAAGTAACTCTGCATGCACATTCCTCAGCATGGAAGGTGTCACACTATTTCAAGCATCTGTTACACGATGACGTAGATCCAGCAGACTTGTAGGCGTTGTTGCATTCTCCTGACTTTTTACGTAACCCCAGAAATCCAAGCTCGCCATTCTCACACAGCGTACGTAGACCTAAACTTCAAACCAGGGAACATCCTGCTACTGGTTTTTATATCGTAGGTACGGTACAACGTCACAATCCGTATTTGCATACGGCTACTTTTGCGAAATGTGAAGATGCAGATTCGAATCGTCGCGCATCGGTTTCGGGCATTTTAGGGTATTCAGGCGACAATTTATCTTATCCGTGTAACACAAATGTCATTTTGTACTAATTATTGATGCTCTACAACTTTGTCATTGGAAATTTTGCTCTATCTCTTTTCGTTTTCGATTTGCAATGGCTAACTTCCGCATTTCGCCACTAGGGGCGCTGCTATTGGTTGCATTCGATTGGGAGTAGTCGCTTTACTATACCGTTATCTCACTTACATAACTGCACCTCTCTCCGTTGGCAAGTTATTCCAGGCTAAAGGGACTTTCCTATGCACCCTGTATATATATATATATATATATATATACCTACAGGGATGTAAGGTCAGGTGATGCGTTACATCACAGCCTCTCCTTGACAAATGTCAACCCCGCCTTCTCGTGGTACATCCTGTTCCCACTAAAGGGGCTCTGACGACCGCCAATAGCGGTATAACTATACCATCGGGATTAGAGGAAATGCTATCCCACACTCACCAACCCGCTTGGCCAGCGTGGTGAGTTATGGCTAAACCCCTCCAAAATGACTCCACAACTTAAATCTTGGCCCTCAGTCTCCGGCAGCTGGAATGTACCTGGCCAAGACAGCGGCCAGTGCGACATGAAGGCAGAGGGTGCTAAGTAACCCCGGAGGACCGGACTAGGCTGCCATCTGATGCTGACCTTGGCTACATATAAATAAAGGACGCTCCCTATCTTCTGATTCAAGGCTTCTTGAATTGGAAGAGGAACTACAAAGGATCAAGTGGGACATCGTCGGGCTAAGTGAGGTAAGGAGAAAAGGAGAAGATCTCATTGAACTGAAAAGTGGACATCTCTTCTACTATCGTGGGACAGATACTGGCAGAACTAGTGGTGTTGGATTTATAATAAACAAGAAACTGAAGGATAAAGTTGTAGAAGTTGAAAGTTCCTCTGACAGAGCTGCACGACTCGTTATCCAACTCTCGAGAAGATACCAGGCTCAGATTATTCAAACTTATGCACCCACCACAAGTCATGCTGAAGAAGAAATTGAAGAATTTTATGAAGAAATTCGTGATCTAAATAATAAAGGTAAGCAGCACTTGAAGATAATTATGGGAGATTTCAATGCAAAAATAGGGCAACGGCAACAGAATGAAACTTCAGTAGGTAAATTCGATCACGGCAACAGAAACCAGCGTGGAAATACTCTAGTACAGTTTGTAGAGGCAGAAGGGTTTTTCATCTTGAACTCCTTTTTCAAGAAAAAGCCACACAGGAAATGGACATGGAGACATCCAAATGGGACGACAAGTGAAATTGATTTTATTATGTGTAACAAAAAATTCGTCATAGAAGACTGCAGTGTGCTAAAAAAGTTCAACACAGGCAGTGACCATAGATTGGTGAGATGTAAGATGCACCTCAACACTGAACTCGAACGTAGCAAGCTCATAAGACAAACAAAATGTATTGACATAACCAACCTTAAAAAACACCATAATACCTTCAAACTGGAACTGAAGAACAAATTCTCTGCTTTAGAAGGCCTAACATCGGAAGAAGTGGATATTTCTGAAGTTAACAGAAAAGTAACCAAAGTTCTTATGGAAACAGCAACAAAATTAGCTGGGTCTAAGAACAAATTGCATGTGAACAAATTATCAGGAAAAACCAAAATGTTGATGCAAAAAAGAAGAGTGATGAGGACAACTAAAGAAGATGTGACTTCCAAAGTGGAATATATAGAGCTATGCAAGACAGTACGAAAAAGTATCACTGAAGACGTAAGGAAATTCAACTGTGAACTAGTAAGGAAAGCAATTGAAAACAACCAAAGCCTAAAGATAGCAAAGGGACATCTCAGTAAGGGAAAAAAACAGATTATGGCACTGAGAAAAGAAGATTGTTCTGTAACAAGAAATAGAGGCGAAATTTTGACAAGAGTGAAAGATTTCTACTCCAAATTATATGAAAGGGATGATACATGTACTCCAGACATCATGAAAGGTACCAGTACCAGAGTTCTTCCAGTCCTTCCAGCAGAAGTTGCACATGCAATCAAGAACATGAAGCGGGGAAAAGCTCCAGGAGAAGATGGAATTACTGTAGACATCATACAAGAAGTAAGTGGAGAAATCGAAACAGTACTCGCCCAAATTTTCACTCGATGCCTTAAAGAAGGGAAAATTCCTGAGGATTAGAAGAACGCTACAATGATCTTGCTACATAAAAAAGGTGACATTGGGGATCTCAGGAACTACAGACCTATCAGCCTCCTATCAGTGGTTTATAAAATCTTCACTAAAGTTCTTTCACACCGCTTGAAGGTGACACTGGACATGGCTCAACCGAGAGAACAAGCTGGATTCAGGAGTGGCTACAGCACAATAGATCATATCCACGTACTGAGAGAACTAATTGAAAGAGCGAGGGAATATGAACTTCCATTGTGCATGGCTTTTATCGATTATGAAAAAGCCTTTGATTCGGTGAAACCATCAGCAGTTGCAATGGCTCTGAAATCCTGCGGTATTGAAGATGCATACATTAATATTATTAATAACATCTATGAAAATGCAAGTGCAAAGATTCGGCTGTTTGAAAATACAACACACATAAAAATTGGAAAAGGAGTGAGACAAGGTGACACCATATCTCCGAAGCTCTTTAATGCTACATTGGAAAATGTCTTTCAATCACTGAACTGGGAAAACAAAGGGATAAAGATTAATGGAGATTATCTAACCCACCTTCGTTTTGCTGATGACATAGTCATTTTTGCAACTACCCCATCAGAGCTACAGAGTATGATCCAGGAACTTGCTGACAAGAGTAAAGAAGTGGGATTAAAAATGAACTTTCAGAAGACAAAAGTGATGTACAATGCTTTTACAAGAAATGAAGATTTATCGATTGATGGAGAAAAGCTGGAGATAACAGACACGTACGTTTATCTTGGACAGCAGATATCAAGTGAGGTTCACATTGATGAAGAAATTAATCGGCGTACAAAACTTGCCTTGAGAGCTTTTGGAAGAAACAGCATAATTTTCAAGAGCAATATGCCATTATGTCTTAAAAGAAAAGTGTTTGATCAATGCATATTTCCAGTGCTTACGTATGGTGCAGAGACGTGGACCCTAGCTAAAAGAGACATACAAAGGCTGCAGACAACTCAAAGCAGCATGGAGAGGTGCATGCTTGTTGTAACCAGGAGAGATAAGAAGAGGAACACGTGGATCCGAAAAATGACAAGAGTGGAAGACATCATGGTCAGAGTTAAATCCCTGAAATGGCAATGGGCTGGACATACTGCCAGAAGGACAGACCATCGATGGACAGCCGAAATTTTAGATTGGATTCCAAGGGACAGGAAAAGACCCAGAAGAAGACCACATGGAAGATGGGTGGATGAAATTCGAAGGTGTGCGGGAGTGACATGGAGGAGACTGGCACAAGACAGACCGTTGTGGAGGAAACTTGGGGAGACCTTCGTCCAGCAGTGGATTGATAATGGTTGACAATGATGATGATGATGATGATGATATACATACAAACATACATATGCATATAAACTCTTAGCATTTACCGTTTAATAATAATGATTTCATAGCTATTGCACAGCCTGGCCGGAAGTAAGAGAAATCAGAATTTTGTCTGAGCTCATTAAAAATGAGTTGGATGCCCATTGCAGATTGATAAGAAAGCAGCATTTTCATTTCAGACTAGGAAATACTATCAGTGTCAGAACACGGAAAGTGTGGGACGACGTACCGCATATATCAAGAAGGAAGGAAGTATGTGGGTTTTTTGACATCTTGCTTCCCAGTTCGAAACCAAAATAGGAGTTTTCTTTTGGATTTTTATTTAAATACGTGTTTGAAATAATTACTAGATCTCAGACCAAAATTCTTTGTCAAACTGATTTCTTTTTATACTATATCGGTGAGACAAAGTTCGAGACAAGCCTTCACAGTAAGATAACGCAGGAAAATTGTTACGACAACAAAAATCAAAAACTAATGTTTTGGAGGAGCAGGGGAAGATGCTTGATTTATCTCTTTCGAATTTTTTCAATAGCCTCGCACGATCTGTTTAGTTTAAAACATTTAATGGGGTAAACGTTATTGCTATCATTTTATTTTTTGGTTTCAGAATACATCAATGAAATATCAGTCTGCAGTTTGTTTTATTAAGTTTAACTGATTTCAATTATCCGTGTTCTTATCCGCAACTAAAAAGCAACGAAGTCAGGTTCGTCGGTTTCGTCGCCAGCGAAGTCGTCGGTATTTTTAACCAAAAATCATTTGCTGCGGAATCTTTCACTAAATATACTGCAATCAAATCACTTCAGAATTTGCTCAATTAAGTTTAAAAGACTATTATCCTTCTTCTTCTTTACCTACCAGAAAAATCAAAAGTACGAGTTTCTCAATATTAAATGGGTATGCAAGGAGTGGGAACATTTATCTTTCTAGTCAAAAATCTTGGAATTTCCACCAGCTATAGTCTTTCCACGAAAATACTCCAGTCTTCTCGGCTAACTTATTAAGAAGCGCGTTGCCCAGGAAACGCTGGAATAGTGATGGTTTCATGAAACTAACTTCAAGGAAATGATAGCAAGAAACACCAGATAATTCCCCCCGTGCGGATATCAACTTTTATTTATCGTTAGAGGAGGCCAAGCAAAGGTAATGTAATTCATTCGACGAAGTTATATAAAGGACAATAATGCGTACGGTTAAAAATTCATATATAGTGTGTATATATAAAAGCCTTATTTTTTCCATAGTGTATGTATTCCAAGGCATTGTAACTGCTTATTGTATGTATTTCCAAGGCATTATTCCCCCAATATGTCTGGATTTTATGGATTCTGTGACAAAATCTAAGTAGTTACAATGCCTTGGAAATCCTGCGATTTTGAAGATGCATGCATTAATGTTATCAGTAGCATCTATGAAAGTTCAGATGCAAGGATTCGACTTTTCGAGGGCACAGCACTTATGAAAATTGGAAAGGGACTGAGACAAAAGGACGCTATATCTCTCTAACTCTTCAGTGCCATAGTGCAAGATGACTTTCAATAACTGAACTGGAAAGACCAGAACATAAAGAATAATGGAGGTTACGTAACCCACCTTCGTTTAGTTAATGACATAGTAACTTTTGCAAGTATCCTCCAGAGAGCAGAGTAAGATCCAGGAACTTACGGACAAAAGTACAGAAGTGGGATTGAAAATGAACTTACAGAAAACAAAATTGATGTACGATGCTTTCACAAGAACTGAAGATTTAGCGGGAGATGAAACAAATCAATACCTACATTAACTTTGAGCAACAAATATGCCAGGGTCACATCGAAGAGGAAATTAATGGGCGTATGAAACTTGGTTGGAAGGCATTTAAAAGGGGCAGTACAATTTTCCAGAATAATGTACCAATATGTCTTAAAAAAAGAAAAAATGTTTAATCAATGCATCCTTCCAGTCAGAAGACATGACTGGAAGGATACTTAACCAAAAAACGACCTACAGAGGTTTCAGATGACGGAAAGAATCATGGAGAGGTGCATGCTCTGTATAACCAGAAAAGATAAAAAGAGGAACTCATTATCATAATGACAAGAGTAGAAGACATCATGATTAAAGTAAAATCCTTGAAATGGTAATGAGCTGGACATATTTCTACAAGAACTAACCTCCTTTGGATTACCGAAATACTAGATTGGATACCAAAGGACAGAAAAGGACCCAGAAGAAGAACGTGTGAAAGATGGGTACAAGAAATTCGAAAACATGCTGTAGTGACTTGGAACAGACTAGCTCAAGACAGGAAGTTATGAGAGACACTTGGGAAGATCTTCATCCAGAAGATGACTGATAATGGTTGATGATGTTGATATATATATTTCAACTTCTCAGCCAGCATACGTATTAGATTAATTGGTTTTGTGGATTACGCACTTTAAAAATATTAATATCTTCGTTATGTTAATCAATCATTGATCATACGTATTTTTATTCTCCCAGTTGTTCTTTGTCTTATGATTGAACAGGAAAAGAAATAGCTTGGCAAAGACTATGAAACACTTTAATGTATGATTATATTGATATGTACTGTAATACAATGACTTCCCTTGCCTATCTGCAAACCTGTAATAAAAATTAATTTGAAATAAAAAAAAGACATTCATCGATACTGGCGCATCTCCATTAAACTCTTCAACGGAGTATTCTACTCTTTCGGAATCTTTCTGATCTTCCTTTCCCACTTATTACGTCTAATCGAAGTGCTTTTGTTAAGGCTGAGCGGCATCAAACAGGTTAAAATAAATCCACAGTGGTAGTCATATCGTCGTTCAGCATTCTTTCCATTGGATGGGAAACAGGTTGTTGCCAGACTCTTTTGTTTTGCCGTGCAAGAAAATTTTTGAGATATGTCTGTCGATTTCTTCGTGTGGTATTTTTTTCTGCGTTGTTACACTGAAGTGGCTGGCAATCCTTTGTACTTTCTCATGCACATGAATGTAATCAAGATAAGGTATTTTACCTGGGAAATTTTTCTTTATTCCCTGCACTATTCATCTCAAATATATCCTGCTCCTTTAACAAACCTACAAGATAAGCTAAGTAAAGAAAAATGTTTTTCAAAATGTAGGATATATTATGTATGAAATCCCATTGTTTAGTAACAACGCGGTAAAACAGTGAAAAAGAAAGCGTAAAGGAAGAGTAAGGCTGCTGCTGCTACTTAAAATTTCCTATGAAATGCTAAAAGTTTCTCTCTCTCTCTCTCCCTCTAAGCTGTTAAAATCAAATCAGTTTTATCTTCTTCCAGACGGCAATGATCGTCGAAAAGAGGGGGATCTCCTCGTTATTAATGTGTCATTGTCGAACACAAATCGGACATAGCGAGTTGGAAGGGCAAGTGATAGTACTTCCCAGAGTCTTTCAAGTGAGATACGCTTCAAAAAACTTGAGGTAGCATTTCATCCAATGAGAATTAAAAAAAAAACATCCTGATGTTATGCAATAACACTAGAACGTAGCCAATCCTTCTAAGTTTGCACTTATTCCAATTATCGACCTTCGTTTTCTTAATAACTTTTTCTAACATTTTTGTCCACTGTTTCTTGATTATGGCAGATAGTAACAAGTGAAAAGACAATAATTTTAGTATTTTTCCAGTTGTCCGAAACTAATCTGTATGCTTAAGCTGTACATAATTGTTGTGGCTCTTAAAAAAGTTTTTCGATTGCTTTCTCATTTCATTTTTAATGAAATTAGGGTCTGTCTTCGGGATCTTTAATTTCAGTTTTAATAAACCAATTCTTTTGTGGGATCTCAATTCCCTTTTAATGAAACGAGAATCTTGCTGGGCTTCTGGTTCTATCTTTGATGTAATGCCAGCTGAACAGAATCAGCGGAGTTTGATTGCATCTAAACACAAATAGCCAGTACTCGATACTAATATGTAAAATGGATTTTAAATCAAACAGCAATCGATATAATTTTAAAAATTCCGAGATTCACTTTTTTTTCGTTTTGCTGAAAATGAGGGAACAGAGAAAATGTTTAACATCTAAAATTCGCGTCTTTAAAATATGATAACATCTCAGTATACGTACATCTCCTGTACGTATACTGATTCATGCATTACGTCAGCTTGCAGTATATTACCCTTAAACAAAACAGCAATAATTCAACCGATCCCTTAATTTACACTGATAGAAAAAAATCAAAGCATTTGGTATTTGAAAATTACAGCATAAAAAGCTGGTGAAAGTTAACTCAGAAAACAATACGACAAAATTCTATATGTAGGAGACATTAGATCTACTAGCTGTGTTTTTTCAATGTTGGAACGAACCCAGGCAGCGTTCAGAATAAAATGTGAAAATACATACTTTGTTCTCAAAGATAAAAAAAATATTGCTCTACTTATAAAAATAGATATTTATCAGAGGTTACAGAAAGGGAACAATTACATTGTGAGAAAAGCACATTTGCAAAGGGAAAAAAATTAACAAAGGTATGTCTCCTCTTATCAGCACGTCAGGTCTTCAGAGTTCATACGTGCGCTAATTAATAATTAAAATAACCCAGTAAAATGGCAGGGAAGCTAAAAGTTCTCCATTCTCTAGATTCATGACAGGCTGCATTTTAATTAAAACTTGAGGTGACTTAGTGAGATGTCTGAATGGTCGACTGGATCTCATCCTTTAAATTCAAAATCAGTTTCACTTTTACTAAAAATAACTACGAGAAAATGAAATGGGAGCATGAAACGCTTGAGTATCTTTCTTATGAATTTATGACCAACACCCATTTTCATTATGAACTACGTTGATAGAATGGAGACGGCGCGATGAAATATCTCGACTTCTACTTTTTAAGTTCACAACTGACTGTGTTTTCACCGGAGTGAGTCACAGAATGAAACGACTAGATATTCTTACTGAGAACTGATTTCTGGCAACTTTTTTGTTTTGGCTACTGGTTCCAGAAAAGGAAGAGATTCGGTTCTGTAAGAAAGAACATAACGACTCTGTACACTGTAAGAAGAAGCCTGGAGTGGCTCCGAGTTCTACTTGATCATCTGCCTGAATAAATCTGATAAACAGGGTATAATAATTAGATTTCGTCATGTGAATCTATGAGCAGCTACAGTTTAATTCTAGATTTTGGTGACAAAATGGAGGAACAAAGGAAAATAATATTAATTACCATTTGATTGTTACATGCGACCGTTCCAGAAGCAAGGACATCAAGATCCAGTTTAAAATAATTAAAAAAAACACTCTTTTTCAAAGACAGAGTGATTTTTTTTACTTGTGTTAATCAAGTGCTGTAAATAAAATTATTATTTTTCATCGGAAATGTATGCATTTTACGCCAGTCCATGTTAATTTCCAAAATTATTCAGAGAAAGAAATGAGGTTTTAAGATTTCTCGAAGGCCTAAAAAATATTTATTTACATGAAAAATACCACAGATTGTAAATATGAAAAAAAAATGATGTTCGCACTTATTAAAAAGTTTAGAAATTCATATAAATCACGCAAAAATTTCCATTTAGAGAACACTGGTGTAAAATGATTCGTTTGCTGAGTAACATGTGTTATTCATTTACCAAGTACTTCTCTCACCGATTTCGACAATTTGATTTTAACACTAATTTGTACATCGGCTTTTCATCCATTTGATAAACATTTTTCTGTTTGTGATCCGGAACGTCAGATAAACAAATGTAACCACCCAACAAGCCGATACTGTAATGCTATATTCATACGATGGATTAGTTACTATATAATTTGAATGGTAATTTCTCTATATATTGAAAATGTAGTTTTTCCCTTTTTCATCACATTGTTTTTGACTTTTTAATGAAGTATCAGTAACTGAAATATGTCATCAGTATGGATGCTGTATGTCAGAGATAATTTGTATAAAAGAGGAATCGCGTAAAGTGGTTAAGTTGACCGAAATTTCAAATTTTGAACCAGAAACTATCGCGACGCTATTTATTAGTTAGCTTGTTTTTTCTGCATTTTTTCAATTCATTAAAAAGAAAAACTATTGCGATCTGCAATCTTGATTTTTTGTTCATATTTGTTTACTGATTTCAGCTTAACAGATTAAGAAAACTTTAAGGTCAGTGTTGCTTTTAACGATGCGAATAATGACCAATAACTGCGTTATTTAACAAAGCGTGCAATGAACTTTCAGAGAGGGTTTTGGTCTCGGAGGTTATTAGAATTCTGTATCCATTCTGTTTAACTAAATGTACTCAACAATTAATCTTTGCGATCCTACTCACATATGCCGTAGCCTACGTGAACAGAATTATAATGATTCGTCATTTCCAGCTTTTAATTTTGAGTAAAATCTCTATCGGTTTCCGCAAACAAGTAATCGCGAGTAACGAAAAAATGGAAGGAATACTTTATGCTATTCAAATGATGCAAAAGCAGTTGTAACGTACCAGGAGATGTGACGTACCTGCCAGAAGGACGCACACGACATAAAGGCAGATAGGAATCAGAATAAAATGTCCGCGTAGCTCAATTGGTAGAGCAACTTATTCCGGAGTGAGTGGACCCGGGTTCGAATCCTGGCGCGGATAAAAATGACGGAGAAATTCACTTCGTTATAATGGCGCCCGAACTATCCGGATGACCCGACCGTTCACAATCTCGCAATGGTGTGATGTTATTTCCACACCGCGAGATAGGAAAAATAAGAGCAGCACTTCGAAAAAAAAAAAAAATAAGGGGGAGATGATGTAACGTACCAGGAGAGGAGATGTGACGTACCTGCCAGAAGGACGCACACGACATAAAGGCAGATAGGAATCAGAATAAAATGTCCGCGTAGCTCAATTGGTAGAGCAACTTATTCCGGAGTGAGTGGAGTTCGAATCCTGGCGCGGACAAAAATGACGGAGAAATTCACTTCGTTATATAGTATCTTAAGTTTTCGGAAAACGGAGGACCAAAATAATATGAAAGGTTTACGTGATACAGAAGGTCAAAGATATGTGATGCTTTTGTATTCTGTTTCTACTGTTAACGGAAGCAACAATAACATGAAGACCCATTTGAATTTTGAGTGAATACATCTACTGATCATTATTACTCTATCAGCTTCTTTTCAGCCATATATTAAGGAACATTATACACCACTTATGGCCATTTTTTATTTTTAAACTTCCAAATTCTATTTGTTTAATGAAAGACGGCATTGTCTCTAATATTAAGTAAATACTGAAGCTTATTGTGTTTTTGTTTTTCTTCCAGGAAAATTTGCAGAAGGCTTATGTAATAAATGTAATAACTGCACTTTGAATGCACTGCTAGGTAATTACTGCTCTTTGAATGCACTGCTATGTAATGACTGCACTTTGAATGCACTGCTGAAAAAAAACAGCTGACAGCAAAAATCACGTCTTTACGCACTGTGTCCGTTTAATAATCAGACTGATTTTTTATGGGACAGCCCTTTAAATAAAAGCAACAAACGTGCTTATAGTTTTGACCGGTAGAGTGTGCTATAATTGCAGGAGCAACTTTTGAGTCGGGTGATGCAGCAGTTTTCGTGTTGCCATCGTTGAAGTAAGACTGTGTGAGTGAAGTGTGTCAGAAGTTGCGTAATGAAGCAAAGAGCCGTGATAAAGATTTTCTGTAAATTAGAGAAAACTGCCACGGAAGTCTAATAAGACCTAAAAAAATTTTCGGTATGACTGTCTGGGCCGTGCTCAAGTGTTCTGCTGGTTTCCAACGTTCAAAGATAGGAGGGAGTACCTCAAGGATGAACCCCACACATGACGTCCAGTTTCTGCACGGACAAATAAAAAATTGGTGAAGGCTAACGAAATTGTTGCCCGTGACAGACGAATAACCACTAGGCTACTCGCTGAACAGCTTGGTGTCTGTACGGAAACGGCGAGGGTAAACTTAGAAAAAGATCTGCACAAGAGGATGATTTATTCGAGGTTTGTGTAGCACACTTTGACACGTGAACAAAGAAAGCATCGGGCTTCATGTTGTCAAAATTTCATCCATGCATTTGTTCAAGATCATGATTTGTTTCAAAGAATTATTATTGGTGATGAAAATTGGTGTGAATGAAAAAAAAACGAATTTGTTCCTGAGGACACCATAGTGAACGGTATTATTTAGGAGTAATGCAGCGTCTGTACGCCCGCATGTGACGTGTCAGGAAAACCTGTTTCACAAAAACAACTGGTTTCTGTTTCACGACAATGCGCCTGCACACTGTGCGCTGCCTGTGAAGCAGGGTCTGGCTTTTAAGTTGATCTGTGTGATCGAACATCCACTCTACTCCCCAGATTTGGCTCCCCCAGACTTTTACCTGTTCCCAAAGGTGAAGTGGGCCTTAAAAGGGGGCGCTTCAGCGACATTAAGGACATTCAGCAAGATGTGACCAACAGACTGAAGGACATTCCGGTTCATGACTTCGACCTTGCTTCCGAACACCTGTACGAAAGATTTCACCGTTGTGCCGAGTTGGAGGAGACTATTTTGAATCTGTGTAAATGACAATTCGAAATATAGTTTTTGGTTTTATATAATTATTTTTGTACCATTACTTAACGGGAATACTGTATATGATCGAATGCACGAGTCCAATCCATTGTAATGGAATAAATTTAATGTCATCTGTAGCACAGTCTCTTGTCACGTTTTTCCAGGCAAAGAACAATATGGTTAATTAAAATTCTTTTTTTTGTATCAATACCTATGAGTTCTGACTTTACGTAGCAGGATATTCCGAATTTTCTGTGAAGTTGTCATTAGGCAGTAAACGAACAACCTCAATTAAAAGTACGATTTATTGCTTTCTGTAATATCTCAAAGAAGTGGAAAACATTCCGTTTAAGGTGAAATATTCGAAAATTTCAAATATTAAAATATCTTTAAATTTTAGTATCTAAAATCCCTTAGATACTAAAATTTCCTGAGAGACAGCAAGAAATATAGCCAATTTACCAACAATACCAATGCACGGGAAATTATTTCTGATTCATCAGACAGCAAAACCTACTCTTGTTCACAGCATTTGACACAAAAATTGTGAATAATTTTTAAAGTGTTTTACCTTCGTAAAGTTAAGAAGGCTTTCTCACTTTTTCACTGCACAGTCTTCTCCATATCGTATGTCATAAAATGCAACATTAATTTTGAATTTTCTTATAGAAGTGAGATAAAGCTCCTTAAATATTTATGAGCTGTATAAGTTCTTCTTTTGTCAAAGCAAGAAACATGATTTTTGTACTAACCTCCTTTTTTTTTCTATTTTTTTAGACTGGAACCAGTGTTCCTAAGCAGGAATGAAGTAGATGATATACTTGAAGATGACTCTCATAAGTCGGGCACCTACGTACTCTACGAAGATCTGGAAAATGAGAAAATGTATCTCGCTTTCAAGTAAGGTCAACGTCTCTTTATCTCTCTGACGGCATTCTTTTCATCACCAAACATTAATTTTTCTGATTGGCAGCATTTCATAATTTCAATATGTGCATTCCTTACCACCTCACGTGTTTTAAAATGAAAATGTACTGTCATAATATCATAGCTTTGTGGCACCCTAAGTTAGACAATTGTCGAACTTGAGACCAAAATATTCGAAAAAAACCTACGTAGCAAATTTTGCAAATATATATTAAAGTAATTATAATCAATGAAACCAGGAAAATTATTTTCTGTTGAAAAACACTCAGTTACTATACTGTTACAGAGTGTAGAGATGACAAACCGTGACCTTTCGAATTCACGCGGTGGTGGGTCTCGGTCAGATCGTGTATGTGTGTGTGCTACAAACATGCACATTGAAATTGCATCACCAAGCAATTTTAATGTGAGTGCATGTGTGTGTGACATTGACTGTGAAACTGCAGCACCTGAAAGAACAGGGCCGCCCCGATAGCGCAACGATCTAAACGCTGGATTCTGACCATTCGTCCAACATGGGTCCGGGTTCAAATCCCGGTGAGGCATGAATGTTGTGTTTGTTTTACGGTACCGGCTCTCTCCCTTTCCTGGAACCAGTGACCTTAAATTTGGGACTGGCAACTGCTGACTGCCGTACGAGTTACTCACGGTAGTCGTTAAACCTCGAAACCAAAAAAAAAATAATAATAACAGGAACACAAATAGAATACATAGAGCAATGTGAGGTAAGGAAGACATGACAAAGTTTGAAGTTTTCAATACAGAACGATGCTTAATAATGACATCAATCAGCAATAAAACCACTTCGGTTGCAAATACATTGAGCTAAACCCATCCGAATGGAGTAGTACAGCTATCGAATCGCAAACTGCGGCATTCGTGACCGAGATTCTTGCACCTGGTTTCTCAGAATAGCCGTAGTCTTTCCTGGTAGTGAATTGGTCTGTAGATGGGCGAACAATCATTACCCACGCGTACTTGACTGGGGAAATACGTAAATCTGGCTAGCCAAGACAGTATGTCCACACTACGAAGACATTCCATGGAAACCCTTGAGGAACGTATGAGGCATGTTTATAAAGAGCGCGTCAGGCACCCCTGTGAGGGTGGAAGAGCAACGAGTTCCAAAATATCGTTTTATAGCAGCAAGCAGTCAGATTGCTGCTGACAGACAGTAACGATGGACGACGATAGCAATTGGTTCCTCTCTAAATGTAGTATTGTGTTTCATAATGGCACTAGGTTTATTGCATTCGGCACGCAGCGCCATACGCGTATGTCAATCATTGTGCCCAAAAAGGAGCTGGTTTCAGCGCTGAATACCACTTTAAGCCGTTATGTGTCCCTGGAGGCTTGTGTGTGGCAGAAACTGTTGACAATGGGAAACGGTCATTGGTAATCGACGCATTGGATAAAACAGCTACACGAGTGGAACAAATCAGTACGTAGCAGCGCCAACTATGTCTCGGATACAAGCAGTTACTCGGCGTGGTATCATAGACTCGTACATTTCGCGGATATGTTCTTGAGTATATCATGCCAGATGGTGTCCAAATCGCGGGCCAGTTCGCCGACATTCCGGGATGGGCGTAGGTGGTGTTACATAACGTCCCAAACGTATTCGATCCATGAGAGCTCGGCGATCGGAATGGCCATGGAAGGTTATCGACATTACGGAGGCAGGCCTGGGAGAGTCGTGCTGGGCATTATCCTGCTGAAAAATTGCTCGGTGATGTTGCGACAGAAATGGCAACACAGTCGGTCCTAGAATGTCGACGATGTACCGTTGAGCCGTGAAGGTGGTACGGAGGACTAACATGGGTGTTCGGTTATCGTAGGAAATATCTTCCCAGACACTCTTTCCCGGAGTGCGAACCGTGTTCCCATCCAAGGTAAAGGCAGGATCCGCGCGCTGGCCGGCTCGTTTCCAGAAACGTATGCACTGGTCGTCTGCATCAAGTGCAAACTGTGACTCATCAATGAAGACAGCACGATCCCACGTTGATCGGGCCCGACACCATTGCGACCGGTGCCGTCTGTACTCGCTAGTCAGTGGTAAGCGGTGGAGTGGTTTCTTCGAATGTCGTCTTTGTGTCACAAGTCGTGTCTGGCAAACGGTGCGGATGGCCACTCCCGTAATTGTAGACGACGCAACATGAAGACACATGGTTGAGAGCGACGAATTCGTCCCTGTTCGTGTGGTTCTCACAACAGCTCGATCTTCGCGTTCCGTCTTATCCCTCGGGCGTTCACTGCCCACGTGCCGCTGGATTGTGCCCTCCTCGACCAATTGGCTGGAACATCGACCGATTGCTGCGTGTTGCTCCCATCCAAACGCCTGGCGATACGGCGACGTGACCGACTGACAGACCGACCTTTATCGTTCTCTCTCAAACTTTCTCAACTGGTCGTAGTGTGCACTGATCCGACATCCAGGCATCCTCACAGTCAGTGGAGGTAAATGGAACCGCAATCCGCTGTCACAATAAACTGCTCGTAGCTGTCACTCAACTGCTCGTAGTGTGCACTGATCCTGCATCGAGGCATCCTCACAGTCAGTGGAGTTTTATGGAACCTCAATCCGCTGTCTCAATAAACTGCTCGTAGCTGTCACTCAACTGCTCGTAGTGTGTACTGATCCGACATCGAGGCATCCTCACAGTACTGCAAATTAATGGAACTTCAATCCTCTGTCACAATTAACCCTGCGTACGAGCTTTGCTGTTGATATACCCTCCTCGGTGCGCTGTTCCATGCGATGCGGCGGGACAATATTAAGTCACTTTTCGTTATGTTTTTTATCATTTGCATATTCGGCCCTGCGATGTATGCATGCATGCTGAGTTTCTTCCGGATTGAGCGATTTTCTCAGAGTGCTTGATTTCTTTTTTTTTTTTTTTTTTTTTTTGGAAGAAGTGTATATATATATATATATAGGTATGCACCATCCTGGTGAAAGGATTCTAGTCCCTGTACTTGTGTACTACTTAATGCAGAACCCAGCTACAGCAAAAAGATTATTCGCAAGAAAGCTTTGTCAGTGCCTTGAGTGTGAAAATTGTGGTAATTAATTGTATGATTAAATAACCAGTGTTGTTATACAAAAAATTTTATCTTCGTGATTGAAACAGTGACAATAAAGAAAGTATTTCATGAAAGTAATACGGGATTACGCCATATAATACAAATTTTGAAGATGACAATCCGATATTTGGCGTAAATGTGACAAGGATGGTAAGTCAGTTAATTTTCAAGTTTTCGGATATTAACTGACTTACCATCCTTGTCACATTTACGCCAAATATCGAATTGTCATCTTCAAAAGAAAGTATTTGTTGACAAAAAAGAAGCTAAAAGTCGTACAAAGCCTGAAATTTGGGTGATTGCCGCCATTTCGTAGGACAAGTGGAGTACAGACCATGCCACTTCCCCTTATTTTCGTTTCTTATTAGAAAAACCTCGTTTTCACGTTTATCTTCATTCGAGTAAGTATTGCTATTATACCTGAAAACTCCGGAGAAGTAGATACATGAGAGTTATTGGGAAGTTTTATTTCAAAAGTAATTATTCGGTTCATGAGGGAATTCTCTTCTTTAAGTTACCACTGTGAAACATTTTTAAATGTAAAAAGCATGGATAAAGAAATATATATTTTTGACATTTACAAAGTAAAAATCAAAGACAGTAATACCTTAGTTTTCATTTACTAAATGAATAAATTAACAGTGTGAAATTAATTAAGAATTTTTAACACTTCTTCATACAAAACGTATTAAAAATTATAAAAATATGAAGGCAAAAGTGTGTAAACAGAAAAAGATAGGCACGCCATTTTTGATTGTGTTGAATTTGCCATGAAATTCAAAGCAGTGAAGTATATGCTTTTTTCACTGGAAAGTAATTCATGGAAAGCAATTTTTTTTAAGTTTTCCGTTTGAGAGAAGTAATTTTTCGTGTTATGTGGTAACTAGAGATAACATATAATGTCTGAAGAAAATACAGTAGAAAATATTTTATCCAAAGTATATGAGAATCTACTATTTGGATAAATTATGTCTCGTATGTTAGATAGCATATCCATCCGAAGAAAATTTAACAGGTTGAAAAACAATCGGCAAAATTTACGATGGCTTGCAGAGCATGCAATCTTATAAGGAAGAACCCAGTCAGCATATTTCCTCACACTTTAGATAAGCATCGCACAGTCAGCCTTGGTTCGCATGCTGACGCAGGAATGACGAGGAAAGTGGATTTGACTTCTAATTAAGTCACACTCTCACCGCAGAAAAAAAATTGTGTGGATCACATGTATCATGCTGTGAGGATACCAAAGCTAACTTAAAAAACGTTTCGTGTTTTAATTAATACCCTTAACTAACTTGCCGAAGAGAAGAAACACAAGTTAGTGGCTGTCAGGTTAAACTTTATGGCTACTAAAATACTGCACGATCGGTGATGTCGAGGAACTGAAACAACTAGAAATTTATTATATCTTTGTTTTTCATATAATCGTGATTTTTTTTTTTTTTAAGAATCTTTGTTTTTTGAAATTCTGGTTAAACGATCCATAAATGCTAATTGTATTCTCAAAAGGTTACTAAGAAAATTAGGCTAATATATTACATGTTGTTATGAAGTTATTTACCATGCAATCACTTTAATTTCTCCTTCGAATCAAAAGCATCTAAAGTCCTCACTCTCTGTATTTTGGCAAAAATTAAAAGTTCTACCCTTCTTCATGAATAGTGCCATAAATAGTAGGGCATTTAATAGTACCCTTACGTACATCCACTAAAGGCCAAAGTAGCGTACTTAAAAGTATCCTTAAAAGGGGGAGAATGTGCATGAACATTTTTCTAAAGTTGGCTCATGAACGTAACTTTTTGCTGAGTTCTTTTTGCTGTATTACCAATATGATATGTTGTCAACACTGATTTTTTGGGTTCTTGGTGAGAAACTGTTGTGAAGTTATACGTGAAGACTAAGTCATGCAATGGCAGGTGGGCAACATTCTCAGAGAAAAACGGTCTTTACAGTGAAAAAGCGTGCTGGACAACAATCCATTCGTGCTTCGCAGAAATTGAAAAGAGCCTAACAAACAGTTCTGACAAATGCCTTAGCAAGGTTACAGTGAGAAGATTGTGATATCGCACGGTTCTGCGCTTGAAGCCTTTCTGTATCTAGATGATTTATTAACTTTGTCTAGGAAGCGAACTCTAACTTGTTGTTACTACAAATCAATAACCGAGAGATTAGTGAACGCATTTGTAATATTTAAAGAGACGAAACTTGATTCCGTCTGCATCCCTCAGGATATTTGACATGGGACAGCTGAAAACATATGTTATCCAAAACGAACCCCTTCATGATGACCAGAAGAGATTGCACGATTAACTCTAGTATACCGTTGTGGTAGATGAATAGTCGGGCTCACTTTCTTTTACGACACAACTGCGCCAACGGACAAGTTCGAGTTCTGGATAACCTTTTTCCAGCTGACAAGAGTGGAATGTATGGATTTCTTTCTTTTTCCATCAAGACAGTGCAACGCATCACACATCCCGTAGAACATTGGCTTACTTGTATGTGTTCTTCTGTGAAGGTCATGTAATGTGCATGAAACTGTTACCTGAGTATTTTCCGGAGTTGTCCTGTTACTTTTACTTGGAGTGACATTGAAAAAAAAATGATCACAACAGTCCTCTCGCGCATGTCGGGATGGGAGCAAATATCAAACCATACATTTTAGCAATTTAAAAAATAACTAAAATTCGTGACGTTCAGTTATCTAAATTACCATTAACAATGTTTATACATAGGGATAAAACAGTTTTACCGTCTCCTACTGGTGAGATAACGAAGTTGTTTTACCCCCGAGCAACTTGAGGAAGTCAGTTACGCTATTTGGTTTTCAATTTCAAACCGGTTTTTTTCAACCTAAAATTGTGTTCATATCTGTAGTTAATAACAATATGCAAGTTTTCTTTATTCGGTTTCGGGGTTTATAGATCATCATGGGACTATAAGCAGTCCGCCGGCCCTCTTTTGCGGCCACTGACTCCAGAGAGGGGTTAGGGCCATTGGATAAACGCACCACTCATGGCTCATCCAGGCCTCAAGCCCGGGCCCATTTCGGACGAGAGCCCAAAGGCCGGTGCGGCAGACCACTTGGCCGCCTGAGCGGTCCACATGCAAGTTTTGAGAGTCTATGTAAGTACCGTGACATCAGTAGAACTTCGATCTTACAGTTCGAAACTCTTGTTCCGGAAAATTCCATGTGGCGGCGCGGCGTAGGCATTTTCTTCGCGTTTCCGTGGTTCATATTTCGTTGAAATGAATTTCAACAATGAAATGCAAAACATAAGCAAAATATGTTGCTATTAATTAGTTTGTAATAAGCATACCGTAATTTTGGTAATCAAAAAATTAAATCTGGTAAAATTTTATACATTTTAATAACTGAATAACTGTCCTTGTTGAAGGAATGAAAGACGAATCATCACATCCTAAGGAAGTTGAGTATTAATATTTTAGATAAACGTTGAATCGGGGAAAGAAATGCTGTCGGAGTGAAATATGAAAAAGAAATAAAATAAAAACCGATGAACCAAACTACAAAGAGACACTCCACAACGACGAGTGGGAAGGAAAGTTTTTAAGATCTATAACACAGAATAAAAAGCAGGAAAAGGTTAACAACTTAAATCGTAAGAAACAGTACCTTAAATACAAATAATTAATTACTAAGATGTGAGAGGTGGCATTTAACTATAGATTTGTAACGTAAAAATCTAGCAGAAAACAGCTGTACCAATTTAAAGAAAAAAATGCGACAAAGACAAGGACGTAATTTAACAAGGGAAAAGCATCTAGAAGAAATAAAGGAATTATGGTAAATGTATAATATAAAACCACTCACTCGTACATTCTTGATAAATAAGTATAAAGAACACCGTTTTCAGATCTTCAGATGGGACCGACGTGACCCGAAAGTACTAATGTGTATCTTTAGATTAAACTAATGAATTTAAAGTTTTACTGGTTTTAGTTTTATTGATTCTTTGATTTTCTTATTCATTTGTTCGTACAGAGACGCTGTCCGTTATACTTGTTTATCTGTTAAATGTTTAATTAATATAGACATTTAACGTGGACCAGGAACATCAAACAAAGATCTTCGCTCTTTCCACGTTTACAAGTGAGTCACGGAAAAATTCTCATTGGCCGCCACCGGGAGTCGAACCCAGGATCTTCCAGTTCGCGCCGGAAGCATATCCGGCGCGTAACTGGAAGATCCTGGGTTCGACTCCCGGTGGCGGCCAATGAGAATTTTTCCGTGACTCACTTGTAAACGTGGAAAGAGCGAAGATCTTTGTTTGATGTTAAATGTTTAATCTCCCGAAATTCTGTCGTTGAATAGGGGTATTTAGAATCCACAAAATATAGAAATCACAACAGGAAATTACGTTTAAAAAAGTGAGATAATTTAAGATTTAAAATTAGCTTTAGAGAAAACTCCGTTAACAGAAGTTGATATTTGTTAACGTAATTTGGACAAATATCGTATATCCTAACCTTGCTGGTAAAATTTGTTAACATATTATTTACTATTGTTATATGTATTTCATCTCTCATAATAATGAGGATAAATTCGTTTCGATATACAACCGGAATTCCAGGTAGTAATGAACTTTCTAAATAGAAGTATTACTTTACATATTTTATTAACAGTGATGTATTATTTATTTTTTTCTCCACCAATTCTGTTCTTTACGGCGTCGACTTTCGAGTTTGAGGAATTATTGAAAATGTTATGTAACAGGCCCTGTTATTTAAGAGTACAATGCTGACAAGTAGCCAAAATGCCATAATGTATGCGACCTTCAACATACATCTCTTATTTCAGTCTCATGTCTTCTGCAATTGCTTCTTGATTCCCAATAAGAAATTATGCTCGCGTGTAGGGTTTTGTTTTTCTTAGAGGCGGGGAATGTGAATAATGGTGTCTGTGTGGAACAAGTCCTTCGTAAGTTTGTTTGGGTCACTCGAGTGTGAAGTGTTGTTTGTTCTTCAAACATCAGATATCCTGCTCCCTAAGTGGAATGTTTTGTGAATTCTTAGTCTCCTGGAAAATCAGTATCATAATTACTCGTTTGTTTGCCTATGTACTGTGTGGAATTACCCACAGGCTGAATGCAACACTTGCTATTCGAAAAGATAGACGTATGTTAGAACAACGGCAGAAAGAGGAAGAAATAATGCAAGGAATCTAAACGAAGCTGAAAAGCTGGAATGATTCACGGTTGTTTAGCTTCCAAGTACACTGAAAGAACTGTGCAGATTAACTTTGCTGAAAAGACGTTAATGTGCTAGTTGCAAGCTGTCCCTCCTTAAGTACAGAAAAGGATTTTCTTGCTCCCCTTCCACCATAAAATAGAAACCGGTCACACCCCCAAGCTCACACCCGTGTGAATTTCAATACGAACGTCGTAAGCGTCATCGCGTTAAATACTAGGTTTCGCGCTTTCGTCAAAACACCCTAATGATTATTCGTATCGCCGACGACCATTCCAATTCAATCGACGAGCACAAGTCTGAAATTTGTTAAGGTTCCTAAGCTTCAGTTACTTGGAAATTTGTTGTTCTGGGTGGTGTACGGTTGCACACTCCGACGGAAATCCGGATGTATGGGTCCGAGAGGTGCGGTATTCCACTTTTCTAAATGTATATCCACCTGGAAAACAATTAAATAAGGGGCTTCTTTGCAGAAAAAATATGCTTTATGCTGCCATAGACTTGAGAACATTAATTCTTCGTTAATTTATGTGAAACCCTGAAACTATAAATATCTGAGGCATTTTCCACAAGTCTACGCGATGTGTGTAGTTATGAAGTCAAGAAATGGTGGAAAATTTTCACTTAATGTAGAGATCATACCCTCCAATTTAATTGACAAAGAATGTTGGACCACATTCACTTAACGTTAGGGGCGTAACGTCATTCAGAAATGTGAGAATAACTCCATTTAATGCCAAAACTGTATCCTTTGACGTTAAGAAGCACGAGATTAATACGCTTGTCTCACTTAAAAGCTGTCTGCGTTTACGTCGTCAAGAAGTACAGGGACACTTTCATGTAATGAGCATTTAATTTTCGTAGTTACGAAGACAAATAATACATAACCAATTTCGCTTAACATCGAGGTAGTCGCCGCATTTACGTCGGTTGACGGAATGCACGAAATTCATGGAAAATAGTGAAGTGTTGTTTCAGTACAATCATCACTCTGTGATATGCAATCCAATCAAAACAATCCCCGGAGTAAAGATATCGTGACCTGTTTTCTCACCGTGATGCACATTTATTAGTTTTGTTAATCTCCTAGAGTTGCATTTAAGTGATCTCGGGTGCATAGTGCTGTTGGGTCCATTTTCTCTTACCTAGCGGCCATCATTTGTTATGTTTTAGTCAACCACCAAGCGCTTTTATAAAATAAAATAATCAAGCAGACGTAAAATGTATTCGCGGAAACTGTAAATGAGGCAAATTACAAGTGCTAATCAAATTTACTTGCATTAATTAACTCCAGAGTACGACAGAGATTTCTAAATTTTGTCGCTCGCAAATACATTTATTTACTAACAGATGCACGAACAATTAGCTACATAAAATAACACAAATGTAAGGATATCCGATTTCTTATATTTTTTTAACCTTGACTCACTCAGAGAGAGAATTCCTCGCATCTGACAGAACTGGAACTTCTAGAGTTCAGTTCAGCCGAGTACTTAATGCTGCACTACAGTTCAATCTGTGACCGTTCCATATGCGAGACGAAGTCTCTCCCAAAAATAGTGCTCGTAGACATAATGGGAATACTAAGAGTGCTTATTGAAGAGTCCACTTTAGGTATAGGGTAAGTAACTCGTCTTCATTGGCGCACTCCATGAACCCACGCCGTTGCGGCCCGTTGTAAATCACACAGGCATACATACACCCACCCACAAACACTTGGTAGATAGGTGGGGCAAGACGGCCGGCCGCGCTGGGCCAAAAATCTCTGGATGAAACTTCGCACCACAGCTTCAGTAGCCATCGCTGTGCTTCGACTTTCTTAGGAGATACCAGAGACACACTGCGTTCACGGGAGAAACCCCCTTCTATTATTCTCTCTGTCGCTCTGAGAGAAATTTCGAGGTCACTGACTCTTGTCCAGCGGCGGTGCATATGCTCCCCGCGCGTAACTGGACTTTCTTTGCTACAGGATTTAAGGAGAAATCGCTTTTGCTCCTTTTCTCTTGGCGCGTACTCTTTGGAGCCAACTTTCGAGTTACGGGCCTTTCTTTACTTAATACTTACCTTCCAAGGCTTGTATACAATTCAGTAGAACTTTATGTGTTAGATGGGGTTACATCTGCCAGTAACACCAAAATGGGACCGCCGCTCTTCTGAATTGCAGGACTACTCACATTATGCTGTCCACAAGTCCCGTTTCCCGTAGACTGACAACTGCTACACTACGGAAAATTGTCTTTGTTCTAAAGCTAGGAAGTAGCTTCCTTCACTTCTAAGAATCAGAATACGACTAACGCTTACACAATGTGTTCCCTTTTTCGCTCTTTGTCTTCGCGTCTGGTTTTCGACAGTTTTCAGGTGGTTACCATATCAGTACAGGGTGCCGAGAATTGCTCTCTTGCGCTAGACCCTTTCACCTTCATAATCGCAGTTCTACTATCTAAGCCCCTCTCCCTCGACGCTCATGCCTCGCCAACGCAGCAGTTTATGAGGTTGTATATATCTTCAAGCCAGTCAGTGCCTTTCTGTGTGCCTGACATTCCGTCGGAGTAGGTAGCACTGAGTGTGTGGGCTCTTTAAAAGCTTTTAAGATCAAGGGGCTTCTATTTCTGTAATAGTGGCTTATATTTTCCCATAAATCACTTAGCTCCCTTTGTTCCTCTTTTGCTAAGACCTTTTAATTATTTCGAGTCCATTACACCCAACATTAATCCCTTATAATTTTGCACAAATTAGCACAATTATCCACTAAATTATTTATATACATAATTTATTTACATTCCCTGTTAACCCGACCTTACGGCTGATTAATTCCGGGGATTAAACCATGCATCAATATTTTTGTTAACATATTCTTATTAGAAGTCTTTCAATATAAGCTGCAAAGCTAGGGGAGATAGAAATTATACCTAAGAGAGAAGATAGCAGTGATGTATAATATTGTTAAGCATACGAGTGGGTAAAATCTATTCAGAAATTGTGCTTGAAATTCTGTACTTTTGTACGAATGCAAGATGAAAACTGGTACTTCGGTCGAGAGATGGCTGCGTAGTTGTTTGGTACGTGTGAAGTGACATTAGTGTAGAAAAGACGCAGAAGTTAACGTAATAACGGAGAGGTGTAAAGAAGCTAACGTAATAACGGAGAGGTGTAAAGAAGCAAACGTAATAATCGGCAAACGACATCAGAAATTTCCTCCTTTCGATTCCTGTTTACATTATGTTGCATAATGTGACATTCCCTTCTTGAAGTCGTGATTTTTTGGATCATATTCACGATGAGCTCAAATCACTCTGTTTCTTCGTGTTTGTCAGACCCTTTGAGAGATCCAGAGAGAGGCTGTCCACTTCCAATTTTGGAGGTCCTCAGCCAAATTAACACAAAATAAATAAAATACGCGAAAAGCATTTGACTCCAAAAAATAAGTGAGATAGAAGTAAACAGTGTGCTGTGAAATAACTTGTACAGTTCCTTGCCTGTTTCAACATGTAGAAACCGAACGCTCTTGAAGCGACTAAGCACGCAAAATTGAAAAATTCATATTTTTTGGAAATGTTTACTATTTTTAGCGCTGGTTATGTCCCGTCCTGATATTCGTGGTCCTAACTCAAGGACGGGAGACTGGTTGCCTTAGATGCTCGGGGGTCGTAATTACTGAAACTAAAAACAAATGAAGAAAGATAGCATTAGAATGCATGACAATTTATTCTAAAAAAGGATGTCATCAGAAATGCTCGAGGATATATTGTATATCTTTTAAGAGGCTAAACTTCAGTTCGAATGTGTGCAGCACAGTTGTGAGATTGCATCTCATTTGAAGCCTTCTCACTGAGCGCGTGTAATCCACACGCGCGTGTATTAAAAGATTCCCTGTCTGGTATGAAATACGGAAATGCAAAGCTTACACTCTTTGTTACCAATTACAAAATTCATCAGATTTCAAAAATTCAGCGAGTGCGTTGATCTCAGGTTCTCTTAGAGTTTGAACACCAAGCCTTCAGGATTTTCTGCGAAAATAACATCTTTGCTTTTCGAAGCACAGGGCTAAGTGACTTCTACCGTGTGCAGAATTTTTTAAAAGAAAGTGGATACTGAATTACAATGTTTTCAGAGTAGCCGATAATGGGCTAAAGTAAAGTATTTGCTGGAGTATCATGAAAGACGTGGAAACTCTGAGAGTTGCATACTTCTCATGTAAATGAAATCATTTCTTTTTTTACTATGTGTGAAAAAAATAAGATTAATTAAGAGCTCTTGGTGTATGGTGTGTCATTAATTAAGATCGTGTGTATGGTTTGTGAAAAAATAACTGGAGCTGTGAGTAGTAGCCTAGTGATTATAGCAGCCGACTGTCAACCTATTGTTTTCAGAATAATCTTCTTCATCGAGCCCAAATTACTCCCCACGTCTCGGAGAGCGCATTTAACCGACGGAACCGGGATACAAACCTCCACCCTCATTGAAAACTATATCATCACTGCCATACTCCCTTTTTCTCTCTAGCCAGCTTTTCTTCATCTGTCTCATGACTTTCTTAACAGGGCGCTCTAACGCGCCACTCGAGTTTTCGTACCTGACGGAAAGGTCTTTTCAAACATAGGAAGTCAGGTCTGAATCTGAATTTGGGAGGAATTCCAACAACAAAATACGAAAAGAAAAAAAACCCGATGAAAGACACATGGAAAGATATATAAAAAGCTTAAAAAAACCCAGTGCGTTCATGCTATTGTACAATACTGGAGTTATTATTAATCAAATGTTGGTATGCATTACCGCATTATCTGCCTCGTAGTGTTTCTTAGTTTTTCATTTCTAACGTAAACATTTACCGAGACGGATGATACCTGTTCTCCCTGCTAAATGATTTTTCTGATTTCACCTTTCCAAACAAACAACTAGTTATTGGGTTCCAGTATACGTGGAGAATTTATTTAGAATCTGTAACGTTTTAATTTTAAGTAACAGCATTGTGTAAACGGAACAATTTTTTCTTCAACAAAAGGCTGTTGTCACTATGAAAAATAGCGAAACTATAGTTAGGTTGAGCACAATTTTCGCCTCCATTGTTTCGTGTTGGATTGCCCATTTACAAACTGCTTATGGTTACAACTCTCTATTTTAAAGAGAAGTCCTTAATTTTTCTTTTAGCTGTGCGTGCTAAGTGAAGCATGCATTCTTCTGAGGGATAATATTTTATCCTCTCTCACAAATTTATGATATTTTCCCCTCTTTTATATGAATATTTTCGTCTTGTAAAAGAGAGAATTTTCTTCTAAGGCAAAAAGAGTATGAATGAAGACCGCATCGTTTGTATGAGGTCATGATGCGTAGTACCCCATTTTGCCGACTTAATTACGCATGGAAATTAAATGCACGGGCAAATTAAGGGTTATTATAACTAAAATATTACGACTGTTAATTCTCTGTTGCGATAAATACGATTTACCGCACCGCTGAGGAACTTTCAAGGTCATTCATTATCTTGCGCTGTTATATTTTCTTTTCTTAGTCTTCGGAAAAGTTGGCCATAATAAAACGATTACAGAAGTTAGTCGTTGAATACACAGGAAGTTGTTATTTGTGTAGAATAATATCGTAAAAGAATAATAAAAAATCATTTTATTTTCTTGTCTCAACGTAATTTTTAAAATATCATTTAGATCCAAGTCAAAATAAAATGGCAACGAAAAATTTACATATATATGCCGTAGTTTCCCCGACAAGATGGAAAGCACTAAAATATTTCATTATTGCCCTCTGTACCTCACTACAAAATCAAATGGATTGACAATAACGTTATCTGATTCCCAAATACTCGGCATTAAAAACTGGAATCATAGCCGCTCGTACACCTTGAGATGTAATACAAATCCATAATTTTCAGATCGAAAATAAGGCACGTCAAGCTATGGAGTTTGAAATAATAGTTTTGATGAAAAACGGGGTACCTAGCATAATGTTTTGAAATTTCAGTCGCACTGAAGGGTGAGAGCATAGATGTACAAGTTTATTTTAACTTTTCTTGCAGCAGGCCCGTTTTTCTTCGCTCGTGCAGTATCTAAATAAGAGTCAGAGTAAGTCATGCACCGGGGTGAAAGATATCCTACTGAAAAAATAAAAATGAAATTTTATTTCATTCTACAACGGAAAAATTCAGTTATTGAATAAGTAGCCAAATAAATGACGAGCGGTTTAAGTTTCCCAGAGGAAAACATGAGCTTTTGAGTTGTTCAACCTCGCTTAATCGCAATAATTTATATTCTCAATTATTCTGACCAAACCGGAATTCCGAAGCTGAAGACAAAACCAGTAACCACTGATTAACTTTGAAAATGCATATCAAAATATCTATGTTAGTGATTATTCCATTATTATCCTTGAAAATGAATACCATCGTATTCGGAGAATATCATTTTAATACATGTAATGTTTAATCAGGTTTTTAACTTAATTAATCTTGAGATGCTTCTCCCTTCGAAAACTGCACTATTTACTTCCTAGGGACAAGGTGAATCATATCACTAATCCCACAAAAGAAAATTATCAGTATGATATATCATGCTGATAATTCTACTTTATAGAGTTGAGCAGTCAGCACAGTTACAACCGAGGAAGATAAGAATAACAACAATCACGATGAAATGAACGTAATAACTGGTTCGGGAAGTTATCATATAATGACCCTCTGCTTAGCAGCCCGCATTACCGTATTACGTGCATTACATAACATAACGTCCAAAGGAAGAACAAAAATGGATGAAATGGATGAAAGTAAAAAATATTCACAACTTGACACATGGGTCAGTCTCCATCATAACAGCTACGCTTCATGTTAAGATGAGGTAATGGCATTCCATTCAGCAGTCAATTTTCAAGAACTTTTAAAAATACTAATGCAAAATATTATTTCAAAGTTACTCTTGAGGCACTCAGACCCAACAAGATGCCCGACAACTAAACAGATGGTATGATAAGAGTGTTTAAAAAACGCAATCAAAAATTTCTGTGTACTGTTTTTGCACTCTCTTCGACCAACACTACTGAAATGAAATTCAAAACATAAGTACGTGTCTTAAAACAAAATATGTAACTTCTTACTTTTAATTTGGTTGGCAACTAAACGTTCCCTTTTTCAGAAATCAAGAAAGTAAGTTTTTAACACTTCAACTGATAATGTGTTTCATGATACAAGCAACATTTATGCAGATATTTTGTAATTGAGCTAACCTCGTGTTACTATATAGGACATAATCTCAACAGCGACAGAATTTCGGAATTCAGAAGAACTTTGCAAAAAAATGTACGTGAGTGAAAAATAAGATCCCGATTTCTTTGTTACTGAGAAAAAAATCGAGATCGTCTTTATTCTATAGTTTCATAAGTAGCACGAGAAGGTATTGTTGCAATAAGGAAATGAGAAAATGAAAAAAATACTCTTCCAGCGGAAGGAAAGTTTTTCTCTAAACTTAAAGAAATTACTCGGAGAAATGGATGGTTAATCTTAAATATTTTACTTAGAGGAATGGGTGATTTAGCTCATTCAAAGTAGATTGAACTCTACATACCCAGGAGAACCTGTCAAATGCAGTTTTCAAAATCACAACAGAAGCTAAGAGGTATATTACCTCTTTAACCTTCCATTTTTGTTTACTTTCTTTTATGTAAGTTTTTGTTACCTCTTGTTACGTTTTCTGCACTGAACGCTACGTCGAAACTCCCAAGAGTGTTCTTATTTTGGTCATATGGACATCGGATCAAGTCATGGAAACTGGCGCAAGACTGGACCAAGGTGCGTTTGGTACGAAAGCCATCAAAGAAATCCCAACGATCGATACGACAGGAAAATGTTATCATGTCGTTGTTTATTTAACAGCTGTTAGATGGTGTTAATTTTAAATCCACTAGTTTTTCATTCGTGCCAAAATATACACAATAGTTAAAAATATACACCGTCCATGCACGATTTAAATAAATACTCACATATTAAAATCACCTTACAATAGAGTAAAATAGGTGCATTTAAGATCCTTTGGGGCTACTATAGTCCCATCATCAAGATGGTCGAAACTTCTTAACTATTCCAAGGGACAGGAAAAGACCCAGAAGACCAGGTGAGTGATAGGGGATGAAATTCGAAAGCATGCGGGAGTGACATGGAGGAGACTGGTGCAAGGCAGACATTGTGGAAGAAACTTGGGGAAATCTTCATCCAGCAATTGATTGATAATGGTTGACGATGATGCTGGTCCAAAATTTAAATACAGATCCCACATCTTCAGTTTTATTGTAGCAAACCACTGTGTCTAAGATTGAAATCCTGTTGCTTTCTAAATCAGCTAATCATACACTGGTTTCCATAAATTAAGGAAAAAACAGAAAATTTGCGATATATATAATCAGCCAAATATAATCAGAATTTCACCAAATTTACATATGTAACATAAAAACCACTGCCGGTTCAGAATATTATATGTAAAGTAGTAACGCTGCAATCCTACGACGTTAGCAGGCATGGTATAAAACCGCGCGTTTCACAAAGCGCTAGGATTTCGTGTTTAAAATTGCGATCGGAAAAATCGGAGACAGCCATTCGAGACATCATTTACCAGAAGATTTGCGGTGATAAGCCATTGGACTCCTGGAGGCAGGCTAGAGTCAAATACATGTGGCCAGAAGGTTGAATGTGAGTCCTTCTGTATTCCATAGGCTGCGGAATGCACTTTTAAGAACCAATTCAGCGTCTAGAAAGGGGTTTATAACGATTGGTCGACAAACGGTTGGTCGACATGACGATTTGCCGACACACGATTGGCCGACAGTAACGATTGGTCGTCATAACGATTGGTCGGCATAACGATTGGTCGGCATGACGATTGGTCGGCATGACGATTGGTCGGCATAACGATTGGTCGACAGAAATGATTAGTCGACAGTAACGATTGGTCGACAGCACGTTTGATTGACATAACGATTGTTCGACAGTAACGATTGGTCGACAGCACGTTTGATTGACATAACGATTGTTCGACAGCATGTTTGATTGACATAACGATTGTTCGACAGTAACGATTGGTCGACAGCACCTTTGATTGACATAACGATTGTTCGACAGTAACGATTGGTCGATATAACGATTAGTCGACATTGGTCGACATAAAATAGTCAACGGAACTTGGAAAAAAGTTGAATAAGTGCTAACAGTTTGGCGGTAAATTGTCCCACCGGAAAATTGCCACATGATTTTCATTAAGGGACGAGCACAAATCGCCGTTCGTCCGAGAAACGCTTTGAATGTGTTGCAATTTTCCGAGTTTCCGAATTATGTGTGCCAGTTTCCCCAAGGTGACTATACCTAAAGAGCCCCGAGGCCCTTTCGGAATTAACATCGTTCAGAAGGCCCTCTATATAGATTTCGCTTAGAGTACAAAAGATGACACGGGGGCCTATGGGCCGATTTGGAAATAATATGTTATAATGCTGTACGTTCTGAGGACTACATTCTAAAAGATATTATTTCCCAAAAGGAACGTTACGTTTTGAGAGGTCAGTACGCTCTGAGAGGTACCGCTGCGAATGTAAACCATAATCCTCTGAACCATTGTTTATCTCGACCAATTGTTGTGTCGACCAATCGTGCTGTCGACCAGTAGTTACTGTCGAATAGTCGTTACGGTCGACTGATCGTTATGTCGATCAATCGTGCTGTCGACCAATCGTTAGTGTCAACTAATCGTTACGATCGACTGATCGTTATGTCGACCAATCATGCTGCCGACCAATCGTTACTGTCGACCAATCGTTATTCGACCAATCGTGCGACACCGCTAGAAAGTATAGCCAAGGAAGGCCTCGAGCAACAACTGCCGTTGACGACCGTTATTTGCAGTTAACCGCACGAAGACAAAGTACCTCAACACCAACACAGCTCAGACCTGCCCTTGCTGCCGGTATTGGAAGGTTGATAACAGCTTCAACTGTACGCAGACTGCTTCATGAAGGAGGCTTGTATGCTCGACGACCAGCAATTTATGTTCCGCTCACTACATGGCACAGGAGGGAAGAATTGAGTTGGGCCCGCATGCATGTTAGCTGGAGTGAGAGTCAATGGAGGTCTGTCATCTTCACTATCGAATCGAGATGCAGTTTAGAGAGTGATTCCAGACGTTGTTTGATCTTGGGGGAGCCAGGAAGCCTCTATCATACCAGTAACATACATCCGTGAAAGAGATCGTTTATGGTGGATGCAGTGTGTGTATTTGGGCTGGCATCTCTTTTAGTCGTCGAACAAATCTCTATGTCCTGCCACGTGGTAACCTAACTGCACAGAAATATAGAGATGATATCCTGCATCCATATGTACGTTCCTATGCAAGTGCAATAGGCGAAATGTTTCTCCTACGTAACGATAATGCTAGACCACAAAGAGCGCGCCTCGTGGAGAGATACCTTGAGGAGGAAACCATTGTCCGTATGGAATGGCCAGCTCGATCTCCGGACCTAAATCCCATTGAACATGTTTCGGATGATCTGGGAATATGTGTTGCTACTCTTAATCCGCCTCTCGATACCCTACAGGAGCTTGCTATACTGCTTTGCAGGAACAATGGGTATTACTGCTTATAGATTTAATTGACACCATCATAATGAGCTTGGAACATCGCTGTCAGGCCTGTATTGCTGTTAAAGGCAACCGCACATCATATTGTAGCAACTGCCCCATTGAGTTCCTTTACCCTATTTTTTGACGTGTTCCTGTATGGTCCATTTTACTGATATTAAATAATGTTTTTGGGATTTGTTTTTTTGCCTAACCTATAATTTACAACTTAATGCATCTTTTCACCGATTTTCATGAAGTTTCACCAAATAGTTTTTTAATTATCCTGATTTTCCTGATTTTTCCTTAATTTATGGAAACCAGTGTATTTCTTTTTTTTTTTTTTTTTTTTTTGATTAAAGGTTTAACGACCACCGTGAGCAACTCAATGGGCTATAAGCAGTCGCCCGTCCCTAATTTAGGGTCACTATTTCAAGTGAAGGGAGAGAGCCAGTGCCGTAAGACAAACACAACATCCATGTCTCACCGGGATTCGAACCCGGACCCCGTTCGGACGAATGATCAGAGGCCATCGCTTAGACCACTGCGCCACCGGGGCGGCTGTATTTCTTTCTGCATCTGACTACTTTAAAATAATTTCAAGAAGCAAATATATATATATATCATCATCATCATTGTCAACCATTATCAATCCACTGCTGGACGAAGGTCTCCCCAAGTTTCCTCCACAACGGTCTGTCTTGTGCCAGTCTCCTCCATGTCACTACCCGCATACTTTCGAATTTCATCCACCCATCTTCCATGTGGTCTTCTTCTGGGTCTTTTCCTGTCCCTTGGAATCCAATCTAAAATTTCGGCTGTCCATCGATGGTCTGTTCTTCTGGCAGTATGTCCAGCCCATTGCCATTTCAGGGATTTAACTCTGATCATGATGTCTTCCACTCTTGTCATTTTTCGGATCCACGTGTTCCTCTTCTTATCTCTCCTGGTTACACCAAGCATGCAACTCTCCATGCTGCTTTGAGTTGTCTGCAGCCTTTGTATGTCTCTTTTAGCTAAGGTCCACGTCTCTGCACCATACGTAAGCACTGGAAGGATGCATTGATCAAACACTTTTCTTTTAAGACATAATGGCATATTGCTCTTGAAAATTATGCTGTTTCTTCCAAAAGCTTTCCAGGCAAGTTTTGAACGCTGATTAATTTCTTCACCAATGTGACCCTCATTTGATATCTACTGTCCAAGATAAACGTACGTGTCAGTTATCTCCAGCTTTTCTCCATCAATCGATAAATCTTCATTTCTTGTAAAAGCATTGAACATCACTTTTGTCTTCTGAAAGTTCATTTTTAATCCCACTTCTTTACTCTTGTCAGCAAGTTCCTGGATCATACTCTGTAGCTCTGATGGGGTAGTTGCAAAAATGACTATGTCATCAGCAAAACGAAGGTGGGTTAGATAATCTCCATTAATCTTTATCCCTTTGTTTTCCCAGTTCAGTGATTGAAAGACATTTTCCAATGTGGCATTAAAGAGCTTCGGAGATATGGTGTCCCCTTGTCTCACTCCTTTTCCAATTTTTATGTGTGTTGTATTTTCAAACAGCCGAATCTTTGCACTTGCATTTTCATAGATGTTATCAATAATATTAATGTATGCATCTTCAATACCGCTGGATTTCAGAGCCATTGCAACTGCTGATGGTTTCACCGAATCAAAGGCTTTTTCATAATCGATAAAAGCCATGCACAATGGAAGTTCATATTTCCTCGCTCTTTCAATTAGTTCTCTCAGCACGTGGATATGATCTATTGTGCTGTAGCCACTCCTGAATCCAGCTTGTTCTCTCGGTTGAGCCATGTCCAGTGTCACCTTCAAGCGGTGTGAAAGAACTTTAGTGAAGATTTTATAAACCACTGATAGGAGGCTGATAGGTCTGTAGTTCCTGAGATCCTCAATGTCACCTTTTTTATGTAGCAAGATCATTGTAGCGTTGTTCCAATCCTCAGGAATTTTCCCTTCATTAAGGCATCGAGTGAAAATTTGGGCGAGTACTGTTTCGATTTCTCCACTTGCTTCTTGTATGATGTCTACAGTAATTCCATCTTCTCCTGGAGCTTTTCCCCTCTTCATGTTCTTGATTGCATGTGCAACTTCTGCTGGAAGGACTGGAAGAACTCTGGTACTGGTACCTTTCATGATGTCTGGAGTACATGTATCATCCCTTTCATATAATTTGGAGTAGAAATCTTTCACTCTTGTCAAAATTTCGCCTCTATCTCTTGTTACAGAACCATCTTCTTTTCTCAGTGCCATAATCTGTTTTTCCCCTTACTGAGATGTCCCTTTGCTATCTTTAGGCTTTGGTTGTTTTCAATTGCTTTCCTTACTAGTTCATATATATATACACTGACGGAAACAAAATTCCAGCACCAAGAAAAAATAGTTGTAGAGGAATGAAATGGCGGCAATACATTCGTATAGGTAACATATTTAATCGATTAAGGTTTCAAGATCACAGCTTATTGTAAGCGCGAGAAGAGCCATTTTAAATGTGAAATGCTTTTAAATTAATAACCGGTGAAACCGCCAGAATGTTGAATGCAAGCACGCAAACGTTCATGCATTGTGTCGTACAGGTGCTGGATGTCAGTTTGTGGGATGGAGTTCCATGCCTGTTGCACTTGGTCGGTCAATACAGGGACGGTTAATGCTGGTTGGGGGTGACGCTATAGTTGTCGTCCAATGACGCCCCATACGTGCTCGATTGGTGAAAGATCTGGTGATCTAGCAGGCCACGACAACATGTCGACACTCTGTAGAGCATGTTGGGTTACAACAGCGGTATGAGGGCGAGCGTTGGAAAACACCCCCTGGAATGCTGTTAATGAATGGCAGCACAACAGGTTGAATCACCAGACCGACGTGCAACTGTGCCGTTAGGGTGCGTGGGATAACCACGAGAGTGCTCCTGCTGTCATAGGAAATTGCTCCCCAGACCATAACTCCAGGTGTAGGTCCAGTGTGTCTCGGCCGCAGACAGGTTGGTTGCAGGCGCTCACCTGGCCTCCTTCCAACCAACACACGACCATCACTGGCACCCAGGCAGAACAGGCTTTCATCAGAAAACACAACAGATCTCCACTCCGTCCTCCAATGAGCTCTAGCTTGACACCACTGACGTCGCAAACGGCAGTGGTTTGGAGTAAGTGGAATGCACGCTACAGGACGTCTGGCTCGGAGCTGTCCTTCAAGTAACCGATTTGTAACAGTTCGTTGTGTCACTGTGGTGGCAACTGCAGCTCGAATTGCTGCCGCAGACGCGGTACGATACGCCACGGCCATACGCCGTACACGGCGGTCTTCCCTCTCAGTAGTGCCACGTGGCCGGTCGGAACCCGGTCTTCTTGAGACAGTACCTTCCCTTGACCACCGCTGCTAGCAATCATGCACAGTGGCTACATTTCTGCCAAGTCGTTCTGCAATATTGCGGAAAGAAAATCCACCTTCTCGTAGCCCTATTACACGACCTCGTGCAAACTCCGTGAGCTGTTGATAATGGCTTCTTCGTCTTCTTAAAGGCATTCTTGACTAACATCAACACCCTACGTCGAATCTCAACGATAACTAACGCTCATGAACGTTACAGCGCGTATTTACAGCAAACCTGCTTTGCATGTTCCGAGGGGCACTACTAGCGCCACACGTAGGCACCAAGCGCGAAATTTGCATAGACGTCATCTTACAAATGTACTCTCACCGCCTACCAACTGTCGTTTATCTAACACAACCCCTTCTTGGTGTTGGTATTTTTTTCCGTCAGTGTATTTGGCAAGTTTTCACTGCTATTTTCATCAAGCATTTTTCAGCAAAAGAAGCGTTATCAGAAAAAATGTTCTGAGCTTTATTTAAAGTTTTTCTCAAAATAATTATTTTAGAGTACACCACACGATATTGTTACTTTCCTTCCGCCGTTGTGACTGTGAGAAACGTTTCCTAAATGCATTTGAACAAGTTCGTTTACTTTTTACGGTGTACTCATCTTGAGAAACTTTAATGTGAAACGTAACCATGTTCTTTTTCTTACTTAACCCAGCGTTCTAGTCAATCCCAACCCATCATTCCAACTTGCATTCTTATCTGCACGACAAACTCTTGTTGAATGACTTCGACACCACAACAGCAACATTACTAGAACTCTTTCTTTTCTTCTCCAGATCACTCTCATGCATTCATCGCGTTGCACCTTCACCAAATTGTTTAGAGCGCAACTCACGCTTATCACGAAACCTTTCACAAGCATCATTCTCACAATAATGGAAATTTTTCTCTTTCTCCGTCCCTTTATCGATATGATAACGAACAGGAGAAAATGATCATGGCTTCTAACAATTGCTCTTCTCTACACTCGTGCACCAACCATCCATGATTTCTAGGAGCTGATCGCAAATTATATTGTCTGCTACATCATTCATTCGAGCATAACTGTTATCGGATTTCTGAATAAATCGTAATAATTTTTACTTTAACGGCCGGAAGCATATGCGCATTGATGCCAGATATTTAAAATAACAAATGTATTATTTACCCCGATGGATATTATTTCTCAATTCGAAAAAACAAGTGCACAATTATGTGCAATGTTAGCACGAAAGAGCGTTGGTCTAGGATGATAACAGTTGTAAATTAAAATGTGAACACGTGGTAAATTACCAAAGCCTTTGCTTTTAACATTTAGTATCCGGCAATGAATTTCTTTCTCCTTAGTGCTCCGTCTGCAAGAGTTCTTTGCATGCTGACGGAGGTTTTGAGTTCCAGACAAATCAAAATATTGTGACAGATAATTCTGAGTAGTAAAAACAAATTTGTTTCTAAGTGGGCCAAATTGCATTAATCATGGCTTTCGATTTTGCATACATTGTCAATTAAATATCATTCATGTTTTATTCTGTATATACACTATGTAGACAAAAGTTTCGGACACCTTGGTCGAACGGAAACAAGGGCATTGATTAGCCTAAATCATAGTCGCCCCACTTTTGGCAGCTATAACCGGTAGCTCTGTACTAGAATTTTCCTCCATTCCTCCTGCAAAGCTTATGTCAGAGCTGCCGTAGAGTAAATCTTACCGGGCGAAATCGGATCCTACAGATGTTCTGTTGCATTTAGATCTGAATTCTGCGCCAGTCAATTCAGCACTTGGACGTTTTGCTACTTCAACCAGACCTGGACACCACACCTGTTACAACGTTCGCGAGCGCGATGTTGTTTCATTGGGTTTAAATCCCGGGAATCGGATACTTTAAGCTGGATTGTCACCTACGAGTATATCAAAATGTTGAAGGAGTGAGGTAACAAAAACTATTTTGCAGAAAAGTACGGGTTAAGTGAGGCTTTGGAGCAAAAATATTTTCTTGTAGTTTTTTTTTTTTTTTTTTACTTTTGCAGAGCTACTTACGAATTGTTCCTTACTTCACCTACCCCTCCGAGTAAAGGAAGAGTATTCTCGGCAGCCGTAGGTGCCCGAAGATTCAAAGCTTCCAAATTGCAAGCCAAGGCGTCGATGGCTCAAATGGTTGCTTCATCCCATTAACTCCACCCCACGAAAGAGAGAAAAAGCGCATCGCCCGTCGTATCAATAGCGAGCAGACGCGGGAGCATATTTCCCCTCATGTTAGGATGGCAAAGGTCCCATTACGAGTAAGCCCAGGATTAATATTACCTGACGCCCTTGAATAGAAGCAACGGATACTACTTTCTATCATCGAAAGGTAAGCGGAGTCAGATATTAATGGACGTTTTTTAGATGTTAAGAATAGTGTCCCGAGGACTCAAGATTTGTTTCGTTGGCCGAAGCGGGGATGGTTTCAATAGATTTATGACAGGTACTAGAGGCGACAGTTGAAATTAGAATCACAGATAATGTTAGTATGGGTGGTAGTAATTAAATGCCGTGCGAAAGCGTCTGTTGCTGTTGTCCGGGAAAGGAATGCGGAAGTTAACAATTTTAATATTGTTCATGGTAGAACGAATTGCAGATAAAGGTGAACCCCCTCCCACCTCCTTGAACGAATAGGAATAGCGGAATTTAGGAAATGAGCACAGAAACCCTGAGCATCAGGATTGTTCTGGTGCAAATAACTATTCCAGTGGCTTGTGCGAAGTCCTCTGTCTGGTCTGTGGTGGAGGACGTGCGTGCTTTCTTCACATTCTGAAATAAGATTCGTTTGGCAAGGTCACTCAGTTTGCGTTTCCTCCCCAGAGCTCGTCTTTGGTGTAATGGCACTCTCTGAGACTGCTTTGGAAGCATCATAGTCGCTTCCAGAGCAGTCCGACAGGTATGCCAATGCTCCTCTTTAGTGTCCGAACACTTTCTTTGTCCACATAGCGTATATACATACTGTACATGGAATGTATTTATTGCTCTGTTACTGTCCGAAATTCGGAAATGATTGTTAATCTGGGATGAGCAGTAAATATTTACGCACGTGTTCCAAAAATAGGATGCATTTTAAAAATAAAGCCTCTGTGGCAGAATGGTCACGTTTTTTCATTTAAAAAAGAATCCTCATTAAAATCCTCGGAGGCAGTGGTTTCTGGCTGGTGGTCCGCAGTGAGCCCTGGTTCGAGTCCTGAATGAGGCTTTTTTTTTTGTTAGTGTGCTTGTCCTACGGTGTGGCTCTGCCTTTTCCTGGACACCAGTGGCCCTAAATTAGGAACGGATGGCTGCTTATAGCCCTATGAGTTTTTCATGGTCGTCATTAAAACTTGAAACAAAAAAAGTCAGCATTTTCCGATAAAATGTTGAAACCAAATCTGGTTTATTTTTAGAAAACGTATTTAAAGAATGTAATAACGTTACATAAATCCAGGCAATGTGTCCTAAACTCCCGGTCTAAATTATAGCACAATGTTTGACTTATAGTCACTACGCCGAATTTTTCCAGTCACACACGCCCTCTTTAGAATGTTCTCTTTTTTTTTTTTTTTTTTTTCATATGCATTTCGAATATTTCTTTTGTCATTTTTGTCTCATCTTGGTAAACCAATCTAGTATGCATGATGCTTTGCGTTGTAAGAATTTGATCAGTAATTTCGCAAATAAATGTGCGTTCTGCGTGATTTCTGTAATTGATTTTTCATCAAAGATTTTTACTCTGGATATTGCTTTTTCTACAATGCACTGAATTTCGGATTTTTCTTCTCATGCATGTGAGTGTGCACTCATTTTTACTACACAGTGTAATCGGATGTATAATTTAATAATATGAAATTCGAACATTTCATTAGGAGTTCTGCTAACGTCGAGCTCTTAAAAAGACTTTTTTTAAGAAAATATTGGGTGGTATTAAGCTTTACTCTTCAGAGAATAAGACAAATATGCATATGTGCGGGAAATAATTATGAACCTCTCCAAAAAGTGTAAATAGAACTGGCGGTCCCGGTGGCACAGTTGTCTAAGCTCTGGCTTCTAAGCATTCGTTTGAGATGAGTCCGGGATCGAATCCTAGTGAAGCATGGATGTTGCGTTTGTCTTAAGTCACTGGCTCTCTTTCTTTCCCGGAACCGGTGGCTCTAAATTAGGGACGGAAGTCTGCTTATAGCCGACCGAGTTGCTCATGGTGGTCATTAAATCCTCAAACAAAAGGAAAAAAGTGATGGGAGAGAGAGTTAAGGTTGAAAACATTCAATTTATATAATATATTCCGTCTAACACCAGAATGGCCCAGCAATAGACATGTCATCCGCGCAATTGAATGAGTTATTAGAAAATGTATGTTTCTGTAAAATGAAGTCGATAAACTTTGTGGAATGGAATATTGTCATAAGATTTACATTAGTTTTAAGTATAATTTGGTTTAATAGGTTCTTAACACTGTTCTTTCACACATTTTCAAGAAACCGTTTGTTTTATAAGTTTTTTGAATAAAAATGCGTTTCAAATAGATATGGGCTTCAACCTCGTTCAGTCGAATGTTTTCATGAAAATGTCGATACTTTTTACTTTATTTGAAATCGAATGTGTCTCCTATAGTGCGTCGCATAAATATAGAGACAGAACAAATTCTCGAATAAAAAAGAAACAACAACGAGCTGAAATGTACACCTCATATTTATAGCAAAAATAGCATAGGACACGCAGCTGCACAATAGTTTGACGGAAACATAACAATTCCAACGCCAAGTACAAGAAAAAAAACAGAAATTCGCTGTCTCAGAAATATAAAGACTTACTAGTTATGAGCATCTCCGGTACGAATAGTGGACCCGTTGTTCCGAATAACACTGAAAACCCGATTGGGCATGCTGTCCACCAAGTGATGTAAGTGTTCTGGACGGAGTGCGTACCAGCTTCGTTCAATCTGCTCTTTCAATGCCACCACACTTCAGAACTGCCGTCCATTCGCATACACGTCACAAGCTAGGATACCCCAGAGGTTCTCGATAGGGTTCAGATCTGGACTGAGTGTTGGCCAATCCATTACGGTCACATGATGAGTGTTAAACTAGCTTTTCGTTGATGCAGACCGATGGATAGAGGCATTGTCTTGCTGGAACCGATAATCAACGCCCGCTAGAGTTTTGGCAAATGGTAGAAGGTGGCTGCTGAGTATGTCCTGATACGTTTCGGAGTTTTGTCTGCCTTACAGAAAAGCGATATCCGTTGTCCCATTGAACGCAAAAGCTACCCAGACCATCACAGATCCCCCTCCTTTCTGTCTGCTGAAGAAGATGCGTGGCTCGCGTCATTAACCATGCCAATAGCAGTTCCAACCGTCAGGGCCGTCCAGGTTGAACTTTTTCTCATTAGAGAAAATAGTTGTGAGCCACTCGTTCGTCCAGTGCAAGTGGCTGCTTGCCCATAACAATCTAACTTCCTTGTGGCGCCGCGTGAGCTGTTTCAGACGGCGCATTTTACATAGCACAATGTTGCGACTTTCCTTGATTTGTCGATGAACTGTGTACTTTGAGACGGTCACACCAACAATCCGAGAAACTTGACGTAATGATAACCTTTGGGATGAAACTAAACGCATGATGGCACGATCATCTCGTTTGGTTGTTATTCCAGGCCGTTTTCTGGCAGTTAAAGCACCGCGTTTTGATAAAGTCTTATAAATGACTGCCTTACTACCCATGATTTTACAAATTTTCGCTACAGGCAATCCATTTGATCTCAGTCTCCAAATCTTCTGCACCTCCTCACCAAAAAGTTGACTGTTGCGTGGCATTTCGGCAAATGAATGTCTGACGGCAGGTCCGCTGTCAGGTCCGCTGTCGAATTACGGCCCATGCGCGTGCGTACAACATGCTAATTTGTACATCTCATTTGCATGTGGCTATTTTACATAGTTGTCTTTATATTTATGAGACACCTAAAATTACACTATTTCACTTTGTGGTGTTCTTTTCACACAATCCGGTCATCTCGACGGATCGAAACGTTTGTTGTAGGGTTATTTCTAATTAGGTACCACTTCAGCTTCCTACCTATATTCGCATTGTGTTCACGGCGCAAAGTCGACTGTCTCTATATTTATGCGACGCACCTTATGTATCGGTTACTAAGCGCTTGGTCAGTGGAAAGTTTTGAATAACACAGGGTGTCCGAAAAGTCTTTCCCTGATTGCAAACGTCATTCATATCCGTTGTATGTACGTTACATATGTGAAACTGGTGCCAAAATGTTGGGAAACTAACCAAGTTTATTTGTTGCAGGTTTCCGCAACGTGGCTGTGGTGTAGCAGTGTCAGTGTCCAGGAAACCGGAAATGTTCACAAATCAGGAAAAAGCTCAGTGTGTCCTCTTGCTATCCGTCTCCAATACCTGCTGGTGTGTGCACTGGCGATAGCTATTAGCATTGAGGGCAATCACTCGAATTTCAAAAACTATGTTTTCCCAGTATTAAAGAAAACACAGGCTCGCTATTCGAGGATGGGCGTTGTGTTTCACCCAGCCGACGTTTCGTGTATCGGGATCCGCTGAGTGCCGTAATGTTTAAAAGTAATCGTCTAGCTTTTCATTTCTCGCTAATATTTCGTTAACTTACAAATTTTGATTTTGTACTAGCACTGATGTGTAAGTTACTCAGTATTGCACTGGAGGACTTTTCTGAACATTCATTCCAAATCATTTGCTCACACATCCAACTCTCAATCGTGATTAACATTTTTACTTTACAAAATTGTACACTCAAATGAAATTTAGCCGACTCATAATAACGTGAAAATAAAATATGTTTATTTTGCCTGATGAAGGCTTGAAATTTAGAAAATTACACTCAGTCATATGAATATGCTTGAAGACCCTTTTATCAAAATTATATATTTAAAGGTTAACTTTAATTTCTTATTTTAATTTAATATAAATCTGAAATATTTCGAAACATAATTTACTTAAAATGATTCCTATCCTACACAATTTCCTGCTCTGATCAATGCATTTACTTTACTCAACCATTTCATTTCCTCTATTTCTGCCCTACTTTTCTCAGCATTAATTTAGAGCTGGTTTTCTTTTCAACCTTGACTTAGTCTACTATGCTCTTCTTTAACTTTCGGTTCAACATACTAATTATATAAACAAGAGGAAACCGTTAAGGTCGGAAATGTCCTACCTTCTATCTCACGATAAGGGCTGGCGTTTCATTCTCCTCTTCCCGAAGTTTTCATGCAGATTCCTTATTTGTACATAGCCTGCCGTCCTGGATCTTTTATATCACCGTCATGATTTCAGAGTCCACTTTGTTCGTTAATGTAGAACATCTCTCCCTGTTGGGCACATGCTCGTTCCTCGTATCGGTAGTTCTTCCTCAACTTTTTTCACCATGCTATCTTTTTCTTGTCGCTCCTCTTCCAGTCCTACGAAAATTTGTTCTTCCCGGATCCTCCCACCAATTTACAGATTGGTCACACAATTATCATTTCTCGATCTATCATTTCTCGATCCTTCGCCCCGTCCAAAATCTGCGTCCGCCCCTGAATTCTAGGAAATTCTGGGCCCATGGATCTCCTGGGTCGTAAATTTTCCTACCATAAAACTGCTATGGTTTTCCTTTTGACTGGCGTCAGGCTATTCTTTTCTACCAGACTTGGTGCAGCAATTCTCAAGACGACCGGCGCCGAGCTCCAATAAAATGTCTACCCGCCATACTCTTGTAGAATTACTTCACCTTACCCAATATTGCTGGCTCGCAGCAGTTAGGGAAAGGATGCCCCGCGGTCCCACGCCACAGCAAGCGGCCGACTGGAAGCCCTTCGACTCGGAGAGAGAGAGAGAGAGAGGAGAGGGGGAAAGAGCGGTACTTTCCCGACCTTCCTAGGCGCGAATCCACGGAAGAAAATCTAAGGGGGAAATTAAATTGCGAAATGCAGAGCGCCTGAAGAGCGTGAAGTTTATAAAATCCTAATTTTATTCATTCTTACACCAGCTCCCCCAAATCTCTCCCATTCATTTGATTAATTTTTTTAAATCCCATTTCTTTTTCGCTTCTCCGATTACTTCTCAATTCCCAATACAGGGAAAAGGTGCGCGCTCGCTCACGAGTGCTGCAACACTCTGGTATCACGACACCCAGTCACAAATAACAGTGCAGAGGAACTTTCAAACAACGTATGGAAAGAAGCCGCCCGATGTCAAGAGCATTAAGTCGTGGTACGACAAGTTGAAGACCACAGGATCTGTTGCTGACTTACCGAGAACTGGCCGACCATCAACCTCAGCTGAAAGGGTGGAAGCAGTTAGACAGTCTTTTGTGCGAAGCCCCAAGAAATCAGTGCGTAGGGTGTCACGTGAATTACAGATGCCAAAACGTTATGTTCCAGATAAAAAGTTCTGTTCATGATTTGTGAACATTTCCGGTTTCCTGGACACTGACACTGCTACACTACAGCCACGTTGCGCAAACCTGCAACAAAAAAACTTGGTTAGCTTTACAACATTTTGGTACCAGTTTCACATCTGTAACGTACATACAGCGGATATGAATGACGTTTGTAATCAGGGAAAGACTTTTCGGACACCCTGTATTTGAAATTTCGTTGTATTACTGGAATTTAAGTGTGTTTCTCAAGAGACTGGTTCTGAAATTTGCTCTTTAGAAACTTTCTCTCAAAACACAAAATATTGATGAGTTATTGGGATTTGCGGGTGTCCTGAAACAAGGCTTTTGGGAAGAGTATGTAGGTTTAACATAAAAGGATTGCTTTTTTAACATAAAAGGATTGCTTATTTAACATAAAAAGATTGCTTATTTAACATAAGGATTGCTTATAGTGATGTTTTCTACCCCATGGCCAGCGACATGGTGTGATTGCCAAGCCACTGATTAACGGCAGCTGGAACGATTTGACCAAATGTAGCGTGAGCTAATGCACTAGCTCCTAGTCCACCGCCTGCTCGAGAAACTCAAACTTAACCTTATTCGATTAAATGTCTTGATTACAGTAAAACTCCTTCATGAGCACCTGGGATCAGAACGAAAAATGTACTCAACCCTTTTCGGTAAGCTTATGAATGCCTTTTTATGAATGTTTTTTTCCCCCGAAAAAGCATTCGTATTTAACAAAGTTCCTTAATTTTTGAAATGGTCTGGCCTGGGCGTTCCCGAATTTTGTTAAGTGGAATTCCATCATAGAAATATAAATATTTTATAAGTTGCTCGTTTCCGACTGTGGCTTCATGTGTGTAGTTCATAACCTTTGGAAGAAAACTTGGTTTCAGTTGGAAACGTTTACTTTGATGTGTCATGAACGATTCAATGATTTATGCTTAATTGATTTTTCACACATTGCAAACGTATTATTTCAGGTGCTCTGGAGTAAACACATTTATTCTATCTTGCAGCCTCAGCAAACGGAGCAGAAAGCGTTAAGCAAATATCCGCTCATTTAAAGCAGTTTGTGGTTGGATAGGCGTGACGGATATAGGGCGTGATCGTTTCCATCTTCATTCATCCCTGTAAACAAAAAACTGTAACAGGGAGGAGAGGAATACCGCACACAGTTTTTCGTCCTCTCATTTAAGAGAATAAATCCCCCATCCGTAAGAAGAATTTCCTTTAAAAGTTCAGCGATGAGCCTCTTTTCACTTTTCCTCTACTCATGCTCTACCTTCGTACACAAATGAAACTTCACAGTCCGAGGAACTGCCCGTGAAAGTGATTTTTTTTTCTTTTGGGGCAATATCAAGGTTAAACACACTTGACCCTTTACTTTCGAAATCCTCTGAGGTTTATGACCCTCTTTTACAACGTTGAAAAAAAGAGAGAGGTAGTGAAACATAAACACAAAGAGTCTACTTAAATGTTGTTTTTAACTGACCTTGTGAGACAGCATGCGTTACAACTTCTAACCCCTTCTAGTGGACAATCCTGCATTCTTGACCTTGACACCTCGCAAACCAGACCCTGTTTCCCTTTTTTCTTTTTTTTTTTTTTCTCTTTGTAGAAAAAAATGGATACCCTTCTACTGCCATGAGTTAAATTCTCTGCATCGCTGTACGTTGAATAAAAACACAGTTTCGAACGTCATATAGCCGCAGGACAAAGGTCAGGCATGCAATAGATTTCAATGGCGTTAAAAAAGCCTGTGAAAGAATTTTTCTTCATAAATAATTCCGCAGGTCCGGTATCTTAGCTTATGAAAGCACGTGAAGTTCCAAGCCGGTTTCCCATGCACGTGATGTATATACCTGTGGCTCGCATGTAGCGCTGTTTAGTATAAGGTAAACGGCCGCCATAAGATACACTTGCATCACGCGAATGTTTCAATGATGTGATAAAGAACTACCAGTACCATTTTTAATTACAGAAGTCTCATTTTCTTGTCACCGAACGTTAGGTAGTTTAACAACCACCGCTCCATCGTATTTCCCAGGTAGAAGAAAGAAGTAAGAATAATAGGAATGTCAACAAAGACATTTCAACTTCGTGCAAACGAAATACAGGAGTAAATCAAAAAGTCTTTAATAGCTCTTTCTATTCAACGTACTATAACGTTAGGAACTTCTTAGAACATGCAAATGTGGTGGCTTGTGCTATAGTCAAGGAGTTGGATGCTCAAAACGGAAATGAGCCCTTCACAAAAAAATAAAAAAAGAAAGAAAAAGAAAAATGCACAAGATTTACAAGAAATGTTTAATTTTGAAAATGTATTTTCTTATATGCATTACATTCTTTACAAGAAAGTACAGCAGCCAATGAACACACTCATCTAGAACTAAGAAAAAGATCCATGGAAGGAAGGTAGGAGTTACCAATTAAATTTACGTGAAAGAATATTTTGTAAAGTTTATTATACTGTAGTTTGAAAGTGAAAATACACCATATAATAAAATATAAACGAAACCAGAAGTTTATATCCAATATTTATCGGTGTAGGTGAATATATTTACCCAAAGCCAGGCTTTCGCGCGTCGACGGATGGCGAAAGCTCGGCGTAATTTTTCAAGACTATAAACTTATACGATACAAAATGCAGAATAAAAAAGAATCTTTTTTTTTTCTGCATTGTGTATTATATAAGCTTTATAGTCTTAAAAAGCTGGTCGACGAGCGAAAGTTTGCCGTTATGAAAATATATTCATCTACACTAATAAATAACGGATTGAAACTTCTAGTTTCGTATGTATTTTAAAGTTAATTATATTAAGTGATCAGTCTGCAGCAGGTATTCCATGACTTTCGGAAAATAATTTAAATTATTATTATTATGTGACTTTGTTGAGTGGAACGTGTATACCTGGGTGCAAATTAAGTTTAAAATTAAACATGAAAGCTCTAAAAAAAATAATGTTCACTAAACTGCTGGTGATTTGAATACGTAGAAGCACAAAAATTGTAAAACTTCCTCTCTGCTCAAACAGTGTAAGAACAACAGACACCGAACTCTATAATTCTCACCTTAGTTTCCTTAAGTAGCATTTAAAATTTTAACCCAACTATCTAGATATCGGGAATAAATCACCGTGACGCATGCTCTGTAATACTGACGTAAGGTGTAATAAAAGCATTGTTACAACTTGTTATAGGGTGTAAAGAGGAAACCCAACGATTTCCAAAGGACCCCTTAGAGAAATTTAGCACACAGACCTACCGCTTAAATAGAACGAAAAATTGCATTGCAAATTTTGAATGGCACTCGCGCTTCAAGAGCGGCAGAACGGCACTGGAAGACGACGAGAGGTTAGGGCGACCGTCCACGAGCAAAACCCCCAAAAATGTGGACAACATTAGGAAACTGGTGCATGAGGATCGCCGGAGAACCATTCAAGACATAGCTACCATCGTCAATGTGTCATACGGAACAGTGCAAGAAAATCTGACGTCGGTTTTGAACATGCACCGCATTGCTGCAAAGTTGGTGCCAAAGATTCTGAACCCCCAATAGAAGGCGCTCCGTGTCGAACTCTGTCAAGATCTTCGTCAGCAGGTGATGAATGAACCAACGTTCCTGTCGCGGGTCATCACTGGGGACGAGACTTGGGTCTACGGTTACGACCCAGAGTCTAAACAACAATCGTCGCAGTGGAACAGCCCGCATCTCCACGACCGAAGAAGGCCGGAACGCAACCAAAAGCGTGCTCATCGTGTTCTTCGACATTCGTGGCTATCTAAGTTCACGTGAATTCGTCGCCCAGGGACAGACCGTCACCGCCCTTTTTTTACAGCGATGTTCTGCGGCGTCTTAGGGAGGACATTCGCCGCACACAAAGTGAAATGTGGGGAAGGGGCGATTTCCTGCTCCATCACGACATTGCAGCAGCTCACAGAGCGTTAGCAGCACGCCAGTTTTGCAGCCTCAACAGCATGACTACTCTTCCTCACCCGCCTTACTCGCCGGATTTGAAACCCTGCGACTTCTTTCTAATCCCGAAGATGAACTGAAGCTCAAGGGTCGCCGTTTTGATACCGTGGACGAGATCTAGTGTGAATAGCAGACGGTGCTTGACACGATTCGCGAACAGGACTTCCAGGGAGCGTTCCAAATAGTGGCAAAAACGCTGGCAGCGGTGTATCGCTGCCCAAGGAGACTACTTTGAGGGAGATCATAGCCAGACTTAAGTAACGTAAGTACTTTGTTGTATATCGGCCTAGTCTCGGTACTTTTTGATCTGACCTCGTATCTCTCTCTCTCTCTCTCTCATTTTTTTCTTTTTCACTATCTTTTGGTTGAGAGATTGGCATTGCTTGTCATTTCCTTGATCTCATCATCACTGATGCAATGCTCCCATAGGCAGACATGACCGTCAAAAGCTCGACGTAATCAGGCACATAATTTCACCACAAGTTTTGCATCGTTGTAGGAGGCATAAAATCAAGTTTGTGATAAATTATGTCTTTGTACCCCTGGCTATCTAAGTTCACATTTCATATGACGGTCTTACATAAATCGGCCAGCATTGCAGTCCAGTCACTATCGACCATGAGCTTTGGTAGGCTGTGAACGTGGGTGGGCAGCATTAATTACAACAATGCAGCTGACAGCATGCTTATCAACTTGAGATATTAGCGTCATGAGAATCATGAGTAAGTCCTTTGGAGCTGCAGGTATTTGAGAAAACTGCCTAGATAATTCCATATTACGTGATGTCTTGTTCATTTCAAAACTGTAAGTAAACGCTGAAACATTTTTCTGTTTAATCCCAGCCGTGCATAATCGATAGCATTTCTTTGCCGCATTCTTCATGATGCTTTGAATTCCACAGTGTGTGATGTTTCAAAAATAGCGAGTTCGATAGGCAGTTCTCTGATTCTTTGAAACATGCATAATTTCTTTCTCTGAAGATTAGTTATAGAACCAACCTTCTAACCTAGTTTTTATTTCAATTGATAAAGGAATGTACAACAATATTTCTGAGTTGACAGATTACAAATACACTACTGGCCACCCCAAATGGAACACCAAGGAGGACACGAGATAGCAAAACCAGATTTACTGGACACATAACAACAGATACAAAGATGAAACGATTGAGCTTACAGGCCCGTGCGACTTGCGGAACACGCAGACATCAATAGTTCGTGTGGCCCCCATGGCTGGCAATAACGGCCGCTACACGCCGAGGCATCGAACGAAAGAGGCTTTGGATGTGGGCTTGGGGTATGTCGGTCTAGGCTGCTTCCACACATTGCCACAGTTCATCAGACGTAAGCGCAGGTGGTGCTTGCCAGGCCACTCGGTTGCCGATCAGCAACCAGACGTGTTCGATGGGCGACATATCGGGAGAACAGGCGGGCCACGGCAGCAGTGACACCTGGTTGGCCGTAAAGAATTGTTGCACTATGCGTGTCACGTGCGGGCGCATTGTCCTGTTGAAACGTGGCCGCTGGTAGGTCCTGCAAGTAAGGGAAGACTACAGGCTCCAAAACGTTGGAGATGTAGTGGTGGCTGTTGAGTGTACCGGCGATGCGTACCAGAGAGGTGCGGGTGTCATATCCAATTGCGCCCCAAACCATAACGCCAGGCGACGGACCGGTATGGCGATGCATAATGCAGGCGTCATACAGTCTCTCGCCGCAGTGCCGCCACACGCGGATCCGACCACCGAGGTGTTGCAGGCAGAAGTGGGATTTGTCGGAGAAGACAATATCGGGCCATTCCGTAGTCCAGCCGGTGGTGTAACGTCAATGGTATTCGGTGCAATGGGCGCCGTGCGACAAGTCCCCGCTCCTGCAGACGACGTCGAACGGTTAATTCCCGCAGCACAACATGCCGGTCCTTTTGTTCGGTGGTGTGCCGTGGCTGCGGCAATCACTCACGTTGGTCCGTCCGTCCCTCCTGCACTCACCGAATCCATACTCGCCTCCCACACGGGCGCTAATGTCTCGGTACGATAAACCGATGTCGCGATAAGCCACTATTCGTCCTCTGTCGAACTCCGAAACATGCTGGAATGACTGCCGTATTCTGCGACGAGGCATCAGAAAGCTTCCCACGCACAGGTCCAGCAGCACAACACACTTCCACTACTTACATCCCGCCTTCTGTGCACCCTTCTTATAGTGTTTCTCGGTGGTGTGCTGGGCGCACATGATTTGCATATGCCCTGTGATGCTAATCGTTTGTATGTCCTCTCGCGGGCAACGCATGCTGCGAATTTCAGGCCAATCGGATGCTTCCTTCTTGGTGTTGCATTTTGGGTGGCCAGCAGTGTATTATCAAACCTTATTGTCTCTGACGGGGACAAGGAGAGAAGGCCGCCATGGTTGTTCAGCCGTGACAGTAAGTTCAGCGTGGCCATCTCCCTTAAAAAATGTTAAAATCGCATTAAAAATTAATATCGCAGATTTTGAAGTGTGCATAATTGATAAATTGCGGAAGATAAAAAATGGTGGAAAAGAGCTTTTGGTTTATTCTCGTAAAATATTTCCATTTACCCTGCACAGAAAGCAAAAGAATAGTTGCATGTTAGACTCACATGTTTAAATTTTAATGAAGGAGGAAGAAATGGAATTGAAGGATAGCCATTTATCTAGCTCATGAAAATTCTTTTGTGGATAAATTCCTAAGCACCTTTTCTTCTCGAAGGATTTGTGTTGGCTCTTGTTAGCGATAATATTTACAAAAGAAATCCACGGCAGATCAGCTTCAAGGACGGTGAGATTTCTTAGCCGCATCTGTTTTCGGTAGCACGATTTCATTCCATGATAATCTCCTTTTTCGTGATAATGACGTATTCATTGCGTTGATGACCGGCAATTTATTTGCGTTTTGCTTTTTATTTTACATTTTAATGTATTTTTTCTTCGAGAGTAGCAACTAGACGGATTGATTTCATCAGAGCAAAAAAATAATCGCTCATTTTATGCTACATCTTTCATGAGTTTGCGACATATATTTTCTGTCGTATCAAATGTAGGCGTAAATGTAAACTAACGTACTTGTATATACAATAAAGGGATTTCACGGTTTCGAAACCATGCAAGATCGTTTTTTTTTTTTTTTTGTTTTTTTTACGATTTTGCATGCTTTCGTAGCGAAAGCAAAAGATGCATTTTTAGTCACCGGGTCTCTTGTTCAACAATGGATGCCAATGATTAGGAAAGATGGGTGATACAAAGGTCCGTTGCGTGACATAAATGAAAAATCAAAGGAAAGAACTTGAGATATGATAAGAAATGATACCAAGGGCAACACGAATGATCTTCAAAGAGTAAAACCCTGGAGCACGTTTGAGGAAGTTGGATTCTGGCACGCATTTTTAAGGCAACTTAAGAACACAAACGTGATGTCAGCTGATTGCTACGGTATAAAAATCAAAAAATATTTTTCAATCTCTGCAGAAGTTGCACGTCTTATGTCTTGCTCCTGGTCTTCAAAGATAATAAGCTTATGAAATGTCAGAAGGGGTTAATCGGTGAATATCTGATTGCTAAATTCTTGTCGTATCCTTCTTCATTCCGACATTTTTCGCCTAGAAACCATTTTTACATAATGAAGGACAACAGAAAATGCCCTCAGCGTTTAAAGCTCCTCCGGAAACTTGGAAACTATCACTGAAATGGGTTCCAAAAACCGCATCTCCCTCTTTCTGTATGAGTAAGCAAGTTAGAGCTCGTTAAATTTCCGAGTACTTTGGAAATGTAAAATTGGTCTCCTCGTCATTTCTTTTCTTTCTTTTAAAACAAGTTTTTGATTTTAGTTTTCATATAATGTTAGCAGGTTTTGATATGCGATAAAGTTTGTGTTTTGGTCTTTAGAATGAGCTGTTACCAAGTTTTGCCGATCATAAGAACAAATTTTCATGGCACACGACACAAGAAGTGCACTGAAACCGCAGTAGGTATTACGAGAATTACCACTGCAACGAGTGATAACTGGAATTTATCTCAAAGGGGATATACACTCGTAAATTCTGAAGCGTTTGTAATACCTAACCAGCTGATTACCTAGTCCTCTTTCTGCATATCACAACGATCTGGATATCATAAATTGCCATCATATCGAACTACAGTGCATTGCTTCGGTTTGATCTGTATTTTATATGAGTTATATCGTGCATTTGTTTCTTCATTTCATGTTCCATGTACACTATATAAGCACAGGACATTCTGTTGTCCAGTACTTTTCATTTTGTCTATTTTGTCACCCATGCTTAACGTTAGAACATTAGTGTATCTATTATCTAAAGATCTACGTTTGTCATTTCCAGAATTTTTAACACTTGCAAAGTTGCGCTAAAATTAGAAGTAGGAGAATATTAGCAGCTACCTAAAATTAAAAGTGGCTTTCAAAAATTAAAAATAAATAAGTAAATGGTTGCAGTTTAAAAACAATCCAGCTCAGGCCTGATCTGGGTTTTAAAAGGTGTTTCTCCTGATTAAAAAAAAAACAATTTCAAAATCATGTTACTGCTTAGTGTTGAAGTTAAGAGGCGAAAGTAACTTCGAAATCATAATTTTTTGTGCAAATATGATTCAAAAGCTACATTTTTGAATAACACTAATATAAAATTTATGGCACCAAAAATATTAAGTTGTGCCTTCATCTTCTCTCTTTATTTACATTTAAACGAACTAGAAACAATTAAATAAATTGATATTTTCAGTTAATGTACTCCCTTGCAGTGAAAATATTTTTTTTAAATCATGTTATCCCAATATTTATTTCACTCACGCGAAATGATGTTTTTAAACATTGTGGGTCATATCTGCACCAAGTATGATTCACTTCAAAACTTTCTGATGTTATATAAAATCATTTTTCCCATGCTCAGAAGAATAAAACAGTTGCTGATGACGTACGAAAAGAAACTATCATGAATTGATAGATGTTTCCATTTATCCAGTACGATCAGTTTTGCATAATTTTAGTACCCAAAATCATGAGAAACAATAGATACAGTTTTGAATTTGTTTTATCCCTGGGTACTAAGTTACAAGAAAGCATTTAGAATATTTAAATACAAGTGTTTGAAGTCTTTGAACGTGTCCTACTCATCATTGCAAGGTAGTACTTCGTTTTTATGTGAAGCCACATTGAAGTGTTCTGCAACACCTTTAGTTTTTCCCACAATGAGTCGAATCACGAAATTCAAAGTCAGGCGAATTTCCTCAAATATAATATGTTCTGTGCTCTGAAATTATATCATCATTTGTTTTTTTAGCCTGCGGTTGTTCATAGTTTAATTGGTTAGTTTTAGTTTTTTGCAGTACAATGTGTAGATTTTGGTCGTAGGCCCAGAGGACAAACGAAATTGAAAAAATGACATCTGAGGTCGTGGGTAATGCTCTCTGGTAGTCAACTGGTGAACGAGACGAACATATGCGACAGCCAGCGTATGAAACGTTCTTGATTATGAAAAAATTGGATCTCGAAGATCAAATTTGTCACTTCTGATCGGACAATATGTTCACAACGTAGTTGCAAAACATCACCGATCGTCTTTAATGTTCGAAAAGCCACCTCAAAAGTATTATGTGTTCGCTGCGAACAAACTTTTTGGTGAATAAATCTTAATCAATTCATAGCATTAAAATAAAATAGAAAAAAAAACTGATTCGACTTTTACGTAAAACGAAGCTTTTGAGAGCATTTTATATTAAAAATAATTTATTCTGCCATTCACTATTAAAGCGCATCCTTTTGGTCGAAGTCTTACTTAGGACTCAGGTTGTCCAACATGTGGAAAATCGTTTACCTAGAATAGGACAGACCGTTTGTTCGAGAACCGTCCCAAGGCTTCCGAACGACCGACCTGCTGCTTTAATTGGAAATTCTTATGAGTTCAAAACTTGAAAGCAATTAAATCAAGTTATTTTCATTTCTAAACTTGGAATGATTCAGTGAAAAGTGTAAATGAAAACAGAATAAGCATTAAATTTTTAATGAAAAGTTGAAAATGGCATTCAAATTTCTTAAATCCATGTCTTTGTTTTTCTTTCCTTTCAGGACAACAGAAAAGAAAATTGCTCATTATCCTATTGTGAAGATGAATGATCTGTATTATTTTAACGATTTCCCATTTCCCTACTTGGAATCCATAGTTTTGTATTATAGGAAGTATAAATTCAAGGACACAAAGTTAACTAATCAGGTAAAATTCGTTTTGAAATATTTTGTTTGATAATTCAAAATTAATAATGTGTGTGTGTGTGTGTGTGTGTGTGTGTGTGTGTGTGTGTGTGAAGAGAATGGTTGTCTTCAAAGTATCATTGTACAGTAAATGTTTTTAAGCCTTCTCCATCCGCTGCGGAAAAAATCCCCAAATTTCGAAATCACCGACAGTCGCTCAGTGTCATTTTTTATTTGTTACTCGTCATCATATTAATTGTCCTTTCTATTTTTTTAAAGAGAACATAAATACGTGAGATGAGTCACTTCTTGAGAGCAGGGATGCTATCTTACTTACGGTACACCGTGTTTTTTGTAACATATCGTGTTATCGCCACTGTGACACAAACAACTATTATCTACAATAAAACCAGACACAAGTACAATAAACGACTAATAGATAACAGTTTAGTGTAGGAACACAACTCCAATTGGCAGGTTTCAGCCTTATAAAGAAGCGGAGATGAACTCAAGCGCAAGTTCAGACATGTTTGAACACTGTTTCTACATGTTTCGATGCTCCGTTACTGTCTATTCTTTCATAATTTCTTCCTCACTTTCCTAGGTTTTATCAGATTCATGTTTAGATCTATTACACAACAAGTTAGAGTGGCACCGTTGTTTTGTCGGCAATCACGCAGAATCAGTAACTTATAAAGTTCTTATTTTTCGCTAAACTTGATGACTTAAAAATTTTTATCTTGTGAAAAAACTGAACGTGATCAACTACTGTTCGTTCCATGACTGACAATGCGGTTGCACACTCATCACTTGCTCAGTTGGTTTAAAGTCCATATTTACGGAACACAGTGTTTAATAACATGAGCTGTCCACATGAACAGTTGTTACCGTTATTGAGCACACAGTTTGTTCTGAAGAAAAATAAGAATACTGCATCGTCGGGAAGTATTGTGTGAGAGGCAGTCTTAATACTTTTGTTGGATGACGATTGTTTTTTACAAGTTTCTCATCTGCACGCTTGTACGAGTAGACGGCATATGAGAGACTTGCAAAAGCAGGTTTCCGAACTTACAGAATTACAGTCAACTGCTCCTTTATTCTGATCGCAGTGGCAGGAGTTGGAGTGGACAACGTGACAAACCATCGTCAAGAGAAAACTGACAGATTGTTTGGGGGTACACATTTATAAAATTAGATATTTGGCAATCACTTTTCAGTTGGGTCGTGGTAATAATATTCGCCACTTGCGCAGCCACAAAGGGACCTAACAACAACCTCAGTCAGAAAGAGCAGTTCCTGGGAGCCGTAGTGTTGACCTAATTCCAAAGTTCCAGGCGTATAGCTGTGATTTAATCATACGACATCAGGGGTCAAAATAGTATAACTATACTAGTGATCCGAATTTGTTGGCGTAGAATAGAAATCAAAGTTTCCAAGCATTTGCATATCAACCAGATGGCTTTTCCCAGGAAGGTAGACATGAAAGTGAATATTTATGTCTACCATTGCCATGAAAAAGCCTCCCAGTGGAGTGCGAAAGCTTGGCGAATCTTTGTGCTTATTACACCACAAAAATAAACGGATTTAATACGCTATATGCGTTTCTTGTGTATTCACAGTCTGGTATATTTAAAACAAGTAAGTAAAATCATGCAATGCATTGATTATAATACGTTTTCCAACATACCAAAAATCATTACTCAAGTTATGAGGATAATGGCTGTGGAATAAATCTCGGTACTGTACCCTGACCTTTGATCCCATTTCAATGATATTCAACAGAACCGGTTCAGTATACCTCGGAAATAACATGATAAAGTTTTGTCGCAATCTAAGCATTTTTACGTAAGTTATGATGCTAAGGGTTATGGAATAGATCCCGCTCCTGTGTCCTAACATTCAACATTTCATCTAAATCGAAGAATATTTACGTAAGTTATGACGCATAATGGCGATGGAAGTGATTCCGCTCCTATGTCCTGACCTTTGACCCCATTTCGCCAATTTTCAATAGGATTTGTCCCCAGGTGATCCCCTACCACATACTAAAATTTAATCGAAATCGAACCTTTTCTACGTTAGTTATGACGCATAAGAGCAGTGGAATGGATCCCGCTCCTATGTCCTGACCTTTGACCCCATTTCTTTCACTTTCAATAGGGTTCCTTCCCAGGTGGTCCTCTTCCACATACTAAAATTTCATCGAAATCGAACGATTTTTACGCGAGTTATCGTGCGGACGGACATACGCACAAAACGCGTGACGTAATGAGGCAGATGGGAATCGCGACCATCTGCTCGCAAGAGTGTGATGTCATTAAACTTTAATAGGATCCACACACAACGCGTGACGTAATGAGACAGATGGCGTGACCGCGCGCCGACATATCAATCGCGAGATTGTGACGTCATAAGATTTCTAAGCATGGATAACATCAATGGGACGACGCCATGACACTAAAAACGTGTTAATTCGGGGTGGTTATTTAACGCACTAAACGAATTTTCCTATAGTCGAAATCAAGCTAAATTGATTTCTAGTACCAGAAAACGGTAGGTTAACGACTTTCATCGAAATCCTTAGAGCCGTTTTCAAAATAAAATTTACATACATACAAGAATTGCTCCTTTAAGGTGGACGTCAAGTAATTTTGCTTCCTATACTTCCAATGGAAAAAGTCTGTACACATTTTCTTCACAATTAATGCGTTCCCTAGGATGAAAATTTGAACATCGATGAAAATAGCTTCATTTTATGACTTGGAATACTTAATATTTTCTAAAGCATAACCGTTATTATGAAATCCAACATTTGTTTGTCTAACGACGTCATCAAAGCACAGATCACGCCACTTTTTTCTGGTTCCAACACCACCAAAGGAAAAGTTATTGATTTTTTAAATAATTATGGTTATGTTTCAGGAAATATTAAGTATTCCAAGTTATAATATGAAGTTATTTTAATCGATGTTCAAATTTTCATCCTTGGGAACACACTAATTGTGAAGGAAATGTGTACAAGTTTTTCCATTGGAAGTGTAGGAAGCAACATAACTTGACGTCCACCTTAATAGTATGGGATAAGGGCGATGGAATGGATCCCGATCCTATGTCCTGATCTTTGACCCCATTTCGTCCATTTTCAATAGGGTTCGTCCCCAGGTGGTCTCCTACCACATACTAATATTTCATCGAAATCGAACTATATTTAAGCACGTTATGACGCATAAGGGCAATGGAATGCATCCCGCTCCTGTGTCCTGACCTTTAACCCCACTTCACCCATTTTCAAAAGGGTTCATTCCCAGATGGTGTCCTATAATATATTAAAATGTCATCGACATCGAACCATATTTACGCAAGTTATGACGCATAAGAGCAATGGAATGGATCCCGCTCCTATGCCGTGACCTTTGACCCCATTTGGTCCATTTTCAATAGGGTTTGTCCCCAGGTAGTCCCCTACCACATAATAAAATTTCATCGAAATCGAACCATTTTTACGCGAGTTATCGTGCCGACAGACAGACGGACAGACGGACGAACAAAGCTGGAGCTTATACGCTTCTTCAACCTACGATTGGAAAGCTAAAACTAAAATGACGTTAGCATGATGCATCTGTGCATCATGCTATGATACTGAACCTGACTCGTGCAAAGTTGCACCAACTGCATCACGTTGCGGTATGTTTCATGCATCGCACAATGGTTTATCTTTGCTCGAAAAAAGGTGCAGCTGAAATTGCCCCGTTTTCTGATGTAACATGCCATAAAATTTCTAACAGTATACGTACGCAATGATGCTCTTCTCGTACATGCAGTCGTCTACTTTACCTATCACCATCGAATTAACCATTTCCATATCTCAGATATGTCATGAGGAAATGATTATCTTCGGCAATGCACCATGTGTCTTTGTTTAAAAACAGAAGAAAGAGGCGGAGACTCTCTTCGAATTAGCTGGAGCCCCTAACTCCCTTTTCTTTATGTAGTTCGTTTTCTAAACTTGGCAAAACACACTTGATACTAGTGCTGTTGCTTCCGGACCAAAAGTGATAAGAAACAAAGGATATATTCGATCACGTGGACTTCCGAATAGAAGCCCATGTCTAAACTGGGAAATTTCGATCGACTAGTAACATGAAGTAGCCGAGAAGCGGTTAGAGCGTGACAACGCCAGTGAAAGCCACCGAATAAAAAGTTAGACTTCATCGCTATTTCTCCCTCTCCTTGTATCCTGTACTTTTATGCTCACAGAACGCACTCCGACAAGAAAAGCATCCTCAGGCAAGTGAGTTCTGCGCGTGCGTTTACCCCTTATAGTAGCAGGCACTTGCTAGCGTACACCGGAAAGTTAGTAAGTGGAATAAAGTGCTGCACTACGAGTAACTTACTGTACACAGAGCACTTTTCTTCAGTCCAGTTGGCTTATTAACGACCACGATCCATGTGCGTTGGGACTGAGTAAGAACTTCAGCGTAATAATTAGTATACTTTATTTTGCCTTTTGTTTTTTCTATTTTTTCTTATTTGCGATACCGCAAACGTGTATGGTGAATGTAATACAGACTTCGCAACTTCATGTGTTTTTTTTCGTTACGTCCACGCTTCAAAACTAAACTGATACATGCGACAACGCCTGATATTATTTTCTCATTCTTTTCTTTCCTTTTCATTTTTTTTTTTAATTTCATCTTCAGCTTCTTGAAAAAGTTAACAGCAAACCGCAAAAAACAAAGACAAAAATTCTACAGTGATTACATCTCGAAAAGTGTAACACAGAAAAAGCGCTTATTCAGAACTGACTACAGTGTGAAACTTGATAGGTCTTTGAAACATGATATTCTGTCATCCTTTACTTAACTGCATTCTCTGGTGGACACCGTGGCACTAATCCTCTCAACACGAAGATCAAGTTTTATAGGTCAAGCAACAACTTGCGTGATATCATCACTGTTGTTGTTTCTTTCTTTGTTATTATATTCTTTTGTTCTTATTACATCGCAAGGTATTAAGTCCTTAGAGTTATCAGGCATTGTTTCACACTAAATAAATAATGTATAGAAACAAAAAAAAATATTTTAGTGGACAAAGATATCATCACGGGTCAAATTTTTATCCATTACCATCGGAAAATTACTTCATTAATGGATGGTGGTGGAAAGGGAATAGAGCGGTGTTTTATCTTGAGTTATGAGAAGTACTCATTGTTTCTTCTTGTAGCAAACTCAGAAAAAAGAAATGTATGCGTAATAGTTAACTTCAGATTCTTAGTTCTGTAACTGCGAGGTCATGTTACGACTTCCTGACACAGGATAAATAAAACAAATTGCGAACGAAATAGAAAATCGTTACGTTTTTGCAAGTTTGTAAGGTGGTACCGCGACAAAATGGCCCAGACCAAAATAGCCCTGACAAAACAGCCACAAATCACAGCTAATACACAAATTAGCTCCCGTCAAAAGAGCCTATCTCAAAAACATATGGCTATGCCACTCTTTGCCTCTTGATCAATAACATGATTCGTAAATAAAATGGGGTACAACTTATCATGGAAGAAATTTTCAGAATTAGAGTTAGAATATTTCTTCCAGACCCAGTACGGACGCCATGAAATTCAATTAAGTTGCAATCGATTTCCTTCACAAGTTATCTTATAATTTCTATATAGAACATTTACGTACAGTAGAGTTCCCAATAATCTCCCTCGCCCAAATAACTCGGTTGAAGGATGGCGCTCCTTTCAACAGATCATAAAATACCATCACCCTCCTCCATCAGCGTACAAACTTATACGTCAAATTTCAAAAAGGACAGAATTGAGTTGAAACTGATTTAGCTGGTTTTTAAGCAGGATTTAAGCAAACAGAAGCATCGAAGAAAAAGTACGTGCAATTAAATTGGCTAAAGAGTTTTGCAGAATTATCATGACACCAATATTTTGGACAATCTGTGTAGAATTTCTCATAATTTGATAATATACCTTCACTTGTTTAAAAATTATTTTTTTTTAAAATATTGTTCAATAACAGTGCAGAATTATCGTGCTACCAATATTTTGGTCTGTCTAAGTGGAATTTCTCACAACGTGACGATTTAATTTGATTAAACATATTTTTTTTTTGCTAAAAATTGTTTAAATTATTTTATTTTTTTTCTAAAAAAATCTTAATTGTTTCCTTTTTATTTTAGCTGGCAATTTAATAGATGAAATTTTAAGTATAATTTTGTTCTGACAGGATCTTTTAACCGGAGGCTATTATGATGGGGGCTATTTTTTGTATTGGCTGTCATGTCGGGCCTGTTTTGTAACTGGTATTTTGTTCTGGGCTATTTTGTCGGTACACCTTTTAATGTAATACTACTTAGGAGGCTGGATTTCTTACACTAGAGTTCTGCAGTCTGATTTACAGGCGCTTTCTAACACTGGATGCATTAAACATTCAACCAAAATATGAAAGCAACCCAACAGGCTCATTCGCATGTTCCCATCTCAACACAACGCGAATGAAATAACTGCAGTTTTTAAGAATACAGTGTCGTCGTATGCTATTCAGTGTAAAAAAAATTATTCGATAGTAAATCAAAAATATTTGCTGACGTTTTCTTAAACTTTCGGACTGTATTTAATGTTTCAGAATACTCAGACCGAAAGATCAAGCTCCGCGATGTTTTCAATAATTTTCTTCTTTATGGAAACAAGACATTTTCTGTTGCAGTGTTCTCAAACATGACATTTCTCTTACGTGTCCAACACAGAGGAGTATTATGATTTTTTGCAGTTCCGAAATACCACATCAAGTGATGATTACAGCATTCAGAAATCATACACAAGGATCACCTGGGTACTGCCAAATGTTTTTCCTTAAATTACTTTTAGTTGCTTTGAAACATTGGAACCTTCCGTGGCACTGGTTAAAAAAATCAGTCCACCTTTTACTTGCCCTTCAAGCTTACAACTTTTTCACGGCTTGCGTCTTCCTATATTGTCATACTCCCATGCTACTAATTAACTTCTTATATGCGTTGGTATGCATGTTTTTTTCAAAAGCAGACCGTCGCGTAGTTTACCTGGACAGATTTTGCCCATAAACTAGCAATATGATCTTGAACAAAGTAAAGTTCCTGTCTGTTCGTTATATGCAGGGAGGAAAGGTGTCGAAAGCTACAAAACATTTAATGCAGTTAAAGCAAAAACTTAAAAGTAGTTGGTTAGCATAAAAAAAAATCCGCCGCAGTTTCATGTTATGGGAGAGAAAGAAGTTTCCAAGTGATCAAGTGTTACAGAACAATAAATTCTCGTGCTGCTGGCACTGGCTTCGATTCCTGGGTGAGTCGTAGATAGAGTGTGTGTTTTCATGACGCTGTCTCTACCCCTGCCACGTGACCGGTAGCCCTGAACCAGAGATGATCATGTGTAGAGGATTTTAGGAAGGGAGTATCTGACCCCAGGTCTTAAACAACCCTTAGAAATAGGAAGCTAGGAGATTTGGGCTAGAGTGCCTGATAGGAAAGTGACACGGAAGCGAAGTAGAAAGGGGGAGAAATACGCCCTTATTTATTACCGGGAAGCCAGTACCCGGGGTCCGACGGCTTAACGTGCCCATCCGACGCACGGCGGATATTTAGCGGATCGAGCGTTCGTACCTGCCTGGGATCGAACCTGAGGTCCTTTCCGTGGTAGTCACGAACGTTGCCCACTAGACCAATTCCTTCTGGGCTTATATGCTCATGAGGGTCATGAAACCCGGAACCAATGAAAAAGAAAAGCTTTATCTCAACTACAATCTACGTCAAAAAAATAGTTGCACACAGAAGGACGTGTCGGATTGCAATGCTATTCGGGAGGAAGGTAAAGGTTACCAGGAACAATAAATTATTAAACATTGAGACTGATAAGAGCAATATTTAATTAGCTACACGCCAATAAGTAGTGTCTCTCAGTATGGCGTCGGGCCACCGTGTTTGCTCACACAACATGCCAGACGGCTCTGCATGGAGTAGTGCAGGTTCCTAATAGTGTCCTGTGATAAGCCATCCCATGCATCTTGAATCTTCTCAAGCAGTTCTGCAGATTGTGCGGTAGGGGTGGAGTGTGGATAGCAGGTCCAACAGCATTCTGCACATTTTCAATCGGCGATAGGTCTAGCGATGCGTCTGGCCATGGCAGAGTGTTAGTGCCTTGAAGGCAAGCTCTCGAGACAGCAGCAGTATACCGACGAGCGTTGTTCTGTTGGAAATTCGCACCGGAGTGAGCGCTCAAAAAAGATAAGGCCATTGGTTGCAGGACCTCATTAACGTAACGTTGGTCTGTCAAAGTGCCTGTAATGAACACCAAAGTTTATCTGGCATCGAAGGCAATTGCACCCCACACCATGACATCAGGCCTTCTGCACGTGTGACGCTCGACAACAAACCGTTCATCTTGGCGCTGACAACGGTGCCTCTACACACGGATTCGTTGGTCGTCTCCTCCAAGACAAAGCGAGACTCGTCACTGAAGATCATCCGCTGCCTTTCTGAGTGGCTCCTTGAGTGTCTGGCACGACACCATTTCTGTTTTTGGCGACGATGCCATGGTGTTAAGGGCAGTCGTCGTAATGACCTGCGTGCGTGTAGACCTACGTCATGCAGCCGTCTGCCAATGGTCCCGACACTAATCGGACGATGCATGGAGGGCACCACTACTCACTGAATATCCGCAATCGTGGCTGTTGGGTCTCTCCACGCATGTCGGACAACCGGTCGGTCCTCTCTTTCCGTGGTTCATCTAGGTCTCCCAGACCCTTCCTGTCGCTGCTACGTGCCTTATTTCATTAACTGGCATCAACAGCGTGCGATGGTGATAACCGCACGACCGGTATGGCGTGCAATACGGCAATAAGACCATCCCGCTTCCCGGAGCCCGGCGAAGTGGCCCCTCTCGAACTCCTCCAACTGCTCGAATTGCTTCCCAACTTTTCTCCGAGGCATACTTCACTTGCAAAGGATGCACCCAACACAACAACGGGACGATCTTATATAGCCAGTCAGGCTCAATGCTACGACCCCTCCTTGCTTGCGTCACATGCGCGGTCGAGCGCGATACTTGAATCATTTGCATGATGTCTCACGATGTCAAACCTACCCACCCAATTTCATTCTTGTCGGTTGCTTTCTTCTGGGTGCAACTATTTGTTTGACGTAGAGTGTATGTAAAAAAATCCAATTGGAATAAAAATTCATAGACTGTTAATTAAGTGATGTTAAGATTTATCAAATGTTTCCAAAATGGTGGCACTTCCATCAGTATTTTTGATGTTGTAAAAGTAATAAAAGAAATCTTGGACGCATTAAAGTGAAATCCATGATAGAAAGTACAATCAAAAAGTTACCTGTGTGTGAACAAAAGAAAAAGGAATAGTGAGCAAGATGATATGCCTGTTGTCTAGATTTTAATTTGTGCACATCAAAGTGTTCCTAAGAATTTTTTGACGCATCTCTCTCTCTATATATGTATATCATTGTGATTATCAATCCACTTCTCTCAACTTTCTGTCTTGAACGAACCAGTCTCCTCCATGTCACTCCAGGATACTTTCGAATTTCATCCGCTCATCTCCCACGTGGTTTTCTTCGGGATCTTTCCCTGCCATTTTAAATCCACTCTAGCGTTTAAGTTGTCCAAAGGTTGTCAGTTCTTTTAGCAATATGCCCAGCCGATTGCCATTTCAGTAATTTAACTATGAACATGATGCCGTCTACTCCTGTCATTCACCTTATACATGAGTTACTCTTATTATCTTTCTTGGTTACACCAAGCATGCATACCTCCTTGCTTCTTTCAGTTGTCGGTAGCCTCTGTATATATTTTTTAATTAAGGTCTATGTACGCTGAAGTGCCAGAAAAACTGGTACACCTGTCTAATACTTGGTAGGTCCCCCACGGGAGCGCAGGACGGAAGAAATACGACGGGGCATGGACTCCACTAGCTTTTGAAAATATGCTGTAGGCAATGCACACCATACACAGTGCGTCAAAGATTTTTTAAGACTGCCGCTAGATTTCAGCCTACAGTGGCGCCACCAGTGTAATCGCGAATGCGTTATAAACCGTGACCATCTGCTTGCTTTCTGCCAAAAGTACTGCGCAGGTGTTAAAGTAAGTCAAACGAAACGGCCGTTCATTAGAGAAGTAAAAATTTTTTCAAGTTGAATTATTAAGATGGAACAAAGGGCTGTTATTAAATTTAACGCAAAACTTGGTAAAAGTGCCTCGGAAACATACCAAATGATGAAACAATTTTACGGTGAGTTTTGTTTAAGTAGATCAAATGTTTTCCTGTGGCACAAACGTTTTTTGGACGGAAGATATACGCTGGAAGATGATAAGACCAAGTTCATCTAGGACACCTGAGATTATTGAAAAAGTGCGCGATTTCGTGGCAAATAATCGACGTGCGTCATTAAGAATGATGGAATAGTCTTTAAACAGCAACAAAGAAACGATTCGAACCATCCTGCATGAAGATTTGGGCAAAACAAAAGTCTGTGCTAAATTTGTTCCACACACGTTAACCAATGAACAAAAATCAAGGAAAAGTGCACACTGCAGAGACATCATTTCAGCCGCTGAAAATGATCCAAACTTCTTAAAATCGATTGTTACAGGTGATGAAACATGGTGTTTTCAATACGATCCTAAAACAAAGTGCGGAATGGAAGTCAAAAAACTCACCACAAGCCAAAAAAGCAAGAAAAGTTCCATTGAAAATCAAAACAATGCTCATTACATTCTTCGATAATAAGGGTTATTATCCACAAAGAATTTGTTCCAAGTGGACAAACAATTACTCGCGAGTTTTATTTAAATGTTTTGAGGCATTTGATGGGCAGAATTCGTCGCATTCGTTCAGAATATCGGGATGAAAACAGTTGGGCCGCCCCGGTGGCGCAGTGGTCTAAGGCGCTGGCCTCTGATCATTCGTCCGTATGGGGTCCGGGTTCGAATCCCGGTGAGGCATGGATGTTGTGTTTGTCTTACGGCACTGGCGCTCTCCCTTCCCTGGAACCAGTGACCCTAAATTAGGGACGGGCGACTGCTTATAGCCCATTGAGTTGCTCACGGCGGTCGTTAAACCTCAAAAAAAAAAAAAAAAAAAAAAAAAAAAAAAACAGTTGGTGTTTGTTGCACGATAATGCACGCAGTCACACCTCACTTCTTGTTCGTAGATTTTTGGCGAAAAATAATGTCTGTGTATTGAATCATCCACCGTATTCGCCTGATTTAGTACCCTGCGACTTTTCTTTATTCCCAAAACTTAAAATGACGTTAAAAGGGTGTTATTTTTATGATATTTCGACCATACAAACAGCTTCGACGCGTGCTTTGGAGGCAATTCCGCAAAGTGAACTGGAACAGGCATTCGAATCATTATTAAATCGCTGTAACAAGTGTATTGAAGCCGGAGGGACTTATTTTGAATAACAAATCAAAACAAATTATAATTTTTTGTTTCTATTTCATTTTACAGACCCAGTCTTAAAAATTCTTTGCCACACTGTGTACTTCCTGCAGAGCGTTCCACAATTCAAGTGTATTCCGAGGTCTCGGATTCCTGTGTTCGACAGCGCGTTGCATGGCATCCCAAATGTTTTCTATCACGTTCAGATCTGGGGACTTGGGTAGGAATGACGACACCCCAAACTCAGATGAATGCTCCTGTAACCATAATGTGGCGCCCCGACATTTTTGTGGAGGTGCATTGTCCTATTGGAATAGGCTGAACTCATCAGCATGAATGTAGGACATGAACGAGTGTACCTCGTCAGAAAAGATGCGCACATAGCGTTACCAGGTCACAGACGTTTGTAGACGTACCAGGGGCCCCAGTGAAGTCCAGATAAACACACCCCATACCATTACAGATCCCCCACCAGCCGGTACAGTTCCCTGTTGAGAGGCGGGATCCATGGCTTCATGGGGTTTGCGCCACACACGAATCCTTTTATCTGCCCGATACAGTTGGAAACGCGACTCGTCAGACCAGGCTACTTGTTTCCAGTAATCAAATGTCCAGTAGCGGTGTTGCCGTGCCCAAGCGAGGCGCATAGCTCTGTGTCGTGCTCCCATCAAGGGGACTCGAGTTGGGCGTCGGCTCCCAAAGCCCATATCGTGCAGGGTACATTGCACAGTCCGGACGCTGATACCTGAGGCTCCAGCATTGAATTCCGATTATACCTGCGAGAGTGTTGCACGCCTATCGCGTGAAACGATTCTTGACAGCCGACGATGGTCACGTTCACCCAATGTCTTTTTACGGCCACACTGGTATCGTAGGTTGGAGGTTTTGCCGGAATTCTTGTAGTCACGGTACACCCTTGCAATGGTCATCCGTGAAAATACGAACTTCGTTTCTACCTCCGAAATACTATGGCTCATCTCACGAGCGCCAGCAATGACACCGCGTTGAAAATCGCTTAAATCGTTATTACTTGTCATTCTCATGCCGAAAACAGCTCTGACAGCTGGCAAGGATGTCTATCGCTTTATATGCGAGCTGGCGGACGCAACCGAGTACGCGCATAGGTAACGTTGCTATGTATTTTGCATAAGCTCGTCTGTGCCAGTTTTTCTGGCACTTCAGTGTATCTAATCCATAAGTATGAAGTGGAAAGATACATTGATTAAACACTTTTCTTTTAAAACATAATGGTCTTTTGCTCTCGAAAATTGTACAATCTCTTGCAAAAACTCTCCAACCAAGTTTTATATGCTTATTAATTTCTTCTTCGATGCGGTCCCCGCTTGAATCAATTATCCAGGATAAATGTGGGCATCAGTTTCTCTTAAATTTGATCCATCAACCTTTAATTGTTTTGTTTATTTAAAACCATTATTGTACATCTGTTCTATTTTTCTGTAAGTCCATTTTCAATTATATTTCTTTGCTCTCTCCAGCGTTTTCCTGTATCATACTCTGCAACTCTGAGGGGGTACTTGCAAAGATGACTATCTCATCAGCTAAACGAAGGAGAGTTAAATAGCCTCCATTTTCTATTTTCCCATTGTCTTTTCAGTTCATTGATTAAAAGACATTCTGCAGTGTGCCACTGCATAGTTTAGGAGATATGGTGTAACCTTGTGTCACTCCCTTTCCAATTTTTACACTTGCTGTTTCCTCGAATACTACATAATTAATATATATATAGTGAAAAAAAATTTAGAAAATACAAAATTGAATTCATAATTGAAGTTCATAATTGAAAACCAAAAGTATATATAAAACGAAAAACAGGTTGCCATTGTCAGGAGAACATCAACCTGCGGGAGTGGCCTTTCTGGTACCATCAAACGACAAGGAGAACCAAAAATGTCGGTTGATCATGCTCCCAAGCCCATCAAACCAAACACAAAACAGACCTAAGATCTCATAATGCAATAATGTAAACAATCATAAAAAAAGGCTTACTGGTAGACCAAAGAGGTCAATGCCACGAATGAAAACTAAACACTAGACCGACGATCAACAAGAATACAAATATATACTGAATCGTAAAGAAATGGTCGCGGTTAAATAACATCCTATAAAGCCAAAAAAGTGTGTGAGATGACGAGATGCATAACTGTGTATGTAAATGGAAATCTTCAGCCACTAGAGACATACCAGGTGGCACTTTGTATTGCATGATTTACTTAATATCGTTCGGTCCTGGATTAGTAAAGCATATATGCACAAGTGAAATTGATCTTATTATGTCTAACAAACAATTCGTCATAGAAGACTGCAGTGTGCTAAACAAGTTCAACACAGGTAGTAACCATAGATTGGTGAGATGTAAGATGCACCTCAATACTAAACTCGAACGTGGAAAGCTCATAAGACAAACAAAATGTATTGACATAACCAACCTTAAAAGACACCATAATACCTTCAAGTTGGAACTGAAGAACAGAATCTCTGCTTTAGAAGGCCTAACATCGGAAGAAGTGGATGTTTCTGAAGTTAACAGAAAAGTAACCAAAGCTTTTATGGAAACAGCAACAAAATTAGCTGGGTCTAAAAACAAGTTGCATGTGAACAAATTATCAGGAAAAACCAGAATGTTGATGCAAAAAAGAAGAGAGATGAGGACAACTAATGAACATGTGACTTCCAAAGTGGAATGTATAGAGCTATGCAAGCCAGTACGAAAACGTATCACTGAAGACGTAAGGAAATTCAACTGTGAACTAGTGAGGAAAGCAATTGGAAAACATCCAAAGCCTAAAGATAGCAAAGGGACATCTCAGTAAGGGAAGAAAACAGATTATGGCACTGAGAAAAGGAGATGGTTCTGTAACAAGAAATAGAGGCGAAAGTTTGACAAGAGTGAAAGATTTCTACTCCAAATTATATGAAAGGGATGATACATGTACTCCAGACATTACAAAAGGTACCAGTACCAGAGTTCTTCCAGTCCTCCCAGCAGACGTTGCACATGCAATCAAGAACATGAAGCGGGGAAAAGCTCCAGGAGAAGATAGAATTACTGTAGACATCATACAAGAAGCAAGTGGAGAAATCGAAACAGTACTCGCCCAAATTTTCACTCGATCCCGTAATGAAGGGAAGATTCCTGAGGATTGGAACAACGCTGCAATGATCCTGTTACATGAAAAAAGTGACATTGAGGATCTCGAGAACTACAGACCTATCAGCCTCCTATTAGTGGTTTATAAAATCTTCACTAAAGTTCTTTCACACCGTTTGAAGGTAACACAGGACATGGCTCAACCGAGAGAACAAGCTGGATTCAGGATTGGCTACAGCACAATAGATCATATCCACGTACTGAGAGAACTAATTGAAAGAGCGAGGGAATATGAACTTCCATTGTGCATGGCTTTTATCGATTATTGAAAAGCCTTTGATTCGGTGAAACCATCAGCAGTTACAATGGCTCTGAAATCCTGTGGTATCGAAGATGCATACATTAATATTATTAATAACATCTATGAAAATGCAAGTGCAAAGATTCGGCTGTTTGAAAATACAACACACATAAAAATTGGAAAGTAAGTGAGACAAGAGGACACCATATCTTCGAAGCTCTTTAATGCCACATTGGAAAATGTCTTTCAATCACTGAACTGGGAAAACAAAGGGATTAAGATTAAGCACCTTCGTTTTGCTGATGAAATAGTCATTTTTGCAACTAACTCATCAGTGCTGCAGAGTATGATCCAGGAACTTGCTGACAAGAGTAAAGAAGTGGGATTAAAAATGAACTTTCAGAAGACAAAAGTGATGTTCAATGCTTTTACAAGAAATGAAGATTTATCGATTGATGGAGAAAAGCTGGAAATAACAGACACGTACGTTTATCTTGGACAGCAGATATCAAGTGGGGGTAACATTGATGAAGAAATTAATCGGCGTACAAAACTTGCCTGGAGAGCTTTTGGAAGAAACAGCATAATTTTCAAGAGCAATATGCCATTATGTCTTAAAAGAAAAGTGTTTGATCAATGCATCCTTCCAGTGCTTACGTATGGTGCAGAGACGTGGACCTTAACTAAAAGAGACATACAAAGGCTGCAGACAACTCAAAGAAGCATGGAGAGGGCATGCTTGGTATAACCAGGAGAGATAAGAAGAGGAACACGTGGATCCAAAAATTACAAGAGTGGAAGACATCATGATCAGAGTTAAATCCCTGAAATGGCAATGGGCTGGACATACTGCCAGAAGAACAGACCATCGATGGACAGCCGAAATTTTAGATTGGATTCCAAGGGACAGGAAAAGTCTCAGAAGAAGATCACATGGAAGATGGGTGGATGAAATTCGAAAGTATGCGGGAGTGACATGGAGAAGACTGGCACAAGACAGACCGTTGTGGAGGAAACTTGGGGAGACCTTCGTCCAGCAGTGGATTGATAATGGTTGACAATGATGATGATGATATATACACTATCTACCAACAAGTAATTGGACACCTGTGATAGCAAAGGAAAACGAAGTTTATTCACATTCAGTAGTTGGTGGAGCCTCCACGAGCAGCGATTACAGCTGCGACTCTCCGGGGCATATTCTCAACCAAGCGTTGTACGACGGCTAGCGTTATTTTCTTCCACTCGGCTTGGAGAAGACAGGCCAGTTTCTTCACCGATTTCGGACGGTGGGGGCACCCCTTAAGTTGACGCTCCAACTCGTTCCAGAGGTGCTCCATAGGGTAAGGAATGGGCTCTGCGCAGGCCAGTCCATTCGATTAACCTCATTGTCACCATACCAAGCCATGGTGGACCTCGCAACATGACAGGTGGCATTGTCATCCTGAAAGTAACATGGGTCCATCCCGTAAAACTGCCACAACGCAGGAATCGAATGGTCATCCAAAATGGTTCAGTAGGTCTCGGCGTTGAGTCTATCAGGAATAGCGACCAAGGGTCCCGTGCCGTAACAGGAGAAACACCCCCACAGCATAATTCCACTGCCGCCGAACTTCACAGTTGGCAAATACATTCCGGCAGGAGGCGTTTTCCAGGCAGACGCCAAACCCAGACCCTGCCATCCGAACGGTAGAGGGTGAACCTTGATTCGTCGCTCCAGAGAACTTGTGGGCGGGAACCCGTCCATGATAACCGAGCAGATGGGCCTCCTTACGGATGGTATTCATCGAAAGAACACTCCCGGATGCCTGTTGAAACTCCTCACGGATGTGGCCCATCGATTTAGTGCTGTTCTTCCGAATTTCTCTGGCCAGCACCCGTCGGTCTCTAACTCCCAGTTTTGTGGGTCTGCCGGATCGGGGCACATTCCGACAGTCACCTCTCATCTTCCACTTGCCAATTACGTAGACCACTGTCGATTTTGGGTACTTCAACTCGCTGGATATGTCACGTATGGATCGGCCATTTCTGTGATACCCGACGATTACACCTTTCTCGAAATCAGAGAGCTCCGAACTGCGTGGCATCTTGCATGCGACTGGTTGCGTTGTTGTTTCCCACACGATATTTAACGGCGGCGGCCGTGACGTGTATCAGGACCACAGATATCGTCGATTGCAAGGGTGTCCAATTACTTGTTGGTAGATAGTGTATGTACAGTTATGGAAAATTTAATAGCAACTCTCGAAATTTCTGACGTTTTTGGTTTTTCAGTGTTGCTACAAAAGTAAATATGCAGATAATACTCAAAATATACATATATATATAATTTTTTAAAGCACATTTCATGCAGAAGCCAAAGCAGTTTACAGAATGGAAATATCTTTAACACAACTCAAGTTTTGAACAGAAAAGTGCTGCGAAACAGAAATCATGGCAAAGTAACATGTTCAAATTCAAATACAATTACGTACATATTATTTCGTTGGGTGACCTTTTGATTTAACAACGGCTATACACCTGTTGGGCATGGAATCAACCAAATTACGCATCATATCGGATGAAATACAGTTGTGCCAAAGGTCAGTAATTGCTTTAATCAGTTCCACTTTATTTGTAGGGGACGTTCGAGCACTTTTCTTTTCAGGATGCGCCACAAATTTATAATCGGATTGAAGTTTGTCGAATTACCAGTCCAAGGAAGAGGCACAATATTGCCTAAAGACGTCATATAAGCTTTAATGATTTTTGCACGGTGGCATGGGTCCGAATCGTTCTAGAAGATGTATGACTGACTCTGGAACAAATCACGTCCTGATTTTGTCCAGAGCGATACTTTTGTACACCTGTGCATTAACAGTGCTCCCACACACATGGATTCTGCCCACTCCAGCAGCAGCGAAACACCCCCAAGTCACAACACTGAATGGATACTTTCTTGTCTTCAGTGCGCAAGAGGGATGCAACGCCTCGTTATTTCGTCGAAACACTCGGAATCTCGCGTCGTTACCGTCGATGTTCAATTTTGTCTCATCACTAAATAACACTTGATGCCACCTATTAGTGTTCCACTCCTTATGTTTCTTTGCCCATTCTAGACGTTTCTTGCAGTGTACATTGGTTACAAATGGCTTCTTTACTGTCCTATGAGACGTCAGACCTATAGAACGTAACCTGTTCCTCACTGTTCGAGGACAAACAACAGTACCACAACTCTCCCGCAATTCTTTGGCAAGAACTGTTAACCAGACGAATCTGTTGTGCAGACATAACCGTTTCAACGCGTTGTTACTTCTAGGAGTTGTTTTCATTTTTCGGCCACATATACCCAGGCTGCCGTTCTTTATTCCACCCATATCACGGATCTTCGCCAGGTGGTCCAACTGTACTCTTGTGCACCCCAGTTATGGGGGCAATTTCTGCATTTCTTTTGCCGAATTCATTTAAAGACACCATTCGCAAAGCTTTTCGTGGTGAAATCACCTAATTTTCCCATAACTGCAACACAGTTTGCACAGAACAAACGAAATGCACTCTAAACTTCAGATTTGCACTACAGTCCACAGGAGTAACGACTACACACTCACCAATGCAAACGAACTACCTACGCGCACTGCAAAAACGTCAGGAATAACCCCACGTACATCGCCTGCCCTTATATTGCCTGTACTCAGACGTACAAATAAGCTCCGTCGGCTTGTAGCAACGACGATGGCATTTCACATACACTGGGGTGCAAAAATTAAGGACGAGACGGTTTTTCGAATGTAACGTCGTGCAGAAGTGCTCCACATCGACTCAACTATATATACCATAAGATCCCCAAGATGTAAGAATATGGGACAAGTGAGCAAAACCGTTGAAACAAGGAATCCAAAGGATACAAAGGCACTTTATTGAAAAAGTAGCTTCGAGCATAACTGAACAGAAGACAGAAAAATCCATGTGACAGGCGGCTGCCAAGGAAAATCCAGACTTTAGTAGGGGATATGATCACCCCTGACTGCTTTGCAGGATTTACAACGTCTGTCCATGCTGGAGATCAGGTTGTCGAGGAGCTGTTGAGGCATCGCGGCCCATTCCTCTTGTAACGCCAATCGCAGCTCCGGAATCGTTGTTGGAGGCTGGTGATGTGCTGCCAAGCGTCTCCCGAGAAGGTCCCACACGTTTTCGATTGGATTTAGGTCCGGGGACCTAGCGGGCCAATCCATGCGTTGAATATCTTCACTCTCCAACAGCTCTGGGACAGCCACTGTACGATGAGGTGTAACGTTGTCGTCCATGAAGAGGAATTCAGGACCCACAGCACCTCTAAACAGACGCACGTGAGGCTGGACAACCTTGGTACAATAGCGGACATCAGTGACTGAACCTCCTTGGAAGATGTGGAGGTCAGTACGGCTACCAAGCATGATACCGCCCCAAACGAGAACTCCGCCACCTCCAAACCGGTCCTTTTCGGTGATGTTGGAGGTGTGATTACGTGTTCCCTGCTCTCCAGATGTGTATACGTCCAGAATCACTTGTGAGACTAAATCGGCTCTCATCCGTATAGAGAACTCGACCCCATTGCTGATGTGTCCAGTTCTTGTGTTCCTGGCACCACAGAAACTTCCGTCTCCGACGAGCATGCGTTAATGACACACACCGTACTGGTCGTCGTGCAAATAGACCACCTTTTTGCAGCCTCCTGGCCACGGTAAAACGCAATGACGGACGTCCAGTTGTCTCTTGCATGAACCTTGCGATTTCTCCCGCTGTCTGCCGTCTGTCTCTTCTCGCCTGTAGGACAATATATCGGTCGTTCGCTGCCGTGGTTGCTCGTGGTCGACCACTGCTAAACTGTCGGACAGCTGTTCCTGTCGTTTGAAATGCTCTCCAAGCTCGTGGAACGATTCTGTGAGCGAACCTGAACTCCTCGGCCACACTAGTTACACTTCGACCTTCTTCCAACTTCCCAATGTCGCGACCTCGGGTAAAGTCATCCAGATTTCATTTAGTGGATTGCCTGTTGGCCATAACACACGGTGGCAGCTACACGACGCCGTTTAAACCGATGTACACCGTGCAATAGCTTTCATCGAATTGCTGAGCGTACACCGCCCGTGTGTTTTATACCCTTCCGACACCCCCCAAGTCATGCTGCATATATGTGCATGCTCTACCGTACCGAAACGTAGTCTATCTCCCGAGTGGTTTTTCGGCCCGTTCTGCCTACTGGTTCCGCTGTTATGCTAATTTCTCCTCTTCGTCCTTAATTTTTGCACACCAGTGTAACAAAGTGTGCTTCCTTTGCAGCACATTTCTCGTCATAATTTGAGTTCTGTTAAAGATATTCCCATTCTGTAAACTGAGATGGCAAAAAGAAATTACAACACCATTGAGAAATGCTCGAATTAGCACACGAAATTTGCAGGGGGGATAGGGCACCATAGGAGATGCAAATTATTACAATTGCAGTGCGCACATGCAAATGTCATGCGCGCGCATCACCATCAAAAACGTCACACCACGGGATATAAAAGAAAGCGTACATAGAGGAGGTTTTTTTAACTTGTTATCGCCAAACTCGACCGAATGCAGTTGTTAACATGCAAACATGCCGCATAGGAGGACGAGACAACCATGCGAACACTTGACGGAGTTTGCAAGAGGTACAATCGTTGGACTCAGAGAAGTAGTTTATCATACAGTGGTATTGATGCACGCGTTACGTGTAACGCAACGACCGTTATGCGTACATGGCGTCAATGGATAGCAGAAGGTTCTACGCATCGTCGTGCAGGGTCTGGAGTTCGAAATCGTACGACCGACAGGGAAGACAGGTACTTGCACCGTATGGCAGTGACGTCGCGCATGATACCATCCATGAGACTTGCGCAGCAATGGAGGATGGTCACACATCGTTCGACCCTTCGTCACCGATTACTGCAGAGAGGCCTCGTTGATATATCTACTTTAGACATTACAGAAGTTAACAGTAACAAAGTCCCTTCAGTCCTCCCGGCAGAAGTTACACATACAATTAAGAACATGAAAAGGGGAAAATCTCCAGGAGAAGATATAATTGCCGTGGACATTATACAAGAGGCACGTGGAGAAATTAAAATTAGATTCGCCCAAGTTTTCACTAGATGTTTCAATGAAAGGAAGATCCCTGAGGATTGAAACAATGTTACAATGATCCTGCTACATGAAAAAGGTAATATTGAGGCTCTTCAGCTTCCTGTCAGTGGTTTATAAAATCTTCACTAAGGTTCTTTCACATCGCTTGAAGGTAATACTGGACATGGTTCAACCGAGAGAACAAGCTGGATTCAGGAGTGGTTACAGCACTATAGATCATGTCCATGTGCTGAGAGAATTAACTGAAAGAGCGAGGGAATACAAACTCCCATTATGTACGGCTTTTATTGATTATGAAAAGGCCTTTGATTCCGTGAAACCATCAGCAGTTACAATGGTTTTGAAGTCCTGCGGTGTTGAAGATGCATACATTAGCATTATTAATAACATCTATGAAAATGCAAGCCCAAAGGTTCGGATGTTTGAGGGCACAGCACCAATAAAAATTTGAAAGGGAGTGAGACAAGGTGACACCGTATCATGTAAACTCTTTAATACCACATTGCAAAATGTCTTTCAATCATTCAACTGGGAAAACAAAGGAATAAAGTTTGATGGAGATTATTTAACTGATCTTCGTTTTGCTGATGACGTAGTAATTTTTGTAGCTGCCTTTTAGAACTGCAGAATTTGATCCAGGGTCTTGCTGACAAGGGTAAAGAAATGGGATTAGAAATGAACTTTCAGAAGACAAAACTGATGTACAATGCTTTTACGAGAAATGAAGATTTATCGATTGATACGGGGAAAGCTGGAAATAACTGATACTTACATTTAATTTGAACAGCAGATATCAAGCAAAGATCACATTGACGAGGAAGTTAATCGACATAAAAAACTTGGTTAGAGAGCTTTTGGAAGAAATAGTAAAATTTTTAAGAGCAATAAGCCATTATGTTTTAAAAGAAAAGTGTTTAACCATTGCATCCTCCCAGTGCTTACGTACGGAGCAAAGATGTAGACCTTAACTAAAAAAGACATATAAGGACTGCAGACAACTGAAAGAAGCATGCTTGGTGTAACCAGGGTAGATAAGAAGAGAACCTCATGAATAAGGAAAATTACCAGTGTGGAAGACATCACGATCAGAATAAAATCTCTGAAATTGTAATGGGTAGGACATGTTGCCAAATGAACGGACCACCGATGGACAACTGAAATTCTAGACTGGATTACAAAGGACAGGACAAAACCAAGAAAACTGCATGGAAAATGATTGGGTGAAATATATATATATTTATATATTTCAACCACATATATGTATATTTCATCTACCTCGACGCTTATTGACGGTGAAACTTCAATCATTTGCATACCGGCTAAATATATATACTGTATATCATCATCATCGTTGTCAACCACTAATATAATCCACTATGCATGAAATTCGAAAGCTTGCCGGAGTAACATGAAGGACAGTGGTTCAGGACAGACAGTTGTGGAAGAAACTAGGGAGACCTTCATCCAGAAGTGAATTTATAATGGTTGACAATGGTGATGATGATGATATCTATAGCCGGTATGCAAATATCTCTTGGCCAAGTACACTGGTGTGCAAAAATTATGGACGAAGAGGAGAAATTAGGATAACAGCGGAACGAGCGGGCAGAACGAACCGAAAGACCACTCAGGAGATAGACTAGGGTCCGGTACGGTAGGGCATGCGCATATATGCAGCATGACGTAAGGGGGGCGAGTGTTGGAAGGGTATAAAACACATGGGCGGTGTACGCTCAGCAATTCGATGAAAGCTATTGCACGGTGTACATCGGTCTGAACGACGTCGAGTTGCTGCCACCGTGTGATATGGCCAACAAGCAATCCAGTAGACGACATCTGGATGACTTTAACCGAGGTCGCGTCATTGGGAAGTTGGAACAAGGACGAAGTGTGACTAGTGTGGCCGAAGAGTTCGGGATCGCTCACAGCATGGTTTCACGAGCTTGGTGAGCATTTCAAACGACAGGAACAGCTGTCCGACAGTTTAGCAGTGGTCGTCCACGAGCAACAGGCAAGAAGAGACAGACGACAGACAGCGGGATAAATCGCAAGGCACATGCAACAGACAACTGGACGTCCGTCATCGCGTTTTATCGTGGTCAGGAGGCTGCAAAAAGGTGGTCTATTTGCACGACGACTAGTATGGTGTGTGCCATTAACACCTTCTCATCAGAGACGGCGGTTTCTGTGGTGCCAGGAACACAAGAACTGGACACATCAGCAATGGGGTCGAGTTCTCTTTGCGGATGAGAGCCGACTTAGTCTGACGAGCGATTCTAGACGTATACACATCTGGAGAGAGCAGGGAACACGCAATCACACCTCCAACATCATCGAAAAGGACCGGTTTGGAGGTGGCGGAGTTCTCGTTTGGGGCGATATCATGCTTGGTAGCCGTAATGACCTCCACATCTTCCAAGGAGGTTCAGTCACTGATGCCCGCTATTGTACCGAGATTGTCCTGTCTCACGTGCGTCTGTTTAGAGGTGCTGTGGGTCCTGAATTCCCCTTCATGGACGACAACGTTACACCTCATCGTACAGTGGCTGTCGCAGAGCTGTTGGAGAGTAAAGATATTCAATGCATGGATTGGCCCGCAAGGTCCCCGGACTTGAATCCAATCGAACATGTGTGGGACCTTCTCGGGAGACGCTTGGCAGCACGTCACCAGCTACCAGCAACGATTCTGCAGCTGCGATTGGCGCTACAAGAGGAATGGGCCGCGATGACTCAACAGCTCCTTGACAACCTGGTCCTCAGCATGGACAGACGTTGTAAATCCTGCAACGCAGTCAGGGATGATCATATCCCTTACTAAAGACTGAATTTTTCTTGGCAGCCGCCTGTCACATGGACGTTTCTGTCTTCTGTCCAGTTGTGCTCGAAGCTACCTTTTTAGTAAAGTGCCTTTGTATCCTTTGGATTCCTTGTTTGGACGGTTTTGCTCACTTGTCCCATATTCAAACATATTGGGGATCTTATGGTATGCTTTAAGTCGATGTGGAGCACTTCTGCACGACGTTACATTCGAAAAACCGTCTCGTCCTTAATTTTTGTACGCCAGTGTATGTAAAGGACAGAAGTTTCACCGTCAAAGAACGTCCAGGTTGTTACCACAGCTGCTCGTTTGAATCGTGCATTCACCTAGCTGTCGCACGCTCGCTTCGAACATTGTGGCGGCATTATTGGGTGCATTCACTTCAGTTGCCCCCTAATCTTGTCTAGACGACGCCCTAGAAGAACGTAGGAACAACAGAGCGCATTTGAGAGTGGCCACATCGTGAGAATGCTGGGATAAGGGTGGACGTGTCAAGGACTCTCCCTCCTTTAAAGTCGCGTGGTGCAGCAGTGAGACGGTGTAATCAGCTGTAGGCACATGAAGGTACTCATGCACGCCTATCGTCTCGTAGTCTGACAAGCTAGTGGCACTCCGATGGCTTCTCTTTCCACCATCCTGAGAGATGTAACGGCCTCGGTGAAACATCCTTTTTCATCGCGCACCATTACGAAACAATTTGTAGAGGCAGGATTCCATTCTCGTATCCCTTCCCACGTCTTCCATTACCCACCCTACATTGGCGACTCTGTCAGGAGCGGTGTCGAGCCTGGAAATCTAGCGTCGCATCGTTTTTAGCGACGAATCATGCTTCTGCTTTGGATAGGATACAACCGCATTCGCATATGGAGAAACTGGGCAGTTCTCACGACCGGGCTCAGCTGTGGAGCGGCACACCTTCACCATTAGTGGTGTTATTGTGTAGAGAGCCATTTGCTATGACATCCCGATGCTTCTAGTAGTAGGGACAAGGACGCTTATAGCACAGAGATATGTTCTACAGGTTCTGCGTTTCGTGCCACATTTTCCAGAGACCATTTACCAGAAGGGTAATCCTTGGCAACACACAGCTCACCTCTTTCGAGAGTGCCTCCGTATTGTTTCAATTCTGCTTCGTTCAGCCAGGTTCCCAGATCTTTATCCTATCGAGCATATCTGAGAGACGTCTGCTACGGCCTTCACGGGATATCGGAGATCTTTAGCAGCAATTACAGAGCTTTTCGCACAATTTGTCATAGAACAACATCAAAGTTTTGTTTGGCTCCGTTCCACGCCTCATATCAGAGTGCATCGCAGCCCGAGGGTGCTTTACGAGATACTACTCTGTAACAGTTGTGCTACGATTCTTCTGAAATAAATAGCCTTACTGTTGCGATATTGTAATCACTTCTTCATCTTTTGTTTTGCATTGTGGAGATGATGCCCCATTACGATGGGATGCCTGCTTTAAGATGCGTTGATTTTTGTCTCAGGGTGTATATATATACGATATAACGTGTGCTAACAGAGAGACAGAACAGCGTATACATATATGTACGCTGTTCTGCCTGTTTCTTAGTACTCCTAAAATACCTTGACTGAATAATATATGGTGGCGTTACATGGAGAGAATATACTACTTTGGCAATAGCTGGAAAATTATTGAAATTTTTAAGAAGTTCTATATCTGTCCGATACAGGAAAAAGTTTTTCCAATACGACTTGTGTAAGCACATGTACTGTATCCACATATTCTCTAGTATATATTGGGTTATTCATATATGTACTTCAATAATGTCTTATTTTCTATTTTTATTTTTGTTTTATAGGCTTTCTTGGATCCTTACCTTCGATCACAACAGACCAATCGGCATTCTGCTCGGTCACTGGCTGCACCGAAAGCACCTGCATCCTACGATGACACGGATGCTGAAAAATCTTGGACTTACGGTCATTATAAATCTTTATCCACGAGACTTTGATATTCACAAAGTTATAATGAAAAAAGTGCTGGAGAGACGAAAGGCATGAGATGAGGTACATGCTGAACAATGTTGCGTGATGCAGACCAGGAAGTATGCCGGCGAACTTGTTTTAGAAGAGTACCTCCTACGCACATACGCACCTGCAGGAAGTTACAATGCACTTTGCGTATTACAGACTCTTCATTGTTACAAAGTCACCGCCTTGAAAATAGCAAGTGATGTATTGACCATGAATTAGATATGCGGAGAATTTTCTGTTCTCTTTTAACGAGCGATTGTTACCGAGACATATACTCGTCTGTGACAATTCTGTCTCTTGAATATCAAACGGAGGACGTGTTTTTAATCAGCTTTGTGCAAGGTCGTGAAAACAGAAGAAAATCAAAGTGCATTTCCCCGATACGACACATACAGTTTTAAGGGAAATGACTAAAAACTGACGAAGGCAATAATAAAGGTCGTTCATATGTAGTAAATACATACAAGGTGTTACAATTCAACTATACTTTGGCTGAATTTCGTGAAATGATTCATTGTGGAAACAACTGCATTTCCTTAACTAAAATACAAATATGTAAGATGTAAAATATAGTCGTTCTGTCTGCTGCATTTTACAGGCTCTGCGTAATAATATGTAAATAAAATGTAAATATCACTCTTGAAGTGGTTGTTTTTGCAGTTTTCAGACATAATGAGTAGTGCTAAGTCAACACGTTCATGAATACAAAGCAGGATAATTTACCTCATTTATTAAACCTCAGAATTTTTTGGAACGTGTTCTTAGCATTAAATTTTGATATTTCGTGCTGAGTCTACAAAATTCATTTTACTTTTCCCGTTTAGGTGACGTAAATCTCTATAATAACGAAGTTTTAACACAGGAAACACTTATGATCTCCTGGTTCGGTGAAGAGCCCCAGATATTTTTTAAACCTTACCAACCAAAACTTAAATATGCCATAATATAAATAGTTAATAAACAAGTCATTCATTTACAAATCTTTCCATAAATCAAAATATACTTTAATATTATATGCACACTCTGTAACACTGAAATTACAACACCCAGAAGCGGTGCGAAAATTCAGCTGATGTTCACGGACGGAGCGGTATGGGTAACAAGAAAGACATGATTAAGCTTTGAAAACTGATGGACTATTTTACTACCTGAAAAAGAATCGCATTAGTAAGAGGCCCAATCACCTCTGTTAGTACTGCATTTTGCAATACGTTGTGGCATTGAGTCCAAGAGAAGTTTGATTGCCTCCGGCTGCAATGCCCACCATGCTTCCTACACTTGGTCTTGTAGGGAAGCCGCCGTCTGTAATGATTGCAGTTGGGTGTTGAAATGTCGTTCAACCGTTTTTGTAGGTGTGCTATTGGGGACAGATGAGGGAATCTAGATGGACTTCCATGACGTTGGTAGTGTGAGGACATTCCCTGGAGGCGTTTGCAGCACGCTGAAAGGCATGTATCTTGCTGAACCGTAACTCCCAAATGCTCGCCGTACAAAACAGATAGAATGTATCTTGCTGAACCGTAATTCCCAAATGCTCTGCATGTATCTTGCTGAACTGTAATTCCCAAATGCTCGCCTAACAAAACAGATAGAAATAGCATTCGGGATATTTTCGACGTACCGCTGAGCTGTCAAACTCTTCATAGCAAATTGTTAGGCTTTAAAGCTAATTGCTACCCACACCATGACCCCTGCCGTTCACTCTGTACGTATGCTTCTGGACAACTGCTCTTGACCTGATCCATTCTTACTGTCGTCTGAAACCGGCGATCATCGTAATCCAAACAAAAGAGAAATTTGTCAGTGAGATCACAGGACGTCATTCTATCTTCCAGTTCAATCGAGCACAGTGACGATGATCATTGGATGAGGACAAGAGACGCAATGTACGCCGTGCGTAAAATCCCTTCTCCGGCAGTCTTCAAGATAAGTTCTGTCTTGTGACTGCACGTCTTAAACCAACATCCGTCTCTCTTCTGATGATAAAAGAGTGGCTGTATGGACCAATGAAGCTTGTCGCCCGACGCTGAAGGGGTGGAATTTCATCCATTAAGATTGAAAATTTAAGAAGTTTTCTCGGTGTTAAGAGCTCTTCTGATTTTTCACACTTCACGTTGATGAGTGCAAGCAACAACAAATACATTATGACTTCTTTTCATGCGCCGCAACTGTTGTTCGCGTACCGATTTCTTCAACACGAACCGCGCCATACATCATTGAGGGTCGACAGGTTTAGTAAAGGATTAATTTTTATCCTTTCCGAAGCACAGTATTTTGAAGCAAAAGTAATGAAAATGTCCAAAGCCAGAGCGTAGAACATTTCTCGTAAAAGCATCTACACTATTTGATCCAAAGTATCCGGGCGCTTGTCTATCCGCAAACTCTCTGTAATAGGAGGAGAATTAATATCGAGTAGGCCTACCTTTTGATGCTATCACAGCCTCCACTGTGCTGGAAAGACACAAGATTTTGGTACGTTGCTGAGGAAACTGCCTTCCATTCTGCCACAACAGCATTGATCAGGTCGCTCATAAATATTTGGAATTTGTTTTGGCTTGCAGTCGACGTTCCAATTCATTTCAAAGATGTTCTGTGGAGTTGAGATCAAAGCTTTGTTCTGTGGAGTTGAGATCAAAGCTGTGTTCTATGGAGTTGAGATCAGTCTAGTTCTTCCACACCCAACCCATCAAACCATTCTTGAACGGACCTCGCTTTGTGGACCGGGCATTCTATTATTAGTAAAGGAAAGGTTTTTTTACCAAACTGTTATTCAAATGTTGTGAGCACATAATTGTCGAGAATATCATTATATGCCGTAGTGTTAAAATTCCCGGGCACTGGAACTATGTGGCTCACCCCAAATCATGAAAAACAGCCTCAAAGCATGATGTCTCCAACATCAAATGTCACAGTTGGCACAATACAGTGTGGCAGGTAGCGTTCTCCTGGCATTCTCCACAGTCCACACTCAGACTCCTCTGTCGGACTGCCAGCTGATGAGGTGTGGTTCATCACTCCAGCATGTTGCCACTGTTCCAGAGTCCACTAGCGCGTAGTTTTTCACCACTCCAGCATGTTGCCACTGCTCCAGAGTCCACTAGCGCGGAGTTTTTCACCACTTGAGCCGACACTTGGCGTTGATCTTTCTGATGTTAGTCTTGTATGCTGCTGCTCGGCCATGGAAACACATTCATTCCCTTCAGCTCTCGACGAGTCGCTAAGGTGCTGGCGTTGCTTCCAGAGGCATTTTAGAACTCGGTGATAAATACTGTAACCTAGGACAGGCGATTTTGTCACACCACCCACTTCAACACTCGGCGGTTCCGCTCTATCATTTTATATGCCCTACTAGATAACGATTACGCTATTGTTGTTCCTAGGCGTTTCCACTCCGGAATAACATCACTTACAGTTCATCATGCCTGCCGCAGCAAGGCAAAAATTTACCGAACTGACTTGTTGCTAAGATGGCATCTCATGACCGTGCAATACAGCAGCTGAGCTCTGCTGTACGGCCAATTCTACTGTTCATGCTTGTCTACAATATTTACGGGCGTCTTTTTATACCTGTATGAGCCACGGCTGTGGCATATACGAGCAAATCTACTACTCAAAAGGGGTGTTAGGATACTTTTGACCTTATGGTGTATGTGATCATGCAATGCATAGAGGACTTCCGTTACCGAAATCGGGAATTCGTCCACTGTTTTTTACATTAATGTGAAAAACTAGTTCATTTCGTAATACGAAGATCGGTTCCCGTTTAGTACGTCTTTTGGAAAGAAAAATAACAGTACATTTTTATGTTGTCACTAGGTTCGTCCATCAGTCCGTTGACATTCAAAATAAATTTTATTCATATTGTTGCTTTTAAAAATCCGGTTGAAACAATTATTATTTTCCTTTTGATACCTTTTACAACGCTGTCTACAGTTTCTTCTTCAAATAATGTACAGTTTTCTCGTACTCTAGCGGGAAAACTGTTCCTTTTCCCGTTGTGGGTAATAAGTGTACAATATTTGCTTAGTGTAGATATATTTTTTCAATAATATCCGCTTCGGATTTGTGAAATTCATTCTACTTCGGATGGCGTTCATGGCGAAGAATACTTTGCATATAATTTTTAATATATATCTTTTTTCAATAATATCCGCTTCGCATTTGAGAAATTAATTCTACGTCGGATAGCGTCCGTAGCGAAGAGTACTTTACATATAATTTTTGATTTTTCTCATTTTGTCACTAGGTTTGTAAATGTGTATTACTGTTTGCAACGTTGTGCTGTAAAAGCCGAACTGAAAAAATTTGTCTTTGATCACAAATACCACTCACTCTGCAAAATATTTTGCACACACTTCCTCTTCAGAGTAATGCAAAGTTTTTCAGCTATCGGGCGTTAATCAATATTGCATATTTATTGATTTATCCGCTTCTAAAAGTCCGTCTTCGGTTACTTTTTTTCCAAACGATAGTGCTCATGGTGAAAACATTTTGCACATATTTTTCACCTTTTCGTACCCATAGTTTCACTAGGAGCAACGGTATGGGCAATAAGCAGTAACCTGTTCCTAATTTAGGGCCACTGGTTTCAGAGAAAGGTTACAGCCAGTGCCCTTTGACAAACACAACAATTATGCCTCATCTGGGATTCGGACGAACGGCCCTCATCGTGCGCCACCAGGGTAGCTACTGCAAGGGTGCGTGAGTATTGGTGTACTTCATTTTTCACGATTCCTTTGCTACTGAAAGACCGATCTGAAAAACTGCTTTTTGCATAAGATACAATTCACTGAGGTAAATGCAAATGCATAAGATACCAAATATTTGGCATATATTTTTTAATTTTCTTAATGCACATTTCTGACGCTAGATGAATTAAGAGTGCATTTTTGTGCAACTGTACGTCTTTTTCCGAAAATCCAGTTGAGGAAATAATTTTTTTACTGTATGCTGTTCGCTGTCGTAAAGACTGCTAGGGCATTATCTACTTCAACTGATGCAAATTTGCTCTCTATGGGCTTATATACCTAAACTGTTTTCTTACCATCTCAGCTTCTAACAGTCCCATTTAAAAAATTCCTTTTCTGTCGCAAACATTACCCCCGTAAAGAATATTTTACATATATATTTCTACTTTTTTGTACTTCATAACTCTGCCGCCAGGAGCGTCAGCTTTTATTCTATTTGAAACTTTTATTCTATTTTATTCTATATCCCATTCTGACAAGCTATTGGAAAAATTGTTTTGTTTGTACGATACTCTTTATTATGAAGAAAATTTCGCACCCATTCTTTTCGTTGAAATAGCACACAGTTTTTCAGCTAGGGTAGGAAAGTTATATTGCGTGTTCTTCCATATCTCTGTTTCTAATAGTTCCGTTTGAAAAATTCCTTTTGCTTCGGATATCTTCAAGTGTCAGGAAGATTCTGTATGTAATTTGTGATTTTTTGTAACCCACATTTGCCTGCTAGTGGGCGCATATTATTATATACTATTTCTGTGCACCTTCAAATGTTTTACCGATTCTGGGAATTCAATTGAAAAGCATTTTATAACTGGTTCCGTTTGCAATGAAGAACAATGGGAACATTGCGTATTTTAAATAATGAGCATTTTTTCGAAAAAGTATGTAAATGCATTTTCTGTTTTTTTTTGCTGATCTACTTCTCTGAAAATATGCTTTGAATGTTTATTTTTGTGATGCAAAGGATTCAAATGATGTAGCCATTTCACTCGATGATTCAGCGTCACCTTTCTTGTTTTTTTAAACCTCAAAATCTACCGAAACTTCTGGCTTTCTTTGCTTAATATTATTGGAACTTTTTTTACTTGACTGTTATAAAACAGAAGGAAAATAAGACGTCCAGTTAAACAAAAAGTTCATGCGAAGTATTAGGGCATTTATTTTGCATCAAAAAATGAGATATGTGTCCAGTGTTCCGTTCAGTGAAATGAAAACTATAACGAAGTAAATTTCTCCGTCATTTTTATCCGCGCCGGGGCTCGAACCCGGGTCCCCTCATTCCGGAATAAGTCGCTCTACCAATTGAGCTACGCGGACGTTTTATTCTGATTCCTATCTGCCTTTATGTCGTGTGCGTCCTGCTGGCAGGTACATCACATCTCCTGGTACGTTACATCATCTCCCCCTTATTTTTTTTTTTTTTTTTTTTCGAAGTGCTGGAGAAGGGATTCTCTTATTTTTCCTATCTCGCGGTGTGGAAAGAACATCACACCAATGCGAGATTTTGAACGGTCGGGTCATCCGGATAGTTCGGGCGCCATTATAACGAAGTAAATTTCTCCGTCATTTTTATCCGTGCCGGGGCTCGAACCCGGATTCCCTCATTCCGGAATAAGTTGCTCTACCAATTGAGCTCTGATTCCTATCTGCCTTTATGTCGTGTACGTCCTGCTGGCAGGTACGTCACATCTCCTGGTACGTTACAAAACCATTGTGTTTTTCATCGAAGTAGCCTCGAATTGTTCCACAAAACTTTAAAAGAACATTTTAAAGCTTTCTTCAAACAGTTTTACAATCGATTTCTTCAGTATCACAAAAAAGATTTCAGACTTCGTGATCTGAGTGTGAGTTGGTGAAAATACTGAAAACCTTTCTCAAGAATTGACTGATCATCCTAATATATAAAAGACTAAGTTGCCGACGACGTGGATCACTTTTTAAATCGTCATATCAACAACCGAGAAACAAATGTTTGTGACGTCACGATTACCTTTTCGTGTTCTCGTGCAGGTGATGTCATCACCTACACGCCCACAGTTCACGCGTATACCACTTTGTTTTGTTGTCATAGCAACAAAGAACACAGCTGCTCGTACAGCTGCTGGTGGGACGTCATCTCATCCCAATCATTCTCACATGATGTAAAAGATGCGTTACGTCAGACGGTCAAATCTTTAGAAATAGGAAAACTGCGTCAGGAATTTTGGTTCTTCTTTACACACTTTTGATATGCTTTATTTCGCTGTTTACCAGAAAAAGATGAAAATTTATATTCCGGTGCTCACATCGAGTTATCTGTAACCGTTCCTGTTTAACGTTTTGTATACATCTTTTTTTTTTTTTTCGAGTGCAGTTGAAGTGGAAGAATACAGTTAGTTCTATGCTGTAAGATGTTTATCATTTATATATTTAAACATACAAGATTATTATTTTTTCATGCATTTTCCTCCTAAAAGTATTTAATAGCGGTTAATACTTATAAATTTATTAATTTTAATACGTACTTGCGACGACGTGGATCACTTTTACTTCAGTAAGGCAAGGACGAACGTTAGTATCCTTCGCGAACTTGACTGTTGTTTTAAACCTCGCCTATGCCGCGTCAAAAAGAAATTTACCTCCTTCATTAGATGAAGAGATTGAAGATAAACGCCGCAAAGCCTATTTGCTGCCCTGCTGTCACAGTGGTCTAAGCGATGGCTTCTGTTCATTCGTCCGAGCTGGGTCGGGGTTCGAATCCCTGTGAGGCAAGGATGTTCTGTTTGTCTTACGGCTCCGGGTTTCTTCCTTCCCTGGAACCAGTGGCCCTAAATTAGGTACGGGAGACTGCTTATAGCCCATTGAGTTGCTCATGGTGGTCGTTAAACCCCCAATAAGAAAAAAAAAGCCTATTACGATCGAGCAAGGCGTGAGCAACGCACTGCAGTCGAAAGACAAGATGTTAACTTCCGGAATGTCAAACATGCCAGAAAAAAAAAAAGAAAAAAAAATGCAGTGCAGTTGAAAGAAATTCTGAAATTCTACGTTTGCGTGATCGTCGTACTAATAATATGTCGCCGGAACATATTGAAGCTGAATCTCAGCTCATGACAAATGTAAATATTAACGCTGCGCTCGAGAGGTACAGAGGTCGTTAACGAACCGATAAGCGATGGCCTCTGATCATTCGTCCGAACGGGGTCCGGGTTCGAATCCCGGTGAGGCATGGATGTTGTGTTTGTCTTACGGCACTGTCTCTTTCCCTTCCCTGGAACCAGTGACCCTAAATTAGGGACGGGCGACTGCTTATAGCCCATTTGAGTTGCTCACGCTGGTCGTTAAACCTCTAATCAACAACAACAAAGTTAACGACCTACAATAACAAACAAATGCTACACGTCATGGGGCTTTAACATATAGACAATGAAAAGACTGTAGTGAGACACTCATGTGGCACTCTTAAGCAAATTTGTGAATTTTGTAAAGCAAAAAACTTTGTCAGAGAAAGACCTTCAGATGGTAAATTTTCTAAATGTTGCTCAAAAGGAGCAGTAAAATTAGATCCTATTCCCCATTAATGGAACAACTTATGAAATCAGCATGAGCATTCAAAACACTTTATGGATAACATACAATCGATTAATAGTTCTCTTGCATTTTCGTCGATGGGAACACAAATGGCTACTCTACCAAGTTTCGGGCCTTATTGTTTTAGAATAAATGGATCAATCTATCATCGTGAAGGAGCATTGCATCCTGATAACGGTGAACAGCGGAAATCCGCGCTATTGTACATATTGAATTCTGATGAGGCTGCTGCCCAAAGACTGCAAATGCGAGAAAATAGTGGGAGCAACAAAGATCTGTTACAAACACTGAATACATTCGTGACAGGAAATAATGCATTTGTGGAAGCATGTAAAATGCTTTATGAAGTCGAACAAGAGAGTATTCAAGATGCTTAAATGAATAATACTGTTCGTTCTAATGTATCAATGGCTATTATTCAAGATCGGAGAAATGATCAAAGGCGTTATAATGCTCCAAGATCTAATGAGGTTGCTATTATATTATGAACCATACTTAAGCTCGGACTCAGTTGATGCCGACGGCGAACAAAATGCTGAACAGTATTATCCTATAGAGTTTTTAAATGAGCAAACTCCATCAGGAATGCCACTTCACAGACTTAAATTTAAGATTGGAGCTATTATCATGCTCCTGAGAAACCTTAATACACAACGAGGTTTATGCAATGAAACAAGACTGATAATTAAAGAACTAAAACCCAATTTGGTCATTGCAAAAAGTACTCACAGGCTCAGCATGTGGCAAAACTGTTTTTATTCCGCGAATTGATCTCGCACCTACTGATATAGACCTCCAATTCACATTAAGACGACGACAATTTTCTGTAAAACTCGCCTTTGCGATGACCATTAATAGGTCTCAAGGTCAAACACTGGAGAAAGTAGCTATCTACCTTCCTGAACGAGTGCTTAGCCATGGTCAACTTTATGTTACATTGTCAAGAGTTCGACGGTTTGAAGATGTCACAGTTAAAGTAGTCAATGGGCCAGAACAATGAAAACTACTCCCAGGTTCCGAAAAAATATTAACAAAAAATATCGTGCACAACAATATTTTCCAACATCGTTAATAAACGTTTGAATAGCAATAAGTGATTTGTAGAACCCGTTGTATTCTTATCTCAACGGGCTTTACAGCTAGTATATGATAAAACATCAGCAGTAGCTGTACACCATTATTCGCGCCTATCCTTTTTTTTTTTTTTTTTTTTTTCAGTTATTTTGAGAACTTTAGTGAAAGTACTGTTATTAAAGTGCTTATTATTTTATAAACAATACTATATTTTTCAACAACTTCTTAAATGTAATTGAACAGCTTCTGCCAGGTCAGAGTGGATTCCACAGGGGAAAAACTAAAATATACAAGCTATCAGAAATGTATTTTTGTTATTGGAAAAATTTGGGACACTGGGACAAGATACGGTAAAGCAAACAAAGCAATGCTGTCTTGGGAAAACCCATACAAGGAGAATCCTTATCAAGTGAGCAAACTCATGACTTAACATTAATGAGACATATCTACAGCATAGTAAAAAACAACTTTTGTTTGGTATGTTTTCAGTTGGCACGGTGATCTTCGGGAACGGAGATAAGTTTACCGCAAGTGTTATAGAGTATTAACATTATTTACAAGCGAAATTTATGTTGTTACAGTTTAGAAAACGTGTCACGTTAACATAGAGTTTCCCAGCTAATGTGTTGTATATAATGTATTGTATCCATATTGATATGTTGCTGAAAATCTGTGTACACCTGATCAATGTTTTCAGATTTTCATCAACATTATCCACGTTTTTCTTGAAAGAAAAATAAATAACTCGAAGGGATAATAGTGGTCAGTTCAGGAAAGGGTGACGATTCTTCCCTGGAGTGATTTGCTGTTAAACTTTTCGTAAATTCAGATTTCACCTCCCCTGGGTTCGATTTTTGGATCCAGAGAGAAAGTCAAGAAAAAGTTACAGAAAATTCTATTTTCTCATCGTTGTTTTTTTTTTCCTCTTCTCTGCTTAATGTACAAAATGAGTGTTTTTACTTTGTTAAGGGATAGGAGAGTAGCAAAGGGCTACCTCCCTCCAATTCAGTATTTATCATCGCTCTGGGGCTAGCCTATGGATTTTTGGTTAAGTTCCAAGGTTAAGCATATAAATTGCGTAATAAAGAGTAAGTGATTGCTTTCAAAATTACTCAGCCCAGCAGGAGGGAAATAACAGTGCACATCAGAGAAAAAAAAAGGAAGGGATGTAATATTCTGAATGAAGAGTGGTGTAAATAATTTTTTTCTCTTTCTTTTACCTTTGTTGTGTGAACAAAAGTGTAGCATTTGTATTATTCATTATCTAATCTATGAGTAGGACAATTCAGAAGTTAGTAGGATGTATTATAATTTTATCTTTGAAATTATGAAGTTGGTGAGGTAAGGCTGGGATGGACTTGATAAGTGGGCCTGATAACAAGAATAAATGTAATCCAAATTAGGAAGAAAAAAAAAGGGAAAAAGAATAATCTTTTGCCGGGGCAAGCAATTTCATAAGTGATGTTTTTTTTTTTGTTGAGTATTAAAAAAAAAAAGGAATGCAAGAAAAAGAAAGCTGGTCTATGCTCAAAATAGTTAGTGAAAAAAAAAATGTAGTTTTTTTTTGGTATATGATGTATGTATTTATATTTTCTGTAAGTCAAATGCAGTTCCTTTCTTCGTCCAACGGTCATTTTTTTTCCAAGCTCATTCCAAGAAAAGGGGAGTGCTGTTTGAAATTGTTAGGAGGTCGCCCACCCAAAAAGTGAGCCGTTATTTACACAAAGAGACATTTTTTCCCTCTCTACAACGCTGTGGTGAAATTCTCAGAACAGAAACACTACTCCCGAGAAATTTCCCAGCTGGGTTCACGTGGGCTGGCAAAGAGGGCTTAATCCTGAAGAGTTATAGTACGAGCTGTCAAGCTCTAAGCGGCATGAAAACAGGCGTGCATAAAAATTTATGTGTTTCCCTCCGGGAGAGCAAAAGGGGTCATATCAAATTACACATGTGCCTGGTCGCTGAGAGTTCCTGTGTTTTTGCTTTTCCCCCCACCCTACCTTCCTCTGGTGGTAAGAGGAATGTCACGTGGGCAAGCACGAAACCATTGCGTGGTTTTGACCGGCTGACCAATGGGAGCAAAGCGTCCCTCGTGGATGGCGCTGATTGGCTCTCTGTGTTCTTCTGCGAGGGAGCGTCGTTTTGAGTCTAGAGAAGAAAGCTCTCGAAAAGAGGAGTTGGAGGTGAAAGGAAGAAAGAAAGAATGGAGGGCAATTGGGAGATAGTCATCATATTAGGCGGATACCCGCCACCAGCCAGAGAAAAAAAAGATAAAGACCTCATCCCTGATCCCCGCGAAAGAAATTTTTTTTAGCAAACAGCAGCTCTAAAGCGACTCCAGAGTATGAAGGGGCCCGGGCCGAAGGGTGCCACCACCACCAGGCAGTTAGGCCTTAAAAAAACAGGGGATTGCCTATTTGCCGGGCCGTGAAGAGGTCAACCGACGCTTGAATCTCAACCCCAGGCGAGACTTGGCATCCGATAACTGCAAAGTCCACTAACTCACTCCCATCTATGCAATCCATGATGGTCAATGACGGCTCTGGGAAGAAAGCATCCTAACGTACCAGGTGCACTTCGTCAGTGAGCGTGGTCAAAGATTTCGACCTCCATTCAGATGTCAGCCTAAGACGTGGTGTTCCGACCTATTTGTGAATTTCAACACTGGTTCCCCCTCATCAAGGGGTAAGTTGTATACACTAATTCTATTTTTGGCCCTTTCGTAGAGCCGAAGTCGGCACTACAGTAATCAGAATTACCAGTATGCTCTAAAGAAAAAAAAGTACTTTCCGTCTGCATGTCGGAGGTTATCCAGTTAAGATTCATCAGGAAAAGAAAGAGGGAACTGTACGTGACATTACTCTCGCAAATGTAGTAAACAGATAAAAAAAAAAAAAAGGAAAAAGTTAAACTCACAAATATGACTGTAAATCGTGATAGTTTACTCGCCTCTTCAAGGCGGGAATTTTCATGTTAAAATGTTAACACTTCAGTTCACCTGTGCATACCTGCCTTAAGAAATTTATTTGGAGTTTTGTTAATAGAGAGAAAGATATAAGTAATCTTAATCTACACCTATATATATACCTATATAGATATACACTAATAAATATTGGATCCAGAGTTTTGATATTTGTTCAGAGAAGATACAATTTGTTTGGATAACATGTAAGCAAGCCACAAATGTAAATTAACGTTCACGCTGTGTTAATAAGTGACATTATTCTCGTGGACTCTGCCATGATTATATAAGATCGATCATTTGAATTACTGACTTCACAAATGAGTGGGCCAGTGAAGCCTTAGCGAAGTGCTAAATTGTAAATGTATTAAATCTCTCATAGCAATATTAATATCTTTCCTATTTGTGCATGTTGTTATTGTTGTAAAAATAAATACAGGCATTAGCCTTTCAAAAACCAAATTTTGGTATAAGTTGGCATTCGATTTTTAGGTGTGTCTCATAGTTTCTGAGCCATCGCACTCATCAACCAACGCTTTGACGTTGGCCTAGGACAAGAATCTGGGTTGTGACACAATATATACCAATGTCTATTTAGTAAAATGAAGTGATGATTACACGACCATTCCTTTTTGATGCTTATATACACGAGTTCCAAAATTACTGATTTTTCCAGTGTTGACACATTTATACACGTGTAACATGAATACAGTGTGATGTTATAACATATAGAAATAGTACAAGTGGTGAAAACAAAATTGTATCTGTGTACACACAAGCTCACCTACAAGTGAAAACCTCACACACAATTGTCAATTCAAGGTAACAAGAATATAGCCACCATAAAAACACTTTGGGTTCCGAAATGCCTCTACCCATCTCCCGAAGTGAAATTTTAGTCTAAATTCAAAATTTTCCTTCAGGTTTGCTTTTGGCTAGCTATTATAATCACCTTACATAACGTGGCTGAGATTTCCGCCACAACAATATGATGTCAGATCTCTATTTTAGAGAACAGAAACAGGTCTTACACAGTTTCGTTAACGATAAGAGTACACCGATGAATCATTCCATTATGACCACTCCCATCCTAGAGAAATGAGTTCGCGCCTGGAGACCGAATAGTGGCGCAGGTGAAGTGTACAAAACAGTATATATACAACCCAAGGACCGGATTTCGGTTAGTAGAGTGCTCGGAGTCAGAATGGGAAAAGCTGTTTATTTATCGGAGTTTGCTAAAGGACAAATTGTGATGGCACAGCTTCTCGGAACTACGATCTCGGAAAAAGCGCAGCTTGTGGATTGTTCACGTGCGCTGTAATGAGTACATATTAAAAGTAATGCACATATAGCCAAATGACGAACGGTCGTTCAGCCGTGTGTTGTCCGCAGCTCATTGCTGCCAGATGACAGCGGAGACGTTCTACCATTGTTCACAGCGGCCGCACGGCCACAGTGCGGCAAATCATCCGCAGCTGCAACAGTGGTGTCAGGGCAATGTGTCACAGCACACAGTTCATCTTAGCCTTCTGTGCATTGGCCTGAGTAGTCGAAGACGCAACCGGGTCTCCATGCTTGCTGAACGTCATCGCCAACAACGCATAAAATGGGCCCAAGATCATCGAGATTGGACCGTGGATGGTTGTGAGGAAGGGGCTGGTCTGACGAATCAGGATTCGTGGTGCATCACGTATACGGCCGAGCTCGCATACGCCAATTACCAACGGAGGATGTGGCACTTGGATGCACTGTTTTGCGGAAACAGGCCGGCGGCGGCGGTATTATACTGTGGGCGATGTTTTCTGGGGACACTTTATACCACACTATCCCAATAGCCCAATCCCTGACAGCTGTCTGGTATCTGAACATCGTTGCGGACAAGTTCACCCATTCATGGCAACTGTGTTCCCTGCTGGAGATGGCTATTACCAACAAGAAATGAGCAATGCCACACTGCCACAATCGTCAAGGAGTGGTCCGAAGAACATTCTAGTGACTTTCTGTTAATGCTCTGGCCTCCAAATTCACCTGACATGAACCCAATCGAACATTTGTGATTCGACTTGGAAAAGAGTGTTTGCGCTAAATCACCATCACCCCGAAATGTTCCGGAACTGGAGGACCTGCTGTTTACATTATGGTACCAGATATACCAGGATACCTATCGTCACCTCATCGAATCGATGCCTCGCCAAGTGGCCGCTGTTTTGTGGGCTAAAGGGGGTCCTACAGCTTATTAGGTAGGTGGTCATAATGTAATGACTCGTCGGTGTATGTCACAGCAGTTCTGTTTATTGACTAGATGTTCACGATATGAAATATGCCAGAAGGTTTGTATTATTTGAAAAAAGTGACTCAAATGTGTGATCCCAGTTACGTTAGTATCACACAAATTTTGCTTTATTTTACTGGTCGAAAATTATTGGAAAGTTATCTCTATTGCCAAAAATTGCTTTGAGTCACCGTACGTTAAATCCCACGAATATTTTTCATTTATCAATGTTAAAAATTTGTTACAAGTTTATCCATTCATGGTTTATTCATTAGGGAGCAAATGTTGCTCATCAGAATATTATGAAAAGTGAAATAAAATTTGTTTTCCGCTGGCTGCAGGTCCGTATAAATGGTAAAAACCGATGTTGGAATTACATTTTATTTACAAGATAAAAAAATTTTCAGCACAGCTAATTTGCACAATTGCTTGAAACTAAAAATTTTAGCTTCTTCATAGTTGTTAAACAAATAGACATAAACTGAATAGACGAATTATTATACACACCTACCTAGTAACGTGTTGTTCCAACTTTTGCACTCACAACAGCAGCCAAACAGCTCAATAAGGTGCTGAAAACACGGAGGTGGTATTGCCTCCATATGAAGCGAGGATCGTCTGTCGTAGAGCATCAACAGTTGCCAGTTGGGGTGGCCGAGTCGAACAGATCTTTCTAATTCGCCCAACAGATTCTCAATGAAGTTGAGGACCTGCGATTGACGGAGCCATTTGAGTGTCGTAACTCACTTGAATGCTCCTGGAGCCAATGAGTCACCACTCGAGAAGCATGCTGTGTGGCGTTTTGTTTAAAGATGGCGTCATAGTGTGGAAGAATACTGGTTAGCGAGGATGTTAAAATTAACTTGTGCCGGTTACAGAGGTCTCCACGGGTACATGGAGCCCCAAGGAAACCCATGTAAACTCCCCTCAAGCTGTTGCACAGCCTCCACCTGTCTGTTTGGCCACAACTTGGCATGGTGGGTCCATCACTTCGTGTAGTTGAAGCGATGGACCACACGAAGCGATTGACACACGCACTCTTCCATTTGTGTGATAGAATTGAAACCGTGATTCATCAGACAAAATGACGTGTTTCTACTCTTTTGTATTCCAGTTCTGCTAGGCCTTTGCAAACTGCAGGCAAATCTTCCGGTTACTTGTAGACAACACGGGCACATAATGTAGACGTCGACTGCCATAGCCTATTTTTTCGTGCTACGAGGGGTTTTTTTGCATAAGCTTGTGGCAGCGCTTTCATTAAATTCCGGAATTACCTTCCTCAGCGGTAGCCGTATGATTCCTTGTAACGATGGGTGACAACCAGTGCTTACCCCGAGAATCAATTGCACGTTTTCAGCCACATTTCTCCCGTTGACTGAAACTTTTGCGGTGTTTCTCGTAGTCTTGGTACACGCGTGCGATCTGACGTGAAAACACCAACAGTTCAGCAGTTTCAGTAATTGAACCACCTTCCTCGCAGCTACTATCTAACCAGGATCAAAGTCACTGCTTTTAACCATGATTACTTTTCTGTGACTGGTTTCCAAGCGAGATCTGCTCCATTTATAGGCATTGCCAGTTTAAGCGTATCACGTGATGGCACACAATACTCCTGCTTTGCATATTGTCACCGGGCTGTATATAATTATTTGTCCATTCAGTGTAATAAAAGAATGGATGACGTAAAACTACAATTCCGACTCAATAACCAAATGTTTGCTGAAAAAGCACTCAAATTTAATAGCATTTGAGCTGTGATCGGTTCGTAAAGCTTAAAAGTTTGACCCTTATGTTACTCAATGGAATTTACTAAATAAATGAACTGTTAAATTGCATAAGCATAGTCGGAATTTACTAAACGTTCATATCAACGTGGATTAGCAAATGGAAAGTATCACAAGTGAGATGACATTGCATTTACTTCGGTAAGAGGTGGGAAATTGTTTTTCATTGGAAGGTCAAATGCTATTCTTTTTAATTTCATTAATACAAATTTTAGCTGTTTAATTTACTAACACTTAAAAAAACACTTGAATGACTTTAACGTAATACAGTGATTTGAAGAGATCATCAGAGTTTTTCATATTTTCGCGATATATTAAATCACATTCACCAAATTAAGACGGTGAGCATAATTTAATGGCATTTCCGGGCGCGTTCGTTGTGAACTAGAAACTTGACGTTTGATTTCAGCTTAAATAATATACAGGGTGTCCATAAAGTCTTTCCCGCATTTCAAAAAATAATATTAAAAATGTATTACAGGTACAAGAAATGGATCGCACGACAATGATGGTGCACAAGTAAAGTTTTTTTCCAGTGTCAGTACACCTCCACATGGGCGCCATATGTGGCCCGGAGGACATCTAAGCGATATTCGATTTCACGCCATGTTTTATTTAACATCTCAGCAGAGACAGAGCCAATGACGTCCGTTACTCTGCTCTTCAACATCTCGACAACCGGAACACTGCTAGAGTAAACTTGGTCTTTCACATAACCTCATAGGAAAATTCCTAGAGGGGTTATGTCGAGCGGCCGAGGTGGACTTGTCACGGGACCGTCGCGGCCAATCCATCTGCCTGGAAAGTGGCATTCAGGAACTCACGAACCATCATTGACCAGTGTGGTGAGGCACTGTCTGTTGGGAAATAACCGAAGGTTGGAGTGCATGCAGCTGAGGTGCTACAAAAAGTTCCAGCATGTTCAGGCACGCGTTACATGTCACCGTGGGCTCTATAAATAAGAAGGGTCCGGTGATTCTGTCATGCATCAGACCGCACCATACGTTCACTTTCGGGCTAGCCCTCTATTGTTCGATGACACATGGGGACTTCTTGATCCCCCGATTCGCACAGTGTGCCTATTTACTCTACCAGAGACGTGGAGCGTGGCTTCATCTGAGAAACAGACTCAGTGCAGATAATTACTATCATGAGCTATGCGCTGCAACATCCCCGTCGCAAATGCAGCACGGCAAGACCGGTCATCAGGCTGAAGAGCTTGAACGATCTGTACCATATGAGCATACAGATGAAGACGTTTGTGTAAAACTTTGTGAACCGTGGCACAGGGAATTCCAGTTTCCAGTGAATCACGGCGAATGGATTACCTCGAGTTTCGCAGAAATGTCTCCTGAGCAGCTGCAGCTGTCTCTTGTGTAACAGGTGGTCGACCTGCCCGGAGTAGATCGCCAATACTACCCGTCGCTTTAAACTTTTCATACCAAGCTTTTATGCTTTTTGGTCCGGTGGGATTATCTGTACTCTTTTCTGAAATGACGCTGGACAATAACCGCAGATTTGGTCTCATGGAACCACAACACGGATTGCATGGAAGCCATTATCGATTAAATGCTCCTCTTATTCGGCAGTAGCGTTCACCTAAAAAACACAAAAAAACTTTATGAGTGCTGCTATATTACGTTGCCAACCATTTATTTTAACTTACATAGATGTTTATATTAATGTTTGTAATGTGAGAAAGACTTTATGGACATCCTGTATAATTTATTACTATAAAAACTTGTGATGTTGAGATTAAATAAAAATAGCAACGTTTGTTCACAATTCAATACTTATTTAACATTCATTATAGTTTCGCAGAGCGCTTGGCTCGAAACACATACACCGGAATTCTTCATGAGCGATGACTTCTGTTTGATATTCCTAATCAACGTCAATCGTCCGTACTGAACAAAAAGATCGTGGTTCTGTTACCGATTTGTCTTTCCGTCCGTCTGTGAACACCATATCTCTACAACTATTTGTCCGATTTGAAAAATCATTTTTGCATTGGGAAGTTTGAAAGGTGAATGATAATCCTTGCATTCCGGTTTTTCCGATGCATAACTTCGCTGCTAGAGGACGTAAATGCAGATGATATCAAATTCAAAACATATTTGGATCAATACAGTTGCTTCTAAATATCCGATTGAAAAAATGATTTTTCCATTCGATGCCATTTATATCGAAGACTATTTTAAGTACAGTTTCTTTTTCGAGTAATGCGTGGATTTCCCGCTAGGGGACAAAAAGGTTAGTTACGTTTTCCACAATGTCTTTTCTCCTAAAACTCCGTCTTGAATAATTTGTCGTGCATCGGATACAGCTCCTGTGGCCATATAATTTCCAATTCCACCAGGATACGTAAGTGTTTCTTTTTTTTTTCTGCTTCTGATGTATTTTCAGCAAAATCTAACCTTCGGGAAACTCGATTGAAAAAATTCTTTCGTGGACCCATACCGCTCACCCCAGAAAACATTTTCAGAGTACTTTCTTCTTAAAATAATGTACTGTTTTTCCCCAGAGGCGTAGATGTATATCATATTTTTGTCGATATCTTTGCTTCTAAGGGACCAATTTGAAAAATTCGTTGTTTGTTGGAGCCCATTTCCGGTGCGAAATGTTTATGTTTCAAATCTTTTTAGCGCACAAGTGTGTCACTAGATGGCGTAAGCTCACGTTTCCGTTTTCAGCAACATCTGCAGGACTAAAAACCTCACTGAAAAAATAAATTTTTCGGGCAGACACTACTAACTATAAAAACTATTTTATGTGTATTTTCTATCCCAAATAATACATAATTTTGTTGCTAGGGAATGCCACTATGTAACCTGTTTTTCTCAATATCTCTGCTCCTACATGTGCAATTTAAAAAATTCTTTCAATACCGGATGCCATTTACCTTGCCTAACACTTTAGCTTTCTATTTGAGGAATTTTATAGTTCATAGTTCTGTCGCTAGTTGTTGTTTGTGTGCTTCTGTTTGCAGCTGTATCTCCTCTTCAAAAAATCCTTTGAGATTTTTTTTTTCGCTGTATTTTATTCACTACGATAGAGACGTGGAGCATTGTCATCTTCAAAAATTGCACAGGTTTTCCGCTGGAGGGAGTAGAGGTCAAAACGTTTTCCTCGCTATCTCTGCTTCCGGGAGACCTATTTGAGAGCATTTTTTTTCTTTTTTCTTAATATAGCTTTTTCCATGGAAAATATTTTTCGCCTATTTTTAACTTTTCCATTATCAGAAATTCTTCCGCTAGAAGGCATAGAGTTATATCATGTTTCCTTCTATATTTCTTCTTGTAACTGTTCGATTTGAAAATCGCTTTGTCTTTGATGACTTCCTTTTGCTATGAAAAACTTTTTGTGTGCCATTTGTTAGTCTCCGTAACATACTATTTAGCCACTGGTGGAAGTAAGTAGCTGTTTCTATTTCTGAATGTTTTATCGATCGTAGAAATCCCGTTGGGTTTTTTTAACCGGTTCCACTGACTTTAAATAACTTTGATACATTTTTTCTCATAGGAACAGATTCAAAAGACGTGCTCACTGCAACCAAAAATTCGGTGTCATCTTTCTTGTTTTTCTTCTAGCTTCAATTGGTTTTCCGTTTGAATTTTGTCATCCATGACTTGTTTTGAGCTTGAAGTTGTCTCAAAACAAGAGAATAAACAGCGAATATGCTGACTCAGGAGAGGGTGTTCAACAGTATTCTTATTTGTTCCAACGCAACTCATCTTGCTGCCGACATGTTCTTTCAAACCGTAATTTTGAAAGTTTTCGTTCATATCTTTTTCATCAATTATGTTTTCCAATCCAGAAAAATACAAAAATACTGGACTAAAATAACTGATATGATAACTCAAATTTTGAAAAAAAAGGTCAACCTCTTCCTCAGTGACTGCATGTGCTGCTATCTCATATACAATTTTATCTTGTGTTAAAAAACATTTTGTTTTGACATTTAATAGCATAGAAATAAAATATTTCTACGCAAATTTTTTTTTAAATTCGCAAGATTAAGTTTGTTATTTAAAAAAGCTGGTAACCTCTCTTCACAAGTCTAAACGCGTATTCATAGTACTTGGCGTAGTGACATCTGGTCCACTTCGGAATGATATGGAAAATTTACACAAGATGTTCCTAACCTTTTTCAGCCACGACCGCAAATCAACAAGACCATCAACTTCGCGACCCATGGGTCAATTTTGATATTAAAAATGATAATGAAATAATATAAATAAGTGTAGTTGTAGGGACGGAGCTCGTGTTTTAATTAGCATATGCTTATGCCTACCTTGCTCCCACGTGTTGAGAAGATTGTCACACAGCAGGCGAAATAAAATAAGGTTCTTTTTACAAATAAAACTATTTATCAGCAAATGCTGATGATAGCCCGGCGTTCTTTATCTCTCAGCATTTTATAAATGTATCTGCTATTCAAGAGAGGGGAGGGTAGAATAGTAGACAAACATTGAGGCATAAAATAATCATTAGGCCCAAGTACTAAGCTTAACAACTTTATTGTCTTAGGGTTAGGCGCCTATTGTTCTCTAGCACGGGTTACTTCAGTTGCTACCTATTCAGTTCTTCGGAAATTCGTCTTCCGTTTCAGAGCCCTACTCAAAAGTCAGTTCGTTCCCTAAACGCTTATCCTATCACGTAAACGAGAGCCTTCACCGGCCTGCTTCGTTTCGTACACATTACACTCTTTTCTCTCTCTCTCTCTCTCTAACAATTAAAGAAAGGCTTAATGCTTTCTTTCCGCGCACGTGGTCTTCACTCGTAAACGACAGCCCTTGCCGGCATAAATCGTTTCGTACACGCCGCACTCTTTTCTTCTCTCCAACGAAAAAGAAAAGGCTTAATGCCTCATCGCAGCCACACGTGGACTTCACCGAGTCAATCTTCCGGCTTCTACGCCTCACGAAAAACACGTCCTGCTCCTACGAGCAGTCAACGCCAATTTCCTTTCTCCGACGTAAAATTCTCGAAGATACAACTTCCTCGCTCCCCATTGGCTCCTGCTTTCCTCCCTCTTTTCGGTGGTCGCATGCTTTCCTGGTGTGGCGCGCGCTCAAAGATGGCTGTCTCACCCCTCTGTGCAGCCCCTTACACCCTTCGGTGCCTTCCGACTTCTAACCGGAGAGCCGCGGATGGCTTAGTGGTTAGTGTTTCAGACTATCGATGCTGGGTCCCCAGGTTCTAGCCTGGGCTGATCCTTCAGAGATGGTGTGATTTACTAACAATCGCTGAATATCCGCCGTGCATCGGACGAGCACGTAAAGTGACGGCCCCCAGGCTGGACCCACTGGTTAAATGGGTATCCTTTCCTATTTCCTCCCTGAAATTCTCTCACCCATCTATGTGCAATATCGTACTTGTACGGTGGCGCCATCTACTGTACTCTAATCTCACTACAAACTGTTCTGTCAAAAGTCGCTAGACTTGCTCTCATTCCTTCCGTTTCTGTGTCCTGCCCAAAAGGCGATCTCGCTGTAGGTATCTGGGACCTAAACTCTACTCACTGTGGACGGAAGTCCTACATGAAAATGACAAACTGCTCAAAACTTCTAACCGGACCTCTGACCCTCTCTTGCGTGAACCCGCAACGTCCTTGGGCCGTTCCTGCTTCTTGCGTCCCCTGCAAACCTGAGATCACCTCGGCTAGGGATAATAACTGTGGCCTCTGTGAATACAATGAATAAGAACGGTATACATTGGAATGTCGTCGAAATACTGCATTCCTCAGACGTTTAGCGTCTTGTTATTTCAACATCGTTTTCGTGCGTGTCTTCGCTCGAAATGGCAATCGTTAATAGTTTCTCACAGGTGATCTTCAACATACATGAATTTGACTGGAATATTTACATTTCCATGAAATTACATAATTTAATGCCCATCACATAATTCCGTAATATTTCAGTCTCTATAAATTTTGGAAATTAGCGTCCATTACATAGTTTATGCAAGCGAATAATTATTCGCCCCTACAGTAGTAATTATTCATCGTTATACAGAATATAACAAAATTTGTGGTTTCTGAAATTACAGCCAAACTAGAGGCCAACGAAGTAAGGGGGTGGGGGAGAATGTTAGGGTTATCTATATAGTGGGGAAGGTATAAATAATAACATATTGTGAGACAAATAATATGAATAATTGGGAATTAAAACCACCTTTTATAAAACAGATTTCAATTTCTCCAATTTTTTAAATAACCGAATGCAAATTTTACAGTAATCAAAACACGTCAATATAAACTTCCATTTGAAATTTCGTTAAAATCTGATGAAACCTTTAGAAGTTAGGCATTTTCTTTTTACTATTATTAATGAATGTTCGCTGAAAGCCTCCATAGTCCATATTTTCTCTCTTCCATCTCCCTTCCGTGTCGCATTTGTTGATCGTTTGTCATATGATTCTGGGGGCGGGCCAGTGTTGCCACGTTGGGCTTTTCTCGATAAATTTAGGGGGGGGGGATTTAGGTTTAGGGGGAAATTTTGCAATTCTCTGATGTCCTAAAAATTCCCACGATCCCAGTAAGCTGGTGGTCCACGTGATGTCATCTCCAGAAATTCCGGGGCCTTTTTTACTCGTATTAAACACGAAGAAAGTTCAAAATTAAAAATTAGTACTTAAAATTGTTTTTTCTGAGAAGCTACGGCGACCCATCTTGGAAACCATGGCGACCCATATGTACACCAACGGTTTTATCGTCATACTGAAGCGTTGCGCAAAAGTTACTTTAAACATTTTCCTTAAAAGAATATAATTTACAATACCACAATACCAGTAACTTTACACAGTGTGTTATTCAAAACAGCAGATTTGAAGCAACGAATCCGTTGATGCGACAACAAACTGTGAAAAGAAAGTAAGCTGTCTAGATGTGGAGCAAAAAAAAAAAAAAAAAAACAGCAAGGAAAGGTACAGGTTTTCCTTTGATGGAAATCTATCATCTGAGCGCACATTTACGAGATAACACGAATTCAGTTTCGCTTACAGACGGTAAGACGTCAGTTCCATGCGCTTTTGTCATAAAATTACAAAGCCAAAGCTAGTAACTTCTCACGGTGGGTAAATTCAGCTGTCGCAGCACGAAAGAAAAATAAGACCTGTGTGAGTCTGTAGTATCAATATGCTGATCTAGGGCAATGGAATAAGCACATTACCTTTGGTGAATTTTTTGAAGCTGCTCGGTTGTAACATTGAGAGACAATTGATGATATCAATAAGTTACATTTATCGTAAAAGTGGTAGCCGCCTGTTTTATTCATTTTGTCTGGAGCATGCTGTTACAGCTCCTGCAAATCAAACTTTTATTGTTTCCTCATTGGTGCATGCATACGTTTCTCAAAAATTTATATGTATCTCACTTTTTAAGCAGTTTCAATGGATTAATTTCTTTGTCCTGGCTTTATTTTCAAAAATTTCTGTTACTTTTTTATAAATTTCTTCAGACTCATGATTGCTGCCTTTCGTCTTTCTTCCAATGTTACATACTTCTGGTCCCTGTAAATCTGGCAATGCCGGTTTCAATTATATTAGTTAAATTTTACAAAACAAAAGCATTATTTTATCTTTCAAAGAAACAGCTTAATACTTCCACTCCCATTGTTAAAACATTTCTTCTTTCTTAATAATCCCAGCTCTTTTCCTTTAATTTTGTTGGGGTTGCTTCCCACTTAATAAGACAAGACATTAATACCTCACTTGTATACATACTTCCAACTTCTGCAGCAACCAGTTTATAGCAAAGAATTTTTCGTCACCATAGTAACGAAACTGATGCAGATTGGATTTTCGAATGTATGGAGAAAGAGCTCAAATACCTTTATGTCAGACACTATTTGTGATCACTAGGAGCCAGCTGTTGAAACCTATCATTCGCTCTCACTTTCCGTCTTGCTCATGTAATTCTCGAATACATGAGCACAATTTGCTAAATAATATGAAGAAACTTTTATTGCTTAGCAACAAAACAGCGTCTTTCTCGAATGGCTGAGTCACATTCTTTCCGCGCTTTCGAGTTATGCCGTTTCTTATATGTTGCCTGAATTAATCTCGTTTTCAGACCGCAATGTTAATACATGTAGCTTATACGAATTAGGAAAGAAAGAACAAGAAACCTCGTTTTAATCATTGCTTAAGAATTTATTCGATCCACCTTCATTTGAAACTCCGAACAGAGAAAAGCATGCTGGCGTTTTAATAGTGTTGTCTATCTGTTTCAAAAATTGTCTGTGCAAATATCTTTTTTTTCAATTAGTAACAAGGAACTGTGCACAAATTATACTTAAACTAATATAACTATATCAGCAATCCGAATTAATTGGTGTAGAATAAAAAACAAAGCTTTTTTAGCTTTCGCACATCAATCAGATGGATTTTTCAAGGAAGGTAAACAGCAATTCCTTGAAAAGGTCGTCTGGTTCAAGCTTTTTCAAGGAAATCAAGACTGATTAAGCTTTTTCAAGGAAGGTAGACAGCATTAATGTTTACCTTCCTTGAAAAAGCCATTTGGCTGATATGCGAGAGCTTGGAAACTTTGATTTTTATTGTACGCCAGTAAGTTCGGATTACTAGTACAGTTACAATATCTTTTTTACATTCATTAACTCTAAATTATAACCATTGACGTTTTGCTGAAAGGAGAAAAACTTTTCTAAATATACTTGTCTAAATATACTCACGAATTTGAGTATATTTAGACAAGTGTACAAAAGAAGTATATTAGTTTTAGCCTCAAAAATTTATATTTAACTGTTACTATGTAGCCCACCTTTTCGGAAAATATGAAAACTCCATCGGTCTGGGGCGGATACCAAATCTGCCTTCCTGGTGGGTTTTATCGGGGATCAAACAGCTTTCAAGGGTTAAGATATTTGACTGCAAAGTAACTGTTAAACGTGGCATTTCTGTGCCAAATAATAATGTGCATGTACGCTGAAGAGCAATTGAATTAGAGATACCTGTCTAGTAACGTGTAGCACCACCTTTCGTCCTGATGACGACGGCGATTCGTCTCGACATGGGCTCGACAAGACACCTGAAGCGTTGGGAAGCCATACAGATCCACGACCTCTGAACAAGCTCCCACAGTTCACGAAGATTTGATGGAGGGGTCAGAGCCTCGAACATCTCTCTCGATGGCATCCAAGATGTGCTCGTTGGGATTAAAGTCAGATAACCTGGCTGGCTAAGGAAGTGAGGTCACGTGTTCATCCAATCATTCAGATACAATTCGGGAGTGATGGCACGGTGCATTGTATTGTCGCAGGATGAGGTCCCTAGTGAGATGTTGAAGACACACAAACGGGAGCAAATGGTCGTCCAGGATATCCCGGTAACGTTGACCTGTGAGGGACGATGTCACACGTACCAGGGGTCCTATTTCAGTCCACGTAAACAGTCCCCAGACGAGAATGCCACCCCCAGCAGCTTGAAGAGTACCCTGCTGGCAAGAAGGATCCATCGCTTCATGTGGTTTGCGCCGTACTCGTATCCTGCCATCCGCATGTACCAACGTGAATCTCGACTCATCAGTCCAGGCAATATTTTTCCACATGTCTAGGGTCCAGTGGCGATGTTCCCGCGCCCAAGCTAATCTTTGCACCCTGTGATGTGCGGTCAGCAGCGGTACCCTCGTGGGACGATGGCTTCTGTACCCCATAGCGAGAAGATGGATCTGGATGGTGTGGCTGCCTACACGTTTTTGTGCACCATGCAGCGTTAAATTGCCGAGTGATTTCTTGCACTGTGGCCCGTCTATCCGCTGTTACAATGCGAGCTAGCCAACGATGACCCCGCTCATCCACACGGTGTTATCCACGGCAGTTGGCCCTTGCAGGGATGGTTTTACCTGATTCGATGTACTCACGGTGCACCCGTGACACAGTGGCTCGTGAAAATCCCAATGTCTGCACGACTTCCGAGATGGAGTGACCCATTCGTCGGTCCCCGACAAATGTCCTACGAGCAAATGCGCTTATATCCTTCGTCTTACCCATACTGCTTTCGGCTCTTACTGATTCCTGTCGCATCACTCCTTATATTGTCGGATCGCTGCATACGTCATGTCGTTTCCGTTTACAGGGCCGCCTACAGCACCACATTTGCATAACGCCAGCTGTTTCTAATTCAATTGCTCTTCAGTGTATGTCTGCCATGCATTTATGGAGATAAATTCATTAATCTGTATGACACAAGTGTACAAAAGACCGAACTAACTATGACAAAAGGCCACCTATCCCTCAACCTTAATCTAGTTTACCTTGAAAACTACTGTGATATTTAATCCGGTTTTGATGTTCGTGTCTTATTTCCATTCGAATAAAAATAAAAACGCTTTCAGACCGTCTTCTAGAAAGAGGGAGTTCAACACAAGTACAATTGTAAATTTGATTTATCATGATTGACATCCCATCCAAAAGAAATTATTTCCAGAGACTTTTTGAAAGCCAAGCTATGACTTTTAATTAAACTATGCATCTCCGGTCTTTAGCAACATAACTGAGAACCATGAAAAAAGTAAAAGGCATAAACGAAATGTTTCCCATAATATGCGTTTTAGGATACAAAAAGAATTTTTCAACGAGAATTTTTAATAGAGGAGGTAATCGCAGAAAAGAATATGCATGTAACTTCCAAGAGGGAAAAACCACTTGTTATTTAAAATGCACCACGTGACACTGTTCTTCAGAGTAAATTATCTGCAATACAAAAGAACTTTCTCAACCGAAATATTAAAACCAGGAATACATTTTCGTATTTATCCTCTCTTAGGGAAATGAATCGGTAAAAATGCCACGATGCCATTCCGCATCCTAAGGTGTTCGAGGTTAGCACGATGTGCTATTGACAATTCCTGGTGGTTAATACAAGGCGAAGTCCTAAAAGTGATGCTTGTGGAGTCGTACTGAAATGGTTCATTGTGTTGTTAAATGGTAAAGGCTGGGATAACTCCTCTGCAGGTCTCTGCTGGTGCAGTGAATTCCTGTTGCCAAGTCAGGAAAGGTATTTGTAACTCACATGTTGCATTAATTGGTCATGAATAACATTTTAAGTGCAAGTGAATAAACGGGAAAAACAAGTGGATCACGGTGGCATGCGCTTTTTTCGATCTTTGTTTTTAAGCAACAGTTCTAACTGTTAGTACAAAGTCAGCCAAATGAAACTGGGCTATGATATGAAACATAAAACAATCAACTCAGTCAAATGTATTTCTAACATGATTTTTTAGGGATGGGGGAATTTAACGACCACCATAAGCAACTCAATGCACTATAAGCAGTCACCCGAATTTAGGATCACTGGTTCCAGGGAAGGCAGAGAGTCAGTGCCGCCGTAAGACAAACACATCGTCCATGCCTCACTGAGATTCGAATCTCGGACATATGGTCAGAAGCTTGGACCACTGCTCCACTGGGAAGGGCTAACACTCTTTGGCACCCCCTTTGTGATACTAGCAGCTCAGTGTCGTCCTTTGTGATAACATCAATTCGATGCAGAGACAACCGCTTCCTGTGAATTGGAGCTTGGATGCAAACTATTCCTAAGTTTAAAAGTATGGCATTTCAACAATTTAAAAGCAAGGTGGCTCTTCCAGTACGCTGGCAGTTTTGCAGTGAAGCCTTCTGGATGGAACAGTGAAACCAGTTAACATTTACAGCTTAGGGAAACGCACTGCTCCACATAAAAAATGCCACACCAGGAAGTATTTGTTGGATTGCAGTTGCGAACCAGTCACGTGATAGGTGAGGAAGGAAAAGGAGCAAAAAGGCTCGAGGCAACTAAATTTGGATGTCCTCTCCTGAGTGTGGACAACTGCATCGCAGTGATCTCGGTGGCAAAAGCAGGTGAGAGGAAGGAGAATCCTTGACGATGTCATCGGGAAATTTTACCATCACATGAACACCAGTACAAGAGGCTTCGTCATAGGTTGGTAGATTCCCGCGCCTCATCGCGGTGTAAACAAATCGGGATGCAACAACTATCGGCCGAATATGGCAACAGTGGTTGGAAAACGATAGCCAACGTCGTCGTAGTGGGAGTGGTGCACGTTGGTGGACGTCCGAATGCCTCAATCGCCATATTCGACTTCAAAGCCACAGCAGTCTCACAAGCCACAGCTGACAACATTCGACAAGGTGTATAGGTAGCTGCGGACACCCCCTTACCGACACGGAATATGAATGACCCCAATGGAGAACATGTGTGACGTCATTGGCAGACGATTAAGGCCCTCGCAATGTCATTGAATTGTGGATACAGGCGAACGAAGCATGGTCATCGATACCTCAGAACCCCATCGATACGTCATCGACACCTCAGAACACCTTTTGCACTCGATGCCACACCAAGTTGCCAAATGTATAGTCCAGCATAGCTGTCGTATGACAATGATTCAAGCCATATTATTCTGTTTCCTCGTCCATCGCATTCACGTAATCCTTCAGAGACTAAGTCACCTCTTCCCACATAATTGTCTACAGGTGTGGTTGGTTTCGTCTCATTTGGTGAATTCCTTTGTGTAGTCTCATTTTCTATGTCGAGCAAGCCGTAGCTATCGGGAGGGCAGGGAGGGCGGTTGCCCTCCCAGAATGATCATTCCAGGGGCGTAAATTCATGCTCTGGGGGATGTAAAAAATAGAAATTCTAACTAAAAAAAAAAGAAAGTTACACCCTTCAGTATTTTCTTTTTAAATGCTTTTGTTAGTCTCATGCAGTATTCCATGCAGTAAACCAGGTTACAGAATAACATCTACCATCAGGTGTGAAGATCTCATATCCATGAGGCGAATTGTCCAAAACAGTGAATTGAGGCATAGAAAACAGAATGCTGATATGCCAAACCTTCATGAGTTTTCCGAACATGAACATGTCGTTAGGATAAAGTACTAATTAATCATTTGTACTCTGTCGCACAAAGTTCTCTGAGCGTTTAACCTTGAAGGGAATTTTTCCAAGATCTACCCCTTAAGCTTCTGCCTATTCTTAGATTCACTATCCGATACTCATTCGTTCTGCGCTGGTTTGTTTTTCGTTCTGCATTTCTGTCGAATGTTGTGCTGTCGGCTTTCACATAACGGTTCTTGGATATCTACCTGGTTTTTACATTTTCAATAAAATTATGTCAAAAATCTGAAGTGCAATGTTTGAGCGATCATAACCCTTTCGTATAACGGCGGTGTGTGAAAAAGTAAAAACCACTAATTATTTGAGTGGAACTAGAAGGGGCGTGATTTCAAGTCACGCCAGCCCAAATAAGAAAAGGTTGCTACGTTCCTGATGGCGAGCAGTGTATATCAAAATGCACGGACGACAAGTAGAGAAAACAATTCAGTCTCAGATACATGAGCAATGAAAGGTCTTTGTAATAAAAAAATGGAAACTTGTATCGCAGTATGAGAAGTGTCCCAATATGTGTGGAAACTCAGTTAGATGAAATAATATTTTTGAGTATTATTATTAACTGAAGTTTTTTTGTTTTTTATTTGAATGAGCAATAAGATGTGAGCAACAGTACACCTTCGTATTGTTGCTCACAGAGTAAAAAACTGAATGAAACAATTTAAAGAATTAAATGCCGCAATTTCTTTGGAATAGCTTCAGAAATTATTTCATTTTCTGTCCCGTTAAGCTTTTTATTTATTTCTCTTTCATAAAATCGTAACCAGTACACATCTGCACACATATTTTTGCGACTGCCATAACAATGGGAATTTGTTTTCCAAATTAGTTGAATTGTTGACATCATGGAATACAGATGGCAGCATAGTGCATCTGTGATTACTCTAGTTCTGAAGCAATCATGTACTTAAATTTTATTATTAAATAAATGATATAAAAATGTTATTTAAAATGCTCTTACACCATCGCAGTAGATTACTTCGTTAATTAGTTGCTGTTTTTTTTAAGTACGGAAACTCTCATAGGCTAGCATATAAGTATCAGATAATTTCAGCGGAATTTGACATACCGTTTATTTCTTTATTTTCTCTATTTTAAGATGTGGTCTCGGACGATTTCAATGGGCTTTAAAATCCGGTTTATTTAGATTTTTTTTCTGTTCTTTCTTTAGCATGTCAGGGTCAGACGATGGCTACGGATTTTAAACTCCATTTGTTTAATGTGTATTTTAATACAACAAGGTTTAAGAAATGGCAGCAACAATACGTGCTTTAGTTGCTTTGGTTTTCTATCTTAACTGAGGACTAAAATTATAGAAATAATCATTCCCCACCCTGTGGCAGAGTGACTCGAAGGCCTATCTTCTGACCATTCGTCCTAGGTGGTGCTGGAGGAGGGAGGGGGCAGTGCTATGGCCCCAACTTAGGGACGAGCGACTGCCTATAACCCTAAGACAGTGCTTTCCAAACTTTTCAGGATCATGTCACCATTTTTAGAACGGCAAACTTTCGCAACCCACCTGGATTTAATGGACATACGGGAAGAGGATATTTTTTAATATAATTATTTTTACTACTGCTTTTAAATTTATAATTGTACATCATTTTACAAAAAAAAAAAAAAAAAACCACCTAATTTTTTTTATTTAATTATTTTTACCAATGTGTTTTGAATTTATTTTTGAATATAATTTTACAAATATTGATCTATTCATCATAACGAGGTGTACACGAAGGGCATGTTTTTGTTTCATATTAAGATGGCATCGACGTCAATGTCATGCGAGTCATTTTTCGTCTCCATTCCGTAAAAAAACGATTTTCAACACGTCTTTTGTAAAAAAGATCGTGCTTATGTTACCGGTTTGTCCTCCGTCCGTCTGTGGACAGCATATCTCTGCAACTATTAATCGGAATTAAAAAATTATTTTTGCATTGGGAAGCTTGAAATGTCCGAATGACGATCCTTGTATTCCGGTTTTGTTTTGTTTTTTACAATGCACAATTTCGCAGCTACAGGGCAGGGCGTAAATGCAGATAATATTGAATTCAAAATACATTTTATTCCATATATTTGCTTCTAACCATCTGATTGATTTTTTTTTTTACCTTTCGATTCCATTTATGTCGAAGACTATTTCAGGTATAGTCACCTTTTCAAGTTACTCATACATTTCCCGCTACGAAGCGTAAAAGTAAAATGGTGTTTTCCCCGATATCACTGCTTCTAAAACTTCGATTTGAAAATTTTTCTCTGCGCCGGATACAGCTCCTGATGGAAAATGTTTTGCATATAATTTCTACTAGTTGGTAACGAATAGTTTGGCCACCAGGGGGCGTAAGTATTAATTTCCGCTTCACATGTATTTGCAGCAAAATCTGAGCTCCTAAAATCTCGATTGAAAAAAATTTATTTGTGGATTGATACTACTCACGCCGATAAACCATTTAAGAATATTTTCTTCTTAAAATAATGAATAGTTTCTGCGCCAGGGGACGTAGATATATATCTTTTTTTTCAATATATCTACTTCTAGGGGTCCGATTTGAAAAATTCCTTCTTTGTTGGATAGTGTTTCCGATGAGAAATGTTTTTCCTATAAATTCAAAATTTTCAAGTAAATCATAGACTTTCCGCTAGGAGCGCAAAGGTAAATTGCGTTTTCTGCGTTATTTCTGCTTCTAAAACTCCCATTTGAAAAATTCTTCCTCTATCGCATGCAACACCTGATGAAAAAATGTTTTTCATATATTTTTCTTATATTGAAAATCCTACAAAAAGGTGGCGTCAGTAAATTAACAAATACATCGCTCTTTCCACGCTCCAGAAACACATAGCAATCGAAAAAATTTATTATTCGGTCACTGCCGGGGTATTGAATCCACGAATCTCTCGATATCTAGCGGAGCGCGTTAGCCTTACACCAAGGTGGCCAACAATCCACGGTGCTATGTGTGTTTTTAAGTCAGCTTATGACATCATAAATCCGTAAGATTTATGATGTCTCACCTCGCAAACCACTCACCTCGCAAAACATTTTGAGAATAATTTCTTAAAAAAAAAATAGTTTTTCCACCAGGGGGCTTAGATATATATCTTATTTTTGTCGATATCTCTGCTTGTAAGAGTTCGATTTGAAAAATTCTTTCTTTGTTGGAGAGTGTTTCTGCTGCGAAATGTGTCTCATATAATTTTAAATTTTTCTTAAGGCACAAGTCTGCCACCAGAGGGTGTAAGTTCACGTTTGCAGTAATATATGCGGGATTAAGAACCGGATTCAAAAACTTATTTTTCGGTCAGATACTACTAACCATGCAAACTCTGTGTGTGTATTTTCTTCCTATAATAATGCACAAATTCGCCGCTAGTTGGTGCAAAAGCTTAATTTGTTTTTCTCAATCTCTCTGCCTCCACATGTGCGATTTAAAAAATTATTTCAACCCCGGATGACATTTACCTTGTACAATATTTTAGGCTAGTATATAAAAAGTTTTGTAGTTCACAGTTCTACCGGTAGGTGGTGTTTGTGTACTTCAGTTTGCAGCTGTATCGCCGCTTCTAATAACATTATTGAGAATTTTTTTCTTTACTGTATGCCATTCCCTACAATACAGTAGAGATGTGGAGCATATTCCCTTTAAATAATGCAAAGAGTTCCCGCAAGGGGGTCAAAACTGTTATTTCTCGCTATTTCTGCTTCCGGGAGACGTATTTGAAAAGTTATTTTTCCTTAGTATAGTTTTTCCGTGAAGAATATTTTTCGTCTGTTTTCAACTTTTATTTACGCAAAATTCTTCTGCTAGAAGACGTAGAGTTATATCGTATTTCCTCCTGCATTTCTTCTTCTAACTGTTCGATTTCAATGTCTCTTTGACTCTGATACCTTCCTTGTGCTATGCGAAACTATTTGTGTGCCATTTGCAAATTTTTTAAGATATCTTTTAGCCGCTAGTGGAATTACTTCCACTAATAAGTAGCTGTTCCTATTTCTGGAAGTCTTGTCGATTATAGAAACGGTTTCTTTGTTTATGGAACCAGTTCCATTAACTTTGAATAGCTTCTGACAAATTTAATTCGCGTCAGAACGGATTCAAAAGACGTGCTCATTACAACTGAAAATTCGGTGTCATCTTTCTTGTTCTTTAATTCCAGCACTCGTCGCTCTGGGCTTCTTTGTCAACCACTTATCCATGTGCCCTACGTATCCAAAAAGACGATAAACTTTGGTTCAGGTCATTCAAAGTTAACGTAAGGACTTATGTATCCGGAATGAACTCGAGAGAAGCTGGTTCTGCTTAAATATGATGATGGAAAGTTCTGAAAACCTCAAGCCATGGAAACGTCTAGAAATGGAAGCTTCCAGTGGGTTACCGAGTCAGATGCACAATGTTTTCGTTACATAGCAGCACTGAACCTTGGCAAGTTGACTGTCCAGATTTCCGCGGTTGTCGTTAGATGGCAGCATTAATAGGTTGTAGAGGGTTGCCTATGCCTATATTCTCTCATCCGTATCTACAAAGCATTACGCGCCTTATTTTTAATTTTTTCATTTTTCTTCGTTTTTTTACTTTCCCATTTTTCCATGATTTTCTATTTTCAGATAATTATAGAATTTCTACATTTCAGAAAATTTTCGCGACTCACAAGTAACCCACTGTTTGAAATGCTACCCATGGCGGTCGCTAAACTCCGAAACAAAAAGAATAGTTCAGCAACAATTAGTACTACTATTTGGCAAAGAATGACACACATAGAATTTGCGTTTGAGAGCTGGAAATTGTGTTCCTAATTTCTAAATCATTTTACTTGTAAAAATATAAATCTATATCTAACATAAAGGTTGTCTTTACACAACGACTATTTAAACACTAGAAATACACTGCTGGCCACCCAAAATGTAACACCAAGAAGGACACGAGAGAGCAATGCCAGATTTACTGGACACATAACAACAGATACAAAGATGAAACGATTGAGCTTACAGGCCCGTGCGACTTGCGGAACACGCAGACATCAATAGTTCGTGTGGCTCCCATGGCTGGCAATAACGGCCGCTACACGCGGCGGCATCCAACAAAACAGGCTTTGGATGTGGGCTTGGGGTATGTCGGTCCAGGCTGCTTCCACACGTTGCCACAGTTCATCAGGCGTGGCCGCGGTTGGTGCTTGCCGGACCACTCGGCTGCCGATCAGTGACCAGACGTGTTCGATGGGCGACATATCGGGAGAACAGGCGAGCCACGGCATCAGGGACACCTGGTGGACCGTGAAGAATTGTTGCACGATGCGTGCCACGTGCGGGCGCGCATTATCCTGTTGAAACGTGGCCGCTGGCAGGTACTGCAAGTAAGGGAGGACTACAGGCTCTAAAACGTCGGAGATGTAGCGGTGGCTGTTGAGTGTACCGGCGATGCGTACCAGAGGGGTGCGGGTGTCATATCCAATTGCGCCCCAAATCATAACGCCAGGCACCGGACCGGTATGTCGATGCATAATGCAGGCGTCATACAGTCTCTCGCCGCGGTGCGGCGTTCAACTGCCCACTGCCGCCGCACTCGCCGGTGGTGTAACATCAATGGTAATCGGTGCAATAGGCGCCGTGCGACAAGTTCCCGCTCCTGCAGACGACGTCGAATGGTACGTGATGACACAGGTTGTTGCGCAACACACCCTAATTCCTGCGCTAACGTTCGGGATGTGGCGGTGCGAGGCGTCAATGCCCGCCGCACAACATGCCGGTCCTCTTGTCCGGTGGTGTGCCGCGGCTGCGGCAATCGCTCACGTCGGTCCGTCCGTCCGTCCGTCCCTCCTGCACCCACCGAATCCATACTCGCCTCCCTGTGGCAGGATGTCGTCCCACATGGGCGCCGATGTCTCGGTACGATAAACCGCTGTCGCAATAAGCCACTATTCGTCTTCTGTCGAACTCCGAAACGTGCTGGAATGACTGCCGTATTCTGCGACGAGGCATCAGGAAGCTTCCCACGCACAGGTCCTGCAGCACAACACACTTCCACTACTTACACCTCGCCTTCTGTGCACCCTTCTTATAGTGCTTCGCATATGCCCTGCAATGCTAATCGTTTGCATGTCCTCTCGCGGGCGACGCATGCTGCAAATTTCAGGCCAATCGGATGCTATCTTCTTGGTGTTGCATTTTGGGTGGCCAGCAGTGTACATGAAATTAAATATAAAATGAAAGTTAATAAATAAAAGAAATTGTAATTCTACTCAAAATAACTATTTCAGCATAAAATCGAGTATAACGGTATTCCTTCAGATTTCTATTGAAGCGTTGAGTCAATTTACGGAACCCTGAATGAGAACGTAAAGCTGTAAGAACTTCTATTATCTTCAAGGATAAGTAGTTTGTCTAACGGCACTGGCTCTTTTTCCACCCCGGAAACAGCGGCTCCAAATTAGGGACAGGCATCTGCTTAAATGCCATTGAATTATTTACAGAGGTTGTTATAATCCCCCAAACCAACACAAATGCATCGCCTAAAGTTATCGCCCACCAAATTCTTTTAAGAGTTCATTAACTCTTAATAGTGCCCGTAACAAGAAATCTTAAAAACTGTGTTACAAAATTAATTATTGAGTGTATGTAGTAGATAAGATCGTCAGGCGTTGTACACGAAGTACAGTATGTACGCGTGTTATTGGATTTGGTAAAAATGGTAATTGAACACGAAATCACATACATACAGGTATACTGTAATTGTGTGTACAATGTGTGTTTACGAAGTCGTACACAGAAAGCTAGTATCGAAAGCATTTTTCTTCATTTATAAGGTGTGTGCAAAAGTTCTACCCGCTTTATATCGTGGAAAAGAAAACCAGTTCGTTTTAATAAATAACATCTTTCTTCCACTACATAATTGTCAACATTATCTAATACCTCTTGCCATCTTTCTCGTAGTTACTTAATTTCCCTTCTGTAGAACTCCTCCGTTTTGGAGTCAAAAAAACAAAACAAAAAAACTCTTGTAATGCTGTTTAGACATCTTCAACTTCATCTAAGGTTTCTGCAGCGAAGTTGTTCTGAAGATATCAAAAACGTAGATAGTGCGTAGGTGCAAGATCTGGGGAATAAGGTGGGTGAGGTAGTACTTCCCATCCAATGTCCGGTATTTTTTTCTGAGTGGCTAAAACTGTATGTGGTCTTGTGTTGTCATGTTGCCAGATGAAGCCTTTGCGATTAACTAGGGCTGGGCGCTTAGATTTAAGTTTTTCTTTCAGCCTTTCCAGCTGTTGGCAGTACAGGCTAGCATTTATCCTTTGGTTAGTTGCAAGCCGCTCCCAGTGGACTTAAGACCCTCCCCTCTTGACGTCCCACCATGCACTTAAGATCTTTCTCAGATGCAGTCCTCCTCTTGAAGTCGATGGAGCAGGCTCTCCAACTCGGCATACGGTCCTTTGACGCTTTACATTTCTACAAAAGGCCCACTTTTCATCACCCGTAACTAATCATTCCCAGAAAGGTTCATTTCTGTGACGCGCAAGCAAAGCAAGACAAGTGGTCATTCTGTCCGATCAATTTCTTGCGAATAGGTCATGTGGTACCCACTGGTTGAACTTTATGATAAACCGGAGCACATGATTCTACTATTGATCTGTGTACAGAAAACCTTTCTGTTAATTATTCAATGGTAAGATGTTGGTCATTCAATATGGCTTGGTTGAGATCCTCTTCAGAAACCTCTGATTGACGTCCAGAACGTGGTTGATCTCTGTAGCTTCTGCTTCCTTAACGGAACTTCCGGAACCAACGACGACATATGCTTTCGTCTACAGCATCCTCAACATACACGTCACAAATGTTGCGGCAGGCTTCAGCTGCATTGTTGCCTTTGTCGAACTCATAAAGCAAACAAAGCCTAATGTGATCTTTATTGCTTGACATGTTAACTCTTGTATGACTTGTTTACGAATGAGATGCGCCTGCATACTGGGTGCCATTTTGAAGCCTACAACACCTCGAAGCTTTTTGACCATCACACCGTGTGTTATTGCATTGTTACTTCAATTTTTTATTTGGAATTTGCATCATGAGAAACGTGTAGAACGTTTGCACACACCTAATACTAATTGTTTTATTATTCTGATCGTCATGAGAAACTACAAGGTAATATTTGCTGATGTTATGACAGGAATAAACAACTGAACTCTAACAGGGGGCAAAAGCAGGGCCGGCTCCATGGGGGGGCGACCCGTGCCACCGCCTAGGGCGGCAGATTTTAGGGGGATGGCAAATTTTGCGATGTCAAAATTTAAACAAATATAATTTTAGGAACATATGCCATTGGTGGACTAATTTCATAACTCGAATTTTCTACAACTCAAAGTTAATCGTAGTTGCCTTGAAGATTCGAGTTATGAAAGTTTCACTGTATATATATATGGGGGCGGGGATTCCACACAAACTTTCTTTTGTGACTTTAAATCTTTTTCTCTTAGACGCTGCCAATAGATGGCGCAATAATACTGTAGAAACTTAAGCTCACTGTGAGCTTCACATTACTTTCCCACTTAAGAGAAGAGTTAGAAAAACAACATCATCAGGTGCTGTCGTGCTGACAAAGAGCAAGACTTTTTTTATGATGAATGAGTTTTACTGTAGTAGTGATGTCAACTGTTTTCATAAAAATTAGGGTAAACAGTCTTAGTGTCGTGGTCGATTGTGCCGGTTTAACAGTCTTAGTGTCGTGGTCGATTGTGCCGGTTTAACAGTCTTAGTGTCGTGGTTGATTGTGCCGGTTTAACAGTCTTAGTGTCGTGGTCGATTATGAGTTGATTCGTGTTTTTTTATTGCTTGCTTACAGCTTACTGTTAAAAAATCAGTCTGCTATTGTACCATATTTGACAATCATGGATGGTAGAAAACGCCTCACTGGTAGTCAATATCGGAAAAGAAGCGCAGAAAAAGATATCGGAACGAAAAAGCTGAAATTTTCGTTGGACAAATTTTTACAATCTGTGGATCGTGAACACCATGCGCCAACCAAGCCAAGTGACGACGATGCCGCCGCCGCCGCCCCTTCCGTTGCCAACGACGACGACAGCGCTCACGCTGTCCCTGGTAATGAAGGTGACTTGGTTGAAAACACGGAAATCTGTGATGACGCTGTTATTATCGATTCTGATCTAACAAAATGGCCCGATAAAGTCGATTATTTTGTTAGGACAACCTTGGTAAAAAGAGGCCCACCACAAAAATTAACTGAGGCTGATGCTCTCGTGTGCCCTAAAGACGATTTGAATCGTCGATTTACTACTAATCATTACCGTTACAATTTGTGCAACGTAGAAACTGTTGAAAGAAAATGGTTGATATACTCTAAAATCAACAACGCGGTATTTTGTTTTTGCTGCAAACTGTTTTCTACTGCTAAAATATCGTTTACTGCAAATGGAAATAATAACTGGCGGAATATTTCAGATGCTTTGTCTAGTCATGGAAAATCTCCAGATCACCAAGAGTTACAACGAAAGTGGATGGAGCTTTCCATTAGACTAAGATACCGTTGATGGAGAAACCCAACAGATACTAAATACAGAGACCCGGCATTGAAAAAATGTAATTGAACGGCTCTTTGCTATAATACTGAACGGCTCTTTGCTATAATACATTTTTTAGCTCAGCAGCGTCTTCCGCTAAGAGGTGATTCTGATAAACTGTTTCAACTGTAACAATGGGAATTTTTTAAAGCTGGTTGAACTGTTTGGAAGATTTGATTCAGTTTTACAGGAACATATAAGAAGAACAACTAGTGGAGAAAACAAGCGTCACCACTACTTGAGGAAAAACATTCAAAATGAAATCATCCAAATCCTTCAAGGCCAAATAAAAAATAAAATTTTGCCTGCTTTGAAAGCTGCCAAGTATTACAGCATAATTTTGGATTGCACACCGGACATTTCTGGAGTTGAACAGATGACAATTATTGTGCGTTTTGTCGATTTAGGTACCGGTACTGAAGATGTCAAAATAAGTGAACATTTTCTTGGATTTGTGCCCCTATTAGAAACAACTGGCTTAGGACTGACAGAAGTTATATTACAACAACTTCAGGAAATCGGAATACCCATAGAAGATATGAGAGGTCAAGGATGCCATAACGGTTCAAACATGAAGGGAAAAAACATAGGAGTCCAAAACAGAATTTTAGATATTAATCCAAGGGCATTTTATGTCCCATGTAGTAGCCACTTCCTCAACTTAGTTTTAAATGATGCTCCTAAGGCTTCTCAATTTGCAGTTTCTTTTTTTAGTTTGGTAACCAAAATTTATAACTTCTCCTCTCGATCAACTCAGCGTTGGTCTGTACTAAAAAGCCATATTTCTAGCCTTACGTAAAAAACTTTATGTGAAACAAGATGGGAAAGTAGGATGGACGCAACCACTCCTTCAAGATATCAAATAGAAGTGATCTACGATGCGTTGGTTGATATAAGTGAAAACAAAAAAAACAGATAAAATGATTGCTCATGAGGCAAGCTGCTTGGCAAACCACGTACGTGACTTCACATTTCTGTGCTCTGTAGTAATATGGTACGACATATTACTTCATATTAATATTGTCAGCAAAACTCTGCAAAGTATTGACTTGGAAGTAACAAAAGCTGTCAGTTTACTTGAAAAGACAAGAGATTATTTATTTCATGTCTATCAGAAGCGATTTTAAATTTCAAGGATATTTAATGGACGGCAAGGAACTAGCTACTGAATTAAACATGGAAACCCCAAAAATTGGGGACACAGTACAAGCTAGAAGGAGAAAGATTAAGGCACAATTTGATTATGAGGTAAAGGCAAGAGATGACATCATAGACGACCCAGAGATGCGGTATATGGTTGATTTTTACTTTAAAGTTTTAGACATCACCATTAGTGCGCTAAGTGAAAGATTCCAATAAATTAAGAATCATAGTGAACTTTTTGGTTTTCTGTATGATGTGATTAAAATTAAAGACATGTCACCTGAAGTTTTATCGTATAAATGCACTAAACTGTGCAATGCTTCAACTCACGGTGAATCCAAAGACATCAGTTTTGTTGATTTAAAAATGAAGTGAAAGTGCTTTCAACTATTGTGATACCTAAGAGTACACCTGTAGAGACTTTAAAAGTAAAAAAGAGTATGGGTTTGCGCCTAATGTTAGTGTTGCTCTAAGAATATTGTTAACACTAACTGTGACAGTGGCCAGCGGAGAATGAAGTTTTTCGAAACTTAAACTCATAAAAACGTATCTAAGGTCAACAATGTCTGAGTCACGCCTAAGTGGTCTATCAACTATATCTATTGAGCATCAGATAGCTGAATCGCTGGATTATAATGAAGTAATAAAGGAGTTTGTCAGTGCGAAGGCAAGAAGAGCATTTTTTAACTAAGGTGTGTATTGATTCATTACTTTTGTATTGTATATTTCAATTGTAGCATTTTAATTTTTAAGATTATTCTTAGATTATATTTCAATGTATATTTATCGTGTTTATCGTGTTTTCCTGCTTATTCATTCTTAAAGTAAAACCAATCATGTCTGGTTTTATTCATAAATATTAAAACTGTAGATCTCTTTACAACCAAAATAAAGCATTGTAAAAAAAATTGCAGAATGATTTTTTGTAATGGACAGTTAATTGACAGATAATTTAGAGTAGGTCTATATATAGAGTAGGTCTATATATAGTACTGCGAGAGAATGTGTTTGATGTTTGTTTGGGGGGGGGGCTCGTAAATACCACTCGGGGCGGCGCTCGTAAATACCGCTCGAGGCGGCAGAACTACTAGGGCCGGCCCTGGGCAGAAGTGGAATCAGAACAATTTCCTTACATGGGGTATAGAGTTGAAATGCATTAAAGAAATATATAGAATGATACGAATGAGAAATTAATGGTATGCTACCCATCATCGTTGCTTTCACGCTGAAAGAACTGTATTTTTCTCCCCCACCATTTGTAATATCAGCTTCATTCTATTCCATTTTTCAAATGTCCCAGCAACTGAAAGACAACGCCTTAATTATGGTTGGAAACTTGATAATTACTGAAATCAAATTACTTAATATTTTCTGAAAAGAAATTGAAACAAAAACTATACATCTCTTATTCTACACTGCTGGCCACCCAAAATGCAACACCAAGAAGGAAGCGGCCGATTGGCCAGAAATTCGCATCATGCGTCGCCCGCGAGAGGACATGCAAACGATTAGCATTGCAGGGCATATGCAAATCATGTGCACCCGGCACGCCACCGCGAAGCACTATAAGAAGGGTGCACAGAAGGCGGGGTGTAAGGTGTGGTGGAAGTGTATTGTGCTGCCGGACCTGTGCATGGGACCCGCACGGGGATAACTGATTTTCAAGTTATTTGAGGAACGGCGCCGCCAAGGCCCGAGCTGACCTTGTGACGGTTTTTATTGCTTTCTACTATTTGTGCTTTCACGTCACCGCAGGTACAGCTGTTCATCCAGCTGATGGGGAGTAGCGACCCCACGGCCCCAGCCGAAATGTTATGTTTGATTTTCCCATTACAACTTTGTGTTGCCACCACCTTGACAGCACCCGCCTCAGTTGTAGGTTGCTGAGGTTGTGATTATGCGCCAGCCCTTTCCTTTGCTCTCGCTTTCCTCTCCCTTTCCTGTTTTTACTTTCTTCTCCACTACCTGTTCTTCTTTTCTTCTCCATTTTCTACTCGCCTTGCTTCTCCATTTTCTGTTCCTCTCTTGTTTTTCCGGGCTGGTTTGCTAGACCTACCTGCACGTTTGCCGTGTGCGGTGACCCGTAAGGTGGAAAAGGGGATGCTGGAGGCTAAGGTTTCTGGTGGCCAGGTTGTTGTTGTCGCCAGTCGCCAACACTCCTCTTTGCCCCCTGCTTCACCCTAAACGGGCGGCTAAGAACTAACCCGCTCCTAGTCAATCGGCTTGTTGTTACGTACCACAGGGTGAGTTTGGGGATAGTGCGGGTATGCCAAAGGGGTGTTACCAAGACCTGGGAAAGTCGCGGTACTCGTTGAGCGCATGTCTGCACTATCAACATGTTATATCCGTTGCTTAAACCTACAGTCGTGTCCTGCGTTCAATTGGGCTTGCGGACCTCCGGCTCTCCCCTGTTGGGCTCGGTTGTGGGAGGGGAAATCGGCAGACGAACTTTTCACTTCTATTCATGGCTAATAAAAAAATTTCCCAAGAACTCCCAACAAAGCTGCCCATAGAGGAAGGGTCACCCCCTCCCAACAAGAAACCTACACCAGATTCTGCCAATGTTCGGTTCTTTTGCATCCACTCCTTGGACGCTTCAAACCCATTAAACACCAGAAGCCCCTTCTGGATAAATTAAGCATTGCAATCAATTGCCAGCTCTCCTAAGAGCGTTAAGAAGCTCCAATCTGGAGATCTTCTTGTTGAGATGTAGAGTCCCAGATATGCTACAGTGCTTTTAAACACTACCTCTTTTTTAGATTGTCCAGTAAAAGTTATCCCTCACGGCTACCTCAATTCCTCACGAGGTGTTATCTCTTCTCAAGACCTTCTGGAGTGCAGTGACCAAGAACTTCTGGAGGAATTGAAAGATCAACAAGTGAGTGGAGTCCGGCGCATCCTATTTCGGCGAAATGGCCAATCCGTCCCATCTCGAAACATCATACTGACCTTTAACACCCCATCCCTGCCAACATCAATGAAGGCAGGGTATCTACACTTTGAAGTGCGCCCCTTCATACCAAGTCCTCTACGATGCTTCAAATGCCAAGCATTTGGTCACTCCCAGCAGTCTTGCAGGAGCACTGCTCGGTGTGGGCGTTGTGCAGCAACAGACCATACTTTGCAAGATTGCCATGCCGAAGCCGAGCTGTGCTTCAGCTGCAAGGGATCCCATGCAGCAGCATCGAGAGACTGTCCAAAGTGGAAAGAGGAAAAATAGATCCAACGCATTAAGACCGTTGAGGGAATCTCCTACCCAGAGGCCAGAAGAAAGGTCGTTCCAATTCAATCAAATCGGCGATCCTATGCATCAGCGGTTGTTGCAAGGACTACAGTTGGTACACAGACTGATAGCCAAATCCCAGTGAATTGTCCCAACAAGCTAGACGACATCATAGCTGCTGGTCTGGCAGCACTGCAATCCCGAGCTAGGGACGCGAAAGCTCCAACAACCACTATGCCTAAACCTGCTGCAACTAACACCAGCACCACTGGGATTTCAACAACCCCGGGAGGAAAGAGAAAGGAAAAAGAGAAGAAATCTCCAAACTCTCATCATAAGAACCAGGATCGGGCAAGATCATCTGCAACACAGGAACCAAAATACCGCCCCATTTTACCACCAGAGACTACAGGGCGTCGGACAAAACAGTCCCAAGCGCAAATGGACATTGCCGACGAACTAATGGAATCGGACAACTATTAGTTGTCCCAGTCTTTCTCGGGTTTTGTTTTTCGTTTTTTCTTTTTCTCATTCACCACACTTCAAACCATGGGTCAAATCGTTCAGTGGAACTGTCGAGGCTTTCGGATAAGACATGACGACGTGAAACATCTGCTTTCGTCATACTCTCCGGTGTGCCTTTGCCTCCAGGAGACTAAACGTAAACCATCAGACCTGCTTTCAGTTCGAGGCTACAGTGCATTTCGGAAAGATAATGTTTCATGAGATATAGCTTTCGGGGGAGTTACCATCCTTGTCCTCCACAGTGTTCCAGTTTCTCCCGTTGCGGTCTCAACATCTTTACAAGCCGTTGCGGTGCGTATCTCCATGCCTGTGCCTCTAACTGTTTGCAGCGTCTATCTGCCGCCGGATGAGGACGTGAGCGTGTCCATTCTTGAGAGCTTAGTTGAGCAGCTGCCGTCACCTGCTCTTCTTCTGGGTGACTTCAATGCTCATAATCCATTGTGGGGTAGTGTCAGAACAGACACACGAGGCCGTAGGATCGAATCTCTTCTTTCCTTGACATCTTTGTGCCTGTTTAACACCGGTGCTGACACTTACTTCCACGAGCCTACACGAAGTTTCAGTGCGATCGATTTATCTTTGGGTCAACCATCGGTTATGGCCGACTGGTCGTGGACGGTGTGTAACGACGTCCATGGAAGCGACCACTTCCCAATTGTACTTAGGTATAATGTGAGCGTGCCATTTTTAGCCTCCCGCCCTCCTCGTTGGAGGATGGATCGTGCCAAGTGGGAGGTCTTCACATCGTCCGCAGTGATATCTTTTGCCATGGTGACCCGGGGGTCAATTGACACAGCTGTTACTGATGTCACAACGTGTATCATTCAGGCAGCAGATCTCTCTATCCCAAAGACATCAACGACGCTCCCAAGACGTCCGAAGCCTTGGTGGAACCCTGATTGCGCAGCGGCTAGGAGAGTTCAACATAAGGCCTGGTGTACTTTGCGGCGTTATCCAACCGAGGCTAATCTTGTTAAATTTAAAAGAGCAAAATCCTACGCTCGGTTGGTGCGTCGACGAAGCAAGAGGGAGTCTTGCTTGGATGAAGTACGTTTCATCAATCAATTCACGTGCCAGTTCAAAAACTGTTTGGGAAAAAATTCGTAAGATCCGAGGAAACTATTGTTCCCACCAAATTTCAATTCTTGAGAGTAACGGCTGCACGTATGCTGAAGTAGGGGAGATTGTGGATTGCTTGGGCGAAGCGTTTGCCTCAGTTTCTAGTTCTCAGGCGTATCTCCCGTCCTTTCAGAGGATTAAAACAACCGCGGAATGCCAGAAAATCTCCTTTGCGCCTTTTTATAACACTGAGTATAACTCCCCCTTCAGCATGGTTGAACTACGGGTGGCTCTGCATCGGTGCGGTGCAACATCTGTCGGTCCCGACGGCATCCAATATGACATGATCCGTCATCTCTCGCAGTCGTCTCTCGAGAATCTGCTAGTGCTTTTCAACCGCATTTGTTTGGAGCACAGTTTCCCGGACTCTTGGCGAAGAGCTTTTGTTTTACCTTTTCCCAAGCCCAGCAAAGACCCCAAGTCTCCCTCTAGTTATCGGCCAATTGCCCTCACTAGCTGTCTGTGCAAAATCCTTGAACGAATGGTTAATTTCCGGCTAATTTATTTTTTAGAAGAACATCGGATACTGTCTCCATCACAAAGCGGCTTCGGCCGTCATCGTTCAGCTCCTAACCATCTCCTGCTCCTTGAGACGTCTGTTCGTGAGGCGTTCGTGCGTAGGCAGCACCTGACATCGATAAAGCTTACGATAGAGCGTGGCGTCCCGGGATCCTCCGTGACCTCCACGAAAATGGGTTGCGGGGAAACCTCCCAACATTCATTGCCAACTTCCTTCGTAATTGCGTGTTCCAGGTGCGCCTGGGTACGACGCTCTCTGCCTTTTTCCATCAAGAACATGGTGTCACTCAAGGCAGCATTATTTCGGTGACTCTGTTCATCCTCCGCATAAACTGTATGCTCAAAAACCTTCCTCCAGCGGTTTCGGCTACCATTTATGTTGACGACCTTCACATCTTCTGTTCGTCATCAAGCATGCATTTCGTTGAAAGGCAGCTGCAGTCTGCAATTACCCAGATTGTTAAAGCGGCTAACAATAATGGGTTTGTTCTTTCTCCCGACAAGACAGCCTGTGTCCATTTCTGTCGGAGGCGTGGCCTCCATCCCGATCCAGAGCTCTATTTGGACCGTGCAGCCATTCCAGTTTTGCCGGAAACCAAGTTCCTTGGTTTAACCGTTGACCGTGCTCTCACCTTCCGCTCGCACGTTCGACGGCTAAGGACTTCCTGTCTGAGAGCTTTGTCAATCCTTAAGATCATTGACTCAGTCTCCTGGGGTGCAGACAGGACTTCCTTGTTCCGTATTTACCATTCTCTCATTCGGTCTAAGCTGGATTATGGCTGTATGGTGTATGGCTCTGTGCGTCCTTCCGTTCTCCGGCCGTTGGATACCATTCACCATCAAGCGCTGCGTCTTTGTACGGGAGCATTTCGCACGTCACCCATTCCCAGCCTTTATGCTGACACGAACGAACCGTCGCTTCATTTACGCCGTCTGCAGCTGTCTCTTCAATTTTACCCGAAACTTAAATCTCTCTCAGACCATCCTTTATACGATGCAGTTTTTCATCCCCAGCATGCTCGTTTCTTTGAGATCCGTCCCTCGTGCATTCGAACCTTCGGTCTTCGTATGGCGGCCGTAGCTCGTGATGCTGGGCTCGACTTGTCACTCGTTGTAGAGACCAGGGGCTTTGAGGATCCCCCATGGCACCCTCGTGGGGTCATGGTTGATACCACCTTTACATCTTTTGATAAGTCCTCAACCCTCGCGTCAGTGTACCAGCAGCTCTTCGCTGAACACCGTTACGTCAATGCAGACTTTATTCCTGTTTTCACCGATGGATCTAAGGCGGCTGGTGTTGTTGAATCCGCCGCCGTCTGCATTCACGAAGTTTCTGTTGCCCGTATTCCTGCCGAGGCCACGGTGTTTTCGGCGGAGATGCATGCTGTGTATCTTGCACTTGTTCACGTGCAGTCGAGCTATCATCAGCGTGCTATTGTGTACACTGATTCGTTGAGTGTTGTGCAATCATTGTCATCTTTGGATTTCACTGGCCACCCCTTCTTTTTACCGTACGGAGACTTCTTCGTTCTTTGCTCGAGGCCGATGTTCAGATACGATTCTGCTGGATTCCTGGGCACGTCGGGATCCCAAGGAACGAGTCTGCCGATGCTGCTGCTAGATCTTCCTTCTCTTTGGTCGTCACACCCTTGCCACTGTTTCACTGTGATTTTCGCTTTCTTGTTCACGATCATATCAGGCGAACGTGGCAGGGTCTGTGGGACCAACAGGTGGAGAATAAACTGCACCGTATAAAACCTTTCCTTGGAGTTTGGAAATCATCGTGTCACCGGAACCGTAGGGAAGTTGTTCTTGCGCGTCTCCGCATTGGGCATTGTCGCTTCACGCATAGCTATTTGCTCTGTGGCGACACTGCCCCGGTGTGTGAGACGTGCGACTGTTTACTCACCGTCTCTCATGTTTTGTGCCGTTGTGTTCGTTTTCGTAATCATCGGTTTCACTATTTTCAGTCTCATCTGCTGGACGAGGGCGCAGCTACGCTTCAAAAGCTTTTGGGCTACCACTGCAACACTCTCGCAGTATTTTCCTTTTTAAAACAGATTAACGTTTTAAAACTTATTTAAAAAAAAAACAAAAAAAAACGATGATAATAATAATAGTAAAAATAAATAAATAATAAAAATATGTATATACATATATATATATATATACATAAACCTAATTAACTAATTAACTAACTAGGGATGTAAGGTCAGGTGATGCGTAACATCACAGCCTCTCCTTGACAAATGTCAACCCCGCCTTCTCGTGGTGCATCCTGTTCCCACTAAAGGGGCTCTGACGACTGCCAATAGCGGTATAACTATACCATCGGGATCAGAGGAAATGCTATCCCACACTCACCAACCCGCTTGGCCAGCGTGGTGAGTTATGGCCAAACACCTCCAAAATGACTCTACAACTTAAATCTTGGCCCTCAGTCTCCGGCAGCTGGAATGTACCTGGCCAAGGCAGCGGCCAGTGCGACATGAAGGCAGAGGGGTGCTAAGAATCCCCGGAGGACCGGACTAGGCTGCCATTTGATGCTGACCTTGGCTACCTATAACGGACGCTCCCTATCTTCTGATTCAAGGCTTCTTGAATTGGAAGAGGAACTACAAAGGATCAAGTGGGACATCGTCGGGCTAAGTGAGGTAAGGAGAAAAGGAGAAGATCTCATTGAACTGAAAAGTGGACATCTCTTCTATTATCGTGGGACAGATACTGGCAGAACTAGTGGTGTTGGATTTATAATAAACAAGAAACTGAAGGATAAAGTGGTAGAAGTTGAAAGTTCCTCTGACAGAGCTGCACGACTCGTTATCCAACTATCGAGAAGATACCAGGCTCAGATTATTCAAACTTATGCACCCACCACAAGTCATCCTGAAGAAGAAATTGAAGAATTTTATGAGGAAATTCGTCATCTAAATAATAAAGGTAAGCAGCACTTAAAGATAATTATGGGAGATTTCAATGCAAAAATAGGGCAACGGCAACAGAATGAAACTTCAGTAGGTAAATTCGGTCACGGCAACAGAAACCAGCGTGGAAATACTCTCGTTGAGTTTGCAGAGGCAGAAGGATTTTTTCATCTTGAACTCCTTTTTCAAGAAAAAGCCACACAGGAAATGGACATGGAGACATCCAATTGGGACGACAAGTGAAATTGATTTTATTATGTGTAACAAAAAATTCGTCATCGAAGACTGCAGTGTGCTGAACAAGTTCAACACAGGTAGTGACCATAGATTGGTGAGATGTAAGATGCACCTCAACACTAAACTGGAACGTGGCAAGCTCATAAGACAAACAAAATCTATTGACATAACCAACCTTAAAAAACACCATAATACTTTCAAGTTGGAACTGAAGAACAGATTCTCTGCTTTAGAAGGCCTAACATCGGAAGAAGTGGATATTTCGGAAGTTAACAGAAAAGTAACCAAAGCTCTAATGGAAACAGCAACAAAATTAGCTGGGTCTAAGAACAAGTTGCATGTGAACAAATTATCAGGAAAAACCAAAATGTTGATGCAAAAAAGAAGAGAGATGAGGACAACTAAAGAAGATGTGACTTCCAAAGTGGAATATATAGAGCTATGCAAGACAACACGAAAAAGTATCACTGAAGACGTAAGGAAATTCAACTGTGAGCTAGTGAGGAAAGCAATTGAAAACAACCAAAGCCTTAAGATAGCAAGGGGACATCTCAGTAAGGGAAGAAAACAGATTATGGCTCTGAGAAAAGAAGATGGTTCTATAACAAGAAATAGAGGCGAAATTTTGACAAGAGTGAAAGATTTCTACTCCAAATTATATGAAAGGGATGATACATGTACTCCAGACTTCATGAAAGGTACCAGAGTTCTTCCAGTCCTCCCAGCAGAAGTTGCTCATGCAATCAATAACATGAAGCGGGGAAAAGCTCCAGGAGAAGATGGAATTACTATAGACCTCATACAAGAAGCAAGTGGAGAAATTGAAACAGTACTCGCCCAAATTTTCACTCGATGCCTTAATGAAGGGAAGATTCCTGAGGATTGGAACAATGCTACAATGATCCTGCTACATAAAAAAGGTGACATTGAGGATCTCGGGAACTACAGACCTATCAGCCTCCTATCAGTGGTTTATAAAATCTTCACTAAAGTTCTTTCACACCGCTTGAAGGTAACACTGGACATGGCTCAACCGAGAGAACAAGCTGGATTCAGGAGTGGCTACAGCACAATAGATCATATCCACGTACTGAGAGAACTAATTGAAAGAGTGAGGGAATATGAACTTCCATTGTGCATGGCTTTTATCGATTATGAAAAAGCCTTTGATTCGGTGAAACCATCAGCAGTTACAATGGCTCTGAAATCCTGCGGTATTGAAGATGCATACATTAATATTATTAATAACATCTATGAAAATGCAAGTGCAAAGATTCGGCTGTTTGAAAATACAACACACATAAAAATTGGAAAGGGAGTGAGACAAGGTGACACCATATCTCCGAAGCTCTTTAATGCCACATTGGAAAATGTCTTTCAATCACTGAACTGGGAAAACAAAGGGATAAAGATTAATGGAGATTATCTAACCCACCTTCGTTTTGCTGATGACGTAGTCATTTTTGCAACTACCCCATCAGAGCTGCAGAGTATGATCCAGGAACTTGCTGACAAGAGTAAAGAAGTGGGATTAAAAATGAACTTTCAGAAGACAAAAGTGATGTTCAATGCTTTTACAAGAAATGAAGATTTATCGATTGATGGAGAAAAGCTGGAGATAACAGATACGTATGTTTATCTTGGACAGCAGATATCAAGTGAGGGTCACATTGATGAAGAAATTAATCGGCGTACAAAACTTGCCTGGAGAGCTTTTGGAAGAAACAGCATAATTTTCAAGAGCAATATGCCATTATGTCTTAAAAGAAAAGTGTTTGATCAATGCATCCTTCCAGTGCTTACGTATGGTGCAGAGACGTGGACCTTAACTAAAAGAGACATACAAAGGCTGCAGACAACTCAAAGCAGCATGGAGAGGTGCATGCTTGGTATAACCAGGAGAGATAAGAAGAGGAACTCGTGGATCCGAAAAATGACGAGAGTGGAAGACATCATGATCAGAGTTAAATCCCTGAAATGGCAATGGGCTGGACATACTGCCAGAAGGACAGACCATAGATGGACAGCCGAAATTTTAGATTGGATTCCAAGGGACAGGAAAAGACCCAGAAAAAGACCACATGGGAGATGGGTGGATGAAATTCGTAAATATGCGGGAGTGACATGGAGGAGACTGGCACAAGACAGACCGTTGTGGAGGAAACTTGGGGAGACCTTCGTCCAGCAGTGGATTGATAATGGTTGACGATGATGATGATGATGAATTAACTAACTAGTTCTCACAGCTTTCATCATTCTCTTTTCTTACCTTTACCAAGTCTGTCTGCTATTAATCATTTCACCCCGCTTTTAAAAATCTTTAACTGATAGCTCTCTGTGTCTGGCGCTCTTTGGCCAAACCTGGCCCTTGCGCCACTAAAATCAACTAACTAACTAACTAACTAACTAACTAACTAACTGTGCGTGGGAAGCTTCCTGATGCCTCGTCGCAGCATCGAACGAAAGAGGCTATGGATGTGGGCTTGGGCAGTCATTCCAGCACGTTTCGGAGTTCGACAGAGGACGAATAGTGGCTTATCGCGACAGCGGTTTATCGTACAGAGACATCAGCGCCAGTGTGGGACGACATCCAGCCACAGTGAGGCGAGTATGGATTCGGTGAGTGCAGGAGGGACGGACGGACCAACGTGAGCGATTGCCGCGGCCGTGGCACACCACCGAACGAGAGGATCGGCATGTTGTGCGGCGGGCATTGACGGCTCGCACCAGCACATCACGAACGTTAGCGCAGGAATTAGGGTGTGTTGCGCAACAACCTGTGTCAGCACGTACCGTTCGACGTCGTCTCGGGTGCGGGGACTTGTCGCACGGCGCCCATTGCACCGATTGCCATTGACGTTACGCCACCGGCGAGTGCGGTGGCAGTGGGACATTGAACGCCGCACCTGGACTGCGGAATGGCACGACATTGTCTTCTCCGACGAATCCCGCTTCTTCCTGCGACACCATGATGGTCGGATCCGCGTGTGGCGGCACCGCCACGAGAGACTGTATGACCCGCCTGCATTATTCATCGCCATACCGGTCCGTCGCCTGGCGTTATGGTTTGGGGCGTAATTGGATATGACACCCGCACCCCTCTAGTACGCATCGTCGGTACACTCAACAGCCACCGCTACATCTCCGACGTTTTGGAGCTTGTAGTCCTCCCTTACCTGCAGGACCTACCAGCGGCCACGTTTCAACAGGACAATGCGCGCCCGCACGTGGCACGCATCGTGCAACAATTCTTCACTGCACACAAGGTGTCACTGCTGCCGTGGCCCGGTTGTTCTCCCGATATGTAGCCCATCGAACACGTCTGGTCGCCAATCGGCAACCGAGTGGCCCGGCAAGCACCACCCGCGGCTACTCCTGATGAACTGTGGCCACGTGTGGAAGCAGCCTGGACCCACATACCCCAAGCCCACATCCAAAGCCTCTTTCGTTCGATGCCGCGGCGTGTAGCGGCCGTTATTGCCAGCCATGGGGGCCACACGAACTATTGATGTCTGCGTGTTCCGCAAGTCGCACTGGCCTGTAATCTCAATCGTTTAATCTTAGTATCTGTTGTTATGTGTCCGGTAAATCTGGCTTTGCTATCTCGTGTCCTTCTTGGTGTTGCATTTTGGGTGGCCAGCAGTGTATTTAGTACTAGAATAGAATATTCAGGTTTTCTTTGTACTATTTAACTTTTCTAAGTACTGTGACTTTCTATATTTTTGAATCAGTTCAAGAATAACCGTAACTATACGGTACATGCTTAAAAACATTGTTTTTTTGCATGAGAACCATGGTTGAGACTCAAATGCGAAAAATTTGTGAATACGTCTCTCAGCTGGTGTTTAGTTCCTATGTGCAATTACCATATTTTCCCGAGGGCAGTGGTGTTTAATGCTGTTATCGAAAAAAAAATGTAATACCTTTTTTCCTACATACTTATTCATATGATCACATATCGTTTAAATATTATCCAAGATTCATAATGACATGAACATAACAATTTCTAAAGACAATGAAAAAGTAACTCCGTCTTATAAGTAAAGAGGTCAAGTAGCCTTTCGGAGTTTAGCATTTTTTCCAGTTCTTCAGTTTCAGCAAAAGTAAAGGCATTATCCAATTTTTTTTATATTAACCGTGAATGTTAGTGATGCTGAACTTTTTGTAGTTGGGTAGTTTTGAAAAAAAAAAGTTCACTCGGGTACAGCTGATTCTTCCATTGGTGGAGAAATTTAGTAGAGAAATTAGTGGTTTCACACAGGTGGGTTCAACAGTTACTCAGATAGTCTGTAGAGACATTTTTTCACAGCTGGTGGTTTACCAAATCATTGCAACGATGTGCAACGTCCAGAGCATAAATTAAAGTTGGAAAGATGTCATTATGATGACATAGCAGCTGGGTTGTCCATTGTTTGAAGAGAGGCTAATTACCGGCTGAACCGAGTTATCCTTGAGTAGAAACACAGTTCTGGTTTTTTCCCACAGTCTACTACTTTAGACTGGCCCTTTTTTTCCTCCCTTTTTTTTTTCTAAATTTTGACAGATTGCTCAGGAATTAGAAACAGGATTTTGAGAAACTTAGAAATGATAAAAACCATCTTGCTTTAGTCCTTGATCAAATTTCGAATATCTGAAGGTAAATGCAATGGAGAAGAAAACCTTACGTTACAGGAAAGTTAGTCGCCCTAACGTAGCAGCCCCAATTGTCGAGTAGCCTGAGGCTGTGCCCTACACTTTGTCCTTGTTTATTTCGTCCACGTTGACTTGGTACGGTTCATTTCGTCCACGTTAACTTGGCCCGATTCATTTCGTCCACCGTTCACTTTGTCCACACTCTTTTCGTCCTCAGAATGGATGAAATAATGATCATCCATTCTGAGAACGAAATGAAATATCGTCGAGTTTTTCAGTTTTTATGGAATTTTTGTTACTAGGCAGAAAAAACAAGTCAACAGACATTGCTTATATGCATCGTTTTTCCTCCTCAAGTTTTTTGATTAAGATATTACGATTCTGAATGTCATTTAAATTAAAACGAGGAACTGAACTTTGAAGTGATTTTTAACTCTTTTGTGTGGTACGATGTCAATTACTATGACATAAATCAAAGTTCAATGGCCATCAATGTGTCGGATTGATAAGGAAAATTTGTGACCCTTTCTCTTTTATGTAAAATGTCTCAGTTTTCTTTCCTCTCACGCCGCAAATTCATAGTGAATATCAATCTAAATTTTTTTTCACCATTATGATTTTATGGATTTTTTCCCCTTTAAATAGCTATGACACATATCGAGAGCATTATAGTTCATTAGTATGAAAATTAGTAATGCGGAAATTATAAACATTTAATAAACTAAATGATCATTCGCCTGGGAGGGGCCCGGGTTCGAATCCCGGTGAGGCATGGATGTTGTGTTTGTCTTACGGCACTGGCTCTCTCCCTTCCCTGGAACCAGTGACCCTAAATTAGGGACGAGCGACTGCTTAAATCCAATGAGTTGCTCACGGTGGTCGTTAAACCTCAAATAAAAAATTAATTAATAAATAAAAAGCTGTTCAAAGTTCAGTTCCTCGTTTTACTATAAATAACATTTAAAATCGTTGTATTTTAAACGAAAAATTTAAATAGGAAAAAAAATCATGTGAACAATGTCCGCTAACCCCTTTTTCTGTCTACTGACGAAAATTTCATCAAAACAGAAAATTTCCAAGGTATTGAAACCATTGTCAAGAGGAAATGAATGTGGACTAAATGAACAGCGGAAGTGACCCGTCACCCTCTGAGGCACTGGTGTCTGACCGAGATGAACCCAGGATGAAGCCTCTGATGAGGTATGAGTACTGCGACTGTCTTACGACCCTGCTCCACCTCCCCAGCATCAATGGCCCCAAATTAGGGACGAGCGACTGCATATACCCTTATGAGTTGCTCATGAGCGTCGTTGAATCCCCCAAACCTTGTACTGCGATACATGGTAGAACTCTAATGAATAGAAGTTCAACGTGTTAGACATTGGCCTAAGGATTTGAACAAACCTTCTGCTGCAACACACGATATAAGACTAATGAGTTCGCTGCTTTTATTGCGGTAGAAAACTGCAAAAGCTAGCACAAGTACTGTCATTTTGTTACAGCACAGCTCTTGTATCTCCTGCGAAACAGTGCATCGAATTATATTTAAACTGCTATATTATGTTGAGCAGTTCAGGGAAAATATCCCTTCCTGAATTTTTTTTTTTTTTTTTTTTTTGGAGTAGTGATATCCCCACATATTCGTCGTTGATCTTCACATGGTGTGCTATTGTTTTGTAGGTAATATATCCGTACTTCGTTATTTGTTTAAGTGTTCGTACATAAATTCTTCAAAGCTCAAAAGTTTGGTACAAATAATGGATGCATCCTAAAAACTGTGTTGCGAATTGATGGTCATCCCGTTTTGCACGGCTGGTTCCTGATTTTCTAACTACATCCTACTGCTATTTAAACAAAAAATATAAGCCAGGTAATTGGGAACACAGAAGCTAGAATTTTAGCCCCGATGGATCCCGACGAACTTGAAATACTGAAAGTTACGTATATAAAGTGAGCAAACTTTCAAAATATACAAAATTATATAAATTATATTTGCTTTGTATTCATCGTGTACGAATTTATTTTATTTTAAGGTTTCTTCTGTGAGCCTTTTGATACAGTTCATAATTATGATGAGTTCACATATTCTTTCTCTCCAACTCTTTGTATTACGTCGTTACGCGAAGTTCACAATTGAAATTTTATGTCCATAACGAATTGTCTTCTCAGATAATTCGATACAAATGAACTTCGTGTAACAACGTCATACGAAAAATTAGACAGCAAACACCCAGAATGAGCAAACTCTTCATAATTGTGAATTGTACGGAATAGCGCGGAGAAGAAACCTTTAAAATATGATAATTTCGTATGCGACAAACAGAAAGCTGATATAATTTATAAATCGTTACTGCATCATATATTTAAGGCGTGAAAATCTAATTTTAAGGCGTATAACACATTGCCTACAAAAATATATATACTAAATGAATTTTGATATTGAGAAAAACAACGTTACTTCACAAATATTTTATTTTTCGTATCGACCAAGGTTTCGCCGGGCTCTGGCTCAGCTTCTTCAAGATGAATGGAACGCAAATATTCAGATCGCATGTGACATCATGAACAGTGTTTATGATCACGGGTTTTTGTTAGTTGCTTCCACGCGCTTCAGTTCTTGCAACTAAGAACAATTCGTGACCGTTCACACCGTTGATGATGTCACATGCCATTTTGCGTGCCATTCGTCCACAGCCCAGTGAAACATTGGCCGCCACGAAAAATAAAATATTTGTAAAGTAACGTTGTTTTTCTTAATATTATAATCATAACAATGTTTGTAGCCGACGATTAGTATAAATATGAATTTTAGTTATTTTTTATGAAAAGCTTATTTTGCAATTTGACATGCTATCATATTTTTAAATGATTTCGGCAAATGCGCTCTCCTAACAATGTTTTTCGAAATCGTACAAAAGTCAATTGTTTTATCCATCAGTTATTTGAGACTTTTTGGAATATATATGTGACCAAGAAAAAGAGTGGATGGTTAGTAGATCTAGAGGTAAGAACTCCCGTACTTTCTTTTCATTAGAAACACTTGTAAGAACGTATATCGACATTTCTTTTATTTAAAATGTTTAATATTTCTTCATAAATACAGTCAAGTTTACTTTTTTGTTCTGCTGACTACATTAATAGTCTCAAGCTGGTAAGAATGGATATTTCTATTTCGTTAAAAGCTCAGCAAATGAGCGCCAAATTTCGGTCCTAAATTACGCACAGGAATTTCACCACATAGAGTAATATTTGCATAGAAAAATAAACTAATGTTATAACAATCTCATGATGTTTTACTTTGTTACGTGAATAATAGTAATTTTCATCTTGCGATTGCGTAGGTGCTACAAGAACTCGTCCCTTCGAGGCATGTCAGTAGCCTGTTGGTTTTATGGCCTACACATTTGCCATAACTCGTGTTTCAATAAGTCCTCGCTTTACAGTACTCTCCTTATGATTTCCTAAAAAGGTCTATCCGACTGTATCTTACACTTGTTACCGCAAGCCTCAGCATCCCTTGAATTTTGACTAACACATCCGTAAACTCAAATGTGTTCATCACTTAGTGCGATGTTCATAATTCAAGGTAATATGACATGTTTTTGATTTCGTGGTTGGCCTTCGAGCAACACCTCTGCTTCGCAATGAAAAGGAGTCCCTACTTGATCGCATTGTAACCTGTGATGAAAAGTGAGTGCTGTCCAACAACCGTCAGTGATCTGTACAGTAGCTGAACCACCGAAACAACATCCTAAACTAAGAACAAAGCCAAAGGAGCTTTTGTTGACAGTGTGGTGGACTGTTCACGGTGTCATACACTACAGGTCCTTGAATGCTGGTGAAAGCATTACCTCAGTCACATACTGTAAAGAATTACCCAATGCACCGGAAGTTGTGTTCCAAATAGCCATCTTTTGTGAACAGGAAGGGTCCTGTCCTCCTCCATGATAACGGAAGACCACACGTGTCACAAATGACGAAACAGGAACTATACGAACTCAGGTACGAAACCCTTAAACATCCAGCCTACTTGCCTGACTTGACAACTACCGATAGTCACCTGTTCATGAATTTCAGCAATTACCTCAAAGATAGGGCCTTCAGAAACAGAGAAGAATCTGAAATTGCACTCTGAGACTTTCTTGCATCCACGAAACAGATTTCTTCCGGACTGGCATTAAAGCATTTGTTACTCCCTGGCTGAGGTGTGTAGCTGCTGAAGGAGCCTATTTCGAATACAACAAGGTTGTGTTGTGAGGTGTCTATTTCATTTTTACCCTCCAAATCGGTCATTATTTTCCAAAAGACCTGGTATGTATCGTAGCTTACAACTTCTATTCTTAACGGGAAACCGTATACTGCGAAAGCTGTAATTTTTCCGAATATTTTCTTTTTTATCTTTCATATCAGAGCACCTTGCGCCCACTAATATTTTTCAATGTTTTCAGTTCTTCCAAGAGACGCGGCGCAGCGCATTGCAGGATGAATGGACACTAAACTTTGTTTAGGAATTCGTCGTTTCGTTTCGGGAAACCACAAACCGACAAACTTGTCTGAGTATAACAAGTCCATACACGAGCAGCTAACTCTATTCCAAACTTCGCACGTGAAACTGGAAGTACAATAACATAGATCATTTTTGTTTCTGCTACACTACCTCTGTTTCCAATTGCGCAACAAAAAGCAAGCAGTGTACAAAAACATTAATTTTTCGTTTTGATGGACAGCTCTTGGTATTTTGTTGAAAACAGCAATTCTGTAGAACGCAATCCATTCCGAAAATGAACAATGTAAGACATTTCTAATAATAATCAAGTAAATACCTGAAATTTGGATTTGTTACAAGACGAAAAGTTGGAACGGTTACCAGTGTAGCTAATCTATGGACAGATATTCTCAAATGTAGCTATGAGGAGTGGGCTGTAAATGAATCTTCGGTTTAAAAGAAATCCTTACAAAACAAAAAGGACAAAGGGAAATCTTGAAAGACACCGGACTGGGAACAAACTATACACTTACAAAAAGTCATGGACTCAAAGTGAAGAAGAATCATTCACTCGTTTGTAAACTAGAAAACGAGTTTGAAAGCAGCACTATTATTGGTAAATAATTTAAAACACAAGCACTTGCTTGTTTATTTGGACCAATAATATAAAACACAATCAGTAGCTACTTTATTTGGACCACCTTCCTATTTATGTATTGGATTACCTTTGATCTTCAAAACAGGTGCAGTTCACTTCGCATTCACTCGTCTAAATTTGGTAACATTTCTGTAAAATATTGGCACACGGAATGGTGTCTTTTAATTCTAGCAGATTGGATGGCAGTGCATTCAGACAGCTAATATTACGTTCGACTTCATCACACAAATGCTCAGGTCTTTGTCTTGATGCTCACTGAGATAACCATTGAATCAGAAAGAAATCACGCTCATGGTCCTGAAACTTAAAGACAATGTGGGCAGTCGGGCAAGTGCATCGTCTCGTCGACATGGTAGAGAGTGACAATCATCACGGATGTTTATAAGCTGGGGATATATTCTGGTGTCAAAGGTCCTAATATATCCGACAAGTACATATCCCACACACACCATATCAACTCTTCGTCCATCCTGGAAAGCGGTAACCAGGTACGATGGATCCATGCTCTCATGCTGTTGTTTCCACATTCGCACCCTACCATCATCATGGTTCTGATGGAAACGCGATTTGTCAGACCGCATTACCCTATCTAATCATTGTTGTTCCACTTCTGTTTCTCCTGAGCACACTGCAAATGTTTTGTCTTGTTCACTGCAGACAGCAGTTTTGTGTGAACATTTCTTCTGTAGTAAGGTAAACGGGTAATTTACGGCTCATCATTGCACTGGCATTCCGTTTAACATTGTCTCTGATCCAGATTCTCTGTTATTTGACAGACTGCTGCGCGTCGGTACAAATGTGAATGATCTCCACTCTCTTTCGGGAGTTAACTAGGTTTGTTTGACCACAGACAATGCACTCACCACAGCCTTTTGGTGCGTTATCCACTCGCTGTATACTCTTACAACCGTTTTTCTTCTACGTTTCACCAGCGTAGCAGTTTTGCTGATATTCAAACCACTCTTTCGAGTGCCACCCATCGTCCATAATACAATAAAAAAATCTGTTACATCTCTCCCTTTCTCATTAGACCTTGTGTAGCGCATTCCGAACTGCATTTGGGACTATTCCCCTTCACATGATTATGGAGCTGTAATGGCATTAGGCAACGGATAATGTATCAATTAAGTTGCCTTAAATGGTCTACTGGTATTAATGAATTATCGACTCAATATAATTTGGAATAAGCCTATCAAGAACTTTTAGTTTCCAATTAAACTGCTTCGTCCAGGAAAGCGATTCTTTTTAATGTAAAACAGATTATCAGCGCAATTGCAAACCCAGATGCAGATGATTCAAGTTCGGTTCAATTAAAAGCAATCCTCTGCTAGATAAACTAACAAAGTGAAAGGTGACTTAAAATTTTAGCTCTTGATAAACTTTAAAAATTTCGAATTTGCATTGCAAATGCAACTCTGCGTGTTGCTGAACCTTGTAATTTTTTATGAGTATTTTACAAATAACAGTTGCAAATCATTACGTCTTTATTTTTCGCTAAGCCATTAACACGAGCACTTTGAATGCTTCTCATTATAATAGAAGTGATTTTTTTTAATGAAAAAGGTATTAAACATGAAATTGCCGTCACTTGAAAATATTGGTACATCATTAAGGGTTTGTTCGCATTGTTACTTTTTACTAAAGGTCGGGCCCGAAAGCTTTCTTTGGGAGAGTTGTGTCCTTTTTGAATTAAAACCCTATAGGCACACTTCGGAAAGGCTAGTAATTCATATTTTTAGCTGCAGCGTTGCATAACTTTAAAACGCTTTCTTCGTCAAAAGTGTCACGCTAAATTAATAAATCATAAAAAACGAGCAAAAACTGCAAAATAACATTGTTTTCATGCCGGTGGGTTGCTTAAACGCTTTTTAAGCTTATGGGTTTGAACAAAATATTTCAAAACAGTACTTAAACCCTAATTAGTCCGGGGTCATATGGTCAAAAATTGGGTCCCGTGTGCTCCTTCGTGAAGAGAAGAAAGCAGGGGACCTGTTTTTTCCTGTTTCTATATGTGTGGGGATGCCGAAATGCCTTGGTGCCACTTTCAAAATGGCGGCCATTTGTATCCCGTAACATGTATTTGCTCTTAACTCGATTATTTAACATCCGATTTCAAATTTTTTAAATGGAAACCTGTTTTATGTTCTTTATTTTGTGTTATTACCAATTTTCATGTATACCTAACTGTTTTCCAGTAAAATCTAAAAAACCAAAAATGTTAGTGAATTTTTGACCCCATTGTATCTCGGTTCGTTTTGAACAAGTTTGTAGAAATTTTGTGTTTACCATACAAGTTAAAGGCCTGTAGTGTATGAGGAAAATAAGGATTATATTCGATTCAAAAACTATACATACAGTACGAACAATATTCAAACAAAAATATATACATACTTCATTTGAAAAAAAAAAAAAAAATGCCGCCCCGGTGGCGCAGTGGTCTAAGGCGCTGGCCTCTGATCATTCGTCCGTAAGGGGTCCGGGTTCGAATCCCGGTGAGGCATGGATGTTGTGTTTGTCTTACGGCACTGGCTCTCTCCCTTCCCTGGAACCAGTGACCCTAAATTAGGGACGGGCGACTGCTTATAGCCCATTGAGTTGCTCACGGTGGTCGTTAAACCTCCAATCAAAAAAAAAAAAAAAAAAAAAAAAACATTATCATGGTTAAACATTTTGGTCATTTCACTGTACTCACTTTCATCATCAGTGCCAAAAACTGGTTCACAAGTTTCCACAGTATTTACACATAAGTCTTCAGCATCAAAACAACAGCACATTTCAGTTCATGGAAGTAAATTAGTGATACACCTACAACGCTTACCCAGTCGCACTTAATGACTTTCAGTACAGCCTAGGGTGCTGGAGGAGTACAGCAAGCAACAGTTACTAGACGGTTATTTTCATGCTTCCACCCAACATAAGTTGGATCTGGTAGGTTGGGATGTGTTTTGTCACATTTGTACCATTCCATGGCTTAAAGATGCGCTCTTTATATAGCTAGTTTTAGCGACGACCGTGTGGAAGGAAAAATTTTCTCCTACTGTCTGCTTTTGCGTGAAAAGCTACCACCTAAGTTCTCCAACAGTAGTAATCTTTGTGTTTGGCATGTATACCTTGCAAATAAATGTTTCGACCGAAAGAATCGTGTCCTCCGATATTTCACTTGTTTTTCCAAGGCCTGCCAAAGCATGCAGAGCGTTGTCATCAGCGGCAATGAAGGGCTTCCAAAAACTTAACTTCCCTTTTTTATTGAATGATTGAATGATTCGGTTACGTCTGTCCCAGATATTGCGTGCAAGACAACAAGTCCTTCTGCTTTAAACGTGCTGTATATGGTTGTAAGGGGAACACTTCGTTTCCTCCTTCCACTTCCAGAGATAAAGTTGGTATCTTGTGGCAAATAAAGACATTTGCTTAATGCTAGGACTAACACATCTGTGTCAGGGGAGTGTATGTCCAACCGAGTTGCTGCTCTTTTCGTAGCTTCTATTGCATGTAGTATTATTTTACTGTCAGCTTCTTCATGTGAGCGATATCCTCATGTAATCATTCAGTGATGTTATATCCTCATGTGATTCTTCAGCAACTAGTCGCCAAGCAACAACTGTGTTGCGGTTTGTTACTTTTGCATTTTCCAAGAACCTTTCAGCTAGAAAATTGGACAACTCATCCTTGGTTTTTTCATGAAAAAGAAGCTTCTGTCTGATTATACAGTGGATAACAGTTTCAGGTTCTATTCGGTAGTGTGTCGGTTGAGTGTGGCCTTGACGTCGTTCCCTAGTGAACTTCTTAAGTGAATTTTCAATATATGAGTTAAAAATCAAATGAATGCAACTGCACATTTCATATTTCTTGTTGATCTGGTCGATGAAGTGGTTAGCAAGGTCTGCGCAAATCTTGATTGTTGGTAGCTTGTCAAGAGATTGTACTTCTGCCATACCATCTATAATAGCAACACAATTAATTGGCCATTCGGTTTCCATGGTTTCATCCACATCTGCAACTATGTTTTGGTCCTGGGGTTTCTCAAATAGAGACTCTAGGAATTCCATAAGTTTGCTCTTTTAACATTGTACCAGCTGGTGCAAACATTGATCGCGGTATAATTGAAAGTTCGCAGGCGCGTGATCTGGCAATAATAAGCATTTGGAAAATAGTGATTTATCCTGTTTTAGTTCTACTATGGAGTCTTTGACTTTTAGACGAGTTTCCTTCAAATATTGTTTATAGGTCTGCAGATTAATGTGCTTCACTGGGTCCCATAGATTGACTTGACCAGTCACTATGGCGTTCCTTTGTAACCTTAGGAAATTGCCTTTGCCCGATTGCTGCCATATTGTTCATATCTTCCTTTACCTTTTCTTGCATTATACACTTTGTATACATGTTTACCAACTCACTTGTACAGAGCGTCGTATGTGAATGGGTTACCAGCTGTACGAAGTGATGCAACAAGCGCACATACATTTTGCTTCGCCTTGCTGATGCCGCCTTTGTCAGCTCAAATGGGGTTTCTTTCTTATACTTATTTTGAAACCACTCATTTTTTTTTAATTCTTCAACAAGTCTTGTAAGCTGAGGGGAGCACAGGGAAAAAATACTCTCTTGCATTTTCATTTATACCAACAAGACCTCCCAATACTTTCATAACCCTTTTTTTTTTTTTTTTTTTTTTTTTTGGATTGGAGGTTTAACGACCACCGTGAGCAACTCAATGGGCTATAAGCAGTCGCCCGTCCCTAATTTAGGGTAACTGGTTCTAGGGAAGGGAGAGAGCCAGTGACGTAAGACAAACACAACATCCATGCCTCACCGGGATTCGAACCCGGACCCCTTTCGGACGAATGATCAGAGGCCATCGCCTTAGACCACTGCGCCACCGGGGCGGCTAACTCTATTTTGATGCTCTAAAGCTTTATCTGCGCCTAAACTGCAAAAAGGGACGTATGACTTATTAACAAATCAGTTGCCCTTTTCAAGTTGTTCCCACGTCTCTGGATCTGTAGTCCTTAGTTTTCTTCATCTCAGCCAAATAAATACCAAGCTATCATGCTTCAGTAGTTTAATAGGTCCAGGGCAAAGAAGTATTTTGTGAAGTCGTACAATGAACACAGATGCAGTTTCCAATTGCCTGTACGCACAGAGCAAACAAATGTTAGCATGGACTCAATCATTTTAATACACTGCCTTGTGACTTTAAAATTAGGACTAGTAAGTTCCTTAAAAGAGTAAAATTCTTCAAATTTCTTTGTGAGTTTCTCATTTGCCAAATTAGTAATTAGTTCATTGTGTGCTGTTTTAATGTCACCATCGTCACTGAAGGCACTAGTAAGACTTGTTAACTTTAAATTTATAAGTGATTTCATATCAGGGTATTCTTCACAAAATGCATCCATGTACAGAGTAAAAAGCAATAAAAGTGTGATTTTGTGTGCTTCTAATCCTCTACGCACATGTTTTCCTCCCAGAATTTGCTTGACGGTAGCTGAGCTGCACAAATCACTCTCAATCCACAATTCTGGGGTACTTATTCCTTCAATGTATATGTGCCAGTGGCTCTATGATGTGCCATAACAATATGAAGTTCATCTGGAAGAAGAATTCATTTCTTTAGATTATTTGTTCGCAAATTCTAGTTGCTTCAGTGGCTTATAAAAGTCCAAATCCAGTGTGACAATTACTTTCTTTTGATCACCTTGCGCTACAGAGTTCACATTCCCTAACATGTAACATCTTCATGAAGGTCATTTGTGTTTCAATGTCTGTCGAAGATGCAGCAATGAGGGGTAATACAGAAACTAGAGTTCTTTGCTGTGTACATCTGGTGCAGGAATTGTACGCTGACCAAATGCATATGAATTTAGGATGTATCATGTAAGTATTGTCGTCCATTTCGTTGCTCGTCACATTTGTATCCTCTTCAGGAGCAGACTGGGATAACTGGAGTAACAACCATGCATACATGTCTACCGTGGCTGCTTCCATGTTATTACAGTGGCTTTTGTCATGTGGGCTGTCATCTGACTGTAATTTGGCTACTGTGAGACCGTGATGACGTATTTCAGACGTCGTTTCAAATTCAATGTGGGCATCATGGGTTTCAGGTTCTTTGGAATCTTAAATGACTGAAACTGTTGCGATTTATAAACAAGTTTCGTCTGAGAAGTTCCGTGTGTCGGTTCATTTAGTACTAGGGGCGCACTTGTGTCGTCATCTCTCTTTTCTTGGTAAACTGCCGTGACGGTTCCGTGCAGTGTTCTTCTGCCATCTGGCGTATCTTCCTGGAAGTCAATATTGTCTGCCGCATAAAAAATAAAGCGAACTAGTGTGATATTTGGAAGAACATACACACCATTATTACTGGCCATCCTATGTAAAACTGCATATGAATAACACAAAAAAAATGGAAATTGGGTCAAAAATTCACTAAAATATTTGGTTGTTTTTTTTAGATTTTACGGGAAAACAGTTAGGTATACATGAAAATGGTAACAAAAAAATAAAGAACATAAAACAAGCTTCCATTTAAAAAAAATGTTTGAGATCGGATGATAATTAACCGAGTTAAAAGTAAATACATGTTACAGGATTCAAATGCCCGCCATTTCGAAACGACGCCATTTTTTAAGTGGCACCAAGGCATTTCGTTATCCCCACACATACAGAAACAGGAGAAAAAAGGTCTCTTGCTTTCTTCACGAAGTTGCATACGGCATGCCCTATTGTCCCTGACTAAATGTTCTGATTGCATAATAAAAAATAAGTCTTAACCGTATTTAAGCAATGCGCTGGTAATTCCTTTTCAAAATGTTCATGTGCACTTTGATATTGACATTTTGTGTTTATTTTACTGCGTCAGGAACTTGCGATTTTACTGGCGATTTTCATTCAGGTGTTTATGCAAATATTACATCAGATATTTCTCTGCTTACATAAAATCTGTGAACTTCCGAAATTGTTAATATACTTTTGTGTCTTTTTACTGCTCTTTAAACAGTTGCGCCATAGAAAATGTGTGCGTGTGTTCGTGAAATTTTCATTTATGCACGTGCACGTGTGTGCATGAATTACAAGCTGTTCGATTTGGAAACGGGTAGGGCGATGTGAGAACACAACATAAATGAAAAGATACAGCGACAATATGTACGAAAGAACTTTTGGTACGTCATAAAGCCCTTAATGTGGTCACGGTGATAATCGTAATCTGAAAAATTATAAAAACATTCTGTTTGGGCGTTTCCCATATTGAACTTAGAAAAATAAAACTAATTTTATGCACCGAAAAACTGAGTTTCTGTTGCTGTCAATATGTCTGCTTTAAAAAAAATGTCACTGATTTGAAAAACATCATTTTTAGGAGCACATAGAATATGTTTTTTTCTTTCACCTGAAGTTGGATAAATAGAATATTTTATTTCCAAGTTGATTGAAAAAATCAATAGTTGTGAAATGTTTTGCGAAAATCTGAAAATAAAAAGAATCAATGCAACGCTAAATATTTACGGTCGTTAAAGGTAAAATCTGCTTTGGTGGTGGGGCGATCTCCCCAGTCGGCCCCTCTAGACCCCCTACTGCGTTTTACAGTGTATCTAAAAAATTCAACACTAGGTAAGATGTCAGAGTAGTCGTCAACTTCTTCTGTGGCAGGTGTTTCGCATAAAACTCCCATGCCAGAAATGTATAACGCATAACCTCTTCAGTGATAGCCTCAGATTCCACGTGTTTCTTCAACTACCTTATCTATGCACTGAGATTATTTTTAACAGTGCGTATGTTGCTCTGTAAGCACACATATTCCGAATTATCTTTGTTATGTATTGTTAATCGTTAATATTTCTTATCAGGCATCTTAGTAATAAGCTACAGAAATCGTTGCAAATTATTATAAATGATAAGAATAAATAAGGAGCACAAATATAGCAAATTGATATAAAACGAAATTCGTCATATTTTATTGGCGTAGAACAAATTGATAATGCCAAGCTTTCGCGCACCAACGGTTGGCTTTTTCAAGGCTGGTTGACACTAACCTATGTGGAGAGAACTTATAGTAAACGTTAACTTTTGAGAACGTTAACGAGGTAAGTATCGATTTTCAAAAGTTACTGTAAGTTCTCTCCGCATAGATTAGTGTCAACTTGCCTTGAAAAACCCACCCGTTGGTTCGCGTAAGCTTGGCATTATCAGTTTGTTCTACGCCTATAAAATATAACGGATTTCGTTCTATATTATAAATGATGTTGCTAAAATAGAAACTTTGTGGTTCAACGACAGTTTATTTCTACTACGAGCGCTCGGAAGTTAAGTGATTCTTGAAATTTAACAATTAGAGGCGTTTTCACATGAAATATAATACTTGTATATGATACGTAGGACAGAGGCGATTTTAGATCATTTGGGGCCCTAGGCGCTGAAATATTCAGGGGGGGGGGCTCTTCCCTTTCTTATCATCTCAGAAATTTTCATCCGTCATATTAACGAAAAAAAGTAAAGTCAAGAAAAAGTTTTTTTAGCTTTTTAAAATGCCATTCTATTTTCCTATTATTAGAACGTTTTGTGAAAAGCAGTGCTAGTGTAATCACTTTGTCTGTCCGTGCACATCAAACTTTTTTAAAGATATTTACAGCCAATTGCTGAGCGTACACCGCCCGTGTGCTTTATACCCTTCCGACACTCTCCCCCCCCTACGTCATGCTGCATATGTGCGCATGCCCTACCGTACCGGACCCTAGTCTATCTCCTGAGTGGTCTTTCGGTCCGTTCTGCCTGCTCGTTCCGCTGTTATGCTGATTTCTCCTCTTCGTCCTTAACTTTTGCACACCAGTGTAGATGAACTCAGTGACAAAAGTTTTTATCTATCTCATCTGCTCTCAAGGATGATCGTGACACCTCGATTACTTGGCCTCACAGTTCTGAACAAGAGCATTGTGATTTACTTGAATTCAGAGCGCTTTCATCAAGTGTGAAACGTAACCATTCAGCACAACTATCGTGCCCTGAATTTGCAAGAAAACGAGGAAGATGTGTCAATATGAATTAGACAATAAATAAAACTGTCAGTTAAGAAAACTGTCAATATGAATTAGTTAGCAAATTGAAACATCGATCCGTGAAAGATTTTTCGTTTTAAAGATCGAGTATCTGTCAAAACAAGCGAGAATTCAGAAAAATCTTTAACAGGTAGGTGATCGTTAGCTTAAGTGCATAACGTAGTGCAAAATGACTAAAGACTGACGAAACCTGAATTCCTCAAGGCACATACCAGGAATTTTTGACTGGAAGTTTAGAGATACTAGTACATCATATCCCAGCCGAGCTCTTTAGGCGATCGTCGATAGACGAGCAGAAATAAAAGTTCTTCTTTGTCAATTGATTAAAACTTCAGAAGAGTGTCGTTACGAATCTAATTATTCTCGAAACCTTTGCTATCGCAAAAATAGTGTTTCATTCCCATAGTACCATTTGGTACTCACTCTTGTATTTGTTTGTTGTTTTTTCACTTATGTATGTAGTTTTTTTCTTATGCAGTTTGGAATTCTTGGTCAATGTCAGATATGTTTCCACACGTCGGAAACAGTAGAGAGGTACATGGGATCTCACTTTCAAGAAGACCGATTATTCCACCTATTGCCTGCAAAGAAGAAGGCTCTTGGTAAGAACAGAAACCATGAATATTAGGATAGACTAAAATAATTTCACAGTTGCGGCAAAGTTTACGGTGCCATTTATTTGACACGTTATTGACACTAATGACTTTTACAACTGATACATCGCTTCATTGGGTATAGATGATGACATTAATATTATACGAGATTTTTAACCTTTAAAACTAGAACATGTAATTGCTTCCTCAAGTTATTTTTACTTCATTGTTTCTTTTCTACAGACATGAACAAAAGAGAATTAGATACTTTGGATCATCCAAGTGGGAGTTCTGTGTTGCCACCTGCCAGAAAATTATTAAAAACACGGAGTTTAATCTTGTATATCCTAAAATTTTCCAATCACGTCACAAATTAAAATACAGCTAATTCTCTATATAACAAACTTCGCTTTAACGAAATCATCTATTTAACGAAATTTTCCGCAGAACCTTGACTTTGAACGGTATTTACATGTAAATTAATCTCCATATTACCAAAAATCAATTTCTAAGTAACGAAGTTTTTTTCCACTAAAATTTACCATTTTGTGTTTTGTTTTTTAATTGCATGTGTGTGTTTCAAAAGTTTTGCTTTACAATATTTTAGCAAGCAAATAGGAGCAACGTGTCCATAATTCCTTATCTTGAAACTTTTGGTTCTGTGAGGCACGGGAGTCTTGTTGTTTATAGGGGAACGGCACGCAGGGAATGGCATCCATAGAGGCGTTACGAAGCGGTTGTTTTTCCAAATGTGGATAGTCCAGCGTAAAAACTGTCCGCAGGGTACAACTGTTTGCAACTGGTGTGGGCCTGACTCTGTAGAAGTTATGTATTAATTCTCATTCAATCAGTATTCTTGACTCGCCTTGTTGTTCAATCAAAATGTCGAAAAAAATGTCTGGCGGATAAAGCGAAACTTGTAGTTGATGTTGATCAAGGAATGAAGAAGAAGGATGTGGCTGCAACATATTGTATAGCTGCATGAAATGAGTCAACAATTTTAAAAAATCGATTTGCAAATAACATTCAACACGAAAGCAGTAGGAATGTGAGTATAAAAAGATTCAAACAGTGTTCATATGAAGACATCGATGCCATTGCTTTAAAATGGGTGAGGATGGTTTGAGATAAAAAACCTGTCACTCTCGGATCCAATGATCAAACAAAAAGTCCTGGAATTTGCTAAAAATTTAAGACACTCAAAATTTCTAATCAGCGTTGGATGGTTAGATAAATTTAAAAAGAGACATGGAATTTCGTATATAACCGTATCAGGAGAAAGTGCAGATGTTTCAGAAGAGGTACGTGAAAAATGGAAAAAAGATACTGAAAAACTTTTGAAAGAATATCCTACAAAAGATACTTTTAATACGGATGAAACTGCTCGTTTTTTAATTGCCTATCGAATAAAACTTTGACATTTAAGGACGATAAGTGCTTCGGAGAGAAGCATAGCAAAGAAAGAATAACTGTTTTGCTATGTACGAATATGATTGGAGAGTTAAAATTCAAACCTCTAGTAATCAGAAAAAGTAAAAACCCGAGATGCTTTAAAAGTACAAAATCTGTAGAGGTAGACTATGAATTCAATAAAAAGGCATGAATTACTTCCGAAATTTTTGAAAAGTGGTTATTAAAATAGGATAACCGATTAATAAACCAACGTCGCAACATCGTGTTGATTTTAGACAACTGCCCATCACATCCACAAGATTGTGCTTCCAAATGTAAATTAAGGAAAATAAAATTTATTTTTCGTCTTGCCAATACAACTGTGAAATTTCAGCCATTAGACCAAGGTACAATAAAAAATCTTGAAATGCATTATCGAAAAAAGATCCTGCAAAACGTTGCTCTAGCCATAGAGAGCAGCCAATGTATAGATAATCTGTTAAATTTGAAAATCGCCATATCGGAGATGACGGAAGCTTGGGAATGTGATGTGACTGCATTCACTGTGTACAACTGTTTTCTGAAAACCGCCTTCAAAACTGATACTGCAGAAATTAAATATGAATCCGGTGTAAGCCTGGCAGAATTGAAGGGAAAATGGCAGAACTAAAAGACAAAGTAAAAGTTGAAAAAGGTGCAGAGCTCAAAGATTTTCTCAACGTCGATGAAAAGGTTGTGATCGCTAAATATCCTACAGAGAATGATATCTTGGAAAATGTTATAAAATGTAGTGAAGAAACTACAGTGAGTGATAAGATGATGATGAAAAGGCTATCAAAAAACCTTCACATGAAGAAATGCTAAATGCATTCGATACAATTCGACGAGGATTACATTTCGAGAAAGTGTTCCAGACGAAATGCTCCGATGTTTACAAAGATGTGAAACTTTTTATGAACAACACGCTTTTTATAGGTAATCTGTACAGAGCAGATTTACGGAATCTTTTACAGTTTAAAATAAGTACATGTGTTTTTTGGATAATAAAGAAGAGAGGTAAGCTTTTGTCTTCGTTTCCTTATCTTGCTTAATTTGTTTATTCAGACAATGTATTCAACTTCTACGAATATATGTATAAAAAAAGATTTAAACTCATTTACAAAAAGTTTCTACTCAAAAGTTCAATTTACTATCCAGGTTCAACTACATTTTAGGGTCGTTTTCATTTTATTTGATTAAGTTTTTACAATTTAAGTGGATCGATGGGACTTCGTTAAATAAAGACTACTCATTACAAACTCTCATTTGGTTAACTCTGATTTAGAGAAATGGATTTTATCCAACAGTCAGTCGGTTGTCATGTTTATGAATCTCCAGAATCCACGTCTAAAATTATGCAATACAAACGCAATTTTCCTTGAAGTATTTTTTATGACTTTATTCTGAATTCTGACTATATAACCTGACTTTTTTTCGAGTTTCCACACAGAAAATGTTTATTTTTGATCGAGTAAAATTTCACCTTTTTTGTTTTTTCCAAAATGAAAGGACTTTTTTTACAGTAATTGTCAGTTTAAGTTCTTGCTGTCGTCTTTTTTCTTCTTTTTTTGGGCCATCGTTCTTACTTTTAATCAGACAAATGGAAGCAAATTTGGAAAAAAGGGGTATCGTGCAACTGAGGATCTTACGTCCGCAGTGTCCTCGCTATCTTTGTCTCAATGCTTTTTTCTTTCAAGTTTGCATTTCACGTGCTACTATTCACTTCTCAAGTGGGGCGATGAAATGTGTGCGTCACTTACCGAGCTGCGTAATTGACAAAAGTGCGAAACTACTAGTGCAGTTTTGAATCGATTGCAGCAGACAGGTCTAATGGGGATAGGTCGTAGTGCTTGCTCTAATAATTTCCCATTTTGGTAGACATTTTAGATCAATCTGTCTAACACACTTTCCTCGTAATCCAAAATTAGCGGATGGAACTAGGAATCCCATTCTCACAAAACCTTACGAAAGTGGTCCAGATATTTAATTGACACGAGCATGAAGCCTTTAAAAGTAAATTAAAAAACATATTAAAGATAGCTTTCAGAATGACAAAAAAGACGGATATTACGTTGTAACTGATCTTAGACTTACATTTGTATAACTATTAACAAAGCTGGTTTTTCTTATCTCTGGTTTTCATACGGAAAGAGGAAACCAGACACATGAATCTCAAGATATAAGATATTAATCTTGAAAGTTCAGCACAGCTCAAACGTTCATTCCGAGTTGAAATAAATGCCCTTGCAGAGTTAGGAAAGCCTAAACAAAATTAATTGTGGAGTGATGAGAATTGTGATTATAACTGTTATAACTGTAAACTATAATGAGGGAAAACAAAACATTCTGGAATGTAGCATTTAATATGGCATCAGCTATCGAAGAAATTTTTTGTGAACCTGATAACAGGTCAAAAGCGGAACTGAATTTACTTTACCTACTCTGCAAAATTTTAATATGTTTCCAATTTTTCCAATTAAAAAATCATCGTGTTACAAAAAGTTTCCTGTATATAAGGAAAACTCGAAAATTTTGTGATCAGGTGTAGAAATGGTTCCCTATGAGTTGTTTGTATTTTCATATCGAGTTGTTTTACTTTTATATCTATTTTTATATTACTTATATCGAGTTGTTCGCATTGAGTTTAGGGGAAGTGCTCTTCCGTTTTAGTGAAACAGATATAGGCACAACTCATCTCCTGATGTTGTGGTGCTATTTACTCACCTCACTATATCATCTGCTTTTAATTCTTTAACCGACTGGAACGAATTAATTTAAGGTAAGCAAAATGTGTTGAAATCAGCTCGAACGAATATATTAATTGTCTAAGAAGTGGGTGGAACGTGACTGGAACGAGTGCACTTTCGATCAGAAAGCGTTGCTTTACCTTTAACTTTCCTATTCAAACTGGTCATTTAAGGAAGTGATGGACTTAATCCTTTCTAAATGAATACCTGCTAAAAGGGTAACAACAATATCGTCGAACCTAAGAAAGGATAAAGATATTAGAATCACAGGTTTTTGCTTAGCCACATGGTGTCCGTATGAGGGTAACAAGCCCCTCCCCATTAGGCCTTGAGCTATGGAGCTGAGAACAGAAAGTTAGAAAGAAGCTTTAGTAACCACTGACAGGTTTGTGGTCGATAAAGCTGAGATGAGGTGGAAAGGAATTATTCTGTTGCAACTTTCGACTTTCGTAAAACCTGTCCTCTATGTGAATATTTCTGTTTGGGGAGCGCAGAACATTTTGGGCACCATTTGGTTTAGGTTCATCTGCCGCTTAATGGGTTGAAAGATGCTTGCAAATCACTGCAGGAAAAATGAACTTGAATACATCAAGGCAAAAAGGCAACAGATCAGTGGCGGCTCGTGGTGTAAAATGCTGCTGAGGCGAACGGTCTTGATGTAAATGTAAAACAGTAAAACATATGTTATTGAAAAATATATAAATTCGTATAACGTTATACGAATATATATATATATATATCTATCAGTGGCGTAGCCGGGGGGGGGGGGGTCGTGGTTTGCACCCCCCCTTATTAGGCGAGACAGTTAGCTTTTTCTAAGTACGTTTTATAGATAATTTCCCTATTTAAATTCATTGATTTTTATATAACTCGGAAAGCAATGTAATTTCTTGATAATAGAAGAGAAAGTAAAGCAAAGCGGCCAAAGAAGTTGCTTTATTTATTTTTATCAAAACAACTATAATTTATTGCATTTTCTTCATTTTATTAAATTAGCTTCATTTTGTATTAATATTCAAGATGTACGTACGTACCAATAGGAAAATATTTGTCGAAGCGCCCCCCCCCAAAAAAAAAATGTTATATGTACTTATACACAGTTATACAGCAGAAGTGCAGACCCCCCCTCAAAAAGTTTCATGTCAAAGGCAGTATCACCCATTGGATATCTTTGAAGTCCTGGGTTCGAGTCGGCTGAATCATTAAAATCCGCTGAGATTCGAAAGTCTCGTTAAGCCATTGGTCCAGGGTAGGCGGCGCCTTGTTATTAACAGCTGTAAACCCCATCCCTTAGGGCTCCATCCCATGCCATTTAGCCCTTATATACAAATATTATTCACCAGTAATGGAATAAAATTATAGAAATATATGAAACACGGCGTGGGGAGTCTTTCTTCATGAAAAAATCCAAAAATTTTAGAGGAAAAATGTACATATACTTCTCTATATATATGTGTGTGTGTAATATACGCTACTTTTGCAACAATATTTTTATGAAAACAATTATTCGAAAATTTTACAACAAAAGAAAGAAATATTTCACTAGTATTCTTTTATGTAGCACTTGAGGAGAAAATACGCAATTTGCGCGGTTTCTTTAGCTAGTCAATGCGTCACTCACATCCCAACGCCAGTCGGAGATCCACTTCTTAAAAAATTCAAAGTAAATCATTTGAATAGAATTTTTTTTCTCAAGAAGTGTTTCTTGAGCTTGAATAAAAGTCACAGTTTGATTGGCATATTAGTGAAGGTGCATTTAGCACGGGTCACAAACTGAAGTCCAGGTTCGTGATAACTATGTACAGAAGTCAAGTTAAGGAAGCACATTTCTATATAAAAAAAAGTATTAAATAATTTAAACCTGGAATTAAAAACAGAGGAATACGATATTAATTTGCTTAGGTCTCGAACAGAATGCTTTCAGTTTATGTTTTATAAATAAGTTCAATTCAAAGCGATCCTTTTTGGCTGCAAATTTGTCTATGATCAGATCATAAAATGGTTGAGTGGACATTAGATGGTTCAGCAATTCTTTCTCGATTGAAATTTTAGCGAGTGAAGACAAACGATCTTGTGCCGTTGTATTACGGAGGTAAGTCTTAATTCTCTTCAAACAAGAAAAAACTCCTTTCAGCAGAAGAACTTGTTGACGCCAGTGTCAATACAAGAGAAAATAATTTGTAGGCTTCTGGTAACACATCTTTCAGCTCGTTTTCTTTCATTGTTTTCAAGGTTTTCTGAAAACTGAGTTCCCTGAAGTTGTGATCATTATATAAAAAATCTAATTCGTTTTTTAGTTGTTGTGTGTCTTGTAAAATGTTTGGATAAATTTTTTGAGAGTGTTAAGGGCACTGGATGGAAATGACTCTGAATAACTATGGTATTTTTGAGCTGTCAACTAGCTGCAGAAACTCGAGCTTTCCCATATCTTCAAATCTGGTATTTATTTGGACTTTTATATATTCATGAATACACTCCATTAAATCATTCTGTATCATTTTAGATTGTCCAGAAAATAAGCTTCGTATTTCTTCAAAATGTGCTTTTAATTCTGGGGTGCTCCTACGAAGTAACATTTGGAACATTTCCTTGAAATTACCTTTATTTAATGAGGAAATAGATTCATCATGTCCTCGAAAAGGCAGTTCTTGCTTGCTTAGAACGACAACTAAACCGATTATATGTTCCATAAAAAGCCTATTTAGTCTGACCTTTTCATTAAACTTGACTTTATGAAGAGCAGCCTTTTCTTTGAGCATATCAGGAACAGTGTTTGTTTTTTTTTCATTCGTTTTAGACCTACGTTATTAGTTCTATGCTCTTCAGAGCTTTCATGCAATTTTGCACTACGAGAAAAGTTTTTTAGATCAAAATAACCCGTTGTATTCCACACATTTTTTTTATTGCTCAAAAATAAACATGGCCAGCAAAAGAGAGTTTGCTTGTAATAGCTACCAGAAAGCCAGGGGAAAATCTCGTACCATGATTTATTGAAAGACCTAAAAAAAAATTTGCCGCACTTCTTATCTTTAGATATTGAACTTATTATAGGTGTCGGTCTACCAGATATGAAAACATCCCTTTTATCATAATCTTTCCAGTGCTTAAAAGGAATTTCTTCCAGAACACAAATCACGTCGTTTGTTGGGCCATTCATATTTTCCAACCAAAATCAAAATATGCTGTTTAGTAACAATAACAAAAGAAAAAAAGAAAAACTCAACATTACTATGAACTAGCAAACACCCGCAGAAGAGAGGATTGAAAACACACTACAAAAAGTTAGACTCAAATACACTCTGACGAATAGTTAAAGCTACGTAGAAATAATCGTACTCCAAAGCGTATAGAGGCGAACGGCGTCATCGCCTGTGAAACCACTTTTCACAAAGGTCATCTGCTCATTTTCCCGCGCCCATTGGATACACAATCCTTGGGTTCTCCAATAACAGCGGAGATGCGATTCCAGTTTAAGCGAAATGGAGGGTCGCCTCAGAAATTTCCTTTCTCTTACTGGAAGTCCGGCACCTCTTTAGGTAAACCTCGGACCGTGGGGGTGGGAGGGTTCACTCTGTAGGGCTCTTCTCTGATCCCCAGTTCCCAAAACCGGCTTCTCATCGAGACGATTCAGCCGGTCGCCTCTAAGCGCTTAAAACATGCAGCTGCTTTGCAAAAATAATGATTCATTCCTCTTCTTGAAAGCCTTTCTTTAAACTAATTCATGAATCACAATGTGAATTTCAGTGTTTCATTTATCCTGCAAAGTTCTTATATCTTTGTTACTGACAGGTTTTTTTTTTTCTTTCACTTCTCATTCTGCGGAATTTCAGGTGAGGCGGCGCCTCACTTGCCTCATCTGACGGGCCGCCACTGCAACAGATATACAAAAAGGGTCAAGTGATTTGCATTCACATAGGTGTACAAAATGATTTGAACATTAGCAAAGTCATGGAGTGCACGTGATGTGTCATGTCGAAGAAGCCAGGTGAAACGGTATATTAAGCGCAAACACTGAGTAATCAAATCAGTTCATGAAATCGCAGATGAAACAAGATGTGTTTATGAAACAGATTCAAGAGGTGTTTTGTTGTGAGAGAATGAGAAACCCTTCTCCGGTGATAATCAATTGATTTTACTCCTCCAAATAAGGAATCCTTGCAAGAGAGTAATGAACTACCATGATAGCACTCACCTTGATCCAACTACAGTTGCACCACTGGTCAAACGCAGTTATTTTTTCCCTTTTGTAGAGATTTTCTCCCACCTCATGAGCAATTGTAAGACTAAGCGTTTTTATTTAATGAAGATTTTTCGATTGATTTTTCCTCAAAAGCTTAAGTTACAATTGCCTATCTTATATCTTCCTTAATAGAAATTAAAGTCGTGGTCTCAGCACACAAAGCAGCTTCCCCCAGTGGAAAAGTTCTAAAACTGGGATAGCAGTAAGCAGTTTTTCTCATTTACGAGGGCACTGCAAGTGGGCTTACTCCGACTAGTACCGTATGTTGTGGTCGTCGTTTAGGTGTTATAGTGGGTGAGTTTCATCATTGCAACAGTCATCGTGATAACACCTAGACTATGGTCACGACATACGGCAATGATGGGCAATATTTTTCTCCGTCCTCCTTAACTTCCTATCCGCGTACCTCTATCCAAAAAACAGTATCTGAAGGGACGTGGATGCAGTATAGGATTATTTTCTCAACTCGACCAAAGAGAGACTTCTTTCTCACAATGAAATGGTGTATGTAACATGCACTAAATAAAGGATCCTTTGTTTTAATGTTCAAACTGTGTTCAAGCTTTTTTCAACATGCACTCTTCGTCAGCGCTGCGGGATGAAGATACGTTTGGCTCTTCTTCTCCATCAATCCCTCCTTTGTGTGGTCTCCAGGAAGAATATAGTAGATTTGGTTTTGCTTTCTTTGGTTTCATTTGTTCTTTGTGGCAGGCTAGTGAAAATATAAAGTTGATCCGCTGTGTTCAAAATATTCTGGATTCATCCTCAATTTTTTTGACTTCCGATGTTTAAGACGTTAGGGCGGGAAGTCTCTCAACCCACACTTAATTTGTTAAGTTACCAGATACTAAGTGTAGGACAAGAAGCTTCGAGAGGAAGGCTTTGTAGAGGAGATGAGAATGGGGAAAATCACAACTCTGCCTATTTTCTTTCGAAAAAGGTTTGTAAAGTCTAGGAGAATACCTTTGTTCGAGCTTGAAAGTTTCCTTGGTTAACACTTATGCAAGTATTTTTAGTTTAATTAAATCTAAGTTGTTTTTTCCTGAAATTTATTTATAACCAAAGCAGTTTCAGGTTATGTAAAACTTAATGTTTATATAACGATAAGAGTTTGTTCCTCCACCACGTTATCAAGGAATGGCCATGAAAAATATAGTAGCTGAACACGTAAGAGTATTTATTGTCTTTGTCCCTTGTCATGACCTCTTGCGAGATATTCACCTTTTAATTAATTCAAGATTTTTTTTTGATTGGAGGTTTAACGACCACCGTGAGCAACTTAATGGGCTGTAAGCAGTCGCCCGTCCCTAATTTATGGCCACTGGTTCCAGGGCAGGATGACAGCTAGCACCGTAAGACAAACACAACATCCATGCCTCACCGGGATTCGAACTCAGACCCCTTTCGGACGAATGATCAAAAGCCATCGCTTAGACCACTGCACCAACGGGGCGGTAATTCAAGATTTTCACCCCAACCAGTTTGTTCTTTTCATCCCCGCTATTATCTGGAAGCTACCACAGCTACATATTGCTAATTACAATAGCTGACAATAACATGAAAATCGATGGTGTGTGTATTCCAGCTCAGTGAATTTTTCGTATAATCTCAGTCTCGATCCTTGGACATTTGAAAAACTGAGGATTTTAGAAGCGAAATCAATTTAAAAGTCACAACACTGGATGCGTTTTAATTTCGCAGATCGGCTTTACCTGAATGCTTTCTTCATTTAATTGATGCTCCACACTTATCACTCAGTGAAGTCGACTGAAGAACTTATCAAAAATACCACGACGCAAGAGTGACAATCAATCTCAATCTAGAATTTCCGGTGTCCTGCCTCATCACCATCATAACTTAAGTTCATAGAAACGCCGACTGTCCCAGGTAAGAAGCCAAGTACTCTATATCGTCACGGCTATCAATGATGCAGATAATTTTCAGATCTCCTGGTTGTTAATTATGTTTTATATGTTTGGATTTCTCAATCCTGAGGCAAAATTTAATTATATCTAAAAATTCGTTTTTACATGAAACTATAAACGCACTGAACCGGAGGATTCAGTGTTAGTTCTGGAAGCCTAGATGGGTAAATGATAAACATCTCATTCTTTATTTTCATGTTAATTCGAGATACAAGACCAGAAGTGGTTGTAGTAAACTTCAAGATGGTTAACATTAGGAATGTGACATTAATAACTCTGTGGAAGTTGGCTGAAATTGAAGCTTTGAGGGAATATTCAAACGCCACATGACAACTCAGAAAGGGGATTATCGTCCGATTCGTCTCCCACAGACATTTGATCCCTTGAGCTCCATGGCTTGAATTTTAATCCCTATACACATCAGCACTGCACTGTTTTCAATTTCAATTTATTCTGCATTTATTCAACTGTATCCTTCTATGCTGTCAGTCTGCCTTCATGTATCTTAAACAAACCGATTTCCGAGAGCGTCTTTCTAAAATCTCCGAACACAAGAAAAATTCAGTAAGTTTTTAGATGTAATTAAATTTAGAAAAGAAAAGCCCCCTCAGAACTGCAAGAATAATTGTATGAGAAGTTCTCAGAATACCATTCGATAGAAAAAAAAAATGATTTCATAACTGATGCTCCACACATATCACTCAGCTGAGTCGACTCAAAAACTTATCAAAAATGTCACTGAGCAGCAGTAACAATCAGCTTCAATCTAGAATTTGCTGGGTCTTAACTCATCATCATAACTGAAATTCGTAGAAAAGCCGATTGTCTCAGGCAAGAAACCAAAGTACTCTATATTCTCACTGCCATCTCTGTTGCAAAAAAATTACACTGTCGAAGAAGTCCCCGTGAAATGTGTACCATCGACATTGGAGTTCTCAATCTTAGCCTCTATTTTTTCTTTCTTTCTTTCTTTGTGTTTTGGAGTAAAACAAACACTCTCAGCAACTAAATTGGCTACAAGAAATCGCTCGTTCCTAATTTGGGGCCCTGGTTTCTAAGAAGGGAGACAGCCAGTGTCGTAAGAAAAACACACCACCCATGCCTTACCCAGGATTCTGGCTCAGGGACCACTTGAACGAACTGTCAGAAACCAGCGCTTTACAGTTGACCTCTACGCCATTCGGTCAGCAGTCTTAACCTCTAGACAGCATGATGGAAATGCTGAGTATCAACGTCTGAAAACATAGGAAACATTTTCCTACAACAAATTCCTAACCGAATTACACGGTTCGACGCGGAAAGTTCGTGGAGTCCTAAAATGCTCCTGTAGCACTATAGAGCCCAGAGATACTAAAATAACCTCTTCTTAAGGTTCCATCATCATCTCCTTTCTTCGAAAGGCCTTCCACATTTATGCTACCTTCTTCGATAAGTGGTACAGTTGTTTTACAGGGTAACTACCATTTATATCCAGTGCATGTCTACAAAAAATCTTTATTTAAGGAATTTAATATTATGTACTGAAAACTTAGGTCGTTATGGCGGTCTTTATTCTTCCTGGAACTCAACCCAACAGTGTTTTGTAAATATTCGGCGATATGGTCTGCCATTAGGCTATCAGAATAGCAGTGATCTTTTCAGTTCTGTTTTCCGTGATATCTCTTCCACGCACCTAACAATTCGATTCGCATAGTGTTTAGATCAGCACTCTGGGCTGGCCAGTCCAAATTTTTAACGCCCGTGTCCCAAAACCAATCTTTAACAACGCTAGCAGTATTACGTAGTGCGTTGTCCTACTGATACAAGTATGTGCCTTTCCGAAATTATTGCCACGGCGTAGACTTGCCCAGAATTGCCCTGGACTACTTAGGTGTCGAGGACGTCAAATTAGAGCTCCGCATTCATGGTTTCGTCCAAAACGATTGTTGGTTTGTTTGTTTGTTTGTTTGGAGGTTTAACGACCACCGTGAGCAACTCAATGGGCTATAAGCAGTCGCCCGTCCCTAATTTAGGGTCACTGGTTCCAGGGAAGGGAAAGAGCCAGTGCCGTAAGACAAACACAACATCCATGCCTGACCGGGATTCGAACCCGGACCCCTTACGGACGAATGATCAGAGGCCAGCGCCTTAGACCACTGCGCCACTGGGGCGGCAACGATTGTTGGGCCCCTGGTGAACAACAGAAAACCGTTCTATGCTATCATGCTGCCTTCACAAACTAAACTTCATTATCGAGACGATACAATCCAGAAAGTACTATTTTCCTGGCATTTGCCACCCCTAGGAACGACCACCAGACTGGTAAGCTATTGTCTGCAGTGACTCATCAGTATAAAGCACAGTTTTCCATTGATCTACAATCCAAGAACCACGTACCTCACACCATGTAATCGAAGTGCGACATTAGTCGAAATGGTTGGTGGCGTGTAGACAGCTACTGGACTGTGGTAATGCGTGTCGTGAAGCGTCCTGCTCACTGTACTGCTACTAACATGAGTTCCAAAAGCCTCGCATAGAGCTTGCGTAATTTGACTCAATGTTGACTTGCGTAATTTGACACAATGTTGACTTGCGTAATTTGACACAATGTTGACTTACGTTCTAAGCGGACAGTTGCTTTGGAATTCTTTTTCGGGAAGGAGGATGGGGTACGACCATGTGAGCAACTCGATGGGCTATATACAGTCACCTGTCCTTAAATTAGGGCCACAGGTTCCATGGAATGGTGAGAGCCTATGCCGCAAGACAAACACAACATCCATGGCTCACCAGGATGTCAACCCTATCCTACATCCGACGATCACAGCTCTTCGTAGAGCTCTCTTGTTACGTTCTGTTAGCTACGGAGGTTTAACTGGTTGTTTCTTGATAGATTCCGTTCCAGTCTGCTGCCATTTACATATCATATCACCAACCATCGAATTATGGATCTTCTGTGCCGCTGAAAAGTCATGTATGAAGTGATTGTTTATGTGGCACTCTATTAAATTGGTCAACAAATTTTGACTTTTTTTTTTTTTGCTATGGTTATCAAATTATTATTTCTTTATAAATTTTGGGCCGCTGATCATGAAAAATTATGATTAAATTGACATATTGGCTCTTATTTTTGAAATAAAAATGCACTTTCCTATATTCAAATGACATCTGTTATTTACACGACATTAAGTTATTGATATATATACACTGATGAGCCATTACATTATGACCACCTACCTAATAAGCTGTAGGACCCTTTTTCACCAGCAAAATAGCGGCCACTCGGCGAGGCATCGATTGCATGAGGCGGCGGTAGGTATCCTGGGATATTTGGTACCATAATGTCAACAGCAGGTCCTCCAGAGCTCGGCATCAGCTCCGATATTTTCGAGTCTAAAGTTCCGTGTTTATAGTGCCCTCCCAGTTCTAATTTTGTGTTTTTCGTGTATCTAAAGGTCTAGTGCATCGTTTTGTTTTACTTTCCGATTCGTAAGTACGATATTTTCTTCATTCCAAGCTTTATTTACCTTATGGTCGAGCTGGCCAGAAGAACTGCTGGGCGCCGCCATTAGTAATGACGGCTTCCGGTGGAGATGTCATGTTCGGTAGCCCTACTTCGACTCTTGCTGTAACCGGCGACGCTGCTGCTGGCGCCGCTACGCTGATTTCTCCTCATGGCGCTGTTCAACTGCCCTCTTCCGGTGCGTCATTCGGCACCTCTTCTGCTGCTGCTCAGTCAGACAGCTCCTCTGCTTCAGCTTCTACTCTGACTTTTACTGATGCAATGCATACTCACGACGACGTCACTCCTCCACCTTCCACAGCAGCTCGATTGCCATCGTCTTATTCTGCTGCAGCGACCTCTGCATCTGATCGCCAATCCTCGATTGTGTTACAGCAAGTCGATGCTTTGAAATCTCATGTTCGTCGCACCGGCAACTCCATTCATCTTCATATTCCGGGGTCATCTGTTCAAGCTCAAAAGTTCTCCTCGCATATGACTTTAGGAGTTTTTTTAAAGCCCTTCCCGATACCAAGTTGAAAGTTTATGCTACGGCAGTTAAGCAGCTTTTATCTCCGTCTGCTATTACTCATCTCTATCGTCGGACTCGGACTATTGTTGTTTATCTTTCTCAACCTGACGATGTGACCTCTCTTTTGCAGAAAGGTATTACTATTAATAATAACCTCTTGATGCCCAAACCTGTGATAAAGCGCCCGGTTAACGTGTCGTTTTATCCGGTGCCACCTGAAGTCCCAAATGTCATGCTCCTTTCAGTTATCTCATCTCTTGGTCGCGTTGCCGGGGATGTCGTAACCTACTCGACAGCGCCCAACGACTTCGCGGATCGCCATATTTACGGTGCTCGTCGCATGGTGCCTGTCATTTTTTCTTCTCAGGAAGATATTGCAACTTTACCTACACAACTTATTGTCCATTGTCACGGCCAACGGAGACATATCGATCTCTTAACTGAGTTCCACTGCAGCAAGTGTAAAGGCCTAGGGCATTTTTATAAAGAGTGTCCTGGACCTTCCTCTTCTTCTGGACCCTCTTCTGGATTAATGTCTACATCAGTGCCTGTTGATACGCCCCTATCTGGTTCTCGTGCAGAGCCTGACTTACGTGCTCCTGATTTTACTGAAGCTCACTTTCCTCCTCTCCTTGGTTCTTCAACTTCACTTGAACCGTTTTCACCTCCTTGCTCGATTTCTGTGCAGGACGCTTCTGCTCAGGTGGTGTTTTCTACTTCTCCTGGTGAGGCTCCCTCTACGGAGGTGGCCATGGTTACCATTGATTCATCGGCAACTGATCTTGATGATTACTGCGATGCTTTAATGACTGCTCCGGACACTCCTGGACTGTTTCACCTTCCTATTACTCCTACTGCATATCCCACCAGTGTGGATGACTTGGCCATTACTGATGAGACTGTTGTTGATTCCAGTGGCCGATACGCAAAACGTACCGTCTTCAAAGCTCCTAGTGCTCCAGCTAAACGTGGACGTCCACGAGTGTAACGCTCTCGCTCATCTTCTAGCACTCGTTCTCCTCCAGCGTCCCCCAGGGGTGTAGCCTTACGGAAAATCCAGAGGAACTCGCAGAAGTTGCGCTCCAAGCGCGATTTGAACAGTTTTGTCAAGATACCTTTGTGCTCACTCGACCCTTTACCCATAGGCAACTGTTTTGCCTATTTTCGCTCTTCCGGGATCCATCGTTTGATATGGCCTCTTACCTTTCTCACTGCCACATTTCCTCCGGATGATCTTCATCGTCGGCTGACGTGTATAAGAGCTGACCTTGAGGCTCTTTGCAAGACTGATTGTACGTTCCTTTCTTGTTATCAACGGCTCTGTGAAATGGGGGACACCGCTCAACTTTCTGCTTCATTTCTTCGTCATTCCCCTGCTGATGAGTAGGACTTTTCCTGACTTATTACTTGCTCCTGGACTAGTCCTGCGTTTTTACAGCTTCTCTGGACTTTCATTTCCTTCCTTATCGGACTTTATAGTACGTCATTGTATGTAATTTATCCCAGATCGTCTCCGTGCCATTTTTGTACGTATGTCATCTTCTGTTCTATATCTGCATCAGTGATTTTATCTTGTTACATGCATTCATCTGTAGATATTGTCATTCATTGTTCTTTTTTATGTTTTCATCGCCCGAGGTGCGATTGTATTATCATTTTCTGAATAAATTGTTCAACTCCTCCAGCTCTCGCTCATTTCTGGGTGGTGGTAATTTAGCGCGAACCCGCATTTCCAAGTCGAACCACAAACGTTCAATTGGGTTCATGTCAGGTAAATTTGGAGGCCAGGGCATTAACAGAAAAACACCAGCATGTTCTTCGAACCACTACTTGACGATTCCGGTAGTGTGGCATGGCGCATTATCCTGTTGGTAATGGCCATCACCAGCAGGGAACGCAGTTGCCATGAATAGGTGAACTTGGTCCGCAACGATGTTCAGATACCTGACAGATGTCAGGGATTGTGCTATTGGGATAATGGGGCCTAAAGTGTCTCAAGAAAGCATCGCCGGCCTTTTCCCGCCCAACAGTGCATCTAGGTGCCATAGCCTCCGTTGGTAATCGGCGTATCCGCGATCGGACGTCTACGTGATGCACCAGAAATCTTGATTCGTCAGACAAGGCCACTTTCTTCCAAACATCCGTGGTTCAACCTCGATGATCTTGGGCCCATTTCATGCGTTGTTGGCGATGACGTGCAGTGATCATGTGGACCCGGCTGCGTCTTCGGCTACGCAGGCCCATGCGCAAAAGGCTGCGTTGAACTGTGTGGTGTGACACATTGCCCTGATCACCACTGTTGTAGTTGCGGGTGATTTGCCGCACTGTGGCCCTGCGGTCGCTGTGAACAATGCGCGACAGTCTCCGCTCTCGTCTGGCATCAATAAGCAGCGGACGACACACGGTTGGACAACGGGTCGTCGTTTAGACATCTGTGCACCACTTTTGATACATACTCACTACAGCGGAACGTAAACAACCCATAAGCCCCTCCATTTCTGAGATCGTAGTTCCGAGGCGCCGTGCCGTCACAATTTGTCCATTATCAAACTCCGATAAATCAGCAGCAGTTTCCATTTTGACTCCAAACACTCTACTAACCGAAATCCGGTGCTCGGATTGTATATAGGCTGCTCAGTTAACTTCACCTGCGCCACCGTTCGGTATCCAGGCGCGCTCATTTCTGTAGGCTGGGGTGGTTATACCGGAATGGCTCGTCGGTGTATATACTGTGCATACCATAGGTATATATGTACATATATACAATCTTACTAGTCTTAAATACAGTTCCTTTTTTAATTTCGCTTGTATTCATTTCCTGGGGATTCTCTTTTTAATATCCAAAAATAATCAGCTAACATGGCGGAACTTCATTTACAATTACACCGCTGCTTCATCGCCGAGATGTCCTAATGGAAGCACTCACCAAGCTCGTTAGTAACTGCGTCACAGTTTGGTGGGAAGAAATCGACGTGTGAATACAAAAAGTGCATTTTCAAGGACATGTTGCACCCCATTTGTTTAGAAGAATTTATGAGATCTCATACAAGCTCCATTCTTTAGCATTTCGCAGAAGGCCAGCTGAAACACATCGAAAGGATTTCCATGCTGTTTCCTCCCTTTCACCATGCACACATTCAAAACGATCATCCTTCTTTTTCCTTTTTTTTTTTAGTTTTTTTCATTTTAATTGGAGGTTTAACGACCACCGTGAGCAACTCAACGGGCTCTAAGCAGTTTTCCGTTCCTAATTTAGAGTAACTGGTTCCAGGAAAGGCAGAGAGTAAGACAAACACAGCATCCATACCTCACCGGGATTCGACCCAGGCCCATCTCGGACGGATAATCAGAAGCCATAGCTTAGACCGATGAACATCTTTGAAAAGTTTCCTTATTTGTAGACCAATGAAAACGCCTGCTTTAATCTTCTTTGCACTAAGTCTTGGAAATTTCTCGCACAAATATGTGAATGCAGGACCATTGATATCCACAGACATGACGAAGTTCTTCATTAACCCTAGTTTTATGTGTAGTGGGAGTAGCGAAACTTTACATGGTTCTATCAAGGGTTCAGGTGCTACATTCTTAATTCCGGGCGTTAATGAATTTTGCTTAGGCCAATTTCTCTTTTTGTAATCGGTATCTTTTGCACAACTATCCCACTCACAGAGAATCAAACAGTACTTCGTGTAACCCTTTTGTAATCCCAACAGAATGGCGATAACCTTTAAATCACCACATACTTGCCACTCATACTTCTGATAGTGTACATGTATCAGGATACTTTTCATGTTTGCATGTTTCTTTTGTGTGGACTACACATTCGATAGGAATTGAAGGAAACTAATTTTCATTGTGTAATAATTCAGTTTTAAGGCTCACCTTAGAGACATCAATAAATAGTCGCTACTATTCAGTAACATGGCTCATGTTAATTGCTGCCAGTAGTCCATCAATATCATTACAGAAAGGGAAGTCACCTTTTGTTTTATAGAATTTTTCTAAATCTTTATTTCTGGTACAAAATGTTACTCTCACAGAATGGTCCAGCAGATACCATTGTTGCAACCTTGATCAGCCTTATTCTTTGGAAGTTTCAGATCTCTGATGAGGTCGTTAAGCTCTAACTGTGTGATCATATGTGGCTCTAAAGAATCTAGGTTTGGACAAAATTCTGGATTTCTTGAAGTTGATGGCTGCAGCGATACGCTGTGTAAACCATGTTCATTAATGTCATTGTCTTCTTCAGAGTCTAGGAAACAACATGCAGGAGGTTCAGGAATAGGTAGACCTTAAGCGCCTTAAGCCACAAGACGAATCGCTGAAGGTTACTTATATTTGAATTGAAACTGTCTTTCTCTTCTTCATAGTTACACCTTTTTCGACAGGAGGCACCATACAAAAATCACAGTCTCAGAAAGACAGTTTCTCTATGATTTGAGAAAGAGCCAATAAATCACAGTTTGTTGGCTCTCTCCAAATCATTGGCACTGCAAAAGGCATTAAGCATCCCTTACGGCTCACCAACGTAGCAGTTTTGAAGAACAGGTATTGCAGCATAATGTTGGACCCATTTCTTGTCACGGTTGCCGTTTTGCAACCTTTATTTTTTATGTTTCTTATAGTTGCACTTTCTTGGTACAACTGTCACTTCTTCACATACATAAATAACAGAAGTTATCTGGATCTTTTTTTATAGTCACACACTTGCGTGACATTTTTAATGTTTCACGACAGAAACGAAACAGTTACTTGAAACAATTAAAGAAGAAAGCAACTGAAGAACTGAAATTCTGATTACTACATAACAACTGAAAGCATATAAAATAATTTGTGACTACAGAACTTGTGGTGTTGAGATAGAATGAAAATATCGACGTTTACGACAATGAAAGGTTTATTATACATCTACTCAAGTTTCGCAGAGCGTTTGGCTCGGCATCATCATCATCACGCTCCATTTGTCCTGATGATGCCGAGCCAAACGCTCTGCGAAACTAGAGTCGATGTATAATAAACCTTTTATTGTGGTAAACGTTGGTATTTTCAACTGAAGGCCATGTGACACCTGAAAAACGACAAATAGAAAGGATCACGTGATCAGCACGAGACGCCACACTGACTGAACACTTGGAGCAGAGGGAGCCTGCTGAAATGTCAAATCATAATATGATAAGACCTTGGTGCCATTAGAGCTGCAGTTTTGCTTTATTTTTATCGAAAGATGTAACTAATAATGTGAAACACTCATAATTTGATACTGTGAGTGCAATTTAAAATTGAGAGCCAATGGGCAGTTTTAAATGTCATTTTCCTATTCAGCTCCCTAAAACTAGTTTTGGCCTAAAGATTGAGTAGTTTTGAGTTCATAACATTTTTCATGTTGACCAGTGTCATCAATTTACGCTGCAAATCGTTAACTCTCTTGATCGAGGCTTCTTGCACTCACAGACGTGCTGTTGTTTCATTATAGCCATACCATCATATATATAGTTGGGTCTCTGACATGGTGTTTCGTAGGACCAATTAATGTTTCAATAATACTATCAATAGAGGGGTGTCCGGATATTAATGGGCGGCAGTATTACATATATGTCTTTTTTTCCTGCTGCTATTCCAGGACCCCGTAAGTTACCGTGGTCGAGGAATGCGTGTAACATCGACCAGTTGGATAAACACTGAGGTTGTATCTCCCAGAAATTTAGGGATCCAAACTGAAAGTTTACGGACTTCGCGTTGTGATTTCATATGCGTTTTTTACGAGACATACGCAAAAGGCCCATATGTCACATATTATAGTACAGAAAAATATACACAGTCTGAAAAAAGTGCCAACACAGAATTAAGTAAATAATAGGTTAATGTTTATTATAGAAAATGTGTGAAATATGTTGCAACTTTTTGGTACAAGCTAAATTATAGTAAATGTAAATTATCAAAATTAGCCATGTTACTGACCCATGCTGTTTAGGACTGTTATTTCCCTAGAATTTAGAAACGTTCCCAAATTTCCCTATATGAAAGAATAACGACCGTATGTATGAATATAACAACTTTGAAGCCTGTTGTGGGGAGGAAAATATCATCCTATATTACGTCCGGTGAAGACTGTCAGTTGATCGCCTTTTTATTTGATCATTTTGTTACTCCTTCAAATATCCTAGGTTGTCTAATTCTAGGAAAAGGTGCCTAACGAGTTTTAACCTCTGCTAGTGACATTTTACATCGCATCTTCTTAGCGTCTAGCTGTTTTACATAACTATACTATCTTTCATAGCTCTACAATATTAGATCTCCGCTCCTGTATGATCGCATACTGTACTTTATATTGAACATGGACAGGACTTCACGTAGCGTGACTCTATAATACAGGATGATTCAAAAGTCCCCGAACCCTGAATTCAAATATTTCTACCACGAATGTGGTGATGTATAACTACACTGGCGGAAAGTGAAAAAAGAACACCAAGAAGGAATTGGCGGACGATCAGGAAATTTACATATGTTGATGGGGTCGAGTTTACGTAGGTGTGATGTTAATTTCGGGACCAACCGGTGAGCGCTTACGCCACAGCACGGCATAATATGCAAATTATCGTCGGTGGTATTTAAGGAGTACGGCGAAGTGAATGTAATCAGTCGTCGCCGTACAAACACGTGCGAAGACCCTGAAGAAGCTGCAATGCCTGGACATGGAAGACGTGTACGATTTCAGCAGTTATCGGACTTTGAGCGAGGTCGTCTAGTCGGACTCCGCGAGGCCGGGTGGTCGTATCGTCGTATTGCGGAGCGAATTGGTCGGTAGGTATCGGTGGTGGTACGATAGTGGCGTAGATGGTCCGAGGAACATTCCCACACGAGATGTCGTGGAACCGGGAGTCACAGACGGACTGATGAGCGGACCGATCGACGCATAAGAAGAGCGGCGTCGTCAAGCAGAACATCCACTGCGACGTATATCCGAGCTGCCGTTGCACCTGAGGTGACTGTGCGAACAATCCGCAACCGTCTACTGGATGCAGGACTAACGTGCACGTGTGCCTCTGGCATGTGTACTTCTGACTCCAGCCCACCGTCAGGAACGGCTGCAGTGGTGTCACCAACGTCTGCACTGGAGAACGCAATGGCGATCTGTCGTGTTCAGCGATGAAAGCAGATTCTTCTTGGGAGCCTCCGATTGCCGTATGCGTGTTCGCAGACTCACGGGGGAGCGTTTCCATTTTTCTCGCATCCGCCAGCGACACACAGGGCATACACCTGGTCTCCTGGTGTGGGGAGCGATCAGCCATTACTCCCGTACACAACTAGTGTTTGTACCGGGTACGTTAAACAGCACCTCCTACATCAACAACATCATTCAACCCGTTGTTGTGCCATTTGTAAGGTCGGTCCATCGTGGTGTTTTCCAGCAAGATAACGCACGCCCACACACGGCACGTGCAACGCAACATGCACTTCAGGGTGTGAGACAACTTCCATGACCTGCACGTTCACCGGATTTGTCACCCATTGAGAACGTGTGGTATTTTATGGGGCAACAACTTATCCGGTCTCCACGGCCAGCCACGACCATCCCCGATTTACGGGTCCAGGTTGAGGATGCTTGGAACTCAATACCCCAAACTTACATCCAACATCTGTACGACAGACTCCATGCTAGAATTGCACAGTGTGACGCAGTTCATGGCGGTTCAACCTCGTACTAACCATGTTACATGGAAATGTTATTTTTCAGTTTACCAGCAAATACAGCTGTATTTTGCCATAATGTTTTGATCACGTTATCCTCTGTATTCCGTTATTATGCTGTATAAATTTCGTTGATATTAGACGTCTCCTTCTTGGTGTTCTTTTTTCACTTTCCGCCAGTGTTTTTTACATGCTGTTATATTGACACTCATACTTACAGGTAATGGAAACCACTTTACAATAGATGCTGGAATTGTCCACCATTCTGTTGAAGACACAAATTCCTCCAACGACGCATGTTGGCGGACACTCTTTTCAACGTGTTGGCTGGTATGTCCCTCACGGCTGCACTGATGCTGTTCCGCAATTCCTGTCCCGTCTTAGGGTTGTTGCAGTAAACTGTGTCTTTCAGATAGCCCCAAAAATAAAAGTCTGGAGGACTCAAGTCTGATGAGCGAGGCGGCAAAAGTTTTTTCGAAATTAATCGATTGTGGAAGAACTCGCGGAGCATCTCCATTGTGTCGTTGTTTAATCTTGTTGAAACCAACAGTAAAAGTCGTGTTCTTTCAGCATCGATACAAATTGATGGATGATGTCTACATACACAGCGGAATTTACAGTTGTGTCGAAAAACAAGTGGCTCTACAATTCGCCGTCTAGGCATGGCGCACCACGCTCCAACTTTCTGACAGTGAAGTCCAACCTCAGGCAAAGCGTGTGGATCCTCCGCAGCCCATATGCGAGTGTTTTGGCAATTGACATATCCATTCAAATGAAACCATGCCTCGTCACTGAAAAAAGTGTTTTAAGCTGGTTAGTCACATTGTTGCGCTTGAAACTCCTAAACCATTGGCAGTAGGCAATGCGCTTTTCCGAGTCCAAATCCAAAGGACGTAGCTCTAACACTAATCGAATTCTGTACGGCCTAGCTTTAGACGTTTAGTAGCCCTCTGGCAGGCTGAATACGATCATCCTAACTCTTGAGACAGCCGCGGAAGTTAGTCCCGGGGAGAGCGCTGCAGGGAAACGTGAATTTTTTCCAGAAACGTGGTCGTCACCACGGACGGACGGCCGCTTTTAGGCTTATCATGAACGCTGCCTGCCTCGCGAAACCGGTTCACAAGGTCATGCACAGTTGTTTTCCCTGGTATAGGAGCAACAGGAAACTTCCTTTGGAAGAGCTGGATGGAACGTTGGTAAGTTTTTTCCGCAAAATAAACTTCTAACAAAGCGACTCTCTGTTCTTGGGTGAGACTCATGGCTGACTGAACGTTACTGCTTGCCAGCGCGCGCGTAAGCGTGGTGTCACGTGGTGCTATCACGTGGCGCTTTCGTTCCCCGGGGTCACACACAACAGCCACAAGCAGCAACACTTAGATATCTTTTATGGTTTTACAGCAAATACGTTTTAAAAATAGAGTTCGGAGGCTTCTGAATCACCCTGTATATTTGTTTTATTATTTTAAATTCGATGTATCTATCAAGTCGGTTTAATTTCCACTAAGTATTGGCGTGCTCTCAGGCTCTCCGGAGTTTCTCCTCGGGAGCCTGATTGGTCAGCTGAACTGACCAGTTCTTGACAATGCTGGGCCACTGTGCACGCAGTTAGCACCGGTTGGTATTCCGGGCAGGTGATGTTTTTCGCAACTTGACCCCCGGCATATTTTCCTGGATCGGATGAATAGCGAAAGATTACGGCAGCTTAGCTGTGACAGCAATACGAATTTCTTGGAACGCAATGGTAAAGTTTATGGCGTTTACCAGAGCCCGCGTCCAAAGAAGACGGTCATAAAATTTTGCAATGGCTAAGACCCCCGTCGACATTCAGAATTAGAAAGGCGAATCTTTAGATACCAGAGACGCCTATACATCATCAACACTAACAATGGGGACAGTTATTGCTTAAATTGTGAGGATTCTTTGGTCCTTCTTACGAGGGTATAGAAAATACTTTGGTCATTCTCACGGGTGTCCTTGGAGAAAAAAACATGCTGACTTGATCACTTGAGTCCGATAGCACAGCCAATAGCATGTCCCGACGTGGGGGGGGGGTGAAGTAGCAGAGAAGAGAGAGGGCAAGGAAAGAAAAATAAATAACAATAAAAATTTGTATCTTGCACATCGTGCCTTCAACTGATTAAAGGTTTTAAAGGTTAAAACAATGTGGCCCTAAATGCTAGGTATTTTCTCGGCAACACTACCGCTGCTGATGACGATGATGGAAAACATTTCCTGAAGTGCATACGTGCCAACCTAGTTTCCCTTCCTTCCAAAGACAAAGTTGCTCTGATAACGTATGTATGATGATTTGGATGATGAATGTTTATATTCTTCTTCACACGAATGTTGATTCTGATGATTAGAATGTTACCTATCTCTTCTCAGCAATGGGTTGACGTGTTCCATCTCCGTAAGAATTTTGCTCATTGATTTATCACTCATCTCCTTTGGCGGCCTACAACTGATGAAAGCCTTTAAGCCTAACAGAATTGAAAGCTACTTGAAAGTCTGGATTTTATATCTCAGTTTTGGAGAGGTTCAAGAAAAATATGGCAGCTACTTCATTCTTTTCCAGTGCTGATACATAAGGTTAAATTTCCTCAATGTATGTTTCAATCTCGGAGGTAATGCATTTGTCAAAGTACTGAAATTTGCTCTTCAGCCATGTTAAGAAATTCAGAATAAGTAATATAATGCTCGAAATAGTATAACTATGCTAGTAGTCCGAATTTATTGGGTAGAATAGAAATCAAAGTTTCCAAGCTTTCGCACATCAACCACCTACTTTCCTTGAAAATGCTATCTGGGTTATGTGTAGAAGCTTGGAAGCTTTGATTTCTAATAAATTCGGATTACGAGTATAATTATACTACTTTGAGTATAGCTGGTGTACAGTTCCTGTTTATTAATTTGTATAATGCTTCACTACAAAAATTGCATATAAGTAAATCTTTTATCAGCTTATTTGTTGATGAATGCGAAAGCAAGCCAAAAATTCTGCCAATATTTGTAATTCGCATACTGCATTATTATGATGATTTGGTGCAGGTAGAACACGACACGAGAAATTATTAGAATCACATTAACCCTCTATGTGGCAAGCACGCATATATAGGTTTGGAGATTTCTGTGCCCAAAGCTGCGACGAAACGTTATGAAATGAAATAAAAGATTGCCATCTTATGCACGATTAAAATAACTAAAAGTTAAAAGAACTGATGCTCCTATACACACCAAATGTGGTGAAAATGATCTAAATGACAGGTTAAAACAACATAAGATCTTTCGATCCCTCTTGAGATCATCCTCAGATGTGCTCACGAATTAGTGATTCCGTCCTTAAATAACAGAAGGGGAGGTGTCATGATTCGATCTGTGCGTTCACTGCGCATGCCTGGGATTATTCACGGGAGGATCCGGGTCGCCGAGTGGGTGATTGTGTCATCTGGTGTTAAGGTATTCAAGGTGTTGTCATTCTGAGTATTATTTGATTCCCTTGGCAGGATATTTTTCCAAGGATTGGGGATGTTCATTGGTATATAGTCGTTGCAACATTGATTACCCTTGATGAATATCAACCAACTCTCAGCAAAAAGCAACGAGGTTTTGTTCCATGGTGTTGTAACGATGGAAGCTTCCTGCCAAGCTGGATAATAAGAACCTTTGTTGGTAAGGCGTGATAATGCAGTTTTATTGTTTCGAGTCTTGGTGCCATAAATGTGTTCTTTCATTCTAATATCTAACGTACTCTGGGTAGATCCTATGTAAGTGAGAGGTGGGTCATCTGGCTCAGTACTGTAAAGAGGTATGCTATATACTCCATGACGGGATCCCTGTTTGATTTGATCGCGGTCGTTGCGAATAATGGAGTAGGTGTTTGATGTTCTGAGGCCAAAATTGATTTTATGACGATGACACAAGTTTTTCATAGTGCGAGTAACGTGTGGGTCATAGCACATGGACCCAACAAATTTCTTATCCCTAGTTTCTCTCTCGAGTGTGGACATGGTTGAGTTTCTGAGTCTTTTAAAACCGAATCCACCATATGATCTTCATAGCCATGGTTTCGGGCGATTTCCTTAATTTTTGCAATCTCTTGATTTTTTCAGTTGGCTACTGGAGGAGTGTGTAATGGCTCGTTGTATCATGAATCGAATGGCTGCAAGTTTATGACTTAGAGGGTGCATATAGTTGTAAGAGATGAAACTAGGGACAGACATAGGCTTCCTGAAAACTGAGGTTTTAATAGTATGATTTGTAATACTTCTGGTTAGTGAGATGTCCAAAAACGGTAAGACTCCTTCAGATTCCAGTTCCAACGTAAAATTCACTGATGGATTTAGTGAAGACAGGAAATCCTTAAAGTTCAATAATTTTTCTTCAGTACCCAACCAAAAAACCAAAATATCATCGACATACCTCAAATATAGACCCAGATCTTCAGGTAAAGGGTTCAGTGCCAAGTGCTCTAGATGTTGCATAAATATCTCAGCCAAAAGTGGTGATAAAGGGGAACCTATTGAGACCCCCTCTTTTTGCCTGTAAATGATGTTGTTGAAGCAGAAGTATGATCGATTTTGAATAAGTCTTAGGGCACTAAGGATTGCGATAATCTCAGACACAGGCATGTCTGATTCTTTCAGTTTGTCTGCAATTAAAGAGTGAACTAGAGGTACAGACACTCTAGGGTATAAGGCCTTAACGTCCAGTGAGGCCATAATGAAGAGAGCCCCTTGACTACAGAAAGTTTGAATCCTCGATAAGGTTTCCTTCGAGCTGGAAACAGAGTAGCCTTGAGTTAGGGTTAGGGGTTTAAGGAATGAAGCCAAGGTTGCTTCAAGTGGGTGGGTTGGATTAGAATGCACCGATACCAATGGTCTCATGGGTTGGTGTTCTTTATGAGTCTTTAAGGTTCCGAATAATTCAGGAACTTTATACCCATTTGGTGGGTGCATGTGAGAGGAGATGGTAGACGAGAGAGTTCCAGAATTTTTAAGTCTGCTGCAGTGCTGTTACCGTGGTATTTGTTGGGTCACGGGTGACAATATCATGTGGGATCTCCTGAATAGCAGTCTCAATTTTTTGGGTGTACGTAGGTCTGTCTAGAATGACTGCCTGTCCTGTTTTATCGGTTGAAATTATGGCTAGGTTCGAATCCCTGCGTAATTTCTTCAACTGAGCACGTTCGACTTTAAGCGACGGATCATCCGATTGTCTTCGTCTCCGCAATGCCTTAGTAATCTCAATTCTAGCCAATTCTTGATCAGTTGCAGGGAGGTGGCGAATTATATCCTCGGCCTGCGGGACAAAAGTCAGCGGGTGGGGGGGGGGGGTTAGGCGGATATGAATACTTCAACCCCCTGTTCAAGGCAAGTTGTTGAATTTGGCTAAGCTGAACGCTTATCAGATTGATGATTAATACATTCATCGAAAACCTGTTCGAAAGTCGCGAGACAGCAATATTGCGTCCAAAACATGTTCAGGCTCATAGCGGCGAGAACGCATATATGCGCATTTTAACGACGACTTATATTACAGAACGACAGGACGCTTTAAGAAAAGTCTCCTGTTATACATGTGAAAAAATTTCGCATTGTCTCTTCCAAAGCTCTTGCCTCCTGGAGGGATAAAGATTTCCCTTCGATTTGTATATTCTGTAGCATCGTCAGCAATGCAGTAAGTCAAATAAAAAATGTTGGTATAAAATTTTTACACTTACCATATTACAAAGAAGGATTAAAAGAAAACACAAAATGATAGATTATTAATCATTTTGATTGAGAAATATGTATTTTAATTTAATATTTTTACTTTATGAATCAGTATAACGGTTTTTTCTTCCTGCAGCATCGAAGACGCCTGTATTTTGACAATGCATCAGGATCAGAAAGCTGTAGAAACTGTTAGCTACTATGCTGAAGTTAAACATGCTGAGGAGCTGAAGACTCTCGAAGATAGTTACATGAAGGCCAAAGAAGACGTCAAAAAGAAGTGTTCGCAGGAACTAGAAAAATTAAAAGATCAACTCTCAGCACTAAAAGCTACGTTCACTTTGAAGTACAAGCAAGCAGAAGAAAGCTACGACGCAAAGATTTTGAAACGTACGCAGCTACACACTGGAAAAGTTAAAGCCTTTGAAATGTCAAAAGAAAAGGAACTTGAAGATTTGGCAAAGAGCTACGAGTTAAAACACAAACAAAACACTGAAAATATTCACAAGCTTCTACTTGAGGAAGAAAATTTGAAGTATGATTAATTTTCTAATTATTTGTTGGTTTATTTATTCATTCATTTAATGTATTATCGCTGTTTGAAGTGTTATAGAACGTGGAAGAAAATTCCTCCGTCAAAAGTGATTAAAAATTAATAATGTACTTTGAAAAACAGTATCTTTTCTGGTAAAAGGTACCTTCGGGGTAGTTTAGTGGAAAATAAAACTGGGAAATGATATAGAAAATGTTGCAGACTCTGCTGCCACTTACACTAATGTGCAACAAAAAATTAAGAACCGCATGCAAAAATCAACGGGAAAGGACACGAGCAACACCAGAGCTGGTAGAGCCAAAACAAATGGCATACATAAAATTCAAATAACTAATTGTGGACACCGAGTAGAAAATACCAGATTGCGTATTCTGATAAAGATGGTGAAATACAGATGACATGTGCCGTAATAATGCTGTAACCAGGAGAAGGTCCTCGAGCGTTGGTTGTGGTTGGGGCATAAATGAAGTTCATCAGCGACACAGGAGTAGAAATAAGGTAAAAAGTCACAGTCACAGGTCGAAATCACGCAGCTTTGGCGGCAAGTGATGGTGCAACAGTTATCGGTGAACAGTAGAGTGGAGACGAAAATAAATAGTACTGACATTGTCGCGCCAGGAAAAACAGGAAATACTGGGCATTGAAGCAACAGGAAGGTAAAGGCCCAGTGGTGTAAACACATTAAAATAAGAGCTGATTCTGATCATTAACAATAACACTTTCTCTGTCTATCTCGTTCGCCAGTGGCTAGTTGAGTTATTCAAAGACGACAATGCGCCCTTAAAGATTACAGGCAAAACAATAGTACTAAGGGACCAAATAGCATGAAATGCTGGGACGCCATTTCGTCGGAGTGCATCGGAGTACTTGTCAGAGAGAATACTGGTGACGGAAGAACGAAATAATTCTGTCTTCGCCGAAGTAAGGCGAGCAAGAGCTAGGGCGATAAATGAAAATGATAAATCGTATGGTTTACCAGAACGGAAAGAAAAGTGCACAGGAGGAGACATTGACCAAACAAGCATTGGGTGAAACCAGGAAGTCAAAGTCCTGAAAGTCATAGAGGGTGATTCGATTAATATGTGAAAAAATTTGTTTTTACATTATTTTGAAACTTGATGTCCTAGCATTCTTATTTACAGGCAGCTGATCACAGAGCGCAGAATTTACAGTGAATAGAATCATGATCACGTTTGTTTTCTTTCGTCAAATCACAGACACTGAAGTTTGCGATGCTCAGAAAAATATGCAACAAATTAAATAATTCTAAAGCCCTGATGCCGCCGACCAGGCAACCAGTTAAATTGCTCTTATTCAGGCATGATATGGGTTCTGAGTGATAATGCTGTTCGTGATGTGTTGGAAAATCTGCAAAGATGAACAAAAGTTCCAACTATTTGTAAGCAGTGCCTGTGAAAAGATATTAACTACGAAAATCGATTGTTCTGCAATGGTATGAATACAAAATGAGTAAACAATTACAGTTAGTGAGCACTTAGTAACAAAAATGGAGTTATAAAAATAATGCATAGAAACTTAGGTATAAAAAATTATTACAAACTGCTACGCTATTATAAAGATCCCTATTCACTTTGGTTTTGTCGAGGGAAACACAGTACTGAATTTTGTATATCTGGGTATTTCTTATCATAGGAAGATACAGGGGTTGTTCAAAATAATGTAAACACCTTGAAACAATAAGTGTTACGCACCTAATATGCTGTGTGAGCACTCTTGGTATTTAAAACTGTTTGAATCCTCTTTGGAATGGACGCATACGAATCCTGGATGGTGGTAAGTGATAAGTTGTACCATTCTTCCTGCAGAAACTGCTCCAATTCCTTGAGATACGCCGGAGGAGGATAACGGAATCGCACTCTGTTTTCCAACACAGACCGCAGGGGCTCAATGATGTTTAAGTCCGGTGATTGTGCAGTCCAGGCAAGGGGTGCAACTTCATCCTCATGTTTCTCAAACCATGACTGAACGGTTAGACTTCTGTGAATCGGGGCATTATCATCTTGAAAGGTGCAATCCCCTGACGGAAACAATGTCTGCGCCATTGAATGCACATGGTCGGCCAAAAGAGTGACTTAGTCGCCGCTAGTGATCCGTCCGTGTAAGGTGATAATGGGACCCGCTGTAAACTACGATATCATGGCCCAAACCATTACGGAACCGTCCCCATGCTTCACTGTAGGAAGGAGACAGTCTGGGTTGTAAGCTTCTGCGGGGGTTCTCCACACGTAAACCCGTCCTGGGGGGGGGGGGGATAGTGACAAACTTGATTCATCGGAAAACGAGACATATTTCCATTGATCCGCAGTCCACGTTTTATGTTCCTGGCACCACTGTGGTCTCTGTTTCATATTCACCTGTGAAACCAGGGGTTTTACAATCGCAGCTCTGCCGTAAATATTGTGATTATGCAATTCCCTTCGCACGGTAACGGTCGACACTGAGTTTTGAAGATGTGCATTAAGCTCATCAGTCACAATCCTCTTTAATGTTCTCCTGTCTCTCGCAGTGAGTTTGGTTTTCCTTCCACAGTTGTGTCTCGCAGATGGCGTTGTGCCGTGGACATTGTATGCTGTCATGACCTTCGACACGATACCTCTCAATACCCCCAATACCTGTGCCACTGTGGTTACCGACGCACCAACCAGACAGGCTCCTGCAATCTGCCCTCTTTGGAACTCCGAAAAGTCACTCGTTGTGCCTTCAACTGGAACGAAATTATGCAAACACCGATTTGCAATGCAATCACACAGACCTTTGAGACAATAAGCAAAACCTTTTTACAAAAAAAAAAAATTGTAGCTACATGTTCGTTTTGCTCAAAACGCTGCACATACCAAAGCACTGTTTTCAGCGAGGTGTTTCCGTTATTTTGGACAACCCCTGTATATCAGTGTTTGAGTACAGCGCCTAAAAGGAATACAGGAATGCAGCATCTGTTGTTGTGAGTTTCGCTTGATAACACCTCGTTTAGACGGTATGGTACTCTTTCGTCAACAACGATTGATCCGGTGCGATTGTTTTCAAGGGGGCAGTTCGGCCAAAGGTACGATTCTTCCAACGGTGCGGCTGGTCCAATCCAGATTGGTCCAGTTGTATGATAAGTCCAATACCGATTTTTCCGAAGGAGTGCTCGTGCGAAACAAAGTTCATCCGTTCATCCTTTTTCATGTGGTCTTCGATGTCATACGAAAGTATCAGTAACCAAAAATGTTAAATAATATTACATTTATTTCGTGATATTGTGGTTGCAGGTTTTTTTTTTTTTTTTCGTGGATTCGCTCTTTTGCTTGTTTTAAAGAAAGAAAATGTGCTTATACTGTTCTATAAAAATGATGCTGTGTGAACCGTTCAATCGACTTAGATCTTTCCTTTTTGCATTAAATAATGGGAAAAACAAGTTTTCTATTCCAATTTGTCTGTGCATTCAGTTTATTTCGAACTAAAGAAAAAATTCCTTTGGTAACTTTTTCCACGGAATGGAGGAAAGGGTTTTGGTTTTCGCATAATCATATCTTGAATTCTTGAGCTCCGGCACTAAGAACAGAAATAGATTAAACATGAAAAAAACTGTTGTGTGTAGGATAATTCGGAATGAAATATTTAAAATGAAAACTGGATTTTCTATTCACCCTGGAGGGCATGAATTTTTTTCTTTCTTTCTCTCTGCCCCCTTTTTTTTTATTGCAAAGATTATATTTTCCGTCTCCTCCTAAGGTTTATTAAAAGTTTATTCTAACCGAAAATTCCATTCTATCATTCTGTTTATGAACGGTTTTATCTCTCACTTGGAAATTATTCCAAATTAATTTTTTTCAGATTTCTCTTTTTGATTTGTCTCTAACTTTTACAACTTGGTATTTCTAAGTTATAACTGCCATTAAAATTCAAACAAAATCTGATTTTTCCTTTTTTTTTTCAATTCTCGAAAGTAGTATTAATTCTTGAACTCTGTATTTAGCTTTCATTCTAAACTTCCTTTCCCATCGTGTACGAGGAACGGCCTTTACAAATTCAGTTTTACTAAGAAACAGAAACCGCGTGGCAGAAATACTTCGGGCTGCAATTGCTTATCTCTCGTTTTCATCATTCCCTATTTATCTTTGACGTTTGATGCGAAAGGCTTGATGTCTATGTAAATTATTACTGAAAGAAACGAATTAAAAACTATCATATGTAAAACAGGAAATAACGTTGGAGAGGGTCTAAGAGAACGGGCAAAGCTTCTAATACCAGTAAAAATACTATTTTTTTTATAAAAAGTTAATACATTGCTAGACATAAAAATTGCCACACCAGGAAGTATTTGTCGATGAGCCATGGAAATTAGTAGGTATGTGTCGACAGTTGGGTTATGCAGATGATTGCAGTTGTGAACCAATCACGTGATAGATGAGAGAGATAATTGGGCGAAACTGCTCTGAGTAGTTAAATTTTGTCGTCTTCACCTGGACGTGCTGACCATTGCATCGGAGTGATCTTGATGACGAAAGTAGTGTAAGGAGTTAGAACGTCTAAGCAACGTCATCGGAAACCCTGCAATTACACGGAAACCTTTAACAGAGACTTCATCATAGTGCAACATAATGATGGTTCGTTCCTGCATCGCATTGCGACGGAAATGCATCAGGACACAACAGCTGTCTTCCGAATATGGCGACAGTGGTCTGAGGAACGTATTGTAGTAGGACTGGTGGAGGTAGGTTGACGACCGAACGCCTCGATACCCGATGAAAGTCGTATCGGACACACAATCCACAGCGGACGACATTCGTCTAGGTGTACAGACAGCTTTGGACGTTCTCATACCTACATGAATTGTGAATCGCAGAATGGCTGGGGCAGGTTCGCCTCTCGCCAGCCATTGCGATGACAGCCACCCACCGTATCACATCGTTGCGCAAGGTTGCAGTGGTGCCGAACCGGAAATGCATAGCATGACGAATGGAATCATGTCGTATTCAGCGAAGAGTCTCCCTTCTGTCTCAGTGCCAACGACCGCCGATTGAGAGTCTGGTGACAAAGCAGTCACCGGACTGATCTTACTGCCATCCGTAAGCATCATACGGCTCTTGAGCCTAGTGTCATGGTTTGGGACGCTATCACTTTCAACAGCCGATTGAGAGACTTGTGACAAAGTGGTCACCGGACTGATCTTACTGCCATCCGTAAGCGTCATACGGCTCCTGAGCCTAGTGTCATGGTTTGGGACGCTATCACTTTCAACAGCCGATTGAGAGTCTTGTGACAAAGTGGTCACCGGACTGATCTTACTGCCATCCGTAAGCGTCATACGGCTCCTGAGCCTAGTGTCATGGTTTGGGACGCTATCACTTTCAACAGCCGATTGAGAGTCTTGTGACAAAGTGGTCACCGGACTGATCTTACTGCCATCCCTAAGCGCCATAAAAGGTTTTGATGTCGTTCTGGGAATAGCGTCCCAAATCATGACACTAGGCTCCTCAGCCTAGTGTCATGGTTTGGGACGCTATCACTTTCAACAGCCGTTCACCTGTCGTGCGTATAGTGGGTACCAAAGTAGCAAACGGGTCAAAAATGTTGGACTCGGATCCGACCGTCACATAACTGGAACCGACCCAGACCCGTCCCGGATTTATAACTGACCCGGACCCGACCCGGACAGAACTGTTTTGAACTACATGTATATTATATACATAGGGCGTTCAAAAAGTATCTCCGCGATGGGTATCTTAGGTAATATGGAAATCAAACAAATGTACTATAGGAACGTATAATTAACTCACTTACTTACAGGAACTGTTTAAACTGTCGTCCTTCATTTGTAAGATATAACCTAACTGTTTTAGACGTTTTTGAACACATCTGCAAGAGTCAAAAAGTCCCTTCGCAGTTATATTAAGACTGTTCCACTTACTTTTGATGGCGCTACAGTCAAAATTTTGAATTAAGCAACTTGTTGTATGTTTAATTCCAGATTTTGCTGTTTTCTTGATAACATATCAAGCTTCAGAATATGTTTCACAGTAACACCAATTTTCACAAGTTTGCGATGAGTTGAAAATTTCCAAAATATGGATGTTGTTTTCATTATTGCCCCTGAGAAGAAAGAGACACTTTTCCTTCTAAGGGCACTCTTCCTTTACATGGCATGACAAATCATTTTTCAGTCCGCAGGCACCAGTATCAAGCACAAAATCCACAGTGCGCATTTTTCTTCGATTTTTTTTTCTTTTCAAAAATAAAACAAAAATAAAACAGGGTCGAAATCGGATCATTAAAACCTTGACCCGACCCGTTTGACCCGCTAGAAATTGTCGACCCGTTGACCCGTGACCCGTTTCCATCTCTGGTGAGTACAATAACACACGACGATACGTTAGTGTAGTTCTGCACCCCTTGTTGCCACATCTGCATGGTGTCCCTGATGTCCAATTTGTCGGAAAAGTTCTTTCTCCAAACTCCATTTTGACAACCTACTCGACAAATATCTTGAACTATTGCAATAAGTTTCTGAAATGACGGCTTCATCAGAAAACAAAAAAGAAAAAAGGCCAGAGGATGTGTTGTAATGGCACTGCACACCAAACATCGATTTCCCGTGAACACAGTGATTTCTCCTTCACCTCATGTAGGTTTTCTACGATCCATATTTGTGTATTCTGTCTACCTGCATACACGTGGAACCATAATGGTATCTGTTATATGTAAATTCTTGTCACTCTTTTAAAAGTAGGTTGCAGGAACTAGTCACAATACGCCACTCTTTTTCAGTTTGGCCTGTGTATCTCAATGCTACACAAACCTAACTTCGTACGAACGAAAATTCAATACTTCAACTTCTTTTTCTGGCGCTTTCCGTGCGAAGCACTATATCTTGCACAGACCTCGGGGGAAACTCACAAATCTTAATGTTATCTACTACATTTGCAAAAACGTTAGACCCACGGCTGCAAGGCATGTATTTTATTCTAACTATGGACCAAACTTATTGCACTACACTGCGTATGTGCTTTCTGTGAGTTTTTTGATGGTGTTGAACTGTTGTTGCTTTTTTGGATGTGTTGTCTTTTCGAAATAATGGTCCATGACGATTCAACTCTCTGCTGATTTCAGTGATATGCTCAATAAATACCCTCCTTCACGCACCGCGCTGTCACAATCTCATTATGAGATGCTCACTTTGGTTTCTTGTGCTTTCTTCCGATCAGTAAGAACAGTAAGTATAAATGAGAATGTGACTTAATTTGTTCAGTAGTTTTCAATAGTTTCTTAGATATTCCGGGCTATCGAAACAATATTGTTCTGCAGCTTTAGATGAGTTGTGTCTCTAAGCTGACTGCATCATTAAACTTAGTCAGACTGAGCAAATGGAAGCACTCTCTCACGTACGGGACATACTCACCATGCGACCTGCGGACCACATCTAGATCAGTTCTTCACACTGCGCAGTTTCTATCATGTAAGAAATTCTAAGTGTTATTAGTCACGAGGATTTAATACCAGAAGGCCACAAACAGTGCTTCGCCACGACGCTGCCCGAATGATCAGAAGTGCAGGTTTCATGGTGGCCGTCCAAGCTGGGCCAGGATCTGAGCCCCAGGTAAGGCATGGGGAAGGGTTGTTTGTGTGTCTTACTGCTTTAGCTCTTTCCTTTCCCTGGAACCAGTGTCTCCAAATTAGGGACTTTCGATTGCTTATAGTCCTTAGCGTTGTTCCTGGTAGTCAAACTCGAAACGAAAAAACTGTACGTCACGTAAACAAATTAAGAATACTTATTATTATGAGAATATAATTATTATTATTGAATCGTGCTTTAACAATATCCATGAGCATCTAAGGCTGTAAGGGGTCATCCGTCCTTAATCGAGGGCCACTGCTTTCAGGGAAAGGACAGTGCCTGGGTCATGGGGAAGGAACACCTCTCTTTGTCTAGTGCTGGATATACAAAATGGTTGTTTGGGAAAGTGAATACTACTGCATGAAGCCTAATCGATTGACTCCTGTTAGTTGACCTTGACCAGACTTCGCGTCGTATCTCACGCGTGTCAAGAGGAGAAAATCTGCTTCCTCTTCTGTATGCCTTCACTAAAGGTAGACACGCAAAGAACTTGCCAGCTGACGAAGAGGGCAGCGCTATGACATACACACAGCACCGCCATCACGTGTTGATCCACTGCCATCGCTCAGTTTTCCTGTTCACTTGGTTTATCTTCTGTGTGCGTCGTTGTTCAAACATACATTGTGCTTTGTGCTCATAATACACTACTGTTTGTGAAAATTGCAACACCACGAAGGACTACTGGTATCAGCTTGAAACTTAAAGGATATGTACAACAAGTTGGGACATACAAATGATTAAAATGTCAGTGAAATGCGCATGCGGCTCGGAATAGCACTCTCTGAACTGTCCGGTCTTGGGTATAAAGAGTTGGCTCAAACGAGATATTGCAATCAGTGCATAGCCGACATAGAGTCGTAAGGATGTTTCTTGTGTCTTACTATGCCCCGCGCCGAAGAAGGTCGCATTATGAACATCTGACGGACTTTGAGAGAGGAAGGATTGTTGGCATGAAAGAAGCTGGATTTTCCTACCGCGAATTTGCCACTTGTATGGAACGAAATGCCAGTACAGTGATACGAACTTGGCTCCGACGCACAGAAATCCGGGAAATGGACCGCAAAATCGCCCGACTCCATGGGATGACAGACACCTCTACCGCATGGTAGTGACCGATCTCACAGTCATATCCATGATGTTAGCGTAGGAGTGGAGCTCTGTCACATGTCAGGCTTTGTCCTCCAGCACAATTCCACATCGTTTGCTTAACAGAAGACTGGTCGTTAGCAGCCCATTGCTGTGCATTCCATTGATCCTCAACCACAGACACCTCAAGTAATGTGGTGTCGAACAGAGGCATTGGCGCGCTGATTGCAACAGGTTGTGTTTTCTGACGAGTCACGATTCAACTTGATGTATCATGATGGTCTCATACGTGTTAGAGAACATCGTGGTGAACGGCGCTCTTGTAGCGTACATTTTGCAGCGTCATACCGGCCCAACGCCAAGTGTTTTGGACTCCATTGTATTCAATATGGGATCTGGTCTGATACGAATTGAGAGAACCCTCAACAGCTAACGATTCATTAGGGATGTTTTAGAGGCAAGGATGATACCCTTTCTTTAGAGTTGTCCTGCGCTATATTCCAGCAGGACAATGCTCGACCACTTGCGATACGGAATGTCCAAGACCTCTTCCATGTATGGTAGATACCGCTTCTTCCCTGGCCTGCACGTTAGTCGGATATGTCACCGATTGAACATGTCTGGGACATGGTAGCTAAGCGACTGGCACGTCAAGCGCCTTTGCCAGTTACCACAAATGAACTCTGGCCTCTTATAGAAGCAGCCTGACAGTCTATTCCCTAGGACGATATCAAAAACCTCTTCCATTCAATGCCACGCCGTATAGAGGCGGTTGTTGTTCAAGGTGGCTTCACACGATACTGAGTTTTGAGGTGAAAAATTATTGTATGCAAATATAATCAGTTATCTCCTGTAACATATAAATTTCATTTGAATAGCGCAATTCTTTCTTGGAGTTACAATTTTCAAAAACAGTAGTGTACAAGAACGTGACTACTCAACGTGATGTAAGTTCTGCGTCCTAATGTTTGCTACAATTTGCAGTGTTCGAGAGTAATTTAACGTTACTGAATTCTGAAGATTGATTGCTGGTCCCTGGGAGGATGGGAGGTTGTAGGGGGAATGGATTGACCAACACTTTTTCCTTGAAATGTAGGATCAAGCCCTTTGTTTGATGTGCAATAAATCAGTTTCTGTTATAAAAGAGCTTCAAGTTAAAAGGCATTTTACTACTACATACAGTATGCAGCAGCATTTGTTAGCATGCAAAGACAAAATAGAGTACACAGTCAAAACTCTGCACCTGGATCAGTAGTCAGTCATCGATATTTTGAGTTCTCAATCAGATCTGTTGCAAAAGCTATTTATGCGGAGAAGAAAGTCATCATTAGTTCGTAAAAATTAAAACCCTTTCTTATAATAAATTCATCAGCCAGTGTTTTAATAATCATAAAGAAGAAAAAAAGATCTGTGGGGAGCCTCCAGTTTCAAGTATTAGTTTACCTAAACAAAAAGTGGTGAAATGTACTCATGAACTAGTATTCAGTTTCAGCTCACCTTAGAAATTAAAGCCTCCAGTTTCCTGTTTTATTATTAGCAGCACGTGACGACTGTAAAGGTGACATTGATGTAGCCTAATTACAATGGCGCAACTAGCAGAGGGTGGGTCCCCCCCCTTCCCCCGGCAAAATTTACTTCAGCACCCCTAAGCACAGTAATTTTTCCAGGTTTTCGAATACGAGGGAAGATTTGTTTTCCGTGGGGTGTGTGGGGTGTGTGGGGTGTTGGGGGTGTCAGGAAGTCAGGGAGAGTGTCTGGAAAAGTAACCGCGTGTAGATCAGATCAGATCATATGTTGAGGGTTTTAGGAAGGGAGTGTCTGACCTCAGGTCTTAACATTTAGAAATAGGAAGCTAGGAGATTTGGGCTAGACTGCCCGTTAGGAAAGTGGCATGGAAGCGAAGTAGAAAGGGGGAGAAAGACGCCCTTATTTATTACCGGGGAGCCAGTTTTCGGGGGTCCGACGGTTTAACGTGCCCATCCTACGTACGGTGGATATTTAGTGCTTCGAGCGTTCGTACCTGCCTGGGATCGAACCTGAGGTTCCTGCGTGGTAGTCACGAACGTTGACCACTAGACCACCCGCGGCTCGTAACCAGGTGAACCTCGAGCGCTGTACTTTTTACTTTTTAAGTAATTTTTGGAACAAAATTATGTAATGCAACGCTATTATCTATCAGCTAATCAGGATTCAAACGGTGCGCGGACCGATATATGAACATGAATATACATTTTATCGCATGAAACGAATTCGACAAAATATATTTAAATAGCTAAGGTTAATAAAACCATAAGACTATTTAATCACCCATTTTACTTTCACTTGTTTCTGAAGTGCTTGGTTTTTGAAAAAAGTCTGTTTTTAAACTTTAAACAGTTGATGTGCTAAAAAAATCATCATTCATTTCATCAGAAACAGCACCTGAGATAATTTGACTCTGCGACAAAAAGAACTGGTCGAGTTTTGGAAGTTCCTTCGCGCTCTCTCCTTCTTTTGTCGATAGTGTGCACCACTTGGACGCTTTTGTGGCATTTTGCAAATGGATGTCGTTCCCTTGTATATTAGAGTTTCCATACAGTGAAATAGATAGACATGCTTACTGTAAAGAAAAACTAAAAGCAATAGCAAAGTTGTTGTTGTTGTTTTGTCCAAAACTAAAATAAATCACTTGAAGAAATCACCCTCTTATAAATTGCAGTCTGCGGCTACTGTGAATAAATGTTGGCGCCTGTCGTGTACGTAATCCTAGGTGACTGTTTTCCCACATCCTCCATGGGGCCTCGCACTTTTCCTCAGCAGCGCAAACAGAGAGATAACGATTGGAGAACGATCATATTTACATCCCATTGCAGAGCGATCATGTTACAACCTGCAGCAAAAGGGCCGAATAGCTTTAATCTGTAGGACATCCAGTGTTTTAAAAGTGAAACTGGACGTTTATTTAGGCAAAGTTAAAAACTGTACAGCATAAAAAGAAAACATGAACCTTTGGGTTAATTATTATTTGTTAGTTTTTGTGCATATTCGGATTTTTTCATAAACTATAACTGGCAGCTACAGTACGCCCCTTCGTTACCTGCGCCCCTCCCCTTCCCCGCTACGGGGGTTGCGGAGGGTGGTTGTTACTCCACTGCCTAATTAGCTTATCTCATTACATGGCATTGATGAAGATTTAATGTCGGCTGAAAATCTGGATTCTAACTAAACCTAACTAAATCAAACCAATTACTTTAACAAATTTCAGGGTCAAATTCATTTCGCAAGTTTTTTAGTTTTGAGTGAGTGAAATAAAATACTCGCTCAGTATCAAAGAACTTTCGAAATGAATTTGCAATTATTATAGCTGTAATGAAAGTGGTTGTAAATACAAGTTTCGTCCTTTGTTTCACATAAGCGTTGTCAATCACTTGTTCTTTCCCCATTCTTGGCTTTTGACTGACAGTTATCCTAAGCATTAGGATTTGTTCCTCGTAAATTTTTTATACGAACAGCGTGGTGAAAGAGAAAAGTATATTTTGCTTCCTTTTTTAACTATCGTAATACATATTGTTACAGTGAACACACCCCCCCCCCCCCCCATCCTAAAACCTGAAGAAAACTCTAAAATTTGTCCGCCATGTCGCGTATGGTATGAGGCAGCTAGGAATCACAGTTCGGCAGGCTCACATGTTCTTTTACAGTTCAGTTTTTTTTTATTTATTTCTCATTTACGTTGTTTTTTCTTTCGGATGTTCTCTAAAATTAATTAACAAAATTGCGGGATAATTGGGAAGTCGCTCCAATGCTCTTGAAGGCAGGAAACGCAATATTTTTGCCATTTTGAATTATTTCTACCTGTGGGAAAAGGTAGCACTCAATGGTTGCTCTGGAAATTGATAAGAGCAAAGCGATAGGCCCAGAAGAGGACTTCTGGATTTCTTGAGGAGGGGCCGATGTTACGACCCACCCCCGCCATTAATTTAGTAATTAATGGGCGTGGTTGATGTGTGAAATTAATTAAGTATTAATTATGTTCGAGGCTTGATTGGAGTTTAAAAGTGTAAACAGCAGATAAAGTTTTATCTGGGGGTTTGGAAAGAAAAGAGGCGAAGAATTCTCTCTGGCTGGGTGGTCTCAGAATAGCTCTGTTAGGTCATAAATATCAGGGCGCAGCTGACGGGAAACTAAGCAACACGGAATGGTACCTTTCGAAGAGGGGTCCACTTGAGTAAATGAATGAAGATGGGGACAAAAGGTTTAGCGAATAATCGTAAATTCGTCGATTGTTTGGGGCATTTTCGAGAACAATTGCTCTCTGTGTGGTCCGTGCAGAAAAATAAGAGTTCGCACTTGGCATGAACATAAGGAAGAAAGTTAGTTGTCTGTGCGCTCTCCGATGTGAAAGGCTGGATGCCTTGGATCTGCAAAAAATGAATTGGGGAAAAATGAAGAAGCAAACCTCCCCGCATTTGGTAAGAAATGGAGACAACTCGAGGCAGCTGGAGATGCCAGTTTGCCATAAAGACAGCAGAATGCCTAAATCCGCGTGATAACGCAGAAATTTCTAGGCTGGAGCGTAATGGAAATCAGCGACTGTTTGGACAAATGAAAGCCAAGTTACAGGGGAATTAAGAAGTCTGCGAGTGGACAGTAGTCATTCCAATGAGAAGCGAAGCCAAGCAAAGTCGGGTTCGGATGCCAACCACTGCAGTGTGGAATCGTCACCCCCATTCATCCCCTACCGTGGAGGAAGTGAAGAGACGCGCTTGTCTTACGGGGCGAAGCGAGGCCCCATGTGTGCGTGTGTGTGGTCACGTAAGCAGCGGAGCCACTACGTGTAAGTGCGACGGGATAAAACATGGCGAAAGAAAAATATGAGCGTAAGAGTGGTGGCTTCGATACCTAACAAATATACAGGTGAAATGTTCAGTTGCCGATATACGCTTAAGGTAAAAGCACGTCTGATTTCGCTCGGCCGAGAAAATTAATCTCAGGGCTGGCGGTCGCAACTCGATAAAAAAATGGAAACGAAACCTGCGAGTGGCATATTTGAACTGCGTACTCAGGCAGGGTAGATAGATGGTTTGCGAACGGAAAGGAACTGACTGAATTGGGAATGAACGGTCAAAAAGGACGGAAGGTAGCGACGGACGGAATCAACTATAGCAGCAGCGGAATTGAATGTGTCCCACTCTCCCAGCAGTCGACGTTCACAATTATTTCTTCACGACAACAAAAATCATTTCCCAGGAACACAGAAAATCAATCTTGGAAACCGCAACTGCAGATGTGAGAGGGCCTATTTTGCTTAACGGCCACCTTCAAATCGTCACGAGAATAGATCAGTGTGCACTCTAATCATTGCAACAAAGGGCGGCGTGATATTACCATTTTTAAGTGTGTGCTTCATTTACATCAAGCGTCAAAGTGAAGTGTTGAATCATCGGTGCTGCCACATGGTGCAAGTGTCTGTGTGTGTGTGCGTGTTTTTTTTTTTTTTTTTTGTCGTGTGATATTATGTGATGCACAACGGATTTGCACAGCAAAGTCACGTAACTGTAAGTAGATGAATATTTCCTTTTCTTTCTTCGCACATCTGCGAACTTGTGCCATCCCGACACCCAAAGCTGCATGGACATAGATGCAGTAATGCTGAGTGACTGAACCTCAGAGGAAATACCTGCACATACAGATTTCAATTTCTTACAGGGCCCATTTCCTGATTACTTTTTTTACATGAATAAGGGAGAAGGTGTATCCACAAATTCCGCTGGGCGGGACAGTTTCTTTTAACTTTGGTTCAGGACCAACGTCAGCGGGGCAGGGTTCTGCATGTGCATGCTTATTAGATTTAGTTAATTAACTTTGGCAGTATTTCGCACCTATAATCTTATACCGCAAATTAACGTGCTTGTGTATTTTGTGTCGCGAGTATTTTTAATGTGATCGTTTGCATATAATTTTTTTTTCATTCTCTAAGCAATTGTATATGAATATCACCTGCAGCTCTATTTAGTGTGTAAACGAGTAGTATCTCTTGTTCAGATAGTCCGGTGGAGACTCAGTCGGCTGCGTTATCCGACAGTAAAGTGTGACACCGTATGCTGCCCACATATGAGGGGCAATTGTCTATGCGCCTAGAGAGCGCCGGATCTGTTTAAATCTCGCAGAACGTTATTAAATGTTGTGTTGTGTATTTGAGAATCATGTGTTATTTGCGAAAGTGAGTGTTGTACTGGCTGGTTGGGGATTGAATGTACCGGAGTAAGATCCGGACCACTACACTCAGTCACGAATTGGTGATTGCGGGTGAACCTCATCACAACTCTGATCCCAAAGTATCATTTTTTTAGATTATTTATTTTTTATTTGTTGTTGTTATTTTGTTCACAAGGTGGATTCACCCAAGCCTTATGCTTCGGGTCATTCTTCAACTTTTCATTTTTTATGTTCTGGTGTGAATCTTTGAGTGCAGCAGTGCACCTGAGATTCTCACCTGGTGCCGCGGCCAACTAAATTGTACTTCAGGTCTCAAGCACCGTTACCGGCAGACTCGGCAGGAACACTGCTAGTGCCGTGCAACAATATATTATTTAACGAAAGTTCACGGTTGCATTGTTATCCGAGAAAGTCACTTGAAACGGATTGGTTATCCGAAATTCTGTTATTGTGCATTTCGCCTAAAAAACTGCCGGTAAGAAAGAAAGGAAAGGGTTTCTAAATTGAACTACAAATGCTGGGACAATCTCAATTTTTGATACTTGTGTGGTTAACGACACCAAATTCAATACAGTCGGCCCATATTAACAGTGTCGAACATACGAGACGCGTTTAATAAATTTTAATTGTAAATACTGTATATCTGTGCCTTGAATTCTATCAAAACTATGTCTTTATTTTTAGAAACAGTCCAGGTAACTTAGTGCACTTAGCGTAACTGTGCTGCTGCGTTGTTAACTGTGCGTATCGTGTTCTACATACAATGGTTCTTTCCCTAGCTTTCTTGAGCTCTTGTTGGCCTCTGAAACTCATTCCACGATTTCTGAGACATTGAACAGCTCCAGAACGGCATTGATAATGAAGAATTTCTTTAGCCTCCACAGTGTGTACTGCAGAAACATTATAAAACATTATGTGCTACATATTTTAAACGGACTTGTCGATAAAGAGGCCTATCAGGGTATATTTGAGGTCTTTCTCGTGGGGCGACGCACACTTCTCTCTTTTAGGTTTGGAAAATACTGCACTGCGCACCTTCAGGTTTGCGAAATGGCAATATACTCGCCCTTATGCTAAACCTGGGTTTCTACCTGTACTTCAGTTTTAAAAAATTCGGCCCTGGTCGTTCTGCAGCTGCACTATGTAAATCCGCATTGCTGATATGTTTACTTTTATTCCATTTTGATTAAAGATTAAATAAAAACAAATACGTTTTCAGTAAAAAACAAAGCAAGTGCCTTTTTCTTTCAAAGTCTGGGCTCTGCCTTTTTTGAAAGCAATGCATTTTTGAATCAGGTGCCTTTTCTTCCTTTCTTCTCTTTTTTGTTTTCTAAATCTACACCTTGCTTCTTTATATACACAGAATGAATCTGGAGTCCAGAATTTAACATAATATCACGAAGCTATCGTTTTTATGAATGTGCCACTGTAACATTACTTCAAATTTATAAAATGAAATTCTCTCATAATGTCTATTCTATTATTTAAAATGTCCATTCTGTTGTTTATATTACTTAACATTCAGAAACCTAAATTCTGACAATGTTTCAGGTCCCAGAAAGAGAAGATAATTTGCGATCTGGCAGCGGAACTAAACCATTTAGACGAAGATGGGAAGGTAAAATTAGAAAAAATGAGGCAGCAGAATTTAGAGATTCTGGAACAAGAGTCATTAGCTTTCCGGCAGTCTTTAACGGAACTCAGAGAAAGTTGTAATAAAGAGAAACAGAGTTTGCAAAAGCACCTGATGGATATTAAGGAGCGCCATCAGTCTATGTTGGAAGAAGAGCAAAAGCTTTTTGAGAAAAAACTTCAAAATTTACAGACCCTTCACCAGGAAGAAATCCAGGCCGAAATCTTGAAAATGCGCGATGAAAGCAAAGACACTCTGTCCAAAGAGAAGAAAAATATCCAAAAAGACTTTGAGCAGAATTTGAAACTGCTACAAGAAAAACTCAAAGAACAGCACGAAGCCAATGAGGAAGCCCTTACGTTAAATTTCCGGAAGTCTTATAACAAACAAAACGATTTATGCAGAAATAACATCATTTCCATAGATATAAAGGAGGATAATGGTTCAATGTTTTCTCAGGTTAAAGACTGCGATAAAGACGCTGTGGTACAAGACTACCACGAAGAACAACAAGATGAACAAGTTAACGACTTTAGGGGGAATATCATTTACGAAATCGAAAAACGTAATGAAAAAAGTGATTGTTATAGAAAAAAGGCAGAAAAAGAACATTTTACAGGTATTAAATCATTGGTTGATGCAGATAAATTAAATGCCATAAGTAATGTCAGTTCCCAACAAGAAAACGATTTGCTGTTGTCAGAAGAAGATGAAGAACAGCAGTGTAACCCCCTGAGAGGAAATGGGATGTCTGATATTTTGGTGGAGCAAATAAGCAGCCAATCATCTATAGAGAGCAGAGATACATTTTACTTATTAGGTCTTGAATATCAGAAAAGAAGTAGAAACGATATTATTGAGAAAAATAATCTCATCCATAGCAGGATATCTGGGAAAGGAGACATGGGTTTAGAAAATGAAAAAATATCTCTTGTTTCAAGAAAACGAACACAACAGCGATTTTTTGAAAATGACGGAGAGGGTGACCATAACGGTCCGTCCAGTTTTGATACTCACTCGCAGGATACAGCTAATAAAAGACAAGGCGAGAGAACTTCAAATACTAAAGAGGAAAATCTTTGGCAAACGCAAAAGGTCATCACTCGCTTTGTAGAAAGCGACTTCGTGACAAATCTAGAAAGTTTACATTTTGAGTTCCCGGTTACTTACAAGCAACTATTGCGTATCAGAAATCTTACAGTTCAGTAATAAATTAGAAAGCTTATAGTTCATCAGGAAGCAAAAATTTCCGAGCCTTTGCAGCGTAATATAGTTTCCTGGCTTGGCAATCATTATAGAAGATTGAAAAACTTGAAAATGAATTTAAGACAAAATGATGGAATTCAAAAGTAATTGCATTTGCGATTAGATTTGAAATCAAAACTTGAATTTTCACATGAATTTAAACTGAATCCGGAGTTGAAAAAGTTGAGAATTAATTTTAAGGGGCAGTGGTGAAAATTTACGTTTTGTAATGAAGCGCTGTAACAATGTCGACATTCGTGAGCAAAGACATTACGGCGTACAATGCCTTATTCCTTTCTTGTTTATATTCGTCTGAACCTCTTTTATTTATGTTTGTGACTGTTCAATAACGCAGACTTTATTTTTAATATAAACTTTTACTAAGCGCGTATAGACAGCGCGAATCTATTACTTTTTGAAAGGTAATAAAAAATATTTCGCAAAAATTTCATTTACTCTCTCCTCATTTTTCCTGGAGTATTATCAATACTGGAACAGTAGTTAATTATAAAAAAATACTCGAGAGAAGTTTCGTAAATTATAAAAATTAGAGAGCATTTCATGTCAGCATGTGCCAGCGCCATGAGAATTCTAAATTACAAAACATTTTAGTTTCCTAAATCATTCGCGGTATTTTTCCTATTACAGAAATATTTTTAATTTTAAAATATTCTTGGAAAGATTAGTTTTCCATTACGTTACGTTCGTTCGTCATTTATTTTCGTTCAACTTGCTTTAGTATCTTGGATAAAATCTCTGGATTCTCTGGATTCACCGGAGGGAAATCCACTGACATTCCTTTCGCTGAATCTCGCAGAAACTTTCATAACTATGCATTTTTTTCTTCCTTTTTTCGGTCTTATGGGTGAATACTAACTGGATTAATTTGTGTTCAGTGTTGGCCTAAGTTCTAATTATTCGTTTTTACTTCGTTTCTTGTTAGATATGCTGCACTTATGTTTTGTTTTGTTATGTTTGCCTTACATTTTGTTTTGTTAACATTCATGTTAGATATGCTGTGCTCTATATTTTTGTTTTGTTAACACTTATATTAGCCATTTGGAACGTACATTACTACTCTGAGTATTCACTGCCATTGAATTTATGCGTCTTTAGTATACCGACAGGTGGTCAAGCTGTCTAATGTCCTGTTACGATTCGTCTAGGTTCGAGTTACGCGAACGACACGGTTGTTGCATGCATCCATACGCACCACATCCTTTCTTTCTTTCTTTCTTTCAATCATTTTTTTTTCGTGATTTAACTAATACCACGAGCAACTCTTAAGTCTATATTCAATCGCCCTTGCCCTAATTTCCGAACATTGGCTTCAAGGAAGGAATAGAGCCGCCGCCCTGGTGGTGCAATGGTCTAAGCGCTGGCTTATGACCGTTCGTCCCACAAGGTTCCGGTTTGAATCCTGGTAAGACATAGATGTTGTGACCCTAAATTAGGGACGGGCGACTGCTTATAGCCCATCGAATTGCTCACGGTGATCGTTACACTTTCATTCAAAAAAAAAAAAAAATGGGGCCAACGTCGCAATACAAGCTACATACACACCACCCATGCCTCATCCTGACCTCGCACTCAGAAACATTTCGGACGAATGGCTGGAAGTCAATACTTCAGTCCACATCTCCCCACTTAATAGTTCAATTTCAAAAATTATTTTTCTTTTTTTTCTTCGGAAAGCTCCAACTTTATGTACGAATATCCGTGCATTTTGATCTTTTTCTAGTGCACAATATTGCCATAAGTTGGCATAAATGCCCATAAGTGTTTACATGGGTATCAATTTTATTTTATATTACTGCTCCTGATATTTGTTTGTTTTTTAGATACCATTTATCACGAAGAATATTTTTCATGCATTTTCTTCTTGAATTAAAGCAGTTTTTCTGTAGTTGTGATTCAGAATGCATGCCGATATTTCCTTCGCTATTTCTTTTTCTAAAAATCATGTTTAAAGAAATCCTATTGTGTCGGATATGATCGACAAAAATAAATAGTTTGCAAATACGTTCTAATTTTTTCAAAATGGACAGTTCTGCCGCCTGGGGAAAGTAAGTGTGTAATATCCCTTGAACCAATATCTTTTCTTCCAAAAATCCGATTTAAAAACTTATTTGGCACGGAACATAAAAACATTTCGAGCACATTATCCATTTTAAAAAATTCATTACTTTTCACTCGCAGGCGTAAATATGTATTACATTTCCCGAACTATACCGCTTCTAAAAGTTCAGTTTGAGAAATTCCTTATCTGTCAAATAACATCTACTTTGAGACACATTTTGTTTTCATTTCCTACTTTTTCAAAATGCACGGTTGTACCGGTAGGGGTTGGAAATTCAAAATTCGATTTAAAATCATCTCTTTGATCCCAAATTGGCGAATGAAAACATTTCTTATTCATCAGATACCAGTCGCATTTAGAAACATTTACTAACATTGTCATGAAGCATTTATTAATATTGTAAATAACGCACAGCGTTTCAGCTAAGGTGGTTATTTGAAAAAGTATCTCCACCTCTAAAAGTCTGATTTAAAAGATTTTTCTTTTTTTTTTTTTTTTTGCGTCAGGTAGCTGTTTTATATTTTACATCCAATAATTTGTATCTTTTCCCATAGGCGTAAATGTATACCTTCACTTGTGACGACTGAAAACCCCGTTTTGCATTCGAGTCCATTCTCGTTGATGTATATCTTGCTTGTTATCGTGAACCCTGAATTACAAGAGTTCCTGTGCCAGTAAATGCAATATTGGGTCATTGTTGCATGTTATATTATCACACTTTATTTTAGATCAAAAGGTGTGCTCTTTACACCCGAAAATTCAGTGATGTGCCCCTTTGGGACTCGAACCCGTAACAATCTCAAACGAATGGTCACTGGGTCACCGGGGTGGCAAAAAGGTTCCAAACAGGCGGATTTCGTCATAAATGGAGCAGAAATATTATCTTGTTTGAAGAAATAGAAGACAACAACAGGACAAGAGCGTTGTCTTAGTGAGTGAATGGAAGAGCAACAGCGAGTGTTCGTGACCCAAGTCCGAAGCATAGATGAACATCAAACACCAAATAGTTAATGAAAAGGAATAAGAGAAATATGAAATTAACTATAAGAGAGAGCTATGGCAGCACAAGTACAATCATTCAGTCAATTCGTTCAACACGACTATCTTACTCTACGCTGCAACAAATATGAAACTGTTAAGCAAAGATCCAGGAAGTTATGAACTTCGTAGTTTCAAACTGCGATTGTGAGACAGTTACACGAGCATCTAACGGAATACTAGACTGCACGCACACCCGCGACGAAAACAAAAACAAAACAGGAATTGAGCAGACAGGACGAAGACATAAAGCGCTGAGTACTGAAGTCTGCTTCTCCAACAGCATTCGTTCTATTCCTTATCTGGAGGCACTGGCCCTGAATTAGGATCAGGGACTCTTTATTATAGCCTTAGGTTCTCTCTAAGGTCGTTAAACGCCTAACTAAAAAACTGAAATCAAAAACTGAACTCATGGTTACCAAAAGAAAAGGAAACAGAAGAACAAAAGAAAAATATCCAGTTTAGGCCGCATATTTTTATCTCATCCTCGAAGTCATGCATAATAAGTACAAATTACCCTCTATAGAGGCATACGGCGATATGCGGATTGGTTAAGAGATTCAGAACCGTTTCCTTGATGGTCAAGATTTCTGAGGATAAAAGAGCAACAAATTTCTGACCATTCGTTTGAATTGAATTACGATTCATTTTTGACTTCCAACTATTGGTTTGAATTGGGCACGAGTTCGAGCCCTATCTGAGGCGGATTTGTACCCCCCCCTCCCTGGAACCAGTGGCCCTAAATTAGGGACGGGTCACTACTTATAGCCCTAACAGTTGCTCATGGTAATCGTTAAATCCACAATTAAACAAGATCCAGAATCTCAACTGAAACTGAAAGGAAATATGGTTAATTACCATGTACTGAACTCAACGAAACATCATCGTGGTTCAGCTATAAGAAGTCTCTATGTACGTCACTCGACTCCCACCTCATTCTGTCATATACAAATGCAGTTATTTTATTTTATTTTATTTGTTTATTTATTTATTGTTTTCTTTTTTCGGGGTTCAACGACCACCATGTGCAACCCTTAAAGCTAAAGAGAAGAAGCCTGTCCTTAATTTAGAGCCACTGCATTGGTTCCAGAGAAGGGTACGAGCCAAAGCCATGAAAGAAGTACAGCACCCATGCCTCATCTGGAACTCGAACCAGGACCCATCTCGGCCGAATGGCCAAAAGCCAGAGCATCAGACCGCTTGTCCACCGGGGCGGCTAATTCAGATTTCTTGCTCCTCTTCGAATAACACTTTCAGATTACAGGAAAGGAAATAATCCTACGGGAGAGAAAGATCTTAATTGTGACACAGGACCTAATTCAGGATTATTCATTTGCTTTACATATAATTTTTTTTTTTTTTGGTAGAATCTTGTTTCATATAGGTGCAACATTTTCCATGTCTAATTACTGATTAGTTCATCAGCTTCAGGCAGGATCAAACGATATATAACGCTGCTGCCACGGGCTCATCTTGTTATTCACGTCAATGTTCTGCTTGCTTCCCTAAGCTTCGAAGTTCATGTTATATTGTTTTTAGGGCTCACTTTGTCATTCATGGAACATACATAAAACATCGGTCACTTACAAAAGAAAGTGCTCGGTGAAACAGTTTTTTTTTTTTATTGGAGGTTTAAAAAGAATGATTTATTGGACTTGGTGGTACAAAGACATACAGGAGGACATAAACAGGAGACAGAAGTTACGCAGCAACAAGAATAAATCATGCATGGTTGACAGCATGCCAAATGATCAATTTACACAGATATAGACAGTGTTGATCATGTAACACATTGTAAACAAGTATACATCAAACATGGATTTTACAGTATGCTAAATGACCAATGTACACACATAACCAGTGTTGGACAAGTAACATATTGAGAGCCAGTGCCGAAAGACAAACACAAACATCCATGCCAAAATCGTTAAACACCTAGCGAAAAAACGAAATCAAAAACGGATCGTCCTAGTTGGAACCAGGGATTCGAACCCGGACCCAACTAGCGCGAATAATCATAAGCCAGCGCCTAGACCACTGCAGTAGAGCGTCCCTTCTTAATCCTTTAAGCGGCCTATGTATTTGAACCAACTGGTGTCTAAAATTTCCTGCGCTCTGTAAACAAAAATGCTCACACAGCGACCATTTTTACGGAAGTTGCACCAAAACTACTCCTTCAACAGTACTTTCTATAAACCTGTCAATCCTCTATTCTCTGCCCTATGACCCAAGCGATGATCAGAAATGGTTAGTCCGCCTGACACGGACACTGGATAAAAACATATTACTCAAATGTCTCTTTCCTTTTTTACGTTCGTCGCCATTTTTGTAGCCTTTCTATTAGGTAATCAGTTAGAAAGAATTAGTGATAACACTGGACAACAATGAAATTGCTTCTGACGGGAAAGTGTGCAATTCTGAATGAAATTAACCCACTGAACACGAATATCACCATAAAAAACTTTCATTGGCTATTGTTTCGGAAATACAGCTAATGGAACGTTAAAAATTTGTGATTTTTAGTAAAAAAAGTAAGTATAATGAGTAATATTTTTTATGTTACATATTAATAAATTTATGATAAATATAATAAATGTTAGTAAATGTATATTAAAATGGTACTGAAATAAAAATATTGTAAGAGCATCAGGTTCGTACGGCGTTTTCCGTACTCTTAGGCACCGTCAGACCAGGAAGTATTGCATCACTTGGTGAGAAGTCCGGAGTTCCAGCGACATCCGGTGTAGTATTACCTGATGTGATGCAATCCTTTCAGTTTTAACAGCCCAACGGAAAAGAGCTCAGTCCATTTGTTTCTTTCCCTTCATTGGTGAGTGTACTCTCGTGATAATATCACAATACAAGGATCACCTGTTAAAGTGATCCTTGTATTGTGACATTACGTACAAATGCCGCGTGCATGTGTGAATAAGGCGGATAACTTTTGCTATATATGTGGTAAAGTGACATTTGCTGCACAGAAAAAGTCCATCACTCCGGTTGTTAAAAAGGCTTATCATTTGTATTTCGGCTGCAGGATAGGCGACGAGGATAAGGACTGGGCTCCACACATATGTTGCCGCATGTGTGCAACGAATCTGTCACAGTGGCTTAATGGCAAAAGAAAAACGATGGGTTTTGCTGTTACCATGATTTGGAGGGAGCCCACAAATCACATAAATGACTGTTATTTCTGTATGGTGCCACCAGTGGCTAAAGGTATCACAAAGAAGAAGAAATGGACTGTAGAATATCCAAATATACCTAATGCTGTACGATCTGTACCTCATTCTGAAGAACTCCCCACTCCCAAGCCTCCGACAAATTTTGTTATCGATTTAGATGAGGTCCAGGAAGGCGATTTGTGTAATCCGAAACCGTCAACGTCACGGATTAATGAAAGCGATGACGAATATGCATCTTCTGAGTCTATACCACATAAAATTACATCAGAGGAGCTGAACCACCTTGTTCGCGATTTGAATTTAACCAAACTTAAAGCAGAGCTTTTAGCGTCAAGGCTTCGTCAATGGAATCTTCTAGAACAAAATGTTCGAGTGAGTTCGTTTCGCATTCGTCACCAACAATTCGAGCAATTCTTCCAAAAAAGTGAAAGCTTTGTGTTCTGTTGCAATATTGACGGCCTAATGCATGGACTAGGAATACAACATATTACGCAAGAATGGCATCTATTTATAGACTCCTCCAAGTTGAGTCTTAAGATTTTTTTACTGCATAACGGGAATCAGCTACCGTCCATTCCAGTTGCACATGCGGTGCACATGAAAGAGACCTACAACAACCTTAAACAGCTGTTGGACAGACTTAATTACAAAAATTATGGTTGGCTTATCTATGCTGACCTGAAGGTAGTGTCTCTGTTGATGGGCCTTCAGCAGGGATACACAAAGCACTGCTGTTTTCTTTGTCCCTGGGAAAGCCGAGCTACATGTCTGCACTACATCGATAGAGACTGGCCGCCTAGAACGTCTTTGACACCTGGACAAATGAATTTTCAGAACCCACCACTGACAGATCCTCAGAAAATCGTACTACCCCCCTCTGCACATAAAACTCGGCCTTGTAAAGCGATTGGTTAAAGCCATGGACAAAACTGAACCAGCGTTCAAGTACTTGCATGACAAATTTCCTCGACTGAGCGAAGCAAAAATGAAAGAGGGAATTTTCGTGGGTCTGCAGATCAGACAGCTCTTTCAAGATTCGCAGTTTGAGCACATGCTTCAGTATGATGAAAGAGAAGTGTGGGATGACTTTTGTTAAGTATCAACAAACTTCCTGGGGAATTCTAGGGCTGAAATTTACGAAGATCTCATTACCGACCTGCTTGCTCTGTATCAAAAATTTGGCACCTGGATTTCTTCCCGGATAACTGTGGCAAATTTAGTGATGAGCATGGTGAACGGTTTCATCAAGATATAACCGCAATGGAGCAACGATACCAGGGAAAGTAGTCCACTTTGATGCTCGCAGACTACGTTTGACACTCTTCAGAGATGCCCCTCTGGTGGAATACAACCGAAAGGCAAGGAAAAGTAAAATGTCATGAACTGGTAACTGATTTCTATCTATGCATGAAAAACTCACGTACATATCTCAAAACTACATTTAATACAAATGTAAAAAAAAAAAAAAGGATTAAACTATCTATTTTTAATTGTACTATAAAAAATTACACTTACTGTTTCGGATTGTATTTACTTCAAAAGAAGTGTAATGCAACGCATGCAATATACACTGCCGGACAATTGCTAAGGACGGATGACAATAGCAACGATAGCAACCATAAAATCGAAGGTAGGAAAATGTGGAAATTAGCATAAGTGCGGGATACAGTAAGATGTGTTGTGCGTATGCAAATTTTGGATTGCCGAACTTGTTCGTGACGTCATAGCGCTGATAAGAGATATAACGGATTTGACACGTATTGACCGGTGTTGTTCAAACGCAAAGTTGAAAGGGAAAGAATCAATTGACGAACTTGCAATTTTCAGTATGTTTTCCCGACATCATCTAGATGATTTTACGCGTGGCCGTATTATTGGCAAGATTGAAGAAGGGCGAAAAATAACAGATGTTGCCAGGGAGTTCGACGTCAGCCACAGTGTTGTTTCAAGGCTTTGGAAATGATCTCAAACAAATGGAGAGTGTAGCAAACGTCACGGGGGAGGTCGTGTTCGCAGTACGACACCTGCAGAAGATCGGTACATAGTGCTATTAACAAAAAGACACCGGCGCAGCACAGCTAGTGAGGTAGCAAATCAGTTTATGGCTGCTACTGGCAAGCGGATCTCCCGAAAAACTGTCGCCAGACGTTTGCATGAAGGAGGACTATACGCCCGCCGTCCTGTTGTGTGCATCCCATTGTCCATACGTCAGCGTAACGCCCGTTTGCAGTGGTTCCATCAACATCGCAATTGGACTGATAACGACTGGTCTGCTGTCCTCTTCTCAGATGAGAGTAGATACAGTCTATCGTCTGATTGTCGACGACAACTGATCTGGCGTGAGAGTGGTACTGCATATTGTCCAACAAACATACAGGAAAGGGACCGATATCCGACATGTGTTGTCATGGTATGGGCTGGCATCATGATCAATGGCCGTACGTCCCTCTATGTGCTTCCAACTGGGACTATGACTGGCCAACGATACATTAAAGATGTTCTGCTACCTCATGTTCGCATGTTCCGTGGTGCTGTCGGTGATAGATTCATTTTCATGGACGACAACGCAACATGTCATAGAACAGTCGCTGTCCAGGAGTGTCTTGAGAGCAAGGATATTCAACGCCTCGTAAGGCCAGCACGTTCTCCAGATCTGAATCCCATTCAAAATGTGTGGGATGCTTTGGGGAGGAGTCTTGCTGGTCGCCAATGCCCTCCAATAAACAAGGACACCCTCATCCGTGCACTGACCGAGGAATGGGATAAATTACCCCAACAGCTATTCGATAATGTTGTGCAAAGCATGACACGACGTGTGGAATCTTGCATCGCCCTCCATGGTGGCCATATCCCGTACTGACATCTTACGCCGGAACGCCTGCGGACGGTAATTGCATTTTTTTACGTTTACGTATTCTGCACAAAATGGCCTGTTTGTCCCTTGAACACGTTCCAAAGCCTTCTGGATTTCAGTGCACAATAAATTGTCTTTATTGTAATGTCCTGGCATTCTAACATTATTTTATTTCACTTGGCATCCAACCACACTTACTTATTTATGCGCTATATAGCCGTTTATGATCCGTCCTTTGCAATTGTCCAGCAGTGTATATATATATGAAGACGTACATAAACACTGGTTGCAATTGCTAAGGAACACTTGCATGCTATTTCAATGGGAGAAATTTGATATAAAGGTTTACAGACTGAAGTAAAAATGTCCTAAAAACTGATTTATAATAATAAATTTCCTCATATACATATGAAAAATTTGTTAGAAACACATATTTTTATTATGATTTTTGATTTTGTTAAGTGTTTGAAGCTCTTTAATTAGCAGCATAAACAAATATTTATAAGGGAAGCGCATCGAGACTTGCAGGCAAATTATATGCTTATCTCCCATTGAAATAGCATGCACGTGTTCCTGATCAAAGGTTAACCAGTGTACCTGCAGATTACAAACAAGCCGCAGCCAATTCAACTTTTTATGTTCATATTCTGTTTCAGCACATCGAATTCATTAAGAAATGGCTATTTTTATCTCGGAAGCATGAACTTCATTAAAAATTGTTGTCCAGTGTAATTAGTCTCCTGAATGGCCACTTTGAATAGCAAAGCTAAGGGAGAAGCAACTCTCTCTCTGCTGCTCAGGTTCACTTATTGCAGACGCTTTCGGCTCACTTTTTAGACAGGAATATATTCGTTCGAGCTGATTTCAGCGGATGTGGTAACCCAGAGTTAATTCGTTCCAGCTGGTTAAAGGGTTAACGACTAAGACGATGTAACTCTAATACACAATACACATACTACACTATGGAAAGAAGACTAAACAATCACATCGTAGACTGGTAAATCTAAATACAGTTAAATTAACAGATCATTTGTGCAGACGATGTGATCAATCACGTGAATGAGGATAATGTAGGTGTACAGCAAGGACTAATTCCGTCCATAACATTTTTCTTCCAGGCTGTCACTCTGCAATTTCATGCAAAGATTGATCTCAAGCTTAGGCTCAAGACACAACCATCTGAGCCTGGACAGGTTCTTAGGTCGTGTATTGTATCGGAAACCAGAGGCGGACTGGAGATCCACAAACGGGCCTGGAAGCGGGTTTCTGCTGTCCATATTTGGAAAAATATTATCAAAGTACTAAAGCAGAATAAGTGTACAAAGCCCTAAAATCAAAGCTACACCAGCATTACAATTTCAACACAAGTCTACAAATTATAGCGGTGTTTGCATTGAGGAAATAATTAGCTAATATTTCACCGACTTTTTTGGACGGCAGCATAAGATATTCCTAGTTAAATTTAATGTAAGGAAAATAACACTTGCGTTATTGAAGCAACAGACAAAGTACGTTCTCTGAGAGAGACTGTTGAACACTTTATTTTATTCTTACGAATTTTATTGCGATTGCTAAATTCAGAATTGTAATAGTTTCTTCACTTTCAGCGAGAAGGGAAATTCAAATGAGACAAAATCCTTTTTCCTTTTTCTTTCTTTCAGGATTTACCGATCATAAACAAAACATTCAAGAAAAAACATCTTGAAATCTTGAAAGAAAATTGAAAATCTCTGGATTTGCAAGAATGCCAGCGCAAATTTATAAAGTGAGAGAAAGCAAACAATTAGAAGATTAGCGTTTATTTAATTATTTTCAAATGGAAATAGCATTTTTAAAAGCTGTAGCAGAAATAAACTTCCCAAAACTGTAGTTCCAGGATCCATGTAACTGTAAGGGCAAAAAAGTAATAAAACAGATGCAGCTCTCCTTGTAAAGAAAAACATATACATAAAGCAGTCCAAACATTTTATCGTATGTCGAACTGAATGCGTTAATGTATCCAACAAATTTCGAGTTTCTGCGAGGATCATAATCAAAGTTCTGCACACGTTAATCTAAAATGGAAGAAGATGATACAATCGAGAAAATGATTGCGTCACGTCAAGGTCAGACTCTCAGCAACGCAGTGGTGTTAGAACGACCCACTATCATTTTCTGTTTCGACGTGGGAGGGTTTGGAAATGGAAGCGTGCAGCTCCTCAGGTCAAGTCACGGCATTAGACCAGCGCTCGTACACAAGAAATAAAAACTCTGCGGGGTAAAAACTCCGATACAGATCCACACTGCCTTGCACGAAGTTTGTGAGGAAGGAACTCTTGATCGAACCACAATTTCTCGCTGGGCATCGCCCTTTCGGGAAGGCAGAAACAGCATCCAAGATGATCACCGCTCAGGCCGACCTCAAACGACGACAGACAAAACATCTGTCACCATTGCTGTCACGCTTCTCGAAGAGAATCGCTGTTTGACAGAGGAGCAGATTGATCATCAGGAAAATTTATCCATGTCTGTTCACCTGATTTTTACCGACTCACTGGGAAAAAAAATCGCCGCGACCTGAGTGCCCCATCAACTCAACCCCGTGCAGAAGGCAGCCGTAGTGAGCAACAGGTTCGAAAGGGAGGGTGACAGCTTCCTGAACAGAATTGTCACGAATTGATGAGACTTGAGCCCGTGATTTTGAGCTGGAACTGAAATCACAATCAGCGGAATGGAGGCATCCAAGTTACCCACTCCCCTCAAAGTGTAGTCGGCAACAATTCAAAGTGAATCAAATGATGATTTTTGCGTACAATGCTCAGGTTGTTGTGGTATCTCATCGAGTGCCGGTAGGGCAAAATGTCAAAGCACAATATTATTGTGACTTTCTGAGGACAAAGTTGAGACAGAAAATTCGTCAAAATCGCCCCAACTTGTTGGAAGCGGCAGCGATCTTGCTGCATGACAACGCATCGTATCATGGTGCAGCGTCGGCACTGGGACTTTTCTCGAAATATGGCTGGGAAACTTTATCCCACCCACCATACAGCCCTGATCTCAGTCCACCCGACTTTGAACTTTTCCCAAAGTTAAAAAATCGGCTCCGTGGCATCCGCTACAAATCGCTGGACGAACTGTCATTGGACGTGACCCGAGTAATATGACAGCTGAACAAAAATGACGTACTACGGGGCATCCAGAACCTACCTCACTGCTGGCAAGCTGTCATTAGCAGTGGAGGGGAGTACATTGAAGAACAATAAAGTAAGTTTTCTCCGTTACTTCACACTTTCCTCAAAACTGGACAGCATGCAGAACTTTTGTTAGGACCACCGTATCCCAGATTATTGATAGTACAGGGTGATCCATTTAAACCAGTACCCTGAAAAAACCTTACATTTTTGCAAGGGATCGCGCAAGAAACTTCTTTTTTCAATAGCAGCAGCAACTCCTGGAGAATGAAAACCGCCACCGTGAAGAAGATTGTTAACCGTAACTGTAACTCAGCTCGTGATTTGTTTGTTGTTGCGTTGTCATTCACTTGCGTGCATTCGGAAACATGCAGTACTCTGTTCTAGAGCGTGTTTTTTTATGTGAAATCGTATTGGGTAACCAATTCTGTCATCAAAATGCAACGAGCATTTCGAAGAGAGTTTGGAGTTTGAAAAGTGCGAAGCAAGTCAACAATTCTGTCGATGGCAAAAAAACTGGAGCAAATCGGTTCTCTTCTCAGCGGTAGCGGTAGACATCACCCTCCGATGCCCCAAACGCGTGTGGACGATGTTTGGCAACGTTTACTTCAATCTCCGACGAAATCGTTGTGCAGATTAAGCCAACAGACAGGATATTCATACGGAACTTGTCAAGGGGCAGCAAAAAAAGCGAATATTCGACCATTTAAAGTGCACGTAATCCATCAGCTGCAGGAACCGGACAAGGGAAAGAGAGTAAATTACTGCAAATGGTTTCAAAATTTTCTTAATTTGCGATCTGATATTCTCTCCATCACATGGTTTACGGATGAAGCCTGGTTTCATCTGTCAGGCTACGTCAGTTCGCAAAACAACAGATACTGGGCTGCCGAAAACCCACACGTTATGTGTGAAACACCGATGCATTCACAAAAGGTTGGTGTATGGTGTGCGGTTTCGTCTACGAAAATTATTGGCCCCATTTTTTTCTCAGAGACTGTCAACACTAACGTTTATTGCCGCATATTCAATGAATTTGTGGAACAACTTGAGGACATTGAATTGACAAAGGGCTACTTTCAGCAGGATGGCACTACGTGTCACACATCGAAAGTCTCAATGGAACTCATAACCAGCTTCTTTGATGACAGATTAATTTCAAAAAACATATGGCCTCCCGGATCTCCGGACTTAACTTACCCTGACATTATTTTATGGGGCTACTTAAAGGATAGAGTTTACAAAACCCATCCAAAAACATTGGATGCATTGCGTGAAACAATCACGACTGAAATTGGCAATGTTACTGCTCGTACTCTACATGAGACATCACTGAATATGGTGCGGCGTGTTCAACTGTGTTTACAAGAAAGTGGAGGACAATTCCAACATTTGCTTTGATAAAATGATTCTCCAATACCACATGTATAATTCTCAACTTAGTGTATGATTTTGCTGTTATTTATAAAAAAGTTATAAGTAAATCACATGGTACTGGTTTAAATGGATCACCCTGTATATTTGATTACATTGTATTGATTATTCAACTTGAATTAGCTAAAACGGGTTGAGGTACAGGAAATCAACTGAAAGGAACGCAGCATAAGTTTGAAAGTGGAAAGAGGGCTGGGTGTTGTATTAGAAACACTGGCAGACTGGTAAACAAACTTTGTCGTTTGAGGATAACTTGATTTTGTTCTATAAGCATGGTAAAGGACAAATAAATACACATATACTTTTTTATTCTTAAGTTAGCGTAAGGCCTTCCGGCACAGAATATGGTGGCCTAGTCGGTTTCTGACAGAAACGGAAGTGACTTTCTACTCATTACAGCAGGTCATTGTAGGTTTGTGCCATGAGTTTCTTAAGCGGCCCCTGTTGCGCAGTGAGCTAATATGAATTGTCTTAGATCATCCATCTCTGATGAATGGTCTAAGACCATTGATCAGAGATGGATGGTCTCTGAGATGATGGTCTGGGCCTTGGAAGTTTCGCGCAAAGTCTGCCTTCAAAGTACACTCAATTATTTAAAAGCATACTTTGTCAGATCCAATGCATCTCGCGGTTTTTGGGGCTGTAAAATCTTCAGAACTGTTTTCGCACTGTGCCGTCGCTTTTTTTTTTTTTTTAAGAAAAAGTCAATTACTTTCTATTTTTTTCTCAGGAATATCAGTTGTGTCACCTGACATAACAGCTTAAAAATTTCAGGGAACGGTAGATTTCTTGACTCATCAATTTATGGCTTAATGATGTCCATTCAGCAACAAAATTAGCTTTTTGAAATTCTCAAAAAACATAAAGTTTGATTTTGAAGAGCACACAGCAATTAATACTATATTGCAAAATGCGCTAAAATTGGAATATCAGGCAAACAGTCGCACGCTAAAAAATCCAAATTACCAAGGCTTTTTTTTATTAGGGCAACAGATTCTGATGAAAATTCACTAAAGAAATAGAAGAATTCAAACCGATGTTTAACAAGAAAGATGACACCGAATTTTCGGGTGTAATAAGCACGTCTTTTGAATCCGTTCTGACGCAAATTAAATTTGTCAAACTATTCAGAGTCAGTGGAACCGGCATGGAAAACAATAGATCTGACGAAAGAAAGAAGATTTTCAATCGGGTTTTTAATCCCTCAGATATTGCTGTAAACGGAATCGTGAGCTTACGAACTCTTAGAAACAGAGTTATCGACAAAAATAAGATGTGACTTTACGTCCCTTGGTTTGAAAACCATGCATTATTTTAGGAAGAAAGTATTCACAAAAGGTTTATCCATATGAGCGGTATCGGTCCAAGAAAAAAATTTTAGTCGAGTTTCCAGGAGCCCGGATTTTGCTACAAATACATCAGCAGTAGAAATTAACACTTATGACCCCTGGTGGCCAAACCATTCTTTACCAAACATTACAAATTATGTGAAAAATAATTTCCGTCAGGTCTTGCATGCGATACAGGAAGAATTTTTCAAATCGGAGTTTTAGGAGCAGAAAACGCAATTTACCATTCTGCGCCCTAGCGGAAGAATTTATAGGAAAAACATTTCGCATCGGAAACACTATCGAACAAAGAAGGAATTTTTCAAATCAGACTTTTAGAAGTAGAGATATTGACAAAAATAAGATATACATCTACGCCCCTGGCGTAGAAACCACGCATTATTTCAAGAAGAAAATGTTATTAAAATATTTGTCGACATGAGTAGTATCGGTCCACAAACGACTTTTTTTCAGTCGAGATTTTATAAGCTGATATTTTGATGCAAATACATCAGAAGCGGAAATTAAGACTTACACCACTTGGTGGCCAAACATTTGTTTACAAAAATTTGAAATTACGTGCAAACGATTTCCCATTAGGAGCTGTATCCGGTGCAGAAAGAATTTTTCAGATCGGAGATTTAGAAGCAGAGATATAAGGGAAACCGCAATTTACCTTTACGCCCCCTAGCGGAAAGTCTGTGAATTACTTTAAAATTTTGAATTTATAGGAAAAACATGTCACACTAGAAACACTATCCAACAAAGAAGGAATTTTTTAAATCGGACTCTCAGAAGTCGAGATATTGACAAAAATAAGGTATACATCTACGCCCCCTGGCGTAGAAACCGTGCACTATTTTAAGAAAATGTTTCTAAAAGGTTTGTCGACATGAGTAGTATCGGTCTACAAACGATGTTATTTTCAATCGAGAATTTAGAAGCTCATATTTTGCTGCAAATACATCAGAAGCGGAAATTAAGGTTTACGCCCCCTGGTGGCCAAACCATTTTTTACAAAAATTAGAAATTATGTGCAAACGATTTTTTTTCAGGAGCTGTAATCGGTGCAGAAAGAATTTTTCAGATCGGAGATTTAGAAGCAGAGATGTAGGGGAAAACCCAATTTACCTTTACGCCCCCTAGCGCAAAGTCTATGAATTAGATGAAAATTTTGAAATTATATGAAAAACATGCGACACGGAAAACGCTATCCAACAAAGAAGGAATTTTTCGAATCGGACTCCTAGAAGTCGAGATATTGACAAAAATAAGATATACATCTACGCCCCCTGGCGGAGAAACTGTAGAATATTTTAGGAAGAAAATATTCCAAAAATGTTTATCGATGTGAGTGGCATCAGTCCATGAAAGAATTTTTTTAATCAATATTTTAGAAGCTCAGATTTTATGGCAAATACATCAGAAGCGAAAATTAACACTTACGCCCACTGGTGGCCAAAGTATTCTTTACCAAAAATTCGAAATTATATGCAAAAGATTGTGCATCAGGAGATGTATCCGCTGAAAAAAATTTTCAAATCGGAGTTTTAGAAGAAGAGTTATCGAGGAAAAATGTAATTTACTTTTACGCCCCCTAGCGGAAAATATATGCGTAATTTGAAGAAGAAACTATATTCAAAATACTCTTCAAAATAAATGGAATCGAAAGAGGAAAGATGTTTTTCAATCGGATGTTTAGAAGCAAATATGTGGAATAAAACGTATTTTTGAATTCGACATCATCTGCATTTAGGCCCTCTAGCGGTGAAATTGTACATCGTAAAAAAAAAACGAAATAAAGGATCATCATTCGCATATTTCAAGCTTTCGAATGCAAAAAGAATTTTTCAAATCGGACTAATAGTTGCAGAGATAGCGTGGGTACAGACGGGCGGACGGACGGACAAACCGATAACATAAGCACGATCTTTTTTTACAAAAGACGTGCTAAAAACGAAGGAAAATGAAAGTTCTCTCTAACATCAACACGAATTTCACATCAATGTGTTCCGAAGTGCACTCTGGCTTCTCAGTTTAGATTGTCTTAGAGTTCCTTTCAAAAAGGAATAGCAGCTCCGAAAGAAGCTTTTGAATTTTGTCACAATTGCCAGAAAAGTTTAGTAGATATAAAGAACTGAAGAGTTATCATGGTCTGAAGATGAGTTGTTGCCACGGACTTCAAATTCAAGCTTCCCACAGAATTAATATAATTAATCATTACAAATTTGGAAGATGTGAATCCGTTTATTGGTGTAAACATGACATTGATGTTAAGTCAGTTAATATCCGAAAACTTGAAAATTTCGTCGTCCTAGAGCGGGAATCGAGTCTGCTTCTCCCGGATAGCGCCCAAGTATGCTAACCACTACGCCACCCAGAACAACTAAGTTCGTAATCCCGTAATCCCGTATTTCATTCATTGATACATTCATTGATAATTAATCATTTTTAATTGTATGTGCTGTTTTTTCTTCATTGTGTCCATTTTCTCCTAATCTAAAAGTTCAGTTCAGTCGGAAAGAAACTGTTTACTTTTCCGAGCATACACAAATTATGTGTACCGGGCATATAAAAATTTACTAAGTACGTTACCCCGGCTTTGCGAAAGTGATAGCCCTACTGAAAAATAAATTACAGATATTAGCAGATCAATCATCTACCCGGTGCCAGGGACTACTCATAATCAACAGGGAATCTTGCACTAAAGAAATCGTTAATACAGAAAAAAAAACAGAATTGCAAAATTTAAACGCACATTAGAACGATCTTCAATCACAACCCAAAACGAAACTAGGAAATAATATGAAGAACCAGTTATCCCTAATAAGCCGGAGAAAATATAAATGCTGCATGTAGTTTTAGTCAAAGTGAGCAGAAGGGCTAAAGCAACATTCTCCCCCCCCCTCCTTTTTAGCACGTCTTTTGTAAAAAAAGATCATGCTTATGTTACCGGTTTGTCCGTCCGTCCGTCTGTACCCATGATATCTCTGCAACTATTAGTCCGATTTGAAAAATTATTTTTGCATTGCGAAGCTTGAAATATGCGAATGATGATCCTTTATTTCGTTTTTAGCACGTCTTTTGTAAAAAATGATCGTGCTTATGTTACCGGTTTGTCCGTCCGTCCAACGTCTGTACCCACGCTATCTCTGCAACTATTAGGCCGATTTGAAAAATTCGTTTTGCATTGGGAAGCTTGAAATATGCGAATGATGATCCTTTATTTTGTTTTTGTTTTTTACGATGTACAATTTCGCCGCTAGAGGGCGTAAATGCAGATGATGTCGAATTCAAAAATACGTTTTGTTCCACATATTTGCTTCTAAACATCCGATTGAAAAAGTTATTTTATCTTTCAATTCCATTTACGTCGAAGAGTATTTTAGATATAGTTACTTTTACAAATTACGCATAGATTTTCCGCTAGAGGGCGTAAAAGTAAATTACATTTTTCCCGAAACTCTTCTTCTAAAACTCCGATTTGAAAAAATTTTGCTTCAGCGGATGCACCTCGTGATGGAAAATCTTTTGCATATAATTCAAAGTTTTGGTAAAGAATACTTTAGCCAACAGAGGGCGTATATGTTATTTTTTTGCTTCTGATGTATTTGCAATAAAATCTTAGCTTCTAAAATATCGATTGAAAAAATTATTTCGTGGACCGATGCCACTCACATCGGTAAACCTTTTTGGAATATTATCTTCGTAAAATATTTCGCAGTTTCTCTGCCAGGGGGCGTAGATGTATATTTTATTTTTGCCAATATCTCTACTTCTAGGAGTCCGATTTGAAAAATTCCTTCTTTGTTGGATAGTGTTTTCAGTGTGACACGTTTTTCACATAATTTCAAAATTTTCAAGTGATTCATAGACTTTCCGCTAGGGGGCGTAGTGCTAAATTGGGTTTTCCCCTATATCTCTGCTTCTAAATCTCCTATTTGAAAAGTTCTTTCTGCACCGGATACAGTTCCTGATGGGAAATCGTTTCCACATAATTTCTAATTTTTGTAAAAAAATATTTTGGCTGCCAGGGGGCGTACACCTTAATTTCCGCTTCTGGTGTATTTGCAGCAAAATATGAGCTTTTAAATTTTCGATTGAAAAAAACGTCGTTTGTAGACCGATGGTACTCATGTCAACAAACCTTTTAGAAACTTTTTCTTCTTAAAATAATGCATGGTTTCTACGCCAAGGGGAGTAGATGTATATCTCCTTTTTTGTCAATATCTCTACTTCTAGGAATCCGATTTGAAAAATTCCTTCTTTGATGGATAGTGTTTCCAGTGTGACATGTTTTTCATATAATTTCAGAATTTTCAAGTAATTCGTAGACTTTCCGCTAGGGGGCGTAAAGGTAAATTGCTTTCCCCCTACATCTCTGCTTCTAAATCTCCTATTTGAAAAATTCTTTCTGCACCGGATACAGCTCTTGATGAGAAATCCTTTGCATATGATTTACAATTTTTGTAAAAAATGGTTTGGCCACCAGGTGGAGTAAGTCTTAATTTCCGCTTCTGATGGATTTGCAGCAAAATATGAGCTTCTAAAATCTCGATTGAAGAAAAAGTTGTTTGTTGACCGATACTACACATGTCGACAAACCTTTTAGGAAAGTTTTCTTCTTGAAATAATGTATGGTTTCTACGCCAGGGGCGTAGATATATATCTTATTTTTGTCAATATCTCTACTTGTATGAGTCCGATTTGAAAAATTCCTTCTCTGTTGGATAGTGTTTGCGATGCGAAATGTTTTTCCTATAAATTCAAAATTTACAAATAAATCATAGACTTTCCGCAAGGGGGCACAAGGGTAAATTGCGTTTTCTGCGTTATTTCTGCTCTTAAAGCTCCGATTTCAAAATTATTCCTGTATCTCATACAAGTCCTGATGGAAAATATTTTTCACATAATTTCTAAAGTTTGGTAAAGAATGGTTTGGCCACTAGGGGGCATAAGTGTTAATTTCTGGTTCTGATATATTTGTAGCAAAATCTGGGCTCCTGAAAACTCGACTGAATGTTCTTCTTTCTTGGACCGATAGTTCTCACATGGAAAAACCTTTTGAGAATACTTTCTTCCTAAAATAATGCATGGTTTTCCCACCAGGGGATGTAAAGTCACATCTTATTGTTGTCGATATCTCTGTTTCTAACAGTCCGATTTGAAAAATTCTTTCTATGCTGGAGAGAGTTTCCGGTGCGAAATGTTTCTCATATAAATTCATGTTTTTCTTAATGCAAAGTCTGCAACCAAAGGGCGTAAGCTGGCGATTCCATTTTCAGCAATATCTGAGGGATTAAAAACTCGATTGAAAAACTTCTTTCTTCCGTCAGATACTATTGTTTTCCATACCGGTTCCATTGACTTTGAATAGCTTTGATTAATTTAATTTGCGTCAGAACGGATTCAAAAGACGTGCTTATTACACCCGAAAATTCGGTGTCATCTTTCTTGTTTTAAGTTGTAACTGATTCCAATCAAAAACATAAGAGCTCTGATTGAACACGTTCTAGATGCCTTTAATCTGATTCCTCCATTTCTGGAGCTTGCTTTCTTCGCCACGTGACTAATGCTAGCGATGTTCTCCCTGAAGACTGCTCCATCTGTTCTTCCTCAGTGACTCGACTGTTCCTATTCGCGACACGATGTATCTCAAAGCAAAATATTTGTTGAGCATACCAAACTAATGTTCCTACCTGGGTCTTTACTCTCACGGTGCGTGTCACCCACCTTTGCCAGGAATGGGTTCAATTATCCGTGCCCTAATACCAGTGAAAGAGTTTCCTGTAATCATACCCCACCCCACCCCTACACTCCCGCCCCAAACTACTTCTCCTAGTTTCAGTTGGGAGCAGAAGTAATTACAATTTCTACCCGAGGATTCAGTGGAACTAAGACCGGTGGATCTTTAGACAGATCAGTGAGCAGTAGAGAATTTATCACAGCTGCAGAGTCGACCAATACAGTTAGAAGATCTTTACAAATATAATAATTAAAAGATTATTTTATGAAAATAAGTATAGGGATGCTTTTTCTAATGTTCTTATCAAGAGTTCCTTGATTTGTCTTTCCGACTGATATCCTCATCAAGCAGCAGTGGACGGATTGAATCTCCACATGATGCAATGCTCAGGCGCTTGAGTTTGACAAAGAACCATTTGCCTTTAAAATTCCAAAGTTCTCGATGAGTACCCTTTAGGATGGTGCCATTTTCAGAAGGTGTGGTACGAGGTATTCCTTTCTTTGCAACGAAACGACAAAACTACAAGAGAAAAGATTCTGTGGACGAGGAAGACACACTAGCTCGACATGCATGTCCAGGTAAACAGCACAATCTAAGTGTCCTCACCTTCCCGCAAGCGTAAAGATCCTACAAGATCAATTCCGAATACCTCAAACACAGCTGCATCTATCATATGGTTCGCAAGTAATGGTGCCTGTCCGGGTAAAATTCCCTTTGCTTTGTGAAGCCAACATTTCATACAGACGTTTAAAACACTTCACACAGTTTTCCGGGCCAGAACCTTTCCTGTAGAATACTTAGATTTGAGTCATGAATACAACCAGGCCCGACCCGAATTTATAAGTGGGAAAAAGGGGTAATTGCCCCGAGCCCCCATCTAAAGGGCCCGCTTTACAGAAAAATATAATAATTAAAAGATTATTTTATGAAAATAAAAATTGTGACGAGCAATGTTTAGCAATGACTTACTTTTTTAATTATCTTTACTAATGTTGCTATTATATTTGAAATTTCGGGGGCGTTTGTGCAGTGTACAGTGACCTGTTACGTCACCGTACACTGCACGAAAAAAATATATGTGTTATGACTATATTTTCCTTAAAGCAACTATAGGCAGGTCCGTCTTAGAGGAAGTAGTCCTTTCTTCGAGAGTGAAATTCAAATGAGGTACTTTTAATGGTGTCAGGACTGAATTACACAGGAAAAAATTACACGGAATGAAATTACACAGCAGATATTACACAAGAAAGAAATTGCACGAAGAAAAAATTACACGTCGGAAATTACACATAGAATGAATTTTACAACAGATTATACAAAATTTGTAGCCATGATTATAAAAAATCATGAAACTCTAACTTAGACTGTAGACGGTTTTTAGAAGGGGTCGGAGCCCGGAGGTCACCCCGCTACACACACACACACAAAATGTTCATAAAATCTACAGTTTTCAATTTAAAACAACCAAATTTGATATACTATCTCATGGTACTTTAACTTAGACGGTTTTTTGAAGGGGGCGGAGAACGGGGGTCAGAGCCCCCATACAAAATTTTAGTAAAATCTACAGTTTTAAATTTAGAACTACCAAATTTAGCATACTACCTCATGAAACTCTAACTTAGACGGTAGACGGTTTTTGGAACGGAATGGGACGGGGATCAGAGGGACGGGGGTCAGAGCCCCTCCACAAAATTTTCGTAAAATCTACAGTTTTCAATTTAGAACCACTAAATTTGGTAACAGTTTACCAAATTTGGTGGTTTTAAATTGAAAGCTGTAGATTTTGCGAAAATTTTGTATGGGGGAAGGGGGAGGCTTTGACCTCCGTCCCGTTTCGTAAAATATTCCATGGTTCCTCCGCTAGGGGCGTAGATGTATATCTTACTTTTGTCAATATCTCTACTTCTAGAAGTCCGATTTGAAAAATTCCTTCTTTATTGGATAGTGTTTTCAGTGTGACATGTTTTTCATATAATTGCAAAATTTTTAAAGTAATTCATGAACTTTCTAATAGGGGGCGTAGAGGTAAATTGCGTTTCCACCTATATCTCTGCTGCTAAATCTCCGATTTGAAAAATTCTTTCTGCACCGGATACAGCTCCTGATGGGAAATCCTTTGCACACAATTTCCAATTTTTGTAAAAAATGGTTTGGCCACCAGGAGGCGTAAATCTTAATTTCCGATTCTGATGTGTTTGTAGCAAAATATGAGCTTCTAAAATCTCGATTGAAAAAAAAGTCTTTTGTAGACCGATACTACTCATGTCGACAAACCTTTTAGGAACATTTACTTCTTAAAATAATGCATGGTTTCTACGCCAGGGGGCGTAGATGTATATCTTATTTTTGTCAATATCTCTACTTCTAGTAGTCCGATTTGAAAAATTCCTTCTTTGTTGGATAGTGTTTCTGATGTGAAATTTTTTTCATATAAATCATAGACTTTCTGCCAGGGGGTGCAAAGGTAAATTGCGTTTTCTGCGTTATTTCTGCTTCTAAAACTTCGATTTGAAAAATTCTTCCTTTATCGCATACAACACCTGATGGTAAATATTTTTTCATATATTTCTTATGTTTGGTAAAGAATTGTTTGGCCACCAGGGGGAATAAGTGTTAATTTCTGGTTATGACGTATTTGCAGCATAATCTGGGCTCCTGAAAACTCAACTTATAACTTATTTTTCTTAGACCAACACCGCTCACATCGAAAAACATTTTGAGAATACTTTCTTCCTAAAATAATGCATTTTTCCCACCAGGGGGCGTAAAGTTACATCTAATTTTTTTCGACATCTCTGTTTCTAAGAGTCCGATTTGAAATATAATTTCTGCGTTGGAGAGCGTTTCCGGTGCAAAATGTTTCTCATACAAATTGATATTTTTCTTCACGCACAAGTCTGCAACCACAGGGCGTAAGCTCACAATTCCGTTTACAACAATATCTGCGGGATTAAAAATCCAATTGGAAAACGTCTTTCTTTCGTCAGAAACTATCGTTTTCCATACCAGTTCCACTGCCATAATAGCTTCGATAAATTTAATTTGCGTCAGAACGGATTCAAAAGACGTGCTTATTACACCCGAAAAATTCGGTGTCATCTTTCTTGTTACATTTTTAATCACTTGTATGTGTAGATTTCTTTGAATTTGCATTTGGGATATAAGAGCAGAAGAAAATTGTTGTACTCCATTTAAAATTTCTATACACTGCTGGCCACCCAAAATGCAACACCAAGAAGGACACGAGATAGCAAAGCCAGATTTACTGGACACATAACAACAGATACAAAGATGAAAATAATGAGCGTACAGGTCCGTGCGACTTGCGGAACACGCAGACATCAATAGTTCTAGTTCGTGTGGCCCCCATGGCTGGCAATAACGGCCGCTACACGCAGCGGCATCGAACGAAAGAGGCTTTGTATGTGGGCTCGGGGTATATTCGGTCCTGGCTGCTTCCACACGTTGCCACAGTTCATCAGGCGTAGTCGCGGGTGGTGCTTGGCAGGCCACTCGGTTGCCGATAAGCTACCAGACGTGTTCGATGGGCGACATATCAGGAGAACAGGCGGGCCACGGCAGCAGTGACCCCTGGTGGTCCGTGAGGAATTGTTGTACGATGCGTGCCACGTGCGGGCGCGCAGTGTCCTGTTGAAACGTGGCCGCTGGCAGGTCCTGCAAGTAAGGGAGGACTACAGGCTCCAAAACGTCGAAGATGTAGTGGTGGCTGTTGTGTGTACCGGCGATGCGTACCAGAGGGGTACGGGTGTCATATCCAATTGCGCCACAAATCATAATGCCAGGTAACGAACCGGTATGACGATGCATAATGCAGGCGTCAAACAGTCTCTCGCCGCGGTGCTGCCACACGCGGATCCGACCATCGTGGTGTTGCAGGCAGAAGCGGGATTCGTCGGAGAAGACAATGTCGTGCCATTCCGTAGTCCAGGGGCGACGTTCAATGGCCCACTGCCGCCGCACTCGCCGGTGGTGTAACGTCAATGGTACTCGGAGCAATGGCCACAGTGCGACAAGTCCCCACTCCTGCAGACGACATCGAACGGTACGTGCTGACACAGGTTGTTGCGCAACACACCCTAATTTCTGCGCTAACATTCCTGATGTAGCGGTGCGAGCCGTCAATGCCCGCAGCACAACATGCCGGTGCTCTTGTTCGGTGGTGTGCCGCGGCAGCGGTAATCGTTTACGTCGGTCCGTCGTCCCTCCTGCACCCACCGATGCTCGACTCACTGTGGCTGGATATCGTTCCACACGGGCGCCGATGTCTCGGTACGATAAACCGCTGTCGCGATAAGCCACTATTCGTCCTCTGTCGAACTCCAAAACGTACTGGAATGACCGCCGTATTGTGCGGCGAGGCATCAGGAAGTTTCCCACGCACACGTCCAGCAGCACAACACACTTCCACTACTTACACCCCGCCTTCTGTGCACCCTTTTTATAGTGCTTCTCGGTGGCGTGTCGAGAGCACATGATCTGCATATGCCCTGCAATGCTAATCGTTTGCATGTCCTATCGCGAGCGACGCATGCTGCGAATTACAGGCCAATCGGATGCTTCCTTCTTGGTGTTGCATTTTGGGTGGCCAACAGTGTATATATATATATAAATATATATATATCATCATTATCATTGTCAACCATTATCGATCCACTGTTGGACGAAGGTCTCCCCAAGTTTCCTCCACAACGGTCTGTCTTGTGCCAGTCTCCTCCATGTCGTCACTCCCACATACTTTCGAATTTCATCCACCCATCGCCCATATGGTCTTATTCTGGTTCTTTTCCTGTCCCTTGGAATCCAATCTAAAATTTCGGCTGTCCATCGATGGTCTGTCCTTCTAGCAGTATGTCCAGCCCATTGCCATTTCAGGGATTTAACTCTGATCATGATGCCTTCCACTCTTGTCATTTTTCGGCTCCACGAGTTCCTCTTCTTATCTCTCCTGGTTACACAAAGCATGCACCTCTCCATGCCTGTTTGAGTTGTCTGCAACCTTTGTATGTCTCTTTTAGTTAAGGTCCACGTCTCTGCACCATACGTAAGCACTGGAAGGATGCATTGCTCAAACACTTTTCTTTTAAGACATAATGACATATTGCTCTTGAAAATTATGCTGTTTTTTCCAAAAGCTCTCCAGGCAAGTTGTGTACGCCGATTAATTTCTTCATCAATGTGACCCTCACTTGATATCTGCTGTCCAAGATAAACGTACGTGTCTGTTATCTCCAGCTTTTCTCCATCAATCGATAAATCTTCATTTCGCGTAAAAGAATTGAACATCACTTTTGTCTTCTGAAAGTTCATTTTTAATCCCACTTCTTTACTCTTGTCAGCAAGTTCCTGGATCATACTCTGCAGCTGTGATGGGGTAGTTGAAAAAATGACTATGTCATCAGCAAAACGAAGGTGGGTTAGATAATCTCCATTAATTTTTATCAATTTGTTTTCCCAGTTCAGTGATTGAAAGACATTTTCCAATGTGGCATTAAAAAGCTTCGGAGATATGGTGTCACCTTGTCTCACTCCCTTTCCAATTTTTATGTGTGTTGTATTTTCAAACAGCCGAATCTTTGCACTTGCATTTTCATAGATGTTATTAATAATATTAATGTATGCATCTTCAATACCACAGGATTTCAGAGCCATTGTAACTGCTGATGATTTCACCGAATCGAAGGCTTTTTCATAATCGTTAAAAGCCATGCACAATGGAAGTTCATATTCCCTCGCTCTTTCAATTAGTTCTCTCAGTGCGTGAATATGATCTATTGTGCTGTAGCCACTCCTGAATCCAGCTTCTTCTCTCGGTTGAGCCATGTCCAGTGTTACCTTCAAGCGGTGTGAAAGAACTTTTGTGAAGATTTTATAAACCACTGATAGTAGGCTGATATGTCTGTAGTTCCTGAGATCCTCAATGTCACCTTTTTTATGTAGCAGGATCATTGTAGCGTTGTTTCAATCCTCAGGAATCTTCCCTTCATTAAGGCATCGAGTGAAAATTTGGGCGAGTACTGTTTCAATTTCTCCACTTGCTTCTTGTATGATGGCTACAGTAATTCCATCTTCTCCTGGAGCTTTTTCCCGTTTCATGTTCTTGATTGCATGTGCAACTTCTGCTGGGAGTACTGGAAGAACTCTGGTACTGGTACCTTTCATGATGTCTGGAGTACATGTATGATCCCTTTCATATAATTTGCAGTAGAAATCTTTCACTCTTGTCAAAATTTTGCCTCTGTTTCTTGTTACAGAACCATCTTCTTTTCTCAGTGCCATAATTAGTTTTCTTCCCTTACTGAGATGTCCCTTTGCTATCTTTAGGCTTTGGTTGTTTTCAATTGCTTTTCTCACTAATTCACAGTTGAATTTCGTTACGTCTTCAGTGATACTTTTTCGTACTGTCTTGCATAGCTCTATATATTCCACTTTGGAAGTCACATCTTCTTTAGTTGTTCTCATCTCTCTTCTTTTTTGCATCAACATTTTGGTTTTTCCTGATAATTTGTTCACGTGCAACTTGTTCTTAGACCCAGCTAATTTTGTTGCTGTTTCCATAAGAGCTTTGGTTACTTTTCTGTTAACTTCAGAAATATCCACTTCTTCCGATGTTAGGCCTTCTAAAGCAGAGAATCTGTTCTTCAGTTCCAACTTGAAGGTATTATGGTGTTTTTTAAGGTTGGTTATGTCAATACATCCTGTTTGTCTTATGAGCTTGCCACGTTCGAGTTTAGTGTTGAGGTGCATCTTACATCTCACTAATCTATGGTTACTACCTGTGTTGAACTTGTTTAGCACACTGCAGTCTTCTATGATGATTTGTTTGTTACACATAATAAAATCAATTTTACTTGTCATCAGATTTGGATGTCTCCATGTCCATTTCCTGCGTGGCTTTTTCTTGAAAAAGGAGTTCAAGATGAAAAACCCTTCTGCCTCTGCAAACTCAACGAGAGTATTTTCACGCTGGTTTCTGTTGCCGTGACCGAATTTACCTACTGAAGTTTCATTCTGTTGCCGTTGCCCTATTTTTTGCATTGAAATCTCCCATAATTATCTTCAAGTACTGCTTACCTTTATTATTTAGATGACGAATTTCCTCATAAAATTCTTCAATTTCTTCTTCAAGATTACCTGGGGTGGGTGCATAAGTTTGAATAGTCTGAACCTGGTATCTTTTTGAGAGTTGGATAACGAGTCGTGCAGCTCTGTCAGAGGAACTTTCAACTTCTACAACTTTATCCTTCAGTTTCTTGTTTATTATAAATCCAACACCACTAGTTCTGCCAGTATCTGTCCCACGATAGTAGAAGAGATGTCCACTTTTCAGTTCAATGAGATCTTCTCCTTTTCTCCTTACCTCACTTAACCCGCCGATGTCCCACTTGATCCTTTGTAGTTCTTCTTCCAATTCAAGAAGCCTTGAATCAGAAGACAGGGAGCGTCCATTATAGGTAGCCAAGGTCAGCATCAGATGGCAGCCTAGTCCGGTCCTCCGGGGTTACTTAGCACCCTCTGCCTTCATGTCGCACTGGCCGCTGCCTTGACCAGGTACATTCCGGCTGCCGGAGACTGAGGGCCAAGATTTAAGTTGTGGAGTCATTTTGGATCGTTTTGGCCATAACTCACCACGCTGGCCAAGCGGGTTGGTGAGTGTGGGATAGCATTTCCTCTAATCCCGATGGTATAGTTATACCGCTATTGGCGGTCGTCACAACCCCTTTAGTGGGAACAGGATGCACCACGAGAAGGCGAGGTTGACATTTGTCAAGGAGAGGCTTTGATGTTACGCATCACCTGACCTTACATCCCTATATATATATATATCATCATAATCATCATTGTCAACCATTATCAATCCACTGCTGGACGAAGGTCTCCCCAAGTTTCCTCCACAACGGTCTGTCTTGTGCCAGTCTCCTCCATGTCACCCCTGCATACTTTCGAATTTCATCCACCCATCTCCCATGTGGTCTTCTTCTGGGTCTTTTCCTGTCCCTTGGAATCCAATCTAAAATTTCGGCTGTCCATCGATGATCTGTCCTTCTGGCAGTATGTCCAGCCCATTGCCATTTCAGGGATTTAACTCTGATCATGATGTCTTCCACTCTTGTCATTTTTCGGATCCACGAGTTCCTCTTCTTATCTCTCCTGGTTACACCAAGTATGCACCTCTCCATGCTCTTTGAGTTGTCTGCAGCCTTTGTATGTCTCTTTTAGTTAAGGTCCACGTCTCTGCATCATACGTAAGCACTGGAAGGATGCATTGATCAAACACTTTTCTTTTAAGACATAATGGCATATTGCTCTTGAAAATTATGCTGTTTCTTCCAAAAGCTTTCCAGGCAAGTTTTGTACGCCGATTAATTTCTTCATCAATGTGACCCTCACTCTGATATCTGCTGTCCAAGATAAACGTACGTGTCTGTTATCTCCAGCTTTTCTCCATCAAGCGATAAATCTTCATTTCTTGTAAAAGCATTGAACATCACTTTTGTCTTCTGAAAGTTCATTTTTAATCCCACTTCTTTACTCTTGTCAGCAAGTTCCTGGATCATACTCTGCAGCTCTGATGGGGTAGTTGCAAAAATGACTACGTCATCAGCAAAACGAAGGTGGGTTAGATAATCTCCATTAATCTTTATCCCCTTGTTTTCCCAGCTAAGCGACTGAAAAACACCCTCCAATGTGGCATTAAAGAGCTTCGGAGATATGGTGTCACCTTGTCTCACTCCCTTTCCAATTTTTACGTGTGTTGTATTTTCAAACAGCCTAATCTTTGCACTTGCATTTTCATAGATGTTATTAATAATATTAATGTATGCATCTTCAATACCGCAGGTTTTCAGAGCCATTGTAACTGCTGATGGTTTCACTGAATCAAAGGCTTTTTCATAATCGATAAAAGCCATGCACAATGGAAGTTCATATTCCCTCGCTCTTTCAATTAGTTCTCTCAGCACGTGGATATGATCTATTGTGCTGTAGCCACTCCTGAATCCAGCTTGTTCTCTCGGTTGAGCCATGTCCAGTGTTACCTTTAAGCGGTGTGAAAGAACTTTAGTGAAGATTTTATAAACTACTGATAGGAGGCTGATAGGTCTGTAGTTTCCGAGATCCTCAATGTCACCTTTCTTATGTAGCAGGATCATTGTAGCGGTGTTCGAATCCTCAGGAATCTTTCCTTCATTTAGGCATCGAGTGAAAATTTGGGCGAGTACTGTTTCGATTTCTCCACTTGCTACTTGTATGATGTCTACAGTAATTCCATCTTCTCCTGGAGCTTTTCGCCGCTTCATGTTCCTGATTGCATGTGCAACTTCTGCTGGAAGGACTGGAGGAACTCTGGTACTGGTATCTTTCATGATGTCTGGAGTGCATGCATCATCCCTTTCATATAATTTGGAGTAGAAATCTTTCACTCTTGTCAAAATTTCGCCTCTATTTCTTGTTACAGAACCATCTTCTTTTCTCAGTGCCATAATCTGTTTCCTTCCCTTACTGAGATGTCCCTTTGCTATCTTTAGGCTTTGGTTGTTTTCAATTGCTTTCCTCACTAGTTCACAGTTGAATTTTCTTACGTCTTCAGTGATACTTTTTCGTACTGTCTTGCATAGCTCTATATATTCCACTTTGGAAGTCACATCTTCTTTAGTTGTCCTCATCTCTCTTCTTTTTTGCATCAACATTTTCGTTTTTCCTGATAATTTATTTACATGCAACTTGTTCTTAGACCCAGCTAATTTTGTTGCTGTTTCCATAAGAGCTTTGGTTACTTTTCTGTTAACTTCAGAGATGTCCACTTCTTCCGATGTTAGGCCTTCTAAAGCAGAGAACCTGTTCTTCAGTTCCAACTTGAAGGTATTATGGTGTTTTTTAAGGTTGGTTATGTCAATACATTTTGTTTGTCTTATGAGCTTGCCACGTTCAAGTTTAGTGTTGAGGTGCATCTTACATCTCACCAATCTATGGTCACTACCTGTGTTGAACTTGTTTAGCACACTGCAGTCTTCTATGACGAATTTTTTGTTACACATAATAAAATCAATTTCACTTGTCGTCCCATTTGGATGTCTCCATGTCCATTTCCTGAGTGGCTTTTTCTTGAAGAAGGAGTTCAAGATGAAAAACCCTTCTGCCTCTGCAAACTCAACAAGAGTATTTCCACGCTGGTTTCTGTTGCCGTGACCGAATTTACCTACTGAAGTTTCATTCTGTTGCCGTTGCCCTATTTTTGCATTGAAATCTCCCATAATTATTTTATATATATATATATATATATATATATATATATATATATATATATATATATATATATATATATAAGAGCAAAACTGAAGACTAAGGAAAAAATTTTAGAATTTAAAACGAAGGGTGCAAAATAACCTTAAAATCAAAACGCGCAACGCAGCAGTTTTGAAAATTCAGAATTCACATTCTATAAAGAAGATACCTAAGCAAAAAAATACATATATAATTTTGACTCACACCTAGTACAACATAGAAAAGGTTATGTATCTACCTGTGTGAGCAAAAGGAAAAAGATAAAAAAATAAAATAAAACAACTGAATGTAGAAGGTGTCGAGAATACTGAGCCTTGGCTTTATCAAGGACCAGCAAAAACTCTGCATTTTCTCACTTCCACAAAGACCTAGTTGGAAATGGGTTTCTGCAAGGCCATAGATGCAAGTAACATTCCCACCTAAAATAGTTTAAAAAATATATATATAAGTCATGTCCTCCTTAGAGTTGCATGACCTAGCACTAGTTAACAATTTCGCTTGCATCCATTAACCTTCCTGGCCCGACCCATACTCTTCATCTGTTACGATTAAACAGAGAGAAGAAGATTAAAGAGAACTCAAGCTGTGAGAGTGACATAATAATTAGAAATGATTTTCAGCCATAACGAAATTCCAAGTTCGTTTGAGAGAGAATTTAAACCTGAAAAACAATGCAAAAGAAATCCAAATTTTACATTGCAATTAAAAAAGGAAATGTTAATTTATAACGAACAGATTTTTGAAAGAAAACTTGAGTCTAAAACCCCCTACTCTACAACTTATGACAGCACGAAAACGAGAATAAGCTAAAGATAATAATTAACTAAAGAAAACTTTGTGAAAGTTATATACCTTAAACAGTTAGTTGCAATATGTACAAAGTATTTCAGCAGTGCTTTAAGTGCATAATTAATTAGTTATTAAGAACTTAACTACTTTGAAAAAACAGCGCATAGACAGCGCATAGAAAAGGAACAAGCTTAGCCATCTTCTGTTCCTAGGTATCCCAAAAGACGCTCAAAGTTACAAAGAAAAGAAAGAGTTAAAACCCGCAAAAATGTTAACAGACAAACCAATGCCTAAAAGCTGAAAAGCTAAAAAACGACAGAGAAAAGGTACATGAAGTACAAACATTGAACTTATAAACCCTAGAACCCAAAAACAAGGAAGAGAGCTTACCTCTTGTGTTACAAAAACTTTTCTCCTCACAAGAGAAGAACATGGCTGACCTCTTCCGCCACTCCCTAGACGCTGGGGGGCAGTGAGGGTGGGGCTGATGGCCTCCTCATACAGCAAGAAACCAACGCGCGGAGATTTTAACCAGAGAAAAATATATAAACTTAAGACTGTGGATCTGTATGATCAGAAAGAGCAGAATTAACTCTCCAGAATACATGAGAAATATTATAAAATACACGAGCAGTTTATTTAATAATCTTTGCATGTATTAAATCACCTTAGTGAGCTTCTATAGATTAATCAGAATCTTATTAATTTTAATGTTGGTTTTACTATTTTTAGTATAGCTATCCTAGTGATGAATAACTAGTTTTCTTTTTATTTGTTTTTATTTTCTTTTATAAACAGATTTTTAAGCTTTTTTTGTGATTTTGTTTATATTATTTAATTTTTTGTTTTAATAGGACCGTCATATCCATAGCACTAAGGTTCCTTTAGGTAGTTAATAGGCATCCTCTAGCCAACTTCCTTACGGCTTTGATTGGTCAGAATCATATTATTAACTGTGTAGAAAATTAAAGCAGATCTGCCAACCTTACTCTATTATTCAGAATAATTTTTCTTAAAGTTCTTTTGATGAAAGAAGAAGGAATTTCGTTCTCTAGAAAACTTTCTAATAGTATATTAATGTGGTAATTGAAGTCCAAATTGTTGCTGCAAATTCTTGAAATTCTTAGGACCTGAGAAATTAGTACATTCTCAATTACTTTGGTTGAAATGTTATTATTCCAGTGTAGATTAAATTCTCTCTCAAACGAACTTGGAATTTCGTTATGGCTGAAAATCATTTCTAATTATTATGTCACTCTCACAGCTTGAGTTCTCTTTAATCTTCTTCTCTCTGTTTAATCGTAACAGATGAAGAGTATGGGTCGGGCCAGGAAGGTTAATGGATGCAAGCGAAATTGTTAACTAGTGCTAGGTCATGCAACTCTAAGGAGGACATGACTTATATATATATTTTTTAAACTATTTTAGGTGGGAATGTTACTTGCATCTATGGCCTTGCAGAAACCCATTTCCAACTAGGTCTTTGTGGAAGTGAGAAAATGCAGAGTTTTTGCTGGTCCTTGATAAAGCCAAGGCTCAGTATTCTCGACACCTTCTACATTCAGTTGTTTTATTTTATTTTTTTATCTTTTTTCCTTTTGCTCACACAGGTAGATACATAACCTTTTCTATGTTGTACTAGGTGTGAGTCAAAATTATATATGTATTTTTTTGCTTAGGTATCTTCTTTATAGAATATATATATATATATATATACAAGGCGACACCATATCTCCGAAGCTCTTTAATGCCACATTGGAGGGTGTTTTTCAGTCGCTGAGCTGGAAAAACAAGGGGATAAAGATTAATGGAGATTATCTAACCCACCTTCGTTTTGCTGATGACGTAGTCATTTTTGCAACTACCCCATCAGAGCTGCAGAGTATGATCCAGGAACTTGCTGACAAGAGTAAAGAAGTGGGATTAAAAATGAACTTTCAGAAGACAAAAGTGATGTTCAATGCTTTTACAAGAAATGAAGATTTATCGATTGATGGAGAAAAGCTGGAGATAACAGATACGTACGTTTATCTTGGACAGCAGATATCAAGTGAGGGTCACATTGATGAAGAAATTAATCGGCGTACAAAACTTGCCTGGAGAGCTTTTGGAAGAAACAGCATAATTTTCAAGAGCAATATGCCATTATGTCTTAAAAGAAAAGTGTTTGATCAATGCATCCTTCCAGTGCTTACGTATGGTGCAGAGACGTGGACCTTAACTAAAAGAGACATACAAAGGCTGCAGACAACTCAAAGAAGCATGGAGAGGTGCATACTTGGTGTAACCAGGAGAGATAAGAAGAGGAACTCGTGGATCCGAAAATGACAAGTGTGGAAGACATCATGATCAGAGTTAAATCCCTGAAATGGCAATGGGCTGGACATACTGCCAGAAGGACAGATCATCGATGGACAGCCGAAATTTTAGATTGGATTCCAAGGACAGGAAAAGACCCAGAAGAAGACCACATGGGAGATGGGTGGATGAAATTCGAAAGTATGCAGGGGTGACATGGAGGAGACTGGCACAAGACAGACCGTTGTGGAGGAAACTTGGGGAGACCTTCGTCCAGCAGTGGATTGATAATGGTTGACAATGATGATGATGATGATGATATATATATATATCATCATCATCAGTGATGCGTAACATCACAGCCTCTCCTTGACAAATGTCAACCCCGCCTTCTCGTGGTGCATCCTGTTCCCACTAAAGGGGGCTCTGACGACCGCAAATAGCGGTATAACTATACCATCGGGATCAGAGGAAATGCTATCCCACACTCACCAACCCGCTTGGCCAGCGTGGTGAGTTATGGCCAAACACCTCCAAAATGACTCTACAACTTAAATCTTGGCCCTCAGTCTCCGGCAGCTGGAATGTACCTGGCCAAGGCAGCGGCCAGTGCGACATGAAGGCAGAGGGTGCTAGGAATCCCCGGAGGACCGGACTAGGCTGCCATTTGATGCTGACCTTGGCTACCTATAACGGACGCTCCCTATCTTCTGATTCAAGGCTTCTTGAATTGGAAGAGGAACTACAAAGGATCAAGTGGGACATCGTCGGGCTAAGTGAGGTAAGGAGAAAAGGAGAAGATCTCATTGAACTGAAAAGTGGACATCTCTTCTATTATCGTGGGACAGATACTGGCAGAACTAGTGGTGTTGGATTTATAATAAACAAGAAACTGAAGGATAAAGTGGTAGAAGTTGAAAGTTCCTCTGACAGAGCTGCACGACTCGTTATCCAACTATCGAGAAGATACCAGGCTCAGATTATTCAAACTTATGCACCCACCACAAGTCATCCTGAAGAAGAAATTGAAGAATTTTATGAGGAAATTCGTCATCTAAATAATAAAGGTAAGCAGCACTTGAAGATAATTATGGGAGATTTCAATGCAAAAATAGGGCAACGGCAACAGAATGAAACTTCAGTAGGTAAATTCGGTCACGGCAACAGAAACCAGCGTGGAAATACTCTCGTTGAGTTTGCAGAGGCAGAAGGATTTTTCATCTTGAACTCCTTTTTCAAGAAAAAGCCACACAGGAAATGGACATGGAGACATCCAATTGGGACGACAAGTGAAATTGATTTTATTATGTGTAACAAAAAATTCATCATCGAAGACTGCAGTGTGCTGAACAAGTTCAACACAGGTAGTGACCATAGATTGGTGAGATGTAAGATGCACCTCAACACTAAACTGGAACGTGGCAAGCTCATAAGACAAACAAAATGTATTGACATAACCAACCTTAAAAAACACCATAATACTTTCAAGTTGGAACTGAAGAACAGATTTTCTGCTTTAGAAGGCCTAACATCGGAAGAAGTGGATATTTCGGAAGTTAACAGAAAAGTAACCAAAGCTCTAATGGAAACAGCAACAAAATTAGCTGGGTCTAAGAACAAGTTGCATGTGAACAAATTATCAGGAAAAACCAAAATGTTGATGCAAAAAAGAAGAGAGATGAGGACAACTAAAGAAGATGTGACTTCCAAAGTGGAATATATAGAGCTATGCAAGACAACACGAAAAAGTATCACTGAAGACGTAAGGAAATTCCAACTGTGAGCTAGTGAGGAAAGCAATTGAAAACAACCAAAGCCTTAAGATAGCAAAGGGACATCTCAGTAAGGGAAGAAAACAGATTATGGCTCTGAGAAAAGAAGATGGTTCTATAACAAGAAATAGAGGCGAAATTTTGACAAGAGTGAAAGATTTCTACTCCAAATTATATGAAAGGGATGATACATGTACTCCAGACATCATGAAAGGTACCAGAGTTCTTCCAGTCCTCCCAGCAGAAGTTGCTCATGCAATCAAGAACATGAAGCGGGGGAAAGCTCCAGGAGAAGATGGAATTACTATAGACATCATACAAGAAGCAAGTGGAGAAATTGAAACAGTACTCGCCCAAATTTTCACTCGATGCCTTAATGAAGGGAAGATTCCTGAGGATTGGAACAACGCTACAATGATCCTGCTACATAAAAAAGGTGACATTGAGGATCTCAGGAACTACAGACCTATCAGCCTCCTATCAGTGGTTTATAAAATCTTCACTAAAGTTCTTTCACACCGCTTGAAGGTAACACTGGACATGGCTCAACCGAGAGAACAAGCTGGATTCAGGAGTGGCTACAGCACAATAGATCATATCCACGTACTGAGAGAACTAATTGAAAGAGCGAGGGAATATGAACTTCCATTGTGCATGGCTTTTATCGATTATGAAAAAGCCTTTGATTCGGTGAAACCATCAGCAGTTACCACGGCTCTGAAATCCTGCGGTATTGAGGATGCATACATTAATATTATTAATAACATCTATGAAAATGCAAGTGCAAAGATTCGGCTGTTTGAAAATACAACACACATAAAAATTGGAAAGGGAGTGAGACAAGGTGACACCATATCTCCGAAGCTCTTTAATGCCACATTGGAAAATGTCTTTCAATCACTGAACTGGGAAAACAAAGGGATAAAGATTAATGGAGATTATCTAACCCACCTTCGTTTTGCTGATGACGTAGTCATTTTTGCAACTACCCCATCAGAGCTGCAGAGTATGATCCAGGAACTTGCTGACAAGAGTAAAGAAGTGGGATTAAAAATGAACTTTCAGAAGACAAAAGTGATGTTCAATGCTTTTACAAGAAATGAAGATTTATCGATTGATGGAGAAAAACTGGAGATAACAGATACATATGTTTATCTTGGACAGCAGATATCAAGTGAGGGTCACATTGATGAAGAAATTAATCGGCGTACAAAACTTGCCTGGAGAGCTTTTGGAAGAAACAGCATAATTTTCAAGAGCAATATGCCATTATGTCTTAAAAGAAAAGTGTTTGATCAATGCATCCTTCCAGTGCTTACGTATGGTGCAGAGACGTGGACCTTAACTAAAAGAGACATACAAAGGCTGCAAACAACTCAAAGAAGCATGGAGAGGTGCATGCTTGGTATAACCAGGAGAGATAAGAAAAGGAACTCGTGGATCCGAAAAATGACGAGAGTGGAAGACATCATGATCAGAGTTAAATCCCTGAAATGGCAATGGGCTGGACATACTGCCAGAAGGACAGACCATAGATGGACAGCCGAAATTTTAGATTGGATTCCAAGGGACAGGAAAAGACCCAGAAAAAGACCACATGAGAGATGGGTGGATGAAATTCGTAAATATGCGGGAGTGACATGGAGGAGACTGGCACAAGACAGACCGTTGTGGAGGAAACTTGGGGAGACCTTCGTCCAGCAGTGGATTGATAATGGTTGACAATGATGATATAATAATAACAAAATTGTGATTAATATATATAAAAATATTGTGTCAACAAATTTCAGCCACCTCAAAATTTGTAATCCCCCTTCCCCCGGAAAAAGCTCTCTGAATGCAACACTGTTTACCAAGTCAGGTCACATCTCACTAATCTTCAACAGGCGGTTTTAATCCATGGTGAAGGGCTTGGTGATAGCTTTCCAAAGGTTAATGTAGCTCTTCGAATGTTTTTGAGCATGATGGTCACTAATTGTTCAAGAGATAAGTCATTCAGCAAATTGGCACCGATAAGGAATTAGTTAAGAACCACGATGACCCATGAAAGACTACGTGCTCTGTACCTACTGGATGTGGAGAGCAGTGTTCTAAAGACAATACAGTATGAGGAATTCATTAAAAGAGTTTTCAGATGTCTAGCGTAGAAAAAAGACTTTCTGTAGGTATTGTAATGTTTTTATGTATGTACCTTTTTATGTATAACTTGTCAGTTCCAATTATATGCAGTACAATAGCTGTGATGTGTAAGTTTGATGAATTTTCCTTCTTGTCGTGCCTTTCAATTCCTGAGTTAGAGGGGCCCGCCGGACCAGAAGTGCCACGGGACCCCCAGGATTTAAATCCAGCTCTGAGCACAACAGTTCTTAAGGTTCATACAGTCCACTAACCTAATTGCGAGTAAATTACGTCGTGCTGATCCTTTCGTTCTTTAATTCAAGTCTTTATGTGAAGTATAACCTCTTCGTATCCAAAAGTACTACTGAGATGAACTGTTTCTTCAACAGGGAAAGCATAGGTCTGTAAAACTCGGATCAGTATCATATCTGCTTGTATTTCTTGCTGAGAAAGTTCCCCGACTTCTCTTCGTTCCTTAACTCCTAGTGAATTGTCTATGAAACGCAACATCACGCAACCACTCGAATAATAGAATGTAAATTCGGTTACCTCTTAGCGTGCCAGACAGTGTCTTCTGTCGATTGGTTAGTGCTGCATAAGTTAGTTTTCCTCATTTCTAGATTGACTTCCCTTGTCTGGCAAATCAGCTCATCAGGTGGCCAACATTCTGGTGATTCGAGCAACCAACATGGTCCATTCCATCACAGGGAATCACGTAGATGGCGTGAAAAACAACTTCGAAAAAGCATATAGGCCGGATTTCTCTACCTTTGACACACAAAAACTGAGTGTCCTCAGATTCCCGCTAGACATAACTTTTGTCTACACAAGCATCATAAGCCCCCGTCCTGCTGACAACAAAGTAAAGCACAGATCGAAGTTGATATTTCTTTCTTTCTCTCTCTCTCTCTCTCTTTCTCTCTCTCTTTCGCATAAAGATTTCTCCTAAACATTATTTTCCAAAACCTGGATAGGTAAATTTAAGGAACATGTCTCAAACGGCAACACTTCTTTGTAGTCAATAAACTACAGTAGCAAGAAGTTTTTTAACAGCAACTTAGCATCTTATAGCCATTTTCCAAGGAACAGTGTTTTAGCCTTCTCTAGAACTATGGCCCTCCACCTCCTCCCTCCCTCCTCTCTCTCTCTCTCTCTCTCTCTCTCTCTCTCTCTCTCTCTCTCTCTCTCTCTCTCTCTCTCTCTCTCTCTCTCTCTCTCTCTCTCTCTCTCTCTCTCTCTCTCTCTGTCTCTCTCTCTCTCTCTCTGTCTCTCTGTCCCTGTCTCTCTCCCTGTCTCTCTCTCCCTCACTCTCTCTCTCTCTCTCTCTCTCTCTCTCTCTCTCTCTCTCTCTCTTTTTTCTTTCTTTGTTTCTGCAAATATTCTTTTTCTTCCTTTGAGGAAGAAAAGCAAACAAGGAATTTCTCGTTTCCCTTACTTGAAACACCAACAAACCCTGTGCCCATCTGGCGGAGAACTATTGCGCAGTATTCCTACTGCTTCATCTTGAGAAGTAATTTCTTTTAAGTTATCCGTCATTCATGTTCTGTCATTGCTATTTAAATACAAATGTAATTTCCGTATAAACCTCCGAAAGCAAAAGTTTAGAGAATTTAAAGTAACATCCATTTTTCAGAGGAACTTTGCTTGTTTTGCAAAAGGCAGATGATCCCGCTTTAGCCCTCTGCTATCTACGGCTCTGGTTTGACCTCTGTAAGAAGAGAACATCCCTGAACACCAGCGAAGGACATTGCTCGGTTACAGCTGGGCAGCACTGGTGGCCGAGTAGTACGAAGCGTTGTCTTCTAATCATTTGTTGGTTGGTTGGTCAATAAATGTTTATTGACGCAAGAGCTTCAAAGGGCCAAAGAGCCCGAAGTCCGATGATTTAAAACAATAACAGTAGCAAAAACAATATTAATACAACAAAATACGATGTCATTAACAGAACAATAAACGGTGTAAATGGCCGATGAGACAAAAACAGACTATAGAAATGGAAAATAACGGTACAATGAAGAAATGAGAACACAGAAGACACCTCATATTTATCGTTTAAAAGCCGACTCAAGGTTTCTGAGTCCAATGGTAGAGTGGGTAAAAGAAAATAACAAGCACATTCACAAACAAAACAACGACAAGAACGAAAAATACGAACAACAGACAGAAATACATCACACGTCCCACACATAGGGGCAGTGTCACCACACAGCAAATAGGGGCAGTGTCACCACACAGCAAATAGGGGTGAGTGAAACGGCAATGCAAAATGAGGAGATGTGCCAGCACAGCTTGCTCCCTACGGTTCCAACGACATGATGAAGTTCAGACTCCGAGAACTGGCTTTATACGATGCGGTTTATTTTCTACCTGTTGGTCCCACAAACCCTGTGGCAATCGCTTGATATTTTCAGGAACAAGAAGACGTAAGTCCCGGTGAAACAGTGGCAAAGATGTGATGTCCAAGGAGGAAACGGATCTAGCAGCAGCAGCAGCAGTAGCAGCTGACTCCTTACCTGGAATTTCAACGTGGCCAGGAATCTAATGGAATTGGATCTGGAAACCGGCCTCCAAAAGGAACGCAGTAAATGCCTCACGCCAAAAAGAAAAAGATGGTCAGAAATATCGGCAGAAGAGAGAGGCTGCAGAACACTCAAAAAATCCATATGGATTATAGCACACGACGATGTTAGCTGGACTGTAGGTGACGAAGAGAAAGAAATACAGCCTGCATTTCGGCTGAAAACACCGTGACCTCATCTGGGATCCGCGCTACAGAAACCTCATCAGTACAGACAGCCGCGAATCCGATGATCTGTGGCTGTCTGTCATCGGTGAAAATTGGAATATAATCCGAATGAAGGGAGCGGTATTCAGCGAAGAGCTTCTGGTGTACCGACGCAGGAGTTATGAACTGATCACATGATTTAAAACTGGTATCAACCATGACACCAAGAGGGTGCTAAGGAGAGTCCTCAAAATCCCTGGTCTTTCCTACCAGTGACAAGTCAAGCCCTGCATTCCAAGCTACGGTCAACATACGCAATCCGAATGTTGGAATGCACGAAGGTCGGGTCTCAAACAAACGAGCATGCCGGAGATGAAAAACTGCGTCATATAAAGGTGTTGAGGAAGAGATCGAAGTTTCAGATAGTATTGAAGAGACAGCAGCAGACGGTGCAAATCAAGAGATTGTTTGTTGGTGTCAGCATAAAGGCTGGGAATTGGTAATGTGCGGAAAACTCCCGTAAGAAGAACCAACACTTGATGATGAAAAGTGTTCAAACGGGAGAGAACTGAACGACTCGCAGAGCCATACAGTATACTATATAACCATAAACCAGTTTAGACCGTATCAAGGAATTGTAGATGCAAAATAAAGAAGACCAGTCGGTACCCCACGAGATTTCCGATTATGATCTTAAGAATCGACATAGCCAGCAGAAAGGAAGTCTTTAGCCGCCGAACGTGCGCACAAAACGTGAGCGCACTGTCGACGGTCAGACCAAGAAACCTAGTCTCCGGCAAAACTGGTATAGCTGTAGGTCCCAAATACATCTTTGGTTTAGGATGGAGGCCAATCCTCCGGCAAAAATGGATACACGCTGTCTTGTCGGAAGAAATGAAATCCTTGCTGTTTGTAATTTTACAGATATGTTTAATTGCAGACTATAACTGCCTTTCAATGAAATGCATGCTTGATGACAAACAGAAGATATATGTAAGTCATCAACAAAAGCGCTGGCCGAAACCTCAGGAGGAAGATGTTCAATGTAGCGGATAAAATGCAGCCTTGAAGAACACCTTGGTCATGATGGAACAGTGCCGATAGCGTCGTATCCAAGTTCACCTGGAACAACCGATTGCGAAGAAAGCTTGCAATAAATGCTGCGAGATATCCTTGCAAACCATATTGTCAGAGATGGGTCAGAGTTCGAATCCCTGGTGAGGCATGGGGAATGTGGAATGTGCTTGTCTTACGTCACTGGCTCTCTTCCTTCGGTGGAACCAGTGGCCCTAAATTAGGAAAGGACGATTGCTTATATAGCCCATTGAGTTGCTCACCGTAGTAGTAGTCCCCCTCCCCAAATAAAAATTACAGATGCAGGAAAAGGTGTAGGATGAGCAGAAAGAGTCGAAATATAACAGCAATAACTTTTAGGTGCAGTTGCATGGATCATTGGAAACGGACCTGTAAAATTTTTCTGTGTTGATAAAGAATCTGTAGATCATCCACTATCAAGCAAATTCATAAAATACTATTTATTTTTTATATTACGAAAGTCTAGTTTTTCTGCTTCATTTTTTTCATATTTTGTATTTTATTTTATTATTTTTTCTTTCCATGGAAAAATTATTTATTACTGAAGTAAATTATAAATGAAACCACTACAGCCATCCTGGTAGCCTATAGGAACAGAGCGTTGGATTCTAATCACTCGTCCGAGATGGCTCCGGGTTCGAATTCCGAGTAAAGCATGGATGGTGTGTTTGTCTTCTGGCATTGGCTTTCTTGCTTCTCATCAAGTTGCTGACAATGGTCATTAAACTGCCAAATAAACAAACAAAACACGAAACAAAACTTGCACCTTCATTCCTGTAAAAAAAATATTTGGTATATAATTGAACACCAAGAGCCCCAACCACCCACTCCCCCGAAAACTATCCAGCCTACTGTGGCTCAGGTAGTGGCGTACCCAGGATTCCTTGATGGGGATGGCCCAAAATATTGAAGATGTAAATAAAAATATCCTGGAGAAAACATCTTCAAAAAGAATTTAGAAGCGATAAAGATACCTCCTCCACTTTAAAGTGCGTTTCCAATTTTTCGTTAAGTTTGTATTTAAAAACATATACAAATATATTTAAACATTAGCAGCTAATAACAAAGAGCGAAGGACCAAATGATACCTCATGGGGAGGGCCCAGGCCCCTGTGCCATTCCGTGGCCAACGAGATCATGAAGGCCTGTTCAGCTGGGATGAGGAGAGCTCCTAAGTCACGACCACCGTCCCTTCTATTGTGGCTCTCCCCTTACCTCCTGCAGATTCTTCAAACTGCTTGAAGTCACGGAAGTGAATTGTTTCCTGTTTTTCCAGAGATTTGTCATTTGGTGTAACTCATGGTTATTTTATTATTATGATTATTATTATAAAAATTAAAGATTCCATCTCTTCCTGAGAGTTTTCTCTTCCTTCCGGGACGGGTACGACGTACCAAGTCTGGGAAGTTGTATTTCTTTTCTTCCAATTGTCCAGGAACATCTTTACTATCCTACAAGTATTCAGGACAGCTGCCTTCTACAGTACCATGTAGGAGTTAGGTTGAAAGTCAAGTGTCTGTATAGAGCTGTGAATGGTCTTAGGTACAACTCCTGTGGCTGATATTACTATGGGGACCGTGGTGACGTTCTCCATATTCCACGTTTCTTTGACTTCGTTTGGTATGTCGTTATACTTTGACAACTTCTTCCCATGCGTCTTATGGATGTTGCACGTGTTTGGCACGGCTATGTCAATGAGGTATATTGATTTCTTCTCCTTGTCGACCGGGACGATGTCGGGCCGATTGTGGAGATGGTGTTATCTGTTCTGATCGATCTGTTCCAGTACATCTTGTGGGTGTTGTTCCCTAGGAGTGTTGTTGGCTCATACTTGTAGTAGGAGACAGGATCAGTTGTAGTGAGGTGGATTTTCTTGCCAATTTATGATGGAGGATCTTGACACCTTGATTACGTCTGTTCGTGTACTCTGTCTTTGTGAGGACTCTGCACCCTGCTCTGATATGTTGGATGGTCTCTGACGCTTGGTACATTGCCTACATGTGTCGCTTTCCACTGACGTGTCTTTCAGGATATGCTTTCGGTAGTTTCTGGAGTTTACAACTTGATCTTGTATAGCCATCAGGAACCCATTGGTCTCGGAGAAGAGGGATCCGTTTGTTAGCCATGCACTGATGGTAGTCTTATCCACATGGTCGGACTGCAGGTCGTTATAGTGCCTTACGTGTAGGACTTTCTTGCCATAAGCTTCTTCTTTTGGCTCCCTCGTTTCAAACTCGATGTTCTGAGTAGAGTTCTAGGTCTGTGTACTTCTTGTCACTCTGATTTATCGCTTAGTGAAGAGGTCCCTTGCTCTGATGGCAGTATTTTCTGAGGCTGCTGATTTCTTTGTTTCGGTGTTTCAAGAGATCAATCATTCTCCGTCCTCCTTCTGCCCGTCCAATGGTCAGACTTTCTATTGCTGATTTCGGGTGGTGCTGGCGATGTTTAGTGAGGGTTGTCCTGGTATCGCGCATTATTTCCTCAAGCTCTCTTCTTCCTCCATAGCTGCGATCTGTTCTCCGGTCTTCAATTGGTAGCTACGTGCATCTTGCTTTCCTTGGTTCATACCTTGTGTCTTGCATTTATGTAAGCCGAATTCCATCCCGATGTCATTGCTGAAGCCCTCATTGATCCGGATTAGTTGCTAGAGTTGGTTCTGCGACGATGCGTACAGCTTGATGCCATCCATGTACATGAGGTGGGAGAGTTTCTGATTGTTGGTTTTTGTTGCACTTGATGGTAAGCACATACTTGCTTTCGTTCAGCATGGTTGACAGCGGGTTGAGTGCCAGACAGAACCATGGTGAGCTAAGTGAATCTTCCTGGTAGATGCCTCTCCTTATGTGGATGGGCTTGGTCGTTATGTTCTCGACTTTGATTGTTGTCTTCCATCCTGTCATGGCCGCTTTAAGGAAGTTGATGATTACAGGAAATTACTCTGTAGATCTCAAGGGCCTCTATTAGCCAGCTGTGGGGTACGGAATCGTAGGCTTTACGGTAATCGATGTATGCTGTGTACGTGTTGCGGTGCATCTTGAAAGCTTGCGCCATTACAACAGCGTCGATGGTAAGCTGTTCCTTGCACCCTCTACAGTCCAGTTGGTATTCCTTTTGCTATTCTTCCAGAAGTGCTTATCCTTCTATGTGCCTCATTATCTGATTAGCGGTGGACGCTGTAAGGATCTTATACAGCGTAATTAGACATGCTATTGGTCGATAGTTGGCTGAATTACTTGTGTCTTCATCTTTAGCCTTTAGCATTTTATTATATTATTATTATTATTATTATTATATTATTATTATTATTATACATTTGTCGAAAGCTGTCTAGTTATTGAAAAATGACTGATCAGAGTTGTGTTCTAGCTTACCGATCCAAATATAAGGGTGCAAGAATCTGTTTTCCGCTTTTCCAAATTGAAGCAAGTATCCAAATTTCTGGAGATGATGTAAAGAGACATTTAATAAATGAATAAGAGTATTTTAACTAGCTTAACCGAGGCGGCTTAAAAAATACATTAACTGTTTCGCCTGAAATAGTTAATGCTATTTCAGTAGAACAAAATAATCTTCCAGAAACTTCTATCCAAAAAGTATGAAAGGTAGCGTCTCGCTGGAATTGCCACGAGTTTGGAACCAGTTCTTCAAACAGTGAATGCCTCTTGTTTTCCTTCCATGATTCCGCTTGCTAAACAAGCATAACGCCTCGTGTCTTTGAATAACTAATTACGTCCGCCTCTCTTCGTTTATTGCTAAGTCAAGTAACCGCTTTCAAACTGTTGAAGCGTTCTATTATTCAGTTTGCAGTTTGCATTCTAAATTCATTCAAAGAGCCATCTGGCTGATATGAGAAAGCTTGGAAACTTTGATTTCTATTCTACACCAAGAATACATTAGTATAGTTATACTATTAAAGTATGAAGCTTTATTTTTCAAATCCAATGCTCAGCATGCCATAGTTCTACAACTAGCTAAAATGTTTTTTTGAGAAAAGTGAACACGTCTCCTTTTCCAACAGATGCATTCACTGTGAAAGTGGATTTTCGTATTTTTTTCATCAAAGTTATTAAAGCGTTTGCAAACATATGCTCGAACAATTACACAAAAGTTCTTGCTGATTGCAAAGTTAATGCTTGAGATGAAGGAAAAGTTAAAAAATTTAGGTGTCAGTAATTGAACTGTACAATGGAAATTCAAAAATAACTTTTTATTATTGAAACCATGTCTTTTTGGAACAAAGGTCAGAACATTTGAAGCACCAGAAAGCTTGTTTCGATCATACACCAAGAAAACGTAAAACATTCAAATTTTCAGAAACCTATTAAACTTCAGAAAAAAGTTATTTTAAAGAGATGTAGTTTAATTACTATACATTTTGATAAAAAGTATTCGGCTACTTTAATTAATTATATATATATATTTTTTTTAATTTAACATAGTTATCTGCTTCGTAATGTGTATATCACTTTAGTTTTCATGTTTGGTTGTGCTAGATAGAGTTAAGTGATGAGACTCTTTGATTTTCAAACACAAAAGCAATAATGTTAACCTTCCAAGAACGTACAGCTTTTAGAGACATTATCATCTTCATCTGTTAACTTAAAAATTCTATGTTGACATTTGTTTTCTTGTTGATCCGTGAGCCAAATTGTTATCGCAGACAAATAATAATCTTCCGAAAAGTCGCAGTGCTCTGTGTAACGAAGGACGGTTCTGCTGAAGTCGCAAAAAGCTGCCGTGGCCTTCAGATCTCGTTGGCCACGGCCATTCGCTTTGAACAATAGTCTCAACTCTAGGGGAAAATCCCTAGATTTAGGGAATTAGGGAAAACTGACAAAATTCAAGGGACTTATGTATATTTTCGAAGGAAATCCCTTTATTTAGATACTTTGCTCAATTAACGGATTTTGTTTTTCTGTGCGATTGCAGTCGAAGATTTTGAATGTTATGACACTACGAATCGGAAGCAGTTAAAATCTGATAGTGTTCCTTCGAATTTTAATTTCAAAAAAAAAAAAAAGGAATAAGGGGAGAAACTGATTGCATATTTGGATCGGTAAGTTGCTGATTAAGTTCTACGTTCTTTCTACAAAGAACGAAACATTTCTGTAATTTTTCTTTTATTTAACATTGCGCATGCATTTTATTTTTAAGTAGATTGTCTAGTCGGCGACAATGGGAAGTTTTTAGTTGTTTTTTAACTGTAGTTTGTTTCCATATTATCTATTTGTCTGAACTTCTAAATATTTCGTCTTGAAAAAAAAAAAAAAAATCCCGGGTTTATATTTTCGATGTTTCGCCAGTGCTTTACAATAAGTACGTGAAAATTTAATATACGTGTATTAGAAACGCTTCATTAAAAATTTCATCGAACACAAAATTGTCTTCGTATATTTTTCAACCTTGGCTTGTTATTCTAAGGAATTAATTTATCCTTCTTCACCCTGTAGCTCTTGTAATTCGTTGGCATACTCCAAGACTAAATTTTTAACATTCGCCCAAAGTAAGGGGTATCTAATCGGAACAACATGAAACCAGCAACCATGTTGGTAAGCAGAAATCCACTTCTGACGTCACGTGAATAAAGTCTGCAACGTTCTATTTTTTTTTTAATCAAAATTTTCTTCTGCAAAAGTTCGGAACAGCTGTATGTGCAAGTGTTAACACCAGGGCCGGATTTAGGCTTCATGCCGTACCAAGCACTTGGAGTTTTAACGCCCCATTCCTCCCCATCATATACGAGCCTTTTCTCAGCTGCAAAATAAAAGTATTGAAATTATGAATGCTACATGTGATAACATTTTACAGTCGAGTAGCGTTAAAGACTAAAAAAAAAAATCATCAAACGCATGATTTTTCCTGCATTATTAATTACTCCATCAAAATTAAATACACAATTTACATCAGAACTGCTTTCGACGAATTTTTCTCTTGGCGAACTCGTTGATCACAGTATGGAAATCTTGCCGCTAGAGCACAGCAGACTCAATATACAAAATAGCAAGAGCATTCAACCTGAGTTTTTTTGTTCATGTGCGGAGATAGTTCTTAACTCTCTTCAAAGCAGAAAAGGCACCCTCGGCTTAGCAATTCGTCGAAGGGGTACAAAGGAGCATGCGAATGCTATATGCACGTTTGGATATATGGCTTCCAGTAAATCCGATTCCATCAGCATCTGGTACAGCTGAATGCCTGAAGTTTTTATTTCTGCAGACGCGCCAAGAATCAATGATGTCATATGGTTGCGAAGATGAAGGCGCTCACTCACAAACGAATCATCCAGATCTTCAGGGTAACAAGTCTTTAGGTAGCTGGCCTCTATAATAGCTTTCGAACCGAAAGATGTCACCTTTGTAAGGTAACTGAATCTATCATTCAGTTCCTGTTAGGCAACACTCCGGCATCTTAATTCGGTACTTAGCCTATCAGTCAGGATGTTGAGGACGGTTGTCAGGACGTTGAGGACGGTTGTCAGGACGTTGAGGACGGTTGTCAGGACGTTGAGGACGGTTGTCAGGACGTTGAGGACGGTTATTTTAAATTTGTCCTTAGGCGAAAGTAATGCTTCATTTACTGTTACATCGTCAAATTTGATTCTACGTTTTCGCTGCCGCTTATTCACAGATTATTCTCTGTACACATATTCTCCACACTTCTTCATAGCGTTTTCTTCATAAACTGTGAACAAGTTACGCATATCTGTTACATATACAATCAAACTTCGGTGCAATTCAACAATGGTTTCCAGTTCTACAGTAACAGATTGCAATTTTATGCTTGCGGCATCGAACGTTTTCAAAATACCATTCCAAATCAGGGCCATTACACATGTCTCCAAGGTGTCGAGGGACTTGATTAGTCCGGATACTTCAGCTCATGGTGGTTTTTTGATACTATCACTGATTATGTATTGTAGAGCAAGCAAAATTTCATCTCAGGATTCGCAAAGAGTTTTCATGCATCGTGTCTAGCTGACCAGCGAGTCTAAGATGAGCTTTTCACCGTAGGAGATGTAGATTTCTGAGATCTTAAAACATCCCCCCTATAGGTAGAAGCCGTGAAAAAATTGTACAGTTCTTGCAGTACTCTAAAAAAGGTGACTGTTTCCAGACAACACTCTGCAGCATATGAACTAACAAGGTTAAGAGAGTGTGCTGAACAGAGGGCGTACACAGCCAGAGGATTAGTTGCCTTGATCCTTGCCTGAAGGCCAGCATAAATCCCCGACATATTAGACGCGTTGTCATATGACCTCGGCAGTTCGATATATTAAGGCCATAGTCCTTCAACACAGTCTAAATGGTATCCATAAACTCAGCAACTTTGTGGCCTGCATTCGGAATGAACTTTTAAAATCTTTCTATCGGTCCTTCCTTGCTTCCAATCGGAACATAACGAATTATGAAAGCAAGCTGATTAACATGGGTACAGTCTAGTGTTGAATCAACGATCACAGAAAAATATTTTGCAGTCTTTACTTCTCCTATGATGTCTTGCACTACCCTCTCTGACATTATTTCAATGAATTCCTCACACACCTGGGATGAAAGATAAGAGGTGGAACCGATATTTCCATACCGTCTAAGGTGTTCGTTCAAAAATGGGTCGAATTTTGCCAACAGTTCGAGGTACATTACATAATTGCCACCTGTTGATGATCCAAACTTCTCCTGTGTTCTACGGATGGGCAATCCATGACTTCCAAGACTACTGACAACCAGAGGCGGATTGGCCCACCGAGACACCGGGACATTTCCCGGTGGGCCCCTTCCGAACATTTTGTCTCTTCCTTTCTTACTTTCTTAAAAATATTTTCAGTTCACTTGTTTTAAACACACAACTGAACCACAGCACCTATTTTCAAACGAAATACACACAATGTAATCATAACAAGTGGGGGAAAAAAACTTCTATTTTATATAAGGGAAAAAATCCTTTCACCAGGTAATTGACAGAATCCCAACTACAATAGATGGACCTTGTGTGTTTGCAAACTTCTGGGTTCACTTATCAAAAAATATATATATAGTAGCTGATAAACGAGAATGTATGTACCGTATGCTGCGGAGGGCGGGTGTGTGTACAAGATGTTCTATATATTCCCCAAGGAAGGGGGGGGGGTAGTTTATTTTACTCCCGTTGATTGTAAGAGGCATTAGTGCTGTGCCCATCAGAGCTGAGTCCGGGCTCAATTTTAAGAACGCGAGCCAGAAGTATGTCCACCCTAGCTTGCCCTAGCCTGAATTTTATATTGCAAGATAGAGCCCGGGCCCGAACGAGCCCGAAAACTATGATTCATCTGTTTAGGCATTAAAAAAATCTCCGCTTCCGAACTTCCACTCTTTCCTCTCCGTGCAATTAACCGATGTCTTTCTCAACTGCGGAGTGGGGAAGGGATGTTTATCTACTTCTATAGTTTCTTTGACCATTCATTTCTTCCTAAAATGTATCGAGGGGCCCGGCATCAGGAAAAATTGGGAGGCACAACAATCTACGTATGTTAACAGCATTGGGGTGGGGGCTGAACAGGACTAAATGTTTTTCATTGCTTTAGTTAAAGTAGTGAAAATACTCACCCATGTTTGATAAAGTTGCATCTAGATAACGGTCATTATGGTCATTTAGATAATGGTAATTTTTATGGTCATTTATGATCCTTTTTATGGTCATTTACGGTCATTTAGATAATAGTCATTTGATCTAGATAATGGTCATTATGGGATGTACTATCAACTATATGACAACACAGAATTCAGAGTGAAAGCTAATAATATCAAGAACTTATTTTGAAATAACTGTAAGATTATTTGCAGGGGTATTCATATACGATTCCTTTCCCCCGAAATGTTCTACCTACGCAGCTCTTTGTGATATCTGACAATGCTGCAGATGAAGGCATTTACGGAGATATCATTTCAACATGAAGTTGCAAAATATTTTGTTCATTTTATTTAATAAGGTGTCTTTACAATTTATAACCGCAGCATAAAAGCACGTTTCGTAATTGAAACACATACGAATATATTATCACTAAATGAAGAAACTTTTTATCCACGATATTTAAAAATCTTTAAATTTCTAACTGTGATTGTCCACAACAGAAAAATTACAAAAATTGCAGAACAAATGGAAATTTTTCAGTGTAAAAGTTCTGTATTTTTTTATCACTTATTTAAATTTAAAAATCATGTCTTATGCGAAAGGATTTTTTGGTAGAACTGCAACATAATTTTGGTAGTAGCTGTTCTCTCTCTCAAATATTTGCTGGAATTTCAGCCCACTTCGTTGAAAATTTAAGAACTGGAAGTTCAAAGGTATGAAAATCAAGATTATTTTAGGATCCGTCAAACATAAAAGGGCTACATAAGCAATTTTGTTAAAAAAAAATTTTTAATGATCTTACTTCAGCGTTCTTAAGAGAAATTTTTAAACAAATATAAATATTGAATGTGTCCAAAATTAGAAGTTTCTCCAGCGCAATTACATACATAACTAACTAAAGTAGGGATTTAAACCTGGTTATTCTCTCTTTCCACGTCGATTAAGTGAGTTTCTCATGATATTTAAATATCTTGAAATTTCTAACTGCGATATTTACAACAGTTAACTTGCAGTACAATTTTTCTGCAAAAAGAATCGTGGCATGGGCCGATGAAAAATTTTCCGCAACACTCACTTCATTTAAGGATGACGGGTGTACTTTTTACCCCCTCCCCCAGTACTATGCTTGCCACTGTTTCCAGAGCAACTGTACTTTTCGTTTTGTTTCTTAAATAAAAAAGTGATTTTCAATTGTGATACAATAGTACACCAGAACTACAACTGAACGGGCCCATTTGCAAACATTTTCCTGGGCCCTTTTGCGACCGCCAGTCCGCCCCTGCTCACTACCGCGACCACTCTTTTCAGAACGTCCCTCCAATACTGCATTTCTTGTTCCGTTTGTTCGATAAGTTGTGTGTCGATTCTTCCTTTTTTGTTTCTTCTAGCAATCATTGAGGCTGTAGCAGACTTATGCTCATCGGAATTTTCATGAATTTTCAGCCTCCGACCAGCATTTTCCCAGTCACTGGAACCTTCCGTAGCTAATAAGCTAGAATGTTTGAAGACCCTGCACGGAGCCCAGTAACACAGCAAAAACACAGGTGTTGGGAAACTACTGGCCACCAGATGTCAGTGATGGGACACTGCTGGCTGAAATCTGCCGCTCACGGCACGGTATCGGTCCGTCAGTGGCAGTGCCATCAGTTGGCAGCCATTGATGACCCTGCCGCATCGCCGTGAATTGCGGGCCTCCAAGCAAGTGCCACTAGTGGCCCGTAGCTGGCAACCGAAGCAACCCCAACACGAGGTGGAAGCAATGGGATGCGTTTGCGCAGAGGCAACATGTGCTGTATCTCTCATGGTACCAGTTAGTTGAAACGACGCTATCTCCATCGTGTTATTTTAGTATATGTAAAGAAAAAAAGCGTATGTAGAGAGGCAATTATTTTCCTAATTATAACGAAGTAAATTTCTCCGTCATTTTTGGTCTACGCCGGGAATCGAACCCGAGTCCGCTTATTCCGGAACAAGTCGCTCTACCAACTGAGCTACGCAGACGTTCACTCTGACTCCTATCTGCCTTTATGTCGTGTGCGTCCTGCTGGTAGGTACGTCACATCTCCCCCCTCCCCGAAAGAGGGCCGGGGGCATAACCCACGGGTCAGCCGTGACCATGAATCGTTGCAGGCAGCCATCCACTGTAGAACGTGCACTTGAGAACTCCCAGTCAATCTGGTGTGTGGAATGCAACGTCACACACATTTATTTTTCGAAGCGCTTGAGAAGGGATTCTCTGATTTTTCCTATCTCGCGTTGTGGAAATAACATCACACCATTGCGAGATTTTGAACGGTCGGGTCATCCGGATAGTTCGGGCGCCATTATAACGAAGTAAATTTCTCCGTCATTTTTAGTCTACGCCGAGAAACGAACCCGAGTCCGCTTATTCCGGAACAAGTCGCACTACCAACTGAGCTACGCAGACGTTCATTCTGACTCCTATCTGCCTTTATGTCGTGTGCGTCCTGCTGGTAGGTACGTCACATAATGAAATGCCACGTCGATGAAGATTACCTTAGGAAGAAAAATATATAAATAATTATTAATTATTAATGAACTGTAAGAAATAGTCATTACTCTCATGTATTTGTAGAAACTCATTTCGTAGTAAAATTTCTGCACTGACACACAAAGAATCGATAATACAGACAGCTATGAAATATACACTCTCCATTTCCATGAATAACAATAAATAATTTCTGTGTAATCTTTCGTTTTAACATACATTGAACTGCTTGAAACAAAAGTCCCAGAAAAACACTAAAAAATCATTATGTTGGAAAAAAATAAGAAATATACGCGTACAAAATTTACAAATTATTTGAAAAAAAAAAAGAAAAAAAAACGACGCTATGGGGATATCCATGGGTTGAATACACAATACTGGAGAAATTCGCTGCTAAAAATAACGTCAAGTAAAATAAAATATATATCTTTCCTTTCTAGAACAATTGTAGCTTCGGACCGCGGAAAGGAAATATACAACGTTAAAAATGTGACAGAATGTGACATGAACGGGTAAATATATTAATTGAACAATCGCCTTTTAGGACCACAAGGACAGCACAAAACTTTTGAATGCGCCTTTAAGTTGGTACACTCGTTGAAATTGAGTGAAGTTCCCTTAAGGTAAATAAAAACAATCGTTACGTTCAAAAAACAAATTTATGAATCATATGTAACGGGCATTGATAAAAAATACCTCGCAATATTGTAAAATTAAAAAGAAAACCATTAGTTTCACATCTCGCAGGAAAGAGGCTCAGCTTCAGGAAAACGCTCGTGCATGGCATACCAGTTTAGTTGGTAGAGCGCCCGCTTAGCGAGCTGACTGTTGTTGGTTCGTTTCCAGCCAGATCCGAACGGGCGGTTTTCAGGAACTGTTGAGAAAATTTCTCCAGCGACGTGTCGTCATGCTAAAGTTTCGTTAGGGAAAAAAACATCTGTGCCTTCGGGAAACTGCAGTTATCTATTTTTTTAAGGCCACTATTGGGAAATTGGTGGACAAGATTCGGCAAGCCATCAGTTACGTCACGTGATTGCCGGCTGCCACTGCCGGGAAACTAGAGGGACCACATTAGGCTAGCCATCATTTATGGCACGTGCTTGCACGGCAGCTTAAGGGCCGCTTGTGGCAACCACTGCTAAAGATGGATAACTGATGGCCCTGTTATGGCATATGACAACTGATGTGGTGTCAACTGTTGGCCAGCTGATGGCCTAAATTGCAAGCCCATGTGGCGGCTGCCGGAACATTTTATTGACGGTTGGGCAGCGGCAACATAATGCTGGGCCACTGCTGGCTGATTTTTTGATTGATTGGAGGTTTAACGACCTCCGTGAGCAACTCAATGGGCTATAAGCAGTCGCCCGTCCCTAATTTAGGGTCACTGGTTCCAGGGAAGGGAGAGAGCCAGTGCCGTAAGACAAACACAACATCCATGCCTCACCGGGATCCGAACCCGGACCCCTTACGGACGAATGATCAGAGGCCATCGCTTAGACCACTGCGCCACCGGGGCGGCCCACTGCTGGCTGCCAGTGCTGGCTTGAGTACAAGCCCAGCAACACTGTTTTTCCTGGGAAACTGCTCCTTTCTTCTCAGAAAAAACAAGCCACTTTCGATTTTGAGTCTCACCATTCGCTAATGTTCGTCGAAAGAGAAATTTCGTCAGATACCTATTTACTTCACCCGCAGAACGCTTTGAACTAGAGAAGTCAGCTTCCATGTTTTGCTTTATACCATGTTCAAGCAAGTCATCAATGAATCGCTCATTCATTATCCAGAGACATGGGTCATCACTGATACAAGGGTTTTTAGGCTTTATAGCATTAACATGTCCTGTGAAATTCTGCTCACCATTGTTTTTTGCTACTTTTTCTTGTTCGACCACGCGCACTGTTGAAGTTCCAGCAACACTACGATGGTTATGAAGAGATTCCCAGGTGAGAATGTTTGAAGATATCGCATTTCCTAGAACCTTATTTCCACTTGTTGGCTCACACCCACTTGCGACATGGTCCTCATAACTGCTTACAGTTTCAGAACTGGAACAAAAAGGTTTACAGCTTGGGCAATGTGGTAAGCAACTCGTTGATTTTCTTCGCCTTTTCTTTGGCCCTTTTCCTGTAACTAGTTCCATTCAATCGCTTGCGCGAAATACTCATGTTCATGTCTGTCTTTATCAAGGACCAAGGTATAACAGAATGATCTTTACCAAACGCCATGCTATTCTCTGCCCAGCGGATGATTTGTAGAGATGGGGAGTAAGAGAACTGCCTGTTCTTTCTGTCCAGTTCCTTGTACTGAACAGGCACCTGTTCTGCGATTGACAAAAACTTGCTCTCTGCCCTGACGTCAGAGTCTGATATCTCCTCTCCACTCCATTACTCTGCTCTTTCTCCTTGTTGGGGGAAGAGAAAGTTATAGGAGGAGAGAGCTGCTTTGTAAATGGCGCTCTCAGCCAATTATTACCGTATACCGCAGGGCAGTGGTGGCAACGCTTATCCGGGAGAGTCCTCTTTATCTCCTGTTCGCAGCGATTAGAACGAACGATCCAGTTGGAAATCGCGTCAGGCAGACACCGCCTTTAGCGAACTGGATGATTCAGCATTACTGTTTGGACTGTTCCGGTAGTACGTTCCTACCCTCTGCTCTTTTGGGCGCGGAACTGAAAGCACTATTCAATATTTTGACCCATTGAGAAGAGGGATTACACCCCCATCCCTCCCTGCTAATACTCCAACGTGCAAGCCTACACTTGGGTCACCCTCCCCCTCGAAGTTTCTAGAAAATGTGTCAGTCAGAACTTTACTATCTCTTCAAGCCGAAGACGTGCGTATGCGTAGAAGGGGTGTTGGGCATTGTTTAGGCTCCCTCTCTTATTCGAAGGATCCCAAAGAGAGACACCACACAAAGGGAAAAGAAAAGGAACGTCGGATACAGTGGAGTCGGTTCACAATATTCTCAGTATTTTATGCTTGCAAAAAAAGGCACTTGTGTGCTTCTTGAAAGAAAAATTAGCGAAATTTTCAGGTCTTATTTGAATCACAATGTTTGTAGAATTTTATTCACTTGAAAAATAATAATTTGAGGGAAATGCGCCTCCCCGGTGGCGCAGTGGTCTAAGCGATGGCTTCAGATCATTCGTCCGAGATGGGTCCGGGTTGGAATCCCGGTGAGGCATGGATGTTGTGTTTCTCGCTCCTCCCCACCCTGGAACCAGGGGCCCTAAATTAGGGACGGGCGACTGCTTATAGACCATTGAGTTGCTCACGGTGGTCGTTAAACCTCGAACAAAAAAAAAAAAAACGCGCCGCCCCTTGTTACATGCCGCCCCATGCAGCTGCTTACTTTGCTTAATGGTAAATACGGGCCTGGTTAACACTGCAAATATATCTCACAGGTTTTATATACCTGTATACAGTGGAACTGGGTTATAACGTCCTTCATGGGACTTAAAAATAATGGCCGTTATGGCAATATCTGTCAAAACGATCTGAAGTGATACTGAAAACAAGTTAGCAAAATCATGCAATGCATTGATTATGATACGCTTTCCACCATACTAGAAATCATAAAATGGCTGTGGAATAAATCTCACTCCTACGCCGTGACCTTTGATCCCATTTCGATGATATTCAACAGAACTGGTTCAGTATACCTCCGAAATAACATGATAAAGTTTTGTCGCAATCGAAGCAATTTTACGTAAGTTATGATGTATAAGGGCTATGGAATAGACTCCGCTTCTGTGTCCTAACCTTTGACCCATTTCGCCCATTTTCAATAGGATTCGTCCCCAGGCAGGCCCCTACAACATACTAACATTTCATCCAAATCGAAACATTTGTACATAAGTTATGATGCATAATGACGATGGAAGTGATTCCGCTCCTATGTCCTGACCTTTCACCCTCATTTCGCCAATTTTCAATAGGGTTTGTCCCCACGTGATCCCCTACCACATACTAATATTTAATCGAAATCGAACATTTTTTACGTTAGTTATGACGCATAAGAACAGTGGAATGGATTCCGCTCCTATGTCCTCACCTTTCACCCCATTTCGTTCACTTTCAATAGGGTTCCTTCCCAGGTCATTCCCTTCCACATACTAAAATTTCATCGAAATCGAACGATTTTTACGCGAGTTATCGTGCAGACGAACATACGCACACAACGCGTGACGTAATGAGGCAGATGGGAATCGCGGCCGTCTGCTAGCAAAAGTGTGACGTCATAAAACTTTAATAGGATTCGCACATTTGTTTGAATGTGACTTCATGAAAATACAGGTCGCGCCATCTTTTTTCTTCCCAATTAATGCGTTCCCAAGAATGAAAATTTGAACATCGATTAAAATAGCTTCATTTACGCTTTCCAACCGCAGGTTGAAGAAGCGTATATGCTCCAGCTTTCTTCGTACGTCTGTCCGCACGATAACTGGCGTAAAAATGGTTCGATTTCGATGAAATTTTAATATGTGGTAGGGGACCACCTGGAGACGAACCCTATTAAAAATGGGACAAATGGGGTCCAAGGTCACGACGTAGGAGCGGGATCATTCCATTACCCTTATGCGTCATAACTTGCGTAAATATGGTTCGATTTCAATGAAAGTTTACTATGTGGTAGGAGACCACCTAGAGATGAACCCTATGGAAAATGGGATAAATGGGGTCAAAGTTCACGACGTAGGAGCGGGATCCATTCCATTGCACTTATACGTCATAACTTGCGTAAATATAGTTCGATTTCAATGAAATTTTACAGTGTGGTAGGAGACCGCCTGGGGACAAACCCTATTAAAAATGGGTCAAGTAAGGTCAAAGGTCAGGACATAAGATCGGAATGCATTCCATTGCCCTTATGCGTCAAAACGTGCGTAAAAATGTTTCGATTTCGATGAAATTTCAGTATGTCGTAGGGGACCACCTGGGGACGAACCCTATTGAAAATGGACGAAATGTGGTCAAAGGTCAGGACATAGGATTGCGATCCATTCCATTGTCCTTATCCCATAATATTAAGGTGGACGTCAAGTAGCCGCCCCGGTGGCGCAGTGGTCTAAGGCGTTGGCCTCTGATCATTCGTCCGTAAGGGGTCCGGGTTCGAATCCCGGTGAGGCATGGATGTTGTGTTTGTCTTAAGGCACTGGCTCTCTCCCTTCCCTGGAACCAGTGACCCTAAATTAGGGACGGGCGACTGCTTATAGCCCATTGAGTTGCTCACGGTGGTCGTTAAACCTCCAATCAAAAAAAAAAAAACGTCAAGTAATTTTGCTTCCTATACTTCCAATGGAAAAACTTTTGTACACATTTCCTTCACAATTAATGTGTTCCCAAGGATGAAAATTTGAACATCGATTAAAATAACTTCATATTATAACTTGGAAAACTTAATATTTTCTAAAACACAACTATAATTATATTAAAAATCAATAACTTTTCCTTTGGTGGTGTTGAAACCAGAGAAAAGATGGCGCGACCTGTACTTTGATGACATCAGTGGACAAAAAAATGTTGAATTGCATAAATACGGTTATGGTTTAGAAAATATTAAGTATTCCAAGTTATGAAATGAAGCTATTTTAATCGATGTTCAAATTTTCATCCTTGTGAACGCATTAATTGTGAAGAAAATGTGTACAAAAGTTTTTCCATTGGAAGTATAGGAAGCAAAGTTACTTGACGTCCATCTTAAAGTAGCAATTCTTGTATGTATGTATGTATGTACATTTTATTTTGAAAACGGCTCTAAGAATTTTGATGAAAGTCGTTAACCTACCGTTTTCTGGTACTAGAAATCGATTTAGCTTGATCTCGACTTTAGAAGAATTCGTTTAGTGGGTTAAATAACCACCTCGAATTATAACGTTTTTAGTGATGGCGTTGTTCCATTAGTGTTACCAATGCTTAGAAATCTTATGACGTCACAACTCTTCGTTTGATGTTGGCGCACGGTCACGCCATCTGTCTCTTTACGTCACGCGTTGTGTGTGGATCCTATTAAAGATTTATGACGTCACACTTTTGCGGCGGGCAGATGGTCGCGATTCCCATCTGCCTCATTACGTCACGCGCTGTGTGCGTATGTCCGTCAGCATGATAACTCGCGTAACAACCGTTGGATTTCGATGAAATTTCAGTAGCTAGTAGGGGATCACCTGGGAAGGAACCCTATTTAAAATGAACGAAATGGGGTCAAAGGTCAGTACATAGGAGAGGGATCCATTCCACTGCTTTTATGCGCCATAACTAACGTAAAAAAGGTTCGATTTCGATGAAATTTTAGTATGTGGTAGGGGACCACCTGGCGACAAACCCTGTTGAAAATGGGCGAAATGGGGTCAAAGATTGGGACACAGGAGTGGGATCTATTCCATAGCCCTTATGCATCATAACTTACGTAAAAATGCTTCGATTGCGACAAAACTTTATCATTTTATTTCGGAGGTATACCAAGCCGGTTCTTTTGAATATCATCGAAATGGGATCAAATGTCAGGGCACAGGACCGAGATTTATTCCACAGACATTATCTTCATAACTTGAGTGATAACTTGAGTAATGATTTCTGTAATGTTGGAAAGCTTATTATAATCAATGCACTGTATGATTTTACTAACTTGTTTTATAACTTGGAATACCTAATATTTTCTAAAACATAACCATAATTATGCAATCCAACATTTGTTTGTCTACTGACGTCACCAAAGTACAGGTCGCGCCATTCTTTTTCTGGTTTCAACACCACCAAAGGAAACGTTATTGATTTTTAATATAATTATAGTTATGTTTTAGAAAATATTAAGTATTCCAAGTTATATTAAGAAGTTATTTTAATCGATGTTTAAATTTTCATCCTTGGGAACACATTAATTGTGAAAGAAATGTGTACAAAATTTTTTCCATTGGAAGTATAGGAAGCAAAATTACTTGACGTCTACCTTAATAACATAGGATAAGGGCGATGGAATGGATCGCAATCCTATGTCCTGACCTTTGACCCCATTTCGTCCAATTTCAATAGGGTTTGTCCCCAGGTGGTCCCCTACCACATACTGAAATTTCATTGAAATCGAACCCTTTTTACGCACGTTATGGCGCATAAAGGCAATGGAATGCATCCCGCTCTTATGTCCTGACCTTTGACCCCAATTCACCATTTTGAATAGGGTTCGTCTCCAGGTGGTCCCCTACCACACTGTAAAATTTCATTGAAATCGAACCATATTTACGCAAGTTATGACGTATAAGTGCAATGGAATGGATCCCGCTCCTACGTCGTGACCTTTGACCCCATTGGTCCCATTTTCAATAAGGTTCGTCCCTAGGTGGTCCCCTACACATACTAAAATTTCATCGAAATCGAACCATTTTTACGCCAGTTATCGTGCTGACGGGCGGACGGACAGACAAAGCTGGAGCATATACGTTTCTTCAACCTACGGTTGGAAAGCGTAAAAAAGAATTCATACTTTAATATTTTTGTATCTAGTAAAAATAACTTACCTACTTTTGTAGAGCTGTAATAAGGTATTAATTAATCCAATAATTGTACATTATAGATATAAATATGTATTCTTACTTAAGTACTGTACGTAGTAATTAATACACATGCGCGCCTAATTTGCCAATTTAATCCGAGATACTGAAACACTACATGCAATAATCACTTAAAGAAAACGCGAATTGTCAGTTGTTTCACTCTTTTTAGTTTCATTTTTTGTACAGCTATTTCTCCTGAATGTACATGAAAGAGAAAGCATTCAACTTCCACGAGATTCGTTTCGAAAAATTGTTGTAGTATTGTAATTACATAATTCTAAGGCCTTCGTACAAGAAATGTGTACTTCGTTCTCCTCATCATCCGTTTCACTTTCTTTTTCATCATCTGGTATTATTTTGAGTGATAACTGAAGCTATGATATCACTGTCGGAAGGAGCTTCACTGAAGAGCAGATTTCCGTCTACAATTTCAAACTCATCCATTACGTCTGCACTCTCTCTCTCTGGCAAGAGAGATATCATTTTGTTCAACCCATTTTGATAGTGGAAGATTGTCTTCATCATCAGGGTTCTCTGCTTTAGTTGTTGAAAAGCCGGCATGTCGAAAACAATTTCTAATGGTTTGCTCTGTTATGCTACCCCATAAGCTTTGTGCATCATTCTAACTGCATCTAATACAGAAATAGTGTTTGACTCATTTTTCTGTAGGCTTTCAATCATCTTCAGCACCACATGTTTCCGAAAGTGCGACTTAAATGATCTAATAACACCCTGGTCCATCGGCTAGAGAACTGATGTTGAATTCGGAGGAAGAAACAATAATTTTATCTTAGTCAGGTTGTGAACTGTCGGATGAGCTGGGCAGTTGTCAATCAGCAACACGATTTGCCTCTTTTTTAGCCTCAGTTCATTATCCCACTTCCTCAATGTCTTCTCAAAAATTTTTTTAAGTCACCCAGGCTTTTGTGTTAGCAAAGTATTCAACGGGGAGTGATTTGACATTCTTGAAGCACCTGGGTGGGTGATCGTGACTTGTCAATAACACGAAGTTTTCTTTTATCCGTCCCATTCATATTTTCACATATCATGACCGTCACTTTCCTTAGAGCATTTTCCTCCTACAGATTTTTCTCCTCTAAATTTTAGCTTCTTGTCTGGAGTAAATCGGACAAACGTCCCCGCTTCATCTGCATTATAGATGTCTTCCTCTTTGTAAGTCCTACTTACTTCGGGCCAAGCTTTATTAAACGAATCAGTTGTGATGTGTTCGTTTAAAATGGCGTCTCTCACCACTCACTTTCTCAAAACAATTTTGCTGTGCCTTATTTTAAACCTGTCCAGCCAACTATTGGTTCATATGAAATCGCTGTATCCCAAAACTTTAACGAAAAGTTTTGTCTTAGCTTTTAAAATTGGTTCACTGATGGAAATATTCTGGGCCCTTCGCACTTTAAACCATGTAAGAAGTACATGATCAACATTTCTTTTCACATAGTCGAATTTTTTTAGATTGCGTCCTATTTTGCTCAAATGCCTTCATCATGTTTTCTCTGTTCTTTCAAATTGTGGTTACAGTTGAAGAGGACATTTCTAACTGCTTTGATATAGCTGCATTTGACAATCATTTTTCTTGATCCCGAATAATAGCAACTTTCTCTTCAATCGGAATTCTTTCTTTTTTCGATGCCATGATAGCTGCTAAGACGCTGTTAGATAAACGTTTTGTTGTATCGAAACAGCTGTAGTAACTAAACTGATGTTTTTCGTATCCAAGTCAAGTTTGTACCTGTGAGAACGAGATCAGAACAGAAAAGAAGTTGCTTGTTTGAGAAAAACTGCGTTGGTTTGCTCAAAAGAAAAAATTGTCACCCTTCTCAGGGCTACTGAGCTCTGCACCAATCAAACTTCGAGGTACCCTTTAGGTAATTGTTAAAGACCATGAATTGGTCAGCGGATGTATGTGAGCTTAAAGTGCCCACCCTCTTCCTCCCAATTCTCTTGCCCTTAGCTGGTGGCTAGGCTTGTAGCCTGTTTCGTTGAAAAGGGAAAGTTCTCCTCAGACGTAAGCCCCAAATCCTATTTCTCCCTTTGTAAAGTGCACTAAACTGAATAAAAGCTAATTATTTTTCTCCAGCAGTGCATTCTAAAATTTTTTTAGGAAAACTGTAATTATGTTGTCTGTATGATACTACATCCAATTTAAGAAATGTATTTTTAGACTTAAAATGGCCGTTATAAGCGGGTTCGACTTTATTTCCATCTTAGTAACAACAGAGTTCATTTATCATTGGGTCAGAGACGTCTCCAAAGGGTTCTTTCTAGTCCACCCTACCGCCCACCCAGTTCAAGATGTGCCATTTTTATTTTATTATTATTTATTTTTTTGACAACTTTAAAATATGACCTGGACTTTGCCAAGTAATATTGAGTCTCATGTTTTTCGTCAAGGAGCCGTACGCCTCCCCCCCCCCCGTGGGATGTGCGCAAAATATCATCGTCAGAGCAAGTAAAATATAATTGTTCTCCACTCCCTGAAATTCTCAGTTTAAGCCTTCTTTTCATGTAAGTAGTCATTCTTCATGTTTGTATGGCCAAGGGCGAATGAGGAGGGTGGATAGGCATTCACTGAGAAGGATCATTACTAATTTCTCTACGTTTAATCTACTAAGTAGGGGATTTCAAAACGGAAAGTGTAGTCTGAGGGAGCGGGGCGTCGCAGACTACTCCTTTGGAGATGAGTAGTGTAAAGCAAAGTCGCTGATTCCAAAGAACAGAGTTAAATAGGAAGGATATTTTGTGTCTGCGTGTCACGACGTTATAATTTGATTTAGGTAAATAAATACAGGGATGTAGAAGGGCCTTAGCGCGGCTTAGCGCTGCTAAGGCACTTTTTTCTAGGCTTAGAGCCGCTAAGGCACTTTTTTTCTAGGCTTAGAGCCGCTAAGGCGCTTTTCATGGTTAAAGCCCGGGGACAAAGATACTTTTAGATGGCCATGTAGGCAGAAATGGCAATTGCTGTGTTTTATATGCAAGCATTTTCGTATATCAAACTAATGATTGTGTTACAGACGGTTCACGCTCTGTGGCGTTTCATGAATCACAAGAGTTTTAGTGTTAAGAGAATGATAACTTCTTTGTTACGACCACAATCTTCAAAATAACGTTATATGAGGTAGATTCTCAGTATGCTAAAACTTTTCTAACAAGAAATAAATCAACACAAAAAAATTAAACACGTATATAGCATAACTGACAAGTGTTTCATGGTTTCAGTGAGATTTTTTGCTGGTCATCACTTATCATCTCCTGGTTCTTTACGGATAGCGCGAAAGGAAGCCCCAGTAGACAAGTGATCAGAGGCTTTGGCTTCAGGCAGATCGCTGGAGATGGTTGCGAACCCGAGACCAGGATGAAGTCGGCCCGGGGCTGTCCCCTTCTCGGGACCAGTGGCTCCAAATCAGTGACGGGCGACTGCTTATGGCACTGGATACTCATGGTGTTCATTAAAAAGACCATGAGTATCCAGTGGCGGATTTCCGGCTAGGCGCACTAGGCGCGCGCCTAGGGCCTCGCTGTTTGAGGGGCCCGAAAACATATAATTGGATTTTCAGTTTTGGTTTTCACGGACTGAAGCAAATGAATCCTTAAAGCGACTACTTTGTATTGTCAATTAATGTTTTACTTTCTCATATTAATAATATTTTTTCTTGCTGTTGCTGATATTCCGAATTTTTGAGTTCTTATCGATGTACTTATTTTGAAAGGAACGGTTAAAATAATTTTGAGTTCCTTTTAGGGGTTGGTAAAGAAGGTATTCACGCTTCTCACACTTTTCATTGTTTAAGGCGAATTCTTAACTGGCCTGCTGTGCTATATATTGCTTTCATGTTACTTCCAGCCAAGGGAACACATCTGTGTTGCAACCTTCGCACCTTCTTCCCGAGTTGCGATGAGGAGTACTTGTAAAAATTTTTCTGATGATCGGGCGTGTTTGCTGCTATTTGTTTTTTTCCTTCGTGGTAGGATAATTAATCAATGAAGAAAGAAATATTCTTCGTAGGATAATTCTTCTTAGGACAATCAAGTTCTTTCTCCTCTCTAATCCCTCTAAACCATCTTAAACCAAAAGAGTTATTAATATTTAGGCTGAAAAAATAAAGAAATTTGAGAATATCACACTATCTTCTTTAATAGTGTTAAAAGTAAGTTATATTGTATTGCAACAACATTTTCTCATTACTTTCTGCTCCCTTGGTTTAATACTGATAATTATCAAGTATTCTCACCTTTTCTATTCCTTAAATCGACTTAAAACTAGCTTTTGAAAAAGCAATAAAAAGTTTCAACGATACTCTTACTCAAAAACCTGCAGTTCCTACTTTTCCATTTATAAACCGGATCTTTTGCATTTAATTTCTATGCTTCTGTTTCTGATAACTGCAGTGCAGATATAAATGGGATACGGGTATTTCAAGTGCCAAACCTAACATCCATTGATTCCCTATTAGCCTCAAAATTCTGTTTATGATAACTGCAGTGCATGAAGTATATGAGATATTAAAAGTGCCAAACTTTATAACCATTGATTTCCTATTAGCCGCAAAAATAATTTTTGAAATATCTCTGATATCAAAAAGTTCGATGTGCACGGACAGACATAATTATTACACTAGCACTGTTTCTTATAGAACGTTCTAATAATAGGAAACGATAACATTTTAAAAAAGTGTAAAAACCTTTTTCTTGACTCTTCCCCCCCCCCGCTTTTTGTTTTGTTAATCTGACGGATGAAAATTTCTGAAGGGATAAGAAGGGGGAGGGGGTTCCTGAACCTTTTAGCGTGCCTAGGGCCCCAAAAGATCTAAAGTCTCCTCTGAACGCACCCCCGAAGATATACGACCACTGTGAGCAACTCGATGGGCTATAAGCAGTCACCTGTCCCTAATTTAGAGCCACTGTCTCCGTGGAAAAGAAAGAACCAGTGCCGTAAGACAAACACAACATCCATGCGTCACCGGGATTCGAACCCGGACCCAATCGGACGAATGGTCAAAAGCCATCGCTTAGACCGCTGCACCACCGAGGAGGCAGATATCCATTACTGCCTCCCCTAATTCATAGGAGAGGCTGATAGGTCAAATCAATAAAAAAACACTGAATATTTACAATATTATTAATACTTGATATTTAAAATCTTTTAGAATCACGTTCACTGCAAAGGCACTTTCCTTCTAATAGAAATAAAATATATATATATATATATTCTCGGTATGTGATTCACACATAACATTCATTCTTTCGTTTTAAATTGCCTAAACTCAGCAGTTTTCACAAAAAGTAACAAAATCGTATATAATAAAATTTAATAAAAAATTGTAAATGATTAAAACATGTCAAACTTTAAAAGACTTTGGAAAGTCTTCCTTGCGGGTTGTTTTTGACTAATCCGTTCACCTCTAAGGCACTTTTTTTATTTAGAACTACATCACTGAATAGATAGAACATTTTTCTTTAAAAAAATTTTCAAGTGCTGTACCATTTTCATAACAAAAACGCAAAATTTTGAGAAGCAATTAAGAGAATGCATTCACAGCAAGAAAAATGCTGAAGGTGACATTCTGCTGACACTTATATCTCACACCATTAAACCATTCGCAATTGTCATGTCATCTTGTTGGTGTCGCCCCGGTGGCACAGTGGTTCAAGCGATGGCCTCTGATCCTTCGTCCGAACGGGGTCCTGGTTCGAATCCCGGTGAGGCATGGATGTTGTGTTTGTCTTACGGCACTGGCTCTCTCCCTTCCCTGGAACCAGTTACCCTAAATTAGGGACGGGCGACTGCTTATAGCCCATTGAGTTGCTCACGGTGGTCGTTAAACCTCCAATCAAAAAAAAATCTTGTTGGTTTATTACTGGAATAACTTGCTAGATTCAGGTGGCCGCCCGGTGGCGCAGTGGTCTAAGGCGATGGTCTCTGATCATTCGTCCGAAAGGGGTCCGGGTTCGAATCCCGGTGAGGCATGGATGTTGTGTTTGTCTTACGGCACTGGCTCTCTCCCTTCCCTGGAACCAGTGACCCTAAATTAGGGACAGGCGACTGCTTATAGCCCATTGAGTTGCTCACGGTGGTCGTTAAACCTCCAATCAAAAAAAAAAAAAGATCCAGGTGTGTGTGTGTGTGTGTGTGTGTGTGTGTGTGTGTGTGTGTGTGTGTGATCCAAAGGGGAGGGAGGGACGCAAATTTCCTTTGCAGTTGGAAGTAAAAAGCATTAAAAATTGTTTCTTTCAGTGTTTCGTAAATTAAGTCGCTATCAAACCTTCCCCAGCAAAAATAATACTCGCCCACCCTGATTTCAAATTCTAGCAACATCCCTTCATTGGGTTAAAGGCAATTTGAACGGGACCAGCACTTCTTGGCTGTTACAGCTGAGTGGTCCTAACATCCGAGCTTATTATAAGCGAGTTTTAGTCAAGGAGGTTAGAATAGAGGGAGTAAAGGCCAGCCGTTCCCTTGTGTAATCAAAGCACCGAAACGTCACGCTCATGATGCCACAGCCAATCACAGCCTCTTCCACCATGTTGGTGAGACGCTTGAGAATAAAAGTCGTATGCCCCAAGTGCTTCAAGTTTGTGACGTCTTCCTTACTCCATCTATTCTAACCTTCTTGGTTTTACTCCATATGTAATGTATATATATATAGAGAGATATATAGATATATTTCCTAGGGAAATTCTGTGGAAAAGTAGGGAATTTCCGCTTATCAACTAGGGAAACATTTGAGGAACAGGTTGGGATCACTGCCTTTGAGTGCGTCACAGGGCTTAGGGACTTAGAGCCCAGAACACCGTGGCCCAGAACAAACGTCTGCTGAGTGTTAAAAATTTAAATATAATTAGGGACTACCGATGCATTTATTGTGTTAAAGGAAGTGGGTATGGTTTGTCTCACGTGATGTTATGGTGTCGCGACTTACTGTAGATATCCAATTTAGGATTGCCGCCCCGGTGGCGCAGGCTTATGACTATTCGCTCTAGTTTGGTGAGGGTTCGAATTCCGGTGAGGCATGGATGTTTGTGTTTGTCTTTCGGCACTGGCTCTCTCTGTATACATTGGCCATCTAGCATGCTGTACAAACCATGTTTGATGTGTACTTGTTCATAATGTGTTACTTGATCAACACTGGCTCTCTGTGTACATTGGTCATTTAGCATACTGTAAAAACCATGTTTGATACGTGCTTGTTGATGTGAAACATCTGTCGCCTGTTTGTCATGTATTTGTACCACCAGGTCCAATAAATCATTAAAAAAAATCCTCCAATGAAAAAAAATCTAGCATTTCCTGTCAGCAATGTTACGACTTTTAGGTCAAGTCAATCAGATTCATTTCAGTGAATCGAGGCGAAAGTCGCTGCTCGCGATGAGTGCTAGTGAAACGCAAGAGATACTGGCCGCTACTTGGCTGGTTTGCGACCCTGTCGCAGGCTTCAACGGAAGAATGTCTTCCTGTTTATTATCCCCAGTGAAAACTGAGAAGCAGATCTTTGAAAATTCAATGCCAGAGGATGATCCGAACTGTAATAGCGATGTCATAAAGGAAGATTTTATTGAGGAAGACTTCTCAAAACCTCGATGGGGCCCAAATCACGCTGGAGCCAAGGAATTAGCTAGTCTATACACTCGTGGTAAGTAACACAAAAAAAATCTTACTTTTTTTAATTTAAAATTTCTGCTATCTCAGTAACTCGTACGTGTATGGGTTCTTCAGAATCAGCTGCTAACTTGACTGTGAAGAGTGAGAGAAACAAATCATCTCTTTGGTATTTCACTTTTGGAGTAATGTTTTGAAAATCACGCCCATACTGGTGAGTCATTTCGGAGATGACAGCTGGGTATTTAAGACCCTTTAAATTTCTTATGTGGTATTATGCCACCCTTCGTTGACATTAGGACACATGAAGATCGAATATGTTGCTCAGAGCTTTTTCTGATCGAATATGTTGCTCAGAGCTTTTTATTTTCCTCTAGGTCATTGACGAGTCTTTTTCGTTCATCACGATGCGCTAAATTTCCAGGCTATCTGTATGGTTATTGTAGTTTATGTTTTCAGTTGTTTTGTAAACGAGCGATCGGTATTATGTAGTTTGCATATTTTACACGCTGGTAATTTTTGGATGCCATTAAATATACTGTTATGTCTGTGCTATTTGTTTATTTCCATTTTATTACTCGCACTCACACCAAATAAGTAAACAGAAGCGAGAAGCGTATATTGTATGTACAAATAACTTCGAAGGTGCGGTCTTGTTTTTGTGACTCTCGTATGGTCTTTTTATTGTCCCTGTAATTTCGTATGAATGTGTAGTCCTTTTGTGGGCTTGAGAAATACTATGGGACCCTAATTTTTGAGTAGTATATATGAAGAGATATGTTCTGCTACTCTGATCTTTTCAAGTAGTGAAAAATGTTAATGAATGCAGTGTAAAGTAGATCTTTGAGATTTCACTTGTCATACATCTGTAACAATGAACTGAATTTGACCTGTGTTAAAACAGTTTGCATTTGTGTATTCATTATACGAACATGTCTTAAGTTATGTTGAATGATTTCTCTTGTGTCCTTCGTTCTGAATTAACAGTGGTAAAATATTCTACCCGAAATGATTTTGCCCAAAATATTTTGGCTGTGTATTAGTGAAGCATTTCTAAAGATTCGTGTGTGATTTTGCTGTCACTAGATAGCATCAGCTACCCCTAGAAACAGGGCTCAAAGTTTAATAAATGGATGTGGTGTTTTTGTTTTTTCATTCAACTTAACAACTTGTGTACATGTTTTCTTTTTTTCAACTGCACAATATTTTACCCTCATTTTTGTGGTGGAAAAAATTGAGTTGAAATGCTTTTTAAGTCGAACTTTTATTTGCAAAATATTTGGGTATGTGTTCTTATGAAGCTCTTAGGCAGAATTTGCTTTCAATTTTTTCAACCCAGTTTGTTTTATCGGGATTATATTTATTTTTTCTTTTAATTAGAAAGCCAAAGTGAAGTTTCATTCATTTTTGAGACCTTTTTGTCAATTTTCTATTACCAGTTATTAATTGGTTGTTCATTTTTGTAGCAATATAAACTATACTAACATGTTTAAAAATATAAGCAACACTCAGTACATTGTACCTAAGCAATAAAATCATAAAACATTTCTTCAATAAATATTTTATATCCAGTATCGGGATTTTGGGATCACGTCAGAGTAGAGAGAAACCTCAGGTGTAGCACATTTTTTCTATTATATGAGTATATGCTATTTCCAATATTGATATTTTAGAAACTGATGAATGGAAATCATTTTTTCAGTAACAGTTTTTAATATAATAAGTAATGTGTGATAACTACATATACCATTTTTAATCATTTGTAAGTTATGTTACCGGTGCAGTGGTCTAAAACGCTGGCTTCTGACTATTCCTCTGAGATGAGTCTAGATTTGAATACCAGTAAGGTATGGATGGTGTATTTGTCTAACGGCATTGGCTCTCTCTCTCTCTCTCTGGAACCAGTGGCCCAGAATTAGGAATTGAGTTACTGTTTATAGCCCATCAAGTTGTTCAAGATGGTAGTTAAACCCCAAACAAAAAACAACATTTTACGTAGTTATACTTTGAGCTTTTATATAATTGAATTTAATTAAAATATGGTTAATATTAAATTCATGAAAATTTTCTGTTACTTGCTAAACATTTTTTTAGACTTTGCCATAACCCAGTAAAGGATAACTGAACAATTGTAAAATTTTCCACATCTGAATAAGAAAATATTTATTTTGTTGTGATTTTAACTATTTTAACTCAGTTTAAGTATAACATTTCTAAATTGATTTTTTTGAAAGGATGTCCCATAATTATGCATAATTTATGGCTACAGGACCATGCTATTTTGTGTATCATATTTTAGAGTCTACTGTATTATTTGTTTTGTATACTTATGATACACTTTAATTTTTAAATAATGCTATTGAAACATTTCAAATTTTTGTTTACAAGAATTTCAGTTCTCATACAGGAATTTCAGTTCTCTGCATTTTCAGTCTTAAATACTTCTCACATTAAAGATATATTTCTGTGTTGACACTTTTTTTTTTAATTACAAATGGCTGATAGTTTTTGATTCATACAGTGAGCAGAAATCTGTTACTGAAGGTTTATATTATTCTTGTGTGAAATTGTACAGTGTTGTTTACTTATGGTGTTTACTTCACTGTAGTCTTATGGTGGAAATCTTTATGCATAAAAACTAATTATCTAACATTGAGACCACTGCCTACAAATTCCTGATTTCTTTTTCCTGCTACCATTATGGGACAATTCAGTGTATTGCAGATACTATGTTCTATTCCAGTGGGATGGAAAAGGCATGCAGCAGTTGGGAAATCTTATTGAAAATGAGAGCATAAAGATAAAATGTTTTTGTCTTTTACAAGATGTGGGAGTACTGTGAAATTGAAAGTTTATGATCATTTCACATGAAAGAAGTTTTTTTTTTTTAAGGAGTTTTAACTTTTAAGGCATTAATTGGAAAAGGACCTGTCATTAAAAATGCAGTTATTCACTGAGCAAGTTATTGAAATTGACTTTTATTACCATGTGATAAACTTTCCTGGGAAGGACTCTGAAGAATGAGAGCATACTTGACTGGAGTTTCTTCTACAGCAACACTTCTTAGGGGGTGGATTGTTGAGAAAAATTATCTGTTGCTTATTTTAAAAGTATTTTCTTATTCTCTTAATTATCTGCTGTTATTCAGGTAACATGTCTTCAATTTTTGGTTTGTGCACATTTTGTTAAAAACTCTATTCTTAACCTCAGTTACATTCTGCTCATAAAGGACACGTTTGCTTACTGTAGTTACTTGTTCATATACATTTAGTAGTTCTCTTACTGCAATTATGTGTTCCTGTTTAGGAAACACATTTGGTACTTGAGCATTCGCACCACACACTTCAGCACTAGACAGTCCAGCTCTGTCATTTTATGTTGCTTACCAGGTTGTGGTTGCACTGTTGTTGCTCTTAAGCATTTCTTCTTCACAATAACATCATTTAAAGCTCATTAGGGCAGCTGCAGCAGTGCAGAAATTTCCCAAATTGACTAGTTTTTAAGATGACATCCTAGGACTGTAACGTTGAAAGTCGCTGAGCTCTGCAGTGTAGCCCACTGTACTGTTCATATTTGTCTATGATGTTTGCCAGGTCATGTGCAACTTTTTATATCTGCATGCACCATGGTTGGGATGCAAATCCACTACTTAAGAGGGTTGTCCGGATAAGTTTAATCATGTAATCAGGGGTAGAAAATATATACTGAAATCTGGTGGTCAGCTTAAGTGGCCAGACATTGGACTCCCAAGGGGGGGGGGTTATATATAATATCAAAGTCGCATACACTTTTGTCTAAAAAATGCTTTACCCACAGCTTATCTCTTCCTGGTGGGAAAAAAAACAAAACAGTTCTCATTTTTTTTTTATTTATTTTTTTTTTCTGGAGCTTGCAAATTCTTGAATTATTTTAATTTTCGTTGTTTATCCCCAGACCCTAGAATTCGCATGATTTTTTTATTACCTTCGTATAATCTGCGCCAACGTATAACTTGCAGATCGTAACAGTCAAAAAAAAAAATACCTTGTCGTATAATCCACACATCACAAATGCTGATCCGGAAGCGGAATTTTCGACAGAAAAGTTGGTCACATAAATACCCTGGAGTCCGAAGTAAGAAAAAAATGATCTTTTTCAATAAAGAAATTCCTTCTTAAAGGGAACTTTTCTTAAATATATTTTTATCTTCAGACAGAAAAGAAGCTCAGTGGCGTGGCATCCATAGAGCACAAAATTTAATCACGCCAATGCAGCATTGCCAATAACAAAACACTGATACAGAACAATTCATATAAATACCAATACCCTATATACTCACGGGTAAGTCGAAAGTTTCTGGAAGAAATCCTGCTTTCAACTTAGTAGAGTCGCCATACACACAGGTCAGTAAAAAAAGAGGACTGGACTTTCGTTAATTCTCCCTTGGAGTTTACCAACGGGTTTACTTACGTTTTAGACCACAGCTTTTTATGTGTCATTTCGTGCTAGTTTTCTGACCTTTTTGAAAACTATTGCATAGTGACACGATCATATCTTTAGCTGTACCCCCACTTTAAGTTTAAATTCAGCAGTGTAACTGAAAATTTTTCTTTTTTGAAGACATCATACATAGCAATGCAGGAAAATATCAGCAGCAAAGACTTCGGTCAAAATGGCGAAGGATGAACTAAAATACAAGGCACAGTACAGTGGACACAAGATCCAGAGCATGGAACTTTGAAATGAGGCATGCATGTGTAGGTTCATGCAGCAAGCGCTGTGTGTACATTTTTATTGGCTGATTGACGAACAGAGGACATAAGCAGTCAGCATTTTGTCTTTCCCAACAATACAAAGACAAAAAATAACTCCCACCATCCCTCCCTACAACTTCCCTGGTCTTTCATTATGGCACCCCTTCCCCCCTCCTCTTCACTTCATACAATCTCCTGAACTGACAAATTTTTCTGAGAGGGTTCCTTTTCCAATCATTCACCCTCTCCTGCACAATTACCCTGTGGATTTTTTTTAAATCAAACGACCGCAAAACTTTATTTTCTGAAATCGGCGTTTATCTACATAGTATACGATGAAAATCATGGTACATTTTTCAGTGATGTTTTCCGGTGCTACCCAGACAAGTTTTTTGGTTGCCCTAGGCGACCAGGCGACTGCATTTTTTCGACCCCTGCATATAATGTATGTTACTATTGTACAGTCTCTGCATAAAACAGAATCTGCCTAATGCAGAGATGGACATAATTTTTTTTGCCAGTAAGTGTCAAATTACCTTTTAAAATGGAAATTATTAGTGTTAAATTGTTTCAAAAATTACGAAATTTGAACTGTACCGAAGTTCAAAGCGCAACATACTTAAACATGTAGAAAGAGCTGAAGGGAAAGGAATGAAGATCATGTGTGAAACATTCATTGATCACCATTTGTTGTAACGTAGCAATACAGTGAGCAACAAAATTAACACAAATATTTGTCCTGATCTTTCCATTGACGAATTGATTGAACATGGAATAACATCTACTGAAAATGAAGAAAGTTCAAATTATGATGAAAGTGTGAGAGGTGAGGAAAATCTGTATTCTGTTACTTTTTTTAAAAGCAAGCTCTTGGCACAATAGAAACTTGCAAATGTTTTTTTGTTTGTTTTTTTTGCAAAGATAAACACACACAAAAAAAAACCCCTCTATTCTGGATTGCAGGAAATAAAATCAAGACTAATCTTGATGATGAAGTAGGTTCTAGTTTGAAAATTTGACAGCTGGAATTGATATAATTGTAATTTGTCTCTATAAAACATGAAAAACCAGCCAGCCACTATAAACATTTCAGCTTTTAGTGTTAACTTGAAGATGAGATGCTTTTCAGACTTGCTTTCATAAAAAATGAGTGTACTGTAAGATATGTATCAGATACCAAGTAGCGTAAGCAGAAACTGGTCTTGCATTACATAATAGTTGCAGTGATATCTAAGAAGCTTTATCCATAGCATGTGAGACAAAACCTTATGGCCATAGTTAAAAGCAAAACCTGGCATAAAATATATATATATATATACACACACTGAAGTGCCAAAAAAATGAGATATCACTCTAATACTACATTGGCCCTCCTTGCTATCGGATAATGGCAGCAATGTGATGGGACGTGGACTCCATGAGCTCTTTGTACAGGGTGTGCCATATAAAAGAGGCCAGAGTATAATGAACGACAGCAGTCAGGCAATGTTACTATGCATGGTAAAGAATAGTAGAAATGCCAGAAAACAGGAGTAATTTACCTGCGTTTACAACAATTACTGAAAGTGCTGCCCTCTATCATCAAGACACAGCTGCACATGACGGAACACGTTGTTCGTAACACGCCGCAACTCATCTGCAGTAATCTGGGCTATGGCATCCGTAATGTTCACTTTTAATTCATCAAGGGTGTGCAGATTAGTTGCGTACCTTATCCCTTTCAATGCTCCCCACAGATAAAAGTCACAGGTGGAGAGATCGGATGATCTGGGTAGCCATAGTCCCTTCGATACAGTTCTGTCCTTTAACCCACCTAACAATGTCTGGCCATTAAATTGTATATTCTGTTACTTTGTAAATGCAAGCAAGCTCTTTGCACAATAGAAGCTTGCAAATAATTTTTTTTGCAAAGAACAAAAAAAACAGACCTTTATTCTGGATTGCAGGAAATAAAATCAAGACTAAACTTGATGATGAAGTAGGTTCTAGTTAGAAAATTTGACAGCTGAAATTGAAATAAATGTAATTTGTCTCTATAAAACCTGTAAAACCAGCCAGTCACCATAAACATTAAAATTTTTAGTGTTAACTTAAAGATTACATGTTTTTCAGACTTGCTTTCATAAAAAATGAGTGTACTGTAAGGGCCTCTTTTATGTGGCGCACCCGGTAGTACTGTGGAGACAGTGCATACTGCATTTCCTGAAGAATGCCCTCAATTCCGTAATATTCACCAATGGAGGATTCCTGGCATTGATGGCACATTAAGCAGCATCCCAAATGTGTTCAATGGTGTTTAAATCCAGCAAACAAAAAAGGAGCCAAGTCAGGATACCAAAATGTTCCTCCAGCCATAATCGGGTGACTGTGGGTGTGTGCGGTGGCATATTGTCGTGTGGAAAGAGGTCACACCCATTAGTGTGGTTGCATGACATGAATGGGTGCGAATGATTCCCAAGGATGATTATGTAGCCTGCACCGGTCCAAGTGGTCTGCAAATACGTATATGGGGGGTCATAATGCATGCTAACTAAAAACACTCCAAACCATAACAAAACCACTGCTGGATTGCACTCTCCCTTGTAAGCATGTGGGATCCATTGCCTTGTGGGGTTGTCAGCCATCTGCCCAAAATAGTTGGTACCATGATTTGTTGGACCAGGCTACACGTTTCCAGTCGTCTTGCATCCAATGGCGGTGTTCCCGAGCTCAGGCGAGGCGCACAACCTTGTGTCTTCCAGTCAGCAATGGCACTCGGATGGGCCGTCAGCTCTGGAATCCCATAGAACACAGAGATTATTGCTCTGTCCAAACAGAGATGCTACTACTCGCCCCCAACATTGAATTGCGCTGTGATTTGTGGCAACATTGCATGCCAGGCAGATGCTACAATGTGTGCCAGACACCGGTGTCCACAATCATCCAGGGCTATTCTATGGCCACACTGGTCTCGCACTCTGGATGTTTTCCCTGAGTTTGTGTAGTCCAGGTACACCCTTAAAATTGTTGACTGTGTAAATCCAAATTTCGCAGTAATTTCCGAAATGGAGTGACCCCTCTCCCAGGTGCATTCGAAATTGCTTAAATCCTGATAAGCTGCCATCTGAACTGTGAATGCTACTACTTGCGCTTGCAGAAATACCTGCCTCTATATATATATGTCGTTTTCAGACAATACCATTTACCACATGGGTATGGTGGCCTACAATGGAAATGGTAGCACCCTTCCCATTTTTTTGGCACCTTAGTGTAATACACTGAGTGGCCACTTTATTATGACCGCCTCCTCAGTACTTCTTTGGGCCACCTTTTGCCTTTAATACTGTGTCGATTCTCATGGCATGGACTCCATGAGATGTTGATAGGTGGTTTGTGGAATCTGTGACCATGCTTGATGAATAGCACTTTCCAGGAGTGTGAGATTGCAGGGTTGTGAATCTAGCTGTCTGATGGCTCGTTCAACTTCATCCCACAAATTCTCAATGGGGTTGAGATCTGGAGATTGTGGGGGCCACCTAAGCAAAGTAAACTCACCGGCATGTTCCTGAAACCAATCCTGTTCAATGCGAGCACTATGGCAGGATGCATTATCTTGTTGAAAGTAGCCATCGCCATTGGGATAAACCATCCACATGACGGGATGCACTTGGTCCGCAGCGATGTTTAGATATGATGTGCCAGTCAGACGTTGATGAACACGAATTTAAAGGGCGCAAAACATGCCAGGAAAACGTTCCCAAACCATAATGTTGCCTCCACCAGTTTGAAGGGTTGTAGCAATGCATTTGGGGTCCATGTTTTTGTGCTGTTTCCGCCAAATTCTTGCTTGGCCATCGGCATGGTGCAACTGAAAACGTGATTCATCGGAGCACATAATTTGTTTCCAATTATCGACTGTTCAATCCTTGTGCTCCTGTGCGAACTGGAGACGAACTTTCTCTTGTTAACTGTAGACAGCAAAGGTGTTCAAACAGGCCTTCGGCTGCCATATCCCGTCCAATGCAATGTACGGCGAACAGTGCATGCAGAGATCATTTGAGGGGATCATTGATTAAGATGGTCTGTAATTAGCTGCACTTTTGCCCTTCTGTTGCTGTTACCAGTCTGGACACTCTCCGTTCCACCCGAGCAGTCACTAGTCGATGACGACCACACGTTGCACGTAGAGAACCAGTTTTTTGGTTGACAGTCCAGTCTTTAAGCACTTTAACAAAAGCTGCTCTGGAACATTTCATGAACGCGGTGGTTTTGGTGATACTCGCTCCATGGCTCTGAGCTCCTACAATCATCCCATGTTGAAAGTCTGTCAAATCGCATATTTTACCCTTTTTTTTTTAATTGCATATCTTGTCACCCAAAATACACTTCTACTACTGTCGTAAGCACTAAGCTTTCCCTTTTTATACCAGCCTCGCCCTCTGGCGGCAACAGCGTGCAGCCATCACTCATTTGCATAAAACTGTCAAGTGGTCAGAATAAAGTGGCCTCTCAGTGTATACTGAGTTAGCTTTGCATTAGGAACCCCACCCATTTTACATATTTGGAGTGATAACGAAGTACTACATGATATCAATGTCACATGCGGGTACTATGAATTGAGCTCACCTATCCTCTGTATGTAATCAGTAAATGTTTGCCAGTAATGGATAAACCTGGCAACATAAACCAATCGACCACGTTCAGATAGTTGGGTCCAGTATTTTAGAAACAGCTGCACTTGTTGGCTGCTTCAATACTGCTGTATGAGAGGTGTACCATGACTTCATTAACCATGAATTGACATCCAGCAGGAGAGCTCACATTCGTCAGCCACGTGTGGTTGATCCTAGAGGTGAGCATCGGATATGATGACTGGTATATCAGCAACAACTTGCAACAGTCACCCAGCTCACCCACCAGTACAACAGCAGTGAAGTTCGACCTATTTCTACCTGCACCATGCGCTGTACCATGCTTCACCTGGGGCTCCACAGCTGAAGACCAAAGAGGGTGCCCATAATGATGCCTAGTCATCACAAACATCTCATATGGGTTAAGGAACATTGGTAGTGGACCCTCGACAGATAGAAGGTTGTCTGGAGTGATGAATGAGTTCCATTTTCTGCTGCACTATGCTGATGGCTGGGTTCACATATGGCATAAGCAGCACAAAGCTGTATCCCCTTGTTGCACGGTTGGTATTCAACAGGCAGGTGGAGGTGGTATTCTAGTCTGGGAGCTTTTTCATAGCAAGCCCTAGGTCTGTTGGTTATCATCCTACAAACATTGAATAGTAGGCACTGCAGGGAGCCTGTTTGGCTGACCATCTCCATTCATTCCTGCAGGAGGTTCACCTGGACCACAATGCTGTCTTTTAACAGGACAACACAACATGTTGTTGAGCTCATATAACTACTGAGTGGTTGGAGGAACACATGCATAACAACAAATTTGCCACATTGCCCTGGCCCCCAAATTCCCCTGACTGTAACTCCATTGAACATTTGTGGAATATGCTAGAATGGGGTGTGAGAACTGCTGATCCTCCTGCACAGAATGAGTATGAACTAATGGAGCTGTTGCAGCAAACATGGGTGAAGTTGCATATGAAGGATGTTTGACACCTTGTAGAAGCTGTTCCTAGGCATCTGTGGGCAGTGATTGCACAGAAAGGTAGACCAACACATTATTGGACAGGTGTTCCTAATGCAAAGTTAACTCAATGTAAAAGAGGTCACTGTCATATCATCTGAGATGAACTGATCCAGTTTTTGAGATTAATGAAATGAGAAAGACTTTAGACATATGTAAGCTTATATTATGTTGTTTGTAAACTAAATTTACAAATCGCAAAGAAAAATATCAACAACAAATAAAAAAAACTTGTATTCACACAATCATTATGATAACAAAGAAAGGTAACTTGATCACGCTAGTTACGTTAACTAAAACTTTTACAAAAAGTTCGTAAGTTGGAAGCTTTCGACCTTATCTTAGGTCTTCATCACGCCAATGGAGGACTAAAATTGTTGCCAGATTCTACATTTGAATTTTTCCTATTTTTGTTGCCAAAACTTAGAATTGATCTCCAGATCAACGGAATGTAGAGAGGAGATTCGGAGTTGCAAGTCATTGAGTTGAAAATAATTTCTATGCTTTCACGGTAACGGAGGGCAAAACGATTGTCAAACGAAGCAATTCGTTTTGCTTCGTTCCAGTGGGGAACTGCAGATGTGTCTTCCATTGTCAAAATAGACAAGGCAGTGTTGGGATTGCCTTTCGAAACATCTTTTCTGTGTTCTAAAATTCTATGGCTAATGCTCCTGTATGTGCTTCCAATGTATAAGTTATCCCCAGTAGAAGAAGAGATAGGAATGCAGTAAACTCCTGGGAGGTTCAGGCTTTCAACTTTGTCCCTATCCCTTTGTAGAAGTTTCAAGATGTTTGGGGTAGATTTAATGGCAAGATGGTAACCAAAACTTCTAAAAAGGATCTGTAACTTATAAGCATAGGAAGGATGGTAAGGAACAGAACCACAGAATTTCAGGTCTTCTTTCTTGTGAGGAAGGAGGCATTCGATTTTCGAATGGTTTTCATATTTCTTTATGAGGGAGTTAACTGTAACAGCAGGGAAACCATGAGAGAGGGCTATTGTAGAAATTTTGGAGAGTTCTTCTTGAAGAGAGAGTTGGTTGTTGCAAATGATATGAGCCCTGTGGATGTAGGACTTCAATGCTGCAAGCTTGTAGAGATGCAGGGTGCAAGATTTGTAGGGAATGATGTTAGTGGCTGCAGAAGGTTTTCGATAGACGGAACGAGTAATGGAGAGATCAGCGTTTCTGCAGATAGATACATCCAGGAAATCAATTTTGTGATTTACTTCCTTAGATATAGTGAGCTTAATGGAAGGAAATTTTTCTGTAATGGAGTTGATCAGTATCTGTAGCTCAGACTCGGAATGTGGCCAGCTAATGAAAATGTCGTCTACATATCTTAACCATAGGGAAGGTTGAAAAGGGTGTAGAGGAATTATGGAAACTTCAATATGTTGCATGTAGATTTCAGCAAGCAGAGGGGAAAGAGGTGAGCCCATGGGGAGACCAGATTGTTGCCTATACACAATTTTGTTGAAAACAAAACAACTGTGTTGATGAATAGTGTGGAAACAATCATAAAGATCTTTGATAAGAGGACCGGGGGTTCAAAATGAAGAATCAATTTCTTCATGAGGAGCATGTAGGAATCAAAATATGGTACAGAGGGAAACAAAGATTCTACATCAAGAGTATACAGATTATCACAAGGGGGAAAGGAATTAGGAAGGTTGTGGATGAAGTTTGAAGTAGAGACAACTGTATGAGGATGGTTGGCTGCCAGGGATTTGCATTTGTGGACCAATCTCTTTTCAAGGTTTACAGCTGGAGAAAACGAATATTCCACTAAAGGTCTGATGGGGTTACCAGCTTTATGCAGTTTCACTTGCAGGAAGAGCCTGGGAGTTCTAAAGTAAGGAGGGGGTGATATATCACCAAGGAAGGATTGAAGAGTTTCTTTCTTAGCTAATCTGTCAACTGAGTTTTTGAGTGAGTTGGTGGTGTCTGACTGTAAAGGGATGCAGTTAGCTGATGTAAGAAAAGAAAGCACTTTTTGGTTTAGAGTTTCTTTACCAATGATGACTGGGCAACCAACTTTATCTGCTTTGCATACGGCTAGGTCATTTTCTTGAATAAATGACCTGAATTCTTTTAAACAAGAGGAAGAGTACTTGATTGGCACAGAATTTTGCTTGGATAAGATAACAGCAGCGTTGGCACGAAGGATAGGCTGCTGAACAGTCTCAGTTCTGTGGATGGCTGATTCTATAACAGAAACAGTTTGTGGAAGATTGATAGGAAGAGCAGGTGAAAATTTTGGGCCTAATGATAAGAATTTATCCAAGCTAGGAGGAATAGTGACAGAAGAAAGATTTACATACTTTGGCTTGTCAGTAGAGGCTGATGACGGAGATGTTGCTCGACTTTTTTGCTTGGAGAGTAGAAAATTGAATTTCTTTGTATGGCGAGCATATTCTTTTACTTCTATTGTTGAGAGAGTTTGGTTGATGCGAACCATGAAAATATCAAGCAAAGCAGGATGAGTGGTAGCAGCCAGTGATTGGTAGCTAATGTAGCAGGAAAGTTCAGTTTTAGCAATGGAGGAACGCAGGTCACGGATAGCGGCAGATAGGAGGTTATGGCTGGTTTGCTGTAGTAACGCACGGCACCGTCCTTTGAAGATGGGTTTGCAGATCTGAAAAGCTTGGGGAAGAATGCCAGAAGTCTTGCAGGAAACAAGAAAACGAAGGCTGCAAAGAGAATTAGTGACTTGAGTCCGAAGTTTCCGGAAGGAAATCCAATCTTTCGTCCAGTCCAAAATAAAATGCCCGGAAGTTGCGTAGCTTTGAAACATGACGATTATGGGCAAAACACGTAACAATATTAACAAAGAAAGGTAACTTGATCACGCTAGTTACGTTAACTAAAACTTTTACAAAAAGTTCGTAAGTTGGAAGCTTTCGACCTTATCTTAGGTCTTCATCACGCCAATGGAGGACTAAAATTGTTGCCAGATTCTACATTTGAATTTTTCCTATTTTTGTTGCCAAAACTTAGAATTGATCTCCAGATCAACGGAATGTAGAGAGGAGATTCGGAGTTGCAAGTCATTGAGTTGAAAATAATTTCTATGCTTTCACGGTAACGGAGGGCAAAACGATTGTCAAACGAAGCAATTCGTTTTGTTTCGTTCCAGTGGGGAACTGCAGATGTGTCTTCCATTGTCAAAATAGACAAGGCAGTGTTGGGATTGCCTTTCGAAACATCTTTTTCTGTGTTCTAAAATTCTATGGCTAATGCTCCTGTATGTGCTTCCAATGTATAAGTTATCCCCAGTAGAAGAAGAGATAGGAATGCAGTAAACTCCTGGGAGGTTCAGGCTTTCAACTTTGTCCCTATCCCTTTGTAGAAGTTTCAAGATGTTTGGGGTAGATTTAATGGCAAGATGGTAACCAAAACTTCTAAAAAGGATCTGTAACTTATAAGCATAGGAAGGATGGTAAGGAACAGAACCACAGAATTTCAGGTCTTCTTTCTTGTGAGGAAGGAGGCATTCGATTTTCGAATGGTTTTCATATTTCTTTATGAGGGAGTTAACTGTAACAGCAGGGAAACCATGAGAGAGGGCTATTGTAGAAATTTTGGAGAGTTCTTCTTGAAGAGAGAGTTGGTTGTTGCAAATGATATGAGCCCTGTGGATGTAGGACTTCAATGCTGCAAGCTTGTAGAGATGCAGGGTGCAAGATTTGTAGGGAATGATGTTAGTGGCTGCAGAAGGTTTTCGATAGACGGAACGAGTAATGGAGAGATCAGCGTTTCTGCAGATAGATACATCCAGGAAATCAATTTTGTGATTTACTTCCTTAGATATAGTGAGCTTAATGGAAGGAAATTTTTCTGTAATGGAGTTGATCAGTATCTGTAGCTCAGACTCGGAATGTGGCCAGCTAATGAAAATGTCGTCTACATATCTTAACCATAGGGAAGGTTGAAAAGGGTGTAGAGGAATTATGGAAACTTCAATATGTTGCATGTAGATTTCAGCAAGCAGAGGGGAAAGAGGTGAGCCCATGGGGAGACCAGATTGTTGCCTATACACAATTTTGTTGAAAACAAACAACTGTGTTGATGAATAGTGTGGAAACAATCATAAAGATCTTTGATAAGAGGACCGGGGGGTTCAAAATGAAGAATCAATTTCTTCATGAGGAGCATGTAGGAATCAAAATATGGTACAGAGGGAAACAAAGATTCTACATCAAGAGTATACAGATTATCACAAGGGGGAAAGGAATTAGGAAGGTTGTGGATGAAGTTTGAAGTAGAGACAACTGTATGAGGATGGTTGGCTGCCAGGGATTTGCATTTGTGGACCAATCTCTTTTCAAGGTTTACAGCTGGAGAAAACGAATATTCCACTAAAGGTCTGATGGGGTTACCAGCTTTATGCAGTTTCACTTGCAGGAAGAGCCTGGGAGTTCTAAAGTAAGGAGGGGGTGATATATCACCAAGGAAGGATTGAAGAGTTTCTTTCTTAGCTAATCTGTCAACTGAGTTTTTGAGTGAGTTGGTGGTGTCTGACTGTAAAGGGATGCAGTTAGCTGATGTAAGAAAAGAAAGCACTTTTTGGTTTAGAGTTTCTTTACCAATGATGACTGGGCAACCAACTTTATCTGCTTTGCATACGGCTAGGTCATTTTCTTGAATAAATGACCTGAATTCTTTTAAACAAGAGGAAGAGTACTTGATTGGCACAGAATTTTGCTTGGATAAGATAACAGCAGCGTTGGCACGAAGGATAGGCTGCTGAACAGTCTCAGTTCTGTGGATGGCTGATTCTATAACAGAAACAGTTTGTGGAAGATTGATAGGAAGAGCAGGTGAAAATTTTGGGCCTAATGATAAGAATTTATCCAAGCTAGGAGGAATAGTGACAGAAGAAAGATTTACATACTTTGGCTTGTCAGTAGAGGCTGATGACGGAGAAAAAGTAGACGACATTTTCATTAGCTGGCCACATTCCGAGTCTGAGCTACAGATACTGATCAACTCCATTACAGAAAAATTTCCTTCCATTAAGCTCACTATATCTAAGGAAGTAAATCACAAAATTGATTTCCTGGATGTATCTATCTGCAGAAACGCTGATCTCTCCATTACTCGTTCCGTCTATCGAAAACCTTCTGCAGCCACTAACATCATTCCCTACAAATCTTGCACCCTGCATCTCTACAAGCTTGCAGCATTGAAGTCCTACATCCACAGGGCTCATATCATTTGCAACAACCAACTCTCTCTTCAAGAAGAACTCTCCAAAATTTCTACAATAGCCCTCTCTCATGGTTTCCCTGCTGTTACAGTTAACTCCCTCATAAAGAAATATGAAAACCATTCGAAAATCGAATGCCTCCTTCCTCACAAGAAAGAAGACCTGAAATTCTGTGGTTCTGTTCCTTACCATCCTTCCTATAAGTTACAGATCCTTCTTATAAGTTACAGATCCTTTTTAGAAGTTTTGGTTACCATCTTGCCATTAAATCTACCCCAAACATCTTGAAACTTCTACAAAGGGATAGGGACAAAGTTGAAAGCCTGAACCTCCCAGGAGTTTACTGCATTCCTATCTCTTCTTCTACTGGGGATAACTTATACATTGGAAGCACATACAGGAGCATTAGCCATAGAATTTTAGAACACAGAAAAGATGTTTCGAAAGGCAATCCCAACACTGCCTTGTCTATTTTGACAATGGAAGACACATCTGCAGTTCCCCACTGGAACGAAGCAAAACGAATTGCTTCGTTTGACAATCGTTTTGCCCTCCGTTACCGTGAAAGCATAGAAATTATTTTCAACTCAATGACTTGCAACTCCGAATCTCCTCTCTACATTCCGTTGATCTGGAGATCAATTCTAAGTTTTGGCAACAAAAATAGGAAAAATTCAAATGTAGAATCTGGCAACAATTTTAGTCCTCCATTGGCGTGATGAAGACCTAAGATAAGGTCGAAAGCTTCCAACTTACGAACTTTTTGTAAAAGTTTTAGTTAACGTAACTAGCGTGATCAAGTTACCTTTCTTTGTTAATATTGTTACGTGTTTTGCCCATAATCGTCATGTTTCAAAGCTACGCAACTTCCGGGCATTTTATTTTGGACTGGACGAAAGATTAGATTTCCTTCCGGAAACTTCGGACTCAAGTCACTAATTCTCTTTGCAGCCTTCGTTTTCTTGTTTCCTGCAAGACTTCTGGCATTCTTCCCCAAGCTTTTCAGATCTGCAAACCCATCTTCAAAGGACGGTGCCGTGCGTTACTACAGCAAACCAGCCATAACCTCCTATCTGCCGCTATCCGTGACCTGCGTTCCTCCATTGCTAAAACTGAACTTTCCTGCTACATTAGCTACCAATCACTGGCTGCTACCACTCATCCTGCTTTGCTTGATATTTTCATGGTTCGCATCAACCAAACTCTCTCAACAATAGAAGTAAAAGAATATGCTCGCCATACAAAGAAATTCAATTTTCTACTCTCCAAGCAAAAAAGTCGAGCAACATCTCCGTCATCAGCCTCTACTGACAAGCCAAAGTATGTAAATCTTTCTTCTGTCACTATTCCTCCTAGCTTGGATAAATTCTTATCATTAGGCCCAAAATTTTCACCTGCTCTTCCTATCAATCTTCCACAAACTGTTTCTGTTATAGAATCAGCCATCCACAGAACTGAGACTGTTCAGCAGCCTATCCTTCGTGCCAACGCTGCTGTTATCTTATCCAAGCAAAATTCTGTGCCAATCAAGTACTCTTCCTCTTGTTTAAAAGAATTCAGGTCATTTATTCAAGAAAATGACCTAGCCGTATGCAAAGCAGATAAAGTTGGTTGCCCAGTCATCATTGGTAAAGAAACTCTAAACCAAAAAGTGCTTTCTTTTCTTACATCAGCTAACTGCATCCCTTTACAGTCAGACACCACCAACTCACTCAAAAACTCAGTTGACAGATTAGCTAAGAAAGAAACTCTTCAATCCTTCCTTGGTGATATATCACCCCCTCCTTACTTTAGAACTCCCAGGCTCTTCCCGCAAGTGAAACTGCATAAAGCTGGTAACCCCATCAGACCTTTAGTGGAATATTCGTTTTCTCCAGCTGTAAACCTTGAAAAGAGATTGGTCCACAAATGCAAATCCCTGGCAGCCAACCATCCTCATACAGTTGTCTCTACTTCAAACTTCATCCACAACCTTCCTAATTCCTTTCCCCCTTGTGATAATCTGTATACTCTTGATGTAGAATCTTTGTTTCCCTCTGTACCATATTTTGATTCCTACATGCTCCTCATGAAGAAATTGATTCTTCATTTTGAACCCCCGGTCCTCTTATCAAAGATCTTTATGATTGTTTCCACACTATTCATCAACACAGTTGTTTTGTTTTCAACAAAATTGTGTATAGGCAACAATCTGGTCTCCCCATGGGCTCACCTCTTTCCCCTCTGCTTGCTGAAATCTACATGCAACATATTGAAGTTTCCATAATTCCTCTACACCCTTTTCAACCTTCCCTATGGTTAAGATATGTAGACGACATTTTCATTAGCTGGCCACATTCCGAGTCTGAGCTACAGATACTGATCAACTCCATTACAGAAAAATTTCCTTCCATTAAGCTCACTATATCTAAGGAAGTAAATCACAAAATTGATTTCCTGGATGTATCTATCTGCAGAAACGCTGATCTCTCCATTACTCGTTCCGTCTATCGAAAACCTTCTGCAGCCACTAACATCATTCCCTACAAATCTTGCACCCTGCATCTCTACAAGCTTGCAGCATTGAAGTCCTACATCCACAGGGCTCATATCATTTGCAACAACCAACTCTCTCTTCAAGAAGAACTCTCCAAAATTTCTACAATAGCCCTCTCTCATGGTTTCCCTGCTGTTACAGTTAACTCCCTCATAAAGAAATATGAAAACCATTCGAAAATCGAATGCCTCCTTCCTCACAAGAAAGAAGACCTGAAATTCTGTGGTTCTGTTCCTTACCATCCTTCCTATGCTTATAAGTTACAGATCCTTTTTAGAAGTTTTGGTTACCATCTTGCCATTAAATCTACCCCAAACATCTTGAAACTTCTACAAAGGGATAGGGACAAAGTTGAAAGCCTGAACCTCCCAGGAGTTTACTGCATTCCTATCTCTTCTTCTACTGGGGATAACTTATACATTGGAAGCACATACAGGAGCATTAGCCATAGAATTTTAGAACACAGAAAAGATGTTTCGAAAGGCAATCCCAACACTGCCTTGTCTATTTTGACAATGGAAGACACATCTGCAGTTCCCCACTGGAACGAAGCAAAACGAATTGCTTCGTTTGACAATCGTTTTGCCCTCCGTTACCGTGAAAGCATAGAAATTATTTTCAACTCAATGACTTGCAACTCCGAATCTCCTCTCTACATTCCGTTGATCTGGAGATCAATTCTAAGTTTTGGCAACAAAAATAGGAAAAATTCAAATGTAGAATCTGGCAACAATTTTAGTCCTCCATTGGCGTGATGAAGACCTAAGATAAGGTCGAAAGCTTCCAACTTACGAACTTTTTGTAAAAGTTTTAGTTAACGTAACTAGCGTGATCAAGTTACCTTTCTTTGTTAATATTGTTACGTGTTTTGCCCATAATCGTCATCATTATGATGCAGTACACCTGAGGAAAAACATGTCATCATGATCCCCAGTGCTATATACTTTCCACATAATGTAATACAAAGCCCATTTTAGTAAATAAATTAAGAAAACAGATCTTGAGATTCATACTTGTTAATAATGGGCAGTAGTCCATTAAAAGATGGATGCACACTCAGTTCAGTGAATTCTTAGAAACCCAGTGCATCTACTTTGACATTCTACTCTGCTTTGTTACTTGCAGGCATTTCTGGTGCCAAAAATAATATTTCACACATTTTTTGTTCATATAACTTTGTTATAAGTATTCCATGAAGGGGTTATCATCTATACCTACACTCTGTGTAACAGGAAAAGGAACACAGTTGTAATGAAAGATCACAGAACTATCATATCAGGAGTCAATCCAGGTTTTTAAATATGATATTCATTTTTCTGAAATTTCACCTATCTTTGTGAAAGTTTACCTATTTTTGTGTTTAGGACAATTTTGACAGAAATGGCTTTTAAAAAAACCCTGAACAGTACTCTAATGTCTAAGTGGTTTGGATTCATAGAATCCTCATATCAGATCAGGACATGCAAAATGCCATTGCCCAGATGCAAGGGTCATCAAATTGATTTTTCTGGCCATGTAAACAAGAAATCCAATTTTCATGTTGGGTATATGGAAAGAAAAGAACAGTCTGAAGGCCAAAAAAAACAAAAAATAAAAAAAAAATAACATTAATTAAACAGGACAATATTGAATATGCCACTTACATTACAAATAGGTGTACAAATAAGTTTTAAAAGCATTCTTTGGGTGACATATACCCCTAATTCACATATCCAACATTATCCTGTGTTGTTGTCATGTGACCATAACTGGTCCAGAGTATAAAATGTGACACAGAAGTTTGCCCAACAGTCAAATGCACTTGCACATCTCTAGGTGAAAGCTGGCATGCGATACGGCATTTATTTGACACTGCATTAGTTACAAATTTCATCAAGGAAAAAGCGCTGCAAGCATGTGCATCGACTGTTCTGTTCTGGGGGAGAATATTGTAGCAAAAAGTATGTGTGAGTTTTGGTTTAGACGGTTTAAAGCAGGTGATTTTGATGTTTGCGATCAAGAACGTAGCGGTGAACCCACAGAGTTTGCACATGAGGAACTGCAAGCATTGCTGGGTGAAGATTCATCTCCAACGCAAAAAAAACTAGCTGAACAACTGGGGGTAGCTCAACAAACCATTTCCAGTTTACGTGCAATGGGAAAGATTCAGAAGGAAGAAAAATGTGCGCCACATGACCTGAGCCAGAGGAACAAGGATAAGCGTGTCATGAAGTGTTTGAATCTGTTGAATAAACAACACAGAAAGTATTTCCTGTGGAAATTTATTATGGGTGATGAAAAGTGGATATAGTACGACAATCCCGAATGCAAAAAAACACTGGGTAGACCCCGTGAAGCAACGTCTTCGACACCAAAACGTAATATTCACTCCAAGAAAGTTCTCCTGTGCATCTGGTGGGATATGGAGGGTGTGCTCTATTATGAACTATCGGAATGGGGCCAAACTGCTACTGCTGATCGCTACAAGCAACAATTCCTGGGATTAAACCAGGAAATCTGTCGGAAACGTCCATTCACTGGCAAAGCATTGCATTCCGTGAAATTACTGCTTGACAACGCTAGGCCGCATATCGTGAAATCGGCCAAGGAAGTGTTATTGACGCTTGGCTGGGAAGTTTTGAAGCACCCTGTGTATAGTCCCGTCTTAGCCCATTTAGACTATCATTTGTTCCGATCGATGCAACATGGTTTCTCCGCTGTACGGTTCCAGATGTGGTTGAGGATTTCATCGCATCACACGCCGAAGTATTCTTCATGGCTGGAATCCCTCAGCTGCCCGACCAATGGCCGAAGGTGATAGATAATGATTCGTAAAGGTATTGTTTGAATAAAGCTCATATTGAGAAATGGCTTCCTAGTTTAATTGAATTAATAATCTAAAGCAACTTATGGGAATTTACTAGGAAATTTTTTCATTTATAGCAAATTTTCGGAGAAAACTCTTCTCCTTCTTCAGGCTCTCTTGTTGTTGTCACTTTTTGCTTGTCACTATCATGGTTACGGTTTACCTTGACGGTTACGGTTAACCTTGACGGTTTAGGTTATTTTTCAACAAATCCTGCCAGATGTTAGGCAGGGAAAATCCTTTGCAGTCATTGATGATGGAATTTTGATTTTCTCAATCTCTATTCCTTCTTTCAGTTTTCTTTTTGGAAATTGCTTTGGAAACTGATTACTTTAAGGGAATTCCAATCCATGCTGTGCCCAGTTTCTCTAACATGCCTATCTAATCCAGTCTTGTTGGAGCAATTTTTTATAGCTGCTTTATGCTCAGCTATACGAGTTTCTAGTCTGCGACCTGTTTCACCTATGTAAGATAGTCCACAACTACAATTTACTTCATAAACTACTCCTTGCATTTTTAAAATATCTTCTTCTCTTTGAACTATTTTAGGGAAAAAATTTTTAACTTTGTTCTCTAAACTTGGAGCTAGCCTAATATTGTATTTTTTACTAATTCTCTTTAAAGCCTCAAATAAACCTTTGTGATAAGAAATTTTTCTAGTGAATTTTACTACTTGCTTTTGTGGGTTCTTCGTACCATTAAAATTCAGAAGCTTCTCAATTTCTTCTTTAGGATAGTTATTTTCTGCAAGTATGACTTTAAGCTCTTCTTTATGGGCTTCTTTTTTATCTTTGCAGAACAACTACTTTCAATTTGGGAAAACTTTTTTCATTCAAAAATCAGGGGCTAGCTATGGGCTCCCCTCTCTCCCCACTCTTAGCTAACTATTATGTGGGAAAACTAGAAGAAAAGATACTAGTACAACCCACATACTTCTGCTTATATAGCAGATACATGGATGACATCTTATTTATAATAGATAGCTCAGAAATTGTTCCAGAAAGAATTCTAGACTCATTCAATGAATTAGATGATTCCCTTAAGTTCACTATTGAACTTCAAAAAGAAAGAAGAATAAACTTCTTAGATATTACTATCTATTATGAAGATGAAAAATTCCTCACTAGTTGGTATAAAAAACCAATGAATACTAAAAGACTACTGGATTTCAATTCGTATCATCCAGTTTCTATTAAGAAAAATGTAGCAAGTCAGTTTTTAGAAAAAATTAATAAAATAGTTTCTACTGCAGATAAAAAAGAAGCCCATAAAGAAGAGCTTAAAGTCATACTTGCAGAAAATAACTATCCTAAAGAAGAAATTGAGAAGCTTCTGAATTTTAATGGTACGAAGAACCCACAAAAGCAAGTAGTAAAATTCACTAGAAAAATTTCTTATCACAAAGGTTTATTTGAGGCTTTAAAGAGAATTAGTAAAAAATACAATATTAGGCTAGCTCCAAGTTTAGAGAACAAAGTTAAAAATGTTTTCCCTAAAATAGTTCAAAGAGAAGAAGATATTTTAAAAATGCAAGGAGTAGTTTATGAAGTAAATTGTAGTTGTGGACTATCTTACATAGGTGAAACAGGTCGCAGACTAGAAACTCGTATAGCTGAGCATAAAGCAGCTATAAAAAATTGCTCCAACAAGACTGGATTAGATAGGCATGTTAGAGAAACTGGGCACAGCATGGATTGGAATTCCCTTAAAGTAATCAGTTTCCAAAGCAATTTCCAAAAAGAAAACTGAAAGAAGGAATAGAGATTGAGAAAAATCAAAATTCCATCATCAATGACTGCAAAGGATTTTCCCTGCCTAACATCTGGCAGGATTTGTTGAAAAATAACCTAAACCGTCAAGGTTAACCGTAACCGTCAAGGTAAACCGTAACCATGATAGTGACAAGCAAAAAGTGACAACAACAAGAGAGCCTGAAGAAGGAGAAGAGTTTTCTCCGAAAATTTGCTATAAATGAAAAAATTTCCTAGTAAATTCCCATAAGTTGCTTTAGATTATTAAGGTATTGTTGTTTTCTCTCAAATTACGTGTTGTGTTGTCTTAAAATGCTTTAAAACTTATCCATACTTAATAGATTGCTTTATGTTTGTTTTGTACTTGTTCCATCACTTCCCTTTGTATCAGTAGCTATATCAGGCTTCACTAGTCACATTGATGTGTTTTGTAGAAAAAGCATAAAGTCCCTTGGTTTTGCTCTTCAGGTGGACTTCCTCCACATGGCTGTGCTTTCAAGTAGTTCCAATCTCAGTGTGTATCATTGCACTTGTTTATGTTTGGATGCTGTACTTCCTCAGTGTGCAATAAAGAAAGTGCTATTGCAACCAAGAGAGAAACTGTTTGCTGCATTTTCATTCAAAATTGTTGCTTTATTATAGCATTTTTATTTATAAAGTGAAAAATATCAGTAGAGAACATAATAAAGACACATCCAATTGTTTTTCCTATTGTGTTTTTTATACTATGTTTAAGAGATTCCTCAAAGGTATCTGAATTCTTCGCATGCCATTTATGACAAAAAAGGAACTGTGGTATTCTTTCTGCTTCATGTTGTGATTTAGAAGTATGCATGGCCAGTTTTCGTTTGAAAGAATGCCAATTAGATTCAGTCATTTTGATACTTACACTCATATGAGGGTCAACAGTAATTAGGCACATTTTCTCATGTGATGATAGGGAGTAAGTGATACAGGATGACTGAACAGCCACATAAAGGGACCTCTGGCCACCAGAACAGTGATGGGAAAGCATTGAACTACACTGTTATAGCCTGCTTATATGCTCTTTCTCAGCATTTTAGAGAATCAAGATGAAATTTTTTGAATGAAAGATAAATGTCACATTTGGATGTTATAGCTGTAAGTGGAAATCAAAGGAAAAAAGTAGAAAACATTTTGTACAGGAAATATTTTTGGATAGCTGGATGTTTCCGTACATTGTAAGAGTTCATATTCATTTAGTGTTTCAATAAATTATCTTAGTACATGAATATGATACACAGTGCTGTAAACACTCCTCTAATTCCAGCTTCCTCCCTTGGGTGATTCATGTCTTGTTTCCCCCTAACTATGTGACAGTACCGTAGTGAAATTTTTTGAACTGATAGGTGGCAGACAGGACTGTAGTTCCTTGGATCCTTATGGTACCCTTTTTTATGTAGCAGAATTTCAAGTGTTTAAATACGTACAAAAGCATTTAAAAAATGAATAATCATGATGAGTATGGGGAAATTGGTGTGCATACTGTGTACAATTGCAACAGTTTATCATGGAAGTCAGAGAGACAAATTACAAATGTATTGCTGTGTCTTGAACAAGCTTCTATAAAATTACTATGTTGTTTTAAAACTTCCAATTTCCATATTAGTGACTCGGCCGACATGATCTTCAATCAGCTGATTTACGGGCTTATCCTCTCAGTCAAATTGAATATAGTACTTTCAAATGTAAGATTGAAATCTTTTCCATTAAATTATTTTTTAAATATGCATGTGTTAATTATTACTACATGCATTGAGTATTTCTTAGGAGAGTGTTAAAAAATTTCAGGGAAGGTGTGGCCCCCAGGCTACAGCTCTGCATGTCATTCTAGAAAAACTTTGCTGTTTAAGGTTACATTGTGTATTCAGGACTTGAAAAATACCATTCCCAAGATGCCCCGGGGCATGTAAATAATTGGCCAGGGTAGGTAAAAAAGAAAAAAAAAAAAACAATCTTGTTTCCCGGATTGGGTAACTAAATTTAGAACTGAAAAAGTTTGGAATAGGATTTCCTACTAAAAGAAAAAAAAAGTTGTCGGTTGTCATGTTTCATTTTGCTGCTAATCATCAGAAGTTGTGTTGTTATGGAGTGCCAAGGACAGAAGAATAACACTTCTTTAATTATATTATGCTCTAAATGTTGTTTGTAGTCAGCAACAGATGAATGCTTCTAATGGAATTAGCCTCTGATGTTTAGTGACAAAGGGCTAAACTTTCAATGAAAAGAAAGTGGTAGAATCACTAAATTTCTCAAATACCAATTTCATCATCATACCATTTTATACCAATTTCAGCATCAGCATCAGATATGCTCATTTGTGCATTGAACATTTTGAATACAGATTAAAACGGAAATGCAAATTATGTAAAAAAAGTTTCTTATAATTTTTAACTTAAAAAAAATGAATGAGGGTTTTGATATGTTATCTTAAAAGATAAATACATTTTCCTGGGCATCTAGTTTTTACTACCTGAGCAGGTAAATAATTTTTGCACATGTCTAGCTGCACATGTAACTTTTCAGATATTTTTCAAGCCCTGGTATTTTTATGAGTGCCAGTCATTCTAAGTTTCAAAACTTGCCTGACAATTTTTTTTTTTTTTTTGCATGTGAATATTGTTTCTCGGCATGGTTGTGCTATATTTTACTGTAATTGAAGCATAGGTATCTAAACCAACATCAGATTTATGCTGGTCAAAGCATCTTGTTCTTCCTTAGAGTGATGGCCATTGCTGATTCAGAAATGGATCCATGCGAAGAATCATAAGCTCTTCAGATAACATCATAGATGCTAATGAAGGATAATCTTCACAAGTACATGGAAGGCATATTATTTTTCACCATAGTAGTGCCATATTTAACTGTAACAATGAAGCTGTCTCCTCACAAATGCATTAAATGGAATACATAAATGCCTTCCATGTATTTGTAATGATTATTCTTCATCAGCATCTACAATATTAGCTGTAGAACCGATTGTTCTTGGCCTGGACTTGAAATGACCATCACTACAGGAAAGCACTGAATGCTTAGATTAGCACACAAACCTTACATTTTCTCAGATTTGTATGTTTTGGATTCTTAGAAATTCATTGTCATGAATGGCATAAGATTAGCACATTTGTTTGGTTAGAAATTAGGAGGTGCAAGCTTGATTTCTCTTCCATGGCAATGTAATTTTCAAGTTTTCTGAGAAGAGGTTTAATATATATGTGACACTTCCATGCAAAGAAATATGCTATATATTTACCTTCCATGTAGGAGTGTTATAGAATTAATTTTCTAGCACGTAATCAATGAAGGTGTATTATTTGTTCATATTTACTGAAAAGTCAGCTTAATATATGATTGAATTATTTTTTATATTAATTGGGTACTTGAAAAATTTGGAAATGAGGAAGCAATTTAAAATGCATTAATAATGTTATGTAGAAATGAATGTGTGTGTGTGCTTGAAATCATCTTGTGGATGAGGAAGAGGCTGTAGTACCATACTCATAATATAGGGAATGGCAAAGTAATCTGTAATTATTGTAAATAAGGAAGTAATCAGAAGATCATTATTAAATGCTTCTAGAGGCATGCAGTGGGAAGTGCATTATGAAGAAATACTTTTACCTTCCAGAAGATCTCAGTCTTGTGCAACCTTCAAGGAGCCTTTCCAAGGTGATATATGTGTAGGTGTACATCATTTCTAAATGAGGCAACTGAAGATCATCAAACTTGTGTAATACTGTATTTTCACTTAAATTTTTTTACGTGGGAGAAATTTATTTTTCTAACAAATTTTAGTACATAGTGTACTGTTTATGAATACAACAGGATCCAGAGCAAAACTTATATTTCATTTTCATGAATACAGACAAAACAAGCAATCTGACATTTTGAATATACTAGTAGAAACCTGCTGATTGATGTGAAAAATATGTGAATATAATGGATGAAATGAAAATGATATAATGTATTTGTAAACATAAGATATATCTATGGCAAAAAAAAAAAAAAAACCAATGAAATGAATTAGTACTATGTTTTGAAAGAAAGTTGATACTCAAAGGTAAAAGAAAAACGGTTTCATGCATTGAACTATAAAAGATCCCTTGAATGGTTGTGAATGTAGCAATGGTCTTGGAAAGTTTTATCTGGTGAACATAAGGAGATTTGGGCCTAATGCAACAGTGTTTGTATTGTGTTGTCGGAAAAGTCATGACATATTTTAGCCATGTTTTGCAAAGGTCATTTATTGATAGAAAGAACAAAGATCAATCAATGATATAATGCCCGTTTTGTTCGATAACCTTTTGTCATCTTTCAGTGAGCTGCAGAATGCCTCGTTCATAGGACCTGTCTTTCGTGGCAAAAAACTGTACAAGGTGCTGATTTACAGCCTCATCTGAATTGAACGTTATACCATGCAAGGACTGTTGAAGAGAGCGAAACAAGTAGAAGTCTGATGGGGCAAGGTCAGGCGAGTATACTGGGTGTGGCAACACATCCCACCCAAGCTCCAATAATTTTTGGCGGGTGATCAAACTTGTGTGTGGTCTCGCGTCGTCGTGATGGAACATAACACCTTTACAATGAACGAGCTCTGGACGTTTCTGGATGATGGATTCATTCAAACTGTCCAGTTGCAGACAGCACACATTCGAATTGCTTGTTTGGTTCCATGGTAGGAGCTCAAAAAACACAACACCTTTAAAATCCTACCACACTGAGACCAGAACCTTCCGCTGATGAATGTCTGCTGTGGATGTCGTTTGAGGCAAAGCAGCACGTCGGGACCAAGACCGTTCGCGCGGCACATTGTTGTACACAATCCACTTTTTGTCACCAGTTAGCTTTAAAAAAGGAATGTTTTCCTCACGTTTAATGAGCATATTGCAGATGTTTATATGCGCCGTCAATTGAGCTTCTTTGAGCTCATGAGGAACCCACACATCGAGCTTGTTTACGTATCCCAGCTTTTTCAGGTGGTCGTGAATGCTTGAATGATGGATGTGCAATGTGTCTGCAATCTCTCATTTCGTGTAACGTGGGTTTGACTCGATCAATGCCTTGATTTTGTCGTCCTCAACCTCGGTGGGCCTCCCTGACTGAGGAGCATCGTTGAGGTCAAAATCACCAGCACAGAATTTTGCGAACCACCGCTGGCTCTGACATTCTTGTACAGCATTATCACCGTACACTTTACGCAACTTTTCACAAACTTGACGCGAGTTCTTCCCTTTACGGAAGTAAAATAGTAAAATATGGCAAAAATATACAGTTTGGTCTTCCATCTTCAACTTGATGTCAAATCTCTGCAAATCAACCAAATCGCTCACTATTCCTTTTAGACTGCAGGTAGAACTGGCACCTGTCGAATGCCATAGCGATAACAGAGCTGTGCATGCCTCTAGCATTTCCAAAACCGCCCAACCCCCATCGGATGCCAAAATACATCATGACTTTTCCGACAACCCAATATTTTGTATAACTGAAAATGACTGGAAAAGGAAATATTTATATGGCCATCTGTCAAAACACAATTTTGTGTTTGTGAATATATAGCCTGCAAAACAAAATTTATCATTATGAACATGATACAGATAATTCCTGAGTTAACAAAGAAAAAGAAAATTTATCAGTGTGTCTAATGAAGACCTTGGACAAAAATGGGAAAAAAATGTGTTAGTGATATGAGGAAATTCAAAGGAAAATATAATTAAGATCCAAGAAGAAAAACACATCCATATTTCTAAATATACCAGACACTTTGAGAAAATAAATGCGATATATTTGTTATAGCATTACTCCTTTATTTATTCTTATTGTTTTTTTACTTTTAATGATTATATTGGATACTCAATATGGTTCAGAATAATTTCTGGTTTAATTGTAAGTATGTGCATATCAAAATTAAATATTCACCTTCAACTCTAATCATTAAAATAATGTTACTAATCAAATGTGAAAGCTAAAATTGATGAGTGTTGTAGAGACAAGGATTCATATTTCAAATATCTCCAATTTCTCAAGCTGAATGCTCATTTTTTGTTTCATTGGGGTTTAATGATGAGCAACTCAATGTTCTATAAGCAGTCCCCATCCCTAATTTAGGGCCACTTGTTCCAGGGAAGAGAGTGAGCCAGTGCCGAAAGACAAACACAACATTCATGCCTCACCGGGATTCAAACCCGGATTAATGATCATAAGCCAGCGCTTAGACCACTGCACCACAGTGGTGGTTCATTTATTTTCAGGGAACTACTGTAGAAGTAAGAGGCTTAACATTGAGTATAACTTTTAGCATAAATAATCTGTGATTACAGGATTACTTCTTTTGTTTTTTTCATCTGTGTGTGTCTAAATACTGTAGGATAGTTAAATTTTTCATGTCTGCATAATTTGTTAACTTTGCACAGTAAAAAGTTGCATTAGGCTTAATAGTTGTGTGTCCATGTCCTTTATTTTTCCTGTCTAGCATGTTTATCACAGATTTTTTTTAATTTCTTTTTTTTTTTTTAAGATTTATGTCAAATATACACAAACAAGTATTGTATTTTGTTGTTAGAAATCAAGATATCTTTCTTTTTCATTTTCCTGGCAAAGTTCTTTGGAAATGTTTACTTTAGCAATAATTCATTCCGGTATTGGCATGTTGTAAAAACTGGAGTTCTTGCAGCTTTTATTAATAGATACAATGCAAAAAACTATTCTTTTTCCTTGTTTTATCATTATTGTGTAAATTTAACGTGAAGAGACCTAAAAATTGGCTGAGGTAAATATAGTGGTCAGTTAGTAAATATATGTATATGTTGGTAGGATATAATTTCGTAATCAAAAAGTCTACATTAATGGCAGATATAGCAGTGGAATTCATTGATCATTTCAGGGAATTCTGTGTGCCAATTTGGCTTTCATCTACTGTACAGCAACCAGGCCCGTAACTAGTGTGTGGCCAATGGGTGCTACCACCATAGGCGCCAATTAAACGAAGGCCCCATGCAGTTTCAGATAGTTAAGTAAACTGTAATTAACATATGTGAGGTTTAAAACAGCAGCGGGAGGGCAAACTGTCTATATTGCATATTTTTTATTATTTTTACATATGCTTGAAGTTTACATTTTAGAGGCAACATGATCATACTGTTGTTATTTCTCCAGAAGTTGACTGCATGCAAGTCTTTCTATCAGAAGGGCATGAAAAAAAAATTAATTCCTTTCTTAAAATGTTAAACCAAGATGATATTGTCACGGATTATAACCATGGAGCTAGAATGTATTTTGTATTTCTCGAAAAGGGGGACTTTTCTGGTGGAACGCCAAGCTCTGAGCTGGAGGTCAGCCTAAACTGTTAGTAGTCATAAAATAAATTATGCAGCTGACAAAGAGGCAGGAGGAGGATTTTTAGTTGATCTGTGTATAGAAGCAGATCCATTGAGTTGCTCACGGTGGTCGTTAAACCTCCAATAAAAAAAAAAAAAAAAAAAAAATAGAAGCAGATTTTGAAGTTGTTTTGGAATCTGTAAAATTGAGGACATGAAGAGTCAAATTGTTTGATTTGTAGATACTTACATGTAACAAAGACTGACTATATTGATTATAAATAAAAACTCGTTATAATTTTGTGGATGAGTTATTTTTTCTACTTGAACTTTTGGTATTGTTTAATGGTAATTGCGTTTTACATTAACATTTTTTTTTCAGTAAGGCATGTTTTTAACATATGGCCATAGGTGTCAATATCTTTGCTATGGCTCTGACAGTAACTGTTATAAGTGGTCAGTCAAAGCGAATAGACGATAATAAGAATAGTCACTCAACACTGCAGAGTAAGTAACGAACAGTTATTAATCTGAGTGTGGTATCAATTCAGCTGTTGTGGAGCCATCGTATATTTGTAATTTCGAATGTGCAAGTGTAAGTTCATAGCATATGCTCCAAATGTAAGGAGAGATGTTCAAATGCAATTTATGTTTCATGTGAGCAGGAAATAATAACGGATTTATATTTACAGTAGCTCGCTCTATTTTGCCATTCAGTCATGATAGGGTGAGTCATCAACTTGGTGACCAGCCAAGTTAACAATTACATATGCTTACTTTGGTATCAGTAAAACATTACTAGACTGTAACAGTGGACCAAACATCATGTTTCTGCAGGCATGGATGCCCATATTATGGAGGGGGGGGGGGATTGGGCGTTTGCCCTCTCCTGGAAGTCAGACCAAGCCCTTACTGTTCTGGAAGGTACCTCAGAAATTTTTATGATAATGCTAATTCTGATTGCTAATTTTTCTGTAGAACTTCTGGATGCGTGTGCATTCTGTAAAAATAGAAAGAGCATTTGGAATTTCCAGTAAGATGACCTGATATTTATAGTAAAAAGTAATAATGAAATTCCTGATTGCATGTTGTAAAACAGCATGCATGTTTACAGTGTGGAAAAGTATATCCACTGCAGCACCTATTCACTGCTGGACAAAGATCTTCCAAATTTTTTCCCAGAAATTTGTCTTGAGTATTTTTTCATTCTTAATGACCAACTGAGTGATCTCTGGGGTTTTGTGGCGCAAGCGACCCGAGTGGCCAAAAGGATCAAAAGAACGACAAAGAAATTTACTTATTGTTCTAACGGTGCTGTCTAATTTCATTTATAAATGCAGTTTTTTAGGTCTTCTGGTTTTCTGTTGAATTTTTTTTTTGAATGTGTTTTAAAAATGGTTAGATAACAAGAATGCACAGTAGAAATGTGCTAATGGTGTCTGCTTGTGTTTGTAGCTACAATTTTGGTTTGCTTCCTTCTGAAAAGTAAGACACAAGTGCATACCTCCTAACTACTACGTAATGTCGGTAGTTTCTACGGATTTTTAGTTGTTTGACTACGGAACTACGAAACTCACTGTCGAAACTACGGATTCTACGAATTTTCATTTTGTTTAATTTTTTTATTACGAAATAACACGAAATGCCGTCTGGGAACGGTATTTCGGACCGGTATGGCGATACATAATGCAGGCGTCATACAGTCTCTCGCCACGGTGCCACCACACGCGGAACCGACCATCGTGGTGTTGCAGGCAGAAGCGGGATTCGTCGGAGAAAACAATGTCGTGCCATTCCGTAGTCCAGGTGCGGCGTTCAAAGGCCCACTGCCACCGCACTCGCCGGTGGTATAACGTCAATGATAATCGGAGCAATGGGCGCCGTGCAACAAGTCCCCGCTCCTGCAGACGACGATCGAACGGTACGTGCTGACACAGGTTGTTGCGCAACACACCCTAATTCCTGCGCTAACGTTCGTGATGTGGCGGTGCGAGCCGTCAATGCCCGCTGCACAACATGCCGGTCCTCTCGTTCGGTGGTAATGCTGCGGCAATCGCTCACGTCTGTCCGCCCGTCCGTCCCTCCTGCACCCACCGAATCCATACTCGCCCCACCGTGGCTGGACGTCGTCCCACACTGGCGCCGATGTCTTGGTACGATAAACCGCTGTCGCGATAAGTCACTATTCGTCCTCTGTCGAACTCCGAAACGTGCTGAAATGACTGCCGTATTCTGCGACGAGGCATCTGGAAGCTTCCCACGCACAGGTCCGGCAGCATAACACACTTCCACTACTTACACCCCGCCTTCTGTGCACCCTTCTTATAATGCTTCTCGGTGGCGTGCCGGGCGCATATGATTTGCATATGCCCTGCAATGCTCATCGTTTGTTTGCATGTCCTCTCGCGGGCGACGCATGACGCATGCTGCGAATTTCAGGCCAATCGGATGCTTCCTTCTTGGTGTTGCATTTTGTGTGGCCAGCAGTGTAGTTGTTTGGCTACTCATGGAAGCACGATCAAACTGTCTTCTGCAGGTTGTCGCAGACGATTTTAACATGTCAGCCAAAGCTCTGGACCAACGGTTTAGTTTCACTGCAATCGATGAAAATCTAATGGTGAATGTCTCTTCTCTTTGACCAATTGGTCTCTGTAGATTCAGAACATTTTAATTTACAGTGATGTGCCATTACGTTATAACCACCCCCATCCTAGAGAAATGAGCGCTCCTGGAGACCGAACGGTGGCGCAGATGAAGTTCACAAAATAGCATATATGCAACCCGAGGACTAGCTTTCGGTTAGTAGAGTGTTTGGAATCAAAATGGGAAAAGCTGCCGATTTATCTGAGTTTGACAAGGGACAAATTGTGATGGCACGGCGCCTCGGAACTACGATCTCAGAAACGGCGCGGCTGTTCAGGTGCCGCTGTAGTGAGTACGTATCAAAAGTGGTGCGCAGAGGGCCAAACGACGAACCGTCGTCCAGGCGTGTGTCGTCCGCAGCTCATTGATGCCAAAGGGGAGCGGAGACTGTCGCGTATTGTTCACTGCGATCGCAGGGCCACATTACTGCAAATCACCCGCAGCTAGCTACAACAGTGGTGATCAGGGCAATGCGTCACAGCACACAGTTCATCGCAGCCTTCTGCGCATGGACCTGCGTAGCCGAACGCCCAACCGGGTCCCCATACTCACTGCACGTCATCGCCAACAACGCATGAAATGGGCCCAAGATCATCAAGGTTGGACCGTGGATGATTGGAAGAAAGTGGCCTGGTCTGACGAATCAAGATTCCTGGTGCATCACGTAGATGGCCGAGCGCGGATACGCCGATTGCCAACGGATGCTATGGCACCTGGATGCAATGTTCGGCGGAAACAGGCTGGCGGCGGCGGTGTTATGCTGTGGGCGATGTTTTCTTGGGACACTTTAGGCTCCATTATCCCAATAGCACAATCCCTGACAGCTGCCAGGTATCTGAACTTCGTTGCGGACCAAGTTCACCCATTCATGGCAACTGTGTTCCCTGCTGGTGATGGCTATTACCAGCAGAATAATGCGCTATGCCACACTGCCGGAATTGTCAACGAGTGGTTCGAGGAACATGCTGGTGACTTTCTGTTAATGCCCTGGCCTCCAAATTCACCTGACATGAATGAACCCAATAGAACATTTCTTGTTCGACTTGGAAAAGCGGGTTCGCGCGAAATCACCACCACCCCGAAATGTACGGGAACTGGTGGACCTGCTGTTGACATTATGGTACCAGATATCCCAGGATACCTGTCACCACCTCATTGAATCGATGTCTCGCCGAGTGGCCGCTGTTTCGCGGGCTAAAGGGGTCCTACATCTTATTAGGTAGGTGATCATAATGTAATGGCTCACCGGTGTAAAAATTTCAACGAATTTAAGTTATTTGATGTAGAAGTATAATTTCAACTAAAGAATCTGTGTCCAAACACTGCTTCAAACTCAATCAGGTATCCTTTTAATCGATATAATAAATATATCCCCCTCCCCGTAGATTATTATTTTCAGTTTAGGTGAGATGATATTTTCTTTCTAAACTGCCAACCGTAATCGAAAACGACAGATCAAATAAATTAAGACTCCCTATACGAAGTGTTACAAAGTTGGGAATTCGTAATTCCTTTCGTTTGGGTAATCCTGGAGAATTCTCTTGGATTACAAACATTTCCACCATTTGTGCCAGCGTTTTTTCAAGATATGCTGTAGATCAACAAGCAACATTGCTCATTTGCTATTTGTTTCCCCGTTTCTACGTCGTGAAATCTCTTGCGATTCACGCTGTTTTTGAATTTCAGGAGCAGAAATGGTTCGCAGAAAAGACATTCATAGAGTGCTGTGATGTTTATAAGAAGTCTGCGTGAGAAGTCTGTGTTTGAATCAAGTTTTAATGCACAGAGCAGTGGTTCGCTTTCCGCTTCTATGTCTGCTGTTCGTGGAAGGAAGTATATTAAAGAAGCGTCTTATTCTCAAGCCTTGAGTTTATATTTGTGCACATGACATCTTTCGATGAAGAATACTACGCGACTCAACATGACTCCTCTTCAATGAAGAATACTGCGCAGCCCCGGTAGCCGAGCAGTCAGATGCGCTGGTTTCCATCTAGTTGTCCGAGTTGCGCCACTGCTGACGAGATAGTGAAGGTCAGGGCAGCTGGGGTGGAGAGTCGTGACGTCAAGATTGCCCGCCCCTTTTCTTATGACATTGCTTTATCAGCTACACGCTTTTTAGAGTGCTCTAAATGCATTGCATTGCTCATATAGTTTTTCCATCGAAGTTTGGCAATCGGTGTGGCTCTTCCATGTTCGCGCTCTCGTATATTTGTTTCAGAGATTTCTAGAGCCTGCCAATTTAATTATGAAGGTGCCAGATGATGTTTGCGCTCTCCAAAAACACGAAAAAGGTAAAATTTACTCATTCACTAATGTAAGATTAATGTGAAGAAACATTTTTCGCATTAAAACTCCCCTCCCGTACGATTGGTCAGTGATAAGATATTTACTGAATTTTGGATCCAAATACATACTCATCGCAAAGTTTTAAACTAATAACTAAATTTAGTAATTCTTGGACCAAATATTTGGTCCAAACCTTAACTCCTAAACGAATTTTGGAATCAAAAAGGAAATTGCGAATAAAAAGTAGTTTTCAGCTGCGCCCGAACAATCTGGGAAATATTCCTGTGAAATTTTTGTTTTCTTTCTATTCATAGCAATACAAAACAAATATTGATGCTGTAGTGTATTGAAATAAACAATATAGTATTGAGTTATATCTGAGTCAGTTTTGGAATTAGCATGATTTCCAAAAGTGACTCAGATATTATTTACGTAATAGATTACTGAATTACAAATTTGAAATTAGTTGCTCTGCTTTTTTTTTTTTTTTTTCAACCAGTGTTGAAAATATCAAAATCTATGGCCATAAAGCAGAGTATCATTTAATAAATTATAAAAACATTTGGCAATATTTTACTTGCTTATCAGAGGTGGTGTAAAATATCTTGCACATGAAATAGTCAGTGCTACTTCAATGACATATAATCTTCAGAAACTTTTATCTGAAAAATATGTTTTAGATTTAGAATTAAGTAGACCATGTTTTAAAAAGGAAGCCTTTTTTCCGAAAGTGTTTTAAGTGTGAAAATGGATTTTCGTATTTTCTTCATAAAGTTATCAGAATGTTGCTGATATATGTTTGAATGACTACACCAAAGTAATAGTGATAGCAAAATGTGTGCTTCTGACCACAAAGAAAAGTGCAAAACATTAACTGTCAGCGATTGAATTACACTTGAATTAATAATGATTCTCGTGCTAAATTGTATACTAAAAACAATATATAGCTTTTGAATATGACAATCCGATTTTTGGCGTAAATGTGACAAGGATGGTAAGTCAGATAATATCCGAAAACTTGAAAATTTTCGTCGTCCTTATTTCTTTCATATTTCTTTCATAATATATAGCTGTCTGAGCACGGTAATAACTCACCAGATACTAAATAAAAGATGTTATTTATTTACATTTTTAAAACTACACACACATAATTTAAAAACCAACCATAGCGAGATCTTTCGGAGGTACATATATACCTCCATCTTCAGGCCTAGCGTGCAGAAATGGAAAAGTCCCGAGTATAAATAAATACCCTCACAAGCAATACCAACGTGCCCCAGTTAAGGAGAGTACATTGCCAACTGAAAAAAAAACAGTATTATAAAAAACAAAGTGACGTCATAGTTATGAGATGTCCATGAGGTACGTCGGAATCAGCAGGAAAGCAGTTCTTGAGAAGAAAACTCCACAGGGTGAAGGCACAGATAACGGTAACTCGTCGTTGCAATAGAAAGACAAGTAACGTTAAATGCACAAGCTTTCTGTAAATAACAGATAATTTATCAAAAGCGACCGCAAGAATGGAGGATTTATTCCATTCTGGATGAAATTCTCCCTCAGCAATAGTCTGGGGTAAAGCAGTCAAAGAATGTCTTGAACGAATATCATATTTATGTTTTGAGAGTCTGACTTTCAATGTCCTCAAAGTGGAGACGATGTAGATCTTCGTCACATTCCCCGTTGAGTGAATTAGCACGTTGAGTGAATTACACTTAACAATAGGAAACTCGAAAGCAACCTTTTTGCTGTTGGAGCAATGCAGTTAGAAATGAAAGTAAGGAAATCTAAAATCTCAGGAAGTTTGTTTGGGTCATTCACCAAGTAAGCATAACATTCATATTTTCAATAATCTGTTGAGCGTATTAATAAAATCATTTTTGTTACTTCTCTCATTTTAAAATAAAAAGTAATATTTAGATAAGACAATTAGCTATTTAAAAAAAAAAAAACATTTAACTGCCGATAAGGTGTGTCACTTTAGTTATTCGTTGTGTGGAGTTTTTTCTTTAAATATGCACAAAAGTAATTTTGTAATGTTTGTGGAAATGCACAATTTCAGAGAAGCCATTAACTCAAAAGTTTTGTGCTTACATTTGTTTTCTTATTGGTAATGTGAAGCACATTTAAGTTAGCGTAAGCAAGCAGCAATCCCTCGAAAAGTCGCGGGGTGATACTTTAGATACGGAGGAAAGCGTTGCTGACGTCACAAAAAGCTGTCCTGTCTTTCAGTATTTCGTTGGTCCTGGTTGGTCTTGGGTTCGAGTCCCGATTGAGACATTTGTTCACTGGCTTGCTTCCTTCCGTAGAACCAGTGATCCCAACTTAGGGACGGGTGACTTCTTATAGCCCTTAGATTTGCTCTCATGGTGGTCGTTATAAATTGCTGAAACAATTGGGCAGTATTGAAGGGATATCAAAGGTTAAACCACAGATTGCGTGTAAAATCTTAATAGCGGATGTCTTGAACGTTATTTCCAGTGTTTAATGTGTACAGGCAACAATTTCTATCACTTCTTTGTGAAAGCCTATTGCATATCTGTTTATTTCAATTACCGATTGGGACAGAAAAGGATACAAATCACGGTGATAGTTATTTTTAGTACAGGGAAGTACGACCACATTTCTTGCCTTTATTGGCTTATCATAGTTATCTGTAGATACATAAAAGTCGATGTTCTAGGAACCGGATTTCTTTTCTTTCGAAATCTATGTCGAGGTAGTTGAATACTTATCTCGTTCTGCTACCACTGCGTTGAGATAATCTTTGCACTTGTGAATCTGTAGTTCAAAAGTAGCGATAGTGTGGTGGAAGCTGGGTGATTGTTTCAGTCAACTCGGGAATCGTAAATCTGGAGATCATTAGCTGATTACTTTTTCGAATTTCACTCATAAAAAAAAAAAAAAAAAACTTGAATGCTTACATAAAGAGCAAACGCGGAACAACTAATGCGAATAACAAGTGTGTCATAATATTGTACACTATATTCTCGATTGATTATCCGGGCTAATAGAGAGCAAGGAGGAAATAGTAATTGAAAACCCGAATAGTGCGAAAATATTATTAATAGTTTAAAAAATACACAGTCGAGTCACATTATTGTGACCACCTCCTACTTTTGACGTCAACAGCGCATAGCCAATGAAAGAAGGCACGTGTCGTGAGCTGGCTTGGAGGTTATACATATCAAGTCGTTAAGAAGCGTATATTGGTTTAAATCTGGAAAAAAAACGATACTGTTACGAACGAATGTTGTGTATAGCTAGCTGCTATAGATCTGTATATTTCTTGCACAAACATGAAACAGCTATATAGAAAACCAGATTAAGTCATACATTAAAAGCAAGTAAGAAAAGTTTTTTGCATTGGAAACAGAAATAATAATGAAGAAACGTTTGCTTGTTTGAATCAGAAAAAATAAAGCCTCGATAAAAGTAGTTGATAGTTTGTTTGAAAAGTTAGAAAATAAAATAATGTATGTACATCGAGAAGTTTAACGAGTACGCAAGCATTTAGAAAAAAAAAGATTAAGAAAATGCATTAAAGGGTACATTTCACTGAATAATCATAAAGAAATAAAAAAAAAATACGAAAAAAACAACATTTTAACTATGCATAAAAAATTGTGTCTTTGTACGGTGGAAAAAAAGTACAACGTTGAAAAATGTAACAGAAAATGCCATGAACACGTAAATACATTAATAAACAATCGTGTTTTAAGATTATGTCTGCAACACAAAACTTTGGAAAACTTCTTAATGTTGGTATGTCCGTGAAGTCTCCTCAAAGAAAATAAAAAAAATCGTTACGTTGAAAAATTATGGATATAAAATGGAGAAAAATATGGAATAAATTCGTTGTAAAATGATCAAGTTATTGAAAAAAAATCATTCTTGGAGCTTAATGGGCCTAACAGAATCTCAAATGACGTCAACTCGTCCTCTTACCCAATTTTTAATTCCTTCCATTTGTTCACAAGAAAAGCTTAGCGCCGACCTCGTGGAGGAGAAAATGGCGTTGACTGACGTCATGGTTTTGTCTGCTATCACGGTGGTGTTACCCGTCATAGTGACTCGTCCCAAAACACGTGGCAACGAAGAGAAAATGGTGACTCATCCCAAAACACATGGCTCACAAAATGACAACGTGGTGAAACTAAAATGGCTGACAAAAGATAGCGGAACATGAATCAACAGGATCGAAATCTTTTCAAACAAAGCCTTTCCTCGTCTAAATTAAAATTGGAGGGAGGACAAATATAAGAATTAAAAAAAATAATGCAACGTCTATAAAAATTCCTAACACCTCACGGAGTTCTAAAAATATAAGTTTAATAAAAAAGAATTCGAGGAAACAAAAAATATTGGAAACGACAAAAAAACTTCCTTCAAAAATTTGACAAAGTCCAATAAATCTCCCGAGAAAATAATAAAGTTCCAAAAAGCACCGCTAGAAGCAGCACGTCGAGTTGGCATCCCCTTTCCCCCACTCGGTCGTTGTCATCCCTCAAAAATCCATCGAAAGTTCCAAAAAGCACCGCTAGGGGCAGTAGCATCAACGTAAGAAAATTGTAAGGGAGAAAAACTCAGAATTATCATTTCTGCTTCATTTCCTCCAAAATTGGTCAAAGTCCATTAAATCTCCCGAGAAAATAAAAAATAAATAATGCAACGTCTATAAAAACTCCTAACACCTCACGGAAGCTCAAAAAATATAAGTTTAATAAAACAAATTCGAGGAAACAAAACATACTGGAAAGACTTCCCAAAAATTTGTCAAAGTCCAATAAATCTCCCGAGAAAAACAAAGTTCCAAAAAGCACCGCTAGGAAGCAGCACATCAGCATCGACCCTACATCCTAGCGCCATCTTTCTTTTAAAATCTACTAAATATTGTTGTGTTTCTATATCAGAACCTGATATGTAATCATCTACATTTAGAACTTTCCTCCGTGATCGAGTAAATGTTAACGATTTTATATGGGACCACGGCTTGAGGTATACCGTTTGTTGCATCCAATATTATATCATTTTACAAAATACTATCAAGTATTAATCTTGATTAGCAAGAGTTTTGGAAAGACCAGGATAATGAAACTTTTTGATCTGGTGGCTAAATGGCGTGTTGTCCCAAATGCTATATTCTGAGCTCCTGTTCCTAAACTCCGACTTTGCTTCGATATTCACCAACATTTCGCAGCAGGATGGAGTCGTGCGACATATGCTTGTATTAATGATGTCTGTGCTAAGCGGAGTCTAAGAGAAGTCACCGTGTTTTCAGCAGAGATGTATGCTGGGAGTTGTACTTCGTTATGTACAGTTAAGTGTCATCGGTGTGCTGTAGTTTTTCTCTTTTAATGTCGTACAATCGATTTCATCTGAAAAGGGCCGCCGCCCTGGTGTCTGAGTGTTCTGAGGCACTGGCTCCTGACCAATCACTGGAGATGAGCTTGGGTTCGAGTCCCGGATAAGGCATGGGTGATATGTTTGACCGATGACTCGGGCTGTGTCCCTTTCTTGGAACCAGTGGCCCTAAATTAGGGACGGGTGACTGCTCATCACATCCCTATGAGTGGCTCATGTTGGTCGTTAAACCACGAATCCAACAAAAACATCACAGAAACAACATCTGCGGAGGGTGGAAACCATCTCTCCCTGCTCTCTGTAAAACGTTTGCTTCGTTCATTACTCGTGATTTGCCTGGCCTTTTTCTGTGTTGGTAAACACTGCCTTGCCACTGTTTCGGGAATGTTTACTGTACCAACAGGTATGAGATAAACTGCATCACATCTAGCCAGTTCTTGGACTCTAAGCTGTAGCTAGAAACGTAGAGAGGAAGTTGTACTCGCACGTCCCGGCATTGGGTATTATTGTCACTTCACTCAATTTTACTTGCTGTGTGTGGGACGCGTATACAGTGGTGGACAAACGTATTGACACACTCGGTATGTTTGAAAAAAAAATAGTTAGAAAAAAAGCAGTTTTTCTCAAAACCAAAATGCACACATAGTTAAGAATAATGTAAAGTATATTACAACAATTTAAACAAAAGTTGCCAATGAATATATTCGTAGAAAGTTGATGAAGTTTCCTACACATCAAAACAAAGAACAAAAGTATTGTCACAGAGGAACATAAACCACCAAAAATATTACAATTAATATTTTGTGGTGAATCCCTGGAACGCATTACTTTTTGCGTTGTTTCAAGAGGAAATTTTTTTCCCATTCTTCAAGGAGAAGTCTTTTCAAATGCTCCATGTTCAATTGCTCATGATTTATCACTCTATCGCCAAATTGTTGCCATAAATGTTCGATAGGATTCATATCAGGGAATTGTGGGGGATGTTTGAGAGTGTAGGGTGTACGGTAAAGTAGCCATTGACGAACAATATGAGCCGCATGTTTAGGGTCATTGTTCTGCTGGAACTAAAAGTCACTACCCAAATGCAGTTTATCCACACTTTGCTGCAGAGTGTCCTGGAGAATATTCAAATACGCAAATTTGTCCATTGTACCATCTATGCTACTAGTTTCCCCACACCAGCAGCCGACATGCAGCCCCACAACATCACTCGATGACACACATGCTTTGCTGTGGCTTGAGCATTCTTCTCTTGCAGCTCTGTCTTAGGCTTTTTCCCAACGAAATTCTTTCCATTGCAGCTCATTAGAGTAAATTTACTTTCGTCCGAAAACAACACTTTAGACCAAAAAGTCTTACCTTTATTTAAACGCTCTTTTGCGAAGGCAATCCTCTTTCAATTAGTTTTGATAATATACGGCTTTCTTCTGGCTTCTCTCGCTCTTTAACCAGCACGATGAAGGACTCTTGCTGACAGTTTTGGGATATACTACTTTGTTCAAATCTTCCTTTAGCTTTGTTGCAACTTCAGTTTACAAAATTTTTGGATTTTTCACGACAGAACGGACTACCTTTCGCTCTTCTTTGGGGGTCAACTTCCGCCTGTGGCCACGTCTGGGTTTTTTTCCAAGCTGCGAGTCGATTTAAAACGCTTAACATACATTTCTGACCGTGAATCGACTCTTTTGAACTATTTTCCCGATTTCTGAATATGATTTGTTAAGATAATGCAAACGTATGAATTTTCTAACTAAGGAGACAAGGTCTTATAATCTGTGTTGTTAACCATTGCATGGGTCCAATGTTCACGTTACACATCATGCAAGGCATCAACTCATATTTCATATTAGTCTCCAATTCAGAGGATGCGGAAAATGGAGGTCCGACGGCAGTTCAAACGGTACCCCATGATTGCAGATATCGCTTCTTGTGATAATCTCAAGAGTCTCCCTGACCATAGTTCCCTTATAAGTAGTGAAAGGGGCCACCAGTTTCCTTTCATTCCGTATGATAACTGCTGCGTTGTAAATTACGTCCTTTGCTAAAGCAGTCGATCCTCTTCCTTCCTTTATGTCTTTCATATGATCTTTATATCGCAAACATAAAGATCCTTTCGTCATTCTGATGTAAGACTTTACAGAGGAATCCGGGAATTTTAATGGAATCTCATATACCCCTGCAGTATAGTCCACGTCTTTTTACTTGTTATTTGTTGTTAAAATCTTACCAATAGTGTTTGGTGGCTTCAACGCTACTTTAGTTAAGTAAATTCTTGACATAGAATGAGAAGTGGGGAACGTACAAAATGCTACCTGCAATTTCATGCTAGTTTCCTCTGTTATTCTTTAATAGGCTTCTTTTATCAACTATACAAGAAAACTAAGTAACTGTGGAGTCGCCTTTTATAAATGTCAAATCATCGTAGTACGTCTTCCGTTGTGTTCGTTTTACGTTGTATTAGTGTTTTTCAATTTGTGTAGTCCGCGTGTATCCGTTTCGTACGTATTCTTTCGTTGTGTTTTGATGTCACAGTTGTTGTTTTTTTCTGTTTTCATGATTCTCCTTGATGCTTGGTGCTCTCCCACTGAGGCCTTTGTGCCACTAAACTCAACCAACTATTTCTCCATACCAGTGACGTAGACAGAATCTTTTTAGTGTATGATTCTTAACTGCAGTGAATAAAGCACGTACCAACTAAAACACCTATGTTTAATACTGTTATCGGGGTCAAGTAGGCGCTATTGTAAACTCCCTAAACCGATACACCGTAGGACGTAATCTGATGTAATTGACATGTTCTTTGCTGTGGAATTCTGTAAATGCAGAAACCTCAGCGTTAACCAGGACGCCGAGTTCATACTTCTCCGTCCGTCATATTATTGATATACACTATATTGACAAAAGTCCCCAGACACCCCTTCAAAAGCAAATGAACTGATCCGCTGCGTTGTTAAGATGCGCGGTACAGCTGCAAATGGTATAAAAACAACCGCGATCATATCGCACTGTGATATTGAGTGAAAATGTCGCTGCGGGAGAGAACTGACTTTGAGAAAGGAAAGATTGTTGGGTGTTATATTAGTGGGTTGTCCATAAGAGAAACCGAGAGGCGCTTAAACATACCCATGTCAACTGTTTTGGATGTACTGAATAAGTGGAAGACACATGGCGTGCCTGAAGCAGCAAAACGTACCAACAGACCAAAGAAAATCAGTGATAGAGAACGTCGAAGCCTCAGGAGAGTCGTTACAGCTAATCGGCGGAGTACTGCACGCGACCTCAGTGTACAGGTGAGTAACAATGCTGTTACCTCGGTATGTACACGTACCATTCGCAGAGAACTTCATTCCATGGGTTACCGTGGTCGTGCGGCTGCTCATAAGCCTTTCATCTCCACTCGGAATGCAACTCGTTTTATCGTGGACTGTAGATCAATGAAAACGGGTCCTATGGACTGATAAATCCAGATACACGATCCATCACTCTGGTGGCCGTGTGTGAGTATTGCGGCAGCCGGAGGAACGATATTTACCACAATGTACTGCCCTACGGTCAAGTTTGGAGCTGGCAGTGTACTCGGCGTGGGGGTGTTTTTCGGGGTATGGTCTCGGCCCATTGGTTACCGTGGACAAACCTGTTAACCAGTACGTCTACCACGATATTCTGGACAATTATGCCCTACCAATTCTGTGACAATGCTATTGAACCGGGCCTTGTTGGTACCAGCAGGAAAATGCACCGAACCATAAAACAAGGACTGTTACGACATGGTTTTTCGATAATTCCGTATCGTGTGTGGACTGGCCAGCACAGAGCCCTGATCTTAATCCTATAGAGCACCTATGGGATGAATTAGAGCGCCACATAAGAAGTTTGGAACCAAGGCCTACTACTAAGCAACAGTTAGCGGAAGCATTATGTACTGGATGGAAGCGCATACCTATCGCTGTGTTCCCAAACCTTGTCGAAAGCATGTCTCGAAAGGGAAGTGCATGAATTAAGGCCAAAGGTGGACTGACACCGTACTAATGTATGTCAATAAATGGTATGTTGTGTTTCTCTTCTAGGTGTCCGGTGACTTTTGTTAATATAGTGTATTAAAGCCGTGGGGTACCTCTATACTGCGAAAAACACCTCCCAGCACACTCGCACAAACAAACCATCGCAATTCTACCACCACCTTTGACAATTGGAGCAGTGACAGTTGTGTGCGTAGAGCTTGTGTAGCTGCTATCATTTCCACATTTCTCTATCCAATGAAAATAGCTATAACGAGATTTGTGACTCCAAAGTACAGCTAGTCCGAGCCAGGTGTTTCTGTTTAAAGATGGACCGTAGCATTGGCGTGAAACAGCCGTCAACTTCTGGATAAAAATTCAACATTGCAGGACGGACTTGATTAGCAACAGTGTTCAGATAATCCTCAGAGGGCGCCCGACCTTCCAGCAATATCAGGGAACCCGTTCCGTACCAACAGAACCTTGAGTTGTGTTTACAAGCTGGGTTCATTGCTTCATGAGGCTCCCACCAAACTGTCTGCTTGCCGTCGGTACAGAACAGGGTTGTAGCGCGGCTCGTCGAACCACGTGATTTTGTTTTCCCAGTATCCAGTCACGGTGTTCCTGACATCTCTGTAGACGAACTTTCCGGTTCTTCGCAGAAATCAGTGGTTTCCGTATAGGCATGCAACTGCCAACAACGATCCTCTTCAATTACCTGTGCATAGTTCGCTGAGATATGGGTCTGAAACAGCCTTCATTAAATGCCTCAGTCACTTGCTGCACGCAGGAAGTCCTGTTTCTCCGTACAAGCCTTCTCAGACGACGGCGATCTCGTTCCTTACAGATTGCCGTCGCGCCACAGTTACGCCTATTAGACAAGCAATGTGGGTTATTTTCCCATTCATTTAAAGACCCGAGATATCTCACCTTATGAGAAACTAGTCCTGCTGTTTTCAAACTCGTCGCTCCAGCTGCTCGGGCACACACAAAAAGCCCTTTTTCGAACTTCAAAAGATCCTTTTTTTCCCCCGTTGTGATTAATACTACTGACGATTACTGATGAACATCAATCTTAATTAGTGACGCACGTGACCACGTATTTTGAATATACGCTGAGTAAGTGACGTTTATGTACATCAGCGTAAAGGTTTCTAATTCAGTGGCCAGTGTGTGTATGTATAATGATGAAAGTGAGCTCGTTAATAACTGTTAAAAATAACATACAGTGCCAAAAATCTCCATATTTTTAATGAAAATTTGCTGTACACCTAAAAATTTTAATATCGTTGTATTCTATTAAATAACGAATATTAACCTTGTTTGCTTTACGCAGATTTCGTAGTTCACTTCGAAATGCATGCGTATACCGCAGACTAAAAAAGCATGCGACTCTCTCCGTTTTTATGCTGTGCGTAACTAGGGCACAAGGAGAGTCAATAGTAAAGAATGCGCATTTGTTGATCTGTTGTTTATTCATGAGCTTTCGTAGTTATTGCCTTGTTGCTTGTTTAAAAAGTGCAAAATTTCCGGAGCAGTGTAAGAGAAAATGTTAGACTAATATTAAGACGAATTGCAGATGACGTCATCTGCTTCCATTTCTTTAAGATTTCGCTTGCCTTCAGCTCAAAATAACATGATGGGTTATAATAGAAAGGTAACGAGATTTAAGTACGACTCCAATGTTATCTCATATGGCGATTTTTTTCTCCTTTTTTTAGTATTATCATATTCCTGTACAGAAACGTCTTAAGTAAAGACGAAAATTACCATTTCGGTATTTATTTAGCAGCATAAAATATTTTTATGTGAAGTGTTCTCTTTGTTTCAATAAATTGCTGTTTTAATGATCTTCATCGGGAGCACAATTCCTGCTCCTAAAATATAACCGAATAACCGACAACCAATGCAAACTATATGCTGCAAAAAACAAAAAAACATTAAAGACTGACACTACGTCAAGGCAGTACTAATACGCATCCCTCTGTTCTGTCTTTAAACAAAGAACAAATATCTCATTTAAAGACGGTTGGAAAATTTTAATTTCTGTAAATATGATACATTTTCTTTCTTTGCTTACTGTTCATCACTATCTGAACAACAAATGGTCAACACAACGAATTATGTTTAAGCACTCACTATCAAAAAACACAAAACAGAGTGTGACACAGAAACCATACAGCTGCACGTTTACTAACATAACAGCCCATATATAAGTAGCAAGAACGTGAGTGCCACGATCAACGACTCATATTCCCGCGTACTGACCGGAAATGCGATCATCCGCGTGCTGCAAATCTGGTAGCAGATGGCGACTTTTAACGGCACTCTATTCTCAGGGCAAATCTAACTTGACTTCCTATGGAGCGAATGCTGAGAGATCTTTTCGTGGTGTTTAGTATTTCTCATCGCTAATGGGGTGCTATGTATCGGAGACCATACCTCAAACACTGAGGGCGTGCTACCGTGCCGGGAAGCCGAATAATAGAAAACTTCCCGCTGATCCTTCAGTCGGCGATTTCCTCTTCAGAAGAATGGAACAAAAAGCTTAGTGACCCTGAAACCACTTAACTGTCAGTTTATCCTCCCGCCCGCAGTAAATATTCTCCGGATAGAGCCTGTTTAATATACACGGCCTACTGACAGAAATAACAGTGACGTCACCAAAACAGGAGTATATGCATTTTTTTAGAAACGGACCTGAGATCTTCATTTTTTAAATGCACATACGCACAACGTTTGAAACTACTATGTACTTTTTAAGTTCCAATTAAATCTCATATACGAGCTTCTAGACTGGAACTACATTATTCAGCAGAAGTTCATACTCAGTACCTTTCACTCCACAGTTAGGTTAGCCTTGCCGCGAGTTTAGTTTTTCCGTACTCTGAGGAACGTTATGCCACCGTAGCGTAACGAATTGAAGTACTAGTTTTGCAGTCAGTGCAGCCGTTTAATAGATAATGACAACATGAAAGAAATTATTAAAATAATCGTAGAGAGAAATGCGATATTACAAAGAGTAAGAGTATCGAAAAATAAATTTTTCACATTTTGAAAAAACTGAAGGTTTCTGCCCTTGAAAACTTGCATGGTCCGGCATATTCTATTAAGAGACTGAAGCAAAAAAAATTTTTTTGACTCTCACCAAGTACAACATAGAAAAGGTTATGTATTGACCGGTGTGAGTAAAAAGAGAAAAATAAAACAACTGAATGTAGAAAGTGTCGAGAATACTGAGCCTTGGCTTTATCAAGGACCAGCAAAAACTCTGCATTTTCTCACTTCCACAAAGACCTATTTGGAAATGGGTTTCTGCAAAGTCATAGATGCAAGTAATAAGCCCACCTTAAAAAAATTTAAAAATATATATTTTAAAGAAAATATATAAATGTCATGACCTCCGCAGAGTTGCATGACCAAGCTTTAGTTAACAATTTTGCTAACATCCATAACTTTCCTGGCCCGACCCATGCTCTTCATCTGTTACTATTAAACAGAAAGAAGAAGATTATAGAAAACTCAAGTTGTAAGAGTGACATAATAAATCAGAAATAATGTTCAGCAATAACAAATTACCAAGTTCGCCTGAGAGAGAATTTTAACCTGAATAGCAATACTAAAGTATTACAAATTCTTAACATTGCAATAAAAAGGAGATATTAATTTTTTTAAAACACAGATTCTTGAAAAAAGACTGGATTATAAAAACCCACTACTCCACAACTTCTGACAACACAAAAACGAGAATATAATAAAGACAATAATTAATTAAAGAAACGCATTGTGAAGGTTATATGTCATGAACAATTAGTTGCAATATGTACAGAGTATTTCAGAAGTGCTTTAAGTGCATAATTAAGTAGTTATTAAGAACTTAACTACATTGAAAACACAAAGTTTTCAATGTAGTTAAGTTCTTAATAACTACTTAATTATGCACTTAAAGCACTTCTGAAATACTCTGTACATATTGCAACTAATTGTTCATGACATATAACCTTCACAATGCGTTTCTTTAATTAATTATTGTCTTTATTATATTCTCGTTTTTGTGTTGTCAGAAGTTGTGGAGTAGTGGGTTTTTATAATCCAGTCTTTTTTCAAGAATCTGTGTTTAAAAAAATTAATATCTCCTTTTTATTGCAATGTTAAGAATTTGTAATACTTCAGTATTGCTATTCAGGTTAAAATTCTCTCTCAGGCGAACTTGGTAATTTGTTATTGCTGAACATTATTTCTGATTTATTATGTCACTCTTACAACTTGAGTTTTCTATAATCTTCTTCTTTCTGTTTAATAGTAACAGATGAAGAGCATGGGTCGGGCCAGGAAAGTTATGGATGCTAGCAAAATTGTTAACTAAAGCTTGGTCATGCAACTCTGCGGAGGTCATGACATTTATATATTTTCTTTAAAATATATATTTTTTAAATTTTTTTAAGGTGGGCTTATTACTTGCATCTATGACTTTGCAGAAACCCATTTCCAAATAGGGCTTTGTGGAAGTGAGAAAATGCAGAGTTTTTGCTGGTCCTTGATAAAGCCAAGGCTCAGTATTCTCGACACTTTCTACATTCAGTTGTTTTATTTTTCTCTTTTTACTCACACCGGTCAATACATAACCTTTTCTATGTTGTACTTGGTGAGAGTCAAAAATTTTTTTTTGCTTCAGTCTTTTAATAGAATGTGAATTCTGAATTTTCATAACTGCTGCGTTGCGCGTTTTGATCTTCAGGTTATTTTGCATCTTTCATTTTAAATTCTAAAGTATTTCTTTTGTTTTCGGCTTTGCTCTTTAGTATATATATATATATATATATATATATATAGAGAGAGAGAGAGAGAGAGAGAGAGAGAGAGAGATATATAGATTTTTTTAAATTTAGAACTGTGTTAAAATTTTGTGTTTGTATTCGTTTAAACGCTTTTTTACGCGTATTCTGTTCATATCAATTCGCAAAAAGCGTTTTTATGAAATCTCTAGTGGAACAAAAACATAATTCGTATCATCGCAAAAATTCGTAAGAACTGTATTCGTGCCGAAGTGGATCTATTGAATTGTTTGCATCCAAAAGAACTTCGTGATTTTTTCGTTATTGAAATATTTAGTATTACCTTGTAATTTGTTAAGAAGAAGAATTTATAAAAAAAAAATGAATAGAAAGAATTTCCATCATCGGATTATAAAAAGCTATCGTGGGATTCGTAGTACGTTTTGATTTGTTATTTAGTATGTGTTTGGAAGTTCAGTTCTTTTATGCGCAATCCGTTTGGATCTTTGCAAATTCAATGACTTCTATAACAGTGTTGTCGCACCCTTAGAAATTGGCGTGGTTTGTTTACGGCGGGCAAGTCCATTAATCGATGTAAAAGCATTTTGGCATTGTTGACCGTTTATCTGTGTGTCAGTGGATCGCGGCACGCCCAGGTCAATGAATGGCTGTCTGTGGGGTGTGGTCATAGGCTTTCTTTTTATAGGTCCATCTGTTTGCGGAAACTATTGTAGGTAGATGCTGCTGTAGGCGGACATTATTTTCCACTGACTGACCTTTCGGAATTAAAAAACCTAGCATTTCCTTAAACATCACGGGGTGTGTGTGTGTGTGTCTTCATCATCATATCAGTGAATTTAAAAGCTGCGGAACGTCTTGTGTTGTTTATATCATCACATCCATTCTGAACAATCCACTGCTGGACGAAAGTCTCCCTAAGTAATTTCCATAACATTCTGTCTTGAGCAATTCTCTTCGTGTCTGTCTGGCATGCTTTTTTATTTCATCCACTTATCTCCCACGTGGCCTTCTGTGTCTTTTCTGTCGCTTGGTATCTAGTTCTAGTTTAGAATTTCAGTTGTCCAAGGTTTTCTTCATTTCTTCCAGCAATACATCCAACCCATTGGTAGTTGATTGTCTTTACTTTGATCATGATGCCATCTAATCTTGTCATTTTCCTGATCCATGAGTTCCCCTTTCCATCTTTCTTGGTTATACTAAGTATGCATCTGTCCATGCTCTTTTAAGTCGTGCGTGCGTGCGTGCGTGTGTGTGTGCTTTGAGGATTATCATGTCTCCGATCAATAAGTAAGAACTGGAAAGATGTATGATTTAGCAATTTTCTTTTAAGACATAATGGTAAATTTCTCTTGGAAATTGTAAAGTTTCTTCCGAATGCATCTCGACAAGTTTTATGCGCCTATTAACTCCTTCTATGTGGCCCTCGCTTGAAATCTGTTTTATAAGGATGATGCAGGCATCAGTTACTTCTAAATTTGCCCCATCAACCTCTGATTCTTCAGTTCTTGTAAAAGCGTTGCACATCAGTTCTATTTTCTGTTAATTTCATCTTCAATCGATTTTCTTGACTTTTGTGAGCAAGTCCCTAGGTAATTCTCTGAAGAAGTACTTGCAAAGGTAACTGTCGTCAGCAATATAACAATATATATATATACAGGGTGAGTCATAAGTTCGTAGCGTTTTGGGGTACAATGCTCATTCTGGTACCACATGTTGACCACACATGGCTATTCGGCAAAATACAGTCCATCAGAGTCTATGGTGCCTTCGCCAACGTTCAATCCAAAGATGCAATGCCGTTGCGATACCAGGCGGCTGACTTTGGATGCAAAAAACTCAGTGATGCCATCTTTCACAGACTCCAAAGAATGGAACTGTCTGTCGGCCAAGAAGTGCGCCGTGGAACGAAACAGGTGAAAATCTGAAGGGGGCAAGATCTGGGCTATAGGGTGGGTGTAGTAGGATTTCGACGCCATCCAAATCCTGAATTTTCTAGCGGACAGTCCGTGATCTATGACCTGGGGCGTTGTCGAATTGCAGGAGAACCTAATTTCGGTTCACCATTATAGGGTAGCGCTGGCGTGGAACGCCGTATACACAGTGCGTCAAAGAATTTTTAAGACTGGGTCTGTAAAATGAAATAGAAACAAGAAATTATAATTTGTTTTGGTTTCTTATTCAAAATAAGTCCCTCCGGCTTCAATACACTTGTTACAGCGATTTCATAATGATTCGAATGCCTGTTCCAGTTCACTTTGCGGAATTGTCTCCAAAGCACGCGTCGGAGCTGTTTATATGGTCGAAATATCATCAAAAAACGCCCTTTTAACGTCATTTTAAGTTTTGGGAACACAGAAAAGTCGCAGGGTGCTAAATCAGGCGAATACAGTGGATGATTCAACACACAGACGTTATTTTTCGCCAAAAATCTACGAACAAGAAGTGAGGTGTGACTGCGTGCATTATCGTGCAACAAACACCAACTGTCTTCATCTCGATATTCTGGACGAATGCGACGAATTCTGCCCATCAAACGCCTCAAAACATTTAAATAAAACTCGCCAGTAATTGTTTTTCCACTTGGAACAAATTCTTTGTGGATAATACCCTTACTATCGAAGAACGTAATGAGCATTGTTTTGATTATCGATGGAACTTTTCTTGTTTTTTTGGCTTGTGGCGAGTTTTTTGACTTCCATTCCGCACTTTGTCACTTTGTTTTAGGATCATATTGAAAACACCATGTTTCATCACCTGTAACAATCAATTTTAAGAAGTTTGGATCATTTTCAGCGGCTAAAATGATGTCTCTGCAATGTGCACTTCTCCTTGATTTTTGTTCATTGGTTAACGTGTGTGGAACAAATTTAGCACAGACTTTTGTTTTGCCCAAATCTTCATGCAGGATGGTTCGAATCGTTTCTTTGTTGATGTTTAAAGACTCTACCATCATTCTTAATGACGCACATCGATTGTTTGCCACGAAATCACGCACTTTTTCAATAATCTCAGGTGTCTTAGATGAACTTGGTCTTCCGGTACGCTTATCATCTTCTAGCGTCTTTCTTCCGTCCAAAAAACGTTTGTGCCACAGGAAAACATTTGATCTACTTAAACAAAACTCACTGTAAACTTGTTTCATCATTTGGTACGTTTCCGAGGTACGTTTACCAAGTTTTGCGTAAAAGTTAATAACAGCCCTTTGTTCCATCTCAATAATTCAACATGAAAAAATTTTTACTTCTCTAATGAACGCCCGTTTCGTTTGAGTTACTTTAACAACTGCGCAGTACTTTTGGTAGAAAGCAAGCAAATGGTCACGGTTTATAACGCATTCGCGATTACACTGGTGGCGCCACCGTAGGCTGAAATCTAGCGCCAGTCTTAAAAATTCTTTGACGCACTGTGTACGTGTTGCAGCTGATCGGCACACAGATTCCCATCGACGGCCGGACCATGTGGCACATGCTTCCAGTGGATAGGACCCTCGAAATTCCACCATGCACACAACATTGTCTTCACTTCAAAATGCCCTCTTGAGCCTCATCCCCTGGCCGCAGCCATTGGTTTCCGGTATCAGGATAACGTAGAAAGACCCACTTCTCATCATTCGTTGCGATTCTCTGCCAAAACCGGTCGTCACGTGGATTTTGCAGCAATTCTCGACACAGAGTGACACACTCCTCAGCTTGCTTTGGGCTCAACTCATGGGGAACCATTCGCGGACGTCTGGAGTGAAAACCAAGTTGGTGTAAGTGACGAATGGTGGTGGTTTGTGATGCATGGATCTGTGCTGGTTCTTGGGTGCTGTTCAAGAGCTAGATGCAGGGCTTCGGTGTTGTTGGTGACTGATCTCTCATACCTATTTTTGTCACTGAGCTCTGTGTCTCCGAACCGGAAGCGTTGAAACCATTTTCTTGCTATTATTGCAGGGTAAACTGTACCCTCACCTTCTGCACTACAATTTTCCTTCGCGGCAGCTGTCACGTTCAACCTTTTTTTCCAATAATGGCGTAGGAGCTCACGAACAACAAGTTTCTCCTCCGACATTCTCATCTCGTATGAGCGGCACACACGTGTTCGGCCCGGCGCATGCCTACCTTTCTGAGCAGCAAAGCACGTCACCCAATCAGGCGTGGGACACATTCCACCTTACTGCGCATGTCTCACCTGTTCGGCGGAACTTCTTCATCTGTACCGCGAAACGCTGCGAACTTATGATTCAGCCATATATATATATATATATATATATATATATATATATATATATATATATATATATTCATCAACCATTCTCAAACTGCTGCTGGATGAAGGTTCCCCAAGTGTTTCCCATAACTGTCTATCATTAACCGTTCTCTTCCATATCACCCCATGTTTTCAATTTTCATCCAACCGTGTCTCCCATGGTCGTCTTCTATATATTTATGCATATAGACTCGTTTATTGATACGTCTACCCTCCTAAAATTCGGCCGGGATTTTTTTGAAATAGAATAACGAATTTCAGGTTCGGCAAAGAGACCTGTTACCAGATTCACAACTCGACAGAAAAACTGCCATACCATGAAGAAATGCACGAAATAAGACTAAACATACCACACATGTAGACAAGTAGGTGGGAAAGAAGTGATTTAATTTCTAAAGGATTACATGAATGCGATGGGCGAGGTGACAGTATAATGTAGCCCAGGTCGTATGACCGCCAAGCTGGGCTATACATTGATCAACACGGAGTGACATCGAGTGGAAATGTCCCCGGATGGTGTCGAGAGCTATTGCTGACCATTCGTCATTGACCTGTGTTCACAAGTCATCGACATTGCGTATGGGTGGTGCTGAAGCGTTAAGTCGTCTGCCAATAATGTCCTACATGTTCTCAATTAGGGAGAAGTATGGGGATCGCGCTAGATAGGAAAGCAGGTGGACACTTTGTAGGTCCTGCCTTTTGATGTTGGCAGTGTACGGGCGGGCTCTTTTTGTTGAAACTGGGGATAAAGGTCACTGCAGAGGTACGACAACAAACCGAGCTTCAGCATCTCATCGACGTAACGTCGTGCTGTCATTGTCCCCACTATGCGTAAGAATGGTGAACGGCTGTTGAAACTGATAGCGTCCCAAACAATGACACCATGCTGAGGAGCAGTGTGACGCTGAGGATGGCAGCAAAATCAGCCCGCTGACCACGCCGGCTCCAGACTCCCAGTCGATGATCGTCGGCGCTGAGACAAAAGCGAGACTCGTCCTCGTTCCTTTCGTCCCACCTCACGTCTGATACCTTTTACTACGATGTGTTGCGGTCAGTGACGAGAGCGCACACCTGCCTCCGACAATCTGCGACTCACAGTCCGTGCCGTTACGGGGATGTCTGTAGCTGCCTGTACACATCATCGAATGCAGTCCACTGTAGATTATGAAACTGCTAAAACTTGTCGTTGAATTCCGCTATCAAGGATTTCGGATGTCCACATGCGTGCACCGGTCGCACTACGGCGACATACGTTACTTTCCTCCAACCTCAGTAGATGGAAATGACCGGTCTGGCCGCAAGGATGCATCCTTCTAGCAGAAGGATGCGGGTGCGTGGCTTGCGGCAGAAGGATACATGGAATATAATACCTAGTACACGAAATTAATTTGACCACCCAACCATTTTTGAAACCAAATCATCGTGAGTTCGAACCCTGCTGAGACCACCAGTCTATTCCCTTCGGAAAAAAAATCCCCAGCGTCGTAACGTAAAAAATTTCCTCCGAGGAAAATTAGCATCGAAGAGGGGGGGGGGAGATCCCGCTTGAAAACCACAGGAATAAATAATAAATAAATAAATCCCAACTGACCCTACTCTGTCGTTGCCATCCCCAAAATCACAGATCGATCGAAATAATAAAGTTCCAAGAAGCACCGCTAGGAGACAGCACATCGAGTTGGCATCCCCCAAGCATCAACCTATCCAACACCTATGCAACCCACTTTCGTCACTAGGTCGTTCCCATTCCTCAAAATCAAAGATCCAACGAAATAATAAAGTTCCAAGAAGCACCGCAAGGAGGCAGGACATCAGCATCGAGTTGACATCCCATATGTCCACCCCTTTTACTCGGTCGTTGCCATCCCTCAAAGAAACATCGAAAGTTCCAAAAGCACCGCCAGGGGCAGCACATCAGCTTCGACCCAACACACTAGCGCCACCTACATCCCTGCCACACCCCCTCGTCCTCCTGCTCCGTGCCATGCCCCCGGATCCTTCTGCTAGAATGATGTATCCTTGCGGCCGGACCGGTCATTTCTATCTACTAACCTCAGTCGCACCATTCGGCTGATAGTTGGTGCATCCCAATTCGTTTCCCATTGGATGCCACGCAGGGACTTACCAGCCGTAGGCAGCCCAATGATGAAACCTCTGGTAATAGTAGAATTATCGATGTTGTCACTATGCATTCTCAGTCCTTGCACGTGCTTTCGCCACCGATATACAGTGGTCCGGTGGCCCAGGTGAGGACGACCAAACTTAACTACACCGAGCAGTTTTGTCCTTTCATTTCCCTCATGATTCGGAACTGGGATCATTTACATAAACCAACTGTCGACACGTACTGAACATTCTCCATAGGGCTTTTCAACAATACTTAGCAGTGTGGCATTTTCTAGGTCTTAACAGGGAATCTCTTCGCTGTTGAAAAATTCATGGGACTGATTTTATAGTAGTAAAACGCGAGCTTCCATATCTTATTTCATCACCAGGGTCTTTATAAATCCTTAAAAGTCCTTAAAAAGTGCTTTTACACTCATCGTCAAAAAAATAGTTGCACAGAAAAGGACGTCCTCAATTGCAATGCTATTCAGGGTGAAGGTAAAGGTTACCAGGAACAATAAATGATTAAACATTGAGACTGATATGGACAATATTTAATGAGCTACACACCAATAAGTAGTGTCTCTCAGTATGGCGTCGGGCCGCCATGTTTTCTCACCCAGCATGCCAGACGTCTCGGCATGGTGTTGTACAGGTTTCTAATGGTGTCCTACGATAAACATCCCATGCATCAGCTTGAATCTTCTCACGCAGTTCCTGCAGATTGTGCGGTAGGGGTAGAGTGTGGATAGTGCGCCCAATAGCATCTACATATTTTCAATCGGCGATAGGTCTAGCGATGCGGCTGGCCATGGCAGAGTGTCAATGCCTTGAAGGCAAGCTCCCGAGACAGCAGCAGTATGCGGACGAGCGTTGTCCTGTTGGAAAATCGCACCGGAGTGAACGTTCAGAAGAGGTAGGGCAACTGGTTGCAGGACCTCATTAACGTAACGTTGGGCTGTCAAAGTGCCTGTAATGAACACCAAAGGTGATCTGGCATCGTAGGCAATGGCACCCAACACCATGACACTAGACCTTCTAGACGTGTGACGCTCGACAACAGACCGTTCATCTTGGCGCTGATCACGGTGCCTCCACACATGGCTTCGGTGGTCATCTCCTCCAAGATAAAAGCGGGACTCTTCACTGAAGATCTCCCGCTGCAATTCTGAGTGGCTTCATGACAGTCTGGCACGACACCATTGTAGTCTTTGGTGACGATGTAATAGTGTTAAGAGCATTCGTCGTAACAGTCTGCGTGCGTGTATTCCTACGTCGTGCAGCAGTCTGCCAATGGTGCTGGCACTAATCGGACGATGCATAGAGGGCACCACTGCTCGCGGAACATCCGCAGTCGTATGGATTTGGTCACTCCGCGCATGCCGGACAACCCGTCGGTCCTGTCTCTCCATGGTTTGTCTAGGTCTCCCAGACCTTTCCTGTCGCTGCTCCGTGCCTTGTTCTATCCACTGCCGCCAACAGCGTGCTATGGTGATATTCGCATGACCGGCATGTCGCGCAATACGGCGATAAGATCATCCCGCTTCCCGGAGCCCGACGATGCGGCCCTTCTCGAACTCCTCCAACTGCTCGAATTGCTTCCGAACTTTTCTCCGAGGAGTACTTCCCTTGCAAAGGATGCAACCAACACAACAGCACGAGTCAGAATGGCATGCACGCGCAACGGTACGACCTTATATAGCCGGTCAAGCACAGCGCTACGACCCCTCCTCCTTGCTGGCATCACAAGCGCGGCCGAGCGTGATACTTAAATCATTTGCATGTCTCACAATGTCAAACCTACCCACCAAGTTTTATTCCTGTCGTTTGTTTCCTTCTGAGTGCAACTATTTTTTTGACGATGAGTATTTTTTTAGGGTGCTTGAAATACTTTCCTTATTTTTTGCCAAAAATCCCAAAAAGTGGTTATTTTTCCCAACTGGCTCCGCAAAATCCAGAAGTTACGAAGTAGTGTGTAGAACTTCTGCGGCTGGTAGGCTATGTTGATGACGTCAGCTGAAAGCAAATGGTAGAGAACGGAGCCATATGAAATAAGTACTTTGCTGAAAAAAGTGAAGGACCAGAGGTTAAATTAAACACCTCCAGCTGATTCCACCCAATAAGGCTCACCACCATCTCTTGGTACTGATATTTCACGTTTGCATTTCCCCCTTTTTTATATGCAAATAACAATTATTCTGTTTTACCATAAGAAAAATAAGTAAATCTTTTACATAATTGGTTTTGCAGTTTAAACCGTGAGACGATTATGCGCAAATTGAACTCTTGAACTCGTAACTTTAACTGGTTTTGTAATTTGCATGCACTTAATTACATGTGATTATTCTCTCAGATAGGAAGACTGATTTGACCAACAGAACTGTCTTTTAAATTGCTTAAATTATAATCCATTGCATCCACAAACTTAAATTATAAGAAAAAATAGTGCAAACGTCATCAGCATACTTTAATTTGAATAGTTAAGTTTGGGTAAAACTGTATTTGTGCATATAGTATTGTTGCATATGCAGCTGGTAAGGTCCTTAAAAAAAAAATTTGGAGGAATGCTTAAAAGTCCTTTAAAAGTGCTCTTTTTTTTTCTTTTTTCTTTTTTTTTTTTTGTGAGAGAGAAGAAGAGTGGGAACCATGATCACACAAAGTACCTCTTTCTTCTGTATGTTTCAAAGCATTTGCTAAAACCTTTGACTGTGTGCAGCGTAAGAAGTTTTATAAGCCATTGTGTCTTTTTAATGTGGTGTTGAATGCGTCGTGCATTTTGAAGGCTTTTGAAGATATTGACAGATAGACGGAAAACAATGTGCTGATGACCCAACTTTAATTTGCTCTTCCAGGAGGATTATGCTTGGGGGAATTTTTAAAACTAATGAACAGTTATTTCTGAATTTCAGCGAAATGGAAATTTTCAGTGGTCAGACTACAGATAGTTTTAAATTTATACAAAAGGACAAATATTTGGAAAAGTTAAAGAATTTGACTATCTGGAAGCAGGAATATGTAAAAGTGGTGATTGCCAAATTATACGTAAAAGTAACAAATCATGGCAATCCTCATCCCAGAGTTAACTTACGATATAAAAACGCATAAACAAACCACACTTTCTCTGCTTTGCTGTATTTAGCATCTGCTAACACTATTTAACATCGTGGAACAAATAGATATCTAGGTGTAATAGAACTACAGGAAGGCTTGAAACGCTTCTTTTTAAAAACGAAAAATGAGTATGTATTCCATAATTTTTCTTAGAAGTCTTAAGTTATTTTTAAAAAGAAGCGTTTCAATCCTTTCAATAGTTCTATAATACCTACACATCTATTTGTTCCACGATGTCAAGTTGTGTTAGCAGATGATAATAAGTCACATGGAAGAATTACTTTCTTAGTTACATTTGCGTAAGTTTAAAAAAGTACTCTTCCCTAACGATGGGATGCGAAATTTTCGGTGCGCAGTACAATTTAGTGTGTAACAGAAATTTTCAAAATGTTTACTTCTGTTTTAACAGATGTATAGCAGCCGATAGGTAAAAGTTGCAGTCAGTTACGTTTCTGGTGCACTGAAAACTGTTTCATGGCACATACCATAAGTTTTCTTGTAATCGTGCCCTTTTAATCAAAAATGAAACCAAAGTTCTGTAAGCACTGATGTAAAATGCAGATTTTCCGTAAAGCACTGTCTCAGCAAATTAGTACATTGCACTATTTCAGAAATTAATTACTAAAATCCTTATATTTACGTGTATCTGGTCTCGTCACGTAAATTGCTGACTAAGCACGTAAGCGTGGTGTCCGGTATAAATCATTCAGGCTAGTTTGTTGGGCATCAGTTAGGGTTTGATGAGGGTCTTAATGAACAAATTGAGGGATTTGAGGGACTTCGAATGCGGCATACAGTTCGCGCAAGACATTCCGCTTGGAGGCTCTCCCAAACGGCCGCCTTCTTGATGGACATTTCACGTACAACCATAGTAAAGATTTACCGTGAAAAGTACGACACTCATATACACTGAGTGGCCACTTTATTATGACCACCCCGTCAGTACTTCGTTGGGCCACCTTTTGCCTTTAATACTGCGTCGATTCTTCGTGGCATGGACTCCGCGAGATATTGATAGGTGGTTTGTGGAATCTGAGACCATGCTTGATGAATAGCATTTTCCAGGAGTGTGAGATTGCAGGGTCGTAGATCCAGCTGTCTGATGGCTCGTTCAACTTCATCCCACAAATTCTCAATAGGGTTGAGATCTGGAGATTGTGGGGGCCACTTAAGCAAAGTAAACTCACCGGCATGTTCCTGAAACCAATCCTGTACAATACGAGCTCTATGGCAGGACGCATTATCTTGTTGAAAGTAGCCATCGCCATTGGGATAAACCATTCACGTGACAGGATGCACTTGGTCCGCAACGGTGTTTAAATATGATATGCCAGTCAGACGTTGATCAGCACGAATTAAAGGGCCCAAAGCATGCCAGGAAAACATTCCCCAAACCATAACGTTGCCTCCACCAGCTTGAAGGGTTGTAGCAATGCATTTGGGGTCCATGTTTTCTTGCTGTTTCCGCCAAATTCTCACTCGGCCATCGGCATGGTGCAACTGAAAACGTGATTCATCGGACCACATGATTTGTTTCCAGTTATATCGGCTGTCCAATCCTTGTGCTCCTGTGCGAACTGGAGACGTTTTCTCTTGTTAACTGCATACAGCAAAGGTGTTCGAACAAGCGTTCGGCTGCCATATCCCATCCTATGCAGTGTACGGTGAACAGTGCATTCAGAGATCATTTGAGGGGCCCTTCTGTTGTCATTCAGAGATCACTGTTGCCCTTCTGTTGTCATTCAGAGATCACTGTTGCCCTTCTGTTGTCTGTTACCAGTCTGGACACTCTCCGTTCCGCCCGAGCAGTCACTAGTCGATGACGACCACACGATGCACGTGGAGATCCAGTTTTTTGGCTGACAGTCCAGTCTTTAAACACTTTATCAATAGCTGTACATAGCTGTCTCTCCATGGCTCCGAGCTCCTACAATCATCCCACGTTGAAAGTCAGTCAAATCGCATTTTTTACCCATCTCGTCACCCAAAAATCACTCCTTCTACTGTCGCAAGCACTAAGCTTTCCCTTTTTATACTAGCCTCTTCCTCTGGCGGCAACATCGTGCAGCCGTAGCTCATTTGCTTAAAACTGTCAGGTGGTCATAATAAAGTGGCCACTCAGTGTATAAAACAGATGGGGTCAAAGGTGACTGGCGAAATAAGCAAACAGTGGGACACAACCCGGCAAATCAAAGCAGAATTCAACATTGGTGTGCTGAATGAGGGTCATCTCCGAAAGCACCACGTATTGGATGATGTCGCGAATGAGCTACGACCATGTTGTCAGCCAGTCTCCTGTGATCCACCAGTTGTTTTCGTTCACAGGATTTCCGATTGTTGGAAGTTGCTTACGTTTCCCGCCATTGATGGTAAACCCTTGCTACGGTTGTTCGTGAAACGCCCCAGGAAGACTGCCGTTTGGGCGATACTCGAACTGTAACGCCTGACGGTAACTATCAAAATCACTGAGATCACTCGTTTTACCCATTCCGATCATTAACCGAACGTTAGTCTGCAAGAATCATACCAAGCTCACCTGCTATCTTGATAGGTAATGAAATACTCGTAGTTGTTCCGAATTCTTTAGTTCTTTCTCAAATTGTATGACCAGAAGCACGTATGTGTCATCAGAAATTTTGATGAGATTTGGTAAAATGCCATTTAAAATGGCACCAGAAATTCATCTTGTTAATCATATACGCTGTAGAACTATTAATTTTATAAATTTCATGCTTGATCTAAATACCAGTTACCACGACGTCACTTATCACAATCCATTTCTTTTCGTCCGACTGGGTCCGGGTTCGGCTCTGGGATTAGTCATGGGTGCTGTACTTGTCTTACTGCTGTGGCTTTCTTTCCTAGAACCTCGAATTCGAGAAGAGGCTGGCCCCGATTCGGGACGAGCGACTGCTTTATTATAGCCCTTAAGAGTTGCTTATGGTCGTTGCTAAACCCCGAAAACAACATTTCTGCACAGTAACGCCAAATTTGATCAAATGATCATATGCAGAGGATTTTAGGAAGGGAGTGTCTGACCCCAGGTTTAAACAATCCTTAGAAATAAGAAGCTAGGACATTTGGGCTAGAGTGCCCGATAGGAAAGTGACACGGAAGCGAAGTAGAAAGGGGGAGGAAGAGGCCCTTATTTATTACGGGGGGGGTGCAGTACCCGGAGTCCGACTGCTTAATGTGCCCATCCGACTCACGGCGGATATTTAGTGGATCGAGCGTTCGTACCTGCCTGGGATCGAACCTGAGGTCCTTTCCGCGGAAGTCAGGAACGTTGCCCACTAGGCCACCCGTCGACCCAACGCCAAATTTGGCGCGCTTTTTCTATCTTAAATAATTGCTTCACTTGTATGATTGACTATTATGAGTTCAGTAATATTTTGAATTTTGTGATGACATTTGTATTTTTAGTGGTTACATATAGCTCTAAAAAAGCATTTTATATGTACTTAGTTATCGATCGCCACTCTGGATGAAATGAACACTTTTAAGAAGAAAAGAAAAGAAAAGAAAAGAAAAGAAAAGGAAATTTTATCTTTTTTTCTGTGTACAATGAGAAAGCTGTTTAAAGAGTGAAGCTTCACGCCGAGAGCATGAGTTTGAATTCTTGACGCGACATAGTATTGCGGAGTCACGTTTATCCATTTGTTTTGCTTTCCTGTCCTAGAATCAATAATCGTGATATGAATACTCAACACGGTGTTTGTTCTTTGTGAAATATTGGGTTGATGCACAAGTTCATGCCGTGTTTTTCACCGCACTACAGGAATGTATTAGATCAGAAGGGAAAACGGAATCAATCAACTATGTATCTCCCCCCCATTGTTTACGATGGTGTTCTAACGTCTGGATAGGTCTGCAATGCCATTCTTGGAAAAAACGTGCTGGTTTTGCTGCGAAGAAATCGAGGAAATTCTGTCTGGAGATCAACATCATTGTTGAACGTTCTGCCACGAAGTGCATTCGACAGATATCGGAACAGGTGATAACCAGAAGGGGCGACATCTGGGGAATAGGCCGAATGTGGAAGGATCTCTCATTTCATGTCCTAAATGGCCATTTTGGTCATGCTTGCACTGTGAGGGCGTGCGTTATCATGTTGGAGAAGGACACCATGACGCCGATGTGGCCGTTTCTTCTCCACACGGCAGAGTTGCTCACAATAGAGTGCAGCGTTGATGGTCCGATTCGTCGGCAGCATTTCTCAGTGAATAATGCCTTCCATGTCCCACAAGACACACAACATGATCTTTGCAGGATGAAGGACATGTTTTGAACGTGGTGTGGGCGTCTTTTTAGGGCTTAACCATTCCTTCTGATGTCTGAAATTCACGTACAGGCACCAGTTTTCATCTCCAGTTACAATACGTGACAGAAAGGGTTTGTGTTGCTGAAACATTCGCGGTAACGGGCGAGCTAGGAACCAATATGGCAACACTCTGATTCTTGTTGTCCTTGGTGAGAGTGTGAGGCACCCAGGACCCCAATTTCCGTACCATTTCCATAGGTTCCAGGTGTCGCACCACTGTGACCTGATCACAGTCCATCTCAGTGGCCGATTTGCGTGTGGTTTGACGTGGAGCCAAGTGGATGAGATGGTTCAAACGATGCTCATCAAAGTGAGATGGACGACCTGAGCGTGTAGAGTCGTTCAGATCAAAATTGCCACCTCGGAACCGCTGAAACCATTTGCGGGCTGTCCTCGGAGCAATAGCATCCTCCCCATACACAGCACAAATTTGTAGAATAGTCTCGGCTGCTGAGGATCCCTTGTTAAACTCGTAGAGGAGCAGATGTCGGAAATATTCGTTCCTCTCTACTTGACACTCCATACTTCCGGGCCTGAAAACCAAAAAACCATTATCCACAATCACACAACGCAATATGATTTAGATACACGATATTACTGGCTACATTTTGATATACAACTGGCCATCTGCACCGTCACTACTGACTTGGGAAACACTCGTGAAATAAAACGGCATGAACTTATGCATGTGCCCACTTGTCGATGGAGAGAAAGAATTTTTAATCGTATTTTTAGAAGCAATTATATGAAATACATATTTGTATTCGATAGTATTATATTTACGCCCCTGGTGCTATAAAGCTATGCATCGGAAAAAGACCAAATGGCAAGTATCTTCGTTTTCACTGTTCGGGCCTCTCAGTGCACAGATGTTATTTTTAATCCGACTATCAGGTATATAGATATGGTGTCCACAGATAACAAAAACACATCTGTGTCCTCAGTGAAATCAAAAACCGAGGATACTGTAAATACGGTTTCATGGGTACTATTACTTTATGGCATACTCTTAAATTTTTGAAAGCAATTTTGTCTTCATAGTAAATACTACAAAAATCGGGCTCAACGGGAAAAAACCCAACAACTGTCTAAAAGATATAGTTTACGAAATGCTGGAAAAAAATGCTGAATGCTCAGAATCAAATGTTTTTTTTTTTTTTTTTTTTAAAGACATTCGCTTTTTTTTCGTATATCTTTCGCAGTGTCGCTTTGGATAATTTCCGTTGCACACAAAATGTAATTCACCAGAAATTTCTTTAGAGATGTTTGTGATTTTTGCATGAGGGGGACAGCGTTTACCCTAACACACACTCACACACTTGATTGGCAGAGAAAAGTTTTAGGTATATAACTATTTTTTGCTTTCTAAATTGCCTAACGAAAATCTGTTTTCCCAATGGATTTTATATCCTATGATTTTCAATGCAACTGCATTGCTTACAACAAGAAAGTCAGTGCATGCGTACAATAATCGTACGCTGTTTGTCCTTCCGACCACCGACAAAGAAACTGAGCGACGTGTAATGTTTGGAGCAGTGAGTGTAATTCTACTTCATGAATGTTGGAGTGAAGGTGACATTATGAACGTGAGGCCGGTCGTGCATTCATACTGTTACTTTTCCTCCCTGTACCTGTTCCTTTCCTTTGCGTAATTAAATTTTTATTGCAAAACATTGTGTGTGCGTGTTTTCACGTTCGAGCTCTTGCTGAATTATATAAAACTAATGCGTGGTGGTTAACAAAAGTTCTGAGTGATGATTTGAATTCTGCATGTATAAAATGCTAAGAACAAACTAAATTCAGTTGTTGTTTTTTTAAGGTTCGTGCTTGATAATATATTTAAGCGTGCAAAAAAGATTCGTAAGTGAGGATGCTCCAAGTGTTCACGCGGGGTACTCATATTACTCTCTTCGGGTTGACTTTTTCGTTACTTGGTGAAATATGCCGTGTGTATAGTGGACCATGACAAAAAAAGAACAAAAAAAAAAAAGCACTTTAAACATCGTTTTTATCGGTACCCCGACTAAAATAGCCCCGACATCACAGCCAGTACACAAAATAGTCCCGGTCAAAAGAGCCTGCAAACCTATCCCAGACCCATATGACTACGCCACTCTCTGTCTCTTGATTAATAACATAATTTGTAAAGGAAATGAATTACAACTTAATTGTATTTTATGACGTCCGCATTGTGTCTGGAAAAAATATTTGGAATTACATGACGTCAATATTTCTTCCAGACATAATACGGGCTCCGTGAAATACAATTAAGTTGTAATCCATTCCCTTTATGAATTATGTTATAATTTCCATATGGAACGTTTACAGTAAAGTTATCAGTAATCTTCGTCGTGCTAATAATTCGGTTGAAAGAAAGATGGCATCGTTGTTTTCAACAGATCATGGATTGACACTTATACATCAATTTAAAAAAAACAGAATTCAGTCGAAATTGATGTAGTTCGTTTTCATTCAGTGTTTAGGCAACCAAAACCATCGGAGCATAAGTACGTGCAAATAAATCGGCGACTTGAAACTCGTGTGCAGAATTATCATGACGTCAGTATTTTGGACTATTTTTAGGGAATTCTCGTAACTTGACAATATAATATAACTTCACATGTTAAAAGCATTTTTTGTACTAAATAGTAACACTGTACTAGTGATCCGATTTATTGGCGTAGGAAGTAGACACATTAGCGTTTCCAAGCTTTCGCACATCAACCAGATGGCTTTTTCAAGGAAGTTAGACAGAAACAGAAATTTTTTGTCCTAAAAATTGCTTAAAACTTTACAGAATTATCGTGCCACCAATAGTTTGGTTTGTCTACGTAAATTTCTTACAAAGTGACAATTTAATTTAATAAAAAACATAATTTTTTTGCTAAAAACTGTTTAAATCCCCCCCCTTTTTTTTATTTAATATTACTATTTCTTTTTTCAATTCTTTCTACCTTAGTTGGGAATTTAGTAAATGTACCTACACATATATGTTTCATATACAATTTTGTTTTGATCGACTCTTTTTTCGGAAGGCTATTTTGTATATTGGCTGTGATGACGGGACTGTTTTGTCTGGGCTATTTTGTCAGGTCGCCCGTTTTCTCATTTAGGTTGCAACCTGTTAGAAAATAAAAACAACAACCAAAACAAAACATTTTCGAAAAAGAAAGAAACCCAACCAGTGGATGTTTACAGTTCTATGTCCAAATTTTCAGAGGTCTGTGGATCTTCATCACATGTTTGCAGATTAAGTACATGAAAATTGTTTTCCTTTTTCATGTTCGTCAGTGTCTTATACAGTTGTCATTTGATATCTTTTGAAATGCACCTTGTGTGGTCTTCTTCCTAAGCTTTTTAATGTTACTTTTGCTCAGTGTACGAGAATGGTTAAGTAGTTAATCTAGCGACATGTTCAGTGCGAATTGCAAAGCACACACACAAAAAAAAAATTATTTTATTAAAAAACACTGGAGAAAAAAAAATAATTGGGGTGACTCTTTCGGTAAACTGGAAAAGTGGCTACACAGTTATGGTCAGAACCTTAGCTTCCTGATCTAGTAAGATTTAAGTTTTAGTCACGTCGGTTTAAACTAAGCCGGGTAATTTTCTAAACTGACTCATATCATGTTTTCGACACCTATTCGTTAAGCATTGGTTCAGAATAAAGCGTTTTGTTTGGGTTATTCACGAAAACGAAAGCTGAAATCAACTTGATGTCTAGAAGGGTGTCTCCTGTAGTTGCTTGCAGACATGTTAACGCATTTTTAAGGTGCACTTCAGAATGCTGAAAGCTCCACCGTAACGGAAAGTTTGGATCTTAACGGCAAGATTCCGTTTCACTACCCATAAAACACTGTGGCGGTGGTCGAAAACACTCTTAAAGAGAGATTTCGTATGACAATTCTATAAGATCTTATTTTTCTGTGAAGACGGTACGAGTTTTCACTCGGATGATTAAAAGAAAGAAGCTTACACCGTTAATCAGGGTGACTGATCACTTTGTCCGTGTTCATTTCGTCCAACGTTCAATTTGTCCACTGTTCACTTAGCCCACTGTTTATTTCGTCCACCGTTCAATTTGTCCACATTCATTTCTTCCTCAGAATGAATGGAATACCGTGGACATTTTTCTGTTTTGATGGAATTTGTGTTATAGGCAGAAGTAAACTTCAGCGGACATTGCTTGCATGCGATTTTTTTTTCCTGTCTAAGTTTCTCGATTGAAATATAACGATTTTAGATGTTATTTAAAATAAAACGAGGAACTGAACTTGAAAGAGCTTTTTAACTCTTCTGTGTGGTACGATGTCAATCACTACAACGTGACTCACGCTATGTTCGGAAAAGGACTATAAGGTGGGATTTTTTAATAACGCTGCACTTTTACTTAGGCACTAAATAGGTATTTACATAATTTGTCAAGTTATTAATACTTCTCTTTTACTTACTTAGGCACAAAATGTTAATTACTATGTCTCATGCGTAGGCCCTTTTGACAGTTTTTATTCTGTCGATGTCATATTCATAATGTTTACGTTTAGTCATTGTGCTTTTATGAGGCACGAAATATTAATTCATAATCCCTAAAAAGCCTTTTATAGTTTTTATTCTACGGATGCCATATTGATAACATTTACATATCAACTCAAGTTATTAATACTGCGCTTTTACTTCGGTACTAAATATTATTTCATAGGATTTAGGCCTAAGCCTTTTTAACCGTATTTATTCTATAAATATTTATTTTGCATCTGTAGAATAAATACGGTAAAATAGGTCTAGGCCTAGGGCCTATGAAATAATATTTAGTGCCTGAGCAAAAGCGCAATACTGTTACCTTGACTTGGTGCATAAACATTATGAATATGCCATCCGTAGAATAAAAACTGTAAAATAGGCCTAGGGCCTATGAAATAATATTTAGTGCTTGAGCAAAATCTCAATATTATTACCTTGTCTCGATACGTAAACGATTATGAATATGACATACGTAGAATAAAAACTAAAAAAGTAATATTATATATAATATTATACTGTAATATTATTTCACAGTGCCTATGGCCTATGAAATAATATTTAGTGCCGAAGTAAAAGCGCAGTATTATTAACTTGAGTTGATATGTAAACGTTATGAATATGGCATCCATAGAATAAAAACTGTGAAAAAGGCCTCCTTGGGATTTTGAATTAATATTTCGTGCCTCAGTAAAAGCACAATACTATTACCTTGACTTGATACTTAAACATTATGAAAATGACATCAACAGAATAAAAACTGTCAAAAGGGCCTACTCATGAGACATAGTAATTAATATTTTGTGCCTAAGTAAGTAAAAGAAAAATATTAATAACTTGACATATTTATGTAAATATTTAATGCCTAAGTAAAAGTGCAGCATTATTAAAAAATCACACCTTATAGTCCTTTTCCGAACATAGAGTGAGTCATGCTGTAGGGATTGACATCGTACCACACAAAAGTGTTAAAAAGCTCTTCGAAGTTCAGTTCCTCGTTTTACTTTAAATAACATTTAAAATCGTTATATTTTAATCGAGAAACTTAGACAGGAAAAAAAATCACATGCAAGCAATGTTCGCTGAAGTTTTCTTCTGCCTATAACAAAAATTCCATCAAAACAGAAAAATTTCCACGGTATTCCATTCATTCTGAGGACGAAATGAATGTGGGCAAAGTGAACAGTGGACAAAGTGAACGTGGACGAAATGAACTCGGACAGTGATAGGGAACCGTAATTCAGTCAGTTAAGCTATTGCAAAAATCAGTTTTCATGGACGTAACAACTGATATATGTAAAGTTTTCACACACCTACGAGTGGCTTTATCGAGGCGTGAGTGACTAATCCTACAAACTTATCCGGGAGAAAACACGCGAGAAACGTTAAAATTTGAAAAGGAATTACTTGGGTTGAGAGTTAACTTCAAATTGTACGTAAATTTAAATTTTGCTCGTGCAAAAACAAAGCTCCTTAAGGTTCTAGGATATCCGTCCACAGATAATGCAAACCTGGCGAAACAGAATCGTTGCCTTATAATTATAAGTCTTTCTATAGTCTCCCTGGTGGAAGTCTCAACTTGGGTAGTATACAAGGCCAAACATCTACATCTATCACTGAAACTAGCTTGAGACATCGCATCATTCAGCTTAGCTTCTCGTCAAAATGCTACGTTCAGGTTTCCATTTTTTTCATTCCTTTGTGCTCCACTACCCGGCCGCCAAGTGGCATTCCTGTGGTCAATTAAAAAAGGGTATAGCTTCGTTTTTGTCATCATGCTTAGACCTATCGTCTTTATGGTCAATTAAAAATAAAATAACTTCACGTTTTTCTGTAGAAACGCCTTAAAGAAGATAGGTCTAGTCATTGGTATCCGGACAGCTGCTTTATTTCTTAAATATCCTCGCTCTTAGAAAGAAAACTGACACCGAGCAGAAGGCCGGAGTTTATTCCATCCCATTTGAATACTAAGACGAATCGCTAAAATGGTGCATAGGAATAACTAAGAGGTCAATTAGCACCCGGTAAGCGGAGCACAAAGGGAATGGCAAAAATAGAACTTCGAACGCAGCCCTTTCAAAAGAAGCTAGTTTCAATGATGCGATGCCTCAGGGGGAAGGATGTAGATGTCTGGTCCGGTACACTGTCCAAATTGAGACTTCCATCAGAGAGACTATTGAAATACTTCTTACCAAGACAAAATGCATTCGATTCTTTTTCGTGAGATTAGAATGAACGGATATCCTAAAATCTTAAGGTGCTTCTATGTCCTAAATCTTAAGGTGCTTGACAGAATGCATGCAACGATTCTTTTTCGTGAGATGAATGGATATCACAAAAATCTTAAGGTGGTTTGTTTGTTTTATCACATGCAGATTTTAAATGTTCGTACAATTTGAAATTAACTGGACCCAAGTATTTCCTTTTCAAAATTTAGCATTTCTAGTGTGTTTTCTCCCGCATAGGTTTGTATTATTAATCTGCCTTATAAAGCCACCCGTTAGTATGTGAAAACTTGGTACATACTAGTTGCAGCGCCAGTAAAAAACGGGTTTTTGCAACAGCTTGTATCAAATTTTTTGTACAATCGTGTTTCTTATTTACTTATTCGAGTAAGGATTAAAATAAGGGCGGTAAGTTTATTAGATAAAATTTTTAATTATTGAACAGATCCGGAAAGAGCAGCAGTGAAAATCGAGACATATATGCATGTGTGTTTGCATCAGAACGTGCATGTCAAGGAGTTGAAAATATGAGTGAAGACTTGCCAAATTTTATTTCACTTTTTCTCGTTCATTATTTTCGGTGAGGGATGCATTGTACAGAGGTGTGTGGACGTTGGCGAGTGTGGCGAGCGGAGAGTTGAACACCCCTGGTACCTAAATTGATGATGGGATCGATGAGATTTCCTCTTCGATGAGACAGTGTCGAGAAAGTAAGACCCGCTTACGATCTGTATTTATTGATGCTTTATTTTCCTCGATGAATTCCTAATAGAAAAGAATTACAGATCTTTACGCAATTCGCGACGAGATATTGTTCCAGGTGTCTTGTGTGCTTGCTTTGTGATTAAAGTGGTACACATAAAATTAAGGGGATTTGGCGATTCCGGGGAAAAGTTGTATTGCGCGCCACATGTTATTTATTAGTATTAGAAAACCTACTGTGGAAAAGTTGCCTCTTGTGTTCTAGCTGAGAAGAAGAATGATCGTGTTGAATCAAGTCATGTTCAACTTGACCGCATTAACCGCGATCCAGATTACTTCTATTCCAGCATTGTGACTGATAAGACATGGCTTCACCACTGCGATCCTGATGCCAAACAAGAGAGGATGCAGTGTAAACATCATCGATCACCACCACCAGAAAAGATCAAAACACAATCCTATGCAGGAAAGTTTATGGCTACCATTTTTTGGGACTCAAAAGGGTTGTCGTTAATTGATTACGTGCCTCATGAAAAGACCATGAATTCTGCCTATTATGCCGCGCTATTATGACAACTGCGTGAAGCAATCATGAGTAAACGGCAACAAAAATTGCAAGGAGATGTTCTGCTTTTCCAAAACAATGCTCCAACCCACACCGCCGGTGTTTCCGTGCAAGCTGTGACAGAATGTGGCTTCCAACTGCGTCCTCACCCGCCGTACTCACCTGATCTCGCCCCCCTAGGACTTTTTACTCTTCAGAAATCTAAAAGAAGATCTGCTGGGTAGGCGTTTTACTGTTGAATCTAAACTGAAGAAGGTATGAAGTGTTAGTTTGAGAAGAAAGATAAAATGTTTTTCTCAGCGGAATCTCGCCAACTCTATGATCGGTACAACAAATATATCCAAGTCAGAGGAGACTATAAGGAAAAATAAAAGTGCGTGTTTGAAAAAAAAATTGTCTTTGTATGTCAGGCTTAGAACTTATTGAACGTCCTGCGTACTTTTCCCAAAGCCTTACTTGAGGAGTTTGGCAATAATAAAAAAAAAAATTACTACTCTTGGGTCTCATTATTTTGGTCTTCTGCGAGGTAGCAAACAACGAACAAGACAGAGAGAAAATAATTGAGAAAGTTTTTAAAGAATGGTGTCATTTTGAGCTGTGGGCCCAAGATTTATGTTTGAAAGATTGATTGGGTAAAGCATTGTCACACAGTGATCGTTTACCTGTTCTGTCAGAACTTCTCAAAATAGCATCGGCTTTGCTGAAATGAAACTCTGAGATACCGTCTATTCACGTAAATTGCTTAAACTAGTACAAATAATCACCATCGACACTCAGAATCTTTACTAAAATCCTAAAAACAAATAAGTACAGGTAAAAGTGAGATCTTTCGAGAGCACTATGCTCTCATCATCAGACAATATGTGATTGACAGACCTCGGTGGTACCCACCACCCCCTCTGGGATTGGCTCGTGTTCTATCTACCCATCAAGATATACCCTTATTGCTTTTAGTCGAAAGCTTATGTATTTTCGGTCACCGAGCTTTTTGCTGTAATGACACGTACCCATGCGACGGCCATGGAGGGATTTATTTCAGGGTAGCGGGTCTTCGGGATGGTACTACACATATTTTGTAATTCTTATGTTTGTAGGGATTTCTACTGATTTAGTATTTTTTCAGCCCATGTAATTATATTTTTTTGTATTGCATTTACCTTGCAACATGTCAACAGTGTTATTACTTCACTAATGGGAGTATTCCTACTATACACTATCTTCTGCACATTGTTACTTAACGTCTTTGTTCCTTTGAGACTGTGGGGGTGCACCAGTTGATATGTGACGCATGCTCTTGATTGTCGTTTTACGTCACCTTACGTTTGCAACTGTGTATATATACCGGGACACGATTTCACATGTTGTCTGATGATGAGAGCATAGTGCTCTCGAAATATCTCACTTTACCTGTACTTATTTGTTTTTAGGATTTTAGGAAAGATTCTGAGTGTCGATGGTGATTATTTGTACTAGTTTGAGTAATTTAGTATTTCAGAGTTTCATTTCAGCAAGTTTGCACGTTTTAATTTCTACGCATCGGCTTTGTTGTTGGCAAACTGTCAGCATTACTTCAACCAGATTGAACTAAATGAAACATATAATTTGTTTTAATTGTATTTACTTTAAAAATGAAATTTTAAATGTTCTGAGATCTGATATTTAAAAGAAAATATGTCCAGTTGCATACCTTACGATTTATTATTTGAATTGCGTTTATGCGCAAGTCTTATTAAAATATTTGTTATTCGTCAAGTATTATAAACATAAGTATAGTCTTGAAGCGATTTTTGCTAAGTGTTCCTGAAGATTATTCTGATATATTCTTTTGATTTAATATTTAAAATCTGTTGCAAAAGTACACTACTGATTGTGAAAAGTGCAACAACACCATGCAGGCCTGCTGGCATAACCTTCAAATTTACAGGATATGTACAAGAGGCTGGGTCATGCAAATTATTAAAATATTAGGGAAAATGCGCATGCAGTTTTGGAGCTGCGCCCTCTGAACTGTTCGGTTTTGAGTATAGAGAGCTGGCTCAAAGGAGATGTTGCAATCAGTGAAGAGTCGACATTGAGTCGAAAGGGTGTTTCTTGTGCCTCACCATGCCCTGTCGCCGAAGAAGGCCGCATTATGAATACCTGACGGACTTTGAGCGATGAAGGATTGTTGGGATAAGAGAAGCTGGATTTTCTTACCTCGAAATTACCACTCGTATGGGATGAAACGTCAGTACAGGATACGAAAGTACAGGTAAAAGTCAGGTAAAGGTCAATGGACAGATGAAGCTCAGATGCACAGAAATCCAGGGAAATGGACCGTAAAATCGCACGACTAGACGGGATGACAGACACCTCTGCCGCATGGCAGTGACTGATTGCCCAACGACATCCACGGTGTTAGCGCAGCAGTGGACCTCTGCCACAGATCAGGCTATCTCCTCCATCAAAGTTCGACGTCGTCTGCTTAGCATAGGACTGGTCGCTAGCAGCGCGCACTCCTTTGACCGTCAATCACAGATGCCTCAGGCTGCAATGGGGTCTCGAACACACAAACACATTGGTGCTCTGATTGGCAGTAGGTTATATTTTTTGACGAGTCACGATTCAACGTGATGCACCTTGCAGCGTCATATCGCTCTAACGCCAAGCGTCACGGTTTGGGGCGCCATTAAGGGTTCAGTTCGCCATCTGCCGCCCCTGTGGCGCAGTGGTCTAAGCGCTGGCAACTGACCATTCGTCCGAGTTCGAATCCCGGTGTAGCGTGGATGTTGTTTTTGTTTTACCGCACTGGCTCTCTCCCTTTCTAGGAACCTATGACGCTAAATTAGGGACGGACGACTGCTTTATAGCCCATCGAGTTGCTCACAGAGGTCGTTAAAACCCAAACAAGGAAAATAAAAATCAATTCGCAATCTCCGATACACATAAGGGATGTTTTAGAGGCAGGGGATACCCTCCCTTCAGAGTTGTCTTGGCGCTATATTCCAGCAGGGCAATGCTCGACCACATGTGGCCCGGAATGTCCAAGACCTCTTCCATGCACGACAAATGCCGCTTCTTTCCTGGCCTGCACGTTCGCAGGATATGTTACCGATCGAACATTTCTGGGACTTAGGAGCCAAGCAACTGGCCCGTCAAGCAGGGTTCGCCCTTGTGGGCCCAGTCGAAAAAACCCACCTGGGTTTTTTCAAAATTGGATTCTATTTTTCCTACAATATTCCAAATTTAATCAGCACCCAATAAAATATTTTCTTTTGCAATTAATAACAATAGGAATAATGACTAGATTTTCTTTCTTGCCATCTCAAAGGTGATGGTTGTTGACTGATTTCATTATTTAGCAACACAGAACAATCTTTTTGGATCAGCTGACAAAGCAACTGATCTGAAATAAGAAAATTAAACAATAATCCTGAAAATAATAAATGGTTGCATATAAATAGCTTTCCACCTTCAAAAGAATAACTATAGAATAGACCAACATTACCTATTCATACTATAGAAAAAAAAATAGAGAAACAGAATATAACATACTTAGCTTTTTACTAAAATATTATCTTTAAATAAAATTTGCCTGAGATATTCTTTGTGTGCGGCATGTAAAACTGCAATGGTTTTTGACTATTTACAAAGATAGCCTAAAAATTAAATAATGGTACAAATAATAAAGTATTTTTGCTTTGTGTTTTATTAGAACCTGAAAAGCATTCTGAAATTACCATAGTTTCGTAACCCACACGATTTTCAAATATTTTCAAACCTCTGAGTTTTTCTGTAAAACAGCCACATTTAAATAATTAATATAATCTCAGAGGTTTTAGCCAGAAACAAAACTACCAATCTACAGGAAATTTTGATCCCAAAAGGTATAAACTGAACAAATTTTTTGGCTTTCTCTATCCCAAGCCTATTTCGTAACTTATTCCAAACTAGTTGAAACATAAAGAATATTCTCTTAATGGAGGCAGATGAAGCTGGTGCTGAATGTAAGCATACAAAAAAGTTACAAAATCCTGCAGGTAATTTTGAATTTGAACCCTTTTCAGACTTTTTTGCCATGACTTGTCATCCTTTTATGGAAGAAAACTGGCTGATGACACTTTCTTTCATCATTGATGTTAGGTAACAAGTCTGTGTCATTAATTTTGAAAGCCCCCAGACATGCACACTGCCACCTCTGGCCTGTACCAGGCAAATACACGGTCGTATCAGAATAATATGACCACCTACCTAATAATGGGATGGCAGTGGTGAGATGGCGTAGTATGGACTCATTGAGGCCCTGGAAGGTTGCCCGAGGCACATGTGCCCATTCGGACTGTAGCAGAACATGGAGATCCTGGAGATGACGTGGTCGTAGGTCAGCACGCCGAACTTGTCGATCTAAATAGTCCCATAAGTGCTTTGAGGGATTGAGGTCGAGCGATTTCGCCGGCCAAGGGAAAACGGAGACAACGCTGTCGTGTTCCTGGAACCAATCATACACCGCCTTAGCGACGTGACATTGTCCTTTAGGTACCATCACCACCAGGGTAAACGTCCAATGTGAAGGGATGCATGTGGTCTGCAAGAACGGACAGGTAGCCATTGGCGTTCAGGGACCTATCCAGTGGTACCAGCGGTCCCACGGCATACAAGGAAAACATCCCCCAGACATGCACACTGCCACCTCTGGCTTGTACTTGACCGACAAGCGCGTCCGAGTGTTGGTTCTCGTGTGTTTGACGCCGTGTTCACCACCGCCCATCACTTCTGTGGAGTAGAAACCTATATTCGTGAGTGAAGGCAACCTTTTTTCCACTGTCCAATGACGGTAGTCCCATGCGAACTTCAGATATCATTGCCAATCGCCCTAGGTTAACATGGGTGCCTTGACGCAGCGTCGGCTCCGGAGATCCATGCGTAACAGGGTTCGCTCTACTGTTATCTGTGGCACGTACTTGAGTACCCCAGCATTCAGTTGCGTGGTCAATTACTGCGCTGTTGCGAGTAGATTGCCCTTTACAAGTTGACGGAGGTGACATTCTCCTCTGGGGTTGATGGCCTTTGGGGCTCCACAGTTATGATGTCTGGAGGTACTCGGTGTGCCGGTGGTCCATTCTTGGTACACCTATTCTACAGCACCTTGCAAACAGCTCCCAAAGTCCGCTGTTTCTGAGATGCTTCCACCCTTGGCGCGGTAACCAATGATCTTTCTTTTTTGAACATCCATCAAATCACTACATCTGCCCATTGTGCTCACGTTACGCACTATTGCTCATCTGTCCTGGCCAGCCGCTTATATCTCTGTGTGGTTGATCTTGTCACATGCACTCTGTGACACATCTGGGTGAGTACACAGTGATTCCGGTGGTGGTCATATTATTTGACTGTGTAATCAGGGGGAAATTTGGATATCCACTCTTCTGCAATACTCTCCTGTTCTTGGTTACGTTTCTTACCTCTGTATTTCGGATCCATGAGATTTGCTAGAAAATGTGGTGCAAGAATCGCTTGTTCTAACCTTTTTTTAAATCTAGATGGTAGGGCTGTAGGATTTCTTCTTGTAGTAAATCCGGCTATATTTCAACAGCAACTGAAACAGACGTTGTATCTCTCTCTGAAGTGCGCCCAGTGTGCTAGCAACAACGGATAACTGCTTTTCCAGATTCATAGCTTCATATCCAAGACTTTTTAAATAGATTGATCAAATTCCTCAATATGCTCTTAAGATATTTCTCTGTATTTGTGATAATCGCCCACAAATGTTTTAACACAATCAGGATGAAAGTTACACCTTGTTTCGTTTGGTAGTTGTGGCATTAAACCAGGCTTTTCTTTAAACCATCCGTGTGGTTGATGTAGGCCTACGTTACGAAAATATTTTTGCACCGCCACAATCTGCTTTAAAACAGTCTTTGGGGAAACATCTTTTTCTAACAAATTCATAGCTGCCAACTCTATTGTTTTTAATGCTAGCTCCCTTTCTCCCGATTTCATGCCGTAATCTCCCGGTTTTATCTGAATTTCTCCGAATTTGTTTTATTTGCATTATATGTATTTATATTTTGTAATGTTTCCAAAAAAAAAAAAAAAAAAAATCATTCCTCAGTGGAAAGGTGTTGTAATTTTGTGGTATAGAATTGAGTGCGTCTTAGCCCGGGTTCCGATTCCACCGGAATCCGAAATGCATTGTCGTGTGCACTGTGCTTACGTGCTGCGTCATTGGTGCTTGACTATTACCCATGATTCCACTCTCAGTGTGGCAAGGACCGGACGGCTGCGCGAAGCGAACCGGAAGTGCGACGTTACCGAGTGCAGCGAGTAGTTTTGGCGTTAAGTTTACTGCATGGGTCGGAGTTTTCCTGAAGTTCCTGATTTTTATTTTTTTTGTCCTGAAATGCCCTTATTTTTGTTCTATATCCTGAAAAAAATTTGAGTGTAATCCTGAAATTTTAAGAATAAATGGTAATGAAAATTTGAGTGTAATCCTGAAATTTTAAGAATAAATGGTAATGAAAATTTGAGTGTAATCCTGAAATTTTAAGAATAAATGGTAATGAAAATTTGAGTGTAATCCTGAAATTTTAAGAATAAATGGTAAACTATGTATAGTGATTCATCATCTAACGTTTACAAGTACCGCGTAAATAAAATAAAAAAAATGGAGAGAGAGAGAGAGAGTACTCTATGGTTGTGACGTCATTGCCAAGAACTCTCACTCTTGTAATTTGCGATGTACGCGAACGCGTTCCCGCGTATGAGATCATCCGAGAATCGAAGCTGCCGTGAAGCCGTTACTTACAAAGGACGCACAGAGATGCCAACCAATACGGAATCTCCGTAATTATTACGGATTTCCCCCGGAATTACAGATGACTATCGAAAAATTACGGATATTCAGATTTTCGCTGTTATTAAGAAAGTTTTACTGGTTTTGTAATTAATTAATGTAAAAGCCTCTCAGCACAGTTCTCGTAACACAGCTTTGTTTCTTTTTTCTTCCTTTTTTTTTTTTTTCTTAGGAGGAGGAATTTGTGTTGCTTGTTTGAAAGAGTACAAAAAAAAGGAGCACGGCGCCGCGCCGGGCCGGGATTACGTAGGCCCGCGTGCTTTTTTCGCCGTGGCCCGGGATTACGTCAGCCCGAAGCTTCTGAATAAAGTTCGTGACGCAGCTTTTTGTGTCTTTTCTTTCTTTCTTTCTTTCTTTATTTTTTTCCCCCGAGGAGAAAGAATTTGTTTTGCTGCTTTGAAAGCTAAATGGAAAGAAAGCACGGCGCCAAGCAATGATTACGTAGGCCCGGCGTGCTTCTTTCGCTGTGGCCCGGGATTGCGTCGGCCCGATGCCTCGGAACCAAGTTCGTGATGCACCTCTTTGTTTCTTTTCTTCTCTTTATTTTTTTTTCTTTTCTGAGGAGGAGGAGGAATGTGTTTTGCTTGTTTGAAAGCTAAGTGGAAAGAATGCACGGCGCCGGGCCCTGGGATTACGTCAGCCGTTATCATTTGGGGCTTTCTCGTGATCCATGCACAAACTGAGTAGAGATTTGGCCAAATAGCAAAGGCCATGCTGTCCATTTTATCTATACCACACAGCAATGCTGAATGTGAACGTATATTCAGTCAGGTACAAAAAAAAATAAGGAATGAGTTTCGATCTTCAATCTCACATGAAAATCTGGAAATCCTGATCACCAGGTGTCGCCAGAAAGGAAAGTGTTTGACCAGCACTATGATGGTGCATTTCTAAAGAAAGCAAAATCGGCATCAACAAGTGCTGTGAATAATAGATATAGGTATTTATTATTTTTCAATGTTGTATCATGTATTAATGTTCAATTTGGAATCTAGTGTTAACGTCTTGTATTATTTGTTTAAAAGTACAGTGGTTAGTTAAGTGTTTTCCAACAAGGGTACACGCACACATATAAATAAAACATTGTGTGTGTGTGTACTACATGATATGCATATATACATATAAATACACTTTATTTCAGTGGTATCCCGCGAAATTCTGGTTTTTTATTGTGAAATGTTGGCAGCTATGCAAATTCAACAGATGTGCTGAGCATCCATATGTTATGAGAGTTGGGTATCTTTCATTTAAAATTTTCCACATTTTTTTATCATTTTGTTTTTGCTCTCAGTTACAACAGCAAAAACAGGTTTTCCAAATTTTTCGTCACACTCCTTTATGGCCACCTCTAATTTAGAAGCACAATATTTTGCGGTTTTATTTTCTGATCCAGTATCATCAGCATGCAGCAAAAAAACTGTTCTGGTATGGACACTATATAATAGCTTGGACTGACTCATTCTTCACACTGCATCAACAATCTGTGGTGAGAGTCATACTGCCTAATCTTATTTTTCCGAAAGTTGAGATTCAGTTTCTTCTGCTGCAGTAACAGTTTTCCACCTTTTTGCTGAGGGTGGTTGATGTCCAGGTCTCAGTGTTTCAATCACAATTTTAAACTGATCCAGAGATTCCTTTGGCCATTTTATGCTTTTAAGACAGAATGTACTCATTGATTGTCGCTTCTTTGTTTTTGTTTTTTGCAGCAGTACTCGAAAAGTCCGATAAAACCCGAAAAATCCCTATAGCTGGGTTTTTTCGGGATTTTTCGCCCCCGCCAGTCACGTCATCACAAATGAACTCTGGTCTTGGATAGAAGCAGCCTGGCAGACTATTCCCCAGGACGTTATCAAAAGCTTCTTCGATTCCGTGCCACGCCGTATAGAATCTGTTATTGTTGCTCTAGGTGGCTTTACACGATATTGTGTTTTGAAGCGAAAAAATCTTGTATAGCTCTACAAATGTAATCTTTTGTCTCCTGTAGCGTAAGGAATCTGTGATATACATTTCATTTTGGATAGCGCGATTCTTTCTTGGTGTTGCAATTTTCTCAAACTATAATGTATTAATTACTTAAAATATAGTTTATAAAAAAGTTTCACATATTGAGAAAATATGGGCGAGTCCGTATATAGACTTGAGCATCTGCAGAATCGAGTACATGTCTTGACTCATCGGATCAGCATACCTGCGCCCATTCTTCCATCGCACAATCCGCACGCTGTCGCACCAGGAGAGTCGTTTGCGTCGATGGAGTCTTGTTAGAAAAAGGTGGCGTGTAGGGGGTAAGCTCGTGTATTTATTTCATCTGTGGCAGCATGCGACTCATAGTCGCGCGGGATATTGTTTCTGATTGACCCATATTTCATTGGGTCGTCAAGTGCGAAACTGTGCTGCACCGATTGCCCAGTACAAGACGGCGCACCAATCATTCACCTCTGGAATTCTCCTTTCGCAGCCGATTACAGTTGTAATAATTGTTGGACGGTTCACCATTTTGGTACCACTCCTGGTGCATTTTAACCACGTAGCCCTGTAACAATCCACAAGAGTCTTTGTTTCCGAAATGGACGCCCCAACCCGTCGTGCGTCCACAATTTAGCCTTTTTCGCTGTCAACTGAACCACCGATTTCTTCTGTACATCTCTTTAGGTTTCAGTTGTAACTAATTTTGCATGTAGTTGATCGTAATTCAATGAGTATTCAGTGTATATAATGCGGGTTTGTACGTACAGGCATGAAATTTTTGTTTCGTGGAATCCCGCTTTTTTTTTTTTTTTTTGTCTTCATTATTTGAGTCATACTTGAGATCGTTGCAAAACTGAAGATAAATTTTACGGGATTATTGGGGTTTTCGAGAATAGTTTTCCGTCTGGGGACGGAATTCTGCATTTCAAAACTTGCGAGAACGAAAGTTTGACTGAATGAAGATTTCTACCAAAATCGTAATTTTTCATTTTTCGGGATGCACCTTTTGCTCAGTATTTTGTTAAATATCATTGTTTTTCATCTTAAAAATGGAGGAAAAATTTCCGAAAGTTGAAGTCGGACGGAGCGAAGATTTGTCTCGTAATCATATATTTTTTCCCCGATGTTACCTCCATCCTGTGTTATTAAATGTTATTTTTCCTCATAAATGTTTACATTTCATCTTGATGACGGAGGTTAAACATTTCCGAAAACGGAAGTGACGAAGTGGGAAAATTTGTAAGAATGATACATGGAGTTCAAAAGTATTTGTATTCTCAAAATTAATTAATTTGACCCATGCGGGACATGGGTTGAAGATCGCGATTCAGAAAAGGTGGGTTTTTTTTTTTTTTCGTTTCTTTTTTTTTTTTTTTTTTTTCGTTAAGGGGATTTAACGACTACCGTGAGCAGCTCGATGGGCTTATAAGCATTCGCCTGTCTCTAATTTAGGGCCACTAACTTCAGGGAAGAGCCAGTGCCGTAAGACAAACACACCATCCATGCCTCACGATATTCAAGCCCGGACCCATCTCGGACGAATGATCAGAAGCCAGTGCTTTGACCACTGCGCCACCGGGGTGGCCCACTCTGTTTATCATTATCCCAGAGCACGTCTCATCTCTGTTCTATTAACGGAGAGCGTCAGCAACTGTGGGTGTGGAGAATACCAGGAGAGCGGCAATACTACTCACTGATTGCATACTCAGGCGCACACGATGTCCGTTTCGAAGTCTGTCAGTTCAGCTCCGCACCGCATAGTAGCTTTCAATGTGGTGTAACAGGTGTGCGAAACGAAATCTTGTTTCTTAGGTTTTGGCGAGCACCCTGGTTGCATGCAAGTATGATTTTTTTTTTTTTTTTTTTTTGATTGAAGATTTAACGACCACCGTAAGCAACTCAATGGGCTATAAGCAGTCGCCCGTCCCTAATTTAGGGTCACTGGTTCCAGGGAAGGGAGGGAGCCAGTGCCGTAAGACAAACACAACATCCATGCCTCACCAGGATTCGAAGCCGGACCCCTTTCGGACAAATGATCAGAGGCCATCGCTTAGGCCATGCAAGTATGACCCGTGCGAAGAAGCTTTATTAACGTTTAGTGAGTCAGTTGACTCTGCAGTAGAATAGATACGAGGGTTTGGCAGAGAGAAGGAAGAACTTAGTGTTGTAGGAATATCCCCCCTTGAGAGGTAAGATAAAAAATCAGGAGGCCGTGGTGTTCTTCTTGGAGTTCATTTTTGTTTTGTTTAATAAGAGTTGCACCTATAGCGTATTGCTCTGAGTGTTTTGAGTACTTGTGAGAATTTGAATTGGAAGGTTTTAACTCCTCCTCCTTACCTAGTTTAATTTGTGATCTTACATACTCTTCTAGTGACTCACGAAATAGAGAAAAGGGTAGTCAGCTTACCTTTTTACGACAACATTTTGCTTTAGTGTGGAGTTAGTATTGCGTGAAACATAGAAATTGGTATAGCTATTTCTTTAAGTCAGTGCACCATCAGTAAGAATAATTTTAATTCCGCGGTGCATTGACAAATACTTTTCCATCAGTTTTCAAAGTCTCTCTACAACTTAGCAGAAATTTGACTTTTTGAGACCATAAACTTTTTGTTTACTTGGAGGGGCTCAAAATCATGGAAATTAATTTTTCGAACTTTTGTTGTTTTAGACAATCATTTATCCGTTTATTTTTCCAGAGAAATCTGATGAATTTTCTGCCGCGGGATCTGATGAAAACTCTAAATCCTTGAACTTTTAGCCAATAAAACTATTTTTCGTGAGTACGAACGAAAAACCACAGGTACACACTGTATGAGATTCAAGTCATTTTTCTTTTAATCAAAAACTATTTTTCCACTTTGCGAAGTTTGTTGTTGTTATTTGTTTCGATGTTTCTTTCTTTTCTCCCTATACCACACGATAGCGGGATGCCCTTTGACTCTTCTTGCGAACCCATGCCCCGCAAGATATCGGGTATGATATTAGTATTGTTGTTTTCCTTTTTTCGTCGACTGAAATTCTGAGAGACCGGTCTTAACTCTAGCAAAACGGCAGAATGTTTTATAAGAAGTGGAATTATTAGCAAAAGGAACAACAATGAACTGTTGTTGTGAATCACAGAAGTAATGTGCGAGTGTTTAAAACTACCTGGATACATTTTTTTGCGGATTCCTGAAGTTGCATAACAGGGAAAAGCGTCTTTACATAACCGGAAAAAGAAACCACTAGTTATGCTACAAATCCAAACTTTAGGTCAGCGATCATTAGGGGGAAAAAACAAACTAGAGCGTTGTAGATTATTTTTTATTAAACCGCAAAAGATTATATTTTATTCTTCCATTAGATAAAGTATTACTCATACCTCGTGTTCGTTCTATACTCCGTTTCCCCCAAATCAGAATGGATGTACACTTCCGCTTGCAGCCCAGTGGATATTGTGAAAAGTAGGGTAAGTTTTAAAAGCGCCAGAAGTATTGTTTCAGTATCAATCAGATGAGTCAGAAATGGCAGTTTTAGTGCTACGGTAATGTCATCAGCCGTTCATTGTGATGTTTTACATCGTCTGTCATCTAGCTATATGTTTCGCACCAATCAATGGAAGAGACGTGCTTTCAAATTTACTGATTGATGATCATGCCGAAACAATGTAGCAGAATTCGCTATCGATAAAAGAATATTATGTGCGTCTTTTCAATTAAATGTATTAACATTCTTTTTAGCATAAGACTGTTTTAAAGATAGCTGCTTTTGTATGTAAAGCAGTTGATTGATTTATTTTTTAAATCCGTTTTCCAGAGAGGTGTCATTTATGTTAGCTTTGTAAATTCGCGGCGAGGGAGGATGATTTTTTTTTCGGGGTTTAACTCTTAGGGCTTAAGTAGTCTCCCTAATTTAGGTCTATGGTTCCAGGGAAGTAACAGAGGCAGCGACATCACAAACACCCCCCACCGCGCCTTCTCGGGGTCTCAAACCACTCAGCCACCGGATGGGCGTATGTGATTTGATGTACATCTGTTACCGGTCATTTGTTATGGATATCCATTTGAGAAAAGCATACAATTTCATTAACTTGAACATTCTCTCCTGTAAATTGTTCGACGCCGGATTAAGCCAACTGTTGGGACCCATAAGGTTTATCGCTACCTCAAATTCAGTGTTATTTTAGGCTAAATTATCAGTATTTTAAAGTTCACAAAATAACGAAATACATGTGCGTTCATAGTATTTTTATATACTGTGAGTGGTCATTTTGCTAAGGTCATCCTCACGTGGATGGAGAGGAATCCTCACTGTCAGCGTAACATTTTAAGTAACTTCGTTAGAAGAGATGCCATGAAAACAAGTTTGAACGTATTTGCGTGAAGCACCAAAATGTGATGTCAGTTGTATACAAAATTGCAAGGACATGGGCCTCAGACTTCTTAATTAGATTTATTATTTTGCTTCTCCAGATGCACACGTGACAAGAACATTTACGCCAATCGCAGCGCACTCACATCGGCAGCTTCCAGATCACTTACGCTTTCTCAATTGCCTTGGCAAAAATATTTGCCAAGGCAGTTGAGAAATGAAATTTTTGCTTCTAGCGAGCACCTTTTGGAATTTCGATTTCCAACAGGTCACCGCCACTTGGGCAACAATGAAGTGTTTACCACGGTTACCCTTTGAATAATAGTCACACACACAAACACACATTCTCTTTTATTATTATAAATAAAATGTTAATAAAGTTTTACCGTTGAAACAATGGTATGCATTGTAACAGCAAAATTTTATTGTTAAAAACCTAATATGCGTTGTTGAAAAATTACATTGTTCCTTACAGATGTTACCCCGAAATTCTTCGTATGGCGTCTAACATTGGGAATTCAATTAATTTAAGGTGAGTTAGACAATGTACAAATTCGGCCTATCTTCTTAAATTAAAATCCAATTTACAATGTTGTAGGGATTTTTTCTTTTACCCCTGCAATTTAGAACAGGGCTATATATATATAATCAAATTTGCAAAATAAGAATGGATATCTAAATTAAAACATCTTAATTAAAAAACAGAACGAAAGAAATAAAGCTAGTACCATGAGAAGCATCAAAGGCAGCTATACCTCATGTAATAGCATATATAGAGTGAATTGTTAAGAATTAATCAAATTTAAAAACAATTTAGAAAATACAAAATTAAATTCAAAATTGAATTTCAGAATTGAAAACCGAAAAATATAAAACAAGAAACAGGTTGCCGTCGTCAGGAGAGCATCAACCTGCAGGAGTGGCCTTTCTAGTACCAACAACCGACAAGGAGAACTAAAAATGTCGGTTGGTCATGCTCCCAAGGCCACTCCCGCAGGTTGGGGCTCTCCTGACGACGGCAACCTGTTTTTTGTTTTATATTTTTTGGTTTTCAATTCTGAACTTCAATTTTGAATTAAATTTTGTATTTTCCAAAAAAAAAATTTAATTTTATTAATTTTTAACAATTCTCTCTCTCTCTCTCTCTCTCTCTCTCTCTCTCTCTATATATATATATATATATATATATATATATATATATATATATATATATATATTCTATAAAGAAGATACCTAAGCAAAAAAATACAACATAGAAAAGGTTATGTATCTACCTGTGTGAGTAAAAGGAGAAAAGATAAAAAAATAAAATAAAACAACTGAATGTAGAAGGTGTCGAGAATACTGAGCCTTGGCTTTATCAAGGACCAGCAAAAACTCTGCATTTTCTCACTTCCACAAAGACCTAGTTGGAAATGGGTTTCTGCAAGGCCATAGATGCAAGTAACATTCCCACCTAAAATAGTTTAAAAAATATATATATAAGTCATGTCCTCCGTAGAGTAGCATGACCTAGCACTAGTTAACAATTTCGCTTGCATCCATTAACCTTCATGGCCCGACCCATGCTCTTCATCTGTTACAATTAAACAGAGAGAAGAAGATTAAAGAGAACTCAAGCTGTGAGAGTGACATAATAAATAGAAATGATTTTCAGCTATAACGAAATTCCAAGTTCGTTTGAGAGAGAATTTAAACCTGAAAAACAATGCAAAAGAAATCCAAATTTTACATTGCAGTTAAAAAAAGGAAAATGTTAATTTATAACGAACAGATTTTTGAAAGAAAACTTGAGTCTAAAACCCCCTACTCTACAACTTATGACAGCACGAAAACGAGAATAAGTTAAAGATAATAATTAACTAAAGAAAACTTTTGTGAAAGTTATATACCTTAAACAGTTAGTTGCAATATGTACAAAGTATTTCAGCAGTGCTTTAAGTGCATAATTAATTAGTTATTAAGAACTTAACTACTTTGAAAAAACAGCGCATAGAAAAGGAACAAGCTTAGCCCTCTTCTGTTCCTAGGTACCCCAAAAAGACGCTCAAAGTTACAAAGAAAAGTAAGAGTTAAAACCCGCATAAATGTTAACAGACAAACCAATGCTTAAAAGCTGAAAAGCTAAAAAACGACAGAGAAAAGGTACATAAAGTACAAACATTGAACTTATAAAACCTAGAACCCAAAAACAAGGAAGAGAGCTTACCTCTTGTGTGACAAAAACTTTTCTCCTCACAAGAGGAGAACATGGCTGACCCCTTCCGCCACTCCCTAGACGCTGGGGGCAGTGAGGGTGGGGCTGATGGCCTCCTCATACAGCAAGAAACCAACGCGCGGAGATTTTAACCAGAGAAAAAAATATATAAACTTAAGACTGTGGATCTGTATGATCAGAATGAGCAGAATTAACTCTCCAGAATACATGAGAAATATTATAAAATACACGAGCAGTTTATTTAATAATCTTTGCATGTATTAAATCACCTTAGTGAGCTTCTATAGATTAATCAGAATCTTATTAATTATAATGTTGGTTTTACTATTTTTAGTATAGCTATCCTAGTGATGAATAACTAGTTTTCTTTTTTATTTGTTTTTATTTTCTTTTATAAACAGATTTTTAAGCTTTTTTGTGATTTTGTTTATATTATTTAATTTTTTGTTTTAATAGGACCGTCATATCCATAGCACTAAGGTTCCTTTAGGTAGTTAATAGGCATCCTCTAGCCAACTTCCTTACGGCTTTGATTGGTCAGAATCATATTATTAACTGTGTAGAAAATTAAAGCAGATCTGCCAACCTTACTCTATTATTCAGAATAATTTTTCTTAAAGTTCTTTTGATGAAAGAAGAAGGAATTTCGTTCTCTAGAAAACTTTCTAATAGTATATTAATGTGGTAATTGAAATCCAAATTGTTGCTGCAAATTCTTGAAATTCTTAGGACCTGAGAAATTAGTACATTCTCAATTACTTTGGTTGAAATGTTATTATTCCAGTGTAGATATTTAATTACTTTGAAAGGAAAATTAACTCTTTTTATCAAAGAGGCTAATAGATGGGTTACCTCTGTTGAGCTTAATGCTTAAGTCTAGGAACTCAAGTTCCTGATTACTGTGGTTGGTTTTACATAAGTTAAGAGAGCTAGGATAGATATTATCAAAATCACTCTCTATAACTTCTGAATTATTGATACACAGCAGATCATCAATATATCTAAAAGTGTAAAGGTAGTTATCTGAGCAGGTGGGGTGATTTTTAATGAATTTATATTCCTTAAAGAACAGGATTAGATTAGCGATATTTGTGGACGTTGATGTTCCCATTGGAATACCGTTCACTTGCTTATAGAGTGTATTATTATATAAGATATGGTTATTTTTTATGCAGCAATTGAGATAAGAGTTCCAAGTTCCTACATCAACAAATTGGTTAAGTTTAAGCTGTATGCAGAATTTAAACTTAACCAATTTGTTGATGTAGGAACTTGGAACTCTTATCTCAATTGCTTGCATAAAAAATAACCATATCTTATATAATAATACACTCTAAGCAAGTGAACGGTATTCCAATGGGAACATCAACGTCCACAAATATCGCTAATCTATTCCTGTTCTTTAAGGAATATAAATTCATTAAAAATCACCCCACCTGCTCAGATAACTACCTTTACACTTTTAGATATATTGATGATCTGCTGTGTATCAATAATTCAGAAGTTATAGAGAATTTTGATAATATCTATCCTAGCTCTCTTAACTTATGTAAACTAACCACAGTAATCAGGAACTTGAGTTCCTAGACTTAAGCATTAAGCTCAACAGAGGTAACCCATCTATTAGCCTCTTTGATAAAAAGAGTTAATTTTCCTTTCAAAGTAATTAAATATCTACACTGGAATAATAACATTTCAACCAAAGTAATTGAGAATGTACTAATTTCTCAGGTCTAAGAATTTCAAGAATTTGCAGCAACAATTTGGATTTCCAATTACCACATTAATATACAATTAGAAAGTTTTCTAGAAGAACGAAATTCCTTCTTCTTTCATCAAAAGAACTTTAAGAAAAATTATTCTGAATAATAAGTAAGGTTGGCAGATCTGCTTTAATTTTCTACACAGTTAATAATATGATTCTGACCAATCAAAGCCGTAAGGAAGTTGGCTAGAGATGCCTATTAACTACCTAAAGGAACCTTAGTGCTATGGATATGACGGTCCTATTAAAACAAAATTAAATAATATAAACAAAATCACAAAAAAAAGCTTAAAAATCTGTTTATAAAAGAAAATAAAAACAAATAAAAAAGAAAACTAGTTATTCATCACTAGGATAGCTATACTAAAAATAGTAAAACCAACATTATAATTAATAAGATTCTGATTAATCTATAGAACTCACTAAAATGATTTAATACATGCAAAGATTATTAAATAAACTGCTCGTGTATTTTATAATATTTCTCATGTATTCTGGAGAGTTAATTCTGCTCATTCCTGATCATACAGATCCACAGTCTTAAGTTTATATATTTTTTTCTCTGGTTAAAATCTCCGCGCGTTGGTTTCTTGCTGTATGAAGGAGCCATCAGCCCCACCCTCACTGCCCCCCAGCGTCTAGGAGTGGCGGAAGGGGTCAGCCATGTTCTCCTTGTGAGGAGAAAAGTTTTGTCACACAAGAGGTAAGCTCTCTTCCTTGTTTTTGGGTTCTAGGTTTTATAAGTTCAATGTTTGTACTTTATGTACCTTTTCTCTGTCGTTTTTAGCTTTCAGCTTTTAAGCATTGGACTGTCTGTTAACATTTATGCGGGTTTTAACTCTTACTCTTTGTAACTTTGAGCGTCTTTTGGGGTACCTAGGAACAGAAGAGGGCAAAAACTTGTTCATTTTCTATGCGCTGTCTATGCGCTGTTTTTTCAAAGTAGTTAAGTTCTTAATAACTAATTAATTATGCACTTAAAGCACTGCTGAAATACTTTGTACATATTGCAACTAACTTGTTTAGGTATATAACTTTCACAAAAGTTTTCTTTAGTTAATTATTATCTTTAACTTATTCTCGTTTTCATGCTGTCATAAGTTGTGAGTAGGGTTTTAGACTCAAGTTTTCTTTCAAAATCTGTTCGTTATAAATTAACATTTCCTTTTTTAACTGCAATGTAAAATTTAGTTTCTTGCATTGTTTTTCAGGTTTAAATTCTCTCTCAAACGAACTTGGAATTTCGTTATAGCTGAAAATCATTTCTATTTATTATGTCACTCTCACAGCTTGAGTTCTCTTTAATCTTCTTCTCTCTGTTTAATTGTAACAGATGAAGAGCATGGGTCGGGCCATGAAGGTTAATGGATGCAAGCGAAATTGTTTAACTAGTGCTAGGTCATGCTACTCTACGGAGGACATGACTTATATATATATTTTTTAAACTATTTTAGGTGGGAATGTTACTTGCATCTATGGCCTTGCAGAAACCCATTTCCAACTAGGTCTTTGTGGAAGTGAGAAAATGCAGAGTTTTTGCTGGTCCTTGATAAAAGCCAAGGCTCAGTATTCTCGACACCTTCTACATTCAGTTGTTTTTATTTTATTTTTTTATCTTTTTCTCCTTTTACTCACACAGGTAGATACATAACCTTTTCTATGTTGTATTAGGTGTGAGTCAAAATTATATTTGTATTTTTTTGCTTAGGTATCTTCTTTATAGAATGTGAATTCTGAATTTTCAAAACTGCTGCGTTGCACGTTTTGATTTTCAGGTTATTTTGCACCCTTCATTTTAAATTCTAAAATTTTTTCCTTAGTCTTCAGTTTTGCTCTTAAGTATATATATATATATATATATATATCATCATTAACCATTATCAATGATGAAGGTCTCCCCAGGTTTCTTCCAACAAATATCGAGTCGTCGAGGAGATATCCAGGTGTTGCTAAAAACATTTCGTTTCGAAAATTCCCAAACTCCCAAAGCCTAGATACAATGCCAAAAGGCCAGGAAAGGCAGCAACAAGTCATAGGCTGGAATTATTTCACTCGGCTCCTCGGCGTTTTCAAAAGCAGGGAAAGCCATAAAACTTCTCCTGTGCGTTACCCCACAAAGCGCACGTTTCGGAAGTCATCCCTGTGGACCACCGATCAAAGAGCGAAACCTGCAAAAAACACGTGAATGAATTTCTATACGTGACTACCGAAACGTTCAGTAAAAGGGCTGTAGTAACAAAAGGAGAGGAATTAAGAATAGGGAAGCAGTTGACATGCTAAAGCACCATATTTTAGCGCTAGGGTCGAGGCTTCTATGAAGCAGCTTTCGCGAATCCTAACAGAAAATTGTGGGAATGTTCGTATGACGTGTCGAGGAGGATAGCGAGTGACCAATTGTACGTCATGGCGTTACCTTGGCCCAGGCCCAGCCTCATCCCTAGAGGTGAATGATGCTACAGACCCGAAAGGATATAGGTAAAAACGGAATCAAGAAAGGGGTCACAGTCAGAGGCAGACAGGCGATCAGTTTTGGTATTCAAAAGTCTTTAAAATGCTCTTTTTCAAGCTCAGAAGAAATTTCCTCATTTAAGTCCTGAGACTTGCTCATGTCTGGGGTCACAACTTAAAGTTCTTGGTCAGAGTTAGGTGTCGATGGTCCCCAGGACCTAGTATGAAGATAAGTAGAAAAATGTATGCATCACCGCGTTATAGTTAGGGCAGTGTTTAGCCAGAGCAACAAGAAATCTCCGCCCGGCCTATGAAGAAGACAGAGAGAGTAAGATGTTTCTGTTCCATACCTCATAGCTGTGCATGTGCCGTGCTGGGTCAAATTAACTGTTATCTCAGCATTCAAAAGTTTCTCTAACGCACTCAAGTTGCCGCACAACTGAATAATTACTTAAATTTATCGCTAGTTTTAGCAAAGATAATGTATTGCTCTTGGTATTTCTAATATATTGCGAACGAGATCTCTCATATGTTATTTAGGATATTTAGAGTAAAATTAAAAACTCCACCCGTACTCATGTACCTAATCTTAAGAAGAATTTCTACGAATAAATCATTTTATTTTGGAAAATTTAGCTGTGTCCCTCAGTCAATCCTCAAATAATCTTAAGGTAAATATCAAGGTTATTTATAACAATGGCCAATGTTTCTCTTTTTTTTTTTTTTTTAATTAATTTCTAAAGCGGCATGTGGAAGAGCGTGGTAAACCCATTGCTGTTCCAACACAACGCAATGCACTTATGTCGATTCTGAGCTTGGAGACCCTGAAATAGGGAACCCTACCTCATCGTTGACGCCAGTAGACAAAATCTGGGGAGGTTTGGTTTTGCAGGCGAATAAGACGTAGTAGTGGTTCGCGGCACCCTTTAGTAAAGGGCGCAGTAATTCAGACGATGTAACTTTAGCCTCCCCCCCCCCCCCCACACACACATACACACTCTTTTTGGAAGTTCGACTTAAAACGTGCCACTACAATAATCAAAACAATCTGCCAATTTTTGAAGTGGGTGTGACTCATACACACAGTCACTGCTTACTCGAGTATTTACTCACCTACCTACACTGAAGAGAGCAATTGAATTAGAGATACCTGTCTAGTAACGTGTAACACCACCTTTCATCCTGATGACGGCGGCGATTCGTCTCGGCATGGACTCGACAAGACACTGGAAGCGTTGGGAAGCCATACGGATTCACGACCCCTGAAGAAGCTCCCACAGTTCACGAAGATTTGATGGAGGGGGTCAGAGCCTCGAACATCTCCCTCGATGGCATCCCAGATGTGCTCGATGGGATTGATGTCAGGTGACCTAGCTGGCCAATGAAGCGAGGTCACGTCGGTGGAGTGTTCATCCAACCATTCGGATACAATTCGAGAGCGATGGCGCGGTTCATTGTCTTGTTGCAGGATGAGGTCCCCATTGGGATGTTGAAGACGCACAAACGGGAGCAAATGGTCGTCCAGGATATCTCGGTAACGTTGACCTGTGAGAGACGATGTCACACGTACCAGGGGTTCCATTTCAGTCCACGTAAACAGTCCCCAGACGAGAATGCCACCCCCACCAGCTTGAAGAGTACCCTGCTGGCAAGAAGGATCCATCGCTTCATGTGGTTTGCGCCGTACTCTTATCCTGCCATCCGCATGTACCAACGTGAATCTCGATTCATTAGTCCAACCAATATGTTCCCACATGTCTAGGGTCCAGTGGTGATGTCCCCGCGGCCCTGCTAATCTTTGCACCCTGTGCTGTGCGGTCAGCAGCGGTACCCTCGTGGGACGATGGCTTCTGTACCCCATAGCGAGGAAATGGTTCTGGATGGTGTGGCTGCTTACAAGTTTTTGTGCACCAGCGTTAAATTGCCGAGTGATTTCGCCTGTATATCCGCTGTTACAATGCAAGCTGGCGGACGATGACCCTGCTCATCCACACTCTGTTGTCCGCGGCAGTTGGCCCTTGCAGGGATGGTTTTACCGGATTCGATGTACTCACGGTGCACCCGAGACACAGTGGCTCGTGAAAATCCCAGTGCCTGCACGACTTCCGAGATGGAGTGACCCATTCGTCGGGCCCCGACAATTTGCTCTGTTATATTGAAAAAAAATGGATTGATTGAAGTTATTTATCAAAAGGCTATATTTATGCTGATATTGAAATCCAAAATTTATATGGAAATTATAGAAAATTTAAATTTGGGAGATGGGTGGATGCATTTCGAAACAAAACTGAAATTTTGAATAAGGCCATGAAACAAAATAGAAAAATCAAATCAAATGCACCACTGAATTTGGTAACTCCCAAAAGTTACTATTGTATTGTTTGCGTTGTTAGCGTTTGATGAGTAGGTACACCTGAAAGTGTAAGAAAAGGTAACTATTGTTTGCATGTGTACCAAATTTGCAAACAATAAAATTTAATGGTATACAATGTACACGTGTAAATAACCTTTTGGAAGTGGCGATGATCAAATTAGCTAGTTAGGACAAAAACACTGATTTTACCACTATAGCTTCAGATTACTTTCCCACCTCAGTCATTGCTGAGGGGGATGCACTTGAACCATGTGATGAAAATTTAAACTGAAAATATCTAAAACTTCACTGCACTAAGGTTTAGGTTTTTGAAAGGCCACTTGGCCTATATTTATTGTAAAACTTAACAAGTGTGAGAGTAAATTTTGACACAATTTCAAACCCGGCCACTGGGCCTAAAAACAATAAACATCCAACAGCTTAGCAAATATTGCACCAGTCGCAGTACCAAAACAAAATATAAATACCAGAATTCCATTGAATTACACCGCACAGCACAAACACTTGCTTTAACATGGTGTGCAACTTAAGTATGTGGAAGGTAAATCTCTCTCTCTCTCTCTCTCTTGGAAAAAAAAATTATTATATGCATATGTTTACACTATGTTATTCTAATCGCTAAAACCAACCCTCTCAGACCAGTCTTCTGAATTCACTTTTCAACTTTTTAACTAACATATCAACTGCCAAAATTTTACATAATGAAAAGTTATTTTATACCAGGTTCTACATCTCCGGGAAAATTTGTCTCAAAATCAACAATCTTGCCTTCAATCAACATTTGTCTTAAAATCTACATATCCTAACCTGACACTGAACCAATTCTCGACACTATACAAAACCCAATACACTAAATACTCTACTCAATTTACTCACAAGTTATAATACAAATCCAACTATTCAAAAATTCCCCACTATAAGTCCTCCAAATCTACCAGCACCCATGTAGAACTAAACTCGGGCATTAAAGCCAAACAATCATCTCACTCAACGAATTCCAATTGCCTCGAAAAACACGATTTCACTGCAGGAACAACAAAGTTTGAGTCTAAAGGCGGGAATGGGTCGTGAATCCATTCCCAGCTTATACAGTGTAGTGGAGCAAAGTGCGACCTAACCCTTTTCTGTTCCTTCACTCTGATTTGGGGACAACCCTCATCACTCCCCTCATAGGTACCACCTCCTATGGACCGAACAAGCTTACTCGGGCAGAAAACAAATCCCCCAATTTGTTTCGTGCACCCTTTCAGACCCCGCGGCATTGTCTACATAGGGTAAAGTATCCCACAAGAGTTCTCTTGTCCCCAAAATATCTCTTCATCTATTTTCCAGAAAATTCAATACATCACCCTTTTTCCCAGAAAATTACTTCTTATCCTATTTTCCCCAGGAACACACTTCATATCCTTATTTTCCCAGGAACACACTCATTTCCCAGAAAATCACTTATCTTTTATTTCCCAGGAACACACTGTACATATTCATTTCCCAGAAAGCTCAATAACACCATACTTGACACACTATACCAAACCTTACTTTATTTCCTGAAAAATCTATACATCACCATACTTCCTAGATCACTCTTTTCCTGAAAAATCATCACTTCTTGAAGAAACACAACAGCTATTCGGGTTCTTTTTTTAGTCACACTATACATATGCTCATATCTGCCTGTATGCCCAATTCTTATATTCTTTCCCCCATAAAAACCTGTTTTTCTAATCTACGGGCTGAAACTAGAAATTAGCCCTCACTAATACAAAAATTAAATTTTAAAGAGTAATTTAGCGCCTAAATTTACCAAAACACTAAACCAAAATAATTACCAGCCTACAAGAAAAATTCCCAACTACATGGCACCTACGCTAAGTTCATAAATACAAATTCTACTTCACAAATACAAAAATCACAGAGCACAAAAAGAGTTAAATTTCACCTAAGAGAAATACTGGTCTGGAGAGCTGTTCGTTCCGAAATAACTTAATATACTTATTATATCATCTATCCCTACATGACCCAGAAAATTATCCACTTCCACTTCTTTGTTTCATTTTGTTTTTCAATTACCTATCCACAGAAGATGACATGAAATTTATTTAAACAGCCTAACATTAAATCAGGTGGTTTCATTCCCTAAGCACACAAGAACACTAACATACAAAAAAAAAAAAAAACTCAGTGAAAACATTTACAACTTTTTTACTTTAGTTCTACTGATCCAAGCATGGATTATAACTGACCCTAGATTATAACTGCAACCACTGTCAAAATCTTACATGTTAAAATATTTTAGAGTAACCCTATCTTTCTTTTCCCCCTTTGAAATGCCAAAACAAAGTTTCTTTACCTTTTTCCCTATGCGCAGGCAGCACCGCTCACTTTGGCTCACAACAAGAAAAAGTTTGCTTTGTTCTGCTTCTTTTTTTTTACTGCCCAAAACAAAAGGGGTGGGGGAGAAACAACACTGTCTCTCCTCTTTCTGTAGCCAGGGTTTAAGGAGGATGGTTTTGACAGGATTCGATGACTTTTTTTTCTTACTACGGACGACTGCAAACCTCGGAAATGTGTTGGCCTCTTCCTGAATAATGGCGGCCATTGATGACGCCTCGACTGGTCCCTGGCTAAGAACAGTTAGCTGGACATTCCTCTCGATGTCTCAGACGTTTCCTTGTCGACCAGAACTGCAAAGGCAATTCTCCTGTAGCACAACACTGCAGGCTTCCACTATGGGAGGGATGAATCAATGAACATCTCTACTCCAGTCATTAAGTCCTTGCATTTTTTTTTCTCGACGTCAGATTCAGGCTACAAAATCAAAAAACGTCCCCACGCCTGGAGAACAAAGTGGCCAGCCATTCTTATAGTCCTTACTGCCGGCCAGGTACTAGAGCTCGGCTGGCGGGATTGCCCGTCAACGGTTTTTTTTTTCTTTTCTTCTGCTGCCCCCTCCCCGCCAAAAATGCGAGGAGAGAAAATTTAGCTTTCCGCTGTTAACTGCCGACCAGCTAGCGCAGCGACCAGAAACAAAGTGTCCTCTCTCAACGGATAAAACTCTGGGGTGCTTGAAACCGCTGACCCCTCCCATTGGTCGAAACTTCAGCCTAGTAACTAACGGCTTCCCAACGGAATTTCACTCCCACGCGAGCCAAGGGTGACACTCTAACCTTCACACGTAGGGACCAAGCAAGCCCTTGACCCTGAGGTCTAAAAATAGATTCTGTTGCTGAATTCCTTACCCAAAAGACGAAAAGATGTTGCACTTTTGGGCGACTTTTCACGACGTTGGGAAACAGGAACGCAAAATGGCGAAACGAAGAATTCTTGCTTTGCAGAAAATCACTAATTTTAATTTTCTTTTTCTCTCGTTTCGTGATGTTAAACTAAAATTAATTTTGATTCTCTGAGCTGCACACCTACTCGCCTTTTCCTATCGCGATAAAAGATCAGATAAATTAATTATTTCCAAAACCCCAAAGTCAGTTAAATCAAATATTATTCTATTTTCCCTTTTTTTGTTTTCCTGGTTGTGATTAAGACAAGCGAAGTTTGCGCACGAATTCCTTTGCCTTTCAACCAGGAATTTTCTTCTAACGTATGTCATGGGAGAAAATTTTGCATTAATTAATCCCTGATAAACCAACAGGAAGATTGATCAAGTCTTTCTGAAATTCACCAGAGGTTAAAATTTTCGCCATGACAGCTCACGATCAAATGCGCTTAGATCCTTCGTCTTACCCATACTGCGTCCGCCTCTTACTGATTCCCGTCGCTTCACTCCTTATATTGTCTGATCGCTGCATACGTCATGTCGTTTCCGTTTGCAGGGCCGCCCACAGCGCCACATTTGCATAACGCCAGCTGTATCTAATTCAATTGCTCTTCAGTGTACTTACTTTTATTATTATACATGAAAAAGCAAATTCAAACACCATTGTTTAAATTATATTTAAATACTCATAGGACCTGTGCAGAGCATTTAGCGACGATGTGCATCGCTTTCAAGCCTTTTGTACGCTGTACAGTGTTTTCCACGATTTGTCAAACTTAAATCCTCTGTACGCTGCACGTTCACGATTCGAGATTGTCGGCAGAAGGATCGGATTGACCTTGATCAGTGAGGTTCCATTTTGCTCACTTAAGTGCTTGTTGGTGTACCGTATCGGAGAGCTTTGCGGTATGTCCAACAAGGAAATTGGTTCTGACTTGTGAACAAAAGAATATTAGTTGTAAATTATTATTATGATAATAAACCGTTACCAAAGGAGACTGTGCTAAACACAAAATTATATACCTACTTATCAGGAAATTCTGTAAGCTGGTTCTGTGTACATGAGAACCGCAGGAGCATGATTGTAAACGAAAAATCGACTTAACATGCGAGGCTCGGTTTGTTGTAGCCCCCTCCTCCCCGATATCGTCATTTCGAAAACTGTCTCAACAGCTAGATGATCATATCTTTAGGTAAAGCACATAAAACTGCAAAATTGCCCTATTCTAAAACATGGCTTATGCATGGGTATCATAGTCGCGATCTACCGGTCGTAGCATTATTGCATAAATTGTTTCAAAAGGGCACCCTTTGAAGATGATGAACGATTGATGTTACAGCATTTAAGTAGTCTAAAGATCACTGCACCTTTTTTTAGTTTATTCTGATATTTTAACTTAAACGTATGCTTATTATTATACAGCGTCTGATGTTTAACCTTACTGCGTTGGTCTTTGTTGTTACACGAACTGACTCACAAAGATTGATTGCCGTGAAACAAAAGTACTTTCATTTGGAAAAGAAGACACTTGCGTTAGTTGTTCGTTTTTGAGAAGTTTTTCTGCGTTAATCTTTTTTCGTATTTTTTTTTTTTTTTTTTAAGTTTTTCTCCGTAGCCATAAAATTGTTTTGCTCACTAGCCTGTGTACACTAGTGGTATAAGTTATAGAAAGGCCGTAGCGGCTTTAAGTCACTTTTCGTGGTAAGAGAAGCTGGGCAAAGATGATCATGTATACAAAAATAGGAAATATAATCATGATAATAAACACAGTAATCAGACCTCTGAATTGAGTGTATTTACTGGTCTCACTTAATATCAATCACATCAGGAAACTTGAATTTTCATCGCCCTAAAGCGGGAAAATTCTCGCTAAGTTACAATTTAAGAAAGGAAAATGATCACATGTGTGAAGTGATTAAATGTTTATTTTACCTTTTAATGCGTATTACAGTGTACAGAAGACACACTTTAATGAGGTGTTGCACCTCCTCCGGCAGCAATACAAGCTTCTAATCTTGCATACAATCAGCTGTACAAATGCTGGATATCACGCTGGGGGATATCATTCCATGCGCTTTCAACTTGGACGCGTAATTCAGAGATGGTTGCTGCCTTCCTGGGTCCGCGGAAGAGTCTTTGTCCGATCCAGTCCCAGACATGCTCGATTGAAGACAAGTCCGAAGAGTGTGCTGACAAAGAGAGTTGATGCACCTCTTAAAGAGCATGTTGAGTTCGCCAGGTGGAGTCTGGGCAGGCGGTATCCTACTGGAATATCTCATCAGGAATCGCACTCAAAAATGTCAAGACGACCGGCTGCACGATGTCGCTGACGTGCGTACTGCTATTCAGTGTACCCCGTACAAACACCAGACTCGTACAAGAGTGATAGCTAATCACTCCCCACACCATGATGCCCGGCGTGGTGCCTGAGTGTCGTTGGCGGATGCACGATGACAGAACCCGCTCACCTTGTCGCCCTCGGACACGTACATGACCGTCGGACGCTCCCAAGCAGAATCGGCTTTCATCACTGAAGACCACTGACCGTCATTCTTCCCTCCAATGAACTTATTCTTGACACCACCGCAAACGTGCTCGATTGTGACCAGGGGTCAGTGGTAATCATGCCAGCGGAACGCATGCCCGTAGTCCTGCTTCCAACAAACGATTCCGTATCTTTCTGATAGACACCCTTGGTATGACAGAGCATCGAATTTGTGACGCCGTAGTCGTCCGCTCTGCCAGCCAACGCCGCCCTCCTGATACGCCAATCCTTTCTTTCGTGCGTCCATAACTCTGTGTTGCCCGGAACCACGTTTGCGAATGCTTTTCTGACCACCGACGCCACTATCTTACCAAGGCAGATTCTTCTCGTCCCACTCTGTCCGCAATTTGACGGAAGGACCAACCTCCTTCCCGCAGACCCGCTGTGCGGCCTCCCTCGAACTCCGATAACTGAACATATGTTGCGCGCCTGCGTCGTCCAGGCATAGCAGCTTCTTCAATGAGCGCTGAACAACACGACACCAGACGAATGACTTCGTTCGAGACAGCCAGGCATTTTCATGTAGGAATTCCGTCTACAGAGATGGTTTAGGGCAAAACCACCTGCAGCGGGTCCGCCTTTTAGGCAGGGCATAGAAACGGAAGGAGTGAGAGCAAGTCTAGCGACTTTGGCAGAACAGTTTAAGTGAGAGAGCACAGTAGATAGCGTCACCGTACCAGTACGATGCTGCTCATAGAGGGGTGAGAGAAAGTCAGGGGGAAGTAGGAATGGATACCCAACGTAACCGGGGGGGGGGGGGTCCAACCCGGGGGCCGTCATTTAACGTACTCGTCCGATGCACGGCGGGTATTCAGCGATTGTTAGTAAATCACACTATCTCTGGAACCTTATCCTTAAATACGCGCCGCGTACATTACCATGTTGTCGTCCGCAGTGCCGTCATTAATTCATCAAATGACATTCCAACATGGATCACAGTTTCTGCTGCCCTTTACAATTAACATATTATAATATGACGTTCCTACCGGCATTCATTCTGGGTGTTCTATTTTCACTTTCCGTTAGCGTATAATGTTTTGCGTAATCTGTTGAGCGGATGTTCGGCTCACGAATCGTAAGGGTTATAGCGTAAAGATAATAGGAGCTGCTTTGTCAAGATGGCAGTCCTCAAAGTAAAGATGTAGGAGGTGGCTTAGGACTGCCTTGCTAGAAAAAGAAAAAGCAGCTGAGCAAACTTAAATAAACATGAAGGCCGAGTGGCAAGTGATTTGCTGTTGCGATGATCATTTCTACTAAACCACTCGCCACACGCAAACTGCCCAATGAAAGTAATCCCCTCAGCTCATTCTTTGATTCTTAATGGAGTAGCTATAAATAAATCTTCTTCACCCATATCATGATCTTAGAAAAAACAGCGTATTAATCACACTTGTAAATGTAGCTGTGATGTCTTTAGTGTGTCTATGATGAGTGTTCTTCAGACTGAATATTTGGAATGCCACAGAATGACAGAGCTCAGTTTAAAGAAAAACTTAATTTTCTTAGTTTTGCAGTTCGAACATAACGTTCTCTCTATTATTAAAAATTGCTCAAGTGAAGTAATTTTTTATAAAAATTGGTAAAAATAATAATTGAAAATTTTAGGATTCTTCCTGATTGTTAGTACGTATTCAGTTTACCGCTAAGACACTTTTCTATTTAGTTACATCAGTGAGTGACGTTATCTTCAAAGAAATAATGAAAGAATAAAACTGACATAGCAACCTTGTACACAACGGTGGTTGCTCATCCTTTAGCTTGTTACTTATTTATACAGCAAGTGCTGATACAAATAGAAGTCCAGGGGGCCTGGGCCTCGTGTGTTATTTTTATAAAATGGTTTGCGCACGTGTGTGTCCGAATAATTATGTTTAGCGCATATATAGTATGGCTACGTGAAAAAAATAATAGCGAAAGCATTTTTGATGAAGATTTTCATGGTACCTGTTCATGTTTCGAGTTACGATTTTTATGCGGTTACTCAGTTCAAGTAATAACAAAAAAGATGACATCGAATTTTCGGTTGTAATGAGCGCGTCTTTTGAATCCTTTGACGCGAATTAAATTTATCAAAGTTGTTCAAAGTCAGTGCAACCAGTTGGAAAAAAATCACACAACCGGATTTCTACAATCGATAAAACATCCAGAAACAGAAACAGCTACTTACTTCCTCAGGCGGCTAAAAAGTGTGTCACGAAAATTAACAAATGGCGCGCAAAAAGTTTCTCATAGCAGAAGAAAGTATGAGAGACAAACAGATTTTCAAATCAAACAATTAAAAGAAGAAATATGAAAGGAAACATGATATAACTCTACGCCTTCTCGCAGAAGAATTATCCATAATGGAAAAGTTCAAAATATGCGATATCATGGAAAAAGCTATGCTAAGGAAAAATAACTTTTCAAATACGTCTCCCGGAAGCAGAGATAGAGAGAAAAAGATTTTGATCTTTATGCCCCCTAGCGGGGAATCTGTGCATTATTTAAAGAGAATAACGCTCCACGTCTCAGCTCCATGGCAGTCACGAACGCTGACCACAAGGCCACCCGCGGCCCTTGTTTTTAAATTAAAAAAAAAATGCAATTCGTATATGTCATAGTTTTTTGAACAAAATAGTGCAAAATGATTCCCCCATGCTTGCGGAGCTTGGATTAAAGGTGGAGATGTAGTTAAATTGCTACATCTCCACGGAAGAAATATTGATGTATAATGCTTGTACAAGAATTGAAAGTATAGCGATTAATAAAGCAAATCCAGAAGTAACCGATGGCTGCATTTGCCTTCGACAACGGATACCAAGCAATAGTTTAACGCAAGAAATCTGGCCGAATTCAGAAAGTTTGTTTGAAACATACCTGAATAGTAATATCCTTGCCTCATATTTTAAAAACCTTTTTGCGTTATCTGTAGAAAAAGAGAAAAAGTTATACTTTTTTGGAAAAGCAGGGTACTGATACCTCATAGTATTCGTCTTAATATACCGTAATACTTGTTTTGCACCCATGAAGACACAATAGGAACTAAAAAGGTATTGAGGGTCTACTTTGTAATTTTGAAAAAAAGGAAAAGAAAAAAATGGTCGGGTTGTGAGTGTCATGGTTAAGAATTCTTATTGAACGTTTTTGGTTGTGTAACCAGTCAAATGATTTGATCATAGAAGATTCTTGCTTCAAATAGATTTAAACTCCGTTGCCAAAAGCTACACCTACAGTCACTATAAAGAATTGCATGAATTGTTCATAGAATTGGGTTGCTTACTACCTTGTCAATAACAGTAGTAGCAATTGTGTTTCAAATAGTTTTTAGATGAAGTGGAATTTATCATTTGTTCAGGGCCCCGCATCATTCGTCGTCTGCCCGACGTGTTGAAAGACATATTGAGTTGTAAATAAAATCTCTGCTGCTCACTTCTTTCAAATCTCCAGCTTCTTCTAACACCGATCCCAGATATTTAAATCTTCTCACTCTTTCCATCACACATTCCTGGCTACAGAACTTCCTTAATTTGATTTCCTCCTCCAGCAGCACATGTACTCTGCTTTGGTTTTACTTCAACTTTCTTTGCTCTCCTTTCCCTCTTGGCGCATAATTCACATCACTCGCAAACAACATGGTCCGCGGTGTAACTTCTCTCACTCTTGCTGTTGCCACATTTAAAACAATATCAAGTAAGAATGAGCTTAGTGCTGATCCTTGGTGTACTCCAATTCTCTCGTCATGTTTTTTCTGTTTTGCGCAACTCTACATTTGACACATGAACGGGAATCTCTGTACATTTCCTTTATCAACTCCACATATTTTTCGGGCACCATTTCTCTCTCAGGCCGTTCTATACTTGTTGCTTTAGTACTCTACCGTATGCCTTCTCCAGATATATAATTATCATGTGTGAGGTTGCCGTTCTTTCTCTGTATGTCTGTAAATTCTATTACGGCAAATGTGGGAGCTGCTACATTTCTTGCCATAAATCCAAACTGCTATGCTGTCTTGACGTCTTCTCTTAGTCTGTTACCCGATATTCTTCCCTTTATGCTTTGGTAGCCGCTGCAGTACTTCTTATTAACTTTTTCACCATAGAGCACAACTATTTCTTCGAACATCGTGTGTTTCATTAAGTCCCACAAGATATCAATACCCTCTTCTCTTCATGCAATGCTTTCCATATTTCCGCAGATATTGTGTGGTAAATAGCTGCTACTTTTCTAATGATTAGGTCTCTCCATTCAAGAGTCTTTGAAAGTAGTTCTTCATCAAATCATTACGTCTTGATCTTTTGTCAGCACTTCATCATGCCCCTTTTTCATTTGTCTCATCAGAATGACATCCTTCGTAGCCTTACTTCTTGCATGCCTTCATCGTGTGTTCAGTTCTTCATGAATTCTCTTCAGACACTGTTCCTTAGTAATAGCAACTGCCTTTTTAGCTGCTTTTAGGCCTGTTTTTGTACAACACCCAGTTCTGTTTTGTCTTGTGTCAGAGCCTACATTATCATAGCCTTTTTATTATGATGACGAAACTTTGTTGTACATCGTCATTCTACCTCCAGTTTTTTTTTCTTTTTGTCAACTTTGTGTTCCCTCAAAGTCTCTCCTAGAATTTCTCTCCTTGCCAGTATTAACACTTCAAAATTTTCTTTCCACCGCTCTGAACATCTTCAAACTCCTTCGTTCATATTTCTTATCTTTCTTTGAAAGTTGTCATAAATTTCTCCTTCTTGAGTCTCGCCTTTTCATTTTTAGCTCCTTCGGTTTTCTTTCTCTCAGTTCTCTCTTTTATTTTCAAGTTCAGGACAAATACCCGATGTTGTGTCGCAACTTTTTACCCTGAGATTACTTTGCAGATTTTAACTTCTTTAGAGTGGGATTCCGTGCGCGACACATGTCTATCTCTGTGTTTTCCCCATCCAATCTTCTAAGATAAGTGATAAGGTGTTTCTGCTTCTGAAAAAAAGTATTGTCCTGTGCCATGTCAAATGCAACGGCGGTGTCTATTATTCTGCTTCTATCTTGGTTCGTATCAGCATATCATCTTCCCCTATCTCTGGCTTTAGATCTCCATTACTCTGCTAACATGACTGCTGAGGTCTCCTTCAGTGAACACTCGCTCAACTTCTGGTACATCCTTTGATGCTTGCTATATCTGCTGCGAGAAATCCTCGTTTTCTCTCTGTTTACAGCATCTTTGTGGTGCATAAGCAGGTAAAATATTCATAACCATTTCATGCAATGTAATTCATGCATTCATCAGTGTAATCACTTCTTTTCACTTCCGAGATATTTTCTTTTACATCCTTTGACAGATTAGCCCTCCACTTCATGACTGGATCAGAGTACTTTGTATCTTTCTCCTTTCCATCAAATCATATTTGCTCTCTTCCTCATCCAGTCATACTTCCTGTAGTCAGTGCTGCCACTCTGAATCTTCTTACTTCCTTAACCCCACCTGCCCATGGAGGAGTAGCCATGGCATATGTTTTTGCAGAGAGAGAGGGCCATATGTCTGCGTTCGCCCTAGCTGTCATAGCTTTTCCGCAGATCCTTATCTTATGTGCTTGTAGCAAAGGTTTTACCACTAGTTGCTGCCCTTCCTATCGTCAATTCCATTTTTTGTATGGCCATCGTACAGGCTGGAATAGACTCTTATCTGCTCCTAGGCGGAATCTGGGAAAGTATTTCTTTGTAATAACATGCTGCATCATGTGAAGCCAGAGTTGACAGTTGACAAGGAGAAACCACGCTTTCCGCATCACTAGCCCATTCGTACACATGGACATTATTAATAACATCTATGAAAATGCAAGTGCAAATGTCCGGTTGTCCGAGGACACAGCACTTATAAAAACTGAAAAGGGAATGAGACAAGGTGACATCATATCTCCGGAGTTCTTCAATGTCACATTGTAGAATGATTTTTAGTCATTCAACTGGGAAGACAGAGATAAAAATTAATGAAGATTATTTAACCCATTTCCGTTTTACTGACGACGTAGTCATTTTTGGAAGAACCCCTCAGAGCTGCCGAGTATGGTCCAGGAACTTGCTGATTAGAGGAGTGGGCTTAAAAATGAACTTACAGAAAACAAAATTGATGTACAATGCTTACAGTATATAAGAACTGAAAATATAGTGATTGCTAGAGTTAAATCTAGAAGTAACCGGTGGCTACATTTACCTTGGACAACAGATGTCAAGCAAAAATTCAGTAATTCTACTTGTTGGCATTATATTTACGCTTAAAAATATATATGAACACACCTCACACGGCTGTGAAAACCGAAGGGTGAGAAGGTGCAATATATACACTGCCCCCTCTCCCTTTTTTTTTCCTCTAGTGCCCTGAGTCCAATGTTCTAAGATAAGTGATAAGGTGTTTCTGAGATCAATAACGTAGCTAGTTAAAATTGAAGTACGGCCGTTTTTTGTCCTTGAATTGGACTATATACTGTCAGCTAGACCTGTATTCTCGTAGATATGTACACTGGTGTCCAAAAAGTGAGGATGAACACTGTTTCGAAAGGTTACAGCCACAAAATAAGACGCAATAGCTTCTGGCAATTTGCATAACTGGGGACTTTCAATAGAATGCCGGTTCACATACAAAATGTAGAATCGTGCGCACTGGGGAGACGTCGTGGTATCACTTAAACGGATAAAAGAGAAAAGGGCGCGGTAGGCGACATGTGTTTTAAGGAAAATCTGGACGTGAAGGCATAAAGGTACGAACGTATAATTTACGTTATGTCCCAAAGGCATAATCTAAATAATTTCACGCGGGGAAAAATTATAGGGAAGCTGGAAGAAGGCCCCCAAGTGAGTGATGTTGCCAGGGAGTTTGGAATCGCGCATAGTGTGGTATCCAGGCTCTGGGCAGCGTTTGAAACCAATGCAATGCTTTCTAGACGCATGCTAGGAAGTCGCCCCATCCCCCCTTCCTCCTTCCCAACAGCCGGTCAGCTTGCGGGTGGCCTCCATTCCAGCCCAAGAACGCGGATATTCCGACAATCTGTGGCAAGACTTCTGCGATATATGGGGCTATATGCCCGAAGGCCTGTAGCCTGCATCCCTCTATCCAAAGCTCAACTTAGCGCACGTTTTCAGTAGTGAATCCACAGAAATTGGACACGTCATTAATGGTCCAATGTACTCTTCACGCATGAGAGTAGTATCAGTCTGTCCTCGGGTGCTAGACTCTGCGTGAAAGTGGTACTGCGTACCAACACGAGAATGTGTAGGAAAGGGACAGATACGGCGGTGCCGGGGTCATGGTGTGGGGTGGCATCATGATGGAAAATGAAACTATGCCGGGCGAACGATATTGCAACGAAGTTCTCCTACGTCATGTTCGATTATTCCGTGGTGCTGTTGGCGAAGACTTTCTGTTCATGGATGACAACGCGACACATTGTACGAGAGCAGTGCAGACATTTCTGGAGACAGAAAATATTCATCGCATCGACTGGCCAGCACGCTCGCCAGACCTCAACCCCATCGAACACGTCTGGGATGCAATGGGGAGACGCATGGGTACTCGAAACCCCTCTAGAAAACAAGCAGAGTCGCATCCGTGCTGTGATAGAGGAGTGGGTCAATTTGGCTCAGGAACTCCTAAATTAAATACTTGGAGCTCAGCATGCCACGACGTTGTGAGAGCTGCATCGCAGTTCGGGATGGACATATTCCATACTGAAATGTGTCTCCGCCTGATTATCGGTAAGCACTGTACATCCATTCTCCAATTAACTATGTCCTTCGAAAATTTGAAACTTTTGCGTAAACACTGATTACAATGTAATTTGTGCGTCATTTGTAAATAATTTTTTGTATGTTTTCGTGTGTTCGTATGCTGGCAATATAATTATTTTCCCATTTGGCTGCGGTCGTGTATTCTTTTTCTTATACAGATGTGTATCCTTTTCTCATCGGTCGTGTATCCTTTTCTCATCTAGTCTGCCGTTAAATTTTGGACACCAGTGGTATATTTAATTGTGACCTCGCCTAGTTAAATGGGATATCCACTGGAGCAGCGTACATTTTTGCACCACGCGTTTCATTTGCTTTGGTTTTGATGTCGCACTTCGCTTTTATTCACGAGCACTTGGGCAGACAAAAACAGGTGATGTACTTCGACGCACCGAAACACCTGCTTATAAGATCTGGGATTTTCTTTTTTCTCTGAACTGCGAAGATCTTTTCTCCCCCCCCCCTCCTTCACACGGAGTTTGGGGTAAGGAAACTACTAGTGCCCGGCTCTTCAGGAATTCTCCATTTTGTGGAGGCTGTAATCACTTACGTTATTTTCTTCGGAAAGTTCCTCTAGCGTACCTCAGTATTTCTCTTTCCCGAACGGGCTTCTTTATCGCTTCCCAACAAGATGCAGACTTGAGCGTAGTTGCCGTATCAGACGGTACTCTCGCCTTTTTTATTCCACTTCTGGAAAAATTTTGTTGTCACCTTTTTGAACCTTCTTTTTTCTTTATTTTTATTTATCTGTCTCCCTCTGTCTGTCTGAGTACTTCGTGACATCTCTATGTGCGTTCGTATGTCTTTCAGAAAGGGTCCAAAGAGGATTCCTGCACTTTTTTCTACGCAAAAAGGAAAGCAGAAATCTTGGAATCCATTCCACACGTCGTTCTAAGTGCTGATTAGTGCCATGGAGGAGCGATGTTGATAATGCCTCATGATGTGTTTAGTCTGTCTGCCACATTATGAGTCCGACAGTCTTTTCAAATTTTGTCTCTTGTTTTTCACTCTTGGGTGGCTGAGTTTCACGCCACTTTTTTTTTTTTTTTGCCTTTACTCTTTCCTTTTTTCTTTACACTATTACGTTGAAAGAATAATTAATAATTAATGGTATTCCGAATTGCCGATTGGAATCCCCAGGGCACTGTAGCCATATGGAGACAAAGTATCGTTTGGACGAGTTGTGGAAAATGATACTATGAATTTTTTGTGGTAATAAAAAGGATATTCAACAAACATCATACGTGGGATAAAAGGCACTTTGGATGTCACCGAATGCATTTTAAGAAGGCACTTTGAATGTCACCGAATGCATTTCGAGTTGTCCATTCGCAGTCGTTTCGAACTGGTCCGATGGTTGTTTGATGTGTCTTCTTGTCCGAGTTTTGTGCTGGTGTATCGTGTTTGTATTTGTTGCTGCTTGCGTAGCCATTTTTTTTTTTTTTTGATAATCTTCGTTTTTCTTATTTATCAGATGCCTCCATGAATATAATAAATCGATGTGTGTGCTGCTGCTATAATTTTTTTTATGTAAATTCCCTCTGCCATTTGAATCTCAGTGGAGTTTTTGTGGCTGATAATAAACTGTATAGTTTTCCCAATCTGGTAGGGTTTTTTTCTCTGTAGTACTGAATTACAGATGTTTCATTTTGATTTTGATTCCAATCCATCATCTCTCCTAATGTTTATTTTTGTTCTGTCTGTGTAGTATAATATTATTTTAGTTCTGCCTGTGTAATATAATATTATTTTCGTTCTGCCTGCTCATTCGTTATTTTTGTTTGTTTATTTCGGAAGTTATCGCCCCCTCCTCCCGCGCTTTATAAGCATCTAAGGTTCTAAGATACTCATCCGTCTCAAATTTAGGGCCACTGATTTCAGGGAAGGACAAAATCTGAACCATAGGACTAATACACCTGGCATGTCTCATCCCGAACACGAACCGGGCCTCAGCTTGGACTATTAGCGAAGAACCCGCCCTTTTGACCACTTGAAAGGCCATTCAATATCATTTTATTCTGTATGCTCTTGCTTTTTTCCCTCGGTAATTAGATGATCCTTCATTATTAACTACTTTTTTGGGGGTCTTTTTCTTTCTTGCTCATTTGCATTAGGATGTTTTATTTCTTTCTTTTGGGATAACCTTGCTGTTCAATCTTTGCAACTCTCATTATATATGATAATGTGCCATACCACTTTCTTTCTTTAATTTCTTTTAGAATTGTTTTTATTTATTTGGGATTGTATGAGGTATTTTTTATTGTTTTTAGTTTGTTCCGAATTTATTTCCGTAATCACATTTGTATATGTGTATACAGATTTTTTCTTTCTTTCATTTGCGTTCATCAAATAAGTGTGTACATGCTCTTGGATATTCGCATATGTATGATCTGAAATCCGGAGATTCAGATTTCGTAAGGTAGCTTAAATTAAAAGGTATTATAGAAGGTACGGAAAGTGGTCATCCTAACATATTTCCGATCGCTCTTTATTTTTATTATTAATTATTATTATTATTGGACTTCATAGTTTTTTCTTTTATCATGTTGTACTTCCATTATTATGGTAATAGTTGGGATGGGGATGTATGCATTCGCCTGTGCTTCCTTGAATTAGTGTAAATGTATAACTATGTTGTCACAACAGTAGAACGTCATCTGCGTGTCTCATGTGAAAAACAGAAGGCATATTTATACGTGGGGAAGGATGCTTAATACAACCTAGCTGTCCAAATCTGCAACAACTCCTTTACATATTTCCTGTTGAAAGTCCCTCGCCAGCGTCATAAATTTATTCTAAAACCAGTTAAAACCGGTTCCGGATTATTCCCAGTAGTTTATCAGACTACTGAATCACCAACAACAGTACTGAATCTGCAACGACAAATGGTTCCGAGTGTACAGCAGCATCGTTTACCATTGAGACTTATAATGGTTTTCAACTCAAGACACTGTTAGCATATTGCTTGCGTTTGCAGTATCTTTTATTATTTCTAATTAACAGCAATTGTGATAAACCACTACCGTGCGGTCTTACGATATTTCTGGTGTGTTCGTATAGAACTCAATATAAGTGTTTTCGATTACGTTGGTGGCTTGGTGTTCCTCCACAATAATACGTACATCTTCTACACTATATTGTTAGGAATGCCACATATTTCGTAATATTGTAAACTAATCACGAATTAGATGTAGTTCCAATTTTTCGAAGGAAATGTACCGGAACTGTAGTGGGTGGGGGTAGTTGTGGACCCCATCGAAGAAAGGAGAAAGGCTTTTGGACACGACGGAACTCCCTCCGCAGAACGTGTCTAGCCTGAAGAACAAATTGAAATGGAGAAAACAACGGTCTGTGCGGGGAAAGGTAGTAAAAACTCATAACAGGGAAAATGTATTAAAAACGGGCTAGTCAAGTAAAGTTGTACTTCTATTGTTCGTTTATTTTGTCCATGCGTGACCCACGATATGCTTTAATCAAGTGAACTTCTCTGAATTCTGTAGTAGGCGTTAAAACTGAATAGTAAGCGATTGTTCTCTTTGGAGCAGTCACATGAGAAGAAACTCATATTTCAAATATCTGAAAATGTTCTCATTTAAAGAAAAGTTAAAGCTTAATAAGGCGACACACATAACCCTCAAGATTAAATTTTGAGTTTATAACATCCCTAATATCAGGTGTAATTATTTCGTGCACTGCAAAAAATAAGTGGTGTGAATTCACGAAAAATTTCTGAAAATAATGTGCAATAAAGTTGCCGGTAGGTGTCCTTCTGTTAACGAAATTTCCGTTTTTAAAAGTGCCCGTTTTTTTTTTTGTTTGTTTTTTTCAACTTCCGTATTTTCACAGATTTTTCGTAGTCAGAAATTCCATTTATTTCAGAAAAGTCCGTTTGAGGTTTTTCCGTATTTGTACAGAAATTTCGCAAAATCAAAGGAGCTGAATTTTTCATCCCTTACGCCAAATAATCGTTTCGCAGCGGTGGGGATCGAACCATTGTCGTTTGGGTTGGTTCAACAGATAACCTGCGTCTTAACCATTGAGCCAAAAAAGCTCGGAAATCTGAATCACGTTCATGGTAAAACTAATTGCGCGTAACCGATTTTTTTTTTTTTTGTCTTTTTGTCATTAATGCGAGTGATTTAGTCATTTTATCGTGTTGGAAAAAAGTAATGTCCGATGACAAGCTACCGAAAGTTGAAGCCCCTGTCACGGAGCACATTGGCCACTAAGATAGTGCAGCACACCGACAGGACATCAGCTGGTTGGTGGCTCAAGTCAATGCCCGGTAGCCATCAGAAAAAAGCGAAGAGTGTAAGCGCCGGCCAACATCGAAGTGGTCAAGGACACATCCGCCATTCATATTGTATGAATTTCGTCGCGGTAGCACCCTCGCAAGTCCTGCAAGGAACGTTACTAGTGTATACCCTAGTGCCATATCACATCGTCAGTGCTGTCATTTTGTCGGTTTAGAGAGGGAAGTTTTGACCTGTCAGACCGTCCTAAAGACGGAAGACCCGCAACATGCTGAAGACCTTAGTGGAGACCGACCCACGTGTGACCACTCGGGGGTTGGCCGAACAGATGGGGACTACCCACACTAGTATTATCACGCACCTGCGTCAACTTGAAAAGGTGCACAAGAGGGAGTTTGGGTACTCCATCAACTCACAGTTGAACGGAAAGCAAATCGTATGAGCGCATGCGTTTCTCTGCTTGCACATAACCAAGTTGAACCGTTCTTGGACCGCATTGTGACAGGTGACGAGAAATGAGTCCTGTCTGACAATGTCAGATCCCGGAAACAGTGGTTGGACTCAGAACAGAAGCCCATGCTGACGCCCAAAGCCGGCTTACACCCACGAAAGATCCTGCTGCCTGTTCAGTAGGATATGTGGGGTGTCCTGTTTTTGAGTTGCTGCTGGACAACATCACTATCACCGCCGATGTGTACTGCCGTAAGCTGGACGATCTGAATGCATCATTCACGTCGAAACGACCAGCACTGCTTAACCGCAAGGACGTCATCCTACAGCAGGATGGAGCGAGACCTCACACAGCACGAGTCACCTGTCACGTATCAGGGACCTGGGCTGAGAGCTGCTGCCGCACCCAGCCTCTTCCCCGGATATTTCCCCAAGCGACTACCACTTTTTCCGGTCGTTTCAGCATTTCTTGGACGGACAGAGGTTCACCAACCGGGACGATGTCGAACGCGCACTTACTTCTTTGCGTCCAAACCGGCACAATTCTACAGTGAAGGTGTCCAGACGATGGGAGGCGGTCGTGGCAAACGATGGCGACTACAGTATGGACTGATTTGTACTTGTATATATCGTAATTAGCACTTTTCTGTTGGCTTGCATTTGCAGACATTTCTTTTTTTCCAACCCAGTATTTTCTGTTGGAGCTTATTACTTTTTTGAATCGGTTTATAATACTTTTATTTTTTCTGTAGGACTTATTACAAATTAAGTACTTTTTTCTTCGTAATTTTTCGAAGCAACAGAATGCTTTGAAACTTGATTTTCACAATTTTCTCGAAAAGTGAAATGTGCTGTTTTATAGCATTATTTCATGAAATTCCAAATAAAAAATTTACTCTTGATAGCTTTTATCTTAAGGAGTCCAAAGTCTGATACATAGATATCGTACAATTACCTGTGCGATAAGTTAAGTACACGGTTTCTTGCAGCAACACAATATGTAATAGCTGGTGCACAAAATGAGGGAGAAGAGAAAAAATATTCTGTGCCACAATAACTAAAATTAATTCAGTATGCTGTCCACAATATCCGATCTCGCTGCAGAACTTCAAAATAATATCCTTCGACAGACGATTGAAATCTAACAGTTAATCAAACTTCAAGTATTCCCACGAATTTCTCCTATTACCGGAAATTTCTCATTATGTGGATACGGAAAAGGTGAGAACGGTCGGTTTCTGTTTATATACGAAAGGAAAGGTGGAAAATTTTCTGAAATTTTTGAATTTTCCGTTAACACATTTTAAAAACAGCAATTTACCGTCAGTATAAGAAAGAAATTGCGGAAAGGTTTCTGAAAATTCAGAATTTTTCCTACGTACAAAGAATCCGTGAAATTCAGGTTTATTTCCGTCATTTCAGGAAAAGGTTGTATCAGAAATATGCATCGTTAATTCACGAAAGAAATCATGGAAAGTGGCTCGTAAATTTCCGGAAATGTTTTACCGTGTCATCTGTTCGTATTATCCTTTAGTTACAGATTAAATTTTTGTATTAATCGTGTTCATTGTTCTGTGGCGATGATTGTGTATCACTGTGTCTTCCTAATTATCTCTGATCTCTAGTGCGAACCCTGCTGATATAGTACGTAACCTGCATGGCGTGGCAAAAGCAAGCTATGCGGGAGTTGGCCGGGAATGACGCAACGATATCCCGAAGGCTGTGAATTTCTTCTGTGTGTAATGTAAATGAGCTTTCCTATAAACTTTCGCTGCAATTTTGCAGTTCTATGGCCTGTTATAGTTATGGTTCCTCCTCTCACGGGCGGCAGAAGGTAGGGAACCCGGGGGTCCGTACCTCCCTGGAATTTCATGGTCCCCTTCACTGGGGGAGTCTTCCTACGAAACGTCATAAAAAATTTGTGGTTCATATATGATTTAACGGGTTTTTTTTTTTTTTTTTTTTTTTTTATGAAGATTTCGTGGAAACCGTCACCACGTTTCGCGGCTTTCTGGAAAACGCTTCAAGTGCAATTTTGAAAACTGATTTTGCACAAACAAGTTGAAAAGTTAACTCAACGTTATGTTCCTCACTTTAAAAAAGATCGTTAAAAATTCTCATGGGGCAATGGGCTGGATATAATGCTAGAACTGATAACCGATGGACAACTAAAATATTAGAATGGATACCAAGGAGAGAAAAAAGAGCCAGAAGACCTTGATTCGAATGCATGTTGAAGTGACTTGGAAGAGAGATGCTCAAGACATAAAGTTGTGGAAGAGACTTGGGGAGGACTTCATCCAGCAGTGGATTAATAACGGTTGATGATGATATGTTCTAGTAAATACATATAGGTAATCCTACGGGGTTTTTTCCTCCTTTTTTTTTTTTTTTTTTATTGTTTTAACTCTCTGAGAAGTTTTAACTTTTCCCCTGTAATTATTGAGTTCCGCCGCCCATGCCTCTCCTCTATAGTTTCAACATTCAGTAGATTCACGATTTACCTATTAGGACGGTGATGTCCCTGATTCTTTACCTGCGAAGCAGTTGAATTGAGCAGGAAGGGCACTGTAATTCTCTGCTCCTGGCGAAAATCACCAATGATTCCACCCTTCTTGATGGTGACCAATGATTCCACCCTTCTTGATGGTGACCAATGATTCCACCCTTCTTGATGGTGACCAATGATTGCGCCCTTCTAGATGTTCTCTTTCCGCACTAATAGTTTGAAAAAGTGGTAGTAGCACAGTGGAACCCATGTTTAACGAAGTTGAAGGGAGAGTTAAAAACATTCGATATATGTAAACTTCGTTATAAACGAACGAAAATGGTCTTATTTGTGGCATATTACATTATGTCTAGTTTAAACTAGTCGATCAGAAACTGTTTATCAATTGATGGAAGGTGATTGATAAACAGTTAATTAAAAAATTATAACTAGCAAAAGTATGACTGAGATCTGCAATACGCTTAACGTTTAACAACTGTTAAAATTAAAGAACTGCCAAAAATTTGAAATTTCACCTGTTGGATTTGATTTGCTGTTTGCCCGTTACGTCGGAATCATGAATCAGTTGTTACTTGTTTTGTGCTTCTCATGGTAGCTGTATTAAAAGTTTTCCAACTTCCTCTGATGCTGTGGTTAACATGTTTCTAGATGCAAAATAAACTCTTAAGAATTTCTAAACAGATTAAGTGATTGAAGAGTGGCGAGGGGAGGGAATTAAAGACAACCTTTGCCCAGGAGATGTATGTGTCGCGGATGGGGGGGGGCTAATAAAAGAAAAAAATTGTCTTCACGCAAACTGACCTGTCTGAAAGGTAGCCACGGGGTATTGTCAACAGCAGCTAATTTCTAATTTTCCAGTGAAAGAAAAAGGGGTAAAAGCAGCATGAATGCCACTTCATTTGGCACTTGGTAACAATGAACTTCGCTGTATGCGTTCTTTTCAAAATGTTGTTCGTAATTATATAAAAACTTTGGTTTATGCGGAACTTCGTATTATGCGAGCTCGTTAGAGGTCGGTTCGGCTGTATATTTACCTTCATTAAATGTGAAAAAGATTTGCGAAAGTGATTTTCCGAAATGAAGGAAAGAAATCAAACGAAAATATGAAGCAGAAAAAGCAAAGTGGAATATAGCGATCTACTGGTTGCCGACTCCTAGTTTCGTGTTATGTAGATTTTGCAAATAGGATTATCATTTGGCTTTACGTGTGTATAAATTCTTAACAGTTTTCTTAATATCGAATTCTAACGCATTTCATGAACACCTTGAACTTGACGATAAGGAAATTGCTCAGCTAACAGTTCTTAAGTGATGACGCGATGCTTTATCAGAACTCTCACCAGCCGATTTCTTGCTATGGATGAACAAGTGGTATGTTGAGATGACCTTGTTTCTGTAATGTGACGAAGAAAACCTTTAGTTTTCTTGAAGCCAAATGTAGTAGTTGAATTGTATCCGTAAATTACATAATGTAGGTAACTGAAATAATTAATAACGGCACGTGTGAGAATGTTACTCACTACTCAACTAGAGCACGGTGGTTACAAACCGTAGGAAACTATCATTATTATTTTAGGTATAAGTGTGAGTCCCCCCCCCCTCCTTCCGTAGGCAACTTGTGTTTCAAAGGTCATATAGAATAGCCGCCTTGTTGCACTTTCAGTTCTGCCACGTGGTTTGGTGTCCATCTGCAGCCAAAATTTAAACAGGCTTGAATGTTTGAATTTTCGTATGAGCGTGCGCGCGGCATCCACGACAGTTAGTTGATACGTGATATGCTAAGCTTATGGCACGCTTGCGTACTTCTAAAGAAAGAGGAGACATCAGCAGATAGCGTTCAACGGTAACTTATGGATGAATAGCCGATGTTAAATGTGGTTAATGCAGACATGCACTGGCTGTTTTGAAGGTGTTTTTTTATTCTTTATGCTTTCTAAACCGCAACGTTAACGCAGCAGTGGCTTCTCTGTTTTAGTGCACCTGGAGCTTGCGGTGAACATAACGATCACACCGTTAAATTTCGTTTGCAATCACGGCATTAGTTGCGTTCTGTAAGGACAGTAAGGTAATACCTGTTTGTCGTAATTATTTTTTGTTGTAACACTATTTCATATATTAGACGCGGATATAGGCATGTGGAACAATTGGCTCCGCAGTGATGTTAGGTGCAGTAAGTGTAGTCTGATTATCACTTGCTGATTGGCTGAAATTGGCCGTTTCAAGTAGAAAATCGTTGAAAGTCCGCGTAGGCTCGGGAAAAATCTCATAGATTCATAAAATTCAGCATGATGCTTTTTGTTACAATGTCACCTAACAGTGAAATAATGTTTAAAAACTATTTTTCGTATGCGAAAGTCACTTAAATTTATGCAGCTAAATTTCAATCGGACGCAAATTTTCTCTGGAAATATTACTGACTTGTTTCTTGTAAATAAATTTAAAACCGACACGAAATGTTGGCATTAAAAATATAAAATATTACCAATTTAGATCTTCCTTGATAGTTTGTTAGCTTTTAAAATAACATTTAAAGCTAACAAACTATAACATTGTTTGCTTTTAAAATTTCTCGTCTAAAATACCTAAACAAGTTCAACTTAAGTCGTTCACTATAAAAAAATTTCTTTCGTTAGAGATGCTTGAACTGTGTTAAAATTTAAATTGGTATGTGAATACGTAATGTATAGCAACAACAGAACAAAAATGTGTTAAATATATCTCCAAGATGTGATTAGCTGATTAACATTCCATAATTCAAATTTATTTCAAAAAAGTAGCAGTGATAAAAGTTCAAGAACTGGGGAAGGGAAAAAAATATGTGAAATGAACCCAGAAAAAAGTAGCTGCGATAAATATCGGGGGGGGGGGGGTGAAAATATGCCGAATAATCTATTTGTTAAAAAAAAAAAGTGAACTCCAACTTGTTTCCGACGTGAATGAACCGAAATCCTTTTAAAAAGAAAAATTACGTCACAATGAAGTAGGGTTATGTTGAATTATCGTTGTTGCGAAGGCCGTTCTTCGATTAATACTTTCGTGCTGTGATTGTTGTCGGCAGCGTAGTTGTAATTGAATGATATTAGCACGTGGCAGTTACCTTTCCCTTACGTAGCTGATGAATGGGATTAGGACTTGGCAAGCGCCTTTTCGGTTGCAAAAGCCTTGGCTCTGTTTCTGTGTGGGAGAGGAGTAAGGGTATATGGTGTTCATTGTTTCTGTTCCCGTTGCCACAAGCTACGAATAACATTTCTTTTAATAAAAATTGCTTAGTCACTCATATGTAACAGATTGATGAAAAGTATTATGTTTTGAAATCTGTAGAATTGTTAATATATTAACAGAGCCTGGTTTATGTGAAAATGTCTGAATCAGTATAATTTGATCGAATTTTGTGTGTGTGTGTGTGTGTGTGTGTGTGTGTGTGTGTGTGTGTGTGTGTGTGTGTGTGTGTGTGTGTGTGTGTGTGTGTCTGTCTGTCTGTCTGTCTGTCTGGTCATTTTTGCAAGTACCCCTTCAGAGTGCACATTATCATCCAGGAACTTGATAATACAGGTAAGGAAGAGGGTTTGAAGATGAACTTACAGACACAAAATTGATGTACACCTTTGAAAGAACTGAACATTTAGAGGCTGCTAGGACAAATTTAGAATTGCCGCCCCTTTTTAGAATTGCCGGCTGCTAGGACAAATTTAGAATTGCGCAGTGGTCTAAGCGATGGCTTCTGATCATTCGCCCGAAAGGGGTCCGGGTTCGAATCCCGGTGAGGCATGGATGTTGTGTTCGTCTTATGGCACTGGTTCTCTCCCATCCCTGGAACCAGTGGCTCTAAATTAGGGACAGGCGACTGCTTATAGCCCATTGAGTTGCTCACGGTGGTCGTTAAACCTCCAATAAAAAAAAATAGAGTTAACTGATGCCTACATCTACCTTGGACAATGAATATCAAGCGAAGGCCATATCGAAAAAGAAATTAATAGGCGCATAAAACTTGGCTGGAGTGCATTTAGAAGAAACAGTACAATTTTCAACAGCAGCTACCATTGTGTCTTAACAAGAAAGTGTTTAAACAAAACATCCTTCCGGTTCTTACTTACGGATCAGAGACACACCTTTACCAAATAAGACATTCAAAGGGTGTGTACAAATCAAAGGAGCATGAAGAAATGCATCCTTGGAATTGTAACCAAGAAAGATCTATGGAAAATGACAAGAGTTGATAACATGATGATCAAAGAAAAGACTCTTTTAAGTGTCAGTGGGTTGGACATATTGCTAGAACTTACCTGCGCTGCACAACTGAAATACTAGACTGCATACCAAGCGACAGGGAAAGGCCCAAAAGATGTCCACTTGGGAGATGAGTGGACGAAATTGGAAAACATGCCGGAGTGGCATGGAAGAAATTTGTTCAAGACCGATAGTTGTGAAAAAGACTAGTTAAGACCTTTATCCAGTAGTAAATTGAGAATTGGTTGATAATGATATATATTTTGAACATGATGTGATTGAATATTTACTTATTTATTAAAATATATTTATTCATTTTGTTATACGGCGTACGGAATGTTGGATGGGATTATTCGCTGAACAAAACATATGCTACACACATTATGGAGCTGTGATAAATGCTGATTTCTTTTTATATGCAGCGTGTTCATAAAATGATAGAGTTTCACAGATGTGTAACTCCGTTAGTTTCCGGTGTTGAAATGTAATGCATGCATAGATTCGTCACTCAGCTGTGCAAGTTTCTCTTTATGCCGGCTTCGCGGCGGTGACTCCGAAAATGGTGAACCAGGAGGAAAAGGCTTTCTGCGTGCTCCGATTTGAAGTGTCTAAATCTGTGGTGACAGTGTGACGTAAGTCCCGTTTACGTTTTTAGAAGGACACACCACATCAGAATAGCATTCGCAAGTGCTAAACGGTCAGTAAAAGTCAGTTTTTTCATCTTGGTCAGTTTTTTTTTTTTAATTGATCAGTAAAGTCAGTATTTACTTATTTTTTGTTTTCGTTACTGCATTATGGGGGGGAAACTCGACGACTTGCCAGTGATATGATAATTTTTTTCAGTTCAACTCAATTTCTTTTTCTCGTTTTTCCTAACCTAGTAATAATTATTATTGTACTGACAAAGTGGCCCAATAATGAAATGTTTCTTGAGCATTGGCTTTCCCTAATTGCTCAAAATATAATGTCTGAGGGTCATGCTTCTTCTCTACTTCGTACTATGTTATGCTATCACGTTACCTTTGTTTTCAGTGCATTAGTCTTAATTTGTCTTTTGTGTTTCAGGTTCACAATCTGAGTCTACAATATGTATATTATATTGAAGCACTTGTGAAAAAACTATTTTATTTTGCTGAATAAACTTTTTTTGTGAGTGAGACTAATGAACAATGGGAAAATGCACTTTTAAATCTAAGTGGTTGAGTAAAAAAGACAAAAATGGATATGTTATATCTGAATGGGGACGTGAAAAAAATGTAGGTGAAATGTTTTGTGTTGTGTGTGCTAAAGAATTTAGTGTCAATTGGGGGTTTGAAGCACTTGAACAGCACGCCGCATCTCGTAAACATAAGGATGATTGCAGGAATCAATTGGTTTCATCGTAACTACATCTGTTAGCAATTCGTCCTGGTGTGCCGGAGGAAACTAGTTCTAGTAGCCACGCTGCGCCTAAAGATTACACAGGAACTATTCCACTTTACAGTTCAGAGATAGTGCAACGAGAGCAGAACTTATCTGCGTATTGAAAACTATTTCAGCTGACTTCGTTTTTGAGCCATCTTATGAACATATTGGGGAAACTTTCAAGTTTGTTTCCAAATGCAGTGCCCTAAGATTTTGCCTTATCAAGGACAAAGGTACGGTATCTAACAACAGATGTATTAGCCCCATACTTCAGAAAACAGTTGCTGAAGGATTTTGAAGGTGCATATTACACCTTGTGCTATGATGAAACCAGCAATGCAGCATCTTACAAACAATTTTGTAAGATACTTGTCACTAACTAATGATTGTTTCCAGGCACCTTCAGACTTGTTTTTATGGGATCGGCAACAGCTAAAGATATTTACAGCAAACTGGACGAAGCTTTGGATTCGGCACAACTTCCTCGGTCAAAACTGCTAATGATAAGTAATGATGGGCGAAATGTCAACAAGGCTGTCACTAAACTCATGAATGATTATCTTATTTTAACAGAGAGACAGGCTATATTAGATATTGGCACTTGTAACATTCATATGGTCAATAATACATTCCGTAGGAGCATAGTAGAACTGGTTGACGATGCATCAAATTTAATTTTCCTTTTTCATAACTTTTTTGATGGGTGGCCATCCCGATGGTTGGATTTCACCAAAATTCAAAGAGATCTCGTAATCCCAAATCATCGTTTCTTGAAACATGTCCTCTTAGGTGGTTATCCCCAGGGAATACTGCCGCAAGACTGATTGAACAGTGGCCAGCAGTTACTAAGTACTTTATGAACTTTGTTCCTAAAAGTAAAAGTGATTTGGTGAAATCTTCCACAAAGTATAGAAACATAATTAACCTCTTAAAACATGAGATTATTAAAGCAAAGGTGATGTTTTGTTGCACGAGTGCCCGCTTGCTTACAAAATTCACCGGAGTGTTCCAGAAAGAGCCTTTAGTGCATGTGATGCTCAGTGAACTAAAAACACTCAAAAGATCCACTATGAATCGTGTTTCTAAGAGTTCAACATCATTGTCTCTTGAAGCCTTCAGTGATGAGCACTATACGTAGTCCATCCCAAAAGTAATGAGAATGATTCGTTGACGCTCGCCACGAAGACCGCGGGAGGCAGGTGGCGCTGCAGGTTGTTGCGTTGATATCTTAGGTAAACGGCTGGACCATCCTCAGTTGAGGGCGATCCTTTCGAAGCGTCGGAACGTTAAAAAAGTGCACCCTTGCTTTTCACACTCGTTACGGACGAAAATGCAAATGAGCGTCGAGCAGCGTTACTCAATCAAATTTTGCGTAAAACTGGGGAAAACAGCCGCAGAAACCTTAAAGATATTGAAGACAGCATATGGGGACGCAGCTTTATCATCAGCTCAAGTTTTCAGGGCCGCCCCGGTGGCGCAGGGGTCTAAGCGATGCCCTCTGATCATTCTTCCGAACGGGATCCGGGTTCGAATCCCGGTGAGGCATGGATGTTGTGTTTGTCTTACGGCACTGGCTCTCTCCCTTCCCTGGAACCTGTGATCCTAAATTAGGGACGGGCGACTGCTTATAGCCCATTGAGTTGCTCACGGTGGTCGTTAAACCTCCAATAAAAAAAAAAAAAAAAAAAAAGTTTTCAGGTGGCACAAGGCCCGCAAGGATGGAAGGGAAGCCGTTATGGATGAGCAGCGCTCAGGGCGACCTTCAACGTCAAGAACCGATGACAATGTGGCCATTATCAAGGCTGCTGTGGAACGGGACCGACGTTTCAATTTCCGACTCCTCGCAGATGAGCTCGGAGTACCAAAAACGGTGGTTCATTGAATCATTACGGAAAATCTCAACATGAGGAAGATTTGCGCAAAACTCGTCCCAAAAAACTTGTCCGATGAGCAGAAGGAGAATCGTCTGTTCATTTCCCAAAAACTGTTGGATCGTGTGACAACTGAGCCCGACTTTTTGCGTAGAGTGATTACTGGGGATGAAACATGGATGTTTGAGTACGATCCCGAAACAAGAAGGCAGAGTTCAGAATGTCACACTCCCTCTTCACCTCGACCGAAGAAATCTCGCATGAGCAAATCGAAAGTGAAATCAATGCTCATCGTTTTTTTTTTTTTTTTTACTGTCGAAGAGTGGTGCACAAAGAATTTGTACCACCAGGACAGTCGATCAGACTTTTTACCTACAGGTCCTGCTGCGTTTGAGGGAAAGGGTTTGCGAGTGCGTCGTGACATTGCGAAAACGTGGATTCTCCACCATGACAATGCGCTGAGTCACACATCATTGGCTGTGAGGAGTTTCTGGCGCGGAAAAAACATCCCTACCTTTCCTCACACACCCCTCCCCCAACCCCACCCGCCATCCTCATATGCTCTGACTTGGCACCATGTGACTTTTTTTTTTTTTGTTCCCGAAAATCAAAATGCACCTGAAATGACACCATTTTGGTACTGTTGCAAACGTTCAGTCAGCCGCGACGGAGGCTCTGCAGAGTCTCTCACATGAAGACTTCCAGCACTGCTACGACGAATGGCAGCGTCGCTGGAATAAGTGTGATAAGTGTGTTCAGTCCCACGGTACTTCTAAGGTGATCGGGCCTAATGGTATGTATTTTGATTGAACGAATTTGTTTTGTAATCATTCTCATTACTTTTGGGGCGGATCTCGTATACCTGCAAGAGAAGTAATCAATGAAAGTAGAATCTGCGACGAACTGGAAAAACTTTCTGAAAAGAAAAGATACTCTTTTTAACGTGTGCAAAAGAACATTTCATAGCAAGCTGCAAATACCTTTTACTTCACTTATCTTTGGACAAGCCCATCGTCAGCACAGCACAGCGAGTCAAAGAAGGAACCCACAAGGATATAATAAAAGTAGCAGCAGCACTCCCTTTGAATATTCCACTGGACATGATTGGGGATGAATGGAAAGTTCTTAGACTCGAAGATGAAACTGCCAGTGAAACTTGCCGCATACATACGTACTGGAATCAGTTCTGGAATAAGACTTGGATCCTCAGGCACCTCTAAGGGACATTTCAACAGAACAGACAATCAGTTAGAAAGTCACATTGGTTCTTCTTTCATTTTCTAGTAAAGGGCAAGAAGCTGCTGAAATGTTCAAAAAATGTACGTGTAAGATCCGAAGAATATTTAAAAGCCCATACCCCAAAATTTGGTAGCTAACTGCGCATCTTCTATTGCATCAAATAGCCTGAAAACGGAACGAAAGGAACTAGAGGTTGCCAAATGCACTTTAGATGCTTTCGGTAAAGTAATTGATATGGCTGCTGTTCAAAAATGTGATGTGAAAAAAGTCATGGTTTATCCTCTAACTCCCGTGCCATTCTCTCTCGCTCAGATTGGTGGATCAATAGATAAAACAGACAAAAGTTGATGCACAGGCTAGAAAAGTACCAGAATTTAGACGAGGAGCACGATAACCATCTCTGCTTCAGGCTGGAATGGGGTTCGCAATGCAGACAATGGCGTGCTGATTAGCATCATGTATTTTCGGACGAGTCCCGATTCAACTTGGACTACCATGATGGCCGCATATGCATTAGACGGTATTGTGGTGATTTCCTTGTTTTTTGTTGAGCGTCATACGGGCCGAACGCCTAGTTTGATGGTGTGGGATGCCATTCGCAATCTCGGCTGCTACGATTTGAGGGCAATCTCAACAGCGACCGCTACATCAATGAAGTTGTTCAGGCAGAAGTCATACCCTTCCTTCAGAGCACTCCTGGCGCTATATTCCAGCAAGACAATGCCCGACCTCATGTTGTCAGGAATATTCAAGCCCTCTTTGCAGCACAGCAGACACCGCTTCTTCCTTAACCTGCACGTTCGCCAGACATGTCGCCTATTTGGACATGTCTGGGATACGGTACATCGGCAAATGGCCGATCAGAGTCCTCCAGCGGTCAGTACCAATGATCTGCGGACTCGCATACATGTCGCCTGGCAAGCAATTACCCAGGACACCATCCAACGCCTTTTCGATTCAATGCCACGCCGTCTAGAAACTTATTGCAGCTCTATGAGTCTGCACAAGATAACTGATTTGTGTACGTAAAAATTGTTGTATTGTTCTGAAAATTAAATCACTTAAGCACAGTCATATCAGTAACATGTGGCATAAATTTCATTCGAATCGCATGGTTCCTTCTTGGTGTTGCAATTTTCACAAACAGTAGTGTATAAAGGATTGTGAACATGAACGGAGAACAACTGTACCAACTAGTGACATCAAAGTAACAGGCGCAGATCAGAAGACTCCAAAAAAGGCAGTTGATGCACTTTGGAATGAGCAGTTTAAAACGCACTTTCATCTTTCCTACGCAGTGAGTGGAAAAATCAGAAGTATGCTTCACTTCTGGCAGACAAAAATTTTTTTGTCGGAGCAGAGACTGTGTGTTGCAAATACGCCAGCAAGGATGTCAGTGTTGAGGCAATAGAGGTTTCTGATCTTGCTTGCCATCATCAAGAGGCAGACACAAGTAAAATTCGGCACATCCAACATACAGCACATGATAGTGATCAGGCAAAGATTATCTTGGTTAGAGCAAATGACACTGATGTGTTGATTCTGTTAATTTACCATCAAAAGCACTTCCTCAACTCTCAGGTTTGGTTTAATTGTGGCGTATCTTCGAACAACAGCAGAAGGACGATCAATGTAACTTGTATTACAGAGGAGCTCGGACACGATCTCATAGAGACCTTGACTGGCTACCACGCTTTTACAGGGTCTGATTTCACAGCTGCATTTGCAAGATAGGGGAACACTTAAATCCTTTGAAGTAATGAATTCCCGGAAATTCTCATCCAGCTAGGTGAGACATTAACTTTAACCGAAGAAAATAGCTGGGTGAGAGAATTTTGTCTGTGCCATGTACGGCCACCCTAGATACCCCTCTGTGAAGGAAGTAAGATACTGCCTGTTTATGAAGAAAACAACGTTTAAGATTCAGTCTAAGGCATTCTCCAAAGTTAAAAGGATTGATCCAACCATGCTGCCACCATCTAAATCTACTCTAATTTAAAAGATGAAAAAAAGCAATTCAGTGTTATGGCTGTGGAAACGAGCACGTAGAAAATCTGGCGATGGGCTCGATCCTGCATCGGCCGTCGGCCGGTACTTGGAAAATGGCAGGTACAACATAAAACGGTACGATGCCCCAGAACTCCTGGGAAATATTGAAAGGGCCACAGAAGGGGACAGTGAAAAAGAAGACGAGGAAAGTGATTTTGACAGTGATGATAGCAGTTCCAATGAAAGTAAAGATGACATCGAAAGAAATTTATTTGTTAACCTTCCTCTCAAAACATAGCTTTTATTTTGTAAATTTCAAAATTTTCCTAATGATTTTAAAAACATTTGTTAAAAATAATTCAACCGAAAGAAAATGCCCAATTTAATAGATCATACTCGTCCTGTTTGAAATGTAAAAATCTCAGTTGAACATTTTCAGAATGATCTGTGCATCAAACCGGGAGATATTTAGAGTGGATACTTTTTAATTGAAAGCCCTGTATGAAATGTAAAAATCTCAGTTGAACATTTTCAAAATGATCTGTGCATCAGACCGAGAGATATTTAGAGTGGATGATTTTGAAATGAAAGCCCTGTATGATAAACTGTAAAATCATACAATCCTGAGAAAGTGGATGTATAACGAGATGCCACTCATAATTCCCTAAGCATTGGGGTAAACCCCATGTTATTATACATTTTCTGAATCCTCATTAAATTTTTTTTTTTGTTCTTGAGTATTCTTTCGAAAGTCGTATAGTTTTTGAGTAAATCATGGTTCAGCGTCGCATATAACCAGTGCGAACACTGATTTTTTACGTTTCAAATGAAATTATTTCCAAATGTAATGGAGTTAACAAAAATGTTTAATTACAGAAAGTATTTTTATTAAATTTGAAACATTTCAGAATTCATCTCTGTCGCATAAACGGGTGAGAAGTTATGCATATTTAAATGTGGCAACTACATAATAGCGTGACAGCAGCATCAATGACGTCATCACGAAGCCCTCCACAACTGGAATTTTGCAAGACTCATTTTCTATTTTTTGTTCATATGTCACATATGAACAAAAAATATTCTAACTTTTGCACTCTTCGGGTAAAGAAACCCTGGTCTGACTTTTGGACTAGACTATTTGGTGTCAAGAAATTCCTGACAGATTTATTTTTGAAAACTAACTGTCTGGCTTTCAAAATACGGCTCAACCCAAGTTCTCTGACATGTTGTCTTTCGTCCAGTGCCAGCTAAGAGCAAGTTCTCAGGATGGGCAAAGTATGCGTTACACTCGGTAACAGGATTTATAACTCGAAGCAAGTTATTCGGCAATTATCGAGAAGTTCGTATCGCCATGAATGTTTTGGCCCATCCGTGAAGGAGGGTTTCTTGTTTATCGTAAATCGCATGGGCATGTATGAAAACAAAATAAATGAAGCTATTTGTTTCAATTCAACTGACTGCGGATATGTGTAAATGGAAGAATTCTGTTATATGTCGAAAATATATATCTGGTCTTTGCTCAGGTCTTTAGAGTCAACTTCTGGAATCGATGGTCTCAAAGTCGACTGGTGGTAGTTGTTCAGAACCTCTAAGCTAATGGCCAATCGCCCCACAAACTGATTTAGCCCCCCCCCCATTGTTTCTCCATGCAGGTGTTTAAATAAATGCCTAAATGGCATTTATTTTCTTTCATGATTTATCTGCTTCTCCGGGCAAACACGGGATAAGATTCTTAACCTCTAGATTCGCTAAACATGAATGCCGGTTGCTTCGACTAGCTAATCCTATGATGGTTAAATTCAAATTGATCGGAAACTTGAAACTTGGTCGTTCTGGGTGGTGTAGTTGTTAGCATACCCGGGCGTTTTCTGGGAGACGCGGGTTCGAGTCCCGCTCCAAGGACGATGAAAATTTTCAAGTTTTCGGATATTATGTGACTTGCTATCCTTGTCACATTTACGCCAAAAATCGGATTGTCATCTTCAAAATTTGTATTATATGGCGTAATCCCGTATTTCTTTCATGACCTTTGAAATGTAAGAGACAAATTCAGTTCATTGAAATGTAAGAGACAAATATTTCATTGCAATGGTCTTCCTACGTGTAATTCTTGAAGATGATTTATGTCATTCTTCCAGCCAGTGTTGGTCACAGTTCCATCACATTCAATGAACTTTGATGTCTCTGCTCACATGCCTTGTTCAGACAAATTTATTCAAAAACCTTTTTACATTACATTTAGCTATTAAATCGAAAACAAATGCCATCTCCTGCACGATACACTTTAATGATAAAAAACTAAGTACAATTAAAATAAATATGTTTAAGAACTTTCAACGCCACAACGGCGTCATCCTCAGAAACAGTGCAGCAGTGAGCACAGAAGTGAGTAGCCTGTATGCTTTTCAAGACACATAGCAGTTAATGCGCATGTGCGATAATCGGCAAAGTCCAAATCAAGTTCAGTGGGTACAAGCATAGTTGGTGGGCGTGACCTGGCCCAAAAGTGTTCTCCAAGGAAGGGGGATAAACACGGGGGGTTCACCGTTACAACATCTTTTACCATTGACGAATATGTGAATACTTTCACAGAAAAGTGTTGATCGACGGTTTCTGGGAGAATCCAGAATAATAGTGTCATTCCAACATGGTAGGTAAGAACCGTTTAAACAGAGTCTCGACAAAGACGTAGCACCAGAATGCGTCCTGAGATTATACTGATGTTCGTAAATGCGGCGCCCCAAATTACGAGTGGAAGAGCCCACATAACATAAATCGAGCTCTGTAGGGTTAGTAGATTTAAGTGGAACCAAATATACACCATGACGGTTCACAAATTCAACACAGTCTGTGTCCTTTTTAACAGTGTTAAATAAAGTACGAGACCTTACACCAAACTTGAGTTTGTACTTATGACATATGCTCTTTAAGATGCTATATACAGGTGGTATATATGGAATGGACCCCACAAATTGGTAGTCAAATTTATCTGCAAGCAAAGCTGTCTGCGGTCGACCAGTTGATTTCTTAACAATCAAGCGATCAATCATGTGACGAGGGTAACCGAAAAGGCAAACTGTTTAATCCTAGCTAACTCTTGGTCCCGGAGATCCTGTGTGGACGAGTGTGTGAATGCACGATTAATAAGAAAATGAAAAGCAGATAATTTTTGCGACATTGGATGAGAAGAAGTAAAAAGGTATAAACGTGGCAGAAGAAGTTGGTTTTCGGTAAACAGAAAATGATAAGTAGTTATCGGTAAGATTGAGAAAAAGGTAAAAGTCGAGAAAAGGCAAAATGCCTAAATTCTCGAACTCTACCTCGAACTTGATAGAATGGTGTCGTGAAGAAAGTATAGTGGCAAAGGAAAGAAGTTCGTCGAAACCTGAAGGCCAGACAACCAATGCGTCGTCGACGTACCTGATGTAAAGAAGTGGTTTTATGGAGGAAACAGGAATGAGGGTATCCTCTAAGTCCTGCAACAAAACCTCAGCAAGCAATGGAGACAGGGGGACCCCATAGGGGCACCTGCCAACTGTCGATAAATAGAACCATTAAAACGAAAATAAGATATCTTCGAAATAAATCGAAGAGTACACATTATGGAAGAAATTTCATCGGAAGAATAAATGCACAAACCAACAAGTTTGGCTTCAATAAGATCGTGAACATAAGAAATAGTGGTGTTCGGAAAAAAGCCACTACATCGAGTGAAGCTAAACAATAAGTGGAAATGTTGGTGGACATAAAAGAAAGAATCCTGGAAAGTGCTTCGGTGGAACTGGAAACAGAGTAAGAAGAAGATCTAATAAGGGGAGCCAGAAATTTGGCTAAAGATCCCTCAAGATTGCGGGTGGGTGCAAACAAGGATGAAACCAAAGGTCGGATAGGGGTTCCCGATTTATGGAGTTTTAACTGGCCAAATAAAGAAGGAACCCTATAACCAGGGGGAGGGTGCAAACTGTTGAACAAAGACATGGGCAAAGCTGGAAGAGACTTTAATTTTGATAAAGCTGCAACGGTGGCATTAGTAGGATCCCTGCTACAAACTTCGGTACTAAGATCGGAGATAGCCTGCTGTACCTTGTCAACATATTCATTCCGATTCATGATGACAACCTGATGAGTTTTATCTGCTCGTGTAATAGCTAGACTCTGGTCTTTACGAAGACTTCTGAGTTCGTCATTCATGGTCCTAGATACAGTTGAGTGTTTCAGCTTAGAATTATTGGATGACAATGCACGTGCAACACGTTGTATAGTTGTGTCTTGTATGTCGACTGGTAAGGCACTAATGACATCCTCGAATTGCAGGATAACGTGCAATAAGTTAGGCCTCGTATCTTGATAGGCAAACTTCATACCCCTCGTCAATGCTTGTTTCTGAATACTACTTAGTGGTTTATCACTAAGATTAATGAAAGGTTGACATACCTGATCTGGATTGAACATTGGGGCAAACTTTGATGGTTTTCCGTTAGTTGCTTGAGCAACAAGTATTCGAAGTTTAACCAATATGAGTTGTTTGCAGCTGCTGTTGTCTAGATAAGGTGGCAGCAAAACAACATGTCAAAGTACGGTCTAAAATAACAGGATGAAGGTTACCAGCAAGTTCCAAATATTTACAGTACGAGTCGCGGTGCAAAAAATAAAAAAAATAGCTATACTAGAGTCAACTTTTCCGCACTATAGCCATTCGATTGTAATTTATTTGGTACTTAGAAAGAAATCAATAAAATTGCCTGAATTTTGGAAATTTCCATAATTTCTATCGGCGTACACGAACGGAAAATATGTCTTATATATATATCATCATCATCATCATCATCATCATTGTCAACCATTATCAATCCACTGCTGGACGAAGGTCTCCCCAAGTTTCCTCCACAACGGTCTGTCTTGTGCCAGTCTCCTCCATGTCACCCCTGCATACTTTCGAATTTCATCCACCCATCTCCCATGTGGTCTTCTTCTGGGTCTTTTCCTGTCCCTTGGAATCCAATCTAAAATTTCGGCTGTCCATCGATGATCTGTCCTTCTGGCAGTATGTCCAGCCCATTGCCATTTCAGGGATTTAACTCTGATCATGATGTCTTCCACTCTTGTCATTTTTCGGATCCACGAGTTCCTCTTCTTATCTCTCCTGGTTACACGAAGCATGCACCTCTCCATGCCACTTTGAGTTGTCTGCAGTCTTTGTATATCTCTTTTAGTTAATGTCCACGTCTCTGCACCATACGTAAGCACTGGAAGGATGCATTGATCAAACACTTTTCTTTTAAGACATAATGGCATATTGCTCTTGAAAATTATGCTGTTTCTTCCAAAAGCTCTACAGGCAAGTTTTGTACGCTGATTAATTTCTTCATCAATGTGACCCTCACTTGATATCTGGTGTCCAAGATAAACGTACGTGTCTGTTATCTCCAGCTTTTCTCCATCAATCAATAAATCTTCATTTCTTGTAAAAGCATTGAACATCACTTTTGTCTTCTGAAAGTTCATTTTTAATCCCACTTCTTTACTCTTGTCAGCAAGTTCCTGGATCATACTCTGCAGCTCTGATGGGGTAGTTGCAAAAATGACTACGTCATCAGCAAAACGAAGGTGGGTTAGATAATCTCCATTAATCTTTATCCCTTTGTTTTCCCAGCTCAGCGACTGAAAAACACCCTCCAATGTGGCATTAAAGAGCTTCGGAGATATGGTGTCACCTTGTCTCACTCCCTTTCCAATTTTTATGTGTGTTGTATTTTCAAACAGCCGAATCTTTGCACTTGCATTTTCATAGATGTTATTAATAATATTAATGTATGCATCTTCAATACCGCAGGTTTTCAGAGCCATTGTAACTGCTGATGGTTTCACCGAATCAAAGGCTTTTTCATAATCGATAAAAGCCATGCACAATGGAAATTCATATTCCCTCGCTCTTTCAATTAGTTCTCTCAGTACGTGGATATGATCTATTGTGCTGTAGCCACTCCTGAATCCAGCTTGTTCTCTCGGTTGAGCCATGTCCAGTGTTACCTTCAAGCGGTGTGAAAGAACTTTAGTGAAGATTTTATAAACTACTGATAGGAGGCTGATAGGTCTGTAGTTTCCGAGATCCTCAATGTCACCTTTCTTATGTAGCAGGATCATTGTAGCGGTGTTCCAATCCTCAGGAATCTTTCCTTCATTAAGGCATCGAGTGAAAATTTGGGCGAGTACTGTTTCAATTTCTCCACTTGCTTCTTGTATGATGTCTACAGTAATTCCATCTTCTCTTGGAGCTTTTCCCCGCTTCATGTTCTTGATTGCATGTGCAACTTCTGCTGGAAGGACTGGAGGAACTCTGGTACTGGTATCTTTCATGATGTCTGGAGTACATGACCAATCTATGGTCATCCCTTTCATATAATTTGGAGTAGAAATCTTTCACTCTTGTCAAAATTTCGCCTCTATTTCTTGTTACAGAATCATCTTCTTTTCTCAGTGCCATAATCTGTTTTCTTCCCTTACTGAGATGTCCCTTTGCTATCTTTAGGCTTTGGTTGTTTTCAATTGCTTTCCTCACTAGTTCACAGTTGAATTTTCTTACGTCTTCAATGATACTTTTTCTTACTGTCTTGCATAGCTCTATATATTCCACTTTGGAAGTCACATCTTCTTTAGTTGTCCTCATCTCTCTTCTTTTTTGCATCAACATTTTCGTTTTTCCTGATAATTTGTTTACATGCAACTTGTTCTTAGACCCAGCTAATTTTGTTGCTGTTTCCATAAGAGCTTTGGTTACTTTTCTGTTAACTTCAGAGATGTCCACTTCTTCCGATGTTAGGCCTTCTAAAGCAGAGAACCTGTTCTTCAGTTCCAACTTGAAGGTATTATGGTGTTTTTTAAGGTTGGTTATGTCAATAGATTTTGTTTGTCTTATGAGCTTGCCACGTTCAAGTTTGGTGTTGAGGTGCATCTTACATCTCACCAATCTATGGTCACTACCTGTGTTGAACTTGTTTAGCACACTGCAGTCTTCTATGACGAATTTTTTGTTACACATAATAAAATCAATTTCACTTGTCGTCCCATTTGGATGTCTCCATGTCCATTTCCTGTGTGGCTTTTTCTTGAAGAAGGAGTTCAAGATGAAAAACCCTTCTGCCTCTGCAAACTCAACGAGAGTATTTCCACGCTGGTTTCTGTTGCCGTGACCGAATTTACCTACTGAAGTTTCATTCTGTTGCCGTTGCCCTATTTTTGCATTGAAATATCCCATAATTATTTTCAAGTGCTGCTTACCTTTATTATTTAGATGACAAATTTCCTCATAAAATTCTTCAATTTCTTCTTCAGGATGACTTGTGGTGGGTGCATAAGTTTGAATAATCTGAGCCTGGTATCTTTTCGAGAGTTGGATAACAAGTCGTGCAGCTCTGTCAGAGGAACTTTCAACTTCTACAACTTTATCCTTCAGTTTCTTGTTTATTATAAATCCAACACCACTAGTTCTGCCAGTATCTGTCCCACGATAGTAGAAGAGATGTCCACTTTTCAGTTCGATGAGATCTTCTCCTTTTCTCCTTACCTCACTTAGCCCCACGATGCCCCACTTGATCCTTTGTAGTTCCTCTTCCAATTCAAGAAGCCTTGAATCAGAAGATAGGGAGCGTCCGTTGTACGTAGCCAATGTCAGCATCAGATGGCAGCCTAGTCCGGTCCTCCGGGGATTCTTAGCACCCTCTGCCTTCATGTCGCACTGGCCACTGCCTTGGCCAGGTATATTCCAGCTGCCGGAGACTGAGGGCCAAGATTTAAGTTGTGGAATCATTTTGGAGGGGTTTGGCCATAACTCACCACGCTGTCCAAGCGGGTTGGTGAGTGTGGGATAGAATTTCCTCTAATCCCGATGGTATAGTTATACCGCTATTGGCGGTCGTCAGAGCCCCTTTAGTGGGAACAGGATGTACCACGAGAAGGCGGGGTTGACATTTGTCAAGGAGAGGCTGTGATGTTACGCATCACCTGACCTTACATCCCATATATATATATATCATCATCATCATCATCATCATTGTCAACCATTATCAATCCACTGCTGGACGAAGGTCTCCCCAAGTTTCCTCCACAACGGTCTGTCTTGTGCCAGTCTCCTCCATGTCATCCCTGCATACTTTCGAATTTCATCCACCCATCTCCCATGTGGTCTTCTTCTGGGTCTTTTCCTGTCCCTTGGAATCCAATCTAAAATTTCGGCTGTCCATCGATGATCTGTCCTTCTGGCAGTATGTCCAGCCCATTGCCATTTCAGGGATTTAACTCTGATCATGATGTCTTCCACTCTTGTCATTTTTCGGATCCACGAGTTCCTCTTCTTATCTCTCCTGGTTACACCAAGCATGCACCTCTCCATGCCACTTTGAGTTGTCTGCAGCCTTTGTATGTCTCTTTTAGTTAAGGTCCACGTCTCTGCACCATACGTAAGCACTGGAAGGATGCATTGATCAAACACTTTTCTTTTAAGACATAATGGCATATTGCTCTTGAAAATTATGCTGTTTCTTCCAAAAGCTCTCCATCCAAGTTTTGTACGCCGATTAATTTCTTCATCAATGTGACCCTCACTTGATATCTGCTGTCCAAGATAAACGTACGTGTCTGTTATCTCCAGCTTTTCTCCATCAATCGATAAATCTTCATTTCTTGTAAAAGCATTGAACATCACTTTTGTCTTCTGAAAGTTCATTTTTAATCCCACTTCTTTACTCTTATCAGCAAGTTCCTGGATCATACTCTGCAGCTCTGATGGGGTTGTTGCAAAAATGACTACGTCATCAGCAAAACGAAGGTGGGTTAGATAATCTCCATTAATCTTTATCCCCTTGTTTTCCCAGCTCAGCAACTGAAAAACACCCTCCAATGTGGCATTAAAGAGCTTCGGAGATATGGTGTCACCTTGTCTCACTCCCTTTCCAATTTTTACGTGTGTTGTATTTTCAAACAGCCTAATCTTTGCACTTGCATTTTCATATATGTTATTAATAATATTAATGTATGCATCTTCAATACCGCAGGTTTTCAGAGCCATTGTAACTGCTGATGGTTTCACCGAATCAAAGGCTTTTTCATAATCGATAAAAGCCATGCACAATGGAAGTTCATATTCCCTCGCTCTTTCAATTAGTTCTCTCAGCACGTGGATATGATCTATTGTGCTGTAGCCACTCCTGAATCCAGCTTGTTCTCTCGGTTGAGCCATGTCCAGTGTTACCTTCAAGCGGTGTGAAAGAACTTTAGTGAAGATTTTATAAACTACTGATAGGAGGCTGATAGGTCTGTAGTTTCCGAGATCCTCAATGTCACCTTTCTTATGTAGCAGGATCATTGTAGCGGTGTTCCAATCCTCAGGAATCTTTCCTTCATTAAGGCATCGAGTGAAAATTTGGGCGAGTACTGTTTCGATTTCTCCACTTGCTTCTTGTATGATGTCTACAGTAATTCCATCTTCTCCTGGAGCTTTTCCCCGCTTCATGTTCTTGATTGCATGTGCAACTTCTGCTGGAAGGACTGGAGGAACTCTGGTACTGGTATCTTTCATGATGTCTGGAGTGCATGTATCATCCCTTTCATATAATTTGGAGTAGAAATCTTTCACTCTTGTCAAAATTTCGCCTCTATTTCTTGTTACAGAACCATCTTCTTTTCTCAGTGCCATAATCTGTTTTCTTCCCTTACTGAGATGTCCCTTTGCTATCTTTAGGCTTTGGTTGTTTTCAATTGCTTTCCTCACTAGTTCACAGTTGAATTTTCTTACGTCTTCAGTGATACTTTTTCTTACTGTCTTGCATAGCTCTATATATTCCACTTTGGAAGTCACATCTTCTTTAGTTGTCCTCATCTCTCTTCTTTTTTGCATCAACATTTTCGTTTTTCCTGATAATTTATTTACATGCAACTTGTTCTTAGACCCAGCTAATTTTGTTGCTGTTTCCATAAGAGCTTTGGTTACTTTTCTGTTAACTTCAGAGATGTCCACTTCTTCCGATGTTAGGCCTTCTAAAGCAGAGAACCTGTTCTTCAGTTCCAACTTGAAGGTATTATGGTGTTTTTTAAGGTTGGTTATGTCAATAGATTTTGTTTGTCTTATGAGCTTGCCACGTTCAAGTTTGGTGTTGAGGTGCATCTTACATCTCACCAATCTATGGTCACTACCTGTGTTGAACTTGTTTAGCACACTGCAGTCTTCTATGACGAATTTTTTGTTACACATAATAAAATCAATTTCACTTGTCGTCCCATTTGGATGTCTCCATGTCCATTTCCTGTGTGGCTTTTTCTTGAAGAAGGAGTTCAAGATGAAAAACCCTTCTGCCTCTGCAAACTCAACGAGAGTATTTCCACGCTGGTTTCTGTTGCCGTGACCGAATTTACCTACTGAAGTTTCATTCTGTTGCCGTTGCCCTATTTTTGCATTGAAATATCCCATAATTATTTTCAAGTGCTGCTTACCTTTATTATTTAGATGACAAATTTCCTCATAAAATTCTTCAATTTCTTCTTCAGGATGACTTGTGGTGGGTGCATAAGTTTGAATAATCTGAGCCTGGTATCTTTTCGAGAGTTGGATAACAAGTCGTGCAGCTCTGTCAGAGGAACTTTCAACTTCTACAACTTTATCCTTCAGTTTCTTGTTTATTATAAATCCAACACCACTAGTTCTGCCAGTATCTGTCCCACGATAGTAGAAGAGATGTCCACTTTTCAGTTCGATGAGATCTTCTCCTTTTCTCCTTACCTCACTTAGCCCCACGATGCCCCACTTGATCCTTTGTAGTTCCTCTTCCAATTCAAGAAGCCTTGAATCAGAAGATAGGGAGCGTCCGTTGTACGTAGCCAATGTCAGCATCAGATGGCAGCCTAGTCCGGTCCTCCGGGGATTCTTAGCACCCTCTGCCTTCATGTCGCACTGGCCACTGCCTTGGCCAGGTATATTCCAGCTGCCGGAGACTGAGGGCCAAGATTTAAGTTGTGGAATCATTTTGGAGGGGTTTGGCCATAACTCACCACGCTGTCCAAGCGGGTTGGTGAGTGTGGGATAGAATTTCCTCTAATCCCGATGGTATAGTTATACCGCTATTGGCGGTCGTCAGAGCCCCTTTAGTGGGAACAGGATGTACCACGAGAAGGCGGGGTTGACATTTGTCAAGGAGAGGCTGTGATGTTACGCATCACCTGACCTTACATCCCATATATATATATATCATCATCATCATCATCATCATTGTCAACCATTATCAATCCACTGCTGGACGAAGGTCTCCCCAAGTTTCCTCCACAACGGTCTGTCTTGTGCCAGTCTCCTCCATGTCATCCCTGCATACTTTCGAATTTCATCCACCCATCTCCCATGTGGTCTTCTTCTGGGTCTTTTCCTGTCCCTTGGAATCCAATCTAAAATTTCGGCTGTCCATCGATGATCTGTCCTTCTGGCAGTATGTCCAGCCCATTGCCATTTCAGGGATTTAACTCTGATCATGATGTCTTCCACTCTTGTCATTTTTCGGATCCACGAGTTCCTCTTCTTATCTCTCCTGGTTACACCAAGCATGCACCTCTCCATGCCACTTTGAGTTGTCTGCAGCCTTTGTATGTCTCTTTTAGTTAAGGTCCACGTCTCTGCACCATACGTAAGCACTGGAAGGATGCATTGATCAAACACTTTTCTTTTAAGACATAATGGCATATTGCTCTTGAAAATTATGCTGTTTCTTCCAAAAGCTCTCCATCCAAGTTTTGTACGCCGATTAATTTCTTCATCAATGTGACCCTCACTTGATATCTGCTGTCCAAGATAAACGTACGTGTCTGTTATCTCCAGCTTTTCTCCATCAATCGATAAATCTTCATTTCTTGTAAAAGCATTGAACATCACTTTTGTCTTCTGAAAGTTCATTTTTAATCCCACTTCTTTACTCTTATCAGCAAGTTCCTGGATCATACTCTGCAGCTCTGATGGGGTTGTTGCAAAAATGACTACGTCATCAGCAAAACGAAGGTGGGTTAGATAATCTCCATTAATCTTTATCCCCTTGTTTTCCCAGCTCAGCAACTGAAAAACACCCTCCAATGTGGCATTAAAGAGCTTCGGAGATATGGTGTCACCTTGTCTCACTCCCTTTCCAATTTTTACGTGTGTTGTATTTTCAAACAGCCTAATCTTTGCACTTGCATTTTCATATATGTTATTAATAATATTAATGTATGCATCTTCAATACCGCAGGTTTTCAGAGCCATTGTAACTGCTGATGGTTTCACCGAATCAAAGGCTTTTTCATAATCGATAAAAGCCATGCACAATGGAAGTTCATATTCCCTCGCTCTTTCAATTAGTTCTCTCAGCACGTGGATATGATCTATTGTGCTGTAGCCACTCCTGAATCCAGCTTGTTCTCTCGGTTGAGCCATGTCCAGTGTTACCTTCAAGCGGTGTGAAAGAACTTTAGTGAAGATTTTATAAACTACTGATAGGAGGCTGATAGGTCTGTAGTTTCCGAGATCCTCAATGTCACCTTTCTTATGTAGCAGGATCATTGTAGCGGTGTTCCAATCCTCAGGAATCTTTCCTTCATTAAGGCATCGAGTGAAAATTTGGGCGAGTACTGTTTCGATTTCTCCACTTGCTTCTTGTATGATGTCTACAGTAATTCCATCTTCTCCTGGAGCTTTTCCCCGCTTCATGTTCTTGATTGCATGTGCAACTTCTGCTGGAAGGACTGGAGGAACTCTGGTACTGGTATCTTTCATGATGTCTGGAGTGCATGTATCATCCCTTTCATATAATTTGGAGTAGAAATCTTTCACTCTTGTCAAAATTTCGCCTCTATTTCTTGTTACAGAACCATCTTCTTTTCTCAGTGCCATAATCTGTTTTCTTCCCTTACTGAGATGTCCCTTTGCTATCTTTAGGCTTTGGTTGTTTTCAATTGCTTTCCTCACTAGTTCACAGTTGAATTTTCTTACGTCTTCAGTGATACTTTTTCTTACTGTCTTGCATAGCTCTATATATTCCACTTTGGAAGTCACATCTTCTTTAGTTGTCCTCATCTCTCTTCTTTTTTGCATCAACATTTTCGTTTTTCCTGATAATTTATTTACATGCAACTTGTTCTTAGACCCAGCTAATTTTGTTGCTGTTTCCATAAGAGCTTTGGTTACTTTTCTGTTAACTTCAGAGATGTCCACTTCTTCTGATGTTAGGCCTTCTAAAGCAGAGAACCTGTTCTTCAGTTCCAACTTGAAGGTATTATGGTGTTTTTTAAGGTTGGTTATGTCAATAGATTTTGTTTGTCTTATGAGCTTGCCACGTTCAAGTTTAGTGTTGAGGTGCATCTTACATCTCACCAATCTATGGTCACTACCTGTGTTGAACTTGTTTAGCACACTGCAGTCTTCTATGACGAATTTTTTGTTACACATAATAAAATCAATTTCACTTGTCGTCCCATTTGGATGTCTCCAAGTCCATTTCCTGTGTGGCTTTTTCTTGAAGAAGGAGTTCAAGATGTAAAACCCTTCTGCCTCTGCAAACTCTACGAGAGTATTTCCACGCTGGTTTCTGTTGCCGTGACCGAATTTACCTACTGAAGTTTCATTCTGTTGCCGTTGCCCTATTTTTGCATTGAAATCTCCCATAATTATTTTCAAATGCTGCTTACCTTTATTATTTAGATGACAAATTTCCTCATAAAATTCTTCAATTTCTTCTTCAGGATGACTTGTGGTGGGTGCATAAGTTTGAATAATCTGAGCCTGGTATCTTTTCGAGAGTTGGATAACAAGTCGTGCAACTCTGTCAGAGGAACTTTCAACTTCTACAACTTTATCCTTCAGTTTCTTATTTATTATAAATCCAACACCACTAGTTCTGCCAGTATCTGTCCCACGATAGTAGAACAGATGTCCACTTTTCAGTTCGATGAGATCTTCTCCTTTTCTCCTTACCTCACTTAGCCCCACGATGTCCCACTTGATCCTTTGTAGTTCCTCTTCCAATTCAAGAAGCCTTGAATCAGAAGATAGGGAGCGTCCATTGTACGTAGCCAAGGTCAGCATCAGATGGCAGCCTAGTCCGGTCCTCCGGGGATTCTTAGCACCCTCTGCTTTCATGTCGCACTGGCCGCTGCCTTGGCCAGGTACATTCCAGCTGCCGGAGACTGAGGGCCAAGATTTAAGTTGTGATATCATTTTGTATATATATATATAATTATAATTTAATCATTTTGTATATATATATATAATTATAATTTAATCATTTTGTACAAGGGACAGGAAAAGACCCAGAAGAAGACCACATGGGAGATGGGTGGATGAAATTCGAAAGTATGCAGGGGTGACATGGAGGAGACTGGCACAAGACAGAACGTTGTGGAGGAAACTTGGGGAGACCTTCGTCCAGCAGTGGATTGATAATGGTTGACAATGATGATGATGATGATATATATATATATATATATATATATATAGTAGTTAAATTCGGTCATGGCAACAGAAACCAGCGTGGAAATACTCTCGTTGAGTTTGCAGAGGCAGAAGGGTTTTTCATCTTGAACTCCTTCTTCAAGAAAAAGCCACACAGGAAATGGACATGGAGACATCCAAATGGGACAACAAGTGAAATTGATTTTATTATGTGTAACAAAAAATTCGTCATAGAAGACTGCAGTGTGCTAAACAAGTTCAACACAGGTAGTGACCATAGATTGGTGAGATGTAAGATGCACCTCAACACTAAACTTGAACGTGGCAAGCTCATAAGACAAACAAAATCTATTGACATAACCAACCTTAAAAAACACCATAATACCTTCAAGTTAGAACTGAAGAACAGGTTCTCTGCTTTAGAAGGCCTAACATCGGAAGAAGTGGACATCTCTGAAGTTAACAGAAAAGTAACCAAAGCTCTTATGGAAACAGCAACAAAATTAGCTGGGTCTAAGAACAAGTTGCATGTGAACAAATTATCAGGAAAAACCAAAATGTTGATGCAAAAAGAAGAGAGATGAGGACAACTAAAGAAGATGTGACTTCCAAAGTGGAATATATAGAGCTATGCAGGACAGTAAGAAAAAGTATCATTGAAGACGTAAGGAAATTCAACTGTGAACTAGTGAGGAAAGCAATTGAAAGCAACCAAAGCCTAAAGATAGCAAAGGGACATCTCAGTAAGGGAAGAAAACAGATTATGGCACTGAGAAAAGAAGATGGTTCTGTAACAAGAAATAGAGGCGAAATTTTGACAAGAGTGAAAGATTTCTACTCCAAATTATATGAAAGGGATGATATATGCACTCCAGACATCATGAAAGATACCAGTACCAGAGTTCCTCCAGTCCTTCCAGCAGAAGTTGCACATGCAATCAAGAACATGAAGCGAGGAAAAGCTCCAGGAGAAGATGGAATTACTGTAGACATCATACAAGAAGCAAGTGGAGAAATCGAAACAGTACTCGCCCAAATTTTCACTCGATGCCTTAATGAAGGAAAGATTCCTGAGGATTGGAACACCGCTACAATGATCCTGCTACATAAGAAAGGTGACATTGAGGATCTCGGAAACTACAGACCTATCAGCCTCCTATCAGTAGTTTATAAAATCTTCACTAAAGTTCTTTCACACCGCTTGAAGGTAGCACTGGACATGGCTCAACCGAGAGAACAAGCTGGATTCAGGAGTGGCTACAGCACAATAGATCATATCCACGTGCTGAGAGAACTAATTGAAAGAGCGAGGGAATATGAACTTCCATTGTGCATGGCTTTTATCGATTATGAAAAAGCCTTTGATTCAGTGAAACCATCAGCAGTTACAATGGCTCTGAAAACCTGCGGTATTGAAGATGCATACATTAATATTATTAATAACATCTATGAAAATGCAAGTGCAAAGATTAGGCTGTTTGAAAATACAACACACGTAAAAATTGGAAAGGGAGTGAGACAAGGTGACACCATATCTCCGAAGCTCTTTAATGCCACATTGGAGGGTGTTTTTCAGTCGCTGAGCTGGGAAAACAAGGGGATAAAGATTAATGGAGATTATCTAACCCACCTTCGTTTTGCTGATGACGTAGTCATTTTTGCAACTACCTCATCAGAGCTGCAGAGTATGATCCAGGAACTTGCTGACAAGAGTAAAGAAGTGGGATTAAAAATGAACTTTCAGAAGACAAAAGTGATGTTCAATGCTTTTACAAGAAATGAAGATTTATCGATTGATGGAGAAAAGCTGGAGATAACAGACACGTACGTTTATCTTGGACAGCAGATATCAAGTGAGGGTCACATTGATGAAGAAATTAATCGGCGTACAAAACTTGCCTGGAGAGCTTTTGGAAGAAACAGCATAATTTTCAAGAGCAATATGCCATTATGTCTTAAAAGAAAAGTGTTTGATCAATGCATCCTTCCAGTGCTTACGTATGGTGCAGAGACGTGGACCTTAACTAAAAGAGACATACAAAGGCTGCAGACAACTCAAAGTGGCATGGAGAGGTGCATGCTTGGTGTAACCAGGAGAGATAAGAAGAGGAACTCGTGGATCCGAAAAATGACAAGAGTGGAAGACATCATGATCAAAGTTAAATCCCTGAAATGGCAATGGGCTGGACATACTGCCAGAAGGACAGATCATCGATGGACAGCCGAAATTTTAGATTGGATTCCAAGGGACAGGAAAAGACCCAGAAGAAGACCACATAGGAGATGGGTGGATGAAATTCGAAAGTATGCAGGGGTGACATGGAGGAGACTGGCACAAGACAGACCGTTGTGGAGGAAACTTGGGGAGACCTTCGTCCAGCAGTGGATTGATAATGGTTGACAATGATGATGATGATATATATATATACTATAATTATATATATATATATAATTATAGTATATATATATATAATTATATATATATATCATTTTCTTATATATATATAAACATTTCGATATTTTCTATCTACTGTACTGTGTACATCAAATATCAGATTGAAAACATTGTCCAGCTTTATGGAGTTAAAGCTTCATTATCACATTCCACCAAATGCCTTCTAATTGATGCAGATTTACAGAATGAAAGAAAGCTTCATTGGCACATCTCGTTAACTGTATTCTCACTAGGCTATCTAAATCACTTTCTACGGTTTCTCTCAAAACCTACTGCTAAAATATCTGGTTGGTTGTGTTCATCTTCAAATATGACTACAGAAAAACTTCAATTGCGGCTTCTTAGGATGTGTTAGGTGTATGCAAAAGTTCTACCCGTTTTACATGATGCAAATTCCAAGTAAAAAATTCAAGTAACAATTACAGTAACACAACACGTGTGATGGCTAAAATGCTTCGATGACACTAAGTATGCAGGTGCATCTCATAAACAAGTTAACATGTCAAGCAATAAGGATCACAGGCGCTGTTTGCTTTACGAGTTCGACTAAGGCAACAATGCAGCTGAAGCCTGCCGCAGCATTTGTGAGATGTATGAGGAGGATGTTATAGACGAAAGCACTTGTCGCCGTTGGTTCCGGAAATTCCGTTAAGGAGACAGAAACTACAGAGATCAATCACGTTCTGGACGCCTATCAAAGGTTTCTGAAGAGGATCTCAACCTAGCCATATTGAATGACCAACATCTTACCATTGAATAATTATCAGAAAGGTTTTCTGTACACAGAACAACTGTATAAAGAAGACTGCATGCGCTTGGGTTAAGTTCGACCAGTGGGTACCACATGACCTGTCCGCAAGTAATCAATCGGACAGAATGACCACCTGTCTTTCCTGACTTACGCGTCACAGAAATGAATCTTTCTCGGAACGATTCTTTACGGGTGATAAAAAGTGGGTCATTTACAGAAACGTAAAGCGTCAAAGGACTGTGTGCCGATTTGGAGATCCTGGTCCATCGACTTCAAGAGGTGGACTGCATCCGAGAAAGGTGTTGTTAAATGCATGGTGAAATATCATGGGGGTAATCTACTGGGAACTGCTTGCATCTAACCAAACGATAAATGCTGACATGTACTACCAACAGTTGGAAAGTCTGAAAGAAAAACTTTAATCGTTCAGCACTGGTTAATAGCAAGGCGTCATCTTGCAACATGACAACGCAAGACCCCAAACAACTTTAGCCACTTGGAGAAAATTGCTGGACATTGGATGGGAAGTGTTACCTCCCCCTTCCCCATATTCCTCAGATCTTGCATCTACGGACTACCACTTTTTTTTTCGATCTCTTCAGAACAACTTCGCTGGAAAAATTTTCGATGAAGTTGAAGATGTCGAAACTGCATTACACGAGATTTTTGACTCCAAAACGGAGGAGTTCTTCAATAGTAGGATTTCAGTTACTACCAAAAAGATGGCAAGAGGTCAAAGATATTGATGGCAATTATGTAAAAAAATAAAAATATTACTTTTTAAAAAAGAAATTGTTTTTCTTCTCAACTGAAACAAAAAACCGGGTAGAATTTTTGCACACACCTAATATGTAGCATGACGTGGCGTTATAGTACCACAAAATATCGTATAATGTAATTTCGTTGCACTTAGCGTAGACCTGGACAGTACATTTTGTTTGAAATGCCATAATAGTGCGTGTTCCGGCGCCAGCTGTTGGAGAAAATTATGAGAAATACTTAGACGACAGGGGCGGATTGGCCCACTGGAACATTTCCCAGTCGACCACTCAAAGAGTGACCCACTTACTCGTATACTTTTTGTCTGGATTTTTTGGAACGAATAGTTATTTTGGTATTATTATCTTTAATTACTTTTCAACTTTATTTTTGTCTAAAAAGCTATTTCCACGTAAAAAAAATATCATCATCATCATCATCATCATTGTCAACCATTATCAATCCACTGCTGGACGAAGGTCTCCCCAAGTTTCCTCCACAACGGTCTGTCTTGTGCCAGTCTCCTCCATGTCACTCCCTCATACTTTCGAATTTCATCCACCCATCTTCCATGTGGTCTTCTTCCATGTATATATATATATATATATATATATATATATTCCTTCTGTCTGTGGTAGGCGTTTCCTCTGAAATGATCTCTGTACTTAAATGAGAAAAGTGCTGCCGAAACATAGCTAACTACAGTTAGGTCATTGGACTTGGAGCCCAGGGTCATTGACAAACCCTACCCTCCTTTTGTTATCTTGAAGAAGGCACTCATACCCACTGTGGTATCCCATATTTTGTCTTGAAAGGAAAAAGCGCAAATCGATTCCGAAATCTGTGCTATATTTGTCTTGAAAGAAAAACGATTTATCATCACTTATCTGTATCGATCAAAATGGTGGTGCATGGGGTAGAATAATGGGCACTTAAAAAAAGCGTATATTCAAGCAGGAAATACCAATACCATTGCGCAGTACATAGTCAATTACCAAATAAATATACAAATTACTGTATTTTTCAGTGCATAAGTAGAGACCTTTTTCGTCAGAGAGAGAGAGAGAGAGAGAGAGAGAGAGAGAGATATTACCTAAGAATTTAATATGAAATTTGCAAAAAAATCTGAAGATCAAGACGCGCAACGCAGCAGTCACGAATATTCAGAATTCACATACTATTAAGAAGAGACAAAAGCAATAACAATTTTTCAACCAATATTCCTAAAACAACATAGTAAAACTCATGTACTGACAGGTATCAGTAAAAAGAGGATAAAAAATAGCAAACTGAATGTAGAAAGTGTCGAGAATGCCGAGCCTTGGCTTTATCAAGGACCAGCAAAACTCTGCATTTTCTCACTTCCACAAAGACCTAGTTGGAAATGGGTTTCTGCAAAGCCATAGATGCATAATATGCCCACCAATTTTTTTAATATATCATAACTTCATCAGAGTTGCATGTCAAAACACAAGATAATATTATATATATAATTTATGACTACAAAGTTTGCGGTGTTAAGATAGAATAATAATAACAACGTTTCGCACAATAAAATGTTTATTATACATCGACTATAGTTTCAATGTATAATAAACATTTTATTGTGCGAATTGTTGTTATTATTATTCTAACAAGATAATATTATTTTTGCATGCATCTATAGCTTTCCTGGCCCACCCCATGCTCGTGTCACCTGCCACTAAAAAACAGAAAAACGATTACAAAAAAACACAAGTTAAGAGAGTGACTGATTGAATCATAAGGATTATTCAGTAATAGCACAATGCCAAGTAACCTAGCCTCCTAAGAGAGAATTTAAACTAGAATAGCAATACTAAAGTATTACAGATTCTAATGCTTTGCAGTGAAAAAACGCTTATTCAAAAATGCCATATAACAAATAATAATAATTTTTTTAAAAGAACAGATTTCTGAAGGTGAACTGGAATATTGAACTCCCTTCTCCTCAACAACTCACATCACTTGAACAAAAAAATAAAATAAAAAGTGATAATAACAAACTAAAAAATGCTTTGTAAAGATTATATGATTCTAACATTTCGTTCTCTAAGAACTTGTTCAAAAGCTGCAGAAACGGATATTTCCTCTCGACAAAAACATTAAAAGCGCCGTGACCGATCTGCAGTGAGTTGTCGTATGTTAGTTGTATCCCCCTCTCGATCCCCAAGACCCCGTGGGTAGCATTCACCTCTGGTTATGTAAAACCGTCAGAACTACAATGGATGCCTCTCACTTCTCTCGCAATGGATTAAGCCCATCTGAAACACACAGCTGCCAGTAGTTAATTGACTATGGTTGGCAATTGTGTCGACAGCTAGCGACGCATGCGCTTTAAGAGTAGCAATGACGAGCTGCTAACGAAGGCAGTCATTTTTCGCTGTGCTAATTAATCCCTCACATGTATCTCTCAACTAAATTAAAATCGCCTATTACTTTCATTTATTACACTTATCTTAATTTATTTCATTCTTGCGATTGAAATCAGAAGCTCTTTGGTTTCTGATTTCATTCGGACTCTGTGAGAAAGTAGCGGACCGCGATTCACACTGCAAATACCACTCTGATTTGGCACAGTCATGTGACCTTGGGGGGGGGCTTGTTTTTTCACCTTTGCGCTGCGGTTTCTCGGACTGTTCGGTCGGAGGGAAGGGATGCGGTAGCGTCAGGTCGTAAGAAAAAATAAACTTACGAAATTCACCTTTTTTTCCGGGGGAAAAAAGCGGAAGTTTCTTCATTTTCTCCTTTTAATATTTACTACAGAACAATAGTAATATAGTTACAGAATTTCATAACACTTAGCTGCATTTGTTCTAGCCTCGTCTTATACTCAGAATCGACATCTCTATGAATGAAATTTAACCCATTCTTCTTACACTGCATATCAACTTATATACCAAAAAAATACAATAATTATGTGCACATTTCAACTTTCAGAATGATCCTCATGGTAATTTCGTTGGAAATGGAGTCTTCAAGAGACGATTTTTTTTTCAAAGCGAAATTGTTCAAAAGAAAATAATTAGCAGGTGCAGCATCCCGTTTTGGGCGTGGTATGATGATACATTCAATCCTGAGCGGATTTAAAAAAATATTTCACTGTTAAATTGTTGCTAAACATATATATTTACAACTGAATTTGTTTCATAATGCATATTTCAATAGTTCTCTTTAATCCTGGATCTGTCAGCATTTTTGTCGTGAGATATTCGTCTATAAGTATATATGTACCGCAGGACTAAAATTCCCGACCTGGTTTGGTCGTCCCAATCCGCCCTTGTTTGAACACACATCTTTCATTTGTGTATTTCGAAATGCGTGTTTCGTTTGTTTGTTTGGAGAATTTAACGACCACCATGAGCAATTCTCAGGGCTATATGCTGTAGCCCGTCCCTAACTGCTGCCACTGGTTTCAGGGAAGGGAGAGAGTCAGCATCTTAGGGGAAATGCATCACCCATGCCTCATTTGGGAGTCGAACCTGGACCCAACTCAGACGACTGGCCCGAAACCAGTGGCTTTGATCACTCTGCCGTCGGAGGGGCGAAATGTTTGTCAGGACAGTATATCTGAAAACTGCAGCCTTTGATTTATTGTGCATCAAAAAACATTACCACTTTAGTTAATTCATGATGTATTCTTCAAGCACTTATCCGTTTTTCAGGATGAAGGTGCGTCTCTAAAGGGAGGGTGTAATCATCGGACTTTTTAAGCTTCCGTATCCTAGCATGAGTAACTAGCCTTATGTGGGCTTTTCATGTTGCTACTACTAACGATGTCTTTATGCCAGTGCTTCAGTTTTCGAGTTCGTTGTGTGGCACGCAAAAGCTCCCTCTTCCTTTCTCTCTCCCATTCACAGACGCAACCTTCTTTTCCAGACAGTATTGGGTTCCAAATTTATCTTAACAGTTGACCAGTGTTGTGTGTGTGTGTGTGTGTGTGTGTGTTCAAGAGAGAAAGAGAGGAGGGAGAGCAAATGAGGTTATTGCCCCGGGTTTCCTTCCTTTTCGTGAGAATTATTGTTAGCGGTATCTTTCCAATATTTCGTGATCTTCGGCGTCTAAAAACCAGCAGCACTATCCTCTCTGGTTTTCCAAGACCTTTCGACTGTGTTTTGCAAGTTTCGTATGGTCTTCACGTTCAGCTTATCATTCATCGACGTACGTTGATATAAATAACATTCATTTACTTTAAAGTTATTGCAGCATCGATCGCACTCTAACAGCTGGTTGCCAACAATTTACAGTTTCAGCTCCCACTGCACGAGCTGATTGTATGATGAACGTTCCTGTCTTTTTCTTCCCTTTCTGCGGACATTGTTACGTGTGGCTCGTGTATCATAACATAAATTCTACCAGCCACTCGAAATTTCGAATGAAATACTGTTAACTGCAACAATGTTCTTGTGCATCTGTATTCAAGTATTTAGTTGGAAACCATGGAGGTAGGAATAAGGAAAGAAAGTATGACGTCACAAACTTGAAGTTTTCTTAGCAGACGGTGTGACGGACATCTTAAGACTCCGATAGTCGGTTTGATCCATTGGGTTACGTACGTGACAAGTTTGATTTTTTTTTTTAGAAATGGTGTGTTCTTGCGCGTACGGATGTCACAAGAATTCCGGGCGACCACCTCCTGGAGTTACTTTTCACAGGTAAGTAACGGAGAAACATTTTTTAATATGAAATCTTTTAATTTCCGAAGAGCAGGCATTAGTGAAGCGATATATGAAGTCAATTTAGATATGACCAGCTTAAATTCACATTTTGATTGACAGAATGGCACTGAACAGTATGATATTTTGTGCTAACAGAGGAAAAAATTCTAATAGAAACTCAGAAAAGTCATCTTTCAAGTCATATGCTTGCTTGTTCATTCAGGTGAAAGACCTTACCAATGTGATGCATGTTCCAAGCAATTTCCTCGGAAATGTCATATTTCAAGGCTTGTTCTCAGGTGAAAAAGCATTTTCCCATTTAGATCGTATAGTCAAAGTGTATTATAAAGCTGGGGGTTATGTAACTGAACCCTGCGTGCACTTTGGAAGTTTTATTCAGTGGTGTTGAAGTGTGAGGATTTTGTATTGCTTTTCCAAATACTGTAGAAATGTAAGGATTTTGTGTTGCTTTTGAAATTGTACTCTTCCTTGGTGAAGGAGATATTTTTATCGTAATGTATCCAATGTAAAGTAATATTGGTGTATTACAGCTTAACATTAATTTGCGTACACTCATATTATCTTCATTTTAACAGAGCAGATCTATGTAAAATGTCACTAAACTTAGAGATTAAAACTCGTCACTAAACTTAAATTATCATACAGACAACTTTAAAAACTATGAAATTACACGGCGGTTTTACCTACAGAATGAGAAAAACACCTGTACTTACGCTGATCCCCCAGAAGCCAGCCGAAATGTTTCCTAAATTCTAAATACCTGAAAGTAGCCGTAACGCCCTAAATATTGATAAATCAACTAATAATATCCTTAAGAACAGTATATCAACGATTAATATAATAAAGAAGGGCAAATCTATTAATACTAAAAGCAAATTGCCAACTTTATGCCTCCCACAGCGTTAACAGCTATTGCAAAGTCTGCTCAGCCGCCCCGGTGGCGCAGTGGTCTAAGGCGCTGGCCTCTGATCATTCGTCCGTAAGGGGTCCGGGTTCGAATCCCGGTCAGGCATGGATGTTGTGTTTGTCTTACGGCACTGGCTCTCTCCCTTCCTGGAACCAGTGACCCTAAATTAGGGACGGGCGACTGCTTATAGCCCATTGAGTTGCTCACGGTGGTCGTTAAACCTCCAATCAAAAAAAAAAAAAAAAAAAAAGTCTGCTCATGTCAGTCTTAAGATGGCTGCCGTGACGTCAAGGCGTGACGTTTTGCTGGCTTCACTTGGATTGCTTTGAGCCAACGGAGAGGGCTTTCTCCCCTTATTCCTACCTCCATGTAAGAAACCGAAGTCCTCCGAAATCCTGAGTGATATTCTGAACCACCGGCTCGTAAATATGACATTAGTATGGTGTTCTTTGGCTCTAGTTTTTTGCTTGGCGTGAGCCGGTTACCCTGCTACATCAAGAAAGTACTGTATTTCGTACCGTTCGTTAGATGATCGGTCTCTATCTGGATCAGTGCATTTTCTTTTTATGTTATTGTTTACCTCTGGGATAATGTGCAATACGGTTTTTTTTAGAGTGTTTGTTAGTTATTATACAGCGGCTTAAGTAGGTTTCTCTGTGGGAAATACTGTGAGTTACGCCACCCGTTATTTATGAAAACATGAGCCAATCACAAATAAATACACGGCTGGCGTTCGGAAGCTCTTTTGGAGCGCCTGAAAAGAAGAAAAGGGATAACATTAAAAGAAAAAAGAAAAAAATACTTGATGCGAGTGCATGCTTACTCATTAAGGCGATGTTTTATTCGAAGTAAATAAATCCTTTGAAATCTGTTAAAATATTTTTGACACATTTTTAGTCATTCGGCGGTCAAACTTCGGCTAAGGGCCTGATTGCAGTTTCGAGAATGTCGATCTTCGATCTTGCCGTTTTACCTTCACTGAATTCGGTATCCTTAACCAGGATTGGATTTGTCAAAGCATAGCGCCCCCTCTCCTCAATTATGCTTTCCAATATCACAAGATCATCATCATCATCGTCAACCATTATCAATCCACTGCTGGACGAAGGTCTCTCCAAGCCTCTTCCACAACGGTCTGTCTTGTGCCAATCTCCTCCACTTTACTCCCGCATACTTTCGAATTTCATCCACCCATCTCCCATATGGTCTTCCTCTGGGTCTTTTCCTGTCCCTTGGAATCCAATCTAAAATTTCGGCTGTCCATCGATGGTCTGTCCTTCTGGCAGTATGTCCAGCCCATTGCCATTTCAGGGATTTAACTCTGATCATGATGTCTTCCACTCTTGTCATTTTTCGGATCCACGAGTTTCTCTTCTTATTTCTCCTGGTTACACCTAAGGAGGTTATATTACTTAAGACACCACTCTTATCCACGCAGCATTGACCGCCATAAGTCACCGTCCGTGCTGCAAATGACGTCATGAGCAGGCACACGCAGCCGCAGAAAAAAGCTGCTTTGAAACCAATGGAACAAAAGCTTCTAAGCGTATAAACAGATAAAATGAGTAATTCAATAATCTTTATCAATGATACACAAGCTTACTGTTTTATCAACGGTATTATTTAGTTCGTTTTTGCCTGCTTGTGACGTTACACCATAGATTAGCTGTGACCTATGGCGGCAGAGCCAGTGGTGTCTCCACTAATATAACCTCCTTGGTTACACCAAGCATGCACCTCCCCTTGCCTCTTTGAGTTGTCTACAGCCTTTGTATGTCTCCTTTAATTAAGGTCCACGTCTCTGCACCATACGTAAGCACTGGAAGGATGCATTGATCAAACACTTTTCTTTTAAGACATGGCATATTGCTCTTGAAAATTATGCTGTTTCTTCCAAAAGCTCTCCAGGCAAGTTTTGTACTCCGATTAATTTCTTCATCAATGTGAACCTCACTTGATATCTGCTGTCCAAGATAAACGTACGTATCTGTTATCTCCAGCTTTTCTCCATCAATCGATAAATCTTCATTTCTTGTAAAAACATTGAACAACACTTATGTCTTCTGAAAGTTCATTTTTAACCCCACTTCTTAACTTTTGTCAGCAAGTTCCTGGATCATACTCTGCAACTCTGATGGGATAGTTGCAAAAATGACTGTCATCAGCAAAACGAAGGTGAGTTAGGTAATCCCCATTAATTTTTATCCCATTGTTTTCTCAGTTCAGTGATTATAAGACATTTTCCAATGTGGCATTAAAGAGCTTGGGCGATATGGTGTCACCTTGTCTCACTCCCTTCCCAATTTTTATGTGTGTTGTATTTTCAAACAGCCGAATCTTTGCACTTGCATTTTCATAGATGTTATTAATAATATTAATGTATGCATCTTCAATACCGCAGGATTTCAGAGCCATTGTAGCTGCTGATGGTTTCACCGAATCAAAGGCTTTTTCATAATCGATAAAAGCCGTGCACAATGGAAGTTCATATTCCCTCGCTCTTTCAATTAGTTCTCTCAGTACGTGGATATGATCTATAGTGCTATAGCCATTCCTGAATCCAGCTTGTTCTCTCGGTTGAGCCATGTCCAGTGTTACCTTCAAGCGGCGTAAAAAAACTTTAGTGAAGATTTTATAAACCACTGATAGGAGGTTGATAGGTCTGTAGTTCCTGAAATCCTCAATGTCACCTTTTTTATGTAGCAGAATCATTGTAACGTTGTTCCAATCCTCAGGAATCTTCCCTTCATTAAGGCATCGAGTGAAACTTGGGCGAGTACTGTTTCAGTTTCTCCACTTGCTTCCTGTATGATGTCTACAGTAATTCCATCTTCTCCTGGAGCTTTTTCCCGCTTCATGTTCTTGATTACATGTGCAACTTCTCTGGGAGGACTGGAAGAACTCTGGTACTGGTACCTTTCATGATGTCTGGAGTACATGTATCATCCCTTTCATATAATTTGGAGTAGAAATCTTTCACTCTTGTCAAAATTTCGCCTCTTTTTCTTGTTATAGAACCATCTTCTTTTCTCAGTGCCATAATCTGTTTCTTCCCTTACTGAGATGTCCCTTTGCTATCTTTAGGCTTTGGTTGTTTTCAATTGCTTTCCTCAAGTTCACAGTTGAATTTTTTTACGTCTTCAGTGATACTTTTTCGAACTGTGTTGCATAGCTCTATATATTCCACTTTGGAAGTCACATCTTCTTTAGTTGTCCTCATATCTTCTTTTTTGTCAACATTTTGGTTTTTCCTGATAATTTGTTCACATGCAACTTGTTCTTAGACCCAGCTAATTTTGTTGCTGTTTCCATAAGAGCTTTGGTTACTTTTCTGTTAACTTCAGAAATATCCACTTCTTCCGGTGTTAGGCCTTCTAAAGCAGAGAACCTGTTCTTCAGTTCCAACTTGAAGGTATTATGGTGATTTTTAAGGTTGGTTATGTCAATACATTTTGTTTGTCTTATGAGCTTGCCACGTTCACGTTCGAGTTTAGTGTTGAGGTGCATCTTACATCTCACCAATCTATGGTCACTGCCTGTGTTGAACTTGTTTAGCACACTGCAGTCTTCTATGACGAATTCTTTTGTTACACATAATAAAATCAATTTCACTTGTCGTCCCATTTGGATGTCTCCATGTCCATTTCCTGTGTGGCTTTTTCTTGAAAAAGGAGTTCAAGATGAAAAACCCTTCTGCCTCTGCAAACTCTACGAGAGTATTTCCACGCTGGTTTCTATTGCCGTGACCAAATTTACCTACTGAAGTTTCATTCTGTTGCCGTTGCCCTATTTTTGCATTGAAATCTCCCATAATTAGCTTCAAGTGCTGCTTAACTTTATTATTTAGATGACGAATTTCCTCATAAAATTCTTCAATTTCTTCTTCAGGAATCACTTGTGGTGGGTGCATAAGTTTGAATTATCTGAGCCTGGTATCTTCTCGAGAGTTGGATAACGAGTCGTGCAGCTCTGTCAGAGAAACTTTCAACTTCTACAACTTTATCCTTCAGTTTGTTGTTTATTTTAAATCCAACACCACTAGTTCTGCCAGTATCTGGCCCACGATAGTAGAAGAGATGTTCACTTTTCAGTTCAATGAGATCTTCTCCTTTTCTCCTTACCTCACTTAGCCCGACGATGTCCCACTTGATCCTTTGTAGTTCCTCTTCCAATTCAAGAAGCCTTGAATTAGAAGATAGGGAGCGTCCATTGTAAGTAGCCAGGGTCAGCATCAAATGGCAGTCTAGTCCGGTCTTCCGATGATTCTTAGCACCCTCTGCCTTCATGCCGCACTGGCCACTGCCTTGGCCATGTACATTCCAGCTGCCGGAGACTGAGGGCCAAGATTTAAGTTGTGGATTCATTTTGGAGGGGTTTGGCTGTACCTCACCACGCTGGCCAAGCGGGTTGGTGAGTGTGGGATAGCATTTCCTCTAATCCTGATGGTATAGTTATACCGCTATTGGCGGATAAGATACCACAAAGAAATTGTTTTCTTCATTTTTACTTAAGTAGTAGTTTTCAGAAGAATTCTAGTGTAATAATAAAGTACGCAGTTTACTACACACCTTTCCCATTCACCAGCCCGACACAAGGTTAAAGCGACCCTTAAGCACAGCGGCCCACTTGACGATCGCCCAGCCTAACTCTGCGCATTAACGGGAATGGGAAACTTCGCCTTTGCTTCAGATCTCATGACAGAAATAATGATGGTCGTTAAACTACTGATTGAGAAAGAAAGAAAAAAAAAACAATGATAATCATTTATCAGCTCTTCTGTTCACGACATTTGATAAATTATTCGTAAAAGTAATATAAATGCGGAGGTGGTACATGGTTTTCATACGGTATGCAGCTCGTACTTTCCTATCTTCACCATGCATATGCAACGTGGACAGCAGCAAAGCGTATCTAGTCACGGGTACAACAACTCATGGTAGATCTCATTGTAATGCGACTTTGCAGCCGAATATGTATTGTATCATATCATATTTTACACTGCTCGATGTAGAAGATGCTACACAAAAAAGTATTTATCGGAGCGCTATGCAAATTGGTGGGTATATGTCGATAGTTGGGTTATATAAATGATTGCAGCTGAGAACCAATCACGTAAACCGGCTCGGCGTAGCTAAGTTTAATCGTTCTCGCTTGGGCGTGTGTACCACTGCATTGGGGTGACCTCGGCGGCGAAAGTGAAAATACCTGCAAGGAGTGAAAATACCAGGGCGACATCATCTGGAATCCTACCATCACACGGACGCCTTTGCTAGAGGCTTCATCACAGGGGTACGTACAGTTGGTTGGTCCCTCCGTCGCATTGTGGCGGAAGCTTCTAGGGATGCAACAGCTGTCTGTTGAATGTGGCGACAGTCGTGGAGGAAGGTAAAGTGCGTTGCCGTAGTGAGACTAACAAACGTAGGTGGACGGCCAAACGACTCGATCGCCGCATTGGATTGCAAGCTGTATCATACCTATTAACCACAGCGGACGCCTTTCGACGAGGTGTACTGGCAGCTATGGACATTCCTATGACGACACTGACTCTAAATCGCAGATGCGTTTTCGTCAGTCATTGCGACTATTACTATACTCACTGTAGCACATCTTCGTGCAATGTTGCATTGGCGCCGCACCAGACATACGTAGCGGGCGGAATGGAACCATGTCGAATTCAGCGACGAGTCTCGATTCTGTCTCGGCTTCGACGATCGCCGACTTAAGAGTTTGGTGACGACGTGGTCACCGGGCTGAATTTGCTGCTGCTATCTGCGAACGACATGTAACTTATCATCCTGGTGTCGTGGTTTGGGCTGCTATCAGTTACAGCAGCCGTTCATCGCTCGTATGCGTAGTGGATATAACGACAGCACAACGATGTGTCGATGATATACACTGAAGAGCAATTGAATTAGAGACACCTGGCGTTATGCAAATGTGGCGCTGCGGGCAGCCCTGTAAACGGAAACGACATGACGTATGCAGCGATCCGACAATATAAGGAGTGATGCGACGGGAATCAGTAAGAGTCGGACGTAGTATGGGTAAGACGAAGGATCTAAGCGCATTTGATCGTGGACAAATTGTCGGGGCCCGACAAATGGGTCACTCCATCTCGGAAGTCGTGCAGGCACTGGGATTTTCACGTGCCACTGTGTCACGGGTGCACCGTGAGTACATCAAATTCGGTAAAACCATCCCTGCAAGGGCCAACTGCCGTGGACAACAGCATGTGGATGAGCGGGGTCATTGTCGGCTAGCTCGCATTGTAACAGCGGATTGACGGGCCACAGTGCAAGAAATCACTCGGCAATTTAACGCTGGTGCACAAAAACGTGCAAGCAGCCACACCATCCAGAACCATCTCCTCGCTATGGGGTACAGAAGCCATCGTCCCACCAGGGTACCGCTGCTGACCGCACGTCACAGGGTGCAAAGATTAGCGGGCGCGGGAGCATCGCCACTGGACCCTTGAATGTGGGAAAATGTTGCTTGGACTGATGAGTCGAGATTCACGTTGGTAATTGTGGATGGCAGGATATTAGTACGGCGCAAGCCACATAATGCGATGGATCCTTCTTGCCAGCAGGGTACTCTTCAAGCTGGTGGGGGTGGCATTCTCGTCTGGGGACTGTTTACGTGGACTGAAATGTGACTCCTGGTACGTGTGACATCGTCCCTCACAGGTCAACGTTACCGGGATATCCTGGACGACCATTTGCTCCCGTTTGTGCGTCTTCAACATCCCACTGGGGACCTCATCCTGCAACAAGACAATGCACCGTGCCATCGCTCCCGAATTGTATCCGAATGGTTGGATGAACACTCCACCAACGTGACCTCGCTTCCTTGGCCAGCTAGGTCACCTGACCTCAATCCCATCGAGCACATCTGGGATGTCATTGAGAGAGATGTTTGAGGCTCTGACCCCCCTCCATCAAATCTTCGTGAACTGTGGGAGCTTGTTCAGGGGTCGTGGATCCGTATGGCTTCCCAACGCTTCTGGTGTCTTGTCGAGTCCATGCCGAGACGAATCGCCGCCGTCATCAGTGCGAAACGTGGTGCTACACGTTACTAGACAGGTATCTCTAATTCAATTGCTCTTCAGTGTACTGCAGCTCGTTTTGTTTCTGTATTTCCGTGGTATCCCTGATGCCCAGTTTCAACGAGATAACGCCCGCCTCACACTGCGAACATCGGTAGCCAGTACTTACAAAGAGTGCAGGTGCTGCTTATTCTAGCGAGATCCCAGACTTCTTCCCAATAGAGAACGTGTGGGACGTCATTGGCAAACGATTTAACGCCTCTGCACGACCACTTCACAATGGCGATGAATTGTGGACAGAGGTCAACGACGCGTGGTCAGTGATACCTCAGATTACCATCTAGGGACTTTTCCATTCGATGCCATGCCGTATTGCAGAATTTATAGTCCAGCATAGCGGTTCATAACATCTATTCACTCAGGCCGCATTCTATTGTTTCTTCCTTCGCATTCATGTAATCCCCCCAGAAATTATATCACTTCTTTCCTACCTGCTTGTTCTTCTAGCAATTTGTCCAGCCCATTGTCACTTGTAGGTCTTTAATTTTATCATGACGACATCTACTCTTGCCAGTTTTCTCATCCACAATTACTTTTTCTTGTCTTTCTTGGCTACCCCAAACATGCATCTCTCCATGTTTTGTTTTGTTTTTATTATTATTATTTGTCTGCGGCTTGTATCGATCTTTTTTTATTATTATTATTATTAATTCTTTAATCAATTACTAAGAACTGGAAAGATGCTTTCATTGAATACTTCTTCTTTAAAACATGATAAATAGCTCTTGAAAATTGCACTGTTTTTCCGAAATGCTCTCCAGTCAAGTTTTATGTTCCTATTCATTTCTTCTTCGATCTGGTGTTCATTTGATACACACAAACCAAAAAATTTTGCACCACCTACATGTTGAACAAGAAAGATGACACCAAATTTTCGGCTGTAATGAGCACGTCTTTTGAATCCTTTTCGACGCGAATAAAATTTATCAAAGTTATTCAAAGTCAGTTGAACCAGTTAGAAAAAAAAGCAACCGTATTATTTCTTCAATCGATGAAACATGTAGAAATAGAAACAGCAATGTACTTCCACCTGCGGCTAAAAATTGTGTTTCGAAAATTAAACAAATGGTGCATAAAAAGTTTCTCTTACCAAATTGAAGGTATCAGAACTGTTAAAAGAAGAAATATAGAAAGAAACATGTTACAAACTCTCGATTATTCGTGCTAATCACCTGATAAATGTGCACGGATAACTGAAATCACGGATAATACGATTTTTGCTTTTTACTGAAAAAATTACCGTCGTATGTATATACAGTAAAAAATTACTGTATATACAGTATTTAAAAATGCATTTGACTCATTGAACTGTTAACAATAGAGTATATAAAATTACAAAACATTGGTACTGTACTTAAAATTTCTGTTGTTGACGAAAGTAAAATGCGACAGGCCTATATACATATAGTACGTTTACTAGACACAACCCACAAAAGTCGTATGTCGTTTGGAGCAAAATAATCTGTAATGATCTTTTGCTTCTTAGATGCATTTAATTGTTTTCTAAAACCAGTACGAATATTACGAAGTACCACAATATCACTGTAATTAAAATCCCATTGTTCCACATAATCTATGAGCGTACCTACACCTTCCAAAGCTGCGCCATGACTCACACGTGTTTCTTCTCTTTCCGCTGTTATCTCCACCACCTCACCGCCAGAACCTTCACTCTGCCTGCCGGTCACTATGTTGACAATTTCTTCGTCTTTCATAAGATGAAAGCCCGATTCACATGCGTCTATTTTTAGCCAGTCTTCAACATTTTCATTGTCCATATTTTCGAATCCTTCCATAGGGGAGATCAAAGTGACGATGTCAGATGATTCATTTTCTTCTTGGGTGTTAAATCCTTGGAAGTTATCTTCTTCTATATCTGGCAGTAGTTTACGCCATGAGCGTGTGATTGTTACAGATTTTAGAGCACCCCATGCCTTTGATATTAAATGTACAGCATCCAGCAATGAAATAGTCCTCCGGAATGTTAAAATGTTTTCATGTTCCTCAGCTAAATGTTTTACAAGCTGTGAGCGATAGATTTGCTTCATTGATGCAATTACACCCTAATCAATGGGTTGGAGAATGGATGTCACGTTGAATGGCAAAAACTTCACTCGTATTTGCCCATCATCGGAAATAAGCTCGTCTTCAGAAAGATGTGAAGGAGCATTATCTAAGAGTAAGGGCTGCTTTGACTGGCAACTTTTTATGTTGTAGATAATCAGTAACTTCAGGGACAAATTTCTTCTTAAACCAATCTTTGAAAATTTCTCTGTTCATCCACGCTCCTTTTTGATTATAATAATGGATCGGCATAGTATTCTGATTTTCATTTCCCTTAAAACACCTTGGTTTTTTTAGCCTTCCCTATCACCAACAGTTTCATTTTATGACCTCCAGAAGCATTTGAACAACACATTACAGTTATTCGTTCTTCTGAGGATTTATGACCAGGTGCATGTTGTTCTGTTTCATGAACAAGTGTACAAGATGGTGAACATTTCCAATATAAGCCAGTCTCATCTGCGTTATAAATCTGATCTAGAGATAAATTTTCTTCTAAACATACACTGCTGGCCACCCAAAATGCAACACCAAGAAGGACACAAGATAGCAAAGCCAGATTTACTGGACACATAACAACAGATACAAATATGAAACTATTGAGCTTATAGGCCCGTGCGAGTTGCGGAACACGCAGACATCAGTAGTTCGTGTGGCCTCCATTGCTGGCAATAACGGCTGCTACACGCCGCGGCATCGAACGAAAGAGGCTTTGGATGTGGGCTTGGGGTATGTCGGTCCAGGCTGCTTCCACAAGTTACCACAGTTCATCAGGCGTAGCCGCGGGTGGTGGTTGCCGATCAGCGACCAGACGTGTTCGATGGGCGACATATGGGGAGAACAGGCGGGCCACGGCAGCAGTGACACCTGGTGGGCCGTGAAGAATTGTTGCACGATGCGTGCCACGTGCGGGCGCGCATTGTCCTGTTGAAACGTAGCTGCTGGCAGGTCCTGCAGGTAAGGGCTCAAAACGTCGGAGATGGTGCGGTGGCTGTTGAGTGTACCGGCGATGCTTACCAGAGGGGTGCGGGTGTCATATCCAATTGCGCCTTAAACCATAACGCCAGGCGACGGACCGGTATTGCGATTCATAATGCAGGCGTCATACAGTCTCTCGCCGGGGTGCCACAACACGTGGATCCGACCATCGTGGTGTTGCAAGCAGAAGCGGGATTCGTCGGAAAAGACAATGTCGTGCCATTCCGTAGTCCAGGTGCGGCGTTCAACGGCCCACTGCCGCCGCACTCGCCGGTGGTGTAACGTCAATGGTAATCGGAGCAATGGGCGCCGTGCGGCAAGTCTCCGCTCCTGCAGATGACGTCGAACGGTACGTGCTGACAGAGGTTGTTGCGCAACACACCCTAATTCCTGCGCTAACGTCCGTGATGTGGCAGTGCTAGCCGTCAATGCCCGCCGCACAACATGCCGGTCCTCTCGTTCGGTGGTGCGCCGCAGCTGCGGCAATCGCTCACGTCGGTCCGTCCGTCCCTCCTGCACCCACCGAATCCATACTCGCCTCACTGTGGCTGGACGTCGTCCCACACTGGCGCCGATGTCTTGGTACGATAAACCGCTGTCGCGATAAGTCACTATTCGTTCTCTGTCGAACTCCGAAACGTGCTGGAATGTCTGCCGTTTTCTGCGTCGAGGCATCAGGAAGCTTCCCACGCACAGGTCCGGCAGCACAACACACTTCCACTACTTACACCCCGCCTTTTGTGCACCCTTCTTATAGTACTTCTCGGTGGCTTGCCGGGCGCACATGATTTGCATATGCCCTGCAATGCTAATCGTTTGCATGTCCTCTCGTGGGCGACGCATGCTGCGAATTTCAGGCCAATCGGATGCTTCCTTCTTGGTGTTGCATTTTGGGTGGCCAACAGTGTAGTTGTTGAAATTCTTGTTTAAATTCGTCTGCTGCAGAGGTATCGACACTTAGGCGCTCGCCCTGCATGGCCAATTTCCCGTATCGCTGTTTAAACCAAATAAACCAACCTGACTATGCACAAAACGAACCTTCCAACTCTAAGGCTTTGTGGGAAATGTTTGCCTTTTCAGCACACATAGCACCCGAAATTGGTATTCCTTCTGATCGCTTTTGATGAAACCATTGTAGCAATACTGCATCCAAGTTCTCGTATGTTGATTTTTTCATACATTTTCATTTTGAGGGGCCCGTTTCACTACTGCAGTTCTAGTAAGTTTCATAAGTTTCTCTTTGTTTTGTTTTTTAATATCTCTAAGTGCCTGAACAAAAATTCCATAATCACTCGCTAATTTCTTTGCTGTTTCTCCCTTTTCGAGCCTTTCAATTAATTCTAGCTTTTGTTTTAAGGTAAGAAGCATTTCCGTTTTTCTGCCATGACTTGCTGTTGTCACCACAAGCTGCATTGTGTAAGGGATCTCTTTTCTATGACGCGTGTCAAATTGAGGCATCAGATTCTGATACTACACTTAGACTACAGTATAATAAAGCTTCACTCAACAAAGATAAGTTGGTCACGGGTAGTTGATGATGCAGCGCAACGTCCGCAGTCAAACTCAACGCTCGTTTCACACCTATTAAAAATATTGCAGAGCAAAAAAAAAAAAAAAAAGAAGGCAGGGCACGGATAATCGAGAGTTTGCTGTAACTCTACACCTTCTAGTGGAAGAATTTTTAATAATGGAAAAGTTGAAGAATAGACGGAAAATATTCTTCATGGAAATAGCTATTCTAAGAAAAAAAGTGCTCTCGAATACGTCTCCCGGAAGCAGAGATAGCGAGAAAAAGGTTTTTACTTTTACGCCCTGTAGCGGGAAATCTGTACGTTATTTGGAGGTGATAATGCTCCACATCTCTATTGTAGCGAATAACATACAGTAAAAAAAAAAATGAAATTTCTCAAAAAGGATTTTTCAAAGCGGAGATACAGCTACAAACAGAAGTGCACAAAACACCACGTAGTGGCAGAACTGTGAACTACAAAACTCCTCAAATGAAAACCTAAAGTGTTCCACAACGCAAATGCTATCCGGTCTTAAGAGAAATTTTTTAATCGCACATTTACAAGCAGAGATATTGAGAAAAACATATTAAGCTTTGGCACCCCTAGCGGCTAAATTGTGAATTATTTTGTGGAGGAAATACACACAATTTTAATAGGTAGTAGTATCTGACCGAAAAAGCATTTCTTTCAGTTGGGTTTTTAGTCCCGCAGATGTTGCTGTAAGCGGGAACGTGAACTTACGCCCCCTAGTGGCACACTTGTTCGTTTAGAAAAATTTGAAATTATGTAAGAAACATTCCGGACCGGAAACGTTCTCAAACAAAAAAAGAATTTTTTAAATTGGAATTTTAGAACAGATGTCGACAAAAATAAGATACACATCTACGCTCCCTGGTGGGGAAAATTATGCATTATTTTAAGTAGAAGGTATTCCCAAAAGATTTTCCGGAGTGAGCGGTATCGGTCCAAGAAAGAATTTTTTTTTTCAATCTAGTTTTCAGAAGTTCAGAATTTGCTAGAAATGCTTCAAAGGCAGGAATAAAAGCTTACGCTCCCTGGTGGCCAAACTGTTATTTACCGAAAATTAGAAATCGTATGCAAATCATATCCGATGCAGGAAGAATTTTCCAAATTGGATTTATAGAAGAAAAGGTATTTGGGAAAACGCTAATTGAATCTTACGCCCCTTAGCGGAAAATCTGTACATTACTTGAAAAGGAGATTGTACCTAAAATACTTGTAGTCTTCGACGTAAATGGCATCTGAAGGAAAACAATTTTTTCAATCGCATATTTAGGAGCAAATATATGGATTAAAATGTACTTTGAGTCCGATGTCATCTGCATGTACGCCCTCTAGCGGCGAAGTTGTGCGCCGGAAAAAAAACTGCAATGCCGGGATCATCATTCGCAGATTTCAACCTTCAGATGCAAAAAAAAAAAAAAAAAAAAATTTTCAAATCGAACTAATATTTTCAGAGATATGGTGTCACAGACGGACGGACGGACAGTGACAACATAAAAGCACGATCTTTTTTTTTTTTTTTTTACAAAAGACGTGAGACAGTATACCATATAGATCTGAAGTGCACAGCATGCAGAGAGCACAGAACAGAGATCTGAGTAGGTATTCATTGCAACAAACAAAACACATTTAACAAAGAGAGCCTAAACAGTCGATGACAAAACGTGCATTGCGAAACACAACAAATGTACTGTCGGTTTAATATGAGGGACCCACGAGTAGTGTAACAAGCTCAGATCCGCTGAGGTATGCTATCGATAAGCTTATCTGGCAGCTCCTTGTCCAGTAAGGCCCATTCTTGAACAGCGGCTAGTCGGCGCTCCGCTAAGGTCCTTAGTTGCGGTCTCCTGCGTTTCAGAGCTTTTTCCAGGCTCACCACGCGTGCTCGGTAGGGTTCATACCCGGCGAAAGTGCTGGCCAATTCATCGGAGTGATGTATGTGTTGACCAGACGTGCCGTGCCGGGTGTACTAGGGCCTTATCGTTTGAGAAGGAAATCCGCTAAACGAATGAACAGGTGAAATCATCTAAATACGTGGCGTCGGTTGAATAAACAAATCCATCGCTCTTTCCACGTTAAGCAACGCACAGCAACCGAAAAATTGTTATTCGGCCGCCGTCGGGGAATCGAATCCCTAATCTCTCGATATCTAGCCGGCCGAGTGCGTTAGTCTTACACCACAGCGGCCAACAATTCACGGCGCTATGCGTGTTTTTCTTTTTCAGTCAGCATCTGACATCATAAGTTCGTGGGGCCCGGGTCCGTCTCTAGTCCAGTCTGTCGGCGTCCATGTCAGATGATCATTTGCCTACGGGCGCCGTGCATCCCTGTGGCGTGCTGTCAATGTGGGTAGCCGCCATATGCGCCTTGGGCGCAGATTTGCATCACACAGCCTTTTTCGCACGGTCTGCGTCAACACGACAGTTCCCCTGGTTGATGTAAGGTCATTGCGGTGCTCGGGTGCTGCTGTTGTGCGATTCCTGAACGCCATAAGACGAAGATAACAGTCGTCGCTCTCTGTGGTTACTCGAAGGCGACCTGTCTGTCGTCCACATTTCCGCACATCTGGTAACGTCGCTACGTCCGCAGGGCATCAGTGTTGCAGCACATCCACTTGCCGCGCAATTACGCGCAAGCAACGACAGACCTTGATGTCTCAAAATCACGATCCAGTCGCAATCAAACGTTGGAATACGTCTAGCCATCCCTTTCTTTACAGTGCCTTTCCTTTCTGGGACGCTGTGTGCCGTTTTTATGCTCCTCGTCGTTAGGCAGTGGCCGTGCAGCCGGCTGACAGCAATTTGCATTTTACTGGGACAGCAGAACACCTGCTGCATTTGCTGGTTCAATGCAAATGACCCATGTAGTGTTTCGTTCTGCTGGTCAACTTCCAACTTTTTTCCGATCACTTCTACTCTTACGTGACATGGGTAGTGCACAACTTTTTTCAGTGTGTGTGTGTATCTGTTGTCCAAGGTAGATGTATGCATCAGTTACTTCTAAATTTGGCCCATCAACCTCTAAATCTTCAGTTCTTGCAAAGGCATTGTACATCAATTTCTTATTCTGTAAGTCCATTTTCTGTCCTTCATCTTTACTCGTGTCAGCTAGTTCCTAGATTATACTCTGCCGCTCTGAATGTCTAATTGCAAAAATTGCTATATCGGCAGCAAAACGAAGGTGGACTAAACTATTTGTATTAATCTCTGTCCTTGTTTTCCGAGTTCAATGATTAAAAAACATTCTTCAATGTGGCATTAAAGAACTTGGGAGATATGCTGTAAGTCCTTTCAAATTTTTTACGTACTGGGTCATCGAAGTGTCGAATTTTTGCACTTTCACTTTCATAGACGTATTAATGATATTGTTACGTTCTGGCGATTGTTATCTGAGCGCCGGCCACCATTGATGCGTATGGACAGTACACCATATGCCATGCAAACTATTCGATCCACAAGAGTAATCTTCTTAGAATGACACATGCTACGGAGATTTGTGTACCTCCATGAAAAGGCATTGCTTAACTGTTCGGACTTTGAACTACAACTTCTAATGAAGGTTTAACGACCACCGTGAACAACTCATTGGGCTATAAGCAGTCGCCCGTCCCTAATTTAGGGCTCTGGTTCCAGGGAAGGGAGAGAGCCAGTGCTGTAAGACAGACGCAACATCGATGCCTTACGGGATTCGAGCCCGGACCCCTTTCGGACGAACGATCAGAAGCCATCGCTTAGACCACTGCGCCACCGGGGCGGCCTTTCTCTTTAGGAAATTCGATTACGACTGTTGCTCTTTGTTCAGGTCTCCCAGACCCATCTTCGCATCTGGTTTTCGTCCGTTTTCAAGCGGTTTCACGCCGTGCAATCAGAGTGCCATGTGCTAGAATCGCCTCGGCTTCGTGACCCTTTCACCCACATAAACGTAACTCTGTTCTCAAAGCCTTTTTTTTTTTTTTTTTTTTTTTTTTTCCTTACGCCTATGACTGGGGGAGGCTGACAAATTATGGGCTTGTTTACCACGGCAGCTGGGAATCCTTCCTCCATATGTGGTCTATCCAAAAAGGTTTTCAAAAGCAAGGGCTGTGATGGAGAGCTGACGTCCAGAATCGCTAGACACTAAATCTACCTTCATCAGTAAAGAGTACCTTATACACTATCTACCAACAAGTAATTGGACACCCCTGCAATCGACGACATCTGCGGTCCTGATACACGTCACGGCCGCCGCCGTTAAATATCGTATGGGAAACAACAACGCAACCAGTCGCATGCAAGATGCCATGCAGTTCGGAGCTCTCTGATTTCGAGAAAGGTGTAATCGTCGGGTATCACAGAAATGGCCGATCCATACGTGACATATCCAGCGAGTTGAAGTACCCAAAATCGACAGTGGCCTACGTGATTGGCAAGTGGAAGATGAGAGGTGACTGTCGGAATGTGCCCCGATCCGGCAGACCCACAAAACTGGGAGTTAGAGACGACGGGTGCTGGCCAGAGAAATTCAGAAGAACAGCACCAAATCGATGGGCCACATCCGCGAGGAGTTTCAACAGGCATCCAGGAGTGTTCTTTCGATGAATACCATCCGTAAGGAAGCATATCTGCTCGGTTATCATGGACGTGCTGCCGCCCACAAGCCTTTGATCACCAAGTCCAATAGCGCTGCTCGGCTAACGTGGTGCAAAGAACGTCGACAGTAGACTGTTGAACAGTGGAAACAGGTTCTCTGGAGCGACGAATCAAGGTTCACCCTCTACCGTTCGGTTGGCAGGGTCTAGGTTTGGCGTCTGCCTGGAGAACGCCTCCTGCCGGAATGTATTGTGCCAACTTTGAAGTTCGGCGGCTGTGGAATTATGCTATGGGGGTGTTTCTCTTGGTATGGCACGGGACCCTTGGTCTCAGTTCCTGGTAGACTGAACACCGAGACCTACTGCACCATTTTGGATGACCATGTGCTTCCTATGTTGTGGCAGTTTTACGGGGTGGAGCCATGTTACTTTCAGGATGACAATGCCACCTCTCATGTTGCGAGGTCCACCATGGCTTGGTATAGTGACAATGAGGATAATCGAATGGACTGGCCTGCGCAGAGCCCGGACCTTAACCCTATCGAGCACCTCTGAGACGAGTTGAAGCGTCGACTTAAGGGGTGCCCCACCGTCCGAAATCGGTGAAGGAACTGACCTGTCTTCTCCAAGCCGAGTAGAAGAAAATACCGCAAGCCGTCGTACAACGCCTAATTGAGAGTATGCCCCGGAGGGTCGCAGCTGTAATTGCCGCTCGTGGAGTCTCCACCAACTATTGAAGGTGAATAAACTTCGTTTTCCTTTGCTATCACAGGTGCCCAATTACTTGTTGGTAGATAGTGTGTTTTTGCTGTCCAGCCCTTATGTTCTCTGCACCACTGTAAACGAGGTCTCCAATTTGCTGTTGTTAATGGAACACAGCGAAATGTTAAGTTGTTAACATTTCGCTGTGTTCCAGTCGTCGGGCAAACAGCCCACCTTTGTGTAGTCGCCTGGCCTCTGTAAACCGCGATATTGTGGTGATGTTCAGTTGTTTTCCAAGGTTACTTGCTGTCTAGGGTCGATTCCTCTTGGCCTGTAGGAGCAGATAGCGGCCCTCACTGGTGGTTTTTGGTGGACGATCACCACCTGTCTTTCGGACAGCTGTACCTGTAATCCTGAAAGCCAACCACGCACATGACACGATGCTATGGGCGATACCGAACTCTTGAGCCACACTCATCAGCGTCGCCTCTTCTGAAGCCTCCCAATTATTCGATTACGAGTAAAATCGTCAAGATGTTGTTCTCGACGGGCCATTTCGTCGTCTCTAACACAAAACAAACACAATCGAACGTCTGTAACACTTCTGCACACCGTCCGGTGATTTCCGTTCAACTGATGCTAATGGACTGTGCGTGAACGCATTTCATTCTCACGTCACGTAAACCACACGACATGCTCCATTATTAAGCATATGCTGTTGCTTCTGTTCCCAGATACGGTCCTGAGTTAATTTGTGTTTGGGGGCTATTTACGGCGTTATTTTTCACTTTTTCCACTTGCACACCAGTGTATATCCGAATACGACATGTGATTAAAACAAAATGTTTCGTATTTTATTATTAGTTCATTCTGCGCTGAAGAATTTTAGTCACATTGGAATATGGTGATGTATTTATTTATTTATATTTCTTTCTCTCATGATAATAGGAAATAAGCAATTTACAGGTATCTGTCATGGAGACACTTTTTGAAAGATTCCAAAAATAGTACTACCTGCGTGTTCTTTAAATTTCTCTGGTGCCCCACCCAACGACTGCCTTTCGGCGATATAAAATAGTTGCAGTGCTAAAAATAGCAAGACGATAAAAAAAAATTTGTGCTTTGAATATTTATGTTCGATCAAGAAATAAAAAGAAAGTTCTCACTTTTTGTCTTTTTTTGTTTTCAATACTCTTTCGAGCAAATGGGAAGTTCTTGAGATTGGAAATCTTTCCGGGTGAGCATTAAATATTTAGATTTCAAATGACCCGCATAAGGAATATGGCTGTGTTCCAAGTGCTAAGGCGTATGCCCAGCGTTGAAACAAATTGAAGTTCTGAATGCTAATAGTTAATGCATAGCCCAGCCCTGCCGAAGAATAGATGTAGTAGTGTTTGACGATTCATGTATTATGGAAGTGCAAAATGAAATTACGTAAATGTTTAGAATTAAAAATGCGCACTCTTTTTTTCTTTCACTTTTTTTCTCTCTCTGCTCTTATTTTCTCTCTTCACCTCTTATTGTTGTGTGTTTCTGAACTCTCTCTCTCTCTCTCTTAACTTTTTTTTTCTTTCTGTCAAGCTCGTTTTACGTCTCTGTCGTTTTCTTCTTGTTTGGCTCTCTGTATCTTTTCGCCTCCCTTTTGCTGTCTTTTTTTCCGCTTTCGCACTAGGATTGTTTTCTGCTTCTGTGATATTGTTTTTCTGTCTCATTTACTTTGAAAACAGTTTTCTTCTCTCTTTCTTTTTTTTTTTTTTTTTTTTTTCCATTTCTTTCTCTTTCTCTCATCATTATTAATCTTATTTCTGTGTTCCATTTTACGTTTCTCTCGATTTCTCACTCAATCATGTTTCCTGCTTTTTTGTGTTTGCCCCTCCTTTTACTATGTCACTTTTTCTGCTTTCCCAATCTCTTTGTTCATTCGATTTTCATTCAACCTCAGTTGCTTTCTGTCTGTCCATTTCTCTCTCAGCCGCTTCTTGTATACACTGAAGTGCCAAAAAAACTGGGACACCTCTAATAACCGCGTTGGTCCTCCTCGGAATCGGATAGCGGCAGCAACGCGATGGGCATAGACTCCACGAGCTCTGTGTAGCACTGTGGAGACAATGCACACTAGAGATGAGCTCGGGCTCGGACGGGCTCAGAATTCATTAACTACCGAAAAACCCGGTCCCGGGCTCGGAATTACACGTCTTGAATTTCATTACTGTAATTAATTAATTCAACACGTGTAATTCCGAGCCCAGTTGAATTACACGTGTTGAATTTCATTGTGGATTTATTACTATGGTGGAAGGATTTTCAATTTCCTAAGCTAGCTGCCATTGCAAGACAAATTTTGCTTAGCAAGATTTGCATTATGCATTGTCCAAAGCTATGGCCCAAAAGCAAGGATTAGTTTAAGGTCTGGTATCGAAAAACTGGGGAAAAAATCACATTCCCATGTTTTGCATTTTATTAAAAATCAAGAATCTTATCTTTAAAATGATGTATTAATTTCCAAAATTGTGCAGTTAGAAGTATTGTTATTTATTTTTTTAAATTTCCTCATTCCCGCGATTTTTGGAGTGACGTTAGTTTTTAGTACAGCAGGTCGAGTTTTAGAGAAAAGATCAAGTTGAAGCGCTGAGGCATTAGATGCAATTCTCTCTCTCTCTCTATTTTAATGATGAACTTGATCTGGAAACTGCACACACATATGATAATATTGTGATTATTATACTATTAAACGCAAAGCTTTGTTAATGTTACAAAATGCAGAATAATCTGGTCTGGAAGGCTTTTACGTTCTTTTTTTTTTTAATTTTGGAAATTTCCCTACATGCTTTTTTTTTATATTCTACTGCATCACTCTAAACTACCTTTACCAATTAGCATATATGTAAATTATATTGCAAAGATTAGTTTTTTAGAATCAAAATTTCAAACATTTGCAACTGTCTGTACGACGTTGTACGTTTTATAATGCAATTTATTCAAAATAAAAGTAAATTTAGAAATCAAAAAGAAATAACGAATGGAATTTTTTGTTTCTAAACGATTTTCTTTTCTTCAGCTTTTACCAAAATTACTGATTCCCCTGATACGGTCGAGGGGCACGTTGATTATTTATTTATTTATTTTCAAATCCACATTTTAGAACATTTGGCTTTATGCGTAGTATTTCTTTTTTTTTTTTTTTTGATTGGAGGTTTAACGACCACCGTGAGCAACTCAATGGGCTATAAGCAGTCGCCCGTCCCTAATTTAGGGTCACTGGTTCCAGGGAAGGGAGAGAGCCAGTGCCGTAAGACAAACACAACATCCATGCCTCACCGGGATTCGAACCCAGACCCCTTTGGGACGAATGATCAGAGGCCATCGCTTAGACCACTGCGCCACCGGGGCGGCGCGTAGTATTTCTAAAAACATATTAATATTGTGAAGTGGATTAACTGAACTAAACTTTTTTAACTAATGATTTTTAAACTAGTCCTTGCTTGGGCCATATCTTTGGCCAGTGTATAATGCATAAATGCAAGCCTTGATAAGCAAAATTTTCCAAGAATCCGGGCCCTGGCTTAGCAAACACATGTAGTCAAAGAAAGCGGGCCGGACCCGGGCTCTATGCCTTTGGACCCGGGCTCTTAAAATTGAGCCCGAACTCATCTCTAGTGCACACTATACTTCCTGAAGAGCGTCCCACAATTCCGTAATATTCGCTGGTAGAGGATTCCTGGCATTGACGGCACGTTGAACAGAATCCCAAATGTGTTCGATTGCGTTTAAATCTGGCGAACGAGGGGACCAAGTCAGGATGCCAAACTCCGTGGAGTGTTCCTCCAGCCATAATCGGGCGACTGTGGACGTGTGCGGTGGCTCATTGTTGTGTTGAAAGAGGTCGCACCCGTCGGAGTGGCATGACATGAATGGGTGCAAATGATCTCCAAGGATGGTTACGTAACCTCTACCGGTCATCGCGGTCTGCAGACGTATGAGGGGTCCTAATGCGCCAGCAGAAAACACTCCACACCATAACGGAGCCGGCCTGCATTGTCTCTTGTAGCCATGTCGGATCCATTACCTCTTGGGGCTGTTGCCACACCCGGGGTTGGCCATCTGCCCGAAACAGGTGGTATTGTGGTTCGTCGGATGAGGCTGCACTTTTCGAGTCAACTTGCGTCCGATGGCTGTATTCCCGAACCCAGGCGAGACACGCAGCCTTGTGTCGTCGGGTCAGCAATGTCACCCGGGTGGGTCATCTCCGGAACCCCACAGGAAACATTGCATTGTCCAAACGTTGATGTTACTACTGTCACCAGCATTGAATTGCGCTGATTTTTACGGCTATGTTGCATGCCAGTGCGGACGTTACGATGTGTACCAGACGTCGCCGTCCACGATCGTCCAGGGCTTTTCTGCGGCAGCCCCGGTCTCGCACGCTGGGTGTTTTCCCTGAGTTTGTGTAGTCCAGATACACCCTTGAAATTGTTGACCGTGTAAATCCAAATTTCGTGGTAATTTCCGAGATGGAGTGACCCATTTCCCGGGCGCCGACTATCATACCACGGTCGAAATAGCTTAAATCCTCTCACTTGAACTGCGAATGATACTATTTGAGCATTCGGAGATATCTGCCTCTATGTAGTATACATAATTTCCGGACGATACCATGTACCGCAGGGGTGTGGTGGCATGTAATGTGCCCTTACCATTTTTTTTTTTTTTTTCCACCTCGTATTTTCTGAATGTAAGAGTATTTGTCTATGAATGGGAATTGATTTCTTGGTAGCTTTAGCTGGGATTCATTAAAATTCAACAGAACCATCTGACATGCAGGTACTGAAATTGATGATGCTGTTACATTACAGCAATAATTTGTTTATTATGAAGAGATTTTTACCAACATATTTTATTTGATATCTTCTCTTGCCATGCACTTTTTGTTTGAAAACATAAAAAAATGTAAGCTGATTCTTTAATGGCTTTTTGTTGGTTTTCAGCAGATGGCAGTGCTACATTTGCTGTTATGGCATACAAACATGGAGTTTTGTGTGAACATTGAAATTAGGCAACTTCTGTCCTAGAATGTCATGTCAAGTGAAATGCTTTAGCTATATATGACAAATGTTTAGAATTATTCCACCGTGGGCATGCATAGAAGAGATGAAGTGTGAAGTGTTTGAAATGCCACAATAGTGAGTGCAGTGCTTCCACTTGTTTCAAAACAATGACAACAGAAAGCTCATTTAAAGATGCACAAGTTTTGATTTACCCCTTTAGCTGGCAAAACATAGAACTGAGCTGTGTATTTTGCAATATTTAGTCTTTGGCTTACCCCTAATAGTTGAAATTGGAAGGACACAGTACTGAACAAATACAAATAAAGTTTCCATTTTCTTTTCTTTTTTTTTATTTAGTTAGTTAGTTAGTTAAGCTTGTTTGTTTGTTTGATCCAGAAAATATTTGAAAAAATAGTTTCTTTGAGCTCTTATAAATTGAAAGAAAACATAAGACAGAGTTTGTTCTGGTATTGTATGGATTGCTACATTGTGCCAGTGCCATATTTTGGACTTATGTGTATGCCTGTGTTATGGTAAATTTACAAAGACATGTAGTCTGTCCTCTCTCTCTCTCTCTCTCTCTCTCTCTCTCTCTCTCTCTCTCTCTCTCTCTCTCTCTCTCTCACTCTCACTCACTCACTCACTCACTCATTATGTTTGTGTAGAAATACCATGTTAGACATAAAAAAACCAACCCCTACTAATCTATTCTGTGTTGGGACTGTTATTTTTTTTTTTTTTTTTTTTGTATGTCTAACACTATAGTTTTGACGCAGACTTTAACTTTATCCCAGAGCTCACATTATTTTAAGCTTAGTGGCTCTCCATAAAGTACGTCTGAGATTACTGGGGGAGATAACCGGACCAAATGTGACATGGGGGGAGGTTTAGTAATTCGGACGTCCAGAGGCAAGAATATAGTGGATGGTATTTCTTCGTTTTGTCTTTTTTAGCACGTCTTTTCTAAAGAAAGATCGTACTTACGGTATCGGTTTGTCCGTCCGTCCCTCCCTCTGTAGACACGATATCTCTGCAACTAATAGTCCGATTGGAAACATTCTTTTTGCATTATAAATCGAATTCAAAACACATTCTATTCCATATATTTGCTTCTAAACATCCAATTCAAAAAATTCTTTTACTTTTCGATTCCATTCGTGTCGAAGATTATTTTAAGCATAATCACTTTTCCAAGTTACGCATAGATTATCTCTGCTAGGGGGTGAAAGAGTAAATAACTTTTTCCCCAGATACCTCTGCTTCTAAAACTCCGATTTGGAAATTTTTCCTTCAGCGGACACAGCTCGTGATGGGAAACATTTTTGCATGTAATTTCTAACAGGGGAGAATATTCGGGGTGTGCTAGGTGTGCGGCACACATCCACACTGAGTCGCAATTTAACCTATATTATCGATATTATTTTTTCGGATTTACTTCTAATAAAACTCGTCAGAGTTCGTCCTAAGGTTTTTAGTGGTGGTTAAAATTAATTACCCCACATAATGTTTTCATTAAGAAGAGAAGGTTCGTTCACTAAGCATATCACATTCGCACTAGAATTCCGGGATGTGCTGTTTTGCGTGCGCACATCCGACGACCTTAAAGCGGCTGTGGTGCGAGAACTCCCCAGACGGTGCTGCATGTCATGTTCTTATTTCCCTGTGGTCTCAAACGTACCAGCGAAATTCTCAAGGTGTGCTACCTAAAATCAGCACCACTTGAGTTTCATGGAGCAGCCAGTTGCTGTTATATCATCATCATCATCATCATTAACCATTATCAATCCACTGCTGGACGAAGGTCTCCCCAAGTTTCCTCCACAACGGTCTGTCTTGTGCCAGTCTCCTCCATATTACTCCCGCATACTTTCGAATTTCATCCGCCCATCTTCCATGTGGTCTTCTTTTGGGTCTTTTCCTGTCCCTTGGAATTAAATCTAAAATTTCGGCTGTCCATCGATGGTCTGTCCTTCTGGCAGTATGTCCAGCCCATTGCCATTTCAGGGATTTAACTCTGATCATGATATCTTCCACTCTTGTCATTTTTAGGATCCACGAGTTCCTCTTCTTATCTCTCCTGGTTACACCAAGCATGCACCTCTCCATGCCTGTTTGAGTTGTCTGCAGCCTTTGTATGTCTCTTTTAGTTAAGGTCCATGTCTCTGCACCATACGTAAGCACTGGAAGGATGCATTGATCAAACACTTTTCTTTTAAGACATGATGGCATATTGCTCTTGAAAATGATGCTGTTTCTTCCAAAAGCTCTCCAGGGAAGTTTTGTACGCCGATTAATTTCTTCATCAATGTGACCCTCACTTGATATCTGGTGTCCAAGATAAACGTACGTGTCTGTCATCTCCAGCTTTTCTCCATCAATCGATAAATCGTCATTCCTTGTAAAAGCATTGAACATCACTTTTGTCTTCTGTAAGTTCATTTTTAATCCCACTTCTTTACTCTTGTCAGCAAGTTCCTGGATCATACTCTGTAGCTCTGATGGGGCAGTTGCAAAAATGACTATGTCATCAGCAAAACGAAGGTCGGTTAGATAATCTCCATTAATCTTTATCCCTTTGTTTTCTCAGTTCAGTGATTGAAAGACATTTTCCAATGTGGCATTAAAGAGCTTCGGAGATATGGTGTCACCTTGTCTCACTCCTTTTCCAATTTTTATGTGTGTTGTGTTTTCAAACAGCCGAATCTTTGCACTAGCATTTTCATACATGCTATTAATAATATTAATGTACGCATCTTCAATACCGCAGGATTTCAGAGCCATTGTAACTGCTGATGGTTTCACCGAATCAAAGGCTTTTTCATAATCGATAACAGCCATGCACAATGGAAGTTCATATTCCCTCGCTCTTTCAATTAGTTCTCTCAGTACGTAGATATGATCTATTGTGCTGTAGCCACTCCTGAATCCAGCTTGTTCTCTCAGTTGAGCCATGTCCAGTGTCACCTTCAAGCGGTGTGAAAGAACTTTAGTGAAGATTTTATAAACCACTGATAGGAGGCTGATAGGTCTGTAGTTCCTGAGATTCTCAATGTCACCTTTTTTATGTAACAAGATCATTGTAGCATTGTTCCAATCCTCAGGAATCTTCCCTTCATTAAGGCATCGAGTGAAAATTTCGGCGAGTACTGTTTCAATTTCTCCACTTGCTTTTTGTATGATGTCTACAGTAACTCCATCTTCTCCTGGAGCTTTTCCCTGCTTTATGTTCTTGATTGCATGTGTGCTACTTCTGCTAGGAGGACTGGGAGAACTCTGGTACTGGTACCTTTCATGATGTCTGGAGTACATGTATCATCCCTTTCATATAATTTGGAGTAGAAATCTTTCACTCTTGTCAAAATTTCGCCTCCATTTCTTGTTACAGAACCATCTTCTTTTCTCAGTGCCATAATCTGTTTTCTTCCCTTACTGAGATGTCCCTTTGCTATCTTTAGGCTTCGGTTGTTTTCAATTGCTTTCCTTACTAGTTCACAGTTGAATTTCCTTACGCCTTCAGTGATACTTTTTCGTACTGTCTTGCATAGCTCTATATATTCCACTTTGGAAGTCACATCTTCTTTAGTTGTCCTCATCTCTCTTCTTTTTTGCATCAACATTTTGGGTTTTCCTGATAATTTGTTTACATGCAACTTGTTCTTAGACCCAGCTAATTTTGTTGCTGTTTCCATAAGAGCTTTGGTTACTTTTCTGTTAACTTCAGAAATATCCACTTCTTCCGATGTTAGGCCTTCTAAAGCAGAGAATCTGTTCTTGAGTTCCAACTTGAAGGTATTATGGTGTTTTTTAAGGTTGGTTATGTCAATACATTTTGTTTGTCTTATGAGCTTGCTACGTTCGAGTTTAGTGTTGAGGTGCATCTTACATCTCACCAATCTATGGTCACTACCTGTGTTGAACTTGTTTAGCACACTGCAGTCTTCTATGACGAATTTTTTGTTACACATAATGAAATCAATTTCACTTGGCGTCCCATTTGGATGTCTCCATGTCCATTTCCTGTGTGGCTTTTTCTTGAAAAAGGAGTTCAAGATGAAAAACCCTTCTGCCTCTGCAAACTCTACGAGAGTATTTCCATGCTGGTTTCTGTTGCCGTGACCGAATTTACCTACTGAAGTTTCATTCTGTTGCCGTTGACCTATTTTTGCATTGAAATATCCTATAATTATCTTCAAGTGCTGCTTACCTTTATTATTTAGATGACGAATTTCCTCATAAAATTCTTCAATTTCTTCTTCAGGATGACTTGTGGTGGATGCATAAGTTTGAATAATCTGAGCCTGGTATCTTCCCGAGAGTTGGATAACGAGTCGTGCAGCTCTGTCAGAGGAACTTTCAACTTCTACAACTTTATCCTTCAGTTTCTTGTTTATTACAAAAACCAGCACCACTAGTTCTGCCAGTATCAGTCCCACGATAATAGAAGAGATGTCCACTTTTCAGTTCAGTGAGATCTTCTCCTTTTCTCCTTACCTCACTTAGCCCGACGATGTCCCACTTGATCCTTTGTAGTTCCTCTTCCAATTCAAGAAGCCTTGAATCAGAAGATAGGGAGCGTCCATTATACGTAGCCAAGGTCAGCATCAGATGGCAGCTTAGTCCGGTCCTCCGGGGATTCTTAGCACCCTCTGCCTTCATGTCGCACTGGCCGCTGCCTTGGCCAGGTACATTCCAGCTGCCGGAGACTTAGGGCCAAGATTTAAGTTGTGGAGTCATTTTGAAGGGGTTTGGCCATAACTCGCCTCGCTGGCCAAGTGGGTTGGTGAGTGTGGGATAGCATTTCCTCTAATCCCGATAGTATAGTTATACCGCTATTGGCGGTCGTCAGAGCCCCTTTAGTGGGAACAGGATGTACCACGAGAAGGCGGGGTTGACATTTGTTAAGGAGAAGGCTGTGATGTAACGCATCACCTGACCTTACATCCCTGCTGTTATATATATGTTTTTTTTTTGTTTCTTGTTATGTATTTCCAGTAAGACTCGCTGAAGTTTGTCCGCTAAACTTAATTCCCTTGTGCAATATTTTCGTGAAGAGAAGGTTCGTTGTTTCGTTCAGTAAACAAAACGTAGTAAATAATATTTGCAGCTGCAGGAAGGCTATTTTAACAGCGGACACCATAAGTCGTTAAAGCAACTGTAATTATAAGCATTCCAGTTGGTACTACAGGTCATGTTTTTATTTCTTCGTGGATCCAACGCAGAGGTTTAAATTTCCAGGGTGTGTGCGCTTAAAAAGCACCACTGGTCATACTTGTTTGCGTTTGGAATAGCATGGAGTCATAAACTTCATCGCTCTGCTACAAGTTTTCTATCTTTTCATCGCTGTGTGAATCGGTGTGTTTATGAGCACCGATACAATTGAATTTTGACATTCATTTAGGTTGACGATGAACTAAGTGTTCCATTTTTGCCAGAATTTGCAGATTGTGTAAAGCGGGTTAAAGAAAGTAAGCCTCGTGCTGTATTTAAAACATATATAAAAAAAAAAGGTACCAAAAGATCGTTCAGACTCTAGTATTTGCACAGGAAATTCAGATTTTTCTTACAATGGAGTGTACGTAAAGATCTTGATTACCGTAAATTATTAGAAGACAGCTAAATAAAAGAAATGCTTTTCGTATGTTCAAAATCAAAGAGCGAATTTCTTAGCTCGGGATACATAATAAAATTTTTGCGTGTTTTTCCCCGTAACAGCGCACACTCAACCTAAATGTGCATGCGACGCCAGTGATTTCTAATTTTTGGTATAAAATGGTTTGACCACAAGGGGGAGTAAGGGTTGATTTCTGCTTCTGATGTTTTTTTCTTTTATATATAGCTAAATAAAAGAAATGCTTTTCGTATGTTCAAAATCAAAGAGCGAATTTCTCAGCTCGGGATACATAATAAAATTTTTGCATGTTTTTTCCCGTAACAGCACACACTACCTAAATGTGCACGCGACGCCAGTGATTTCTAATTTTTGGTATAAAATGGTTTGACCACGAGGGGGAGTAAGGGTTGATTTCTGCTTCTGATGTATTTGCAGCAAAATTTGTGCTTCTAAAATCTCAATTGAAGAAATTTTTTCGTGGACCAATTCCACTTGCGTAGATATGTATCCTGTTTTTGCCAGTATCTATGCTTCTAATTGTCGGATTTGAAAAATTTCTTCTTTGTTGGACAGAGTTTCTGGTGCGACATGTTTCTAATATAATTTCAAACTTTTCAAGTAATTCATTGACTTTCTGTTAGGGGGAGTACTGCCCTTTCCTCGATATATCTGCTTCTAAAACTCCGATTTGAAAAATTCTTCCAGCACTGGATACAGACAGCTGCTGACAAAAAAATATTTTGTTGTAATTTCTAATTTTTTTATAAAATATGGTTTGGCCACCAGGGGGCATAAGCATTAAATTTCTACTTCGTAGGTGTTTGCAACAAAATCTCAGATTCTAAAACCCCGATTAAAAAAAATTATTTCGTGGACCGATACTGCTCATGTCGATAGACATTTGAGAATATTTTCTTCTTAAAATAATGCATGGTTTCTCCACGAGAAGGTGTAGATGTCTATCTTATTTCTGTCAATATCTCTGCCTCTAAAATTCGGATTTGAAAAATTCCTTCTTTGTTAGATAGCATTTCTGGTGTAAAATGTTTCTCGTATAATTTCAAAATTTTCAAGTAATGCATAAACTTTCCACTAGGGGACGTAAAGATAAATTGTGTTTTCCTCAATATCTCTGCTTATAAAACTCCGATTTGAAAAATTATTTCTGCACCGGATACAGCTCCTGATAGGAAATGCTTTGAAAATAATTTGTAATATTTGATAACGAACGGTTTGGCTACTAGGGGCGAAAAAGTTAATTTCTGCGTCTGATGTATTTGCAGTAAAATCTGAGCTCCTGAAAACTCAACTGAAAAAATTATTTCGTGGACCGATACCGCTCACATTGAAAAACCGTTTGAAAATACTTTCTTCTTAAAATAATGCATGATTTTCCCGCCAGGCGGCATAGATGCATATCTTATATTTGTCGATATCTCTTCTTCTAAGAGCCTGATTTTAAAAATTCTTTCTTTGTTGGAGAGAGTTTCCGCTGCGAAATGTTTCGCATATAATTTAAATTTTTTCTTAACGCACAAGTCTGCCATCAGAAGGCGTCATTTGACATTTCAGTTTAAAGCAATATCTGGGGGATTAAAAACCCGACTGGAAAACTTTTTCTTCGGTTAGATACTACTGTTTTCCATGCCGGTTCCGTTGATTTGCAATAGCTTTGGTAAATTTAATTCTCATCAGAACGGATTCAAAAGACGTGCTCATTACATCCGAAAAGTTGGTGTCACCTTTCTTGTTTCTTCTTTTGATAGTTAAAAAAAGGTATGAAATATTTCAGATTTCTGATGATATTAAGCTAAATCACAATGTTAAGTTCTTGTACTACCAAATCTATCATGTTTTGTAGATGGTATGATCCGGGAGTGTTGCAACCTTGAATGCATGCGTTCATTTGTAGATCTTTATTTCAGAATGATAAAGTTCGAGTAGGATATGGGAAATAAATTAATGCCTAAATAATATTTTTTTTGATGAAAAGGGGTAAATATATGGAAGATTCCCTTAAATAATTACATGTTTTCTCTCTGTTTCTCAAAGGACTTCTAAAAGCAGTCGTCAAAAAAAATTGGAGGTTGCGGGAATTAGGATGTACTTTTTAGGGGGAGGTGTCAACAACCGGGCAAAATGTGACATGGGGGGGGGGGGAGTCTAAAAATAGTAAAAAATCACGGACGTACTTTATGGACGGCCCCTTAGCCACTTTAGCTGAAAAATTATGAATTCAAAAGGCAATTTAGGATGCTGAGCACTATGTTAAATATCAGACACAAGCACAAAAATGTGTTGTAATTGAAAATCAAACATGTCAAGCCACTCAACCATTTCTAAAAATGTCATAATTTACTTTTTTTAAAATATTCTATGTGTTTGAACTCATTGTGTGTGTAAGCTTAATTCTATAAATAGGTGTCATAAGTGTTTAGTAAACAGATGTCACTGTTTTGCCAAGAAAATCTCTATAGAAAATTATCTTTACTTCTATCAAAATGAGCCTGAAATTTACCAGAGAAACACTATTAGTGGTTAGTAGTCTGAAAATCTTCTGAAGGAACTGAAAGATGGAATCATCTAGGAGCAGAATTAAACCCATTTCCCTTCTGACTTTGGTATTTTATTTGTTTGAAAGTACATTGTTCTCAGTGTCTTGATGACTAACACATCTGAACAGAAATTGGGAGGTGTGGGATTTGATTTCCATTCTCTTGGACAATTCAGTTTACAAATTTTCTAGTTGCCGTTATAAACAACAATTGCTGATGACTTTACTGTACCAAATATTCTTGTGGTCACAGTCTTAGGTAGGTAGCAGGCTGAGGAATATTTTTCTGCTCCTAGTGCAAAACTTACCAATGCAGGGTCAAAGTGGGGCAAATTCATCTTGCCAAAGTCAATGATTGTATGTCCTAGTAAAGATCTGAAATGAATAAAGTGTTGTCTTGTACAGGCCAGCCAATATCAAATACTTGATCTTACTCAGATGATACAAACCCTTCTTAGTGGCATCGATGGAGGCCACAGTACTCATCTGCTGAAATTGATATGGGGTTTCCACTGCTTGTATGTACAAAACATAGAACCTAAGCACTCCTATGTGATTTCTGTGTGTGTGATCATGGTTGTTTTTACCAAACAGTTAATGATAAAAAAAAAATTGTATATTTGTTTAAATGTGTTGGTCAGTTCAGTTTGAAATTTCTCCTGAGCAGAGTGAAGAAGAAATACTAAGATACTGTTAAACTATGAGAATGACAAATAAAAAATCTGTGTGTAAATATTTGAATAATCATGATATTCATTTTTTATTCTTTTTCTCTTGGCAGGTAAAAGAATCCAAGAAATCATTTGTGTGGTTTTGTGCCTTGCCTTGGTAGTTTTAAACTTCTGCTACTTAGTATATCATTTTCAGCCCAGTCAGTGGAGCTCCATCCTAACGTCTGCCTGTAAGTTTCTTTACTACTTTTTAGATGCTCTAAATTTGGTCATCACTGTCTTATTTATACTTGTACTGCCCTTTTTAGCTCATCTTCCTTTAAAAAAAAAAAAAAAAAAAAAAAAAAATCATGCATATGTTATCATTTTGTCTATCTGTCTGTCTGTGGACACCATATCTCTAACTATTAGTCCAATTTGAAAAATTCTTTTGCATTGGGAAGCTTAAAATGTGAGTGATAATCCTTGCACTCCGACTTTTTTTTTTTTTACGATGCACAATTTCTCCGCTAGAGGGCGTAAATATGGATATCGAATTCAAAATACATTTTATTCCATATATTTGCTTCTACACATCCAATTGAAAAAATGCTTTTACCTTTCGATTCCATTTTTCTCATTCTATTTTAGGTACAGTCACTTTTCCAAGTAATGCATAGATTTTCCACTAGGGGTGTAAAGATAAATTGCGTTTTCGTCGGTATCTCTGTTTCTAAAACTCTGATATGAAAAATTCTTCCTGCTTCGGATACAGCTCCTGATGGGAAAATGTTTTGCATAATAATTCCCAATTTTTGGTGAACAATGGTTTGGCCACCATGGAGTGTAAGTGTTAATTTCTGCTTCTGATGTATTTGCAGCAAAATCTGCTCTTCTGAAAACTATACTGAAAAAATTATTTCGTGAACTGATACCGCTCATCTTGGAAAAGCATCAGAATATTTTCTTTTTAAAATAATACATGCTTTTTATGCTAGGGGGCGTAGATGTATATTTTATTTTTGTCTGCTCTCGCCCATTAAGTGGACAGGTGGCTGGGTCTAGGGTATACAGGGCAGAAGGTCACATAAGTGAACGGGATGCTGAGGCATGCTGAGGATGTTTCAAGTCATCCCACGAGATGCTACATGTTGCTTACTCTCGTTCCCATGTTCGATAGCATAGCCCCTCTTCCGAGACACACAACATTAGGTAGTGTCATGTGATGCCTACTGATAATGTGCAGCTCAAATGAGAGAGCTCTATAAGGCCAAAGAAGAGTTTGTGTTCCGCTAGGTTTTTTGAAGTTTCAACTTGTTTTATTTTGTATTTTAATTTGCTCTTCAGTATATTGAGGGTTGTGCTCTGGTAAAGAAAGAAGCTTTCCTGCATTGAAACATGTAAAGACCTACAGTGGAAATTCAACAGCTGAAGATTGTCTCAATGAATTAGTTTCAATATGAATTGGAGAGAGCATTCTTAAAACAGCTGAAAAATTGCCACAACTTTTTCATAATGCGGTCATCAATATCTTTCCCGCCAAGAAGGACAGAAGAATTGACCTCAAGTACAAATAATGAGAATTAGTAAAATACGTTTTTATTTCATTTTATTGTTGTTAATTATTTTGCTTTGTTGTTTGGTTTCTATGTGTTTAGCTTTAAGATATACAGTATTTGTTTTTTAAGAGGATTTTCATATATCCTCCCCCAAGCCTTTACTCCCTTTATGTCCTACATGCCAAAAAGCTAGGAGTTGCCCCTGCTTGAGCTAAGGTGGGTAAAAATGTAGCTTTCTTTTAGGCCTTGCATGTAGTACAATAGGTGAGCCTGTAACAGAGAAAATCACAAATAACAAAATTGTAAGCACTTCCACTATCACACACACATGAAAATTTGACTGTGGAACACTTATAATCTTTCACATTCCTTCCCTCTCCTGTAAATGGGGTGTGAAATTCTTTTACCCATTTGGAGGAAGAGTTACACAAGTACAGCAATGAAGCAGTGATGACGAATCCATCTAGGGCCCAACTTTCCATGCATCTACGCAGGTGATTCAAGGTGTATTAAAAATAAATAAACTGTTTTCCTAACACCTCTGTTCATTGGGTCATTTATTTTTGATGAAAGTCGTACAATGTATTCTGCTACCATATCGTGGTAAGTTTACCTGCAGCTTTAAATTCGGTGCAGCCTTGCTTCCTATAGCAAACCAAGGACAGAAATGGAACTGCAACATTATTCTCTAAAAATACAGTATGTGTCGTACAGTGTGGCAATGTTATGGAACCAAATCGTCTGCATTTTCCAATGCAGAGTATCATGCCATACAGTACTGATTCTGAATACATAGTTTGCAGAGAACAACAATGAATTTTGTAGTGCATAGCTACAACCTCAACACCATGTAGTGTTTTTCGATTCCAGGTGGTGACCGAAAAACAATTTTAAAAACCGCTAAATGAACGAACGAACCTTTTACCATACAGGACTCTGTGTTTTTCGCTCGTTTTATTTATTTACGTAGTTTGCTGATAATTTGAGGTGTTCCCTAACTTCTTATAAGGATATGTATTTTTATGTTTTGTTAAACTGCTAAATTTTTGCAAAATTATCAAAAGAAATAGCATTTGTATGGGGTTTTTTTATGATTTGGTACTTGGCTAAACTTTCTATCATTTGGTTAAACTTGATAGAAATGCTATGTTATCCAAACTATTGGTATGGCTAAAAATTATCTAAATGTTTGTACAAGAAATTATTATACTGAACATCACACTTGGTTATTGTGTTATTGTGGTTAAATATATTGTATGAACCATTTAAGTTTGTTTGTTGTTTTTCAAAGTGTGTCCTTGTGGAAAATGTATATGTATTTAGTATGTCATTACACTGTATGATAAATATATACATGTATATTTTTGGCTTGCTTATTTTTCTTTAAACAATTTTTTATTCCACATTTGCTTGGCAGATTCAAAGGTGTTTCATTTAAAGTGTGATTCATGTAAACCTTAATCTAAGCCATACCATATATTAGGTGTGCAATTTAATTCTCGGCCACAGGCACGACACGTTGACAGCAAATTTTAGCAAATTGAATACATACCTAATCAGGGAAATAATCCCCGTCGTGTTGGATACATTTGAGTCATCGGTCAGGGAGCTGCCGAATGCCACTGTGGAAAAGAAGGCTGTTTCAAGTTGATAAAGTCACCAATACTTGTGTAGACTTCCTCGACAGAAGTGAAGTGCGTATCATTCACGTGATGTTGCAGGGAGCGAAAGAGGGTATAATCCGACGGGGCGAAGTCTGGAGAATACGCAGGGTGGGACAAAATCTCCCATCCTAGATCGGGGATCGTGTTTAAAGTTGTTTTAGTGGTGTGAGGACGTGCGTTATCCTGAAGAAACAGGACCGACCTTCTGCCCTTGCCGGTGTATGGCCTTTTCGCCTCCATTGCGTCACTCACACGAATGAGTTGTTGACAATAACGCTCAGCATTGACCGTTTCATCAGGTTTGAGCACCTCATAGTGTACGACATCGCGCTGATCCCACCATATGCACAGCAACAACTTCCTGGCATGGATATTTGGTTTGGCAGTACTGGTGGTAGGCTGACCTGGATAAACCCACAATTTGCGCCGCTTAGGATTATCGTAGAGGAAATCCTTCTTCTTGAATCTGGAGAGCAAGGACACAGCAACATCATAACGCATAGACTTGTTCGCAGCTGTGAGTTGGTGGGGCACCCAACGGCCCTCCTTGTGAATCCATCCAAGCTTGTGCAGGAGCTTTGCAATGGCTTGCCGTGTTACTCCGAGTTCCTGGGCGAGCTCTGACTGGGTGCAACAGGGATCCGCGTCCAACAGTTGTTCCAGTTCCTCATTGTCAACTTTCTGTGGCTGTCCCGGACATTCTGCATCATGGAGATCGAAATTTCCCTGCTTAAACCACTTGAAACATTTCTTACACGTACTGTAGGACATAGCAGCCTCACCCAAAGCATTACAGATCATTTGCTGGGCTTCCGCGGCACTTTTTTTCAGCTGAAACACAAACAGGAGGCAGTGCCTCAAATGTTGCTTCTCGAACGACATTGCTTTCACTGTCAACTTTCGTCCCTTCTGTTACTACAGCTGTGAGCGGTTACAGTTGCCTTGAAAGCTGTTGGATGGAGCTGCAATCAGCCATTATCGCACACAGCTATTTGCATTTGCCAACGTTCTGTGATCGCTTGAGGTTAGAGGCCGAGAATTAAGTTGCACACCTAATAACATGACCGTACCATGCCAGTTATATACAATGCAACAAAACTATCCACTGCAATAAAATGTAGTAAAATTAATGTGTGTTTGGAGTGGTGTTATAACATACTGCTGCATTAACAGTATGAAAGTGCATTAAATTGTTATAGAAAAAAATTATCTCTGATTAAAAATTGTTGTAAATATGCACTTGTATGTGTGTCAAAGCAAGAAGTTAAATCTTACCTTTTTTAACTGCTGAAGTTAATTAACTGGTGGTATATAATTTGTTGCTACTCATTGGTTGTTTTTTTCATTTTCACTTTTATTTAAAGCTATTGTATGGGAAAGGCCACCCTGTCATCATTAGTTGCCTTGCAAAGTAAAACAATCAGATTTGTGTCATCAAGTAACAAAAAATTAATGATGGATCTTTTCACAGCAATTATAAAATGGAATAATAAAACCATGTGATTACTGTATAACAGATAGAAAAAAACCTAAATGCAAAATTTATATAATTACATATAATTTTGACAATTTATTTCCAGTACAATCTTTCAGCTGCACTTCAGCTTCAGTCGTACTGATAGCAACAGTTCACATGGGAGAACTTATTCACAAGTCTATTGCCAGTAGGTATTCTAAATAATTGTAATGTTGAAAGGTGCGTCTGAATATTAAGAATTAGTATTCCGTAAAGTTTTTATAACTATCTGTAGTACAAAGCGGTTTAATTGGCAAATGGAGCAATGCTTTTGGTGTTATTCCAGTTTGGTGTAGCATCTCAAATTAAAATTGGTGCTTTTTTTCTTTAATTTATGTAATTAATAATTGGTATGTAAAAGATCCATTATTAATCAGCATTCATTTTTGATCAGAATTGCTTACCATTGTTGGTTATGTTCACTAGCTGTGATGTTATAAATGCAGTATACAACTGGTATTGTTATTATAAATGCAGAACTACAATGTGCTGTCTGGTGGCTTTTTCCATATTAGCTCTTAATTGGGGATTACAAGTGCATGCATCAAAGTTGAGGTCAGCACCTACAAATCATGTAAATAGGTAAATCAAAAAGCAAAGTTAATTTGAAAATTGTGTGGTAACCACAACAGATAAAAGCTGATGCAATAAACATGTTTGCAATGGATTATGGGTAGTTCGAACATGCAGAGTGCAGTGCACCACCATTAATCTAGTTGAAACCAAGGTCAAATAAACATGCACGCTTTTCTGCAGGATTGCACCATAGCGAGATTTCTTTGGGCAGAGGGAGTGAAACCTGCTGAAATTCCCTGAATGATGTTGGCTCAGTACAGAAGTGAAAGTAGCATGACTCAATGAAAAGTTTATGAATGGGTAGAAAGGTTTAAAGTGGCAAGAACAAATTTAACTGATGAAGCTCGATCTGATCAGTCATTAACATCACGCACACAAGCCCAAGTCGACAGGAAAAATTGCTTGATCAGAGAAGACTGATGGATTACATTGTCTGCTGTTGCTGCATATTTGGATATCAGCTATGGATCCATACATGCCATAGTGCATGATGACTTGGGGTACCATAAAGTTTGAACAAGATGGGTACCCAAACAGCTTACTGATCTGCACAGGCAAGAGCACATGGAGGTTGAGACCCAATTCATGAAATGTTATGAAGAAGATCCGAGTGTTTTGGAGCAGACTGTCACTGGTGGCAAGACATGAGTTCATCACTGTGAACCAGAAAGCAAGAGATAAAGCTTGCAGTGGAAACACCCATCTTCTCCAGTAAAGAAGAAATTACAAGTCATAGTCCTCCACCATGAAAATCATGCTGACTTTCTTTTGGGACATGAAGGGGTCCTATTCTAGCTTATTTTCAGAAACACAGACAAACATTGACCAGTGCAACATACGGTGCTATGCTTAAAGAGAAATTGAAACCTGTAATTTACAGCAGATGAAGAGGAATACTGTCAAAAACAGTCTTGCTGCACCATGACACTATGTAGCGACCACAATGGTGGAAGCAATGAAACAACTGCAGTTTGGTTTGAACCTCATCTACATCCCCCTTACAGCCCTGATCTGGTGTCATGTGATTATCACGTCTTCAGTCCACTTAAAGATGCTCTACGCAGTCGCAGGTTCACCTCTGATGATAAGATTGAGGAAACGGTGCAGACCTGGGTTTGAGAGCAGCTGAAAAGCTTCTTCCAAGGAATGAAGAAGCTAGTGGAACAATACAAGAAGTCTATGGACCTGCAAGGAGGTCTGTGTGGAGAAGTGAGATAACCATTATATTCATTTGCTCACAGTTACTGGTATTAAAAGGTATGTTGCATTTACTTTTAGATTTTCCCTCATATCATGCATGTTTGACCAGAGATAGATCTGGTAATCCACAAGATTTTCTTGCAGTCAGTCTGATAATGTTGACATTGATGGTCATTGTCCATATTCACCAAAAAATGGGATAACACCTGGATATGTGGCATCTTCAACATATTAATGGATATGTGGCATCTTCAGCATATTCATATTTATAATATATTAATATATATGAATATGTGTTGTGTTCCTGTCATATTTATATACTTAGAATTCTCTCTCTCTCTCTCTCTCTCTCTCTCTCTCTCTCTCTCTCTCTCTCTCTCTCTCTCTCTCTCTCTCTCTCTCTCTCTCTCTCTCTCTCTCTCTCTCTCTCTCTCTCTCTCTCTCTCTCTATTCATTCATTCATTCATAACTAGAGACATTCATGGCAACAACAAACAGTAGTGGCAAAAAATTAGTTCAATGGAGCTTAAAGTTTGGCCTTTGTTCATGGCAAGTATCTCACAATTATGAACTGTTCAAGAGGTCATACAAGGACAAAATGGCTAACCTGTTCTTAAAAGCTATTTTTTCTGTAGAATGTTCATTTGTGTTTCTAACAGATTCTTTTCTTCTTTGCTAGCATGTCAGGCAATATTGTAGAATATTATACCCCCTTACATACATAATAGAGCTAAGTTGCTCCCTGAAATTTTGAGGTTAGCTCCTTGAAGAAAGATCATCTTCCAAATTAAAATTTCCAGTGACGTTAAACTTTTTTTTACTGTTGATGCATCAAGCATTTCCATTTACAGCAATCTGGGCATGAAGTTTGAGCTTCTCATACATCCATCACATGTCTTATGCATCCTATGGTATTTCATGCTACTTATCTTTTTCTCTTTTAGTCATTCCTGAATCTGATCCTCCCATGATTTCTTGGCCTTCTTTTAACTTTCTTGCCACTTTTGCTGAATAAATTCACTTAGTTTGCACCTGATTTCCCATTCTTTCCACATGGCCAAACTACCACAAAATATTTGTCTCCAACCTAACAACAACATTTTGCTGTGCAACGCATCATACATTTACAACACATCATTGTTCTGCACATAATCAAAATGAGTCTTATCCCAAACTCCCCATGAGCAAAACATTTTTCCAGCACACAAACAACTCCTTTGTCTTTTCTGTAGTACTGAGATTTTACTGCTATATACCAGAGTAGGAGAAATAACAGTTTTCTGTGGCAACATTCTTCTTTTCAACATTAGTCTGTAAGTTCAGCAAATTTTAAATCAAAATTTTTAGTTTTGCGAATTTGATGAGAAAAAAACAACTTCAATTCTTGTTTTGTTCACAAACAATACTGTATCTTTAATAATTTATTCTTAAAATCCTTCTTAATATTATCATCAAGTTTTAGCAAAATCAAACAATCACATAATGATGTTTCGGTTTCCATGAACTGCTCTGAAATATAAGAGAAACACCCTGAACCAGCATAAAATTGTGTGAATGATTTTCTGTGGTATAATTAGTTTTATATGTCTTTAGAAGTTTTAAAGTTTTAATATTGTTAATAGAAACACCATCATGAGCCAGTTTATAATGGCCTAAAATCATGAATGATGCAGTCTGTATCTTAACTATGCTCTAATATTAGTTTACTTTTTCATTCTTAATTCATTTCAGTGTGTGGTGTAGTCCTGGCTGATTTCTTAAGTGGTTTAGTACATTGGGGTGCTGACACATGGGGTTCAGTTGATGTGCCTATCATTGGCAAAGTAAGTGTTGATTCTTGTATTATATCCTGGATTAAAAAAATAGCTTTCCTAGTTCAGTTGTTGATCTCCAACATGTATCAAGTGATCTTGGTTTGTTGTTAAACAATATAAATATTTTTAAAAGCTAACATGCACAGGTATACTTTGGATATTCTGTGTAAAAGAATAAGTATGATTTTCAAATAAAATTTATCATATTCTGTGATTATCCACCATTCCTTGGTTGCACAGTAGAAATGTTCATTCTTCAGTAATATATTTATGTTTGTACGTAACCTTTAAATGAAAATGCAATGTCAATAATGTTCAAAACCGTTGCATGAAATCATATCTGGATGTGATGTGTGAATTTATAACTGTACTGCATAGAAATTTGGGGAATACCTGCGGGATTCATGAAATGTCACAAGAGATGAACTAACTAATGCAGTGGCCTACCAGCATCTGGATGTGTAGAAGTTTTAAGCAACTGGCAGGATGTTGTTCAGTTTCTCTCAGAAAAGACGTGAGAACCTAACAAGTTTCTGGATTTGTACGGAATGTCTGCATTTGGCATATTATTTAATTGTGTGAAGTTCTGGCAGACAGTAGGCTGTCATTTGAGTATACAATGTTGTGCATAGTGGTATAAAAGGTATCAAGATGATTCATTCAAGTGGCAAAGAAGATCCTAGCCTTCTGCATGTAATAAATTCAAAGTTGAATTGATAACCATAGCATATAATCCTGAAAGAACAGTTTGTAACTGTAGCACAATTTGCAGCAATGAGCATTTGTTTGCAATGGTAGGTAAGATAGGAAGAGTAACATTTCTCATTTGTTACTGACTGCAAAGAAGAGAGAAGACCAGAACCAAAAATTAATGTTTCAATACCCTTGTCTCACCTTCAACTCAAATGAAGTCCTCAGGGCCAGAAGTCAATTGCTTAGCAAATAAGCCACTTAATAAGATGTTCAAGTTTGCTCGTGTGTGTGTAATGGTTTATAGCGGATTCATTGACATATTCCAGGATAGCATGAGATCCCAGTCCATATTGCCAGCCAGAAGCCCCTGTTTTTTGTATTACTATATGAGAAGCTTAAATTTTTAGCACTAACTAATCAAATCTACATATCAGCAATCAACCTTGAACTTCTTAGATATATTCTTTGTTTATAAGTGATGTGCAGCTTTCTAGATGGATGCTCTGTACATACAGTATATATACAGATACACTGACTTAATGAACATTCCTGGAGCTCAACATTGATGCTATTGTGTAGCCATTATGATCATTTGATCTTCTGTGTATAGAACACACTATCATAGGGATTACATGCTTGGTCTACAATAATTCATTTGACTTTAGATCATTATTTGGAAAGTATAGCCACCCCGGTGGCGCAGTGGTCTAAGCGATGGCCTCTGACTGATCATTCGTCCGAACAGGGTCCGGGTTCGAATCCCGGTTAGGCACGGATGTTGTGTTTGTCTTACGACACTGGCTCTCTCCCTTCCCTGGAACCAGTGACCCTAAATTAGGGACGGGCGACTGCTTATAGCCTATTGAGTTGCTCACGGTGGTCGTTAAACCTTCAATCAAAAAAAAAAAAAAAAAAAAAAAAAAAAGCATAGCTGAGGATGTCATAAGTAGCCAGTGCAGGCTTTCTCATTATACACTGCCGGACAATTGCTAAGGACGGATAACAATAGCAATGATAGCAACCATAAAATGAAAGGCAGGAAAATGTGGAAATTAGCATAAGTGCGGGATACAGTAAGACGTGTTTGTGTGTATGCAAATTTTGGATTGCCGAGCTTGTTCGTGACGTCATAGCGCTGATAAGAGATATAAAGGATTTGACGCGTATTGACCGTTGTTGTTCAAATGCAAAGTTGAAAGGGAAAGAATCAATTGACGAACTTGCAATTTTCAGTATGTCTTCCCGACATCACCTAAATTATTTTACGCGTGGCCGTATTATTGGCAAGATTGAAGAAGGGCGAAAAATAACAGATGTTGCCAGGGAGTTCAATGTCAGCCACAATATTGTTTCAAGGCTTTGGAAATCATTTCAAACAAATGGAGAGTGTAGCAAACATCACAGGGGAGGTCGTGTTCGCAGTACGACACCTGCAGAAGATCGGTACATAGTGCTATCGACAAAAAGACACCGGCGCAGCACAGCTAGTGAGGTAGCAAATCAGTTTATGGCTGCTACTGGCAAGCAGATCTCCCGAAAAACTGTCGCCAGACGTTTGCATGAAGGAGGACTATACGCCCGCCGTCCTGTTGTGTGCATCCCATTGTCCAGACGTCACCGTACCGCCCGTTTGCAATGATGCCATCAACATCGCAATTGGACTGATAACGACTGGTCTGCTGTCCTCTTCTCAGATGAGAGTAGATACAGTCTATCGTCAGATTGTCGACGACAACTGATCTGGCGTGATAGTGGTACTGCATATTGTCCAACAAACATACAGGAAAGGGACCGATATCCGACATGTAGTGTCATGGTATGGGCTGGCATCATGATTAATGGCCGTACGTCCCTCTATGTGCTTCCAACTGGGACTATGACTGGCCAACGATACATTAATGATGTTCTGCTACCTCATGTTCGAATGTTCCGTGGTGCTGTCGGTGATAGTTTCATTTTCATGGACGACAACGCAACATGTCATCGAACAGTCGCTGTCCAGGAGTGTCTTGAGAGCGAGGATATTCAACGCCTCGTATGGCCAGCACGTTCTCCAGATCTGAATCCCATTGAAAATGTGTGGGATGCTTTGGGGAGGAGTCTTGGTGGTCGCCAATGCCCTCCAATGAACAAGGACACCTTCATCCGTGCACTGACAGAGGAATGGGATAAATTACCCCTACAGCTGCTTGATAATGTTGTGCAAAGCATGACACGACGTGTGGAATCGCCCTCCATGGTGGCCATATTCCGTATTGACATCTTACGCCGGAACGCCTGTGGACATAATTGCATTTTTTTTCACGTTTACGTATTCTACACAAAATGGCCTGTTTGTCCCTTGAACACGTTCCAAAGCCTTCTGGATTTCAGAGCACAATAAATTGTCTTTCTTGTAATGTCCTGGCATTCTGACATTATTTTATTTCACTTGGCATCCAACCACACTTACTTTTTTATGCGCTATATGGCCGTTTATGATCTGTCCTTAGCAATTGTCCAGCAGTGTAATATGCTACATTTTCGTAGTTGTATAATTAAGCTCATTGTAACTCAGTAGTGTACTACTGAATTGAAGCCTGATCTGATATCTGATAGTTAATCTCACTTTCCCCATCTTTTGCAACTTATGGTAGCCCTTGCACTATAGTGTTAGCCTAATCACTCACAACATTCAAATTCCCATTAGATTCTTTCTTTATTATCATTCATTTTTTGCTCTTTCCAACCTTAGGTTGAAGAAGTGAATATGCTCCAGCTTTCTCCGTCCGTCTGTCCGCCTGTCGGCACGATAACTCGCGTAAAAATGGTTCGATTTCGATGAAATTTTAGTGTGTGGTAGGGGACCACCTGGGGACGAACCCTATTCAAAATGGACGTAATGGGGTCAAAGGTCACGGCATAGGAGCGGAATCCATTCCATTGTTCTGTTGCGTCATAACTTGCGTAAATATGGTTCAATGTCGATGACATTTTAGTATATTGAAGGGGACCACCTGGTAATAAACCCTATTTAAAATGGGTGAAGTGGGGTCAAAGGTCAGGACCTAGGAGTGAGATGCATTCCATTGCCTTTATGCGTCATAACGTACGTAAAAATGGTTCGATTTCGATGAAATTTTAGTATGTGGTAGGAAACCACCTGGGGACGAACCCTATTGAAAATGGACGAAATGGGATCAAATGTCAGGACATAGGATCGGGATTCATTCCATCGCCCTTATCCTATACTACACTGGCGTGCAAAAATTAAGGACGAGACGGTTTTTCGAATGTAACATCGGGCAGAAGTGCTCCACATCGACTCAAATCATACCATAAGATCCCCAAGATGTAAGAATATGGGACAAGTAAGCAAAACCATACAAACAAGGAATCCAAAGGATACAAAGGCACTTTATTGAAAAGGTAGCTTCGAGCACAACTGGACAGAAGACAGAAACGTCCATGTGACAGGCGGCTGCCAAGAAAAATCCAGTCTTTAGTAGGGGATATGATCACCCCTGACTGTGTTGCAGATTTACAATGTCTGTCCATGCTGAGGACGAGGTTGTCAAGGAGCTGTTGAGGTATCGTGGCCCATTCCTCTTGTAGTGTCAATCGCTGCTGCGGAATCGTTGCTGGCAGCTGGTGAAGAAGATCACACGTGTGGGACCTTCTCGGGAGATGCTTGTGCTGTCAAGCATCTCCCGAGAAGGTCCCACACGTGTTAAAATGGATTTAGGTCCGGGGACCTTGCGGACCAATCCATGCGTGAATGTCTTCACTCTCCAACAGCTCTGCGACAGCCACTGTACGATGAGGTGTAGCGTTGTCGTCCATGAAGAGGAATTCAGGACCCACAGCACCTCTAAAGAGGAGACGATGTGAGGCAGGAGAACCTCGGTACAATAGCGGACACCAGTGACTGAACCTCCTTGGAAGATGTGGAGGTCAGTACAGCTACCAAGCATGATACCGCCCCAAATGAGAACTCTGCCACCTCCAAACCGGTCCCTTTCGATGATGTTGGAGGTGTGATTGCGTGTTCGCTGCTCTCTCCAGATGTGTATACGTCCAGAATTGCTCGTCAGACTAAATCGGCTCTCATCCATAAAGAGAACTCGACCCCATTGCTGATGTGTCCAGTTCTTGTGTTCCTGGCACCACAGAAACCGCCGTCTCCGATGAGCAGGCGTTAATGGCATACACCGTACTTGTCGTCGTGCAACAGACCACCTTTGTGCAGCCTCCTGGCCACGGTAAAACGCGATAACGGACGTCCAGTTGTCTGTTGCATGTGCCTTGCGATTTCTCCTGCTGTCTGCCGTCTGTCTCTTTTCGCCTGTAGGACAATATAGTGGTCGTCCGCCGCCGTAGTTGCTCGTGGTCGACCACTGCCAAACTCTCGGGCAGCTGTTCCTGTTGTTTGAAATGCTCTCCAAGCTTGTGAAACGATGCTGTGAGCGATCCCAAACTCCTTGGCCACACTAGGCACACTTCGACCTTCTTCCAACTTCCGAATGACGCGACCTCGGGTAAAGTCATCCAGATGTTGTCATCTAGATTGCCTGTTGGCCATATGACACGGTGGCCGCAACTCCACGTCGTTCAAACCGATGTACACCGTGCAATAGCTATCACCGAATTGCTAAGCATGCACCGCCCGTGTGCTTTACCCCCCCCACCCCCCGTACGTCATGCTGCATATATGCGCATGCCCTACCGTACCGGACCCTAGTCTATCTCCTGAGTGGTCTTTCGGTCCGTTCTGCCTGCTCGTTCCGCTATTATGCTAATTTCTCCTCTTCGTCCTTAAATGTATGTATGTAAATTTTATTTGGGAAATGGCTCTAAGGATTTTGATGAAGGTCGTTAACCTACTATTTTCTGGTACTAGAAATCGATTTAGCTTGATCTCGACTTTAGGAAAATTCGTTTAGTGTGTTAAATAACCACTCCCGAATTACCACGTTTTAGTGTCGTGGCATTCTATTAATGTTACCCATGCTTAGAAATCTTATGACGTCACAATCTCGCGATTGAAATGCTGGCGCACGGTCACTCCATCTGTCTCATTACGTCACGTGTTGTGTGTGGATCCTATTAAAGTTTTATGACATCACACTCTTTGGAGCAAATGGTCGCGATTCCCATCTGCCTCATTACGTCACGCGTTGTGTGTTTATGTCCGTCCGCATGATAACTCACAGAAAATCGTTCAATTTCGATGAAATTTTAGTATGTGGAAGGGGAACACCTGGGAAGGAACCCTATTGAAAGTGAACGAAATGGGGTCAAAGGTCAGGACATTGGAGCAGAATCACTTCCATCACCATTATGCATCATAACTTACGTAAAATTCTTCGATTTGGATAAAATGTTAGTATGTCGTAGGGGCCTGCCTGGGGACCTAATCCTGTTGAAATGGGCGAAATGTGGTCAAAGGTTAGGACACAGGAGCGGGATTTATTCCATAGCCCTTATGTATCATAACTTACATAAAAATGCTTCCATTGTGACAAAACTTTATCATGTTATTTCAGAGGTATACTGAACCGGTTCTGTTGAATATCATCGAAATGGGATCAAAGGTCAGGGCACAGCACTGAGATTTATTCCACAGCCATTATCCTCATAACTTGAGTGATAACTTGAGTAATGATTTCTGGTATGTTGGAAAGCGCATTATAATTAATGCATTGCATGATTTTACTAACTAGTTATGGTAGCCCTCGCACCATAGTGTTATCCTAATCACTTACAACATTCAAATTCCCATTAGATTCTTTTCTTTATTATCATTTTCTTTTAAACATGAACTAATGATTTTTAATACAAAAGACAAAGATATTCATGGTTCACTTCCAGTTACTAATTGTTCTTAATGTAGTGAGAGGAGGGAAAATACATATCACTTCATAACTTTTACATGTACTTCAAGATGATATTGTCAGAATTAACTATTTGCAAATTCATAAATTAGCAATATTAATTAAATTAAAATATTCTTAATTTATATGAAATTTCATGTATAAACCAATTCCATGTATTTTCAACTATTTGTTTAGCCAATCAATTCTTCAAACACATTTTGTGTTGAACTATATTACGTGGTTATAATCATTATTGTACATATTTTTCAAATATATAGTTGATATATTGTGTAATGTTTCTCACGTTATATGAATGTTATAGTGCTCGCAGGAAACTTTGTCTGCATAGGGCCAATATTGTTGAATGCAACCTGATATTATAAAATTAACGTAAAAATATAATATGAATGAAAACAATTACTCATGTTATGTTTTCATGGAGTATTCCGAAACATTGAGCTTTTTCTGCGATATTCCAAGATTTCTTGAATTCGTCGAAATCACTTCAAGTAGTCATGTCGTGACTATTTTAGGCTAGTCTAGTTTCAATAGCTGGGCAACCCTTCTTCCTATTGTCTTGTGATTCCAACGTTTAAATGTCTAAAATAATGAACTATTGAATGGTTTAACCTTCAATTTGAAGGAGAATCAATTTGGTAAAATATATTCAGTCGTAAAGTATTCCTAGACTTCGTTTTCACTTGATACGTTAAAAAATTTGATATGCCAGTATTCCATTTCAGTGAGTTGTACCTCCAAAAATGACATTTGAAAACTTAAAAATGTTGAACAATTTAACCTTTAAGTTGAAGGAAAGTCGATGATGTACAAGATATTTTGTCTTGATTATAGTCTGAATATCGTTTCCCGCTGCACTAACACTCCCAAACTAGTTTAGACTAACATTTTGTAGTTACCTTCTGTGGGCAAAACGATGTGTTTCTCACCGCCCTTGTTGTACATCTGCCTACTATCTCACAATCAGCTGGATGACCCGAAAGTTCCATGCCGACCGAATGTTTCTGCACATTCAGATTTTTGTTTTATTGCGCATTCTAAGTCACGCACGTACAAGTTCTTGATTGGAACGTCTGACCTTGCTCCTGATTTCAAATTATCTGGTGTCATCATCTTCCTTTACATCAATTGACTCTGTATTTGTCTTATTCTTATATATTTTATTTTGGCTGTTTTTTGGTTCTTTCTTTTCTTGCTCAATGAGATACCTCCATGCATATGGAAGATTCATCGGTTCGTTGTAATTGCAATTTCTTTCTCTAGTTTTTTCGATCATAACTGCTTCTGATATTAAAATTTGGGCCTACGTTTTATGCAATGTTAATAATTTAGCTTCTGGCCAATCTAAGATTGCCTGTTGTCAATAAGGTTTCATTAGAGCAAATGAGAATGCAGAAATCAATTGGATAAATGAAGCCTCAAAAGAATTTGGATGCCAAAAAAAGATAATAGAGGAAATACTTAAAGATACAAAGAAATCTTTAAGTAACATTAATATTAAGCTTAAGAAGAAATTAAAATTTGGAGGTAAATTCCCTTACATTTCTCCACTTACGAATATTCTAAAGAAAGAATGTGCAAAGGAAAATTTTGATACTTGCAGAAACAGTTATTGATAATGAAACCTTATTGACAACAGGCAATGAAAAAAAAGATCGATTCTTGAAAAAGCAGGAGTATACTGCATTCCAACAAGAAACTCTACAGATAGAGAGAGAATTGATGAAACGAATAGAATTACATAGGAAGTACCAAAAAAAGATTTGAGACAAGACTGGGAGAACACATATCTAATTGGAATAAGAAAGATAATAAAACATCTTTTTTCCAACATTGTATAGAAAATGAGGCAATCCCAGATTGGCCAGAAGCTGAATTAATAACATTGCATAAAACTAAGGCCCAAATTTTAACATCAGAAGCAGTTATGATCGAAAAAACTAGAGAAAGAAATTGTAATTACAACGAACCAATGAACCTTCAATATGCATGGAGGTATCTCATTGAGCAAGAAAAGAAGAAAAAACCAAAAAAAACAGCCAAACTAAAAGATATAAGAACAAGACAAATACAAAGCCAATTGACGTAAGGAAGATGGCGACACCAGAAAATTTGAAATCAGGAGCAAGGTCAGACGCTCCAATCAAGAAAGAACTTGTACGTGCGTGACGTAGAATGTGCAATAAAACAAAAATCTGAATGCACAGAAACATTCGGTCAACATGGAACTTTCGGGTCATCCAGCTGATTGTGAGATAGTAGGCCAATGTACAACAAGCGCGATGAGAAACACCTCGTTTTGCCCACAGAAGATGACTACAAAATGTTAGTCTAAACTAGTTTGGGAGTGTTAGTGCAGCGGGAAGTGATGTTCAGACTATTATCAAGACAAAATGTTTCATACATCATCGACTTTTCTTCAACTTAAAGGTTAAATTGTTCAATATTTTTAAGTTTTTAAATGTCATTTTTGGAGGTACAACTCACTGAAATGGAATACTGGCTTATCAATTTTTTTAACGTATCAAGTGAAAACAAAGTCTAGGAATGCTTTACGACTGAATATATTTTACCAAATTGATTCCCCTTCAAATTGAAGATTAAACCATTCAATAGTTCATTATTTTAGACATTTAAATGTTGGAATCACAAGACAATAGGAAGGAGGGTTGCCCAGCTACTGAAACTAGAAAAGCCTAAAATCGTCACTAAGTGACTACTTGAAGTGATTTCTTGACGAATTCAAGAAATCTTGGAGTATCGCAGAAAAGCTCGATGTTCCCGAATACTCCATGAAAACAGAACATGAGTAATTGTTTTCATTTATATTATATTTTTACTTTAATTTTGTAATATCAGGTTGCATTCAACAATATTGGCCCTATGTAGACAAAGAGAGAATGTTTCCCACAGCACTATAACGTTCATGTAATGTGAGAAACAGTACACAATATATCAACTATATAGTTGAAAAATATATACAATAATATTTGTTTAGCCTTTTTCAAATGAAATATAATAACTTTAGTTGAAGAGGACTAAAGGATTGAAACTGAGTATTCAAACATCAACTGAACAAGACTGAAGAGTTCAAATTTCACTTGAAGGTGACTGGCAAAAGGTTCAAATCACATATTCAAAATCCAGTTGAAAAACACTAACACTGAAGATACCGTTGAAATTTTCCATGTGTTTTGATTAAATTTTGTGTAACTTATGCTTATTTTTATAAATTTGATATCTGATGTATCAGTAATTATGACTCTTTGCTCAATATTTCCTCAAAAGTTTTTTTGGATGTTGAGATGTTTTTCTTTGAATTAAGAATAAAGTAGCAGGGTTCCATGCTGTAAGAAGGTAAATCTAATTTTTCAAGTGTTGCATTTATTTGGATGAGGAATTAGATGTCTTATATCTGTATGGACTTAGCTGTCAGATTACATAATGGCATTTTGGTTGGGATACCAGTTTCCCCACAGCAGTCTAGCATCTAGGTGAGACATAAGTTTGTTTATTCTGTGGTTCTAGTTATTTCTCTCTGTGATGGAGCCATTAATTTTAAATCAATGTTGAGGAGCTAACATTAATTGCTGAAAGAGTCTGCTATGTGCCAAATCACAAAAAGAGTTTTGGAATTTTATATATGCCAAAACAGTGAAATTGTTAATTTCTCTGTTTGCTTTTAAGTGTCATATATACATATACAGTACTTTTTTTCTAAAATAAAGTTTACCTGTACTCTCTCTCTTCCCATCCCCTTTTGCAGCTCCATTGTTTTCACTGGTACAATGTAAATGATAAAGATTATTATTATTATTATTATTATTATTATTATTATTATTACTACAGAGGATGAGTCGAAAATTTTGCAATATTTGCATTTTTAATAAATGCATGTGCTGCAAGGGGTATGTCACATGTTCAAACTAGTTCAAGTTGCGCACTGCAGTCAGTTGCAAGGGATATAAAGTGGTAGTAGTTGCTGTGAGCAGCATTGCATGTCATCAATCTGTCTGTGGTTGTGACGCCTAAAAGATGAACAGCCACAACCGGCTATTTAAAGAATTTTTGCTTTAAGAGTGAACTCAGCCATAATGCTGCTCACGCAACAAGAAACATTTGTCATGCGAAAGGGAAGGCTCTGTGGACTACAGCACCGCCACCAGATGGTTCAAGAAATTTCACTCAGGTGACAGAAACCTTGACAATCAGCCAAGGTCAGGTAGGCCCCAAATCGTGGATTCGGAGGCTGTGTGCCCTGCCGTAGAGTCAAATCCGACAACTAGTACTCTGAGATTATCAGGCAAGCTGAGCATATCACAGACCACTGTGGTTCGTCACCTTCAGAACCTCAGGTCTACAGGAGTTGCTGCGTTGTCCCTCACAAACTAATGCCAGCTGAAGCAAACCGCCGAGTGGAAGTGTGCATGAAACTCTTAGAAAACCCGTGCGATGTACGTTTCATCAAGAGAATTGTTACGTGCGGTGAAAAGTGGGTCTATTTCTGTGATCCTAACACACAACGACAGTGGTTGATCTCAGGCCAGCTTCCTGAACCTGTTGCCAAACATGGGCGCTTTGAACACAAGGTGATGCTCTGCATCTGGTGGAATTTCGAAGAATTAATCCATTACGAATTTGTTCCAGACGGTTGGACCATCAACGCCAACCTCTACTCTGAACAGCTGGAGCAGATGTATTCTATTTTGGAGGAGAAGTACTCGGCACTGGCAAACGAAAAGTGCACTCTCCTGCAGCAGAACAATGCTCGGCCTCATATTGCCCAAACAACCAGGGCCAAACTCCAGGAGCTTGAAGACATCAAACTGATTCCACACCCAGCATATAGTCCAGGCCTTGCCCCCTCGGATTATTACTTGTTCTGGTCCATGGCCCACTTCCTTTGCGGGTGGCATTTCAACAACCAGGAGGAAGTGGCAGTTAGGGTGAAGGAGTTCTTCACCTCAAACGACAAGAATTGGTACCACCGCAAAATCGATTAGCTGGCAGACAGATGGCTAAACGCCGTGCAGCATGATGGTCTATACTTTGAATGCTAGTCATCTTTCGTTGTAAAGGTACATATGAAGACATGAAGTGATCCAAATATTGCAAAACTTTTTACTCACCCTCTGTAAATTTAAATTATTTAATAATAATAACAAGCATAATGAAAACAGCAAATATGAGTACCTTATATCAAAGCAGATTCCAAAAAGCCATCATCATTTTCACGTGTTCGTGCCTTGCTCTTAGTGTCAGTTGCTGGATGTCTACTTTTCAGGAAGCGGAAATTTACGTAAAGTAAAGGTCGAAACACATGTAAAGAGGACCGATCAGATTAATGAACATCGGGGAACTTACAGTCTTCAGGTGTAGTGATGCCCTTGTTGTTGTTGCAATCAAATTCATTTGTGAGAAACCATGATCACACTCGCTGTTAGAAATTGGTATGCTGTTTATTATGTTTATAAGAGGCAACAGGGCAGGTGGTAATTTCTTGTCGACTAAGTAGTCACAGTAACTTCTTAGGATCTGTCTTTCTGGAAGCCCAGGTCGCATACATAAATTCGCTAGTTCCATCTCACCGAATGTTACATTTTTTCTTGATGTTGTGTATCCAACATTTAGGATCTAAGACTTTCATCCATTCGGGTATTTTTGTGTCATTGCTTGAAAAAAAGACAGTTTTCCTTGCATTGTTTTAGGTTATCATAAAACTTTGTAGGGTCAAGAGAGAGACTAATACTAGCTGGTCATTTACACTTTCTGCTGCTTAGCTAGCCTTACTAAATTTTCAGAATTTTTAGTGCCTGCTTTGAAAAAGTTTACTGGTATGTGTACCAGCACATACTGGCTGAAAAAAGCCCAGTATATATCATCATCATCATTGTCAACCATTATCAATCCACTGCTGGACGAAGGTCTCCCCAAGTTTCCTCCACAACGGTCTGTCTTGTGCCAGTCTCCTCCATGTCACTCCCGCATACTTTCGAATTTCATCCACCCATCTTCCATGTGGTCTTCTTCTGGGTCTTTTCCTGTCCCTTGGAATCCAATCTAAAATTTCGGCTGTCCATCGATGGTCTGTCCTTCTGGCAGTATGTCCAGCCCATTGCCATTTCAGGGATTTAACTCTGATCATGATGTCTTCCACTCTTATCATTTTTCGGATCCACGTGTTCCTCTCCTTATCTCTCCTGGTTACACCAAGCATGCACCTCTCCATGCTGCTTTGAGTTGTCTGCAGCCTTTGTATGTCTCTTTTAGCTAAGGTCCACGTCTCTCCACCATACGTAAGCACTGGAAGGATGCATTGATCAAACACTTTTCTTTTAAGACATAATGGCATATTGCTCTTGAAAATTATGCTGTTTCTTCCAAAAGCTCTCCAGGCAAGTTTTGTACGCCGATTAATTTCTTCATCAATGTGACCCTCACTTGATATCTGCTGTCCAAGATAAACGTACGTGTCTGTTATCTCCAGCTTTTCTCCATTAATCGATAAATCTTCATTTCTTGTAAAAGCATTGTACATCACTTTTGTCTTCTGAAAGTTCATTTTTAATCCCACTTCTTTACTCTTGTCAGCAAGTTCCTGGATCATACTCTGTAGCTCTGATGGGGTAGTTGCAAAAATGACTATGTCATCAGCAAAACGAAGGTGGGTTAGATAATCTCCATTAATCTTTAGCCCTTTGTTTTCCCAGTTCAGTGATTGAAAGACATTTTCCAATGTGGCATTAAAGAGCTTCGGAGATATGGTGTCACCTTGTCTCACTCCTTTTCCAATTTTTATGTGTGTTGTATTTTCAAACAGCCGAATCTTTGCACTTGCATTTTCATAGATGTTATTAATAATATTAATGTATGCATCTTCAATACCGCAGGATTTCAGAGCCATTGCAACTGCTGATGGTTTCACCGAATCAAAGGCTTTTTCATAATCGATAAAAGCCATGCACAATGGAAGTTCATATTCCCTCGCTCTTTCAATTAGTTCTCTCAGTACGTGGATATGATCTATTGTGCTGTAGCCACTCCTGAATCCAGCTTGTTCTCTCGGTTGAGCCATGTCCGGTGTCACCTTCAAGCGGTGTGAAAGAACTTTAGTGAAGATTTTATAAACCACTGATAGGAGGCTGATAGGTCTGTAGTTCCTGAGATCCTCAATGTCACCTTTTTTATGCAGCAAGATCATTGTAGCGTTGTTCCAATCCTCAGGAATTTTCCCTTCATTAAGGCATCGAGTGAAAATTTGGGCGAGTACTGTTTCGATTTCTCCACTTGCTTCTTGTATGATGTCTACAGTAATTCCATCTTCTCCTGGAGCTTTTCCCCGCTTCATGTTCTGGATTGCATGTGTAACTTCTGCTGGAAGGACTGGAAGAACTCTGGTACTGGTACCTTTCATGATGTCTGGAGTACATGTATCATCCCTTTCATATAATTTGGAGTAGAAATCTTTCACTCTTGTCAAAATTTTGCCTCTATTTCTTGTTACAGAACCATCTTCTTTTCTCAGTGCCATAATCTGTTTTTTTCCCTTACTGAGATGTCCCTTTGCTATCTTTAGGCTTTGGTTGTTTTCAATTGCTTTCCTTACTAGTTCACAGTTGAATTTCCTTACTAGTTCACAGTTGAATTTCCTTACTAGTTCACAGTTGAATTTCCTTACGTCTTCAGTGATGCTTTTTCGTACTGTCTTGCATAGCTCTATATATTCCACTTTGGAAGTCACATCTTCTTTAGTTGTCCTCATCACTCTTCTTTTTTGCATCAACATTTTGGTTTTTCCTGATAATTTGTTCACATGCAATTTGTTCTTAGGCCCAGCTCATTTTGGTGCTGTTTCCATAAGAGCTTTGGTTACTTTTCTGTTAACTTCAGAAATATCCACTTCTTCCGATGTTAGGCCTTCTAAAGCAGAGAACCTGTTCTTCAGTTCCAATTTGAAGGTATTATGGTGTTTTTTAAGATTGGTTATGTCAATACATTTTGTTTGTCTTATGAGCTTGCTACGTTCGAGTTTAGTGTTGAGGTGCATCTTACATCTCACCAATCTATGGTCACTGCCTGTGTTGAACTTGTTTAGCACACTGCAGTCTTCTATGACGAATTCTTTGTAACACATAATAAAATCAATTTCACTTGTCGTCCCATTTGGATGTCTCCATGTCCATTTCCTGTGTGGCTTTTTCTTGTAAAAGGAGTTCAAGATGAAAAACCCTTCTGCCTCTGCAAACTCTACGAGAGTATTTCCACGCTGGTTTCTGTTGCCGTGACCGAATTTACCTACTGAAGTTTCATTCTGTTGCCGTTGCCCTATTTTTGCATTGAAATCCCCCATAATTATCTTCAAGTGCTGCTTACCTTTATTATTTAGATCACGAATTTCCTCATAAAATTCTTCAATTTCTTCTTCAGCATAACTTGTGGTGGGTGCATAAGTTTGAATAATCTGAGCCTGGTATCTTCTCGAGAGTTGGATACCGAGTCGTGCAGCTCTGTCAGAGGAACTTTCAACTTCTACAACTTTATCCTTCAGTTTCTTGTTTATTATAAATCCAACACCACTAGTTCTGCCAGTATCTGTCCCACGATAGTAGAAGAGATGTCCACTTTTCAGTTCAATGAGATCTTCTCCTTTTCTCCTTACCTCACTTAGCCCGACGATGTCCCACCTGATCCTTTGTAGTTCCTCTTCCAATTCAAGAAGCCTTGAATCAGAAGATAGGGAGCGTCCGTTATATGTAGCCAAGGTCAGCATCAGATGGCAGCCTAGTCCGGTCCTCCGGGGATTCTTAGCACCCTCTGCCTTCATGTCGCACTGGCCGCTGCCTTGGCCAGGTACATTCCAGCTGCCGGAGACTGAGGGCCAAGATTTAAGTTGTGGAGTCATTTTGGAGGGGTTTGGCCATAACTCACCATGCTGGCCAAGCGGGTTGGTGAGTGTGGGATAGCATTTCCTCTAATCCCGATGGTATAGTTATACCGCTATTGGCGGTCGTCAGAGCCCCTTTAGTGGGAACAGGATGTACCACGAGAAGGCGGGGTTGACATTTTTCAAGGAGAGGCTGTGATGTTACGCATCACCTGACCTTACATCCCCCAGTATATATATACAAGTATATATACATATGTGTGTGTGTGTAAAAAAAATTAGTATATTTAATTATAAAATTTGTATGCTCTCTTTGTAGAGCACTGCTTATTTGCTAATTTTTGTAGGAGATCTTTTGTCAAGATTTTGTCCCTGCTGTCATTGTAATGGTTATAGTTAACAACTCGGGTCCATCCTTTTGTTATTGACCAACCAACATAGTCATTAATAATGGTGTCCTTGCTCTTAGTTTCAAGTTCTTTTAATTTTTTTTTCATGATGTCTCATTGATGATTGACCACACTTAATTTAATCCCAGTTTATTTTGTTGCCAGTTTCTATCAATGTATATGTTTAATCAAGATTTATTAGGCATGTTTTTGAATTCTGATTTATACTTAGTAATAAATGAAGTCATGGCTTTCCTAGATGATCATATGATAGTTACAATAGACAGATTATGGGAATCAGGCTAGCTCCAGGTTTAGGAAATAAGATCAATAACTACCTTCCTAAATTAAAGCAGCAAAAAACTAACATCTTGTTAAAAGAAGTAGTCTACAATGTAAAGTGTGAATGGGGTCTTAGCTATGTAGGAGAAAGAGGCCAACAACTTGAGACCAGGCTGAAAGAATATAAAGCAGCCATAAAAAACATGAAAAATAAAACTGGCCTTGACAGACAAGTTCAATCTACTGGACATAAAATCCTATGGGACTCTGTAGAAATCCTGACCCACCAAAAGCATTTCTTCAAGAGAAAACTGCTAGAAGGTCTTGAGATTGAGAGAAGAAGAGGAACTACATTAAATGACCTTAAAGGTTGGAGTTTTACCCAATGTTGGCAACACTTACTGTAGTGTTCGTCCTGATGAAGGGTAGGGTTACTACCCGAAAATTTGACGCTAAGAATTAACATCATTTATTCCTAAGTAATTCCCATAATCTGTCTATTGTAACTATCTTCTGATTTATGTTCTGCCATAGAAGTTTTCAGTTGAAAACTTTTCTATTTTAAACGCAAAAGTCTCCCCTCTCCCCACCTTCCCATAGTTACGTTCCTGCACCAGTAAGATATCTTTTTTTTTTAATTTGAACTTTATTTAAAAACTGTTTTTATTTTGTTACGACCTGGTTCAAATCTTATGTTAATTTTTTTTCAAAATTTTTGGCAGTACTCAAATAGACCTCTGCGGTGGATAAAGTTTCTGGGGAGTTTTTTTCTTTATTAGATGGGTTTTCCTTTTTAAAAAAATAATTTTTAACAATTTCATCTGGATAATTGCATTCCAAAATAGCTTCTTTGAATTCAGTTTTGTATAATTTTTTTCAGTTCTTCAGTTGAATTGAAATTATTTTTTCAAGAAATTCACAAACTCATAGAAGGATGGTTTGATTTGTCAAAATCTAGTAATCCATTGGTATTCATGAGCTTTCTGTGTGATTCATTACAAATTTTACCATTTTCTGTATAAATATTTAAATCCAGACAATTTCTTACCTCAACGTGAACTTTGCCACCCTGGTGGCCAGGATATCAGAAGCACCAGCTCCTGGCTAATTGTCTAAGTTGGTTGAGATGTGGAATGGCTGGTGATGTGGTCACACAGTACTGGCCCCCTTCCATTCCTGGTACCAGTGAGCCCCCAAATAAAGGGCAAGAGATTGCTATTTATATAGTAGTGTTCTCCCTAGAAAATTGCCTTAGCCAGGTGGTGAGGAATGTGAACTGGGTGGTACTTTTGGACTCCCCACTGATCCAGACAAGAGCCAGGTGGAAGAACAGCTTTTATCTTATTAAGTTTATTAGCAGAAATTCGTAGAAGTCCTGTAATTTTTTCTTCTGTTCTTCACATTTTTTTCCAAGTTCGCTGAAAACCACGATATCCGGATTCCCTAACCTCTTAAACGTTCAGGTGGTATCGTATTGAGGGTGAATGGCTCATTTATTTAAAATACGAAATAAAACAACACATAACTTATTTCTTTATGAAAGATGAATGATAGGGTTAAAATAATTGCATTGTTACCTCATTGGTGTGCAGTCTCCATTTGACTAGTTGCACTCCGGTATACACTCAAGCAACAACAAACTGCGTAGTCGAGGTTCCATAAAATGTACGTTCTCCGTAGGCAACAATGAAATATTTATGATAGCTAAAACCTCTAAAAAACTTCTATCGAACACATAAAAACCCTGTTCTTAATAGAACTTGAAAGAAAATTAATCCAAAGAATAAATAAAATCCAAGTAAAAACCTTAATTCAAACCTCAAATTCGACTGATAACGATATGTAAAACAGTCATCATCGAAGGAATCCAGATCCCGAAATTTCCGACGCGCATTTCAGCACACTCATTCGTGGCTATTTTCAAGGAGATCATGTGTTGTACTGTTCCTTGCATGTTCACTATAATCCAAGTTGACAGTGCTACCATCTCCATCGTCTGTGCCATCATCATGCTTATCACGTAGAACATCGCTGGCACCATCTAGTGTCAACCTGTTTTTTAAACTTTGTTTCCTTTGTCGACTAGATCTTCTAATTTGGGTTATTCATTGTTTTTCCTGTTTTATCATATTCTACCATGTTGGCGATAATTCGATCGGGACATTTAAATTGCAATTATATGCCTTGGTTTTCTCAATTATGATGGCTTCTGCAGTCAGAATCTTTTTATGTGTGTTGTGAGAAGTAACTAGATTTATAGAAGCCATCATAATTGAGAAAACCAAGGCATATAATTGCAATTTAAATGTCCCGATCGAATTATCGCCAACATGGTAGAATATGATAAAACAGGAAAAACAATGAATAACCCAAATAAGAAGATCTAGTCGACAAAGGAAACAAAGTTTAAAAACAGGTTGACACTAGATGGTGCCAGCGATGTTCTACGTGATAAGCATGATGATGACGCAGACGATGGAGATGGCAGCACTGTCAACTTGGATTATAGTTAACACGCAAGGAACAGTACAACACATGATCTCCTTGAAAATGGCCTCGAATGAGTGTGCTTGAAACGCGTGTCGGAAATTTCGGGATCTGGATTCCTTCGATGATGACTGTTTTACATATCGTTATCAGTCGAATTTGAGGTTTGAATTAAGGTTTTTTACTTGGATTTTATATATTCTTTGGATTAATTTTCTTTCAAGTTCTATTAAGAACAGGGTTTTTATGTGTTCCATAGAAGTTTTTTAGAGGTTTTAGCTATCATAAATATTTCATTGTTGCCTACGGAGAACGTACATTTTATGGAACCTCGACTACGCAGTTTGTTGTTGCTTGAGTGTATACCGGAGTGCAACTAGTCAAAAGGAGACTGCACGCCAATGAGGTAACAATGCAATTATTTTAACCCTATCATTCATCTTCTATCAGGAAATAAGTTATGTGTTGTTTTGTTTCGTATTTTAAATAAATCAGCCATTCACCCTCAATACGATACCACCTGAACGTTTAAGAGGTTAAGGAGTCCGGATATCGTGGTTTTCAGCGAACTTGGAAAAAAAATGTGAAGAACAGAAGAAAAAATTACAGGACTTCTACGAATTTCTGCTAATAAACTTAATGTAATATGCCACGTAATAACGTTCATTAATTAACGTGGAATTTAACGTTTTTTGAACTGATATTAGCTTTTATCTTTATTTCTAAAAATGTTAAAAGTTGTTCACACTCATTATAAAAAAAAATGACAAAAATGCTAATTATTTATTAGAAAATGAACTTAAAATGAATAATTTAAAATGAATAATTGTATGATTCATAGGACAACTCCCCCCCCTCTCTTTCTTCTTTCCTTTCCCCTTCATAGTGATAGTACTGGTTAAGAGCCTTAATTTTCACTACCATCAAAGTTGCTTGTTTAGGTGGATAAAAGATGCTTTTAGTTAGACTTTTAGCAAATCTAACTTTTCTCTAAAAGAATTTGTTGAAATCATGCATTAATTTGCAAATCACTAAAACTGAATAACAGCATTGAAAAAGAAAAAAATGTGGGAATAACACATTAGTATGCTCAATTAAAATTAAAAACTATGATATTTATGAGATCTGAGAAGTCGAGCAGAATAGGTGATTCTGGGAAGAACACTTCTTAGTCTCACAGTAGTCTTTAAACCCCAAAACAAAACAAAACAACAATAGAATGAGACGAACCTGTAGAATTTCAAATATTTTTTTTTTAGAACCACTAAAACTTTCAAAAATGTTTCAGGTGCATTTTTTCTTTGCTGTCAGTTATGTATAACATGAAAAGAATGTCATTGTATGTCTTGCATTTCTTTTTCATTATAATATATTTATTTTCCATGTGTTTTCTTTTATTTCAGGCATTCATTCGTCCATTCCGGGAGCACCATATTGACCCCACATCAATTACTCGGCACGACTTTATTGAAACTAATGGTGATAACTTCATGCTGACCCTTCCTTTTTTAGGATATATGACATACCAGTTTTTGTGTTATCCTTCTGACAGAATAACTGAGAATTATCTATGGAATTGTTTTATATTCTTGTTAGCCATATTTGTGGCTATGACAAATCAGGTAAGTTGTTTTACATATGTATTTGTAATAAGTTCTTAACTTCATTGATTGCTATAAAAAAAGTATGTAGGTAACCATGCTCAGTAAATAGGCATACTATAGTGTAAATAGTGTCATGCTCAGTAAGTGTGTTCACTATCTTGCTTACTATATAGCAGGTATCCCCAAAGTTTTTTAATAGGTAAACTATTTTGGCAGTTGCTATTGTTCTCCAACTTGGTGAGGATTTTTCTCTGGTGGAATTTGACAAATAATGATAAAATAAATAATGACTTCAGAATTCTTCTCAGTTGTGATGTATCATCTTCAAAATTCAGTTCAGGCGAATAGTCTTAAAAATTACTAACATTTTTAAACTCTCATGAAAAATTAATTAAACTATGGCAATGACATTTATTAAGTATAATTTATCAAATGTGATATATCTACAATAAAATATTCAGTCAAATTTATTTCAGTAAAAATTTTTTTGTTCAAAATTTAATTCGAATATTTGGTTAAATTACTGAAATGTCTTTCACAATAGCATAGGATGTTAGCCTTGTAATTGTTGGATGTTGCCCACCTTGCTCTTTATTTCTGTACTGCTGCTGATTGTTGCTTAACTGCAGTTTCATGCACTGTTGAGGTGGTTCCTGTCATCCTTGTTGTTTCTCTTTGGTGTTTGTCATTAGTTAAAATGAACAAGTTTTATTTCTGTTGGTGCTGGTAGTTGTTTTTATTTAGTCCATTACAAGATGATGAAAACTAACACAAGTACTTGATTCAACCCTGTATTTTAGGCCTTCATCAAGTAAAGGCCTAAAGTAATGGTTGAAATGCATTGTCTTTGTGTCAGTTTTCATGTTCTTGTTGGGGGGGGGGGCAGCAGTAACAGAAAAGAAACTTATTAACCTGTGACAAACACCCAAGTGGAATAGTATAAAGGATGATGGAACAGACCTTGACAGCCTGATAAACTGCAGCTGAAGCAATCGTCAGCACAACAGAAGTAAAGAGCAAGATCGGGCAGTCTTTAAAAATGTGACATCCATTGCTATTATGAAATAATTTATATAAACAAAAATTCATAAGATTTTATGCTGAAATATCATTAGAAAAGTAATGAATGAGTACTGTTATTGCAGAACCATAAGTTTGGTAAGACCCACAGTTTCAATTACTTTCCTAGTATTCTCCCTAGAAAATTGCTTTACCTGGCTGGTAAAGAATATCAGCTGGGTGCTGCTTTTTCTTACCTTCCCGGCTGCTGGTAACCCATACAAGGACCAGGATAGCAGCTTTTTAATTTACTTCTAAAAATGTTAGGAGTTGTTCTTTATGAAAAACAATGACAAAAAAAAAAAAAAAGAAAGAAAAGAAAAGATGCTGTTGAATGATGTGAAAACAAGAGCACAAAATAAATAATTGCAATTGTTATGCAATTTTGCAAGTAAACAAGCACAGTACTCATAAGTAACAGTAATGGTGTTGCATAATATTTTCATGCATTTGCTTGAGACAGAAGTGTGATTCACAGGACAAATATCTCTCTTTCTTTTCTCTCCCATCAGAGTAACACAGCTGGTTGAAAGCCATATATTCAAACCACTACAGCTAGTTTTTCAGCTGAATCAAAGGCACTTTTAAGTTGGACCTAGATGCAAATATAACTAATCTCTAGGAAAGCATTTATTGATATCATGTGTTAGTGTTGCAAATCACTAAAACTGAATAATGACCTGAAAAAAAAAAAAACGGAAGATTCTGGGAATAACAAAATTAACAAGCTCAATTAAAAAAGACTTCATAATGTTTGAATGACCTGAGCAGCTGGTCTGCAAAGAAACACAGCTAGTCATCCTTTCTGACCAAAAGGGTCTATGAATAACATAACACTACTTTTGTAGATTTGCCCAGCTAGTTTTGTTTATTTTAAAACCATGCATGTATGTACATTATCTCAGCAATTTACTATAAATATACTAATTGAGAATGCTGCTGCTCGCACCACCAAAATATTAAGTGTGCCAGCCAGTAGTAGCACTTCATTGTTTTCTCTTTTGCAAAAATTTTCAACATTGGTGTTGCTGCTAAATTGAGAATAATTGAAAGTCAGATGGGTCACTGGCAGAAAGTGTAGCATTTACTTGGGGAAGGGGGTGGTGCAGAATTAACGAGAAAACCTGCAGGTACGAGTGACAACCGGCTAGGCTAGCACACACACAAAATCTTTCTATTATTCTGAAGTTTGAGGGATTGTTATTGTAGATTAATTTAGAATGGTAAATAATGTTGAGATGTTGCCAGTTTTTAACCCTGTAATGCTGAAATATAAAAAGGTTTCAGGAACAGGTATGCTCCCCCTCCCCTCTTTTGAATCTGCAAGTGCGATGGGGTGTGCCTTACAAAATGTGATGGATGAAATATTAGTTCACAGCCAGAAGTTTGCTAGTGTTATTAATATAGTAGATCATGACTTCCTCTTTAGTTAACCAGCTGATGGCAGTTACACTCTAAAGCAGTCTTCCATTGGTCAAATGGATGAAATAGTTCTCTGCAGTAATGTATTCATTTGGTTGTAGCAACCCAAAGTAGTGAACTCCAAAATCTCACTCATGTGGCTTCTGAGAGGGCAAACTACCTCTGGTGTGTGGGCATTGAACTTTTTCAGTTAATCTGCCGCTGCCTACAGTTAATGTTGGCTGAAAGGGCCTACTTTTTTCTACCAGTAACAAAGTCCAAAAACTTGGCTCATTATGTTGGTGGCTTTGAAAGAAAAGACAGACATTAACTGACTTGCAGTAAATCAACATCCGCTATCCATTGCAGAGTTTTGTGCCAACAGCTCATGTGTTGTGCGCTAATTAAACCTGCACACTTTTCTAATTGGGAAAAGGTGATAAACATTTGTCCTTATCAGTCCTAGATGGGGCTGGGTTCAAATGCCAGTGAGGCATAGATGTTGCATTTGTTTTACAGCAACAGTTCTTTTCCTTCCCTGGAACCAGTGGCTCTAAATTAGGGACAGGTGACTGCTTATTGAGTTACTCATGGTGGTGGTAAACACTCAAACAAAATAAACAACAAGAAAGATGACACCGAATTTTCGGGTGTAAATAAGCACGTCCTTTGAATCCGTTCTGACGCAAATTAAATTTATCAAAGCTATTCAAAGTCAATGGAACCGGTTTGGAAAACAATAGATCTGACGAAAGAAAGATTTTCAATCGGGTTTTTAATCCCTCAGATATTGCTGTAAAAGGAATCATGAGCTTACAAACTCTTAGAAACAGAGATATGGACAAAAATAAGATGTGACTTTACGTCCCCGGGTGGGAAAACCATGCATTATTTTCGGAAGAAAGTATTCTCAAAAGGTTTATCCATATAAGCGGTATCGGTCCAAGAAAAAAAAATTAGTCGAGTTTTCAGGAGCCCAGATTTTGCAACAAATACTTCAGAAGCAAGAATTAACACTTATGACCCCTAGTGTGTAAACCATTCTTTACCAAACATTAGAAATTATGTGAAAAATATTTTCCATCAGGTCTTGTATGCGATACAGGAAGCATTTTTCAAATCAGAGCTTTAGGAGCAGAAATAACGAAGAAAACGCAATTTACCTCTGTGCCCCCTAGCGGAAAGTCTATGATTTACTTGAAAATTTTGAATTTATAGGAAAAACATTTTGCATCGGAAACACTATCCAACAAAGAAAGAATTTTTCAAATCGTACTCTTAGAAGTAGAGATATTGACAAAAATAAGATATACATCTACGCCCCTGGCGTAGAAACCATGCATTTTTTCAAGAAGAAAATTTTCCTAAAAGGTTTGTGGACATGAGTAGTATCGGTCAACAAACAACTTTTTTTTCAATCGAGATTTTAGAAGCTCATATTTTGCTGCAGATACAACAGAAGCGAAAATTAAGACTTACGCCCCCTGGTGGCCAAACCATTTCTTACAAAAATTAGAAATTATGTGCAAACGATTTCCCATCAGGAGCTGTATGCGGTGCAGAAAGAATGTTTCAAATCGGAGATTTAGAAGCAGAGATATAGGGGGAAACCAATTTACATTTACGCCCTTTAGCGGAAAGTCTATGAATTACTTGAAAATTTTGAAATTATATGAACCACATGCCACACTAGAAACACTGTCCAACAAAGAAGGAATTTTTTTTAATTGGACTCCTAGGAGTAGAGATATTGACAAAAATAAGATATACATCTACACCCCCTGGCGTAGAAACCATGCACTATTTAAGAAGAAAATGTTTCTAAAAGGTTTATCGACATGACTAGTATCAGTCAACAAACAACGTTTTTTTTCAATCGAGAATTTAGAAGCTCATATTTTGCTGCAAATACAACAGAAGCAGAAATTAAGATTTATGCCCCCTGATGGCCAAACTATTTTTTTACGAAAATTAGAAATTATGTAAAAATGATTTCCCATCAGGAGCTGTATCCGGTGCAGAAAGAATTTTTCAAATCGGAGATTTAGAAGCAGAGATAGAGATATAGGGAGAAACGCAATTTACCACTACGCCCTAGCGGAAAGTCTATGAATTACTTGAAAATTTTGAAATTATATGAAAAACATGTCACACGGAAAACACTATCCAACAAAGAAGGAATTTTTCAAATCTGACTCCTAGAAGTAGAGATATTGACAAAAATAAGATGTACATCTACGCCCCTGGTGGAGAAACTGTGCAATATTTTAAGAAAATATTCCGAAAAGGTTTATCGATGTGAGTGGCATCAGTCTACGAAAAAATTTGTTTAATCGATATTTTAGAAGCTCAGATTTTATGGCAAATACATCAGAAGCAAAAATTAACACTTACGCCCCTGGTGGCCAAAGTATTATTTACAAAAAATTTGAAATTATATGCAAAAGATTTTTCATCAAGAGATATTATCCGCTGAAGAAAAAAAATTTCAAATCGAAGTTTTAGAAGAACAGTTATCGAGGAAAAGGTAATTTACTTTTACGCCCCTAGCGAAAAATCTATGCGTAATTTGAAAAAGTAACTATATCTAAAATGCTCTTCAATATAAATGGAATCGAAAGATAAAAAACAAATTTCAATCTGATGTTTAGAAGCAAATATGTGGAATAAAACATATTTTTGAATTCGACATCATCTGCATTTACGCCCTCTAGCGGTGAAATTGTACATCGTAAAAAAGAACGAAATGAAAGAACATTTGCATATTTCAAGCTTCCGAATGCAAAAAGAGTTTTTCAAATTGAACTAATAGTTGCAGAGATATCGTGGGTACGGACGGGCTGACTGACTGACTGATGGACAGACAGACGGACAAACCGATAACAGAAGCACGATCTTTTTTGACAAAAGACGTGCTAAAAAATAGTGATGAGAAACGATTTTATTTGTTTCTTCTTTATTTAACAGGATTTTTTCAAATTTTAGTATTGTTGCACCTTGTTGGTCGTCTTTTTGTGCGTGATTGGTTTTATGTGAGCTTTCCCCCTTCAGTATGCATAGCTTATATTTGGGTTTCTTATACTTTCTAATGCTGTGACTATGTGTAATTGTTCTTGATCTCAAAGACTACACAGTCTTGTGACGATTATATATATTAAGATAATACAACGTAGCTTGTCACAATTTTTTTTTTTTTTCAAGTCCACCATGGTTTTGCTGGGTATTGACCTAGCTTCATCAGGACGAATGGCATGTAAATATTCAAATTGTATATTATATCGTAAGTGGTGTTTACAGTCACAGGTTTTGGTTAGTTGCTTCCACGCGCTTGATAGAAATGGGGTGGATGCCATGTCAAGATGCAAAGACTTCTGATATATATGGAAAGCTTCCAAAATATCAAGTTTGGTGGTTGAATCAGGCTTGTCAATTAGTTTTGCTTCTTCAAAGAGAAATTTATGGTCCTTTTCGTAACAGTGTTTAGCCATCGATGACTTCTTTAGGTCACAGTTCCGAATGTAGGTCTTGTGCTCCTTCAATCGAAAACGCAAGGCTGTACAGGTCTGTCCTATATACGAAGCGCCACATTCACATGGAATTTGGTAAATTTCCCATGAGTTTTTGTCTTCAACATAGTCCTTTGATCCTAAAAGTTTGTTTTGTTTATCAGTTTAAAAATCATTTTAAAATTAAAGGTTTTGAGAATTTTTGAAATTTTGAAGGAAATGTCACTGGAAAATGGAATTATGGCAAAATTTTCTCGCAATGGGCGCATCACAGGAGTTAATGTGGAGACAGGCTTCAGTTTCCAGAATTTTGTTAGAGCCTTGTCTACAATGGAAGGGTTGTATCCTCGCTGTATTGCAACACGTTTAAGGAAATAAAGTTCTTTTTCCAAACTGTCTTTATCTGAACATGTATGTATCATGCGATATACGCAACTGTAAAAGGCATTGAGTTTTTGTTGCCAAGGGTGATTGGACTTGACATGTGCAGGTGAGAAAACATCAAAGTCTTGCGATAAATTGTGGTTGCGAGAGATCCATTTGAGCGAGTAACCAAGACGTCAAGGAATGGTCGGCATCCGTTATTTTCAGTTTCGTAGCTGAATTGAATGTGAGGATCACTGGAATTTATAAGTTTGACTAATTCTGGAATTTCAGAATTTCTTCCTTTCCATAGAGCGAAAGTATCATCTACATATCATATCCATAAGTCAAATTTCACAAGTTTTCCTTCAAATCGACACATGTAGATTTCACATAGTATATGTGACAGTGGGCTGCCCATGGCTAGATCTTTTGTCTGTTCATAAAATGCTCCACAGAAAGTAAAACTGTTCTGTTTTATGCAAATGTCCACTAATCTTGTTATTTCTTCTACTTTAGGTTGGCTGTAATGATGCTCTATAAGACTTGCAAAGTAGAATAAATGACATGATCAGTGGGCATTTGCTTAAAACAGAAGTTTTACTTTCCGTGGAATGTTTTATGAACAGACTGAAGGTCTAGCCATGGGCAGCCCACTGTCACCTATATTATGTGAAATCTACATGCGTTGATTTGAAGAAAAACTTTTCAAACTCGTGAAATTTGACTTATGGATATGATATGTAGACGATACTTTCGTTCTATGGAAAGGAAAAATTCTGAAATTCCGGAATTAGTCAAACTTATAAATTCCATTGATCTTCACATTCAATTCAGCTACGAAACTGAAAATAACGGATGCCTACCATTTCTTGATGTCCTGGTTACTCGCTCAAATGGATCTCTCGCAACCACAATTTATCGCAAGCATTTTGATGTTTTATCTCACTCTCACCTGCGCATGCTAAGTCCAATCGCCCATGACAACAAAAACTTAGTGCCTTTTACAGTTGCGTATATTGCACGATACATACATGTTCAGATAAAGACAGTTTGAAAAAGAACTTTTTTCTTAAACGTGTTGCAGTACAGTGAGTATACAACACTTCCATTGTAGACAAGGCTCTAACAAAATTCCGGAAACCGAAGCCTGTCTCCACGTTAACTCCTGTGATGCGCCCATTGCGAGAGAATTTTGCCATTATTCCATTTTCCCGTGACATTCCTTCAAAATTTCAAAAATTCTCAAAACCTTTAATTTTAAAGTGATTTTTAAACTGATAAACAAAATGAACTTATTAGGATCCAAAGGACTATGTTGAAGACAAAAACTCATGGGGAATTTACCAAATTCCATGTGAATGTGGCGCTTCGTATATAGGACAGACCCGTAGGCTCTTGAGTTTTCGATTGAAGGAGCACAAGACCTACATTCGGAACTGTGACCTAAAGAAGTCATTGATGGCTAAACACTGTTACGAAAAGGACGATAAATTTCTCTTGGAAGAAGCAAAACTAACTGGCAATCCAGATTCAACCACCAAACTTGATATTTTGGAAGCTTTCCATATAAATCAGAAGTCTTTGCAACTTGTTAATATTCCATTTTCCACCCCATTTCTGTCAAGAAATGTGGAAGCAACTAACCAAAAACCCATGACTGTAAACACCATTTATGATATCATGTACAATTTGAATATTTACGTGCCATTTGCTCTGATGAAGTTAGGTAAATACCCAGCAAAACCATAGTCGACTTGAAAAATAAATATTTGTGACAAACTATGTTGTATTATCTTAATATATGTTTACTTGTTGTTGAACATCAGTATTAGTATTTCTTTAAAAAAAATTGCTGTTTTAATCCATAATTATTTTTTCCTGTTATGCCCAAATAAAAAATTCTTGGAGGTCATGCTTTTTTACAGCATAAGCAAACATTGTTGTAACAAAAAATAAATAAATAAAATGCTGTGTTTACTTTGTAATTATTTGAGCTGAGCCAGCAGGCCTTCAGACTAATGACATTTAAAAAATGTGAAAATTTCTGTAGTATATTTTTTTAATTATCTTTGTTTTATCTGTAATTACTAGAAAATTTATATATTAACTAGTGGATTTTGTGGAAGTATGATGTCCTTTGTTCAGCTGAGAAACGTTGCTGTGAAATTCAAATTCTGTTCTTAAGAAGTGTAAGATCGTTGATGATAGCACATTCCCCTCCTGTATTTCCATCTTTTTTTTTTATTTACAGCTTCTTTATAATTGCTTCAGGCTAATGATTTGTCATTTCACCAGTGCATATTTTCTGATGTGTTTATTCAATTCATTTCATTTGATAATTTAGGACGTATTTCGTAAAAAAAAATTTTTTTTAAAAAGTATGTGCCTATGTTATCACTTTGTCAGTTCTTCTGTCCATTTATGGAAACCATATCTTTGCTCCTAATTCTGTTTTGAACTATTCTTTTTACATTCAGAAGCTTCAACTATTAGAATGATCCTTGCTTTCTTGTCTTTTTCTAGTGCATAACTTTGCCATTAAGGATGTAAATGCAGAATGCTATGGAATTCAAAAATATTTTATTTCATATCTTTGCTTCTAAAAATCTGATTAAAACAATTCTGCCTTTCCTTCAATACGTGTTACAACAAAGACCATTTTCTGTGTAGTTTCTTCTTCAAATAGCTCTTCCTTTTATAATTTTCTGAGCTGTTAAGTCAAGTTTATTTTTTCTGTAAATCACTTTTCTAAATTTTCTTTAATAAAACAGGTATGGTATAAAGCATAGTATAACAGTTTTATTGATGCTCATGATGTGATTTAATAAATATGAGTATTAATATTATTTTCCATTGTAAAAAGAGAAAAATCACAGGGAAATTTATTTCATTTTTTTTTCTGCACTTCTGAAGAGCATTGTAAGGAATCATCTAAAAGGTTGTTAATACTGTAAATTTTTCAGTAGACTCAGACCTTCATTAATTATAGTTAAGCTGGCCCATACATGATAGCCATGAAGATAGCCTTAATGATTATTAGGATTGAGAGGAAAACTATGTCCAACAATCTGTGCCAGCATTTTTTTTTTTTTACCATACTTTATTGTTATGAGCATTTCAGAATATACAACTAAGAATTGAATGTCTGATAGATTTTTAATAAAAGCTGATTAAAAATTCATCTGGCTTTCTAATATTATGTGTGCATTTGAGAGGAACAATGAGATATTAGGTGATTTTTGTAACACCAGGATATCAGTTCTATTTATTTCCTCGTGAAAATTGGTTTGTTTAAACTTTTAAAACAAATGCATGGAGGAATGAAATAATTTTGAAGAAGAAATACAAAAGAAGGCATTCTGGGTGTTACAAAAACTTACATGGAAGTCCATTGTCCTAGGTAGTTTAATGGTAGCATACTCAAACTGAAATTGGGAGGTGTGGGTTAGATTCCTTCTCTAGGGCAACACAACTTTTAAAGTTTAATGAAGCAATTGCTGCATAGAAAACAGTAAAACTGTGTTGCTTCACTTCCAAAAAGGACATTCCTGTGTGCTTATCATTTGCTGGAGATGTTAAAAAACATTTTCTGAAGATTTGTTTAATTGCTGGTATTTTTATGATTTTTGTTACTTTTTGTGCAGCTGTTCCTTTTACTCTCATAGTTCATCTCTCATACATGATCTCTCTAATATATCTCTTTTCATCTCTCATACTTTCCATCTTTCATACACAAGATTCTTCCGCAGATCCATGGAATTCTGCATTTTTTTGTCATTATTTTGGTTGTTCTCGAGATCAATGCAAAACTGAAGAGAAATTTTTTTATTGATGGACGGTCATTTTCTTTCTGGGGATGGTATTTCATCTTTCAAAATATTCGGAAACAGAAGTTTAATGAAATAAATATTTTTCCCATGATCATATTTTTTTTTCTTTTGCTATATTTTTTCTGTCCAGTATTGTTAAATATCATTTTACTCCATAAATTTTTGTATTTCAGCTTTAAAATGGAGGGAAAATTTCTGAATATGGAAGTCAGACGAAGCGAAGATTTCTCCTGTAATTGTACTTTTTTTTTCTCTATGATGTTTCCACTATCCTGTGTTGTTAAATGTCATCCCCTGCCCATGAATGTTTGCATTTAAGCAAAAATGGAAACATTTTATTGCATTTAAGCAAAAAATGCAAACAGTTTTATATTTATACAGAATACAGAAGATTTTCTGTAAACGGAAGTGACTAATTTGGGAAATTTGTAAGAACTGATGCATAGTGTTCAAAAGTATTCATGCTCTCAAAGTTACACCAGTTATCAAAAAACCCTTAAAAGTTTTAATATCATGCATTCGTGGTCCTCAAGGTGAAAGTTCTTTCAGTAGGGTAGATGAAATTATTCTCATCTGAGGTCAAACAAAAAGCAGCAATGTAGAAATGGAAAGAGAAAGATATCATCAGAAAAAAAAATTAAGTGATGGATGCTGTGCAGCTGCGGAGTCAACAAAAGACAAATATAGCTGTGGAACTTGCTGAGAAGAAAACAAGACTTGTCTGCAAGAGAAAAATTGAGCTGATGTCCCATCAAGTACAACAAAACAAGAAACATGACACTGAATTTTCGGTTGTAATGAGCATGTCTTTTGAATCCTTTTCGGTGTGAATAAAGTTTATCGATGTTATTCAATGTCAGCTGGTTAGAAAGAAGTTGACTGGATTTTTACAATTATGATAAAACATCCAGAAACAGAAACATCTACTTACTTCCACCTGTATCTAAAAAGTATGTTATGAAAATCAACATGTGAGAAAGTTTCTCATAGCAAAAGGAAGTTATCAGAGACAAAGAGATTTTCAAATTGAACAGTTAAAAGAAAAAAATATAGAAGTAAACATGACGCCTTCATTAATTGTTGTAACATACTTTTTTTAATTCTTCTACTAGAAGGGTAGAGCTCTATGCCTTCTGGCAGAAGAATTTTGCATAATGGAAAAAATAGCAGATTTTCAAATTGAACAGTTAAAAGAAGGAAACCATTAATTTTCATAACATACTATTTTTTTTTTTAATTCTTCCACTAGAAGGATAAAACTCTGCATCTTCTAGTTAAAGAATTTTGCATAATGGAAAAGTTCAAAATAGGGAAAAGGTATTCTTCATCGCAAAAGCTATGCTAAGAAAAAATAATTTTTCAAATACGTCTCCCAGAAGCAGAGATAGTGAGAAAAAAGTTTTGACCTTTACTCCCCGTAGCGGGGAAGCTGTGCATTGTTTAAAGAGGATAATGCTTCCAATCTTTATTGTAGGAAACGGCATACAGTAAAAAAAGAAATTTCTCAATAAGGCTTTTAGAAGCAAAGATGTGGCTGCAGACAGAAGTATGCAAACACCACCTAGCAACAGAACTGTGAACTACAAAACTCCTCAAATACAAACCTAAAGTGTTCCACAAAATAAATAGCATCTGGTGTTAAAAGAATTTTTTTAAATCACACATTTAGAAACAAAAATATTGAGAAAAATAGATTAAACATTTGTGTCCCAAGTGAAATTTTGCATTGTTTTGGAAAGAAAATACACATGAAGAGTTTTCATAGCATCTGACCAAAAAAGAATTTTTTTCAGTCAGGTTTTTAGTCCCGCAAACATTGCTGTAAATGGAAACATAAACTTACACCCTCCAGTGGCACAATTGTGTGTTATGAAAAATTTGAATTATATGAGAAATATTTTGCACTTGAAATGCTCTCCAACAAAGAAAGAATTTTTCAAATTGGACTCTTGAAAAAAAAAAGAGATATCGACAAAAATAAGATATAAATCTAACACACACACCACCACCACCCGCCTGCTGAAAAACTATGCACTATTTAAGCAGTAGGTATTCTCAAAATGTTTTCTGAGGTGAGCTGTTTCGGTCCACTAAAAAAAAATTTCAATTGAATTTTAAGAAGCTCAGATTTTTCTGCAAAAACATCAGAAATAAAAATAAACACTTGCTCCACCTGGTGACCAAATCATTCTTTACCAAAAATTAAAAACTATATGCAAAACATTTCCTATCAGAAGCTGTATCTGATGTGGGAAGAATTTTTCAAATTGGACTTTTAGAAGCACAGATATTGAGGGAAATGCAATTTACCCTCCTAGCAGAAAACCGATGTATTCCTTTCAAAAGAAACTTTACCTAAAATAGTCTTTGACGTAAATGGCATCGAAAGGAAAAATAATTTTTTAAATTGAATATTTAAAAGCAAATATATAGAATAAAATGTGTTTTGAATTCAATATCAACTGCATTTATGCCCTCTAGCTTCAAAGTTGTGCATTGAAAAAAAACGGAATACAACGATCATTATTCTCACATTTCAAGCTTCTCAATGCAAAAGAATTCTTCAGATCAGACTAATAGTTGCAGAGATAAGGTGTCCACGGATGGATGATCAGACAAAGTGATAACATAAGCATGATCTTTTTTGCAAAAGACGTTTTAAAATACTATGTTTGAAGCAGTGTCTTTAAAATCTTTTTATTTTGCTTTGAGTGCAGTAATTTTATATTGTGAATACAGCAATGTGCTCCAGTTTAATATTTACATAAATAAATAACAGTGAATAATTTGATCTTGCTCATGCTGAATTATATTCACACTTTCTTGCCACATGTTCTGATTTTTCACCCAGTTAAGAAGTTCAGCTTTTTTTTCTTTGTCAGCCTCATGCATGATATCTGTGAGAGTTCATTTAAATTATTTATAGATATACAAGTAAGAGTAAGACCATAAGGCCTTCTACTGATGAAAGTGTAAAGTATTTGTAAACTAGTATTTCACTGTATAGGTGTGGAAGTGATAATATTTTTACCTAGACAAGTGTAGATAGACACTACTCAAAATACCAATATTCTGGGAATCTAATTAAAATGTAAATGTGAATTAACACAGTGGGTGGGAAATTAATCTGTATCACTTCATAATTCCTTTTTAAGATGTACTAGGTATTACCTTCAAGTTACAAAGGAAGATTGTGGTTTTCCTCTTGCAATATCTACTTGTTAAATATCAAGTAAAATGTAAATGTGCTTGTTTAATGCTTTTAAATGGAATTTTTGTCCTTGCAGATTCACAAGTGGTCCCATACATATTTTGGAATTCCCTACTGGGTGACAGTTCTTCAAGACTGCCATGTCATTTTACCACGACGTCATCATCGCATTCACCATGTCGCCCCTCATGAAACATACTTTTGCATAACAACAGGCTGGCTTAACTATCCTCTGGAAAAACTTTATTTCTGGCCTTGTCTGGAGTTTATTATTGAATCTCTGTTTGGTTACAAACCAAGAACTGACGACCTCAAATGGGCACAAAGGAAAGATTAAGGCTCAGACTGTTTAGTAGCTAAAATTTAGGCTCTCAAGGCTATGTGCCTCATTTTTTTAAGGAATTGCAAATTAGCTGTGTTTGCCATCTAACTATTTTTAATATTGTATTTGAGGGTGTTCATAAAATTATTTCAGATGGTGGGTGCACTCTTGCCCCCTCTGAATGGTGGTTTTAAAATATAATTTTGCATGACTCTTAATTAGATATAGAATTATGAAATTGCTGTGCTGTCAACTTTTTTGATGCATTTTACTGTTGTTCATTATTCCTAGTAATCAAACATTACTGGAAATTATTTACTTTTAATTTACCTAGTTCTGCCTTACATGAATTGTGCTCACCAAAGTAATTCATTTGCAGATTTTTTTCTTTGTCATTGATGATGTTTTAAAATTAGTATTGTGCCAAACTATTTGCTATGGCTGAGGGCTTTGATACATTTTAACCAGCAGTAGAAGCAGTTATTTTGGTCATATTTAATTTGCTATTGTTATGGTGTTACTGAAACTTAGCCATAAGTAGTCAGTCAAGGGCACAAAATATGTTTAAGTATTTTATGTAATATCGTAGCGGGTTTTGTTGAGAAACACAGAACAAGAGTTTTGTATATGCCCAAACTTCATCCATTTCAAATCATTGCTAACATTTATTTCTCCTAATTTTGATTTTTTTCCCCCACCAAAGTGATGGAAATATATCATGTTACAAAATCAGTTTTTTTGTTTGTGTGTATGTTTGTTTGTTTAATGCCTTTGTTCTGTTGCTTCTTGAACTTTAGCTTAGTCTGGGCATTTGCATGAACATAGTACAGATAGATGCCCATTCTAATGTATCAATGGCCAGCTGCAGTTCCATTGTGGATGTGTAGAAGGCTAATTTAGTTATTTTCAATTAATTGCATGTGTGAACATCCTGAGATAGCTGTTAGGCTGGCCATGTTCTTTGACTTTTTGGTTGCACTGAGAGACTGAATTGTGGCTTATTGAACATATTATGTTTTTCTATTTCTGTGTGTGTGTGTGTGTGTGTGTGTGTGTGTGTGTGTGTGTGTGTGTGTGTGTGTGTGTGTTTCCGCACTTGTGTGAATATAATTTTCTTTCCAATTGAAAAATGGAAAAAGAATGTGAAATTTTCATAAAAATGGAGAGAAAACCAGCTAGCAAAAAGCTTAGTATTATGATGAAGAACTATTTTAGCATCTCTGTGTTCTTAAGAAGGTTTATCATATAACACACACACTCAGTCATGAAAGGAAACATGATATTTAAATCTGGTTTAAAATGCACCTTGAAGACCTTAAAGCTAGAATACTACAGGAGACTAAATTAATGTATAAAATATTCATGTCTTTAACAATGCTGAAAGTGTTGCACTTTGAAACCGTTATTTAAAAAAAGGAACAAAAATCAGCATTAAATGCTAAACTTACTATCTGCTGCATGTGCTAATTAAATTATTGTTGTGAAGGTATAGAGGTATGATTTGTGTACATGTCATGGATTCTTAATAATCTTTTCCTGCACTGACAAATCTATTTTGCAATTTGCACTTGTATGCATGTACAGGCAGCATTATACACTATTGACAAAAGTCACCAGACACCTAGAAGAGAAACACAACATAGCATTTATTGACATACATTAGTATGGTGTCGGTTCACCTTTGGCCTTAATGCATGCAGTTACCCTTCGAGACATACTTTCGACAAGGTTTTAGAACACAGTGATAGGTATGCACTTCCATTCAGTACATAAAGCTGCCTCTTAACTGTTGCTTAGTAGTAGGCCTTGGTTCCAAACTTCTTATGTGGTGCTCTAATTCATCCCATAGGTGCTCTATGGGATTAAGATCTGGGCTTTGTGCTGGCTAGTCCACACACGATGCGGAATTATCGTCAGACTATGACGTAACAGTCCTTGCTTTATCTCGGTGCATTATGCTGCTGGTACCAACAAGGCTCGGTTCCATAGTATTGCCACAGAGTTGGTAGGGCATAACTGTCCAGAATATCGAGGTAGACCTGCTGGTTAACAGGTTTGTCCATGATAACCAATGGGTCGGTACCATACCATGAAAAACACCTCCACACAAGTACACTGTCAGCTCCAAACTTGACCATAAGAACAGTACACTGTGGTAAATAGCATTCCCCTGGCTGCTGCCATACCCACACGCTGCCATCAGACTGATGGATCATGTATCTGGATTCATCAGTCCATAGGACCCATTTCCATTGGTCTATGGTCCACGATAAATGTTCTTTACACCATGCTAAACGAGTAGTAGGAGATGAAAGGCTTATAAGCAGCCTCACGACCACGGTAACCCATGGAATGAAGTTCTCTGCTAGTGGTACGTGTACGTACTGGGGCTCCAGCATTTTTACTCACTTGTTCACTGAAGTCTTGTGCTGATTTTCTTTGGTCTGCTGGTACATTTTGCTGCTTCAGGCATGCCATGTGTCTTCCACTTATTCAGCACATCCAAAACAGTTGACTTGGGTATGTTTAAACTCCTCTCGGTTTCTCTTATGGACAACCCACTAATATAACACCCAACAATCTATCTTTTCTCAAAGTCAGTTTTCTCCCGCCGTGATATTTTCACTCAACCTCACAGTGCGATATGATTGTGGTCAGCTGCAGGCAACTTTTATACCATTTGTAGCTGTACCGTGCATTTTAACAACGCAGCGGAACCGTTCATTTGCTTTTGAAGGGGTGTCCAGTGACTTTTGTCAATATAGGGTATATACCAAGTGGAGTCCTCCAGGAAGATTTTTTGTTTAATTTTAACATATGTTGATTTATGTCAAATAGTTTTAGAGGTGTTCATTGATTTTGAAATAGCTTTTGGCAGTGTTCATAGGAACAGATTGTTCAATGTGCTGAAAAGCTATAGAGTGAAAAGCAGTTTACTGAAATCAAGGACAAGCCCATACATCAAGAGCTTTGCAACAATCAGGACAGAAAGAAATGTTGGTAGATAGAACTCGGAAGTAGATATAGACTGTCCACATTATTGTTTATGATCTATGTGGGTTAGCTGTTCAACAAAAGTTAGTTTCAGATGTTGAAATATTTGGTTTTAAACATCAATAATTTGCTTGAATGCTGATGACCTAGCATTAATTTCTAAGAGTATAAACACATTACAGCATAATTTCTATCAGTTGAGCATGACATGAAAAATTTGGGATGTTGGTAAATATAAATCAGTGGTTCTTAATTGAACTCTAAAAATTTGTAGTACAGTGAAAGAGTCAAGAATTCATTATCTTTGTGTGATAATAAATTGGTGGTAATGTATTTTAATTATTGTGGTGTGATTGTTGATGAAAGTGGAAGTCTTGATTAAAAACTAGACAACAGAACTGGCAAAACATGAAAAGACTGTTTTTAGCTGTAGAAGAATATTTTCACTCAGAGAAAGGTTAGCCAGAGAATTAAACTTGCTGTTTATTGTAGTATCTAAACTTAACCATCTTTCATGGTGGCAAGAGTTGGGAATGACGTAAAGGACTGTAGAAGCTGCAGATGTGAGAGTGGCAAGAGTTATGTCTAAGGAAAATAATGGATGCAATGGCAAAATAGAATTTGTAATGCAGACATTAGAACAGAGGTGAGGGTTTTTCTTCTATGGAAGAAAAAGTCAGAACATTTTGAGATGGTATGGACACATGTGTTGAATAGGAAATGTAAGACTTCCTAAACAGATGTTAAATTGTGTGGTACCAGACCACATACCAAGAAGTTGACCTAGAAGAAGGTGGATTGAATTTATTAAATCAGACATTAGTAATCAAGCAAGACCTATGGTTGAGGCAAAAAGTCTATAGGAAGAGATAGAGAAAGTTTATTACAAAGAATGATTTTTGTTGTTGTTGCTAATATGTGGTCTGTGCCAAAATCATACCAGAGTACTGTGCAAGCAGGTACACAGGCATGAGATGTTAATAAATAATGAATGAATTTTAAATCTTTGCCTCAAGTAACAGTTTAGGGCATGGTCATTTTTAGATGTCTATGCAATAATTTAGTAGTTACAAAGTTTTGTGGTGAGTCTCATGCAAAAGAAGGAATTTAATTTCTTCCTAATGTGTTTGCTGGGTTTGTCAGTATAGTTACACGCATTCCTTGCTCTTTGAAGCATTGGTGGAATCAGTGAATTCTTTATGTAATTTCTGAAACAAGTGCCCATTTGTAGGATATTCTGCCAGCATCGGGAGCTACAGTATGTGAACCCAGTAATTTTTGATTGCATCTGGTCTCAAGAAGATTCAAGCAAAATTGTTCTACAATGAAACTGATTGGTTAGGTTGCATACACAACATCTTTTGAAGTATGCATGAAAAATATGAAATCATCAGATTAAATTTTAAGGGTTTATGTTTCTGGAGTTTGATTAGAACTAATCAAATTGATCTGATGTATGATAAATTTTGTTTTGCTTTGTATCTAACTACATATCAGTTTGAGGTGTAACTAACTGACTGTGCTTTATATTTCAAGATGATCAAAAAATTTTAGTTTGTGTGTCAGGTAAATTGCCCAGTGCATCCAATTTTCTGAAAAGCACTTGGTATATATATTGCTTCAGCTATTAATTGCTACATAACCATAAAAACCAAGGGCATTTAAAGGAGGTGCTATCTATGTAAGGCATTCGGTTGTAAATATTTATTGTTTGCTGATTAAAAACTTTTTAATAATATTCATGAAGATTCGAAATGATTTACTGTAAGCTTTTGAGTTACTTAAAACAAAATGATTAGAGGGAGATGTTTCAGTACTGGACTGCTACGTTCATGAGTCATGGAATGTAAGATTACAACTTGAGGTGAAAATGTGTATGTAAATAAACATTAGTAGTAGAAAGATTCATATATTTGAGAGTATTTTGAAATTACAAAGGACCTTACCTATACCTACAACATATTTTTGCATCTTGATAGTTTGTTAAATGTTGTGCTGTTTATAAATGCACTAATAGAGTATTAAAATGTACCATACAATTTTGTGTTGGTAGAACTGCAAAACAGCAGAGTAAAAAAATCCTCAAATTTGTAAACAAGCTTGAAAACATCAAATAAGTTTTTAATATTCTCTCATGATACTAATTCCTGATTTGATTATTTGTTTATTAACAGTTAGTATCGTCAAACAATTTTGCAGCTGTTCAGTTCCCAGTCTTTTCTGAAATTTCGGGGAATTATATTCTTCTGCTATCTTGAGATGGTTGTGCTTTAGCAAAAGCAATGTGTTATTTTTTCACAAAAGCAAAGTTTGAAACATGATGATGATGGGCAGAACACATAACGAGAAATAACACTTAGTCCTCCATTGACGTAATAAAGATCTAAGACAAGGTTGAAAGCTCCCAACTTACGAACTTCTTTGAAAAAGTTCTTATCTCTGAACGTAACTAGCGTGATCTACTTATCTTTATTTGTTAAAAGCAGTTAGTATTGTCAAACAATTTTGACAGTTAGTATCGTCAAACAATTTTGCAGCTGTTCAGTTCCCAGTCTTTTCTGAAATTTCGGGGAATTATATTCTTCTGCTATCTTGAGATGGTTGTGCTTTAGCAAAAGCAATGTGTTATTTTTTCACAAAAGCAAAGTTTGAAACGTGATGATGATGGGCAGAACACATAACGAGAAATAACACTTAGTCCTCCATTGACGTAATAAAGATCTAAGACAAGGTTGAAAGCTCCCAACTTACGAACTTCTTTGAAAAAGTTCTTATCTCTGAACGTAACTAGCGTGATCTACTTACCTTTATTTGTTAAAAGCAACGTTTGTTTACTGATTGGTTGTTCCTGTGATTTTCTTATACATTTTGTTACTTCTTGGAAACCGCTGTATTAAATTAAGAGTCTGCAGATGTGTTTGAGTAAGAAACATCATACCTATTGCCCATTTGTCATCTCGTGTGTGTTGGTACATTTTCATTCCTTTCAAAAAATGCTGTAGTCTTCAATAATTCAGCTATGTTATTTAGGGCTTATTTGGTTATTAGCTGTAACCACCTTAGAATTAAGTGAAAACACACAGTCACGTATAGTAACAAATTTCTTATAAGCTGAAGCTTTTGACCATGCTGAAGCTTTTGTAAATGGGATTTAATGAGGGATATCTGAATTGCTGCTCTTGGTCTGCAGTTGAGATATCCCTCACTAAATCCCATTTATTTGGATCTCCCTACTAAAATCTGGCAACAGTTCCTGCACCTCCAGTTCATGTTGTAGTTCTGGCAACCAATCCTCTGATTTAGCTGACCCTGGGTGATCAAGACCATAGTATGGTTGAAAGCTTTCTGCTTATAAGAATTTCATTACTATACATAACTTTGTGTTTTCACGTAATTCTAAGGAAGCTATTATTGTTTCATGAAGTCTGCTGTTTTCTACCATGGTAGTGACTATGTTACAAAACATTGAAAAGGAATATTCAGAGGTTTATTTTCAAGATATAGCTAGCTCTTCATGAAAAATTTTTGATTAGCAGCATATTTTCATTGAGTTTCACAATTAAGCATCTGTCTATAAGGAATTCATGATGAAATATACAATAAACATAGAAATACTTGAAACCTTTGAAACCTTTTTATCATATTTCAAGAGAAAATAAGACATACATTTTTACTTAACATTGCAAATGCTCCTTATATGACCATATTAATAAATTTACTTTGAGGTTCACTGATATTTGTCAAGCACATTTTCACATCAACACTTATAGGTACATTTAACTCCACTCACTGTCTCTAACCATTTTATCTTTCACATTTATGTGTATTAAAATGATACATTTGATTGTAATTTAGCTTAAATATTTATGAAGTAGTTGGCAAATTAAGTGGGAGTTTCAAAAATCATTTTTTACTTTCTGTTCAGTATCATGGTCTAAAATTCAGGCTTCACGTGACAATAACACATAAACATAGAAATCGAGCGAAAACACACAGTCACATATGGTAAAAGGTTCGTTTAGCGGTAGCTTTCGGTCATCCTATGACCTTGATCACTCATGATCGACTGGCGAAGCTACCGCTAAACGAACCTTTTTACCATACGTGACTGTGTTTTCACTCGATTTATATATTTATGTTCAGTATCATTTGTAATTTTAGAGATTTGCCTCTCAATAACACAGAATTGAAATTTGTGCTGTTAAATGTAGTTGTAGAAATAAGTGTGCAATACACATAACAAATAACTGAAGGTTGTTCGTTAATTTTTCGTTAACATAACAAGTGTGTTATTCCAAATTACATACATTTGATCTAGAAATTATTTAAGTATTGTTTTTTCTGAGAAATATGTTTTCTTATGTCAGTATCAGCTTTTTGAGTTACGTAAGAAATACTAAGCGTGCACACACACACACACACACACACACAGAGAGAGAGGGAGAGAGAGAGAGAGAGAGAGAGAGAAAGAGGGAAAGGCTGAGTTTGTTGCATGTGTTTCAAGTAAATTGTACACTCACGTTCATAGGAAATAATTTTGTCCTGTATTTTTAAACAGCTTTTCTCATTTGAATGAAAACACTATGTCTTGTATGGATCATGTGGCATTATGTTGCACATTTTTTAAACTTCTCCTAGCAGAGAGAGTTTTATTATCTTCTATTTAAAATTTCTAGGCTGATGGTGACTCTCTCCATTGTTTTTATTACAATTTCAGGATTTCTGTACTTTACTTGGGCCAAACAAGTTTCACTTTTGGATTTATTTTTGCAGTGAAGTTTGCTTCTTCAGATTCTTATAAGAGTTGCTTCATTTTTTTTTTTTTTCGATCCTAATTTAAGTTATGAATTTAAACAAAATAAAGCAAATCTGAATTTCCTCATTTTAAGTCAATACGTTTGAACAATGTAAAAGTACCAAATTAAGGAAAGGATATGTTAAAGACAGGAAAACAATTAGAGAAGCCAGGATTTAATGAAACTCTATCTGTTGTAAGCTAACAACTCACTGGGGAAAATGGGATTTAGATCTCAATAATTTTGTCTGGTACAAGTAAACAAACTGAGCAATGTTTTCAAAAGCAAAAACGTTGCTTTCAAATGGAAGAAATCTTTATTTCTCCTACATTTTAAGCATTAAAGCATCAGTGAATATTTGATGTGAGCTAGAACATTAATTTAACTGAAGCACTAAATCTTTACCTTAAGTGTACAACAATGTATAACCATTCTTAATTGTCTCTAAAACAGAATAACAGCACTATATTATCAACAAATTTTCATTTATTTGTCTTACTGCATATGTACTGTTATGATGATTTGAAATCTGCATAGAGATTCAAAACACACATCAGATTCGAAACTTATTTGCATAATTTAACTTTTAGTAGAGTAATAGATAAATGTTAAATTCAAAAATGTATTTAAAAAATTGCAAAATAGTTCTTATCAGTCATTTGTGATACACATGGTAGAATTATCTTGCAGTTCTGATGAAGTGCTATACGCATAATGTCCTATGTTGTGATAGTTTATAGTTGTTTTGTATTTTTCTGCACATGAGTGCCTGTTTTTGTGCATGTACGTGTATGTGCTTTTGCACAGGTGTACAATTGTATGAGAAAACAGGTTTTCTGAAAATATGCATAATTAATGTACATCAATTTGTCAGTTTAAACATATATTTCACAAATAGTCTGAACTCTTAGTTTTCACAAAGCATTTGTATTTATCATGATAACTTCAGTGCATAAGCAGTTTTTGTAATCCTAACAAAATTATTTGTGTGACTTTAAATTTAAAGCATCTTCTTGCCCCTTAGCCCCCTTACTTTTTTTAGTTAGTTGTGACATTTATTCAGGTAGTTCTATTTGTAAATTTTGTAAACCTATTTTCAGTATCTGTGTCAGGGCTAACCTCTTTCTCACTGAATATTTTTGCTGAGTATTTCTTAATTTTAGTAATTCAAAATGTCTTGTCCTAATAAAGTTTATATTATATCCTAGTCAGGCAATGATTATATTTATTGTGTAAATGTGTCCAATGTACTGAGTGTTTAATATTCCGTAAAGATTTTAAAGCATTGATATTCCAGTGTGTGCCCTTCCATATGTTCATATTTGTTTATGATACTTACAGTACGTGTTTGATATTTGTATCTACCATATATGAAGGTAAATCAGTACAACTAAATTAACAAGATTTTTTCTTTGTGTTGCCAAGAAGAGTGTAATTAGACACACTGAAATCGTTTATAAAATAGTGAAAGTTGAAAATTTCTGCAGTACCTTTAATACTATTTCCTTTTTCTCAGACAGTATGTTACAATAGTGTTTGTGCTTTCACATTTATGCTTTACTTTCTAAATGCAATTTCTTGAGTCATGTGCATTATTAGTAAATTTAGATTTTCCTAAACTTTATAGTGAACTTTTAAAATATCTGCCCTTCATAATACTGTATGAAAAAAAATGAAATTTAATTTCTGCACAAGGTGCTTATGAATTTTTGTGCAGTGCTTGTTACATGATTATATTTTATGATTATGTGAGATATCTGTGTGCATTTCAAGACAGAGCGTAGAAGTTATTTAAAATGTCCTTCATCAAGTGAGAATTTTATATAAAAAGCTTGGCATTTGGACCTATTTTTGCTATAGTATATTTTACCTATGGTGTATTTTGGGAGTAAATTAAATGTGTTTGGTAACTGTGCTTTTTTAACAAATTTTTATGGTAAATTAATAAAGAAAAATGGGCCAAATGGATTCAAAATGTGAAATAGGAAAGAATGATTTCGTGTTGAGCATTAATGAATTGTGTGCTAAATACATATCATTAGGTAGGGTGGAAGACTGTGGACAATCATTTTACTAAAAAGCGTTCAAATATATTAGTGTATCTGTCAGCTTGCATTTAGGTATGAAATTCTTTTCTCGTGCACGATCTAGATTCTGTTTGTATTTATTTAGTAGGAATGGCATTGCTTGAATATGATTAGAGCAGTAAACTATAATATTTAGCAGATACTTTTCATTCTGAAGCTTTTTATTATATGTGTGAAAGTTTTCTTTTACATTAAATAAAACAATATGTTTATGCTATGCATTGCAAATATATATCTTGTATCACAATTTTAATAAATACAGAGTGAAAGGTTTTTTAACCTGATAACATGGATCACTAAGTTAAAAAAGTAGCTAATGATGAAAATAATTCCTCCAAACATTTATTATTAAATACTTTCTGATTTGGAGAATGCACAGTTGCATATAAATGCTTCTCATGAAAAAATTGAATGGATTGATGTTTTCTTCATGTTGTTTTCTGTTAAATGCCATTCCCATTTAAAATGAAGGAGGTAAATGTAAACAGAAGTAATTATGGAATTCAGTCTGTACATATGTAAATTGTTGGTGTCCGAAATCTGACATGAAATTGTGACATCACAGCAAATGTGGTCAAAGTCTTCATGCTATAATAAGCTTAAAAATGCATCTGTAGTACAAGAAAAAATATTGCACTTTTTGATAGTAGCCATCGTGTTTTTTCTCAATACAAATTAGAAAATAAAAGTGTGATATGAACTCACAATATTCCTCTGTACCATTTATTTACTTTGAAGTCAAGTACAGTGAGCAGAGTAATTATGGCCCACGGTCATTTATTCAGCAAAAAAATCATTACATTATAAAGAAAACAGATGACATTGTTCAAATTATACTCTAAATTATGTACAGAAAAGATCAATAGTTCTTATGCTCAGAAACATATTTGTACAGGCTTTGTACACATTCAAGTAATAAACAAAGTATGAAATAATTATGGCCATATGGAATTTTAATTCATATGTGTCACTTTTAGATGCTAAAGGTTTTTAATATTTTGTCCACCCACATTTAGCATTGTAGCAAGCTTCCATTCAATGAGGTAAGCTGTCATACAAGTCCTGAATATACTTCATATCAATAGAATTCCATGATTCAAGAATAGCTGTTTCAAACTGTCCTTATTCATAAAATGATGGCCATTTTCATACACCTTCCATGCAAGCATGTTCTACGCATTCTCTATTACATAGATCAGGTGATTCTGATGGCCAAATTTTGAGTAATAAAAAAATTTTCAACTTAAACCAAATCTGAGATGCTGTCAACACATGAATTTTGCAGTTGTCTGCTGAAACAACCAATTTCTACTGGCCATTTTAAGTCCATTATGATGAAAGTATTTGCTTAACTTTTGTTGGTAACCAGAACTGTTCATTTTTCCATCCATGAATGCAATATCACTTTTCGTTTTCCAGCCGATTGCACCCCATATCATGACTGAACCACCTCTCTGATGTTGAGTGGAAAACATTAGTGGTTCTTGTTTATCATCCTTTCAGTAATTGTGCATATCATCCAAGACATCCAGGTTATGTTTTTTCTCATTGGAGAAAATAATTTTTCACTACTCGAGGCTCCAACTCATATGGCTGTGAGCGCATTCTTTTTGACTGGCTTAGTGGACTGAAGACATCATTGTTTTCCTTTGCAGTTTTCTTGAATGAAGTCCTGATTGATTCAGCAACTGTTGCGTTAGTCGAACAGTAACTGGCAAATCTAATTCGTATTGAAGTTGTCAAGCTGTTACAATTCTGTTTGATGCTTTGCACCTCAGAAGATGAAGTTTCTGATTCGTAACTCTGGATGGTCTGCCGGTGCTCTTCTTTTTTACCTTACCCAGCTGGATCCTTCAGGTAATTCGGACAACTTTTCAGCTCCTATTGATAGCTAGGGCAATATCTGTAGCATTCATATCAGTTTGTGCTCTTAAGACATTGACCCCCCCCTATCAATGTCAGACAGTCGAGAGCCGACCTTTTTATTTATTTTTTTAAACCTAACGCTTTCAACAAGTTGTTTCGTTAATTCTGTCTTCGGGTTGTTGGTATAAATCACTAACACCTGTTTCTCCCAAAAAACACCGGTTTGGCTGAACATTGAACTCAGCAGGGCCATGATTGCTTCACTTTTTAAAGGCTGATTTCACTGATCAGCTCTCACCACTCATGCACCGAATACCATTATGGACACCAATGAGTGTGTTTCAAACTTGCATGTGACCAGTGGGGTATATGACACAGGAATTGTCCTTCATGTCTATTATATCTGTCAAAAATATGAAGGGTCATAATTATTTCATCTACTGTAGTTATTTTGCAGTGTGATGTAGATTTCAGAGATCTGGAATGTAAATGCCATTCTGTGGTCAAGTGGTGTAGGTCTTAGGCTTTGGTCCATGTCAGGGCTGAAGTTGTAGCCAAGACATCAATGTTGTGTTCATTCTTATGGCACAAGTTCCCTTCCTAAATTAAGGATGGGTGACTCCTTTGAGCTTTAAACTCTCCTAGGGGTTTATTAAACTCAAGAAAACTTTTGTTAGCCTATGGTGGACAACCTTATCAATAAGCTACCTGATTATTATGTGACAGCTGATATAAGTAACAAACCAGGTTTTTATTAACTTTTGATAGCATTGCAATGCATTGTTTATGGGTAACATGGAATATAAACAAGTTTTCACTGAAATTGTCAGTAACTAAACTTGATCATAATTTTCTGCTCCTTTTAAACAAGTTGTGTGTGTGTTTTAAATACTAGAAAATCATGAAAGATATAGGAATTAATGGGCAACATAGGATTGGTTATAGAAGATAGCAATTAGTAGAAAACACCTTGATGAATATCTTTATAAATGTACCAGTGTTCAAATTTTTTTCTCCTTGATTTTAACAAATTAAATGTGCAGTACTAGGGAATAGTTTTAATATGTTTGAGCTCAGTGAATTTTCAAAGTGAACTACATTTTTTATGGCATATTTCATCAGAACACAATATACATATTGGGTGACTGTTGTTTGTAATGTAAAAAGATTACTACAGAGGACAAAATAAGTTTATCTTTTCCATATCCCATGTTAACTGCTTTGTACATGTGAAAGATGGACAAAGTTCCCACTTTCAATGTTAAAAGTGTTAAAGGGAACAAACACTATAAAATTTTTGAATTTTTACTTTCACATTTTAAATTTGGATTATATTAAAATGGTATAAATTGAACTAGACAATTTCAGTGAGCACAATTAAAAAGTAAAAAAGGTGCTGTTATTTAATAGTTTGGAAAGTGTTATATGTTGCTGATATTTATTTGTTCTATGTGTTTTCACAAAGATTAGGATTATAAAACATAATGAATGCCTCAGAAAACTTAAAAGTTGTTTCATTGTTTATTAGCTATATAAATATTTTGCAATATCTATAATATAATTCTGTTTTGCACATTTAAGGTTTAAACATGCAAAACAGAATTATATTATAGATATTGCAAAATATTTATATAGCTAATAACATTATATTACCATGCAGTACTGTTTAAGTTAGACATATGCAATGCTTAACTACATATGTAAATGTTCCATTTTTTATTTTGAAAGCAAACTATTGTCTTTCACTTCTCAAACCAAAGAAAATGATAACAAATGAAATTATTTGTAGTATTTTGTTTCATAAAATTAATCGATAGTTTTATTTTAATCGCTCATCTTTCATTAAAAGGAAAAGAAGGAAAGATGTGTTTAATTTGTATCACCTTGTTATGGTGTCTGATGAAAAAAGATAGGGTGACAGATTTTTGAAGTGGTATTGCCTCATTAAGATTCAAGTTTCTTAGCACATATCCTGAAATCAGAATGGAATGAACAGAATACTTGAGCTAAAAAAATGAGAGCAGGATGAATACCACTAAAGAAATTTAAAAAAAAAGTGAATCAGTTTTGAACTTATAGTGTGAAAAAAATCAGTGTTTCCCAGAACCGTGATACATTTTGCTTTAATACCTTCCTGTGCTGCTAATGAATTGCACTCCTTGTAATTAGTTTAGTGTTAAATGTGTGATCTATTATGTTTAAGAATTTCAAGTAACTGAGCTGGGCAAGTCTCTGAGAGATTTATTAAACTTTTGACATAAAAGAAATATTAAACTTTTCAATTTCATACGAAGAGGTAACTCGGTTTCATGGTAGAGATGCAATTCACTGCAGGGTTTTAGTTCCTTAGAGTTCAGCTGTTTTTGTTAGATATTGTCCTGTTCTGGGTAGATAAGTGACATAAACTAAGTTATGAAAGGACCTGAGGTTTGCATAACTTCATATATATCTGACAACTTCCATTAACTAAAGGAATTCTTAAAAAGAGATCACAGGTATTAATGGCTGCAAAAGAGTTTCAATGTGGGTTTTACTAGAGTTAACTGTATTTTAATATAGGCAATTTTTTTGAAGTGTACATCACTTTTTTTTTTTTTGATTGAAGGTTTAACGACCACTGTGAGCAACTCAACGGTCTATAAGCAGTTGCATACATCACTTCTTCCTCAGGTCTATGTTATTTACTTTGTTAATGTTTGAAACACTGGAATAGCTGTGAAATTATCCATTAGTAAGATCATGAAGATGTCTTGAGCAGTGAATTTCTGGAATTAATGAAATCAGAAGCCAGTGCTTTCTTCTGTGGAAGGATTTAATTAAAATCTGTTATCTCATTCCCAAAAGGAAATTAAAAAGATTTTAGTACTAGATTTTCTTGAAACATCAAAAGCAGAATCAAAACTGTTATAATGAAACCTCATTAGTCAGCTTCATGGAAAAAAATGTCTTAATGAATAAGTTTTTATTAATTCCTACAAGTGCCTGATGAATAGTGTGACAAATATATTTCATTAGTGTGTTATCTGAATATAGGAATTCCATTCAACATAAATGTAGGTAACTTTCTGAGAAGATGTAAATGTTCAAACATAGATCCAAAAGTGAGAAAATGAAATGATGGAAACTGTGTGCAAAACAAAACAAAATGACATTAAAATGATTTAAAAAAAAAAAAAGGAAGAATATGCTTTTGAGCTTCTAAAAAAACAGCTTTGTAACTAAAACAAAAAATATTTAATTTTCTCGTAGATTATTATAAATTACAATTGTTGCCATAACATAATGAATATTTTCAATGTTTGTCTCACTACCAAAGAAAGGTGACTTGATCACGCTAGTTACGTTAACTAAAACTTTTACAAAAAGTTCGTAAGTTGGAAGCTTTCGACCTAAGACCTAAGATAAGGTCGAAAGCTTCCAACTTACGAACTTTTTGTAAAAGTTTTAGTTAACGTAACTAGCGTGATCAAGTCACCTTTCTTTGTTAATATTGTTACGTGTTTTGCCCATAATCGTCATGTTTGTCTCACTACTTTCAAATAAGATGAAATTTGTTAATCAGTTCTGTGATTCTTATAATTAAATCTTATTTTCATTATTACCATGAAAAAATTAAATTAATTGTAATACTCATTTGACGTTTTGGGTCTGATTGGATATCTTTTTTTCATTCTTGCAAGTTATTATCATGAATGTCCTAAATTTCTGATGTGATAAAGTATCAGATATTTAGAATTTTTAATATTTAAACTTGGTATAAATTGAAAAAGACATTGTTTTAATGCAAATAAGTGCACAGAAATGTTTTGCACTTATTATTTTTCCATGTGACTTTATCTTTGAGAATTTCTCACATTTTCACTGCTGCTTTATTTTCTCTAAAGTAACAGTAAAAAATGTGTTACAATATAATTTATTGGTAAGAGCTGTTTGGATTTGGCATTTTCTCAGTGTATAAAAGAAGAGAAAATTAGAACACACTGAAAGTGTTATCCAATTTTGATCAACAGTGATTATAATAAAAAAGTCTTTATAGGAATAAATGATAATTTTTTTCATTTTTTTCAGATGATTTCAATGACTTTTGTTTGTTTGTTTCTTGAAATATCAATATTTACATCTCTTAAAGTTAATAGCAGTTGTGCCCCCATATCCTGGAATGGTAGCTGTGATTCTGTCATGCATTTCATCAAAGAGATGTCATTTTGCAATGCAATGTGGCATTCTAGGTTTTGTAGCACTTTGAGCATTCATCTCAAGAATTTAAAATTCAGATATTGAATTTGAAGTGAGGTGTCCTCCAAACATATCCTAATGTTCTAAACATGTTCGATTGAGGATAGATCTATAGATCTTATGGCGTAGGGGGGGAGGTTTCACTTCTTGAAGAACCTATCTAGAAATGTTTGTGGTATAATCATGTTGTTCTGTGTGGGCATTATTTTGTCAAAATATTGCATTATTTGTGCTTGCTAAGAATAAGATGGTCACTCAGTCGTTGGCATTTTTGAAAACTAAAGCAGAATTGTGTAATTTCTGCTGGATTGGTTTGCCTTTTTTTTTTCTGTGCTACTTATTTCATTTCGTTTTTTCCATCATAGTGTTAATTTATCAAAATTTTAAAATATAAAACTGCTAAAGATTTTGGGGCAATTCTTTGGTATGAATATTTCACAGCAGTTTTGAAAAAATATTTTTTATTCACCTTAGTTACTGTTGAAGGCTATAGCTTTTTTTGAGGTTTGGTCTCTTTTGTTGAAATTTGTTCAGTCCTTTTGTGGTTTAATAATAATAATAAAAATCACTGTTGTTTTGCAGTATGGTGGATGTTTTTTCATTGTAGATAAGCACACTAAGTTTGAGTAAGCAAATCCATTGCATCAATAGCATCTTTGTTTCCTAAACTTAGTTCCAGCACCTACAATGAAAAAATAATCCACTGTAATGCAAAAGAATAGCAATCTTCTATATTATTCGATCAAAAAAGGACTAAACAGGTTTATCAAAAGTGACTGATGTTCAAGAAAGTTATAGCCTTTAACAATAAACAAGATGAATAAAAATATTTTTGAGAATTACCTTTAAAAAAAAACTTACAATTTTAACAAAAGTGCACTGAGATACAATGCAAAAATTAAGTAAAACACAGTACAGAAAAAAAACCAGCAGACTATGGAATTCTGCTGTAATGTTCTTTCTTAATTAGAATCTTGCAGAACAGGTTAACCTTAGATTAGCCTGATAACTTCAAGGTTCTTGAATCATTCAGTGACATCTCAAAATGATACTTCATCATCTTTCAGGTGATTAACCACCCTCTATCGGAGTCTGCAAGTTTGACATCTGAAACAATTTGTTTTATTTTCAGCATAAGTTAAGTCTTTCACTAGAATTCAAATTTTAATTACAAAATTTCAAATTTTCTTCATTAAACTGTAACATTTGTCATAAACAACATTTGTATGTCCCTTAATAAAGAACCAAATTCTTTTGAACCTGACCGTATATTCATATAATTATCTTATCAAAATTAGACTAATCTTGAATGGTGTTCCAGTTTTTCCATTTCGTGTGTGCACACATTTTTTTTTCTGCTATATCCTGCAACATCTGCTATTAAACCTTCTGAAGTTACAAAAATGGGATTAACTAGATTTTATATAGGTATAAGTATTCATAAAAATAATCTGAGGAAATGGTGTGGTAGTGTCGAATCTATAGAGGGAAATAAAGAGTTCTGCAGAAAAAATATACAACATGAAAGGATGTATGTGTGTTCAGAAAATAATTTTCTGATCCAAAAGGTATATCAAAATAGTTTATTTTAAAAGTAATCTTGTAACCAAGAGCAAAGAATAATCTCCATCTCACTGTATTTTGATTCTCTTATAATCATTCCTCTGTGCAGTATTCAATGTACTATGCTCTTTGTTTTCTTACATTGTGTTTCTTCCAGAAATGGAGTTTAGTATGGATAGTGCTATTTCCAGATATTTGGTCACATTGATCCATATGTCACGTGGAATCATTTTTGATTTCCTGAGTAAATTTTTTAGTCTCTCACAAGGGCACATAACATGCGCTACAGAACAGTACTTCTCAACTCTAAACAGCACAATTAATTGTAGATGAAGAAAAGCACCTTGGGAGTTATAAATTGAAATACAACAAAAATTCAATTTTGGGAGACTGAATGTTTTGATAATGGGATGTTTTCCCTAAGATAGAAGTTCGTATTATATTCTGATAACAGAAGTACAAAAGAATCTGCAAAAAAAAAATAATGAGACAAGAAATGGCCAATTAAGAAAAATTTCAATGAAAGCAAAAAGTTGTGCAAGCTGAGAGAAAATTATTCTTTGAGAAATTATAAGTGTGTTATATAATAATTCATGGCTTTTTTTTTCAGTCTTATAATGGCTAAAAAAATGAATAATGCTGGGGTAGATTGGCCCACCAGGACACAGACATTTCTCATTGGATCACTCAAGAAATTGTCCACTTTCTCGCATTCTTTTTGCCTGAATAGTTTGGAACGAAACAATCGTCATTTTGGTACTTACAAAAAAATAATCGTTAAATTGATTTAAGCTTTTTTTATTTTTTTGTACAATTACTTCTTTAAAAAAAATGTTTCCTTCAATCTATACATTGAGCATTTGCTCTTAAATGGCATAGCAAAATTCTCTGTACTTGTGTGAGAAAAGTGCTATTGGACTAAAAAAATTTTTGCAAATTAATTTAGGTCGCCTCGGTGGGGAGTGGTCTAAGTGCTGGCTTATGATTATTCATCCATGAAGGGTCCGGGTTCGAATCCCGGTGAGGCATGGATGTTGTGTTTGTCTTACAGCATTGGCTCTCTCCCTTCCCTAGAACTAGTGACCCTAAATTAGGGATGGATGACTGCTTTGAGTTGCTCATGGTAGTCCTTAAACCTTCAATCAAAATAACAGTAACAATAATAATTTAGCTGAATCTAACTACAGTTAGATGACTTGGTGCCCCAGGGTCAATGGTAGGCTGAACTCTCTTTTTGAAATCTTGAAGGAGATACTAGTACCCATTGTGATGGCCTGTTGCCCCACCCTTATACACAAACTGGCATAGAGTACAAAGTATTTCTGTATCAGAGATATTCCGAATTTCATGTCATACCTTCATGGATCTTAAAAGAAACAATGATTTATCAGTATCAATTCTTGGATCAAATTGGTGGTTCATGGGTCAAAATACTGGGTAGACTTTAAAAAGGCAAAAAGGCATATATTGAAGAAATATATACCAATACCATTGGGCAGTAAATGACCAATGACCAAAATAAATATAAAAATTAATTGTGTAGGAAAATTGCTATGTAGCATGTATACAGTTCAACTTGCAGAATAATTTTCATTATGATTTAGTTTAAAATGGAATCTTCAAGATAGTTTTTTTTTCAAAACCAAACTTATTATGGTAAAATATTCATCTGGTACAACAGCCTGTTTTTAACATGGTTTGTTGCTACCTTCAATACTTAGCAGTTTTTTTTTTTTTTTTTTTTTTTTTATTCTTTCACCAACAATTGTTATTTCATTTTGTTCATGACTGAATCCACCTTTTACAATGCATATTTCAACAGTTCTTTTTAACCCAGGATCTAACAGAACAGTTTCTTCATGGGGGAATTTGTGTGTTCCTCTGTAGGTACATGTGACTTTATGGTGTACCACAAGACTAAAATTCCCAGCCTGGTTTGGTCATCCACAACCTGCCTCTGACTGCATGTAAAAAAACTGTCTTGGGAATGGGACTGAAGTTCCTCTATATATTTATTTTCAGTGGGCCATGGCAGTTTGTGAAGGTTACAATTTGTGTTGTATGTGTGACAAGCGTATAATTCTGCTACTAAATCCTTCCTAGTGTATCCTATGGTATAACAGTGCAACTTCTGAAAGTGTGGTTGGCAGCACAGCATTCATATGTGTATGTGTGTTTCTGTGTGTATTCAAATACACGCATGTAATCCCCTGAAACTTTAGAACATTAAGCAATTTTCTGCTATATTCTGTTCTTTTCCAGATTTTTGGATCCACTCTACAGATTCCAAAAATGAAACAGAAAAGTAGATGTTGACACACCAGTTGTGTGTAAATGGATTATGTGTGTGTGTGTGCTTATTTATTGATTGTTTAACAACAACTTTATTTTCAACAGGCACTTTCAGTACTTTAGTAAATTTTGTAAGATATCATGTGAGTTTTAAAAAGGCTTTATATTTGATGTGAAGTACAGTAATGGATATTTTGCATACATTTATACCCCTGCATTGTGTAATTATTTACCACTTTTGATCTTAATTATGTATGTATGCCTCATGTAAGCAGCTGTTGACTAGAAATTATTATTTATGTTAGTATTAAAATTTTCTGTACTCCATTTATATATGGTTGCAAGTGAGAGGAAATTCATGTGAAGATTGTGTGCCTGAAACAATCATTATGTACAATGGGAATGTTTTCATTATAATTTTAATACTATAAGAGAAATCTATTTTGTGCTTTTGCTTCAGAGTAATTTTGAAAAGCTATTTATAGAAATTATATTGTAAGAAAAGTGTAACAAGTAAAACAGTTAGCATTATAGAACTTAAGTTTGCTATCAGATTTTATATTGAGTAGCAAACATTTATCATATTAGAATTGCATAGAAAAACAAAATTTATTTAGATTGTTTCTATTCTTATGTACAGTGTCATCCTTGTAAACCTTTTTTTACTATTAATGTTCCATCTAAAACTTACCAGTTCACAAGCAAGTCATAAGTCATCCTTTCACCATTTACATGAAATTACCTTTTTAAATGTGTTGTTTTTTACTATATTTTGACAAATTTGTTACATTGTAGCAGTCATAAACATAATTATTTGTTGATTTGTTTTCTCATGCCAGTTGTGTTTGATCATTTTTTTTCCTTTATTAAATAATTTTGTAAAATAAAATGTGTTTATTATTGAGATGATAATTTGAGTCCTAGTGGTAGCTTTGACTGAAAAAATGAATAGACTGTATAATCCACATTTCTTTCTTCCAGCTAAGTTTTAATGTTTTTCTCACCTCTCATGGTATCACTGCTTCTTGTGAGTTTTGGAACCTTGCACATATTTCTGGCATTTTTGTCAGTACGTACTACCAGCTGTGTCTGTTGAAGTGAATCAATTAAACTTCATATAACAGCTGACTGCTTGTATTTTTTTATATATATAATGCACAAGATGACAAGTGGTTCACTGCTTGTAGTTTAAGGAACATTGTTGCATAACCCAAACTGATTGTGTGACTCTTTCTTAATTGCCACAAAATTATTGGTTTAGTTCCTTGTCACAACAGCACCCTTCATATGATGCCACCATCTTGCCTGTTTTTTAGGGAATTGGTAATTTCCATGTCCCACATTTTTTTTTCATGGTTAACACTATCTTGGGTCAGATGTGACCAATATTTAGACCCTTTTTTTGGCCATTTATCAACTGTAGCATGCTTGCCTTGCCCAGTTTTACTGCCATTTGCTGCAATATGTAAAGAGGTTCAGCTGTTCTTCTCTATCCACAGGTTCTATTCTTTCACAGCCTAGTTGACATCAACAGGTAGATTTTTCTTTGCATTTGAGTATAGTTCAGCCACTTGTTGCTTGCTACTCCCCAGTGATAATTTACCCAGCAGTCAACAATTACTATTGAACTATTTAATTATCAGTGTACCACAACTTGGCTGCTGCTGCTGGATCAGTATTCAGCTTGCAGTTTGTCACTGTTTGTCTGCAGGTTACCAGTTGTGCATCATTTCTCCAGACTTCACTTTCTTGAAGATCTTCAATTGTTCAACTATTTTGGACCACACAGTTTCTTCCTCTCAGTGGTTTTTCCTTTGACTTAACCATAGTCAATTGTTTTGATATCTTATAAATGTTTTTTTTTTCCTTGCAAACCCATCTAGATACTGTTTTTACATGAGTGGGACAGAATTTTGTCACTGTTGTGCATTCAGTTGATTACCTTCTTCTGGTCTAAGTTTAATTTAATGATTGCCTGCCAGTATATTACAATGTCATACATCATTGGACTTAATTTTTGTGGCTGTTTTTGAGCCAATTTACTGCTAAGAACTGACCACTTTCCTATATGATTTTTAGACTTATTTTCCTTATACAGTATGCTGTAATTGCTGTTACAGTGTAGTGGTGTTCCCTGAACATACTACATCCGGACTACAATGTATCCATTAGTGGACAACAGTTTGACCAACTTAAGATCATTATTCAGCTCCAGTGAACCATTGATCAACTGCCAGTGAACTGCTGTTTAACTGATATTGGACTTCAGCTTGAGTTTAGTTTTCAGTAGTTTCTTATTCTGTAAGTTTAGTGCAGTGGGCAGTTCTTGCTTATTTCATGGTGAGATAAGCAGAGTCTGTGCTGCATGTTTTTGCTTTATCCAGATGAGAAATTTCATCTGTTATTAATCATTTCAACTTTGAATATATCTGAAAAGAGCTGACTTCATAATGACAATATGACAATTCATAACAACACTTCCTTTATTATGTGTGCAATAGTTGTACCTGAAGATGCAAATTATACTGTCACAGACATTAAATGAAATGTCATGTTGAACTACAAACATGTACCATTTCATGTGTGATCCACAATATTTTCAGTCTCACACCTTTCCTCTTGCTATGCTTGTTTACTAAATGGATTATATCTTGTGTATGATCTGGCTATCATTGAAATGAAATGTATTCTCAATTTTACCATGGCAAACCTTATATTAGCCATGGCTTCTAAACTCTTTATTGAAAGAGCAGTACAGGGCTGTTACTAAGAAATGTTCAGTTTTTAATTGCTGATTACATCAGTACACATTTGATAATGAAATGATAATTTATGTCAACTTTTAAAACTAATGGTTTGTTGTTTTGAATTTGTAAGCTTTGTACTTTCAAAGTGAACTGGTGCTGTAGTAAATGCAAATTTACTTTTTGGACTGTTTATTTACAGGTGCTCTTATTATAATGGTAAATGATTTTCTGTACAATCATTAAAAGAGAGATTAAAGTTCTTAGATAGAATAGTAGTGGTAGTAATCAGATTATGAAGCAGGTATTTAGAGTTTTCAAGTTTATAATTTTATCACCCAATATAAACTACTTTTGGTATCAGCAACTGAAACATTTAAATTCTACATTGCTCATGAGTACATGATAGACTGTTGTCTGTAGTATTCAATCATGGCATCGAAATCAGTCAATCATAATATTTGTATCTTGTTAGCTTAATGGATGTTGTGAGGATTTTGCAGAAATTTTTAGCCAAGAAACTGACAATTTAATGTTAAATAGGTTTATTTATTTATTTACTTATTTATTAAAAAACAATGTAAGAGATCCTTCTTTATTTAAAATAGTTGATTTATTCAATTTGTAACCAAATACAATAACCTGCAGGCACTGGCACAATTTTGGGCTACTGAAGCTTGAGGAAAAGTATGGATGAAACCATAATAACAATTTCTTTAATTCTGTACCATAAAACCATTTAAAATAAGAATATATCAAAACCAAGCTAAAAGTAACAACTCGTGTAGTACATATACTACATGCTTACAACAGTGATCACCTGAATTCAGTTAAGAGAATGTTTGTTTTTCACTAAAACTATGGAAGCTAAAAACTCAGAAGTGGCATTTGATCTATGCTTCAAATGTTAGTAGGAGAAAATTGTCTAAAATTGTTTTATACTTACTTTTTTTAATGTAATGTATTTTCTTTTTTTCTCAGCCTTCAGTTGAAGGAACCACTGATGCATTTATTGTTGGTTCCTTTATGTAGGATATTCTTATGGAACTGGATTAGTGATCTTAAGGACATGAGCTTTTAAGTTGTGCAGTATTTCCCATGTAGGTTGTAGACCTTCTGAACTGTGCAGTGTAGGTGCCCTCTGCAGAATTAGAAACTTTAGGAGGGAGAGTAAAATTGCAGCCTGTTTTTCAAAATGATCTTGAAGTTCATTAATTAATGGTGATTTGCAAAATTATTTTGCTGATGAAGTGCCCTTTTACTTTGATATATATACATATTCTCCCTTTGTTTTTTATTTTCTTGTATTTCATTAAAATATGGCATTTCTAACTTCAGTTTTGAGTGTTTCATAGGCATTAATATGCTTATTAGTGTGCACATTCCTGCCCATATGTTGAACAGCTCATAAAGGGCATAATTTCATGCACATAATATCCTTTAATAAAATCCCAGGATAATTGTCTTCAAGTGTCCATGTTAGGTGAGCTGCTGTTAAGTAAGAATTGCAACAGTTGCTTTCCTTTGTAGATTTTTCCTTTGTAGATTTTCTTTAAACTATATATATTGGTTTCTTTTCTGTTTCAAACCAAGAAGAACAAATTTATACATGGAATATTTTTCCATATTTTCACTCAAAATTATTTTGAACTTTGTGTGATAAGATATGATTTCAATAGGTATTTTATTTTGTGTCAAATTTACATTATTGCAGGTAAACGTTTTTTCAGGGACTGTTTTCCCTCAATAATTTTTTGTGGATTGAAAGGCATAGACAGCAATGAGTACTCTTCAGATAGGGTTTCAGGTCTTTTATTTATATATTAATTATGAGTCCTCATTGGCAGTGCACTGAATCAGGTTTGGGGAAGTAGGAATGAACCCAGTCTCATGATGTGAAATACATATATATATATATATACTTAAGAGCAAAACTGAAGACTAAGGAAAAAATTTTAGAATTTAATATATATATATATATATATATATTTATTTATGAAACTAATTGTGCTATGAAATTTCCAATAGTCTTGCATATCTACAAGACATAACAGAGCTTCCTTTTCGGTCCCGCCTTTATGTGTAATTTGACTAGAGATTCTTGGCAAAGAAATATTAAGTGGATCTCAAGACGTTATAACCGAATCCAAATAAGACAAATTGTATCACATAGTAATCTTTTTATTCATAGAAGAATTGAAAATGCTTCCTTAATGGTGTTTGCTAATTCATACATCAAGTCAGGCAGTTCTATCATCTATAACATGTTTTGGATGCACTGAAGAAAATGGGAACTGGGAGAAATCAAAAGTGTGATCCGATTTTAACTAGAGTAGCAGTTAATAAGGAAAGGAATTGTGAGATTAAATATTCAAATGATTTCAGTATGTATGATTTAATTTATTGATAAAAAAAATACACTCACAAACAATGAAATTCGTGCACCTAGAAGAAAACATGCTACAACTGTGAAACTTTGCAAATAGCTACAGTGCGTGCTGGTATGCAAATGATCCACGTTTGGTGCAAGTGCGCATGACCGCACACCCTGTGGTGGCACTGCAAGCACAAACTGGCAGCCGTATAAACCAGCGTATAGTCGATTCACCTTGAAAGCGAAAAGCACCGGCTGACGCAAGCAAAAGTACAGAGTGACAAGAATGCCGGGTAGATGCCAGAGATGTTGATTTACACAACTTATGGACTTTGAGAGAGGCCTGGTCATTGGGCTGGAAACTGCAGGTTGATCGTCACGCCGTATAAGCTGCCACATGAATCATTCTGACCATACCGTCTGACTGTGTTGGGAGCAGTGGACATGTGACGGCACTGCCACACAGTGGAGCGGCTCCGGACGGACCAGGAGGATCGAGAGATCGTGCACCAGGCATGAACAGATTCCACAGGTACCCGACCCACTGTACAGGCAGATGTAGCGGCTCTTGTGTGCCCACGAACCATTTCCTGATGCTTCGCGGAAGCGAATCTGCGATCCCAGCGCCCCTTACGTGTGCTGCCATTAACACCGGAACATCGCCAGCTTCGTGTGCAGTGGTGCCAGGCCAGAGTAATGTGTAATGTCACAGACTGGCGACGTGTGGTGTTCAGCAATGAGTGCTGCTTCGGTTTGGGGACAGATGATCATCATGTCCTGTCCCCAGGTCAACGGTACAATTCCAACCTCGCTATCGAGTGCCACAACTCCCCCACTGCAGGTATTATGGTCTGGGAAACCATTGCCTACAATAGCCGATCAGCTCTAGTTGTGGTATGTGGATCATTGATGGGCTAGCAGTATGTGGATGAGATCCTATGGCCCTATGTGCTCCCATTCCTGGCCGGGATTCAAGGTGCGCTATACCAGCAGGATAATGCCCACCCGCACACATGCCGTGTTGCCCAAGACTGCCTACATCATGTCCAGACACTTCCATGGCCTGCCCACTCCCCGGACATGTCCCCTATTAAGCATGTGTGGGACCAGTTGAAACGCCAACTTCTACCATGCCTCAGTATCCAGGATTTGGAGCACACTGTCCAACATGTGTGGACCAGTCTGCTGCAGGACAACATCAGGCGTCTGTTCGCCTCCATGCCAGACTGTATTGCAGCATGTATCGCTGCACAAGGCGATGCGACACGCTATTGAAGATGACTGGACTGTGTGCCACAGATCCCTCTGTAATTGTCCTGCAGCTCTGTTTTTGCCATCATGTGTATCATTCATCTGTATCATAACGTCCATAAAATTTCAGTTCAATCCGATGCTTCCTTCTTGGTGCACAAATTTCATTGTCCGTGAGTGTGGTTACATTTCTAAAAATTATTATCAACTGTAACCCCCTTGCATGCTTCAGTACAAGTGCTGAAAGTTTCCTGTATTTTGTCAAAAAATATTTAGGGGGGGGGGTCTTTCAGTACATCATTCTAAGCCTGTTGTGAATATTCAGTTTGATGCAAGACTCCTTTAAGTTATGTCCCAGATGTTTGGAACAGGTCTAGTAATATCATGGGTGGAGTCATGAACCTTACATTTTCTTTCTTTTAGTGCTCAACAGCCTCCATGAGCATTTAAGGAATCACCTGTCCCTAATGTAAAGACACTGGTTCCAGGGAAAGGACAGTACTAGCTCTATAGGACAATCACATTAGACTTGCCTCATGGCTCAACTCAGACATTTAACCAGAAGTGTGCACTTGTGAGCACTGGATTTATATTTTTCAACACATTTATGGTTGGTCATACTTCCTTCATTTGATATCTGTGAATTGGATACATGAAACAGTCTGTGTCCTATGCATCATTAGTCTGTAAATTCAACAAACTTAACTGAAAAATTAAGAAAATAAAAAACAACATGTGACTGAAAAATCAAGAAAATAAACAATATGTAAGAGAAGATACAGTAATATCAGCTGTAGAGTTTGTTCACAATCCCTTTCAATACAGAAAAAAAAAAAAACTCCTTGCAAATATAATTGTCTATTATTATTTTCCCCCTTAACATTTTCACCTACTTTTGTCAATCAGTCCACTTTTGAATGGTGTTTCAGTTTCTATTCATCTAGAAAGCTTTTTGCCAGATGTGACTTTTTTCAATGAATAGCAATCTTTTTAGTGATAGTTGGTGTTACATTACAGCAGTGGTTCTCAATAGGATGTCAGTCTGGCCCTTGATGAAAAAAATTAAACCATAAAGAAATGTATAAAATCTACAGGCAAAGAAAAAAAGAATGTTTATTAATATTTAATATATAAAACAGTATAAATATTTTTGTTTGATTTAGTTCTGTGTTTAAAGGTTTCAGAATTTGCATTTGCACATGACAAATGATAAACGTAATTTGGTAGTTTCCTGCGGGATTCTCTGACGCTCCTATGCAACCCTGTGCTAGGTGTCACGGGAGAGAGGAAAGATGTCTTGCATATCTGTGTGTTCGGTTCTCCACTCGACACAACATCTATGAATTCTTGCTGGCAGCACTTGGAGCTATCTTTTCCTGTGGTTTATTCTGTATCGTACTTCATGTGGTGCTGAACAGAACAGCTCTAATTATTGTTAATGCTCAAAATGTCATTCTTAACACTAAAGAAGAGAAAAGTTGACAGCAAAAATCGCAAGTCTGACAGTGACTGGACAGGGAAGTATTTGTTTATTTTACCACGGAGAAAAATGGCTATTCCCTTATGCCTAGTGTGCAATGAAACTGTATCTGTATGCAAAAAATAAAATATGAGGTTCCACTTTGGTACTAAACATGCAAATTTTAATAATTTAATCAAAAGTTTCCTCCTGGATCGGCAACCAAAAAACAAGCATCTTCTTTAAGTGTTATTCCAAATCATCTCTTGTAATTTCACGTTAATATGAGTAACTAATTTCTGAAATGTGTTCTATTTTTTTCATTTGCCCCCTATGTAAAGTTCATTTTATAATTTTCACATTATCTCTGATAGATCTTAAAATAAGAATAATGTTTATACGAATATCAGTATGATATGTAACTTAGATTTACCCAATTAAGTGTTCACACCCTTTGGCCTGATTCCATGAAAAGAAAAAAATGTGGCCCCTGGTGAAAAGTAATAAAGAGCCACTGCATTACAGGTTCCCTTTGCTTTTCAGATGCTGCCATCATGTATAATGCCTACTTTATAAGAAATAACTGTTTCCATGCTGTGATTATATTGTCATAAATTTCAAGCTCCTTTATATAGCCATAGAACATGATTCAATGATCTACTGTGTGAAATGCATGGCAGTATGCGATAGTGAGATGTGAAGTGCATCTCTGTACAGGAACAATAAAAAAAATTAAAATTATTTGCAATATTCTAATATTGCCTCAGGAAATGCAGCTAGATGTGAAATCAGTCAAAACTGAAAGATATGTTTCTATCAAAAAGGGCATCAAGTTTATAGCAGACAAATGGCAGATCTTGTGGTTTCACAAAATATAGAAAAAATAAAAATGAGATAATAAGCATTTGTAAAATGTTTCTTTTCTCACCAAAAATTTTATTCAGAGTAAATGTTTTATGCAGAAATCTGTACTAGCTGCATGATTATCACTTTCTTTTGTTTTGGCAAATTATTATGTAGGAGAACTTGAAACAACAGTTTTTTTATGTGAAACTTTGTGTGTGTGCCAGATATGTGGTGGGCATCTGTTTTGTTATTTCTAGTAACAAAAGGATTTATTAGAAATAATTTTTGAAATTTTTCATTGAGAAATATCTTCAATGTTTATATTCAACATGAAGTGAAAATATTTTTTGACTTAACTATTTATGTAGGTGGCAAAATTTGTATTCATCTTTACAAAAAGTCTGTGAATACAATAAATTGAACACCTTCCTTTCTTTATAAAAATGAATGTGGCATGTCAGTTAGTTCATTGAAAACATAAATAAGTTTGACTCAGCTGAAATATTGTAAAATACAATAAAAAATTCAAAGAAACTTCTTGAGAAAGTAATTATCTTTCTGCAGTTGCTGAAAAAAATCATGAAAAGAAAAAACTCACCAGAGAAATTTATTATTGCAGAAGTTTCTTTTAATACCTCCAAAAATTAATAAAAGTTCCACGTAAGACTAAAAAAAATGTCTCATGTGAACAAATTCTGTACAGTATTGATTGTAATCATAGGCTTGGATTGAGTCTTGTCTGATTGTCAACTAAAAACGCATTCAGCAGATTATAAGTCAGCAGTCAAAACTGTATGCAACCTGAATAAGATCGTCATATAAGTGAAAGTAGTCATAAAATGAACTGGGATTCATTTTTATTTGCCATCAGCAGGATAGCATGAAAAGGAAGTTAAAAGAAAGATCTTGAAATTGAAAAGGACTCCATGATCAGTGATCACATGCTTTGGTCAATACTGGAAGAATGGTTCTGTGTGGTTAACCACAGCCCTTGCTGCATATTGTGGTAGTGAATGCCAGATGATTAGGTGATGCATCTTCAGAACTAAGATGATAAAAAAAATATCAGAAATTCAGTTTTACAACGATATATTCACGAGTTCATAGTAATAACTGAAATCGCTATATACATGTTGGGGGGCGGGGGTCTTACCCTGTACAACATCTACTAAAGAAACTAATCACATCACCAACTGGAAGAACTAATTGCTTTAGTGTTGTAACTATGAGGTTGCGAATGAAACTCATTTAACAGGTACGAGATCTGTTCTTTTATCAGACCACTGTTGAATGTTGTTATCCTCTCACCTTTGTGACCACCATCAAATGCAGAGTTTAGCAATTGTGTCTTATAAATTGAAGCAATTAAAAGTGTTACTGCCCACTTGTGATACCAGAAAAATAATATTTAGAAAAGAATATAGTTTTACTAAGTGTTTTTTTTTTATTTAATTTTAAATCGAGACTGTAGCCTTTATCTTTGTCGAGGACATTACACTTTTTATTTGCAGCACATGTTCTCTTTGTTGACTTAAGAAATGACTGAACATCCTTGATGCAAAAATCTTGAGAGAGAGCTCTGTGTTTAATGACATTAGTGTGTTTTAATTACTTTTCAGTCAGTAAGAAAGTTATGCAATTTTTTTGTTTTTTGTTAATTTTATGTAGCATTGTTCTGTAAGGCTTGAATTAAAATCAGAACTTCCTGAATATCAAACTTCAATCAAGAGAATTCATTCTGAATGAAGTTTTGTGCTACTGAATGTTTCCAGTTTATCAGTGTTGGTCTCTTTTAAAGCTTCATGCAAATAATTTACATATTGAAAGCAAAACTGTGATGGTATTGTCTGAGTTGCAGTAACTTGATGAAATTCATTCCAACAAGCCTAACTTCCTTACAAATGTATGGGTGGTGTGTGTGTGTGTCTTGGGGTCATTTTGAGTATTGCTATGATGAAGCACAACACCACAGTCAAGTTTATTTTCTGTTATTAAAATGTAGGACTGTTCAGAAATGCTTTGTACAGTTAAAAGTGAAATTTACATTTTTCACAAAAATGTAACTAAATGATGGAGTTAGGACTAAGTCATTGATATAGAATTAATCAGTTGGACATTGAATGGATGCTGAGTGGCCATACTTCTTTTAGTGTGATGGTGAAACTGTAGGTGGTGGAATAAAGTTTAAGAGCTTTTGAAGGCAAGGCCAATGATAATTTTAAATAATACACAGGATTTGCTGATTAACATATAAAAAAGGAAGTGAAGAAAAGCATCATTGTACATTGAATTATCCATCGGATGAGCTTCTGAAACAGGTTATTGAAAAAGGAAAAATCTCAAATTCTTGATACTATGGAAATCTCGTTTTTCTGGTACAGTTAATTCAGTGAAAAAATGACTCCTGAACTAGACTTCAATTTTGGTAGATAAGGAACTGATGAGAAGCTTAAACACAGTGTTGATGAACCTTCAAAATACATTGGAGGTGCTTTTCAATTCTATTTCCATAGGAATTGAGTTTTTCAGGCAATTATTATTGTTTAATTGGTTTTAGACGTGATTTTGATCACAGAATGAAGTTTTTGCACCCTTCTAAACTTTCAGAAGAAAAGAAATATCAGGCATCATATTTATCAAATCAGAATTTTTGAACCAACAATGGTATTTTTTAAATTGTAACGTGCTCATAAACACAGCAGAAGATTTTGGTGCCCTCTGTTGTCTTAATTCCCAAATTTTGTGAAGTACAGTGATGCATGTATGGACATCTGTGAGTTTCTAGTCACGTCATATATCTGAGTTGAGGGAAAATGTAAAAATCTGTATTATATTCTAAATAGCAAAGGCGTAACTAGGGCAGGGCAGACGGGGCAGTTACCCAGGGCGCAAGTCAGGAGAGGGTGTAAAAATCACTGCTTGCAATCTGCTTAAAATTGGAATTTGGAACTTTTACCCAGTTTCTAGTACACTTAAATTTCAAATTTCTTCTTCAGAATGTTCAAGGGATGCTAGTTGTTTACATTCAGAAATGAAGTCTCAGTTGCATAGTCTAAGTAAAGAAGAACCGTGTCCTTTGTCAACAAGAATGGAACCCACAGTTCTTCTTTAGTTGGATAAATACGGATGTTGTTTTTTTTAGTTGGATGGATATGGATGTCGCTTTCCTTTAGGTGGATGGATAAGATAAAGATGTTCACATTGTTGAAGATTGGCTATTCGATCATTACTGTGGCGGTGAGTCACGATTGCCTGTTAGATTCGACCCATTTGATGTGATACTGAAGGTCCAAACTCCGAAACTGTTGCAAAAAACCGTATAAGCACATACAGTTTGCTTCCATCAGAAAAATAGCATTGGGCTATGATGACATTAATTTTGTTTTGTCGAGCAGTGTATGTATATTTATAAATAAGCATATAGCAGTTCAACATTACTAATTTAATAATTATGTGTACAACTATTGTATTAAATTAGTAATATGTATGTATTAAATTAGTATACATATATCATCATCATCATCATTGTCAACCATTATCAATCCACTGCTGGACGAAGGTCTCCCCAAGTTTCCTCTACAACGGTCTGTCTTGTGCCAGTCTCCTCCATGTCACTCCCGCATATTTACGAATTTCATCCACCCATCTCCCATGTGGTCTTTTTCTGGGTCTTTTCCTGTCCCTTGGAATCCAATCTAAAACTTAGCATGATACATATATACACAATAGTTATATATAGAGAGACAGATGGGGGTGCAATATTTTGTTGTTTGCCCCTGGCATGGGAATGCTTAGTTACACCTCTGCTAAGTGGCATCATTCAATTAATAAATTGCTGTTCATAAGAAAACAAATGGAAATGCAAAAAAATAATGACTGAATTTAATTTACAGAAGTAAAGTTCCAAGTATGCTAGTGAAGCAGTGGGTCACCTAATTTATGAATGGTTCAAATAAATAAATATCGGAAAGGCTATTATTTTTTTATTAACTCTCTTTTGTGGTGCAGTGACACTGTGAAGAAACAAGTTATACTGGAGTTTCCAAAATAATCAGCTGCAAAAGTCATCCGTGTTTTTTTTTTTTTTTTTTAATTCGGAAATGAAGTCTCAGTTGCATAGTCTAAGTAAAGAAGAACCATGTCCTTTGTCAACAAGAATGGGACCCGCAGTTCTTGAGAATGGCTTCCCATCTTTCATGACTTTTCTTACATGAATGCTCATCAACAAATGCTCATTCAGGCTACTAAGAAATATATAAAAAATGAAATATCAGTTCTTGTAACAATTTTTATTCTTAGTAACTTAGCATGATCGTTCGATGTTGTGGTGGTAGCGTTATTTTCACATATCTTCCATTTACTTAGTATATTTTATTCATAATGTGTGCAGTAGTAAAATAGATCGCTTATATTATGAGCAGAATAAACAGCATCTGAGTGATCAGTAATTACAGAATCTCTTGTTTCAGAAGCTGGTTCTTTTTTAATTTTCCTTTCAAATAATGTAGTTTTGTCCTTAAATTGTTATTCCCAAGTAATTAACAAAACACTACCGCATCAAAGAGAAACGAAAACAACTATCCTGTATTGTCAGTTGCTTTGTTGAAAGATAGACATTAAGAAGAAGAAGAAAGCTAGGGGGATAGTTTTGCTTTTATATTTTTAGGTGCTGGGTGAAAAACAAGTAACACAATTTTAAAGCTGCGTTTGTGGTTGATTGAAAATAACTCTGTGATCTGATCATGCATAATACTGCATATCAACAGTCGAAATATATCAGGTATTTCTTATACATAATGAAGTTCACATGTCTTAAGCGCTTATGTGAATTTTAGTTCATGGCACATACATTGTAGCAGTGCTCGAAATGGAAATTTTGAAGTGCTGGTATGTTCATATTTAGCTAAAAATCCTCGGAAAAAAATGCCTTCACCAGAAAATATCCAAAACTGAAAAAGTAAAAAAAAAAAAATCCCTGAAAGAAAAACTCCTTTATTTGAAAATGTAATTTACAGTTCCGTGGAATTGCACCTTAAGTCAGAAACGATGGCAGTCGATTAGAGTTGGCTGGTTTCTGGACCCCAGCGGGTATTACTTATGCTACACCAAGGACTGGATTTAGACTTGTTTGTAACGAAGTCTCTTAACCCGGGAGCCAATTAACGGATAAACTGGACTTCCGAACCTCGGCTAATCATTAGTGATTAAACTGGACTTCCGAACCTCTGCTAATCATTAGTGATTAAGCTGGACTTGAACCCAGAACTTTTAAGGTCCTGGGCCGAGAAGGCAGTTCCCTTCCAATATGGACTTTATGAAGTAAAAAGTTGGGCAGTTAGAACCTCTGCAATCAGAACGAATATTCAGTCTTAAATTAATAGCAATCTGACCGCCCTCAAAATGAGTACACCACTCCCCTAACCTTTACGATTCCCACATTTCTAAATTTCTTAAGGGCACGAGTCACATAAGGTTTCTATGTTTAAGAACGCACGCTCGTAAGTCAGAGACCAAAAAAAAAAAAGGTTTCTATGTTTAAGAACGCACGCTCGTAAGTCAGAGACCAAAAAAAAAAGAATAATAATAATAATTTCTGCAATTCCCACTACTAAAATTAGGGCCAGTATGTAAATGCCGGGTAAAAAAAGTGCCGGTATGTCATACCCGCCCATTTCGAGCACTGCGAAGCAGTAAACTGTGTAATTTCCTGGTCATTTTGCACAATATATTTTAATAACTGCAGCATTTAATTAGAAAAGAAAGCTTTTTTTTATTATTATTATTATTTCATTCACTTGGTTGTGTGTGCAAATGTATTCTATTTTGGAAATGCTGTAGCAGTCAGTTTAAAATTTGAATGATTTGGTTATTTGCTAGATTTTATCATGAGAATTTTTGATACTGTGAATAAATCATAATATCACAATTTGTTTCATACAGTGCATTATTTCATTTGACTTGTTCTATCCTTTTTCACTGTTTTTCTTCAGTTCCAGAATAGACATTGAGTGTCAGGTTAAGGCTAGTTAATAATTTTTGCGCATTTTGTACCTTTGAGGGGGAGTATTTGCGGTAAGTATTAGAACTCCTAGGTACTGGTACTATCTGCTGATGATCGAACGCTTTTCCAACTTTGTCCACTCCTATAGTCCTTTGACTACCAGGGCCCTGAAATCTTTTGTCGCTCATAATACCGTAACGACCGAAACTCTGTTGCTCCTTTCAGAATTTATCTCCTCCCCTTTACGAGTTCACAAAAGAAGAATTAGTACTCGGTCACCACACAAAAATTTCGATCTGTAGTCTTTATGTGCATTGACTTTCACACGTTCCCGGGGGCTATCACTGCATTTTTCCACGGAGAAGGCATGCGAAATCACGAGAGTAAATAATATCGTTCCAGGAGATACCAGCGTCTGCTTTACTTGTTTGTTTAGCGACAGCAATGGTGACCTGCGAATCCCGTGTAAATTCTAAGAACAGGTGGTGGTTGGAAATCCTACTCACTCGAGACGGAGATTTTCAGGCAGGTGTAATAGTGTGAATGTAAGGGCGTTATGGTCGTTGAAAGGAATATATATATATATACACAAGGGGCATCCTGAAAGTAATGCCTTCTCCTTAATAACTTTTGAAATTTTAAAGTGATTTTAATGAAACTGCACTAACATGTGCTATGATATGTTACCAATGTGGGAACAATTTTCTTTTTCAGAATCGAAAATAAAGATTAGAAATGGTAGAATGTGAGGCTCCAGAAATCCACAGAAGACTCCTGGCGGTGTGTGGAGTTTCTACAATCGATATCAGTAATGCCCGAAGAGGGATGGAGAGGTTTCGAGAGGGAGAAAGTTCAGTGTCAGACAAACAACGGAGTGAAAGACCCGCAACTGCAGTGACAAATGTCAACAGGCAATGAGTGAAAGACCTCACCACAGCTGATTGTCGTGTCACCATCCAGGAATTACAACAATAAACAGTGCTCACTATGTGCAGATATTGAAGAAGCTAAAGGAAGCTATCATAAGGAAAGACGTGACATTCCATTTCATAGTGTTGTTTTACACCATGATAACGCACGTCCCCACACCTCAATGGAGACTTCACAGGCTATTGCCAAAATGAGGTGGACGGTGATGCCCCAACTCCCCTACAGTCCTGATTTTTGCTCCCTCGAACTTTTTCCTGTTTGACCCTTTGAAAAGCACCGTTCGTAGGGAACGTTTCGACGATGTGACAGACGTTAAACTGGCTGTGAACTCGTTGGTGAAACGACAGTCTGAGGAATGTTTCCAAAATGGATTTTACCATTGGGTTCAAAGATGGTGGAAATGTATAGAAAGTGATGGACAATATTTTGAATAGGCTAGCATTATTAACAATACAGTATGTCCAAGTATTTGCCACCAAGTTTCACATTTTTTGCTGCTACAAATAAAAACTTATTAGGGACGAGGCATTGCTTTCATTATGCCCTTTGTGTATATACGGACACTGAGTGCTCACTGAATTCCGACCACCTACCTATATTTCGTAGGCCCTCCTTTCGCCCGGAGAATAGCTTCCACCCGGCTGGGCATCAGCTCAATAAGGTGTTTGTACAGTTGCTTGGGGATCTGCAACGAAGCTGTATTGCGGTCTATAATTCCTGTATGGAGTGGAGTGATGTGTACAATTGCCTAACGTGCTGTTCCACAGATGCTCACTTGGGTTGAGATCAGGCGAGTTTGGGGACCATTCGAGATGCCCTATGTCAGCACTGTGTTCCTCAAATCATTCCTGCATGAGGCGAGCCCGACCCAATGAAGCATTTTCATCCTACATAAATCTTTTGGTTTTACCATCTTGTCCTATAACTTTACGCCCAACTGAAACACCAAACTGTTCTGTACACCCCTGTAGACTACAAGCCACGTCCTACTTTCCATTATGCCATTATCGGAGGTAAACAGCAGTGGTCGTCATTTAGTGAGCACTCGGTGCATATAGCATAGGTATTTGAAAACATTTGGGACCAACTTGCTGATATAGAAGAGTCTTCGTATGTAACATATTATGGGGGTATTTTTGGCTCGTCTTTTGACATAATCGAACATTTTTATAGCATCACTATGTCGGCCTGTCTCTGTGAACATCATGCCTCTGCATTTGGTAGTCTGGTTTGAAAAACTCCTTTTTTTATTGAATTCCGAACGGTGATCCTTTGCTTTTGGTTTTTTCCTATACACAGCTATGCCGCTACGGGGTGTAAGTGCGGATAGTATTGAATTCAAAGTATATTTTACTCCATATCATTGCTGCTGAAATTCCGATTGAAACAATTCTTTTTTCTTACCTTTTGCTACGAAGACCAATTTGCGTACAGTTTTTCTTCAAATAATACGCGGTTTATTCTTTAGAGAGCGTAAACGAATATTGTATTTTCCCTGTCTTTGCAATTAGAAGACCGATTTGAAAAACATTTTTATGCGTAGAATAGCGTTCATGGGGAAGAGTATTTCGCATATAATTCATACTTTTTTTATAACTAACCGTTGTGACTAGGGGGCGTAAATGCATGACGCGAGGTAACATAAGTATGTATCTCTGTTTGCAACTGTATCTCCGCTTCTAAAAATCGGTTTGAGAAAATTCTTTTTGCTTTACATTGCGAACATAATCCTCTTCAGATAAAATAATACACAATTTTCTCACTAGAAAAGTGTAAATTCAAACCTTTGTTGCTCTTACTGCTTTTAAAAGTTTTATTTAAAAAAAAACTTTTCCTGTCACATAGTACCCCTAATGAACATTTTTCGTGTATCTTATACCCTATTTTTTATATACTGTACAGGGTGTTTCAAAACTAATGGAACGAACTTTAAAGGGTGATAGAACAATTCGAAACAAGCACTTTTCGTCATAGAATGCATGGTCGCAAGTTACGCAGTTAGGCGCTGGAGGGTGCTTTCCGTTTCCCCACACACGCCGTCTTTCGCAACGCAAAGACAGGAAGTGCACAACGAATCATAAAGCTTTATTGCAGACAAAAAAACCTGACATCACAAAATTACATCAAATTTGCAAACATTAATAAGTAAATACTAAAATTAATTACATTTACAAAAGGGCGACAGCCACTCCTGATACACGCTTCGCATTGTCGACGTAAAGATGTCCGTATGTTGGCCGGACAGTTGCAGCAGCGACTAGTTCCTCTTTGGGATTAATGGGGGTGTCGTACATTACGGACTTAAGATGTCCCCATAAAAAGAAATCCAGAAGGGACATCTGGTGATCGTGGGGACCAAGCGATGGGTCCACCTCTGCCAATCCATTGGCCTGGAAATGTGGCGTTCAAGTAATCACGCACCTGAGTGCTGTAATGAGCTGGCGCTCCATTATGCTGGAACCACATTTTACGGCGGACGGCTGCTGGTACATGCTGGACCAATTCAGGCAAGACTTGTTGAAGGAAAATAAAGTAAGTCCTCTCATCCAGACGTTCCGGTAAAAGATATGGGTCTTTGCGTTGCGAAAGACGGCGTGTGTGGGGAAACGGAAAGCACCCTCCAGCGCCTAACCGCGTAACTTGCGACCATGCATTCTATGACGAAAAGTGCTTGTTTCGGTGTGTTCTATCACCCCTTAAAGTTTGTTCCAATAGTTTTGAATCACCCTGTACATAAAGCAGAGTTCTGCTGCTAAGAAGCTTCAGCGTATTTCTATTTGAAAGCATATTCTGTTCTAAAAACCTGTTGAAAGAATCCTTTCTAAGTAGGATACGCTGAACTATGAAAAAAAAAAACATTTTGAGTTCATTATTTTAATCAAACAACGGGGCGCAATTTTATCGCTGAGCGGGCGTAAAGTTACACTACGTTTTTTTTTTGTTTTTTTCTATATTTCTGCATCTAATTGTTCGATTGCTGGAATTCCTTTTATATATACGTATATTCTGCGTACTGTTTATGATATTTCGTGACGCTCATCCGTGCCACTAGTGGGCGTAAGTATCTCTTTTCCTGCTTAAAATGTTTTACATTCTGGGAATCCGGTTGAAAAAATTCTTCGTGTAACTGGTTCCATTCACTAAAGAATTCTGCACATGCATTGTGTATTTTAAATAGTGCGCAATTTTTCCGCTGGAGAATGGGGGGGCGCAGATGCATTTCCTTTTTTGCTGAATTTATCCGTTTCTAAATTTACGCTTTGAAAAATTCTTTTACGTCCGAAAGGACTCAAAAGACTCTCCCGGTACAGCCAAGAATTTGATATCGTGTTTCTTCTTTAAGTCCTTTTTCAGAATTCTGTGTGCGTTCACGTCAAAAGTACCTACAACTGAATTTCACTTATTGAAATGGTTCTGCAGCGAAAATTAGCCGTTGAACCGTTGGGAAATCTGGTGGTTTAAGAGATGCAGAAAAAAATGAGTCAAGGATATTTTTACTTCAAAAATGCGTTGCCAGGTAAATGGTGGCATTTGTACCCACACTGTGTGACTAAAGTTAATGCATGGAAGTGAAAATCCAACCGTTGGACGTTGTAGTCACATTTGTAGTTTCATATTTTCACGTACCGCATCAATAAGCGCAAAAAAGTTGTGATCAAGAAAGGAATAGACAACTTTGATATTTCCGCTCCTCGTTTTTCTTTATCAGGGTATTTCGTGACAGTGTCAGCAGCCACCCCGTTGCCTAAGTGGTCAGAAGCATAGGTTTCTAGCTAGTCTTCTGAGTTAGGTTAGGGTTCGAGTTCCCGATGAGGCCATGGGTGGTGCGTTTGTTCTACGGTACTGAGTACCACAACCACCCCTTTCACACACGCCCTTTCTTGAACCAGTTACCCTGAATTAAGAACGGGAAACTGCATGGTGATAAATTTAACCCCGAAAGGGGGAAAATATCAGTGTCACTGAGTTTTGCTTTTTCTTAATGTTCTTGTCAAACCGTTTTACCAGATTTGCTACTGACCTACACCGATGAGCTATTACATTATAACCACCTACCTAATAAGCTGTAGGACCCCCTTTAGCCCGCAAAACAGCGGCCACTCGGCGAGACATCGATTCGATGAGGTGGCGATAGGCATCCTGGGGTATCTGATACCATAATGCCAGAAGCAGATCCTCCAGTTCCCGTACATTTCGGGGGGGAATTTAACGCGAACCCGCTTTTCCAAGTCTAACCAAAAATGTTCGATTGGGTTCATGTCAGGTGAATTTGGAGGCTGGGCATTAACATAAAATCACCAGCATGTCCCTCAAACCACTCCTTAAAGATTCTGCCAAAAGTGTCATCCGCGCTCGGCCGTCTAAGTGATGCACCAGGAATCTTGATGCGTCAAATCAGGCCACTTATAATCATACACGGTTCAATCTTGGGCCCATTTCATGCGTTGTTGGCGATGACGTGTAGTGAGCATGGGGACACGACTAGGTTTTCGGCTACGCAGGCCCAAAGGCTCGATGAACTGTGTGCTCTGATCATTGTTGTAGCTGCGGGTGTTTGTCGCCCTGTGGTCGCTATGAACAATGCGCGAGAGTCTCTGCTCCCCTCTAGCATCAATGAGCTGCATACGAATGGATGACGGTTCGTCGCGCCGCCCAGGAGGCGCAGTGGTCTAAGGCGCTGGCCTCTGATCATTCGTCCGTAGGGGGTCCGGGTTCGAATCCCGGTCAGGCATGGATGTTGTGTTTGTCTTACGGCACTGGCTCTCTCCCTCCCTAGAACCAGTGACCCTAAATTAGGGACGGGCGACTGCTTACAGCCCATTGAGTTGCTCACGGTGGTCGTTAAACCTCCAATAAAAAAAACGGTTCGTCGCTTGGCTATCTGTGCACCACTTTTGATACGTACTCACTACAGCAGCACGTGAACAAGCCGTAGCGTTTCTGAGATCGTTCCTAGGCGCCGTGCCGTCACAATTTGTGCTTTATCAAACTCCGTTTAATCGGCAGCTTTTAAACTACTAACCGAAAGCCGGTCTTCGGGTTGTGTATATATACTGCTCTCTGAATTTCACCGGCGCCACCGTTCGGTTTCCAGTTGCGCTCGTTTTTCTAGGTTGGTGGTCATAATATAATGGCTCATCGGTGTATATAAACCATACTCTGAAAATGGCAACTTGATTTGGCGCACCTGTTTGTGCGGGAAGTGAGATTCACTGGTGGAGCAAGTTAAACACAAAGGTCAATCTGCTAACCGATAAGTACTTGAAAACTAGCGTACGCGTTAAGTCATCGAACCACATAAAATTTATTTCTATTCAGGAATTTTAAGTACTTCTCTAGAAATCTGTAGGTATCACTCATAGATCTTTATGCATTTTGTGTGTTTTTGATATACGACATATTTTTTTATATATACTTTTTCAGTGCAGTGGCTTAATCTAGTTTCTCTGACTGTACCATTGCGCTCCGAGGAAAAGAAAAAAAAATTTTTTGGTTAAGTCTGATAGAAAAAATATTTACTGATTTCAGGGGATATATAATTTTTTAATTCGATACTATACACTGCTCGACACAGAAAATACAGTACTAGGAAGTATTTGTTGGTGAGCCATGCAAATTAATGAGTATGTGTCGACACTTGGGTTATGTAAACGATTACAGTTGCGGCCAATCTCCCGATTTTTTTATTTTTATTTTGGTGTTTAACGACCACCGTGAGCAACTCGATAGGCTATAATAAGCAGCCGCCCGTCCCTAATTTAGGACCACGGGTTCCATGGAAGGGTGAGAGCCAGGGTCTTAGGACAAACACAATATCCATGCCTCACAGGGATTTGAACCCAGACCCATTTCGGTAAAATGGTCAGAAGCTAGCGCTCAAACCACTGCGCCACCGGCAATCTCATGGCAGGTGAGGAAGATAAAAGGGAAAAACTTCTTTGCGTGCTCACCTTGGCTGAGGGCCACAGCATCGGAGTGATCTCAGTGCCGAAAGCACATGCAAGGAGCGAGAATGCATTGGCATCCTACCATCATCTGGAATTTTGCCACCATATGAACACCTTTACCAGATGCTCCATCATGGGGCTACGTACGGCTAGTTGATCTCTGCTTCGCATCGCTGCGGAAACCCATTGGGATGCAACAACTGTCGGGCAGATGTGGCAACGCTGGTTGGAGAAGGTAACGTGCGCCGCGTAGTGGGATTGGTGGACGTAGGCGGATGTCCGAACACCTAGATCGACGGAAAGCCGTATAAGACCCACATTCCGCAGCAGACGGTATAGGTCTAAGTGTACAGGCATCCATGAACATCTCCGCATCTACAAGGATTGAGAATTGCAAATTGGCTGAGGCAGGTTTGTGCTCTCTCCGGCCATTGCGATGACTGCCACTCACCATAGCACATCGTCGTGCAAGGTTGCAGTGGTGCGGTACTGCAAATGAGTGGTGGGAGGAATGGAAACTTGTGTTCAGCAACGCGAGTGGAGACATGATCAGCGGGTTGATCGTGCTGCCATCCGCGAGCGTCAGACGGCACTATAGCCTGGTGTTATTGTTTCGGGTGCTGTCAGTTTCAACAGCCATTCATCGCTCGTGCACATAGTGGGTATTGTGACAGCACGACGATACGTCAATGAGGTGCTGCATCACCGTGATATCCCAGACTTCTGCCCAATCGAGAATGTGTGGGAGGTCATTGGCAGACTACTTAACGCCTCGTACGGCTCCCGCAATGTCGAAGAGTTGTGAACACAAGCCAATGACGCGAGGTCAGTGATACCCCAGGACACCATCCGGAAAATTTTGTTGCCACGCCGTGTTGCCGAATGTACAGCCCAGCATGGTGGTATACGGACTCAGGCCATATTATGCTGTCTTTTTTTTTTTTTTTTGATTGGGGGTTTAACGACCACCGTGAGCAACTCAATGGGCTATAAGCAGTCTCCCGTCCCTCATTTAGGGTCACTGGTTCCAGGGAAGGGAGAGAGCCAGTGCCGTAAAACAAACACACCATCCATGCCTCACCGGGATTCGAACCCGGACCCCGTTCGGACGAATGATCAGAGGCCATCGCTTAAACCACTGCTCCACCGGGGCGGCTATACTGTCTTCTTGCCCATCGTATGAAAGTAATCCCAAAGAAATCAAATCACTCATTTCCCACTTCTCTACATACGTGGTAAGTTTCGTTTCATTTCGTGTATCCTTCATGGGGTAAGATTTTCTATGTCAAGCAGTGCAATATCATTTATGTTATTAGATTTTTGAAGCGGCCCATCTTAAATGATTCAGTCGGGTTTTATTTTTTTAGTCAATTTCGAAATAATGCCGAAGGTAAATATCAGGAGTGGTGGTTGTGGCTCTTAAGCAGAAATATTGTTTGACCCCTACCCTTTAAAAATTTTAACGCCTCTGCTGTACAAACGCTCACAGAGTAGTAGTGCGTGTCCACCACTGAGCGGTTCATGCAATCGTAACAATATTAAGTTGTATTGCATGTCTTACGGCGCTGGCTCTTTTTTTTCCTAGAACCAATGGCCTTAAACTAGGGACGGGCAACTGCTTTAGCCATACGAGTTGTTCATGGTGATATCTAAACCCCGAAACAAAACAAAAAAGCAAAAGAAAAAAAGCAGCTTTTGTTACCTGTAAATTGGGAATTATGAGAAAGGCATGGGGTGATAGAACTATTTCATGGAAGTTTATCTATAGATTGGCCATCATCCAAGTGCCAGATTGCCGCCCCGGTGGCGCAGTGGTCTAAGCGATGGCCTCTGATCATTCGTCCGTAAGGGGTCCGGGTTCGAATCCCGGTGAGGCATGGATGTTGTGTTTGTCTTACGGCACTGGCGCTCTCCCTTCCCTGGAACCAGTGACCCTAAATTAGGGACGGGCGACTGCTTATAGCCCATTGAGTTGCTCACGGTGGTCGTTAAGCCTCCAATAAAAAAAAAAAAAAAGTGCCAGATTCAAATCCCGGTAAAGAATGGATGTTGCGTTTGTCTTATGGCACTGGAGCTTTCCCTTTCCTGGAACCAATGGGCCTAAATTAGGTACGGGCGACTGCTTACAGCCCACTGAGTTGCTCACGTTGATCGTTAAACCCAATAAAAAAATTCAATAGGGCTATTGTAATCAAAGTGGCCAGTTTCTACTTGAACCGGCTTTGGAAGAAAAAAAATAGCGTGGTGAAACTGAAATCGTGTCACACTCGTCCAATGCCAGTGTTCTATATTAACTTGTGGCTTTATCCTGGGACCCGGCATCTGAGAAGAGACCCCGCAGATCTGGGACGAAAAGAGTTTGGAATGCTGTCATGCGAATTTGGATACTTTGTTACCCACGACGTTGATGTTACGTTCCAGTTTAGACACCACATAGGTAGCTGTTGAGGAACGGCGACCCTAAGGTAGGAACCGATCTAAGCCTGTTTTTAATTTTCCAGTCGCTTTCTAATGGTAACATCACATCAAAAAGCTGCGGATGTATTGACCGGAGAGTGCCGAGGCCACATCTCAAGTTAAAATTTTACCTCCACACATAGCGTATATTTTTCGCAAATGCTGCGGCATGTCCCATCCCTGGCCTGAGTGGACTTGTTACCGTATTAGCCTAGCAGTCTCAACTGAATTCTGTCGAAGTTATGGTAATGTCTCTGATCCATTTTTTTTTACCATTTCATTACATCATATTTGTCTTTTCTTTCCTCGGCCTCTTTATCCGACTTTTCTGTTTGTTTGTTTCGGGGTTTAGCAACCGCATGAGTAACTTGTACGGCTGTATGCGGTCACCCGTCCCTGATTTAAGGCCATTGGTTCTAGGAAAGAAAGTGGGCCAGCGCTGTAACACAGGTAGATTACCCATGCCTTATCCGGAACTCGAATCCTGCTCATCTCGAACGAACACGAATGGTTAAAAGCCAGTTCCTCCTCAGACCGTTCGTCCACTGGAGTGTCCCTTTTTACCGCACCATGCCAAATGTGTAAAGATCTACCTGCATATTATTATTATTATTTGGTTTGGGGGTTGAGCGACCACCGTGAACAACTCGATAGGCTATAAGCCATTGCCCGTCCCTAATTTAGCACCATTGGTTCCAGGGAGGAGATATAGCCAGTGCTGTTAGAAAAACCCAACATCCATGCCTCACCGGGATCCGAACGCTGATCCATCTGAGATGAATGATCAGAAGCCAGCGTAATGTGGAAAACGGATGATTGGTGACTGTAGCGTCTTTGAAAATAGAACTTATTCGGGCAAGGCAAGTGCGTCTGAATATAACTCATTTTCCTAAACTGACGGCTTGTTACAAACAGCTCGACAGAACGTGTATGGTTGCGGGAGATGTACGATCGCGATAAAGGCGTGTTACTGAAATCCTAGACATCAATGAAAGACTGAGCGCGCTGCAGCACGGTAACAGACTATATATATGCAGTGAACCCTTGCGCTATGTTCACCTTCCACTTTCTAATATTACGGCTTCTTGCCTACCCTTCATCTGTGAACTGCTTCATTCTCTAAAATTAACTGAAATGAATTAAGCGACGTTCACTGGCGCTGCTTTCAACAATGCCTTTCTGTTCCAGTAATCATGTATCACTTTTATGCAATATAAGCTCCTTTCCAGCCTGTCCCTGCAGCACACCCGGAGATGATATCCACATGATTGTACATCCTTAACCGGATTCTTCAACCGATGATCAGCTTAACTTTCCTGCTACTCTCAAAATTTTCTGTGTCACACACACACACACACACACACACACACACACACTTGTGCAGCTCTAAATCCTTCTGCCTCTTCTGATATTGGCACACTCGCATACAATATGGAGCACAAACTGAGCTTTAAAGGCTCGGTTTGTGCTCCGTCTACGTTCCATGGTGTTTCTTTTTTTTTGGGGGGGGGATTGAAGGTTTAACGGCCTTTGTGAGCAACCAATGGGCTGTAAGCAGACGCCCGTCCCAAAGTTAGGGCCACTGGTTCCAGGGGAGGGAGAGTGCCAGGGCCGTAAGACAAACACAACATACACGCCTCACCGGGATTCGAACCCGAACCCTTCTCGGACGAATGGTCGCAAGCCAGCGCTTAGACCACCGCGCCACCGGGGCCAGGGTGTTCCAAACACCGTTCTAAACGTTGCATTCCGGAATCCTCGGACTGGACGGCCTGGTTCGACATGAACTGGAGACGCGTTTCAGCTCTTCACGCCGGCGCTGAACTGACACCTGTGTTATAGAAAACTATATGATCCTCCTTTGTACATAAAATGTAAGAAACTGTAAACAAGACTTTTTTTTTTGTTATTTTTACTGAACGATTTTACATCAAATCTCCATCTGAGAAAAAATTGCTCTCACCCGAGTTAGGGTAGGACCGGTGGGTCGTTTGCAGTCGAATTTTCTCTCCGCAATGGAAACCAAAACTTTTGCTTTGATGCATAATTTTGGGGGTTGTTTAATTAATTAGCTGCAAGATGAAGCTTCCAAATCAGATATGTGAATAAGTGAATATAGTGTGACGTATATTCTAAATTGACTTTCCTTTTTAGTTTCTTTCCCTATGTAAATCTTAAGTTTATTCTCAGTTATTCTTCACTCTTAACGTAATATTTTTTCTCTCAAACGAATACATTTGGCAACACAATTGAGGTTGAATGCACGTGACGTATGCCTGATATAAGATAAGAACAAGAGACAAAAACGACGACTAAACGGTTACTGAAAGAGCGTTGTAAAGAGAGCGTTGAAAGAGTGCGTTGTAAAGCGAGCGTTAAAAGAGAGCGTTGTGTTAAGAGCTGTGAAGCTGTGTGGTGTGTTTAAATATTGATATCGTTCTGTTATGGACGTTCTACAACCTTGAATAAAGCATCTTTTCCGTAAGTTTGACTTCTGTTGTTTACATGTTTCGTCTGGCCGTTAAGGTTTCTTTCATTTAGGAACTATTTCTTAGTATGTTGATGTTTTAAATAATAGGCCAAGTTGAATCAATTTTGTGAATTCGATGTGTGTAAATTGTGCTAAGCTGATTAAGAGAGTTAATTGTTAGAACATTTCGGAAATCGTAATAAAGCGTTTGCTGATAACCCAGGAAACATTAAAGAAATAAAATAGCGCAATGGTTGGTGGTAAATGCAACCAAGGCAATAATTGAAAAAGAGGGGAGACAGCGCATCCCAGACGAGAAGTAGAAAACGGGACCGTTAAATGCCTACCCCGAAAGTTATGCAAGCGGGTGGCGGCGGTCAGTCGTAAAGAGAACGCTATTCTCTCCCTGCGGAATAAACAGTGGTGAGACACAGCGGCCCATTGACCCTCAGTTCTGCCCAACACTATTTTCTCTCCCTGCGGAATAAACAGTGGTGAGACACAGTGGCCCATTGACCCTCAGTTCTGCCCAACACTAAGCAACGCTATTCTCTCCCTGTGGAATTAACAGTGGTGAGACACAGCGGCCCATTGACCCTCAGTTCTGCCCAACACTATTTTCTCTCCCTGCGGAATAAACAGTGGTGAGACACAGTGGCCCATTGACCCTCAGTTCTGCCCAACACTAAGCAACGCTATTCTCTCCCTGTGGAATTAACAGTGGTGAGACACAGCGGCCCATTGACCCTCAGTTCTGCCCAACACTAAGCAACGCTATTCTCTTCCTGCGGAATAAACAGTGGTGAGACACAGCGGCCCATTGACCTTCAGTTCTGCCCAACACTAAGCAACGCTATTCTCTCCCTGCGGAATAAACAGTGGTGTGACACAGCGGCCCATTGACCCTCAGTTCTGCCCAACACTAAGCAACGCTATTCTCTCCCTGCGGAATAAACAGTGGTGAGACACAGCGGCCCATTGACCCTCAGTTCTGCCCAACACTAAGCAACGCTGTTCTCTCCCTGCGGAATAAACAGTGATGAGACACAGCGGCCCATTGACCCTCAGTTCTGCCCAACACTAAGCAACGCTATTCTCTCCCTGCGGATTAAACAGTGGTGAGACACAGCGGCCCATTGTCCCTCAGTTCTGCCCTACACTATTTTCTCTCCCTGCGGAATAAACAGTGGTGAGACACAGCGGCCCATTGACCCTCAGTTCTGCCCAACACTATTTTCTCTCCCTGCGGAATAAACAGTGGTGAGACACAGTGGTCCATTGAACCTCAGTTCTGCCCAACACTAAGCAACGCTGTTCTCTCCCTGCGGAATAAACAGTGATGAGACACAGCGGCCCATTGACCCTCAGTTCTGCCCAACACTAAGCAACGCTATTCTCTCCCTGCGGATTAAACAGTGGTGAGACACAGCGGCCCATTGTCCCTCAGTTCTGCCCTACACTATTTTCTCTCCCTGCGGAATAAACAGTGGTGAGACACAGCGGCCCATTGACCCTCAGTTCTGCCCAACACTATTTTCTCTCCCTGCGGAATAAACAGTGGTGAGACACAGTGGTCCATTGAACCTCAGTTCTGCCCAACACTAAGCAACGCTATTCTCTCCCTGCGAAATAAACAGTGGTGAGACACAGCGGCCCATTGACCCTCAGTTCTGCCCAACACTAAGCAACGCTATTATCTCCATGTGGAATTAACAGTGGTGAAACACAGCGGCCGATTGACCCTCAGTTCTGCCCAACACTAAGCAACGCTATTCTCTCCCTGCGGAATAAACAGTGGTGAGACACAGCGGCCCATTGACCCTCAGTTCTGCCCAACACTAAGCACTTATCAGTGACAAGACAAAGTAATCTCAAAGTTAGTTTATGTAATGTCGACTGAAGAGGTCACAGAAATAAGCTTCCCGAACACGTCGTGCTCGGTCTCTGCATGTTTGCATCTCCTCTAAAAGCCTTTGTAATAAGTTGGGCACATGTAAAATGTTGGAGCGAGCACAGGAAGGTGGCGCTGAAAACCAGCAGTCTCGTGAACCGCTCTGGCAAAGAGAAAAGCTCGTTTTGGAAGGGCTAGTTGACCCTGTGCGAATTTTGGACGGAAGTCGGCGGAAAGCAGACAGATTGCGGGAAATATTATGTCCCGGAGGCCTAGGTATATGGCCTGTTATTGATGTGTAGTATGTAAACAGGGCCCGATTTACTACATGCGAGGCCCAGGGCACAAAACATTTCCGGGGCACCCCTCCTTATTTTCTATCAACCAAATAACAGTCACTGTGCAGAGTAGCAGAATGTCGACGTACATGTGTACGCTGATAGTTTCCAAATCATTAGCAGGTTTGCAGATAGTTTTTACATGTAGATTAAAAAAATAAAAATGTTAGGCCTATATACAGCAATTAAAACACTTACTCAACACTTTACTCAGATTAATATACTTAATTCTATTTTAACTGAAGAAAATTATTTTTCACATCTTCTGAGTTCTTTTGTTCTTACAGACATTTCTGGCCTCTAGATTTTATCAAGTCCTGTTCTCAATGTATACGAACTGTATTAAAAGTTTTGTTTACACAGAATTTAAATTTTATTGCCAGGTTCCCCTTTCAGTTGCCAATTAAATAAAAATAATTTCCTTATGCATTTTGTAAGTCCAGTATTTTTTAATTAACTTGTTGAAAATCATATTTATAATTTTTAAAGGTTCACTGATAGAACTGTTTTTCTGAAAATAAAAACTTTCTTTAATTAATCTCTTGTTTTTATGAGGTTCGTCATCCAATATTTTAATATTTTGCCATAAAAGTCCATTTTACACACATTGCTGCACATTCAATTGGAATGTACTTATTTTGTCCTCATTGGAATCTGTAATATTCTAATAATTATTTGTTTCATTAATTTTCCTTTAAATTATCTAATTCTATTGTTATCATGGTTTGTGGGTTGGCAGCGAGTTTTCTGTTTCAATAGCTGTGTACGCAGATACATTTTATTTTTATACAACTCTGGCTGTGCGGGGACAACTGGTTGATCAGTTGTTTGTGGTGTTAATGACCCCCATAGATTCTAACTATAACACTATATCTATGACCAAATGGATAAACATCTTAATTTTAGTGAATATTGTGGTCTTGCAATGTACTGATTCTTGCGTCTAGGACATGAGAACAATGCATCCAACAAAAAATGTGAACTAAAACAAGAAAAAAAAAATCCATGGTGACCTCCACTGGACTTACTCATAAATAGAGATGTAAAGCTGCATAAAAAAATTGAAAAAGTGCCACAGGAACTCCTACTTCCAGCTTCCCGGTTTCTACCAAGATCAAATCAGCGCATCATGATCAATATATCAGAAAACTGCAAAACATAAAATTTTGTGTTGATGGGGAAGAGTGAGTTATACAAAAACAAAACAAAAAAACATAATAATAATAATCTGAAAAGCTGAGGGGAACACCTAGTCCAGTTCAATTTTTGGTAAAAGTGTTGTACTTCGGCGTCATAAATTATTTGGTCAGAAAAGTTGTAAAATTTAAAAAAAAAGCATATTAAAGATGTTTACTGAAAAAATTACCTCCAAGTAGTCCAAGTAGGATGAGTAAACACACGCTGCGACGACGACCTGAAGCTTTGCTCCGTTGAAAGGAAGGTTTGCTGCGGCGGGGAATTCATGGACAGAAGAGTACAACAGGAATCAGGTACGCTCTTGTCAGGAAAGAGTAACAGAATATATTGCTACGTTAAAGAATGTAGTTTGTAATTTCTATCTCACTTTTTAAAGAAACATGCAGAGATTGTCTTCGTTCCTTGGCATGTAATTCCGTGATACGAAATAGTAAGTATGCACGTGCCTTTCTTGTTTCTAGAAAAGCGTTGTGTCGCATTCTCTCTAACAGAAGTTAGATGGCAAGTCTCAAAGTGAAACTTTGATTACTAAATTAAAAAAAAAGCTTCCACAGAAAAATGAGTTCATACATTCAGCATCGAAGAATCCCATGTGAAAAAACAAGAAACTGTCCGATTACACGGAGAAATGAGTTCATACATTCAGCTTCAAAGAATCCCATGTGAAAAAAAACAAGAAACTGTCCGATTGCGATGTCAAGAACTGACACCGAAATTAACTATTTTCTGTAGCTTAGCACTACACTCTTTCTTGACAACAGCGTACCCGGTTCCTGTTGTACTATTCCGCCCATGAATATCCTGGCTGCAGCGATCCTTCCTTTCAACGGAGCACAGCTTCATGTCAACGCCGCAGCGTTAATTAAAGCCTCCCACAGCGTCTGCTGACTCGTCATACTTGGAGTTCAAGTATTTCGGTAAACATCTTTAATATTCATTCTAACGACGAAATTTTTTCACCATTTCCCCTTAAATTGCACATTTTAGAATCTGTACGACACACTTTTTAGAAATTTTACAACTTTTCCGACCAAATAATTTAGGATGCTAAACTACACATTTACCCAATTTTTACCAAAATCTAATGAGCACATAATGACATGTATAAATTGTCCAGTGTCGAACAAAACTGACAATATGATGACAAAGTGCTGTTTTGGGGCACCAGATCTTTTTATTTGTAATAACTCAGTTATTATTCTTTATTTTTAGGAATGAATAAAAAGAATTGAAATTTTACCTCCTATATCAGGAAGAAACAGTTGGGTTGAATATTTTTCTTCTACATGTCCTAGATGCAAAGTCATGTATTAGAGAATCATAATTTAAAGACTGTGTCACATCACTCTCCAAAGACAGCAGAGCTAATGATGCCAGTTTCGTTTGTTGCATGGTTGATCGTAAGGGATTTTTAAGTCTTTTTTAGCAAAGAAAATGATCTCTCACTTGCACAATTTGAAATCGGTAATGTCATGAACATTCTAAGTGCAGTCTCAGTGTTCGAAAATGTGGCTTCAAAGTTTGCAGCATCTGAGGAATGGTTGCATGCTCCCCCATCATTGAGGAGAATTGCAAAAACTCATCTGCAAACTGGTCGTCAAGGTCATTGTTATAGTATTCCTGCAATGCTTTTGCCCCTTCAAAAAATTCAGATCTTGATTTTTTTTGTACAAAATTCAAATTTTCTCATTATATTTTCATAAGCACTTTTTCTGCTTGAAAGCTGAGTGACTAAAGCATCACAAAGCACATAATGAACCTGAGTTCTAAATATATCCTTTGCACTGAGTTCTATATGTTCACTGTTACATTCATCTAGGTGTTTATTCTTGGGCACTTTCTTTCTTCGGGAATCATGACCATGGTATTGCACATTTTCAGACACTAATCTTTTAGCTTCCTCTTCATAGACTTCAAAAATTTCCCTCGCGAACTGAATGAATTCAATTAACGACTGGAAAATTTTAGGTACTTCAGAAATATTTCCTTTTGGATTCTGGCAAGTTTGGTTTGCACAGTTTAATCTCTGAAGTATTGTGTCCCAAAATACTGTGCTGATCGATATTTCCATTGTTCGCATTTTCTTCAGCAGTGATTTTGCTTCATCTCTTGTCTGTGGAGAATCATCTACATTTTCTGACAGAAATACTAAAACTTTCTCTATTTCACGATAATTTTCCCTCACTGATCGTGTAGCTGCAGCATCTGCACACCATCTGGTAACTGACCGACTCTTCAGTGTGAGTGATGAATTTCCATGTGCTTCCTGGACTTTCTCCTGAAGCGTCTTCCAACGGTGAGTTGATGCAGAAAAAAGTATAAAGTTTTTGCAAAAATGTGAAAAAAGAAAGAACTTTACCACAACTATCTATGCTATTCACACCAATTAAATTTAAAATGTGAGCAGAACATGGCACATATTCCGCTAGTGGATTGATTTCCCTAATGCGTATTTGAACACCAGAATACTTCCCAGACATGTTGCTGGAATTGTCGTAGCTTAGGCTTCTGACATTCATAATATCCAGGCCAGCCTCCTGTAGAAAAGATATCATGGTATTTGTAATGTTTTCTGCAGTATGTCCATGGAATGGAATAAATGTGAAAACCCGTTCTTTTGCTTCACAATCTTTGTTGACATACCTTATGATAAAAGCCAGTTGATCTATGTGTGGAGTAGAGTCAACTATGACAGAAAAATATTTTGACATTGTTATTTCATCAGTGATGGCATTAAAAACACGTACAGCCATTAATTCAACAAATTCCTCCACACATGTTGAAGATAAGTAACTGGTGTTACCACTTCCTGGATTCCCACATTTTTCCAAGTGTTGAGCTAAGAATGGATCAAATTCTGCAATTAATTCTAAGCAGCCCAGGAAATTTCCATTCTGAACTGATCCAATTGTTTCATCATCACCATACATTGGCAACCCACGAACTGAGAGATACTTAACTGTTGCAACAACTCTATGCAAAACATCTTGCCAGTACTTGGATTCATTCCGTTACTGCATAACTATCTGCCAGTCAATGCGTGCAGAAGCATTCATGCGTAATGAATTGTCACACACTGCTTGCCTGTGTATGTGTGAATTTTCATGCTCTGTAAGACGTTCACTTGTATGCTTTTAGTCAGAAAAACCTGTGGATCCTAATGCTGTAGTGCTCCTAGCATACAATTTGCATATCCAGCAGAATAGTAAACAAGTTGATGGTGATAAAAGAAGCCAGTCGCGTTTTACCTTCTCATTATTTTATTTTTATTCTGAAAAAATTACCTTCTGTTAGGAAACGTTTTTTACCAGAGATATCCTTCCCTGTGAATGCCAGCAACTTAAAATATTGGACTGGTGGATTGCTCAAAAAGCATTAGCGCATTTCTTCTGTAATTTCTCCCCATAAGGCAGGATCCACTGCATTCATTGTGGAACTTGTGCTCTCTTCATTAGATGAATTCAAAAGATTTCCCAAATTAGGAGCATCTGTGATGTTAGATCATTCTGAAGTCAGATTACTGGCTTCCAAAGACAAATTACACTCAAGAGACTCACCAGTAGTAAAATTCAACAACTAACTAAATTTGATTATATATAAAATTAACATATATTCAACATTCCATCAGACTACAACCAAGCAAGGAGGTTTTTTTGCCACCAAAACATCGCGTTCGCGGTTACAGTTACGACAACGACAAGCCGTGTGCAGGAAGTTGAAGGGCCGCCCCGGTGGCGCAGTGGTCTAAGGCGCTGGCCTCTGATCATTCGTCCGTAAGGGGTCCGGGTTCGAATCCCGGTGAGGCATGGATGTTGTGTTTGTCTTACGGCACTGGCTCTCTCCCTTCCCTGGAACCAGTGACCCTAAATTAGGGACGGGCGACTGCTTATAGCCCATTGAGTTGCTCACGGTGGTCGTTAAAACCTCCAATCGCCGCCCCGGTGGCGCAGTGGTCTGAGCGATGGCCTCTGATCATTCGTCCGAACGGGGTCCGGGTTCGAATCCCGGTGAGGCATGGATGTTGTGTTTGTCTTACGGCACTGGTTCTTTCCCTTCCCTGGAACCAGTGACCCTAAATTAGGGACGAGCGACTGCTTATAGCCCATTGAGTTGCTCACGGTGGTCGTTAAACCTCCAATAAAAAAAAAAAAAAAACCTCCAATCAAAAAAAAAAAAAAAAAAAAGTTGAAGGATCCGTTGAGTTTAGGTGCGTTCGGAGAAGCAAGAAAAGGTCACGTGAATTAATGGAAGCGATCCTCCTCCTCAATAGCCACCTTAATTTAAACCACTGAAACTTATTAATGGCCACGTTTTTACGTGAAACTCGAACTCACTGCGTGTAAGTACCACATTTATAAACACATGATTCATTAACATGCAAAAGTAAAAAAAAATGAATTTTAAATATACACACACAAAATTCCCATTAACTAAGTACACATTTAATTCAAATTTGGGGGCCCCTCAAAATCGGGGGCCCTGGGCACGTGCCCCGTGTGCCTTCCCGTAAATCAGGGCCTGTATGTAAATGAACCCCTTTGATTAGACCAAGTGAAGTTAGTCTGAGTCTAGGAAGTTCAGAAGGAGAGTCCCGATATGAAAACCAAGTGCAGAATTCCGCCCGCTTGGAGGTACGTGGTGGAGGACTCGTTGGTGGCCATAAATTTACCATCGGGAAGGTGGAAAGGTTCACCTGTGGCAAGTAGAAGTATTTGTGCTAGGATTTACTTTGCTTGTACGTAAATAAGCCTGGAAGACGGACCATTCTATGGAAAGTCCTGGATGGAAAGACGTACTGTTGAAAGCAGCGAATGCGCCATGTCGAAGTAGAGGCTGCTGTGCTTAAGAGAGTAACTGACTGCTGGACGGATAAGTTATTCTGAACTTTCGTTTCGCCTGCAGAGGAGCGAGGAGAGGTCCGGTGTGTGCCCCTTCCCCCTTCCGTTCGGAGAAGTCCGTCGGAAAAGAAGCTTCAACCGCCTAGTAACAGTGCTGTGAATCTGTGTGTCTTCTGAAATAGTGTCGTCGTGTTTTTGTTTTGTGCATGCGTGCGTGATCTTCAGAACCCTGTGCCTGTAAGTACATCAAGCCAGCATGGGATTTAAATAAGCAAGTACATATGCTAATGCGGGGCTATTTTGCTACTACAGATATTGTGAATATAACCGTGCCAGCAGAAACTTTAAGTACAATAACTTCTATTATTTTGACTGTCACCGATTAGAAAAATAACTCAGGATGTAGGACTCAAGCCTACGACAACTTACTCAATTAAATCAATATGGAAATTAATTAGGCTGTTAGCAGTTCTGCAGTTTACGGCCAAAATCGAGACTGGTCGATGGATGGATGTTTACATAGTGTATTCAACAGTAACGTCTTCATTACCTTACTTTATCTTTTATTCTATTTTCTTTTAAATTGATTAAATGTGTCTGTCGTCTTGTGCCAACCCCTGAATCTGGTTGAGTTATTCAGAGTGTCAGTTAAATTTGTTATTAATTGTTTAATAAATTTAGGTTAATAATTCTCCCGCCCAAATAAGACTTCGGCAATAAAGAATCACGGAATAATTTATTCATTTTTGTAAGTTCTAATGTCTACCTCCTGGGCGTGGTCATCGTCCGGCAGGCTACCATTCTAAACTCCTTAAATGTCATTTTATTTTGATTCGGCCATCCCCGGGGTGTAACACCTTCTTTCCAGCCTCAAGCTGGAAAAACATGTAATACGTAGTAAACGTGTGACTTCCAATTCCAAAATGCTAAATATTGATTTGCTTACCTGCCTCTTTCTAGTCTTCTGATGGTCTTCATTTCTCGCCCTCAGAGATGTCGAAAAAGCACTGTGCTGAGTATCACAGTTTTTCGGCAGCAAAAGATTTGAGGTTATGGCCTTTCAACAAATTCTGAGAACGAACTCCTGGGAAAACTCCCAATGAGATACCTCTCCCTAATCTTCGTGGAATATTCATAGCCCCTATATTTGAGAATGTTTTAATATGCAGGTTTTGATTTAAGTTTTATCAGATTTATCTGGTGGAATAATCTGTGAGCGAAATTTGATTGCTATGAGAAGATCGTGCGATAAACTGTGTATGTATTGATTTTCTTTTAACTCATTACAGTCTGCATCAGCGGCGACGCCAACAGTTCAGAACTGGGAGGGATGGGCTATTAGTCGGGCTAAGTATCGTTTGGGTCTCTAAATACCGCATGGGGTGAGTACAATGTCGTGAAATGCTTGGCGGAAATTATGTCAAAAAATGGCGTTTCATGTAAATTTAACCATACGCTGACGATGTTATCCCTACTAAAAAAAATTAAAAAGTTTTCAGGTACATTCTCTACGTATATATTTAAGGTGACCAGATATTGGAACACTGATTTGAGGACAAAATAGCGTAGTGGCTCCAAATGAGCAGATCATTTGGGGACACATATATACTCAAAATAAATATGCGAATCTTTTTGTTACAAAACTGTATTGTTTCTATGTTATATTATATATGAAAATTTATGTATTAAAAGGATATATCTTGCAGAATGTTGGAAATTTGTACTGACAAAGCAGAACTATGATGGGCAGAACATATTAGCTAAAGTGAAATGCTTTACCTTATATGCTGAATTAAAATCAAACTGCACACTAATGAAGTAATTGCACGGCGAATTTTTCGTTTTGCCAAAGTTTTTGGAGGAACTCAGAACAGGCACAGTCAAAATTTGGTCGTCCCAGTGGTGCAGTGCTCTTAGTGCTGGCCACTGATCATTCGTACAAGTTGGTACGAGTTCGAGTCCTGAATGAGGCATGGGTTATGAGTTTGTCTTACAGCACTTTCCCTCTCCCTTCCCTATAACGAGTGTCCCTAAATTAGGGACAGATGACTGCTTATAGCCTTCAGAGTTGCTCACAGTGGTCGTTAGACTCGGAAAAAAGGAAAAAACAGTCAAAATTCGTTTTCACAAGAAGCATGTTGGAAAATTTATACAACGAAAACAATTTTTGATTAGAAATCTAACGAGGTAATGAGGAAGTGTAAATTCGAAGACACTTGAGGACAAACATCAAATTTTGAGGACAATTTGCGTCCCCAAAGGCATCAGACGTTTTGGGGACAGTAAACTAAATTCGAGGACTGTCCCCAAGAATTCGGGACATCTGGTCAGCTTATATACTGTATATTCAATGTATGTTGCTCTGGGAGCCATGGATACGAACCTTCGTGGCCTTCAACAAGTTACTACTGTATTTCTTCGCGGTTTTGCTGGCTTACATCATTTTTCTTTTATATATATATGCTGTCATAAGGCTGTTCATGAATTTTAGTTTGTAATCTGCTAAAGAATATCAATTTTTTAAAGTATAATTGCGAAATAATTATGTCTTTTTCTACTACTTGCCCACACATTTGCTTAGAGGACTACCTCTATTCCACAGAATTTTTTTGTTGCTGGTGTTTGGGGTCAAATGACCACCGTGAGCAACTCAATAAGCAGTTTCCCGTCCCAAATTTAGGGCCACTGGTACCAGGGAAGGGAGAGAGCCAGTGCCGTAAGACAAATACAAAATCCATGTCTCACCGGAATTCGAACGTGGACCCCTCTCGGACGAATGGTCAGAAGCCATCGCTTAGATCACTGCACCACCGGGACGGCAACAGAATTTCAATTTCCTTCATTAAAGAAACCCAAAAATTCATTTTATATAACAAAATTTCTGTGAATCCAAAAAATTCACATACCTTTATTTTGTTTCCTGAAACCTTAGGTGGTTGCAATCGCCATGTAAATTCTAACTACTTATTTCTTTTTTGCGGGGGAGAGGGGCTCAAAGAATCATCTTATCCTACCTGTAGCGTCGTGCCTGGTCAGCGTCAGCGAGGAACTCACGGGGGCGACTGCATGAGTGCTTGAGAACCCGAAAAATAATTCAGGGAGTACAGAATGCCCCCGAATCTTTTCTAGATGTATCGTATCATACAGAATTTCTATTTAAGTATCAATTGTTTCAAGCTTCCCACGGGTACCGTACAGATTAGTATAAGTTCGAAAGCATTCACTCGGTGCTCTGAACAATGCAAAGTATCATTTCCATTGGAAGCTTTATTTGATTAGGAAGTCAGAAGGAAACAACGGAAGAAGGAAGGATTTCGATTTCCATAAGGCGTTCCTTTGTTCCTTGTTTGTTCTACTGTTGTTGTTCCTCTCTCTCTCTCTCAAAAGAGGATTCATTGGAAAAAAATGAAGTATATGTTATCTTTTGAATCCTTATTAGAGGTACAATACCGTCACACACGCACAAATAGAAAAAAAAACACATATACTACAGTAGAATTCCGTTAGAACGAAGTCCGATATAACGAAATTATTGAGAATCCCCTGCAAACATTTCCTTGAAGTAATATATTTTTGATTTCAAATTTTTACAACTGTTCGTTACAACGAACACATTTTTCCCATTTCAGAAGGAAGGTCGCATCCACTCTAAAAATTTTCAGCTGGGATTTCTGCGTTCCGGTTCCGTTCTTGAAGAATGTGTGAGTCATTTCCGTTTTTCCGCTAGGTCAAAAGCTGTTTAGAGACACGACAGAAAGATACGTACGTGGAAACATCTATCATCCGTATTCCATTCATGATTTATCTGCTCCTTCGGGCAATCACGGGATGGGATTCTTAACCTCCAGATTCGCTAAACATGAATGCCGGTTGCTTCGACTAGCGAATCCTGTGATGGTTTTATTCAAATTAATCGGAAACTTGAGACTTGGTCGTTCTGGACGATGTAGTGGTTAGCATACCCGGGCGCTATCTGGGAGACGTGGATTCGATTCCCGCTCCAGGACGACGAAATTTTCAAGTTTTCGGATATTATCTGACTTACCATCCTTGTCATATTTACACCAAAAAACTGATTGTCATCTTCAAAATTTGTATTATGGAACTGTGTTGCTGAGTAGACTTCCGCCTCTCGTGATGTAAAAATTAAAGATTTTTTGTCGGTAGATGAGTGTTTACTTACCTCCTGTAAACTGACCGATGTCGCCATCAGCCTGTCAATTACGGACAAACGAAATCACGGAGCTCATCAGGAAAACAGTGGCGACGAAGATGTCACGACTGTTGCCAAATATCAATGCACCGGAGGCACTTCCATGTTTCGAAAAAGTGCGTCATTTCGTTTGAAAGCGCGTCATTTCGTTTCCTCTCAGACAAACGTCTCTGAGGATATTTTTAAAAGTACTCATTCTTTGCAAAACTTTCTAATTTCTAAAGCCACAAAAGTATTTGTACAAAAAAAAATACTGGATTTGTGCAGACGGAGGAGGTGTAAATACGTATGCGTACTGTATGTACGTACGTACAAGCAAAGGTTTGTTTCGAAGGGTTTTTTTTTTTTTTAGGTATTTCTTTTTGGTTTTAAAAGCATATCTGAAAGTTTTAAAGTGAAATTTTAATTAAAATTTCTTGGAGGCAAAAGAAATCCCGCTATTACGAAATTCCGTTATAACGAAGAACATTAGGTGGTCCGTCGAGTTCGTTCTAACGGGAATTTACTGTACCATCTTTTACTCAAGCATACCCAGCCAAAACTTTTTGATATTTCTCAAGACTGTTTATCTATATTAATGAAACGAAGTGTGCCTGTGTGTCCTTCGCGATACAATCGATATTAATAAAACGAAGTGTGTGTGTGTCCTTCGCGATACAAGAAAACTACTCAACCTAGAAACCTGATGAAATTTTGCAGGAAGGTATCTTGCATACTGATGATGTTCTCCTCAGGCTTAGATTTTCCAATTTTCGAGTTTTTCGAATTTTTGAGAAAAACGTGGTTCTTGATTTCCCGTTTATCGTTCCGCTTTGTTTACAAACAACCTGATCACACCCAACGTGAAGGGAAAAGATTCGGAGACAGCTATTAAGTAGGCTGAAGTAATGGACTTCTTCCGAAAAGGAAAGTATGTTCAGAAAGGCGAACGCATACATTTGTGATGTGAAAATAAATGTATTATTTTCCATAATAAAATAAATACCTATGATTATTTCCATTACAATAAGATTAATTTCGATGAAAATAGTAAAAAAAAAAAGTCTTATATTATCCAACTATTTTCCTTCACGTGGGGTGTTATCAGGTTGTATGTAAACAAAACGGAATGATACACAGGAATCGGGAACTACTTGAAAGCGTTCTGATTCGGTTGTACCAAAGAATATCTAACACGTGAAGCGTTTATATTCTTTGGTTGTACAGCCGTATTTTTAAAATTTAATTAGCACTTTCGTCAAGGAAAGTGAACTACAACTGAAGTTTAGCCATTCACTTCTGACGTTACAGCTTTGAATTATATACTAACGTCTAGCTATGGTGATGAAATGCTTAAAAAATGACGTTCAACATATTCTCACAAGATGGTGTGGTCTTTTCACTGCATTTCATCAAGTTGCAGTTCACGTATAATTATTCATTTCAAATAATACAAACTAAGATTTCTGTATTTAATTAATTAACATTTGCGTTAAGTTTCAACGTTCATATAAATTCTTGAAAACATTCATTTTTCTAAAGTGATACTTCTAAAGTGATACTTTCAAACGTCTCATGCTGCACGTCATTGAAGGTACGATTAGACTATTTTTTTCTCCATTCGGTATGACTGGCCAGGCAGCGGGGTAAGATGTGTTCATTCCCTGAATACCCGTCATTATGGATGTGTCCTTCAAATTTAAAAGAATTCAGCTTCCAGTGCATATGTGCTTCGCTATGAGCATCAACAAGACTCAAGGACAGTGGCTCAAAGTTGTTGGCTTAAATTTGCAAAGCTCTTGCTTTTCCCATGGATAACTTTACGTTGGATGTTCCAGAGTTCACAACAAGCAAAATCTCGACATTTTAGCACCATATGGGAGAATTCACAACATTGTTTACCAAGAAGCAATGGCTTAATATCCATTTTTTTCTCCCCTAATTTTTCTAAAATTTAAAAAACAAAGCAATTAGGCCTATTTAACTTCAAGCTTATTAACGATATTTTTTACCCTATCCTTACGATTGGCGGTCAAATATTCCACCCATCCAAAAGAAAACTACTTGCAGTTAGTAAACACAAAATCAAATGTTTCAGCACAAGTTGATTTTTTTTTTTGCGCGGATTTATCTGCTCGAAAACCATGATGAGTTGCCGATGAAGCTTAACACTGTGTTCCGTTCTCTAGCTAAACAAAGTCTACGCCAAAAAACAGCGGCAGCAAAGCGACGGGCTAAAAGCTAGTAACTAATATAAGTACTTTTTTTAATAAACAGGCATTAAAATGGTGTTGGTTAAGTACAAATGATAGGTTTTGCATTATTACAAAAATAATCTGGCTTCTGACTAATCGTCTCAGACGCGTCCGGGTTCGATTCCCGGATGAGACATGGCTTTCCCTGGAACTAGTGGTCCTATATTAGAGACGAGCGACTACTTATAACCCTCAGATTTTCTCATGGCAATCGTTAAAACCAGAAACATAAGGGCAGATCATCGCAAAGAAAAGAAACAAAAGCAAAGAAATGCAAATCAGACTGCCGAGTTGAAATGTTCACAATCAATTCTTACCACAGTACATGACATACAGTACAAAAAGAACCTTTCTATTGGATTTTTAGAAGAAACAAATGCAGTTGCAAACAGAAATGCAGGCTTGTGCCATCTACAGTCAGAAGTGTAAATTATGAAAAAATTCAAATAAAAGAAAGTTCTACCATAGGAATAGCATCTTTTGCAAAAAGTATTTTTTAAAGCGGTTATCTACAAGCAGAGATATCGTGAGAAATAAAATGTATTTGTACGCGTTCTAGGTCCGTTACTACTAGAAACTACTTGTAGCAGTAGCACGCTACAAATTTAAATATCTGCCAGCGTAAAATTACGCTACAAATCATGGGACTTTGAATAAATCGTAAAAAAAAAAGAAAAAAAAAAGTCTTCGAATTGCGTGACGTTTCCAGGTACACTGTAAGAGCAAATATTATGACAACCTACTTAGTACTATGCACGTCCTCTGTGAAGCGCACTATTGAGGCCACGCAACAAAACATTGATTCCACAAGTTCCCGGAAGGTGTTTTCTTACTAGCATGCCATAACATATCTGTATAAAAGCTTCCCATAGGTCCTTGAGTGTTCACAGTGGAGCGTCTGCTGCTACTGATTCGTATGGTTCCAAATGTGTTTAGTTAGGTTCATGTCGGGCTACATGGGTGGCCATGGGAGAACACGGAAGCCATCCTCGTGTTACCCAAACCAGTCCTGGAAGTTACGGTCTTTACACACGTCGCGTTGTCCTTTTCAACACCTTATCTCGGTCTTGAAATACCGCCAGCATAAACGAAGGAACCCAGTCTGCAATGGGACAGGTAAGCGGTGACGCCCAGGGGGCTATCCACCACTATGAGGGAAAGAGTGTCTCAGAAAAGCATCATCCACAGAATATTACACCCTCGCCACCTGTCTGTACCCGTAGGGTTACGGCATCTAGCATAATCTTCTCCGCAGCTATTCGCTCAATCGCCACCATCCATCGACTCGATGCAGTATGAAATGTAATTCATCATAGAAAGCAATTTTCTTCCAATCCTCCATCGTCCACTCCTGATGCTTTCTGGAAAATTCCAGTTTTTGTGAAGTATAACGTGATGTGGTGAAGGGTGCAATGGCCATGCGTTTAAACCGTAGGCACATGTGGCTATGGATACGCTCGTCTGTGGTATCTGGTTGCAGACCACTGTCAGCAGCGTCTCGCCTATTGCTCAGGACAATGCTGCCGAGTCTCCTCTTCCCCCAGCATTAGGCAACTATGCCATCCAAACCCCCGCCCCGTTATGCATTACGCCTTCTCCCATCCACTTTCGATGCACTTTACACTTGAGCTATGGCAGCCCGTGAACAGATAAAAAAGTTCTCATTTCCCTAGATACTGCCTCCCCTTAATCTGTACGCGAAGATCATGCCGTTTTTCGAGGGAGTCAGATCTCTTCACTTACCCATTACAACCACCGCTTCAGCTCCAACTATAATAATACTGCATGTGTCGCTGATTGTGCGGCATTCACACGAGTGCACTGTTGCGTCGGGAAAGAGTCAAATGTCAGATAAAGGGTATCATAGTGTTCTGCTCCTACTGTGTATACATTGAAGTGACAGTTTATTAGGTACATGGCTCACTTAAGTGTGGTGTGCAAATCAGGTTGACCATTTCGTCAGGCATATCAGTTAGCGTTCGATTGAGAACTGGAATGGACAAAACAAGTGATCTGAGCGGCTTGAACATGGCGTGATCGTTGGCGCCAATCGTGTCGGTTTTACTATCTCCAAAAGTGTTATTTCACTGAGCTTTACACACACAGCCGTAGAAAGAGTTTATCGCGAATGGTTCGACACGCAAAAGCAATCGGCGATTCTGTGGACGAAAACAGTTGGTGGATCAGAGGTATGAGAAAAGACTAGCAAAAGTAACGTTAAGACAGATAGTAAACGTTCAAAGAGAAATTAACACAAATTTTAGTAAACTTTTAAAGAGAAATTAACACAAAATTTAGTAAACGTTTAAAGAGAAATTAACACAAAATTTATCCCACCCCATCTTCTGACCTCTTGCTTCCAGGGAAGGTTTCAAAGTAATCAAGGTTCCCAAAATGAAAGCTTCGTCTGGAAGGCACTTTAGGGATTCATTTTTAGTAAGCGATATTTCCGAGCATGAAAAGCTTTTGTGTTTAAGAATTCTCTTATGCTAAAAGAAGTGTTTCTTCTGGGAAGTGCTTTGAGCCCTTCCGTGAGCGTATGAGGTTCAGAAATTTTATTCGCCTGAGATAGAGATAATTTTTCTTTTCCTTGAAAGAAAGCCCGCAGAAGTAAAAAGATATAGCGCTTTCTATGCATTTTGTTATCTGTTGAATTCACAAGTTGAATGATAAGACCTACTTGCCTATCTTCCAAGCTTTTTGCCGTATCTAGTGTCGTGAAGCTCAACTAGGAAAATAGGATACCATTTGTTACCAAAAAAAAAAAAAAAAAAAAGGCAGAAACAAAAATAAAGCACTGCTTGAAAAGTTTCGCTTCGCAGATAAAACAACAAATTTAAAAAACTATCAAGAAATCTGAACATGCGTAGAGAGCTATCGAATTCTGATAAGGTCTGTTATTTTTATCCGAATGTTCCTGGAAACAGTGGATGCCGTTGCCATGGCCGATTTAGAGTAGTACAGTTTAACAAAAATATAAACCTTATTACCTTGAGGTTGACTAGTTAAAATTTTAAAAAATCACAGCTATATTTTTTTCTGATTTAATGACCACCGTGAGCAACGCCCGTCGCTGATATGTGCCACTGGTTCTGAAGAGAATGCAGCGGCAGCGCCAAGTGACAAACGCGCCACCAGCGCCTCATCCGGGGCTCGAACCCTGGCCCATCTTGGACGAATGGTCAAAATCCAGCGCCTCACACTACTCAGTCACCGGAATAACGTCTACTACGCAGTATCGTTCTCAATATCTGCTACTGTAGTTGAAAATGTCAATAAATGCAAATTTGTTAAAAAGGAAATCCCTACAGGGTGAAAGTAAAACCATGGACCATGCGAGTGTCTCGAAAATAATAGCAACTAGCGTTCTACCTTTAGGATTGGTGTATACGAAAAGCCTATGTCTCTGCATGATGAGATAACATTAGACCGCCTTACCACTAGTGATGATAAGTCGGTCTAACGTTTGGAGAGAGCGAGAGCGAGAGCGACAGAATCAAACACAAATTTGCATACTGCCGTAAAATGGTATATAATTTATTTGTCCTGAAACAAAAGATAGAACACAACTTTACAAAGCTCTGCTCAACTAGGAAGTTCTGCGTCTCCCTGTGTTCGTAGCAAATGTTGATGCATATAGACTTTCGTGGGATCTGTTCATTCAGCTCGACATTCAAAAGGCGTGTGCTGTGTATTTAGTGTAAGTAATCAATGACTGGTGCTCAAAAGCAATATTTCTCTGCAGTTGGTTCATGAGCGTAAGAATTGAACAAACTCGTAGATTGTCTTGGTTTCCTTGTGAACGAACGATGTGTGCATTTACGAGAAATCATTTTGCGGAATGGTTTTGATTTATAATAAAGCAACTGGAATGCTCTAGTGGCAGAGCGGGTGTAAACTTAGCGTCTTTCTAATGCCAGACATCCTAATCATATAACCGTCAGAGCTACAGTTCGTTGATTTCGTGTCGTAGACAGTGTAAAATGCAGCTCAAGTACACACCTGGCATGGCGGGATTAGCCGGATATTCCGCGATACGTATATTTGCACACTTTCACTTCAGCTTAGGGAAATTCGCCAGAAAGTGGATTAGTTCACTAGCGAGTGCGACCAATTTTGCAACGGCATGCAGGCGTGCATATTCACGTCCTTTTCAGGCAGCCATTGCACTCTGGAGATCCAAAGAAACGGTTAGAATTTCGTAATTTTCTTCTGAATACGTTATTTGAAGAGCCAGTGTTCTCCTGGAACATCCTGTGGACAGAAGAGTTGTAGTTCATCCGATATGATATAGTGAACAGACAACGGGAACTACTACTGGTCACCGAACGATCCGTTTGTTTTGCTCAGTGGAGTAACTGCGACAAATACGGTCGTGCGGCTGTTGTAGCACGAGTAATGACGAAACTGTGTATAACTACGAAATACACTATTTGCCAAATAGAACAAAGCACCCAGGCGGAATCATCCAATCGAAACAAAAATTTGTATGTGCAATGTACATGTATCGGAAAGGAAATGGTTGCAACTCCAGAGCAGTTGGTCCATTTATTCAGATAAAACAGCTGACAGAGTGGAACAAATCAATATGTTGTAGCACCATCTTTGGCTCAGGTACAAGCGGTTACTCGGCGTGGCATAGACGCATGCAGTTCACGGATACCGTCCTGAGGTATATCATTTCAGATAGTGTCCAACTAGCGGGCCAGTTCGCCGACAATCCGTAATGGGCGTATGTGGTGTTCTGTGATGTCCCAAACATGTTCGATTGGTGAGAGGGCGAGCGAATGGACTGGCCATGGAATAGGTCGACATTATGGGGGCAGGCCTGGGAGAGCTGTGCCGGACATTGTCCTGTTGATAAACTGCTCGGTGCTGCTGGGACAGGAATGGCAACACAATAAGTCGTAGAATGCCGTGGAAATTCCGTTGAGCCGTAAGGGTGGTACGGAGGTTTACCAAAGGTGTCCGGCTATCGTAGAAAATTGCTCCCCAGACCATCCCGGTGTGCGAGCGTTAGAGGTTCCTTGCGCTAGACGGCTCTTCTCTAGACACGTATGCGCTGATCAAAGGCGCCAAGTGCAAAACGTGATTCATCACTGAAGACAACACGACACCACTGGACATTCCCACGTTGATCGGGGCCGACACCACTGCAACCGGTGCCAGAGATGCTCGCTGGTCAGTGGTAGGCGGCGGGGCGGCCTCTTCGAATGTAGTACCTGTGCCACAAATAGTCTGGCAACGGTCCGGATGGCCACTTCTGTACCTGTAGGCGACGCAACTTGACCACGGATGGTTTAGAGCGACGAATTCGGTTCTGCTCGTGCTGCTCTCACAATCTCTCGATCCTCGCGTTCTGTCGTTGCCCTCGACCGTCCACTACCCGGGTGCCGCTTGGTTGTTCCCTTCTCGACCCATTGTCACCTACATCGTCCAATTGAGCGTCGCTCAGACCCAAATGTATGGCGATGCGGCAACTTGACCAACCGGTCTCTCTCAGCCTAATTATAGGCCTCTCCCAAACTCAGTTGCTCGTATTGTGCACGGATCCGATGTCGAGGCAACCTCACAGTCCGTGGAGGTTAATGCAACTGCAATCCTCTGTCACAACTGTCCCTGCATGCCAGTTTTGCCCTTGACTTACCCTCCTCAATGCGCGGTTCCCATGCGCTGCGGAGGGCCACTATTTAGTCATTGATCATTATTTTTTTAATCATTAGGGGCTGCGCCTGTAGGCTCGCTACGGTTGTTTCCAGAGTAGCGCTCGGGCACTGCAGCCCGATCTCCAAATATATCACATGAAATAAAAACTGGAAAATTCATATAAATTTCAATTTTTATTGCATGTCTAAGCAAATAAGGCTTGTTATTCCGAAGTTTCAGAGTTTTGTTACTGTCGTTAATGGAAGGGCGGACTTTTGCCGTTTGAACTTATAGCACTTACTAAATTTACCACTAAGGAAAACAAGAGCGGTCCAAAAAGCATTTCCGTAAACCGTAAATCGTTATGCTAAACCGTTAAGGTGGACGTCAAGTAATTTCGCTTCTTTTTTCTTTTTTTTGTTGATTGAAGGTTTAACGACCACCGTGAGCAACTCAATGGGCTATAAGCAGTCGCCCGTCCCTAATTTAGGGTCACTGGTTTCAGGGAATGGAGAGAGCCAGTGCCGTAAGACAAACACAACATCCATGCCTCACCGGAATTCGAACCCGGACCCCATTCGGACGAATGATCAGAGGCCATCGCCTAGACCACTGCGCCACCGGAGCGGCTAAAATTTCGCTTCCTATACTTCCAATGGAAAAAATTTTGTACACATTTCCTTCACAATTAGTGTGTTCCCAAGGATGAAAATGTTAACATCGATTAAAATAACTTCATATTGTAACTTGGAATACTTGATATTTTCTAAAACATAACCATAATTATATTAAAAATCAATAACTTTTCTTTGGTGGTGTTGGAACCAGAAAAAAGATGGCGCGACCTGTACTTTGATGACGTCAGTAGACAAATAAATGTTGTATTGCATAATTATGGTTATGTTTTAGAAAATATTAAGTACTCCAAGTTATAAAATGGGGCTATTGTAATCGATGTTAGAATTTTCATCCTTGGGAACGCATTAATTGTTCCGAAAAAGATGTGCGACCTATACTTTGATGACGTCAGCAAACAAACAAATGTTGGATTTCTTAATTACGGTTATGTTTTAAAAAATATTAAGTATTCCAAATTACAAAATGAAGCTATGCTAATCGATGTTCAAATTTTCACCCTTGGAAACGAATTAATTGTGAAGAAAACGTTTGCAGAAGTTTTTCCATTGGAAGTATAGGAAGCAAAATTACTTGACGTCCACCTTAAACAACTGAGATAGCTTTACCTACAAAACATATGCATAACAAATTCTCTGCGTCACCATGGCAGCAGGTCACGGGACCAAAACGTTCCTCTGTGGTTAACGTGAAGACAGAGAAGCCGTTCGTTTCTTTCCTTTGCGTCTTTAAAGAATGCTTAAAAATCAGAAAATGAATTTTTCTTTTTTTTTTTTTTTTTTTGTAAAAAGAGGATAATAGTTGTAAGTTCATGCTGTAAAAATTGCAATGCGTTGTGATTTACAGTTAGCCATATATCCGTTTTTTAATGTTAAATAGTCGAAAATGTTATATAGAAGATTTGGGGTATTAAAAAAGATTTATGCTAATATTGAAATTTATATGTAAATTATAGAAAATTAAATTTTGGGAGATGGGTGGATGTATTTCGAAACAAAACTGAAATTTTGATTAAGGCCATGAAACATAAATCGGAAAATAAAATGCAACACTGAATTTGGAAACTCCCAAAAGTTATTATTGTATTGTTTGCGTTGGTTGCGTTAGACAAGTAGATACACCTGAAAGTGGAAGAAAGGTAACTATTGTTTACATGTGTACCAAATTTGTAAACACTAAAAATTGAATGGTATACAATGTACACGTGTAAATAACTTTTGGAGGCGGCGAAATCAAATATAATGGTTAGGACAAAAACATTGACTCTTAAACATAATAACCTAAGGTTTTGTTCCTCACCTCAGTCACTGCTGACTTGGATGCATTTGAACCATGTGATGAAAATTCACACCGACACCTATTACTTCACTGCACTAAGGTTTGGGTTTTTGAAAGGCCACTTGGCCTATATTTATTTGAAAAACTTAACAAGTTAATTTCTTTTGGACACAAACCTTTAACCTGGCCACTGGGCCCAATAAAAGCAATTAGCTGACAGCTTAGTTGTGAAAATATAGCACCAGGCACAGTACTGATAAAAATAATAAACACCCGAATTTCAAGGAATTTCACAACACAAACACCCGATTTAACGTGGTGTACAACTTAAGTATTTGAAGTGAAAATATCTCTCACTCTCTCTCGAAAAAAATTTTATATGCATATGTGTACACTATGTTTCTCTAACTAATTCCCTCGAACCAACCTTCTCAGACCAGTCTTCTGAATCCACTTTTAATTTTAAACTACCATAACAACTGAGTCAAAATTTTACGTATAATGGAAAGTTACTTTACTATAAGATTCTACACTTCCCGAAAAATTTGTCTTAAAATCAACATAACATAACAATCTAGCACTACCTGATACTGAACCAATTCTATACACCATACAAAACCTAATACACTAGATACCTTATTCAATTTACTCAAAAGTTATCATTAAATTGCTACACTGACAAAAGAATCTTACTTCACACTATCATCATGAAAATCCAACCTTTCAAAATTCCATACTCTAAGTTTTCCAATCTACTGGCACCCATGTAGTAACCAACTCAGGCATAAAAGCCAAACAAACATCTCAACCAATAAGTCCCACTTCTCTAGAAAAAACACGACCTTTCTGGGAGAACAACAAAGTTTGAGTCTGAAGGCGGGAATGTGTCGTGAATTCATTCCCAGCCTATACAGTGTAGTGGAGCAAAGTGCGACCTAACGCTGTACTGTTTCTTCCCTCTGATTTTGGGACAACTCACACCCACTCCTCTTGAAAGAAACCACCTCCTATGGGCTAACAAGCTTACTCGGGCAGAAAACAAATCCCCCAATTTGTTTCATGCACCCTTTCAGACGCGAGGCATGTCCACATAGGGTAAAGTATCCCACAAGAGTTCACTTGCCCCCAAAATATCTCACTCCCTATTTTCCAGAAAGCTAACTCAACATCCTTATTTCCAGAAAATTCTATGCATCACCTTTTTTCCCAGAAAATCACTTCATGTCCTTATTTTCCCAGGAACACTCTTCATATCTTTATTTTCCCAGGAACACACTTCATGTCCTTATTTTCCCAGGAACACACTTCATATCTTTATTTTCCCAGGAACCCACTGTACTACTCATTTCCCAGAAAGCTCAATAACACCATACTTGACACACTATACCAAACCTAACTTTATTTCCAGAAAACTCTATAAATCAACATACTTCAAAATCACCCTTTTCCGGAAAACTCATCACTTCTTGAAGAAACACAACAGCTATTCGGGTTCTTTTCAGTCACACTATACATATGCCCCATGTTCTGCCTGTATGCCCATTTCTATATTCTTTCCCCATAAAAATCTGTTTTTCTAATCCACGGGCTGAAACTAGAAATTAGCCCTCACTACAACAAAAATTAAAAAAAAAGTAATTGTGGAGTTAAATTTATCAAAACTCCAAACCATAATAATAACCAGCCACAAGAAAATTCCCAACTACATGGCACCCACACTAAGCTCATAAACACAAATTCTATCTCCCAAACACAAAAATCACTGAGCACAAAAAGAGTTAAATTTCACTTAACGGAAATACTGGTCTGATAGGTTGTTCTTCAAAATAGCTTATAACACATATAACACTGCATTGACACATGCAGAACTGCAATTTCCATTAATTTTTTTTACATATATATGAAAATAAAGTTGACAGGAAGTTTCTCTACTTAAGCATGAAATACAGGACCTGATGACCACAAAACCAAAATTAATATTTACATCTCTCCAAAACCTCCAACTTTAACCCCTAACAAACCTACAGTAGAGACTAATTATAGCAGAAATCAGGCCATGCAAAAAAAAAAAAAAAAAAAAAAAAAAAAACAATTTCAATCAAACTCCATTGCTAAGAGAAAACTTATTATTTAAACATAATTGTTTTAGCAGACCGGATATTTTTTTAAAAAATTGCATTTACAGTCTGAGTTTATTTAAGGCTCACCCGAAATAGAATGCAGTTTTACAGGATATCAAGAATTTGGTTTTCTCCTTTGTGAAACCAAACCATTTGACGAATTTTGGGGATGAGTCACTAGGCTGCAGACTTTATTAATCATCTCTCTAGCAGTTGAGCCTGTTTTTTTCTTTTAAGCTTACAGGAGTTTTGTTCCTTAGTGAGTCATTTTTTTTTTTTTTTTTGACGATGTGGGGTGAAGGGGTTCCTTTCCTGGCACTTTAAGGAATCAAAGGGGCTTACCTCGGCATCCCTTGGTCGTTGGCTTTTACCGTGCAAACACTAGGAAGGTTCCTGTAGTCCTTTGACCTGTTCCTTGATCAGCCAATTTCTGAGACATGGGTGGCGCAGGGCACGGATCCTTAATTACTGCTGGGGTGGTCTTCAATGGTCTCTCTTTTTTTTTTCTTTGTTTGTTTTCTTTCCGTCTCTTGAAACCGTGAACATTTTATCGCCAGCCATGAGATGGAAATCATCGTTTTTGGGCTGGCTATTACGAGTTACCCCTCAAACATGTCCTCCACGCCTCGAGACAACGTTGCAAACCATTCTCACCGCCGGCCAGGCCGGAGAAACCGACTAGCGGTTGCCCGCCAAAGGATTTTTTCCTTCTCCTACATTATGGCAGCACAACGAGATAGTCAAGAGAGAGTGAGTCGAATCGAGTGCCTGAGTCTGAGTGACCGTTCTCTCTTCTTGCAGCACGAAAATCCGTTGACCCCTCATTGGTCGAAACTTCTGCCTAGTAACCAACGGCCCTCCCAACGGAATTTCTCTCCCACGCAAGCCAGGGGTGACACTCTGACCTTCACAGGAAAGGGGAAAACTTCGTAGCCTTTCACATGCTGTTGTGACCTTGTTCCCGAAATAGAACAACGCTAACCCAAGAGAGCCACTTGCAAACACATTTTAGAAGCTTCTAAATCCTTTTGCCTTAAATGGCGGACTGAAAGAAGATTTTCATTTCTCACAATTTTATAAAAATGCTTTCCTTTCATTCCGCGATTACTACGTATAATTTTGATTTTAAAAGGGTTGATGGTGACTTCCTTTGCTCGCCTTTTTTTTCTTTTATATAACTTACTAAAGAAAAAAATGAATCAAGCCCAAAAAAAAAGAAGTTCAATGCCTATTATCCCCCTTTCTTTTAAGAAGTTTTGTTTGCTTGGTCAGGGCTGAGAAATGAGCGAACATGGCCATTTATTACCTCATCTCTCTCCTCCTTTCAAACACAGTTTTGAAACGTGGGACTGTCGAGTATTTCCATTCTATGTATTTTATTTATTTATTTTCTATTATTTTTTTATTTTTCGCAAATCTCAGCGAAGTGATCAATTTCCCCAAGATTTACGAACATGAAAATTCTCGACAGGACACGTTGTGATTTATAGTTTGCCATATATCTGTTTTTTTAATGGATACCATCGCGAAATAGAGAATTTTGTGAAATTTAAAATTTTAATTTCTCGTAAAATAAATCGAAATTCAAAAAACGGGCGACGAGGTACAAAAATTCGGTCATGGCACTAAGTACCTACAAAGTTTCGTGGTTCTTTTGCTGTTAGTGGGTTCGGAACGCGACCTGATACCACTTTTTTGCTTACCTTAAGTTTGAAATACAATAGGTCTTGAAGTATTGCTAGAATAGAAAAACTGTTTATTTCAGCGTGTTCTCCAATAAATTCTCTACAAACGATGTAAATTTCACATTTTTGTGTTTAATACGTTTTGCGCTGCGAGCTAGGAAAGCAAGAGTGTCGCGAAATTTCTTAAACAGTGGCAGCAGCAGCAGCAGCAGTTACTTTTTTTTAGAATAGAGAGATTCATCAGAATCGAACGACTTTCTTGGCTTGCTTCGTTTCTTGGGGCAAAGAGTGTATACAGATATGTCGGCTGATACAGGCAACAGTACATTTCTGTGATGTCAGTCACCACGCAACACCAAACGATGTGTGGGCATGAAAGGAGTTGATAATTTATAAAACACGAATGATAACTTGACGTCATAATGGGAAAATGTCGGCGAGTGAGACTGTTGTGGAATTAGACGTTACTCAAGTCCAAAGTTGATGCACTGAAATACAACTGGGTTTCTTTCCTGCTTTGCAATAAATAGTTCGTCAGGCTTTCGCCGGAAGCTAATTACGCAAATCCCGGGATTTTCGCTATTCCCCTCTCTCAGATGAAACAATTAAATTACTTGCTGAAGTTGAACATCACGCGTTCTTTTAAAATTGTGATCTTTATTCATGCAGCTATAGGTACGAAGACCACGGTTAGTTTGTTTTGGTCCGATATGCCTATTTTATTTTTTTATTTTTATTTTTTTCTGACACACCCCGTATTACTTTTTCTCTTCTCTCATTTCTTTAGGTCTTTTTCACCTCGGCACCAAGACCTTCTCGTTTCTTTCTTACACCAAATGTTTTATCTTGGGATCCAAACTTTTCCTTTGCCTTTCCGAAGAGAGAGATTCTTTCCGTTCTCCCAGCTCGAGCTTCAGAGAATCTCTCACTTCCCTCTCAATTATATAGAATAACGGGCAAAATTATCTTTCCGTAGTCCATTCTCCGTACCCTCTATCCGGTTAGTTTTTGTCCTCTGTCAGCCCTCCTCTTAATGAGGCTGGCTTTTCGTACTTTTTTCCGACGTGTGATCTATATAATTGCGATGCATTTCCTTGTGAAGAGGAGAGAAAACCTCATTAAAACTGACGATTCTAAAAGGACCTTTGTGTTCAATAGCTAACCCATCTAAATGATGGGCAGTAAAATCATTCCAAACTGAGGTTTTATGATCGTCTGGTGAAAGTACTTTCTCAGAAGCAGGTACTTCTCACAATCTCACTAAGAGCGAAAGACAATTGCCGAACCATCTCCGATTTCCGAAAGATGTCATCGAAGGAGGGATGAATTTAGCGAATAAGAAGAGATAAAAAAATTATATTAATATACTGCGCTGAAACCGAAACTAAAGATCTCGGTCTAACAAGCGAAATAGAAGTCAGCACTGTTCTTGCACCTAAAAAATGACCAGACAGACTGAAAATGCTAGGAGCTAAAGTATTTCTTCAACTTGCCTTCAGTGGATTATTTCTGGCCAAACGTAATTTAAAATCTCATACTTACATATAAAATGCCAGATTAGTGGTAATAAAATTGAACGCTTTCTGTAGATTTTATCTGGTTCAACATGACATATATACTCTTTGCCTTTGTTTGTAATATCAGCACATTGCCTATAAGTATTTCCCCCTGTATGTATTAAAAGCGACTTATTCTGCTTTTCCAGGAATTGGGCCGCGGGTGGCCTAGTGGGCAACGTTCGTGACTGCCACGAACGTTCATCCCAGGCAGGTATGAACGCTCGATCCACTAAATATCCGCCGTGTATCGGATGGGCACGTAAAGTCGTCGGACCCCGGGTACTGGTCCCCCGGTAATAAATAAGGGCGTCTTCCTCCCCTTTCTACTTCGTTTCCGTGTCACTTTCCTATCGGGCGGGCGCTCTAGCCCAAATCTCCTAGTTTCCTATTTCTAAGGGTTGTTTAAGACCTGGGGTCAGACACTCTCTTCCTAAAATCCTCTACATATGATCATTTGATCATTTTTTCCAGGAATTGTTCCCTTAATCGTTCTACGTGCTGGCCCTGCACAATGAAAAACCCAAGGAAATCCTCTCCGCTGCAGGCTTTCCAGATTTTTAGTCTAGTTTGTTCCTTTTTCACCAAACTTGTTTGAAATGTCAGATTGACTAGATGTTTTAAATTTTAGACGCAAAGTGAATGTAGTCCTATAAAGTGTGCAGTAAATGTGCAACAGTGCTACACTTACAATGATGTAAAGGAAATTCACAAAACAAAAAAACAGAGAGAGAGAAAGAGAGTAAACCAAAGTTTAAGATATGCTCAAATTTTCAAGTGTGTATTATACACTCGTGTACGAACAAATTGATTATTTTACGTACACTTAGGGAAGCCAAAGAGATTAAAATTTTGTCGGTGCAGTGGTTATTAAAAGTAATTATTATCTGAAGCATGTCGCCGCTATTCGTGTTAATGAAATATTCCTTTAAGAGCTCTTCGCACTGGCCTTTCTTGAATCATCATTTTTTTTCCTTCAGTGGACATTTCTTCCGTTTAATTGTTTTCACTTTATTCTGAAAATTTTTCTAGGGTTGCTAGTTATACTTTTTTTTGTCCACCAGACCGATACGTTTCATCCTGGGGTAGATGAATAGTCACGTTTGCTACGTTAAAGAAAATTTGAAAAACATAGCAGAGCCATTCCACACCGTCTTAGATCTTGATCACCTGTAAAACAGAAAGTAATAAAGACACATAGTGGAGACCGCCTGTACTAAGGTGAAACTATGACGTCCTAAATCGACTGCAGCGCATCATCGGTAAGTCACCCAATTACACTGCTGGCCACCCAAAATGCAACACCAAGAAGGAAGCATCCGATCGGTCTGAAATTCGCACCCTGCGTCGCCCGCGAGAGGGACATGCAAACGATTAGCATTGTACTGCATATGCAAATCACGTGCCCCCGGCACGCCACCGAGAAGCACTATAAGAAGAGTGCACAGAAGGCGGCGTGTAAGTAGTGGAAGTGTGTTGTGCTGCCGGACCTGTGCGTGGGAAGTTTCCTGAGGCCTCATCGCAGAATACGGCAGTCATTCCAGCACGTTTCGGAGTTCGACAGAGGACGAATAGTGGCTTGCGCAACAACCTGTGCCAGTACGTACCGTTTGACGTCGTCTGCAGGATCTGGGACTTGTTGCACGGTGCCCATTGCTCCGATTACCATTGGCGTTACACCACCGGAGAGTGCGGCGGCAGTGGGCCGTTGAACGCCGCACCTGCACTACGGAATGGCACGACATTGTCTTCTCCAACGAATCCCGCTTCTGCCTGCAACACCACGATGGTCAGATCCGCGTGTGTCGGCACCGCGGATAGAGACTGTATGACGCCTGCATCATGCGTCGCTATACCGGTCCGTCGCCTGGCGTTATGGTTTGGGGCGCAATTGTATATGACACCCGCACCCCTCTGGTACGCATCGCCGGTACACTCAACAGCCACCGCTACATCTCCGACGTTTTAGAGCCTGATGTCCTCCCTTACCTGCACGACCTGCCAGAGGCCACGTTTCAACAGGACAATGCGCGCCCTCACGTGGCACGCATCGTGCAACAATTCTTCACGGCCCACCAGGTGTCACTGCTGTCGTGGCCCGTCTGTTCTCCCGATATATCGCCCATCGAACACGTCTGGTAGCTGATCGGCAACCGAGCGGCCCGGCAAGCACCAACCGCGGCTACGTCTAATGAACTGTGGCAACGTGTGGAAGCAGCCTGGACCCACATACCCCAAGCCCACATCCAAAGCCTCTTTTGTTCGATGCCGCGGCGTGTAGCGGCCGTTATTGCCAGCCATGGGGGCCACACGAACTATTGATATCTGCGTGTTCCGCAAGTCGCACGGGCTTGTAAGCTCAATCGTTTCATCTTTGTATCTGTTGTTATGTGTCCATTAAATCTGGCTTTGCTATCTCGTGTCTTTCTTGGTGTTGCATATTGGGTGGCCAGCAGTGTAGATGTTGATTGACAGCTGGAGTTCCCAGGGAACCACAACTAGTTTCATTGTTATGACTGCTTCCATTCATGGCCACCATTCCATTCCAATTTTGGAACTTCTAGACCAAAGACAAATACAGTATGTGTTTACAGTGATATAATTTTTCAGTTACTGTTTTCTTTTAACATCCTAATAAGTGGAATTATTCTTACTTATTCTTTACTGCATCGTTTATTTTCCCTTTCAATTTCCAGAACCTAGGTTTCCAAGTAATATTTTCATTTGCGTTCCTTTTGTCATTGTTTTCTTCAGTAATATTTTCCATTTTTTACGCTTTCCAAAAGTAGGTTGAAGAAGAGTATATGCTCCAGCTTTGTCTGTCTGTCCGCGCGATAAATCGCGTAAAAATAGTTTGATTTCGATGAAACTTTAGTATGTGGTAGGGGACCACCTGGGGACGAACCCTATTGAAAATGGATGAAATGGGGTCAAGGGTCACGATATAGCGGGATCCATTCCATTGCCCTTATGCGTCATGACTTGCGTAAATATGGTTCGTTTGTATGTGGTAGAGGACAACCTGGGAAGGAACCCTATTGAAAATGGGTGAAGTGGGGTCAAAGGTCAGGACATAGGAGCGGGATGCATTCCATTGCCCTTATGCGTCCTAACGTGCGTAAAAAATGGTTCGATTTCGATGATATTTTAGTATGTGGTAGGGGACCACCTGGGACGAGCCCTGTTGAAAATGGACGAAACGGGGTCAAAGGTCAGGACATAGGATCGGGATCCATTCCATTGCCCTTATCCCATGCTGTTAAAAGAGCAATTCTTGTATGTATTGAAATTTTGTTTTGAAAACGGCTATAAGGATTTTGATGAAAGCTGTTAGCCTACCGTTTTCTGGTACTGGAAATCGATTTAGCTTGATCTCGACTTTAGGAAAATTCATTTAGTGGGTTAAATAACTACCCCGAATTACCACGTTTTAGTGTCATGGCGTCGTCCCATTAACGGTACCCATGCTTAGAAATCTTATGACGTCACAATCTCGCGATTGAGATGTCGGCGCACGGTCACGCCATCTGTCTCATTACGTCACGTGTTGTGTGTGGATCCTATTAAAGTTTTACGACGTCACACTCTTGCGAGCAGATGGTCACGATTCCCATGTGCCTCATTACGTCACGCGTTGTGTGCGTATGCCCGTCCGCACGATAACTCGCGTAAATATCGTTCGATTTCGATGAAATTTTAGTATGTGGTAGGGGAACACCGTGGAAGGAACCCTATGGAAAGTGAACGAAATGGGGTCAAAAGTGAAGACATAGGAGCGGGATCCGTTCCACTGCTCCTATGTGTCATAACTAACGTAAAAAAGGTTCGATTTCGATTAAATTTTAGTATGTGGTAGAGGACTACCTGGGGACACACCCCATTGAAAATGGGCGAAATGGGGTGAAAGGTCAGGACATAGGAGCGGAATCCCTTCCATCGACATTATGCGTCATAACTTACGTAAAAATGCTTCGATTTGGATGAAATGTTAGTATGTTGTAGGGGCTTGCCTGGGGACGAATCCTATTGAAAATGGGAGAAATGAGGTCAAAGGTTAGGACACAGGAGCGGGAATCTATTCCATAGCCCTTATGCATCCTAACTTACGTAAAAATGCTTCGATTGCGACAAAACTTTATCATGTTATTTCGGAGGTATACTGAACCGGTTCTGTTGAATATTATCGAAATGGGATCAAAGGTCAGGGCACAGGACCGAGATTTATTCCACAGCCATTATCCTCATAACTTGAGTGATAACTTGAGTAATGATCTCTCGTATGTTGGAAAGCGCATTATAATCAATGCATTGCATGATTTTACTAACTTGTTATATAAAGCTGTTACTCGCGAGTCTACACTTTCGATTCTCATTTATTATCTGTTTCGATATCTACGTTTCCTTTTTCAGTAGCTTCTTGCTTTTTCTTTTTGTACTGAGCTTTTGTGTGCTATTGCCTTTCTGTTCCTAAGTGGCAGATATATTTGTGAAAACTTGTCTTCCGTCTTTATTTCGTAATTTTGCTCTTATTGACGTAGTACTTTCCTCCTGGGTTTTCTCTTAAGTCTACTAACTGAAAACCTTTTCCCTGTACCTGGCCTATTATTTTTCACTACGTTCTCAGTTAACTACGCTCATCTCAAAACGACTGCATGTTTGTTACGCAGTTCACTCGCTGTTGTCATAGCAACCAAAGCTAAACGTCGCGTTTAGATTGGGTGGCTGGCCGATGAGGGCGCCACGTTCTATGGAAAATGTTTCAATGGCTATTTCCCCTCCGTAGCTTCTTTACTTTATGCCTGTAAACATTTGGAGCGGGACTGGTTACCTGATTTCAATTCTCAAGTTCTGCATTACGGTTGTTGCCAAATGATAAGGATAAAATAAGGACAATCAATATTTCAGTTTGAAGGTGTAGATATTTCTCTTGAAATATCTACACTTTTCTTTTTAATTGTGTTCTAACAATTAAACACAAATTAAAAAAAGAAATTGGTGTAATATCTACATCATATTCTTTTTTTATTTATATTTTATGCTTTTATTGTAAACGATTATTGTTAATGTTTGCCACTGTTGCTTTATTTCATGGCCTTAACGTGCATTGTGGCCATCCCTGTGGCCTAGTCGTCAGAGGTGTGGGCTTTCCTCGGATTAGCTTTTCATGAATGTCATCTAATTCATAGGCTGTAAGTGCCAGTATTGATGACGCAGTCTAAAATCCAGCGAGGAAGAAGATTATACTTTGAGCTACCATTTCGTTGTAGGATATACATTTTGATCTCTCCTGCGACGCTTTGTCTATTCCTCCCTGGAGTTCTAGTCTTCTGTAAGCATCAATTAAATATTGCAAGAAATCATGCTTCAGCTCACTCTTGATCATTTTGTCGACCATTTTCACAGCGTCATCTTTGTCGAAATTGCCAGGGTCCGGTGGAAAAGGTTTAATTCGTAGACGTTTTGACATAGAAGGAAATAATACGATAACTAGTGATCTCCACGTCGAATCTACTGCGAAGACTAATCGTACGTTCAAAACAAATTCATTTGTTTGGTCGTATGAATCGTTCTTAGAGGAAAAAGGCAGCACCAAAAAATCACGTCTATGGTAAATCCTTCGAATTCCCTTTTCATATCAACAGGTTTCCTCTCTGAAGCAACCTTTTTCATGTGATCTATAAGAGTTTCAGCCGAAACAGACATGACCTCCGACCTTTTCTTTACACTTGGTAAACTAAGTGGTTGAGTCATGATAGATCTCACTCTCTTCCAGTACTCTCCATCTGAATTTAATAACACACTGTCTAAAACATTGTCGAGGCTGTTACCTTCCTACGGTTTGTGAAACATTTGGAATACGTTGTAAGAATGTATTTGATAACTCAGGATCTGCTATAGATAACGTAGGTCGACAGCCTTCGTATAGCCCACATATAGGGCCAAGGCTCTTATGGCGTTCCACTTCTACTTTTATCATGTCACGTACGATATCTTTCCACACAGATCCTAGGATCGGAATTGGTTTGTCATATGGGATTCCGACTCTTCTCCAGTACTTGTAGGTAGAGAAATACCTGCGACAACGCAAAGATGAAGCCCCTGTGAACATCCTTACAAACTTCGGATCAAACACCATAGTTCTGCATATGTGGCTTTCCTCTTAATATACGTTTCAGCCTCATCTCGAATGCCAGATGAGAAATTCCAAGTGTTCTAGGGCACTGGTCATATCGTTTCTTTTTTAAGTGGAACCCTGATTACGGTCGTGGGAATTCTTACAGGCTTAAAGATTCATGGGGGTCGGCTTAAAGATTCATTCTGTGTCTGAAGCACAGCTTCTTGGCTGGATCGATCCTTTATTTTTATTTTCTCTCTCGCCTTTAATGTGTATAACTTTGCCTTGGAGAAGCGAATATGGGAAAGAACTGCTGCTGTTTTTGGAGACTCAAGCAGATCATGTCCTTAAGTTTACCTAAACACAAATCAGAAGCTACTTCCATCACCACGATGAAAACATTGCAATAGGTAAAGAGGCATAAGAACTTGCATGATAGTCCTTTAGACGGCATCCAATAATATCTTGGATTTCAGACAACAAGAACTAGAAGTTCGGTTACTGGGCAGAGTCTGACGTAGATAAAACCAAATGCTAGATCTAAAATATTTAGAGTTTCATTTCTTAGGCAAGTAGCCTCAGAAATGATATAATTTTCTGCGAGTAGAAAAACGGAACATAATTTCTGGGAGAAGAAAATGTTAGAAAAAGAATTTTTTTAGTGTTTCAAGTTTTATTTTTTAGTAATGTTGTCATCTAAGTCGACTTGTCTTCCGATTGATGCAGGGAGTACTTGCGCTAACTCTTAGTATTAGATGAAAACATGCCATAGAAAAGGTACAAATGAATTGTGACTTTGGAAATGATTTAACTTTGCCGCATTTATCTTCGAAGTCATCTTTTCTTTTGGGTCGGATTTTATATTTCCATGTTAACACAACGTATACATGATCCTCATAGCTAAGACCACTAGTACTGACAACCAGAACTACTAACTTATTTATTGTTAATGTTTTATTATTAATATTATCAATCTTTATCCGATATCCAGGGAGTCAAGTTTTGCTTCTTCGACTATTTAATTTCACGAATTTATCGAACAGGCAAACCATATAAGACAACAAAAATGCAATGTGATGTAATTTTCTTGTGGATCTGTTAGATAACTCTAACAAGTACATAATTACCTAAATAAAAAATCAAGTAAAAAAAGGAGAAATTGTAATATTAAAGTATCTGCACTGGCGTGCAAAAATTAAGGACGAGACGGTTTTTCGAATGTAACGTCGTGCAGAAGTGCTCTACATCGACTCAAATCATACCATTAGATCCCCAAGATGTAAGAATATGGGACAAGTGAGCAAAACCGTCCAAACAAGGAATCCAAAGGATACAGAAGCACTTTATTGAAAAGGTAGCTTCAAGCACAACTGGACAGAAGACAGAAACGTCCATCTGACAAGCGGATGCCAAAAACAAATACAGTCTTTAGTAGGAGATATGATCACCCCTGACTGCGTTGCAGGATTTACAACGTCTGCCCATGCTGAGGACGAATTTGTCAAGGAGCTGTTGAGGCATCGCGGCCGATTCCTCTTGTAGCGACAATCGCAGCTGCGGAATAGTTGCTGGTGTCTGGTGGCTGGTGACGTGCTGCCAAGCATCTCCCGAGAAGGTCCCACACGTGTTCGATTGGGTTTAGGTACGGGGACCTTGCGGGCCAATCCATGCGTTGAATATCTTCCCTTTCCGACAGCTCTGCGACAGCCAATGTACGATGAGGTGTAGCGTTGTCGTCCATGAAGAGGAACTAAGGACCCACAGCACTTCTAAACAGACGCACGTGAGGGAGGAGAACCTCGGTACAATAACGGACACCATTGACTGAATCTCCTTGGAAGATGTGGAGGTTAGTACGGCTACCAAGCATGATACCGCCCCAAACGGGAACTGCGCCACCTCCAAACCGGTCCCTTTCGATTATGTTGGAGGTGTGATTGCGTGTTCCCTGCTCTCTCCAGATGTGTATACGTCCAGAATCGCTCGTCAGACTAAATCGGCTCTCATCCATAAAGAGAACTCGACCCCATTGCTGATGTCTCCAGTTCTTGTGTTCCTGGCACCACAGAAACCGCCGTCTCCGATGAGCAGACGTTAATGGCACACGTCGTACTGGTCGTCGTGTAAATAGACCACCTTTGTGCAGCCTCCTGGCCACGGTAAAACGCGATAACGAACGTCCAGTTGTCTGTTGCATGTGCCTTGCGATTTCTCCCGCTGTCTGCCGTCTGTCTCTTTTTGCTTGTAGGACAATATACCGGTCGTCCGCCGCTGTGGTTGCTCGTGGACGACCACAGCTAAACTCTCGGACAGCTGTTCCTGTCGTTTGAAATGCTCTCCAAGCTCGTGAAACGATGCTGTGAGCGATCCCGAACTCCTCGGCTAAACTAGTCACACTTCGGCCTTCTTCCAACTTTCCAATGACCGCGACCTCGTGTAAAGTCATTGAGATGTCGTCTACTGGATTGCCTGTTGGTCATATCACACGGTGGCAGAACTCGACGTTGGTCAAACCGATGTACACCGTGCAATAGCTTTCACCGAATTGCTAAGGGTACACCACCCGTGTGCTTTATACACTTCCGACCCCCTCCCCCCGTCATGCTGCATATATGCGCATGCTCTACCGTACCGGACCCTAGTCTATCTCTTGAGTGGTCTTTCGGTCCGTTCTGCCTGCTCGTTCCGCTGTTATGCTAATTTCTCCTCTTCGTCCTTAATCTTTGCACACCAGTGTAGTTGAAAATTTATATTTGGGTTTTCTGTTTTTTATAAGTAATTATTAATTTATATTGCATCAATATTTTGTGTATAGAAATTTGGTAAATTAATTGCATCCATCTGGCCAATTCTTCGGAAAACTTGGGAAATTGGTTACATGGGCAAAAATGTATTATGGTAGGTAACTCTGTCTCACAAAACAAGTTATTTTTGTTTCCGTGACAACTGAAGATAATTTTTTATTCAAAATTTCTTCCTTTGTTAATTTACATGCATATTTACTAACGCCTTCATTTTATATGTTGAAGTTATTTCTCCGTGTCCCGCCATTATCCTGAAAAGAATTTAATTAAAAAAATTCAGTATACAATCATTATTATTTTATAAACACAAAGCAAGCGCTTTGAAACATACGACGCAAAGAGAAGTTTGATATGATTTATTTTTGCTGTATTTAACTTTATTTATTTTCATTCTGTTTGGCCCTAATACCGTTTCAGGAACGCAGAACAGTCTCTTTTCTGCTCTTTCATATATTTAACGTATTCTTAGGCATTCCTTTCCTTCTGTCTTATTTGAGGCACCTATTCTTTTCCAAAAGCGAACTCATGCGATGAGACATTGTTTATATCTTCCCAGCAGAACATCCCGTTTCCTCTGTAACCGAATCGACATTTGCAATATCCATGACCTCCGTTGGCCGGCTTTGTGCACCAGGCATGTTGGCTACACAGTTTGTTCTCCTCACAGGGACTTAGCAAGTAAGACTCCTCATCGTCAAAGAATACGTCGCTCAAAGGTGGATTTCTCTGTTCCCAATTCGTATTGCTTGTCTCTTCGTACACCAGAGGAAGTAAATCAGGCTCCTTAAAAAGGGAACAGTATGAATATTGAAAACATGTCAGAATTTCGTCAAATATTGTACGAGTGTTTAAGAATAAAACTAATGCGATTCAATAGTTTCACATATTATCGAGTGTATGAACATCGAACGAATGTGAAGTTTCGGATTTGAAGTCCAGTGTATTGAGGCATGGGTTTTTTGTCTGTTGCTCCAAATGTGCCATGTTCCGATTTTTCTGAAAAGGATTTTACTGTATTTAAAAATTATGTAACATGTTTCAGTGAAATTTCAGCACTTCCACGACTGACTGTGATTGTTTGATTTAGTAGTTGGTGGAAAGATACCGCACGGTGAAAGAAGCGGAAACATAATGGTCATGAAAACCTTTGAAGAAATGTCTGCTTTGCTTTGAACCGAAGACAACTAACTCCTGAAAAAGAAGAGCATATTCTGGTAATCGATGTGTGCAATGTAACACAGATCCGTTGGACATCAGATACAAGTTAACTGTGGAACAAAGGAAACCTCATAGTTAAACAACCCTAACCGCTAACACTCTTCTTTTCGTTTCGGAGTTCAACAACCACCATGAGAAAACGTAAGGGCTACTATACGCAGACGTCTGTGTCCCACATTTCAGGCCACTGGTTCCAGCGTAAAAGGCGTAAAAGACAGCGCCATCAGACAAGCACACCACTACCAACACTGATTTATTGAACGTCGAGGAATGTCGAACTCTGAAAAACAGTATCTTGTTATCACAGACCAGTTGAATAGCTACTGAACTATATATTGGATGTGAAGTAGCGAAGAGTTGAACAAAGGTTTACTGATATTGAGGCTGAATCAATCTATATTACAAAATTTGATTAGAAAGAAAGAAAATGTCTTTTGTCGCAGGACTCCGTTTAGCATTGAATAAAAATGTTGCTGGACACTACTAAACTTCAAAAAGATGATCTGATTTTTGAATAGGAGTGAACAAAAGTCTCCTTCCAGTCAAATTGATCTCTAAAGATGAAAGAACACAGGTTTAGCATCTTTTAAACTGTGGTCCACTTCAAAAAGAACTGTGATCTAGTAGTTGTCAAAATGCCCTTTCTTTCCGACATGTAAACATAGCGTCTGATAAAACTTATAAGCTTACATGACGCTTGATATTATTTTACTTAGATTATACTCTATATTACACTAGTACGATGTACTGCTGCAACTCCGAAAAATTTACTTAGGAGAATTATTGAGAGATCAAAGACCCATAATCTGCTCAAAAAAAATGAAGCGAGTATTTCAACTGATAGCAGTTCCCTGCGTTACTGCTGTCCTTCAGTCGACAGTTTCTCAAACACAGAGCAATCGGCATACTGGCTCTAGTCTGTTTAATACGGCATCTGAGGACAAAACCAAAACAGTTTGGTCATTCAAATGCTTGGCCAATGAATCAGTTTTGGGAAATTGATGACCTCCATGTACACGTAAGACTGCATGGAGTCGCTTCTTTTCTAATTTGGGATCACTGGTTTCAGGAAAGGAATAAAACCAGTGCCTTAGGACAAGCACACTACACATGACTCATATCGTACTCAAACCCGGGTGCATCTCGGAATAGTCAGAATCCAACACCTAAGACCACTCTGCTACTGAGGAGGCCAGGTAGACATGTGTATGTAACCAAATAACAGAAAATACGTGCGCATATGCATTGTAAATTGATTTGTATAAAAGGCAAAAAGCTTTCCATTTCCGTGACGAAAAGATGCTAGAAGCGGGCGGTTACTTCCATCAAGAAGAAGAACAAAGATTTCATGTTTTCTCTCACTAACTGAGATATGTTCTTTCTATGCAGTGAAGCAGCTATGATTAACTTCTCGATCCACACACAGATAATGACGTAGTCCATGTCGCTTAGTTGTTACTGAGATTACCATTGGCGTATGAATGTGCAACCGATAAACTTCACTGATGTCTTAAACTGGTTGATTGAATCTTGTCTCAGTTTTGCGCAGGAGCGTTCACACTCAGGTGGCTATAAGCAGGTGCCGGTCCCTAATTTAGGGCTACTGTTTCCTGGAAAGGGACAGCGCTAGGTACCATCGGGTTAACACACCACCCTTGTTTTATTAAGAACTTGAACCCCAGCCTATCTAGGTCGGACAACCAGAGTCCAGTGTGGCTGAATCTTCAGTTGATCAACTGAGGTGAAAATCCTCCAAATACGTGGCGTCAGTAAATAAATAAATACATCGCTCTTTCCATGTTCCAGAAACACATAGCAACCGAAAAATTGTTTCCCAGCGGCGGCTGAAAACAATTTTTCGGTTGCTATGTGTTTCTGGAACGTGGAAAGAGCGATGTATTTATTTATTTATTTGACAAACTGAGTTTTGCTTTCGTCTTTAGAGATCTTCACTGAGCTCTAATAACCACCCAGACGATATAAGTTTGAAAGGCTAAACTCGTTTTACGAAAATTTTGCAAACCATTTGACGCAGGTTCCTTTTAACGATCGCCTAAACAGTAATACCGAGTGTCCATGATTAAAGTTCACACTTCCGAGGGCGATACATGTGGAACTTTTGCTCCGAATGACTTCAAATTTTAAATGAGGACGCCTAAGGCGATGGAATTTTGTTTGACGGAAAAACAAATATTAGTTCTAAAACTCACGTCCAGGGCATAAATGGTGATTTCATTACAGTTGAGGAAAATTCAAAAAATGCAAAAAAAAAAAACTTACTGTACAGAAAGCACATTTTGAAGTTACACCTTGTTTTCTGTAACATGTTGAAATCGCAAAATAGCATGCATGCTAAACCACAAATATAAATGTTTTACTAGAAAAGTTGTGGATATGGCGAGTAATCCTTTCCTTGAGGTCTACCACGTTTGCTGTGTGACTACGATAGACGATGTTCTTGAGATGTCCCCCAAAGCCAAAAGTCGCGCGGATTCAGATCTGGTGAGCACGTAAGTCCAAGTTGCAGGGAATTGGTGGCTGATTAT